>CM050522.1:37976999-39268249 GCA_027563665.1 Antrozous pallidus | reverse complement strand
CTCTAGTTCTAACAACAGCAGAAACTTTTAGGTCGTTCCTCAGGTTGGAAACTTGAAGGTCAGCCCTCAGTGTTGTCTGTACTGCCATTTCATCGTTTCACTAATCCCCAACTTCATGGTACTTCACTGCTTAGAACCATGATGTCCAACATGGCCACCATTAACCACATGTGCTTATTTAAAGTGAACTAATTTTAAAATTAAAAATTCATTACTCAAAAAAAATTCATTACTCAGACACACCGACCACATTTGAAATAACTGAGAGCCACACATAGCTTGTAATCACTTTGTGAAGGCAGATTATAGAATATCTCCTTCACTGCAGAGAGTTCCATTGGACAGTGCTGGCCTAGAACACAAAGTCAGACTCCTCAAACCAAGGCTAGCTGTCATACAGAGGCAGCCCAGCCTTCCAAACCTGCCTGTACTTTCCCCACATGCTGACACTGAGCTGTGTCTAGGCCAGGCTCTCCTGTCCCTCTAACAAATCAGGTGCATCCTTGATTCCTTGCCTGTGCAGAATTCCCTGAGACAAATGAGTAGATAATTCAATGCAGTCACCTAAGGAATGAGAATTCTCTATCATGACAAAAAGCAAGGAAACAGCTATGAAATTTTTACTCCAGCAAAATGCTCTACTAACAAGCCCATGAAAAAGAATTTTCCCCAGGAGATTGTCATGAGCTCTAGGTTCATCAGAACTTGCTAGAAGATCAAGTGAAATGCGATTTGTCTTGGCACTTAAAACCAATTTGAGTCATTATTTGATTTTTTCACATGGGCCCATATTTCTTCTCTTAAGTAAATTGTATGTTCATAGGAAGCAGACACCAGATCTTACATGCATTTCCCTCCCTCCCTCCCTCCCTTCCTTCCTTCCTTCCTTCCTTCCTTCCTTCCTTCCTTCCTTCCTTCCTTCCTTCCTCCCTCCCTCCCTCCCTCCCTCCCTCCCTTAATTTTCTTTTTTTAGACTATCTTTTTATTTATTTTAGAGAGAGATGAAAGAAGAAAGAGCGAAACATTGATCAGCTGCCTCCTGCATGCCCCCCCCCCCCCAAATGGGGATCAAGCCCGAAATCCAGGCATGTGTCCTGATTGAGAACCTGGGAATTGAATCTGAGACCTCTTAATGCATGGGAGAACGCCCAACCAACTAAGCCCCACCAGGCTGGGCTTACAGCATTTCTTTTGCATCTCCCTCTCCTATCTCATGTCTCTACCCAAATAGTGGGGAGATTATAAACTGGCCCCTGCCTGAGGGCCAGATTATATTTTTGAAAAATTTTGAATCACTTTCCAACCTTTAAAAATGGGAAGATTTCATATTAGAATCCACATTTTTGACTTCCTGAAAAATCTGGCAATCCTAAGTGAACACTCACGTGTAGCTCTTTGTAGCTCTATTAGCTGGAGTTGATTGTCCCCTGCTCCCTCTATAGGCGTATATTTTCCTATATGTTTACCACTTTCCTCATGGTTATTTCACTCCCTTACTACCTGCCTGGCCCCCCTGTAGGCTTTTGCATTCACAACTCTTAGGAAAGACACTCAATGAAAGAACTGAGAATGGAAATAACTACGCTCTGTAAACACAGCTAGGCAGCCTTTAATGTCTGTCATAATGGACAACATGTTTGTTTTAAGCAACTAAAATAAGAATTATCATTTTAGCCATTGCCTGGAGACATTAACTTCACCTACTCACTTTAGCTATTCTTCCTGATAATGGATGAGAAAAGTGGACACCTGGAAGAACAAGCAGCAGCCAGCCTTAGTAATCACATGCAAACATTTGAGACTCAGAGTACATGACATTGTTCCAGGAACACTGAGTTCCCTAGAAACATGTGGAAACCACAGCACTCAGGATGCTGAGTGCTGCTGGCAGCTGCCCAGTGAATCTGGGGATTGATACAGAAAGTGGAAGACTGCTTGTTAACTCTCACCCACACTGATTTCTCCTCTTTCGGATTTTTTGTCATAGACTCCTATGTTCTAAAATTGTTTTCATGTCTTTCCTTCTCCATCGACTGTAAGTTCCTTATAAACTCCTTTGATATCCTTCTCAATGTAGAGGGCAGTTCTTAACCTGGGGCCTATAGATTGGCTTCAGTCACAGGCAAAAACCTAATTGGGTCATCAAAGCTTCTTATTGAAAGGTGCAAACGCTATAGTCAGGACTGGGGAAAATTTTAACTTTAAGGCATTGGTGAAAGGGACAACAGTTAATAAAATTGTTGGTGGCCTTGATGAAAGTCATCTCATCCATTAGTTCTCATTCCCAGTCTCTTGTCATAGCTTTTATGCTTTTATTATGGTCATAGGTGAAAAATGTTAAGCTACCCAGGGTCAACTCATGCATCCTGCTGGTAGAGGCCAAGTCAATAGGGAGCAAATCGCCCTAGCTGGTTTGGCTCAGTGGATAGAGCATCGGCCTGCAGATTGAAAGGTCTGGGGTTGGATTTTGGTCAAGGGCACATGCCCAGGTTGCAGGCTCGATCCCCAGTAAGGAGCATGAAGGAAGCAGCTGATCAATGATTCTCTCTCATCATTGATGTTTCTCTCTCTCTCCCTTCCTCTCTGAAATCAATAAAAAATATTTTTAAAAAATAGGGAGCAAAGCCATCATTTCTTGGGAACATTAGTCCAATCAGATAGAGCACACTAATCATAATATCTAACCCATATTTTTCTACCTTGTCTGAATGGATGCTATCAGAATCTTTCAGGTGCCTTTAAATCAAGATGAATAAAACCTGAGCATTTTCCTCATCAGCAATTAATTCAATGGCTTGCTCATCATGGCAAATATAGTTCATTTGATATAAACTATATCTTTATGAAGTTCTGCAGGTTTGTGAAAGACATGTTTCTTTTCTAAATGTACGTAAACTATATGTGTACTAAATCATGCTCAATTTATGCCAAGGAGCAATCTCACATATAGTTTCTAGAATGTACTCTTTCCTCATTCAGAAAATAGGGTTGCTATTTACTTATCTCCTGTCTTTGGACAATTTTTCCTTTCTTCTGAATTCTCAAAGCTCACATTCAGTGGTTTCCCTATTCTAGCTGCAAGTTCTTTCACCTGGAAATGGCTCACTTGGGCCTAGGGATAGATATATTTGCTATAGTTAATGCGACTCTATTATCACCTCCTCTAACCTCACCTGAACACCACAAGTTTCAGGATCTTTTTGCTTAATTGAGGAGAGTTAAATTGAATAATTCAGCTGGGCTTTTACCAGCTAGTAAAGCAACACTTTCTCTACATGATCCCTTCTTGCTGTGCATATCAGTACCATGTTTATTGAGGACTCAAGTCCTAGGCACTGTGCTGTATTTTTAAAAAATATATTTTTACTGATTTTAGAGAAGAAGGAAGAAGGAGACAGAGATAGAAACATCAAAGATAAGAGAGAATCATTTATCAGCTGCCTTCTGCACGCCCCCTACTGGGGATCAAGCCCACAACTTGGATATGTGCCTTGACCAGGAATTGAACTGTGACCTGTTTCATAGGTCGATGCTGAACCATTGAGCCACACCGCTCTGCTGTGCTATCTTTTTGGTACTTTTCTTACACAGAGACTGCATACTTTCTCCTCCATTGTTTATATTCCTTTTAAAATTAGAAACCATCAGAAGCATCCCCATGCCATCACACTTTTTTTTTTTTAAAGTCATTGGTGTTTCTTTCTCTTTTTTTTCTTCTTTTTTTCTTTTTAAATTTCCTGCATCTTCTCTTACTTATTGGAATTACTTGCTCTCTTAGGATCTGATTTTTAGTTTCATAACATTCCCAACATTGGCGAGTCAAATATTCTTTAGAGACACTCACCATAGAATCATACCTCTACTAGGATTAAAAGCTTACTTTACTAAATTCTTGGGCAGGGTATGCTTAGCAAACTCTAAGATGGCACGGCCACATTTTATTACTTTTGCATCACTAAAGGGCTCCTGAAAGTCAGAATTCAGTCAAAAATCGCAGTGCATTTGACTGATTGACTGAGACAATTGCCTAAAACTGATGGGAAGCTATGACAGGCTGGCCATTTGACCTTCTCTATGTAGGTCTCAGGCTTGACTGAATTTACAAGAAGTACAAAAAAATCTCTTGAGTAAAAGAGGTAGGGTGTCTAAAAATAAATAGTATATTGTTGACTTAGGCCAGATACACAAATTTTATAACTCATATTATGACATCTGAGTGCTTGGATCTTCACCCTACCCCTCCCCAAGCATAACATCACTTAGGATGGCAACCTCCCTGTTTATATTTCTAGGTTTGGCTGGGCAGAAAAGTCAAAAGACAAGATATACCAGGAAAAAAGGCATATTTTCTACATGAAAATAGAACAGGAAACACGACCGGTTCCTGTTATTTTCATGACCTGAACATATGGACAGATCAAATGGCTCGTGTACTTCATGACAAAACTTGTTGCTAGCTAGCTGTTAAAAAGTGAAATGTAAAAGGAAAAGTTAAAATATAATAACCCTTTCATACATAAGCTTCCTACTCCTAAGGGGAAAGAAGGACAAGGACTTTTAAAAAGTTAAAATGTACAATCAATTTAAAATCAGGAGTAGTGGTGCTTGGGAATGTATACTACCCAGTGATGTTTCTCAATATTAACTTGGTTGCTAGGAGCCAAGGGTTATCAATGTGAAAGAGCAGTAAGGTGATGTACACTGGGAAATCTAGAAGGAGATTTGGTGAAGTGAGCTGCAAACACAGAAATCTGAGAGGCTTGGAAAGAGGTGGGCAAGAATTTCATCTTTAAAAATATTTTTTCAAATACAAAGATAGAAAATGTTTAACATTTTGATGGAAAGTAGTGAGTCAATTAAAAGATTCACCTGAACACAGAACACTGCATACCAAAAAGGGCCTTCTCTTAGGAATAAGAAGGGTCTTCAAAAGACTACCTTCTGTCAGTGTTCTAGATCATTGTCAAAGGTGGGCAGAAAAATAGCCTACAAAAATGTTTGTGTCCTAACCCTTGGGACTTGGAATATGTTATGTAATATGGCAACAAGGAGTAATGGTTGCAGAGGAAATTAAGGTCGATAATCAGCTGACTTTAAAATAAAGGGATGAACCCTGACCAGTTTGGCTCAGTGGATAGAGTGTTGGCCTGTGGACTGAGAAGTCCCAGGTGTGATTTCGGTCAAGGGCATGTACCTTGGTCGTGGGCACATCCTTAGTGGGATGGTGTGCAGAAGGCAGCTAATCGATGTTTCTCTCATTAATGTTTCTAACTCTCTATCCCTCTCCCTTCTTCTCTGTACAAAATCAATAAAAATATATTAAAAAAAATAAAATAAAGAGATGATTTCAGATTAGCCAGGAGGGCTCATTGTAATCACAAGTGTTCTTTAAAGTGTGAAGATGAGCCTTCGCTGGCTTTGAAGTCGGAAGTGAGTCATGACACTGGGAATGTAGGCCACCTAGAAAAGCTGGAAAAGACAAGAACATGGGCTCAGCCCCTAGAGCCCCCAGAAAGAAAAGTCGCCCCACAGCCAGACTCCAACAGAATTGGAAGATAATACATTTGTGTTGTCTAAGCCACCAAGTGTATGGCACTTTGTTATAACAGCAATAAGAAGCGAAGGTAGTAACTTACATATAAGAACCTGTAATGATTCTAACATTCTTTCTGAGCTGAGGCAAGAAAGTCAAACACTTGCTTACCTTTTTATAGGTCTTTTCTTCATTTTGTTTTCCAGGTGCTGCATCTCCACTGTCCCCAGTCGACGACATCTGCAAGAGAAACGAGTCCCTATCTGAATTTACAGCTGTACTCCCAGATACAACATGCCAATAATGTTGCTGAGAGCATCTATTTTGATTAAGTACATTTTTGTGGTTTATTCCTGTTATCTCCAAGAAAGGAAGAGATTTCTCAGAATACTAAAAAAGAAAGAAAGAAAAATCAGTGGTCCCCTATCTTTCCAAAATAAGTCTTTACTTCTAAATCATTTTAGTAGCATACTTTATTCCATAGGAAAGATGCTATGGAAGTCCAAGCCATAAAATTTCTTTTCTACAAAGACTTTAAATATTTTCCCTTCTGGTTATGGATGCTTCCTGTATAAATATCTGGACAATACCAAAAAAATAAGAACCAGAAGACAAAATTACTCAATTCTACAACCCTTGGGCAGCTCCACCATTATGGCACATTTGCATACTGAATATATTATAATACCATCTTACCCAGCATTTTTCACTGAAATGATAAGCATTTCCCCGTTTGATTATAAAAACCTCATTGCAAGAATAAATTTTTTTCTAGTTGCAAAATATCACTGTGCAAACACAATTGTGTGTTATTAAAGGATAGCTGATGGGATCCAAGGATTTTGCCTGTACAAATAAGTATTTCATGTTTCTGTCTTTGTTCAACTTCAATGTTTTCTTAGATTAGGTTTCTAGAAATACTAGGCCATTATAAAACTGAAAGTTCTTGCCCAGTCGGTGTGGCTGAGTAGTTGAGAGTCAACCTATGAACTAGGAGGTTGTGGACTAGATCCCCAGTAGGGGGGCATGCAGGAGGCTGATCATTGGTTCTCTCTTATCATTAATGTTTTCCCCCTCTATCTTCTTCTCTGAAATCAATAAAAATATATATTTTTAATTGAAAATTCTTACTACATAATGTTAAATTTAGTTATAAGAAGATTATACCCATTTATACTGGTAGCAGTGAGTGGGAACTGGTTTCATTACATGTTTAGTAATCGCTATTATCATTTTATTTATTTATTTTTTAAAAAAATATATTTTATTGATTTTTTACAGAGAGGAAGAGAGAGGGATAGAAAGTCAGAAACATCGATGAGAGAGAAACATCGATCAGCTGCCTCTTGCACACCCCCTACTGGGGATGTGCCCGCAGCCAAGGTACATGCCCTTGACCGGAATCGAACCCAGGACCCCTCAGTCCACAGGCCAATGCTCTACCACTGAGCCAAACCGGTTTCGGCAGCTATTATCATTTTAATTACCTTTACTAGATAAATGGACAAAACAATAAAAAACTCAAAAGAAGAAATGCAAAGAGCTAAAAAAGAAAAAGATATGCAAACAATGTTAACCTTCCCTAACAATTTTAAAGATGCAGATTAAAATTAGGAGGTACTTTCTTAACCTGTCAAATTAGAAAAGGTAATTAAAATGATAATAGCTGCCTTTATATTTCTTGAGTGAATTGCCTATAAAAATCTTTAGCTCATTTCTATATTAGAGTGTATTTGTGTCTCCAATTTAGTTTGTAGTAATGATAATAAATAAGGGTCTGATTTTTCTCTAACCTTCAACTATTTCATAGGGCCAACAGAATGGACACTTCCTTAAAGAATGCAATTTCAGAATAGACTGTGGAATCTTAGAGGGAAGGCAGGGGTGGGTGGGAAGAGATCAACCAAAGAAGACCTTGTATACATATAAGCATAACCCATGGACACAGACAATAGTGTGGTGAAGGCCTGGGATGGGGAGGAGGAGGAAAACGGGGGTGGCCTGGAGGTGGGGGCAGCTAGAAAGGGTCAATAGGGAAGAAAAGGGGACATATGTAATACTTTCAATAATAAAGATTAAAAAAAAAAAGAATGCCATTTCAGTAACTTTACTTCTAAGACTTTGCAGCTTTTAAAACCAAAAAACTTCAAGAGAAACTCTTAAAAAAACAACCATAATGAAGACCTAACTAATTGGCATGAATGAAGAACAGATGATGAGAAGGTCTGTTTTATTCTTTTGTAAATCACCCTGACTGGACAGTAGGAGAGAAGTAGGTCAACTTCTGTTTTTTAAAAAAACTATTTACCTTAAGTAGCACAAAACAGATAATAATAATGATAAGGGAGGTCATGAAATGTCACCTGTACTCAAAGGGTTTTTTTCCCTGTGGGGTGATGCTTAACAAAGGTCACATGAACCTATGAACCAGGGCACCCCTGCTGGAGAGGCAAACAAGATGCTTAGGATGTCCCGGAAAACTGCAAAATGGCTATTAAAATGGTTACAGTGTTAATTACTTTTTGTTCTTAGACCTGCTGCACCAGTTAAGTGCATCACTTATAACTATGGAAGTCAAGGTAAGTATGGATTAAAAACATTGCTTTTAAAAACATTATAATCACATATATCTCTGCGTATACATAAGAGAAAAATTCATAGAAATACTGGTGATTATCTCCAGATGATGTGATTATAAATACTTTGGTTCATAAAATTATATAGGCATACGTGGTACAATTTTATAATATATTATCTGTATATTGTACTGTGTGTTCACCATCCCAAGTTATGTCTCTTTCCATCACCGTTTATTCTCCCCCCCTCCCACCTTACCCTCTCCTACCTCCTCCCATTGCCATTTCCCTCTGGTAATAACCATACTGTTGTCTATGAGGTTTTTTTTCCTTGCTTAATCTCTTCACCTCTTCCATCCAGCCCCCATCCTCTCCCTTCTAACAAGGGTCAGTCTATTCTCTGTCCAAATATTCTGCACTGAGCACTGCTATATTTAAGAATACTGAAAATACTAATGCGTTAAAAAATTTAACCACACAAAATAGTTAATAGCAGAGATCACATCTGGGTTCTGCCCCTGTAGGCATACTGATGTTCACAAAATTTCCTGTTTCCATTTGCTTGCTGCTTATTTTAAATTTGATAATGCCGACGTTAAAGGTCATGAACCAGATATATGACTTAGAATATTTGTTAATAAGTATAAAATAAAAAAAGGTAGGGGCTCTATAACAAGGCAGTTGGAATGAATTAAAAACAGAGACCATATTTCCTCACCTTAGTAAGTGAAACGGCAAGTCATCTGTTGTTGGTGGTGATGGGCAGCTTGTTCATTGTTGAGACTGTTTTCCTTCCCAGGTTCCTGTTAAAATAGAAATCACTGGTCATTACTTTTTCCTATCTCCACTTCATCCTTCCAAAAGGACCACAGGTGGCTCCTGGGATACCAACATGCAATAGGTAAATTTACATTAAAGGAAGGAATGTGTGTGAAGGGAAAACAGAGGTGGGGAGAACCAGATGAAGCTAGCAGTTGTGGCTATGCATAGAATGTAAGCCACGTGACTCAGTACAGGCTCCAGTTTCACTGAGATTCCTAGTGGTCACAGCAAACCAGGAAATGATCAGTTACCTAAATGCCCAATGTGATCAGTTACCTAAATGCCCAATATTTGTAAGATAAAAGCAAACCAGTTCCTCTGGTGACTCCCAGGTATGGGGGAATTGAGGCTAGAGCAGCAATTCCTTCTGGGGGTCTTCCTGTAGGAGACCCTACGTGAATGGGATGTACCCTGCGGTACATCAACTGTGATTTTCATGAGTGTTATTTAGATGGTATAACAGTTCAACAAACATCCCTTGGTATAATGTTTTTATACAGGAGATAACATATTCATGGCAACCGATTTTAAAACACAGAGATGTATAAAGAATGACAAAGAGCCACTTGTATTTGCCCCCTCTGAGATAACCTATATTAACAGTTTGTTATATATCCCTTTCAAAATCTTCCCTATGCTTATTTACACACACACACACACACACACACACACACACACACACACACACACACACACACAATTTCTTCTTACTCTTACCAATATGTTTGAATTTTTTTCAAATCTATGTATCTGTCTCATTTTTAACACATTCCACGAGATGGATATACCATCATTCAATCAACGACTTCCTCCTGATGAACATTCAGACTTGTCTTTGGGTTTGGTACCATAACAGAGCAGGAATAAACAGCCATATTCAAATATCTTTAAAGTTCTAGTCCTTTCCTTTCTGTGGGAAAAAAGTCCTGGAAGTTGGATCCAACTTGATAAGCGCATGAACTACTTGAAAGTCCACCGCTACATTCTTCTCTGTATAAAGGCTGAAGCAATCAGTTCAATGGAGCGGGGAGAGTACCTGCTTATTGACATATTACTGGCACTGGTTGGCTGCCACCTTTAAATGTTTGCCAACCTCATGGGCAGATCATGGCTTCTCAGTTGTTTTAATTTTCATTCCCTTGTTGCTAATGGGGCTAGTCCTTTTCACAGGTTTCCTGATAATTTAGATTTCCAGTGCATGCCCTTCTCACATTTTTTACTGTGCTGTTTATCTATTTTCCCTCTTACAATCAATTTGTAAGATATATATCAAACACCAACTCTGCCATATAAATTGTAAGCTACTGTTAATCTTTTGGCTTTATTTATGTTGTCTTGTCATGTAGACCTTTTTAATATTTACATAGTCAAATATGCTAATTTTTCCTATATGGGTTGCAGATTTACTATCTTACTTGGGACAATTCCCCCGAACACAATGTCATACATGTATTCTCTAACTTGGATTTAATTTGCTATCATTTTAAAAAAGGCATTTTCATGATTCAAATTAAATGAGAATTTACAACCTCTTTGAATTGAATTTCAGTAATTAACTCATTTTTTAGAAAATGATCAATTTTCTTTATTTTAAAACTTGTCTTATATAAAGTTATGCATAACATTTTCTTACTGAATTCTTTTAATCCATTTGGGATCTAAGTAATGTATTTTCCCTTATTTCTGATGTGTTTTGTGTGTATGTGTGTGTGTGTACATGTACTATATGTATTTGTATCATATGAATTATATATACATATTCTTTTTTTAATCTTCATTGTTCAGTTTATTAATTACATTTTTCCCCTGTATCTCCCCTCCACCCGGTACCCATCCCACCCTCTGCCCTCACCTCTCCCCCACTGTCCTCTCCCATAGTTGCATGATTTTTGTCCAGTCTCTTGCTGCACTTCCCACACCTCTTTTCTCCCCAAGAATTGTCAGTCCATTCCCTCTCTATGTCCATGATTCTGTTCTATTCCCCAGTTTATCCTGTTCATCAGATTGTTAATTCCCTTAATTTTTAGATTCATTTGTTGATAGATGTATATTTGTTGTTCACAATGTATATTATTACCTTTTTCTTCTTCGTCTTCTTAAACAATACCTTTCAGCATTTCATATAGTATTGGTTTGGCAGTGATGAACTCCTTTAGCTTTTTCTTATCTGTGAAGCACTTTATCTCACCTTCAATTCTGAATGATAGCTTTGCTGGGTAGAGTAATCTTGGTTGTAGATTCTTGCTGTTCATCACTTTAAATCTTTCTTGCCACTCCCGTCTGGCCTGCATCGTTTCTGTTGAGAAATCTATTGACAATCGTATGGGTGCTCCCTTATAGGTAACTAACTGTTTTTCTCTTGCTGCTTTTAATATTCTCTCTTTATCTTTCGCTCTTGGCATTTTAATTATGATGTGTCTTGGTGTGGTCCTCTTTAGATTCCTATATTTTGGGGTTCTTTGCACTGCTTGGGTTTTTAAGTCAATTTCTTTCACCAAGTGGGGGAAGTTTTCAGTCACTATTTCTTCTAGTAGGTTTTCATTATCTTGTTCTCTCTCTTTTTCTGGCACCCCGAAAATTCTGATGTTGGTATGCTTGAGGTTGTCCCAGAGGCCCCTTATACTATCTTCAAGTTTTTAGATTCTTTTGGCTTCTTGCTTTTCTGGCTGAGTGGATTTTGCTTCTTTGTATTTCAAATCTTTGACTTGGTTCTTGCGGTCGTCTGGACTGCTTTTAGGACTTTGTATAGTATTTTTTATTTCAGTCAGTGTATGGTTACTTTCTAGTTGGTCCTTTTTCATATCCTTGTAAGTGTTGTTCATTTCCTCATAAGTGTTGTTTATTTCCTTATAGTTCTCATTAAGTTCATCGGCTTTTTCTAGTAGCTTCTTCATAAATCTAATTACTGTGGTTTTGAACTCTATGTCTAGTCATCTTTTTTCCTCCATTTCTTTCACAGCTGAGTTCTTTCCTTTTCTCTGCATTGTGGTTGCTTTCCTGAGTTGGTCCCTTATTGGTGTATGGTAGATTTCCTCTAAGGGACAGTGGCTCAGCTTCCTTATGCGGTGCACGGCGTCAGCGTTAGCTCTGCCCTACACAGCATGCTATGCGGCGCGTGGTGTCAGCGTCAGCTATGGGGCGCACGGAGTCAGTGTCAGCTATGTGGCTCGCGGGTCTCAGTGTTGGTTGGCAATGGTGGGCCCCTCCAGGAGGAATCCACCGCTAGTCTCCCCATTGCCAAACAACTCTGCCTCTCCCCAAATGAGTCTGCACGGCCAAAGTCTCACTCAGGGTTGCAAAACAAAGCAGTCCGGTGGTCTCCGAGCCAGTGAGCAAGCAATGCGTCCTCTGCCCGGTCACAGACTCCAGGAACTGCTATTTCAATTTACACAAGCACTCTCCCCAAACTCGCAGACCTCAGCCTTGCCCAGGGTCTTCCTTTTCTCGACCTGGGTCCTCGCCTGGACTTGGGGGGTCAGTGCTGTGGGAGGCCCCCACCCTCCCCGTTGGAGAAAACCAGCCGGGCTTGTTGCCGCCAGTCCCTCACCACTTGCTCGCGAAAAGCTCCTAACTTCACTCCTCGCATATCTTCAAAGCTGCACACCGCTGCTACTCCTGAGTAACAGCGTCCCACCTTTATTTTTATCTTTGGAATTTTCACTCAGCCAGCTTTCCGGTGATTCTGGATGATGTTTGTTTTGTTGTTAAGTTGTAGTTTCAAAATTTTTGCAAAATAGGTGCTTACCTATGCCGCCATCTTGGTTCCTCTATATACATATTCTTAATGTTGTGTATGTAATGTATATATTTTTAATAAAAGTCAGATTTTCTTTGTTTTGTGGCTATTTCCATTAATTTAGTTTTTATTGTCAATATTATCTTCTTTCTTTTGGCTTATTTTATAAATTTTTAGATGCAATACTTAGTTTCCTTGTCATTCTTTCAAAAGTATAGTACCCAAAGCATTTAAGTTAGAAAGTACTTCTGACTATATTAACCATCCTATATAATAAAAACCTAATATGCAAATTAACCAAATGGCGGAACAACTGGTGGAATGACCAGTCACTATAGTCACCAAGGAGCAGACACTCAACGCAGGAGCTGCCTTTAGCCCACAAGTCCCAGAGGGAGGTGCCAGGCCAGCCAAGGCGGATGTGAGTGGAGGGCCCCAATCACCCCGCCAGTTGCCCCACAGATCGGCCCTGATCTCCGGCCAGGCCTATGGACCCTATCTGTGCATGAATTTCATGCAGCAGGCCTCTAGTTTCCCTATAAATTTTTATGTGAAATGTTCTGTTTGATCAATTTCCAGTTAACCTGTCATTTTGAATTTGATCTCTAATTTGATCAAGAAATCATCTATAAAAGAGTTTCATAATTTCAAATATTTACAGTTTAATTATTACCCTTTCATTCTCCATTTCTTGTTTTACCACTGGGATCACAAAATAAAATGAATAAAACAATTTTTTTCCTCCCAAAATTCATTAAGTTTTTTCCAATGGCCATAAAAATAGAGTTTTTATAAATGTTCCATTGATACAAGGGGAAAATGTACATTTTCTATTTTCGGGTACAAAAACAACATTTATTACCACTCTATATCATTGTATACTTTGTCAAATTATGGAAGAATACATTAAAATTCTCTAATATGTTTAGGTTTTATACTAAGCTCCTGTATTTCTACTTTTTTGTTTTTTGCCTTAAAATTTACATAACTATGCCTAAAACTTACAAAACTAAGGGTAGGCATATAATAGTCTCCTTATAAATTGCATTCTTTATCCTTAGAAGTATCTTATTTAATATTTTGGTCTTGGGTTACATTTAGTTGATGCTAATATCCTCACTTTTGCTTTCCTTTTATTTGTATATATGCTTGGCATATCCATTTCTTTATCTTCAACTGTTCCGCTGTCATTTTATTTTAGCTGTGTTCCTTACAAATACCTTAAAACTGGATTTTTGTTTTATTACTGCCAATCTAAAAGTCTTTCTCATTTTAAAGGGCACTTCAACAAATTCCCACCTATCGTGATAAGATTGCATTTGGTTTGCTTCTATAATATGTTTATTATTAATGACATTTATTGTTACTGCATTTATTTTTATTCATTCCTTTTTTTACTGGATTAATCAATTTACAATTCTGTTTTCTTCCTAGTAATTAAAAATTGTATTCTAAAATACTTGCTTAGTTATCTATTATTGAATCATTAAAAAATCTATTATTTTTTATATTAAATAAAATGACGGCCATCCCCACAACCCAGACATTTTCTCCTCAGCGTACAGCAGCAGACAGGAGGACTCACCACCCAGATTACCCTTCCAGGAGGAGAGGATGCTCACTGCTGAGCACAAGGCCAGCAGACACCTCCAGCTCCTTCAGGGTCTGCCTCTGCTGACAGCTGCCTCACCCCAGGTTGCAGCCTCCCTGGGGCAGCCCTCATGCTGTGACGGAATGATAGGGCAGCTCCCACCAAGCTGGCCCCAGATTTGTGGGTCCCACATGGGAGTTTGCCTTCTCCCTCTGCTTGCCCAACCATGCTTCCTCCCTCCTCCTTTCACAGGTTTAAGCTCATTAGCCTTCAAACTCTGTGGCTTACAAAAATGACAGCAATTTACTCCCTCACAGTTCTGGGGTTAGAAGTCCAAAACCACTTTCCCTCTGAACTCCTGCACAGAATCCTTCTTTGCCTCTTTCTAGCTTCTGTTGGTGGCTATTGATCCTTGGCATTCCTTCGCTTGTGGTGATGTTACTCCTATCTTTGTCTCTGTGGTTACACAAAGTTCTCCTGGTGTGTCTACGTTCTCCTTTTCGTATAAGGACATCAGTCATATCAGATTAGGACCCAGCTTAATGACCTCATCCTAACTTGATTACATCTACCAAGACTATTTCCAAATAGTCATGTTTCATTTGGGGGGACATGTTTAACTCATAATATAGGCGTTGACCCCTAATAAACATTTTCATCCAAAAATCTATTCCAGTGCTTGCGTCCAGGGAGCCCACCCCTGCCATCTCTTAGCTCTTCTTGTTCACAAGAGAAAATAATTAAAATATTTTTACTTTCTCACTGGCTGCTCCTCTCCAAACTTCGAAATAGCTCCTTGGAATTGATATGACTCTGCTGTTTCAAGAAATGTTAATTAACAATTTATAATTCACAGTCACATTATGATCATTTATTCAGACTTTATAAGGTTCTTTGCTCATCATTGTTTCTTTGGCTCTTCATCTTCCCCCACCCTGACACCTTTGTTCTGATTCAATTTTCATTTGGTTGGAACACTTCTCAATAGTTTCCTTAGAACATGGGTGGTCCACTCTGAGTCACTCCATGTCCATGTGCAATGTTACTCCAATGTCTTTCTTTTTTTCCCTCTCATATATAACCAGATCTCTTGGCCAGTACAGGATTCTTGGTTCACAGTCCTTCCCTTTTATCTATTAACATAGTATTGCTGTCTTTTTCCTTCTTAGCTTAC
Source organism: Antrozous pallidus (assembly GCA_027563665.1). NCBI lineage: Eukaryota > Metazoa > Chordata > Mammalia > Chiroptera > Vespertilionidae > Antrozous > Antrozous pallidus. Next base: position 39,252,817 of record CM050522.1, on the reverse strand, counting down.
AGATGAGTAGTTTCAAGCTAGTCTGATGCTCCTGCATTGATAAATTACTGGTTTTCTCTGTCTAGAAACCTATTAAAAATTCCCTTTTAACAGTTAAAAAATTCCATAAGGATATATGTCTTTTTTTTTTCTTCATTAATACCGCCCTGTAAAGGGAAACTGAAAAGAAGTTATTGCATAGAGATCTGATGAGTTGACTTAGGCTATGAATAATATTTAGGCTATCTAGATGAGGAATGAATAGAATTCATAACCTTCAGGCAGTCTTGCATGAGTATTTTTTCTCATAACCAACTTTTGATAAGAGTTGGGTGGTGGAACACTGAAAGTTATAGTCTCTGGCAAGTGCTTGGAATGCAGAAATCCTAGTGGCCAAGTAAGGGCATAACCATAAGACTCAGGTCTCCTTGGGAAATGTATTTATATGTAACCTAACATGAGACTCCCAGTATGAACTTGTTTTCTTAAATTATTTTTAACATTAAACAGAGCCAATTTATGGTGTCATAAGGTTAGACTGTTGAGACATCAGCTCAGCTAACATTAATATATGCCAAGAAAGAAAATTTTTTTTACTGTTTTATTGCTTATCTATTCTTTCTGGTATTTAGTATCTGGATTCTGTTAGCTTCAGAAATAAATAATGTACAGTATTACCTAACTTTCTACATTTCTATGCTTTCATTAAATTTGAGAGAAAGGGAGATATTATCATTTATTAAGTAACAACTATGTGTGAGATGCTATCAAATACATGATCTCATTTAATTCTGCAAGTGATCCCTTGACATTGTTCCATTTTAGCTTGTGCTGTTTTGACACTTATAATGGACTGTCCCATAATATCCATGGGATGCAGACATTTTAAATTTTGCCAAGGCTCTTGCTGTGAGGCTAGTTTGTAAAAGTGAAGCCCTTAGTTGGCAAGTGAACAGAGGGGATCCCCCAGCACCCAGCCTGGCTTTGCTGTTTTCGATGCCAATGCTGGGCTATGCACCAAAAACAACTAAATCACTACCTCTGCATGGTGGGTCTTGGGAAATTAGTATTTTCAGCATGCTTCATAGGCGTATGATCATCTAAGCTACTTTCACCAGTAAAGGCAACTTCAAAAGAGTTGTCAGGGTCCAGTAGGGATAATAGTCACCATTCTGGGTATGTTAAAGAGAGGGAATTTAATACATGGAATTAGTTATAAAAGTCATGGGTGAGCTGAAAAGCTAAGCAAGAGATGGTAATGAAATGCAGATGCTAACATCAGCAGGAAGCCACTATCTAGAGGTGAGGCTGATAAAATAATATTGAGTGTCAACTGTAAGTGAGAAAGAAAAAGCTAAAGGTATCTCTTGGGTCCAGAACATCTTGGAGAGGGTTGACTGGTGGAAGTTAAGACTACAGAAAGAGGGGTATGTTTGGAGGCATGGAGAAGACAGTAATTGTCTTAACTTGGGTTAAGTTAAGACACCACCCAAGACAGAGAGAGTGGGGACAATACCTGGATTCTCCCTCACCCCCTCTACCCTATGGCTTCCATCTATACAGGAGCCTAAGAAATGCATCCTATAAGGAATGACTGCCCTGCAATATAGAACAGAAGAAGAGTAAGGAATGACTCTGAGGAAAAACAGGCCAAAAATGAGCCATAGAAGGAGATATATGACTGTAATGAAAGTGAAAAAGCAGGTATGAGCTAATGATATACATGAGAAACATGAGTCTCAAAGGAAATGTGGATTGGTAGGTAGGTTAGGAGCTGGTGCAAACATTTCTATTTTTGTGACTGGGGATTTTTGAAGAGCTTAAATAGATCACTACAAAGGACTAGGGTCTCCTGAGCCTCTTCATTAAGTGCAGGGGTGAGGCTATGACTTGGGATAATCTGCCTAGAGTCAAGTCAGAGGTGGCAAGGTCTGACTCTTTCCCCATGCCACACACTCTCTCCTACTTATCTGACAAAACAATTGAAAGATTGTCTAATAAATATTGCAGTGCATTTTTTTCAATTAATAAATGCAATAGAAAGGTTAGCCAACCATACTAATTCACATAACTATTTCCTGTAAAACGTGTTCTACATCAGTGAGTCTCAACCTAGGGGGCATTTCTGAATTTACAAGATGGTAGGGGGAGATTTTAAAAACTTGATCGTTACCAAAACTTTTAGAGGTATTGCATCTGGGGGCCATATTTGAGTTGCTCAGCAGCAACCCTTTTAACCTCGAATTCCTTCTATGGCCATAGAAGTTAGTATTTTTAATTTGCCACTCTCATGCAAGGCCAAATGAGAATGGAAATGACTAATTATCTAATTACCCAAGTAAGTAGGCCAACCTGTAGATGCAAGAGGTGAGGGACATAGCCATGAGTCCTTGCTGGTCTTCCCATAAAAACAAACACTTCATTAAACACTGATGAAGCAGAGCAACAAGCACTCACAGGAAGAACACTGGAAAAGGCCTCTGAAGGTTTGGGCTTTATGTCCATCTCTGCTACCAACTCTGTGACCTTGGCCTCTCATCCATTTCTCTCCTACCATGAATTTTGCTGACTCCATTAGGTAGTGCTTCTAGTTTGGTGCCATTGCCAAGGTTCTTGGGTAGAGCCTCACCTAAGATCCTCCTTGAAATGAGCATGAGACTAATTAATTAGCTGATCATTGTGAGTGCAACTTGCCCTCCGGGAATTGATCTTCCACAAGATAACCATATTCAAATGTTCATGCATTCAGGCTATATCTGGCAACATTTCCTAGAACATTTCCCAATAAAGAAAGCAATTAAAAATGATTTGGACTTGGTCATAGCTGAATGTTAATCAAATATGGCTAAATTATGCTCTTCTGAGTTCATTTTCATTATCTGCCAGCAAATTAATTCACTCTTTCATTCATTCAACAAATACGTATTGAGCATTGCATGTCAGGCAATGGCCCTTAAGCCATAAAGGCAAAAACATATTTTAGTCTTCAAATAAGTCATATCAAAGAAATTAAGAAGTATGAATGGGTAGTTACGGAATAATCACAGGATATAAAGTATAGCCTAGGAAACATAGTCAATAATATTGTTATTTTTAATGAAATGTAGTGAGGTGACATTAGTTAATAAAATTACATAGGTTTCATTTGTGTACAGTTCTATAATACATCATCTATATATTGTACTAGAGGCCTGGTACATGAAATTCCTGCATGGGAGGGGGATGTGGGGGATGTCCCTTAGCCCAGCCTGCACGGTCTCCAATCTGAGACCCCTCGAGAGATGTCCGACTGCCCATTTAGGCCCGATCATGGTAGGATCAGGCCTAAACGGGCAATTGGACATCCTTCTCACAATCCAGGACTGCTGGCTCCAACCTGCTCACCTGCCTGCCTCCCTGATTGCCCCTAACCACTTCTGCCTGCCAGTCTGATCACCTGCTAATCACTACCTGCCAGCCTAAATGATGTCTAACTGCTCCCCTGCCAGCTTGTTTGCTCCCAACTTCCCTCCTCTGCAGGCTTGATTATCCCCAACTGCGCTCCCTTGCAGGCCTGGTCCCTGCCAACTGCCCTCCCCTGCTGGCCTGATCGCCCACAACTGCCCTCCCTTGCAGGGCCTGGAACCTCTCAAAGGCCCTCCCCTGCTGGCCATCTTGTGGTAGCCATCTTGTGTCCACATGGGGGCAGGATCTTTGACCACATGGGGGCAGCCCACTTGTGTGTTGGAGTGATGGTCAATCTCCAAATTACTCTTTTATTAGATAGGACAGAGGCCTGGTGCATGGGTGGGCGCCAGCTAGTTTGCCCTGAACTGTCCCAGATCAGGGTGGCAGTTCCCTTAGGGTGAGGGGCAGCCTGGGCAAGGGGCCTGTGGAGGTTTGCAGGCCAGTCATGCCCCCCAGTGACTCAAGCGGAGGCCCTGGTATCTGGGATTAATCTCTGCCTACAATTGAAACTTTGTAGCCTGGAGCGGAGCCAAGCCTTCTGCTCACTCTGGGGCGACAGCCATTTCTGTTTGAAACATTATAGTCTAGAGTGGAGGCCTAGGCCAGCAATGACAGGCAGAAAGCTTGGCTTCCTCATTTCCTCCATTGCCAGGGAAACCCAAGTCTCTGTACTCTACAGCTCAGTGGCTGCTGCCATTTCTGTATCTTTTATAATTGAAACTTTGTAACATTGAGTGGAGGCTTAGGCAGGCAACAGCAGGCGAAAAGCTTGGCTTCCTCTGTTGCCGGGGAAACCCAAGCCTTCCTCCTGCTCTCAGTGGCGGCAGCTATCTTGGTTGGGGTTTATTTGCATAATCTGCTGCTGGCATGGCTAGGAGGTGTGGCAAAAGTACAGTCAAATTTGCATATTACTCTTTTATTAGATAGGATTGTATTCATCACCCCAGGCAATAATCCTACCTAATAAAGAGGCAATATGCTAATTGATCATCACTCCATCACAAACATGGCTGCACCCACAGCTGAGGCCAAGTTCCCATCAGGAGCCTTATTGAGCAATCAGCAGGGACCTGAGGCTACCCCCTCTCGCACCCACAGGGGACCTCAGACCACATCCCCCACTCAACAGGACTTGACAGGGACCTCAGGCCATGCCCCCTACCCTGGAGTCAGGCTGGGGGACCTCAGGACGCACCCTTGCCTCAGTGCCAGGGCAGGGGACCTGAGGCCATGCCCCGTGCCCAACAAGACTAGATGGGGGACCTAAGGCTGCTTCTCCTACCCCTGCACTAGGCTATACCCCCCCCCCCACCATGTGGGGCTTGACAGGGGACTTCAGGCCATGTCCCTCATCCCAGCACCGGGCCAGGAGACTGGCTGGGCTTGACAGGGGACCTCAGGCCATATCCCCCACCTGGAGGGCCTGATGAGGAATCTCAAGGCATGCGCTCCATCCCAGTCTGGGTGGGGGACCTCAGACCATGCCCCCCATCCTGGCGCCTGGCCAGGGAACCTGAGGCTACGCCTCCTGCCTGTAGGACTTGACAAGGGTGGGACTGGCCAGGTCTGGATCTAGCCCAATGTGGTGGGGGCAGACAGGTCTGGGTCTCACACGATTTTGAAGTGCATGTGGGTGGGCGGGGACTTGACTCTGGGTTCTGTGGTGTGCCCCAGACTCTGATAGGAGGAAGGTTTTCATATACATTTTACTAATTTTCTTTAATCTCTGATACTTCCATTATAGAGAAAGGGCAAATAGCAATATTAAATTATTTCCTCTTATTAATCCCCCCTTTTAAAATTTACAATATAACTTATATTTAATAGTAGTACATATGTTTTCCTTCCCCCCCAATATCCTCCCCCCAGCCTCCCTTACCCCCCAGAACATGTCCCCACCTGCCCCCCTTCCCACCCCAGAGTCTTTCATTCATTGGTTATGCTCATATGTATGCATACAAGTCCTTCGGTTGATCTCCCCCAGCATCTGCCTCCCCTCCACTCCAGCCTTCCCCCTGTAGCTTGACAGCCTGTTCGAGGCCACCCTGCCTCTATATCAATCACTCTCCCCTGTTTCTTTTCTTCAAAATATTAATCCCCTTTTAATGTGCACAAATTTCCTGCACCGGGTTACTAGTATTGTAATAACTATGTATGGTGCCAAGTAGATACTGGAAATACTAGGGAGAACATTTTGTAAAGTATAAGATTGTCCAGCCACGATGCTGTACACCTGAAACTAACACAAAATAGCACTGAATATAAGCTGTAATTGAAAATAAAAAGTCACATCAACAGGGTACAGATGTGGAGACAGCTCCAATGCAACCTGACATGTGTTTTACTCCGGGTTCTTGGAGGAGAAACTGCCCAAGTCAGTCAGTGGGGACTATGGAAACCTTCACTTATGTGTGACACTGGAAAGGACTTTGCCAGGACACCAGGTTGAGATGAGAGGATGAGGGCCATTGCCTGGCTGCTTGCTGAAAGAGACCCCATGGCATGAAGGAGTTTCTCATGTTTTCATGGTGTGCTCTGAGATCATGACTCTTGCACTTTAAGGATTTACCCAGAGGCAGCCCAAGGTTTAGGATGTTACTTAAGGGATTACACACTCCGGATTGCACATTCCATTATGATCATAAGTCCATGTTCCATCCTCTGCCTAAATAAAAACACATTTGTGAAAAATGTACATGGATTCATGAAAACCTAGAAAGCCATTCTCAGGAAAGTGGCAGCCTTTTGTATAGTTTGGCTGGGGAGGTAAGGATTATGGCAGTCCTCCCAGGGTCCGTCACAGAACAGCAGGAAAAAATCTAAGGCTTAAAAATGGGATGGCTTATTTTCCAAGGCTGAAATAGAAGCAGCAAAAATAAACCAAACTGAAGACATCATTGACGTAGTTTCCAAAGTAAAATGTCTAGATTTTTCAGACCAGAAAACATTTCCGTTGTGTTAAAAAAGCATAAGTTTAGGCTTATTTCCTTAAAATACCTACATAGACTCTCAATGAAATGCAGAAAATCCTCACTTTAAATATTTGCTCAGGGCAGGACACCTAGACACACATATGTTCAGACACACGGTCAGTTACACATTTGTTTGCTTAGAAGCTGTAAAGAGAGAACTACAGTGCTCTTGTAGTCAACAAAAAGCTCCCCTATTCTTACTGATGAAATTAATTTACAAATGTTTCATTTCATGTATCTAATATCTATATAACCAAGCTACTGCCCAAACCAATTCCAAATGATGGCACCTGCTAGCTGTGAATCCAAAGGGAGACCAATCAAAACAAATTGCAGGGCTCTTATATTCTCTAATAAAGCATGTTCATCAACCCGCACAATGGTTCTCATGGAGTGAATAAACAGAATAGCTATAAACGGCAATGTCAAAGGAGTCGGTATAAAACAAACTACTTGTAATTCGTTTCCCCAACAAATGTTGTGCTAAAAGAATTCCTAAGTCTTTTCAAACCAAGCCTTCCCTGCAAACATTAGACCGAAGAAAGTAGCTGTGAAAACAACTGGGAGGGATGAGCTGTGTTCAGACCAGTGTAACTCACAGCCTTCTCAGAAAACACCATTATGTCATACTCTTCTCCTGCCCTGGTTTTCATGTTAAATGCACAGAGCCAATTAAAAATGGAACTTCCATTTGACCCAGTAATCCCACTTCTAGGAATGTATTCCAAGAAAACAGACACACCAATCAGAAAGGATATATGCACCCCTATGTTCACAGCAGCACAATTCACCATAACTAAGATTTGGAATCAGCCTAAGTGCCCATCAGCAGAGTGGATTAGAAAACTGTGGTACATCTACACAATGGAATACTATGCTGCTATAAAAAGGGAGGAGTTCCTACCATTTGCAACAGCATGGGTAGACCTGGAGAGCATTCTGTTAAGAAAAATAAGGCCGCCAGAGAAAGATAAATATCACATGATCTCACTCATTTTTGGAATTTAATGAAGAACATTAACTGATAAACAAGAATAGAACCAGAGGCATAGAAGCATTGAACAGACTGTACAACCTATGAAGGAAGGCAAGGGGTCAGGGGATAAAAGATCAACCAAAGGACTTGTATGTACGCATATGAGCAAAACCAATGGGCACAGATAGTAGGGGGGTAAGGGCTTGTGCTTAGGAGTAGGAGTGATAGGGGAGAGGTGAGTGGGAGAAAAAGGAGACTCTTGTAATACTTTAAATAGTAAAAAGATTAAATTTAAAAAATGCACAAAGTCATAGCCTGTGTCGGAGTGTGTTTGGTGGTGGCGTTGGAAGGTGGCAGAAGAAAGCTGAGTCAGCAGAGTAAACACACACATGGTCACACATGGTCGTGAGATGTGGCCTTCCATTGGGCATATAGGAGAGAATCCATGAAGACTTAATAAACACAGTTACTTTTCCATCCCTTCCCAGGGACATCAGGAATACTCACTAAGATCTCACAAAGAGGAACTCTGTCTCTATATAATGCTAGAATTTTTTTTTCTTCTCCAGATTTCCCCAGATATTTGACATCATGTAGCCTTCACAATATGATATTGTTACTACATCGTAAAATTTTAATTTTTTTCAGTTTACCAGATTATGCTCTCTGTCCACATTATAGTGCTCAGCTATTTTCCTCTTTTTTTTTTTTTTACCCTCTGCTAAGAGTACATGCCTCAGGAACTATTCAATTATCACAATAATAGTTATGTAAACCATACACGAATTAAACCAGTCAATGACAGGTAGAAAAATGTTTAGACTCAGATGTAAATAACCAAAATCTATTAGGTTTTGCTCCTGGCACTTAAAAGAGAAGTCAGAAGACAGACATAATGGGAAAGTCTTTAATAGGATTAGGAGTTAATACCTTTTGCTTGGCTTTGCCTCTAACAAGTATTCACTTATCATAGTCTGAGGGCTTACATGGAAAGTTCTAAAAGATGCAACACAAATTTTAAAAGTTTTTTAAAAACTAAGACCAAGAGATCATAAATCAGTGATTAATCATTGTTATTAAGTTACCCAAGTGCTTGATACGTGCTGGGCTCTGTACAGATTTGAGAAATACCCAGCAGAAAGCTACTTTCGACAAATCAGCAATTTAATGGGAGAATCAGGACTCAGAGGGGTTGTTCAGAGGAGAGGGCAGTGACAAAGGTCTAGAGCAAGGAATCCTATGGGGTGGGTGAGATGTCAGGGTGCAGGGAGGACCAGGAGGGTAGAAGGAAGCGACTGGTGTGTCTGGGAAAGGCACACCTGGGGCGAGAGGAAGGTCATTCTCACCCGATATCGAAATCAAGTTGGAGACAGTGGTCAGTCCCTGGCTCGATGGCCTTGGAGCCAACTATGGATATGACAAATTAGGGCACATCTGCTGAAGGCTTTGGAGAAGTAAGTAGACCAATAAGCGTTTTCACAGGAGACAAGATGAAACAGGAAGGGACGACCGACTCTAAAGGGAGAATCTAGCCGTTGCTGCAGGGCTCATGGTGCTGAGAACCTGATGACACTGAGAGGAAGGAGCCCTCAGAACCTGGGCTCTGACTGGGTCTGAGGGAAGAAGGGGTTACAGCCAAGATCTCCAGCTTTACTAACCATGGAGGACATGGCACTGGAAGAGCAGCTGTCTCCCTGCCCTGGCCATGGCCCTCACCACACCCATCTCAGCCTCGAATTGAACCAAGGAGGGACAAGTGACCCCGCCTATAGCACCGATTATCCACATGGAGAACGCTTCTACACACAGGGACTAGGTTGGTCAGGAGGCGCTGGGCCTTGGACTTGCCATGTCAGGTGGAGTCACAGAAGAGTAAATCTAAGAACTGTAAGAATTTTTCAGAGGGCAGAAAGATACACAAAGCCCGTACATAATGCTTATAGTGTGTTCCTAGACAGATAGTACTACTGCCTGACAACTTCCAGCCCTGTGAATCTAGCCATACGCCCTTGCTGACAGCTGGGTTCTGGAAGGGCCACTGGATAAAGTGAAAAGAGTAATAAGATGACCACTTATGGCATATTCTCACCCAGGAGGGTGTTCACTCACTGAGTGTCTATTCCAGCCCTCCTCTGTGGACAGTGCTTAGGAAACAACAATACATGTTGTGGAGGCGCTTAAAAGAGAAGCCAGAACACAGGCACAGGGAATAACGGGCAAGTCTTTGACAGTTATTCTCCCAATAACTCCAAGGAACAGGTGTTTGTTACTATGTTCACTTTACACATGAGAAAACTGAGGCACATCCACCATTCACTGGAGCTCTTTGCAGGGGATCTAATCCTGACAGCCAAACTCTCCTTGACCAAGAAAATACGCCACATGCTTTGCTGAGATCGTCACCCCTCCACCGGCCATCACCCGATCCTCGGAGCCACGCCCCATGGGAGAGGTGGTGACAATGTGGTGGGACTGGCTCCAGTCAGACCTCCCTGCTTCACCCCCTGTGTGGCCTCCTCAAGAACTTAATCGGTGTGCCTTTGTTGCTCATCTGAGGAATGGTGAAAATAACAGGAGCCCTCTCACAGGGGAGTTGTGAGGAGTGTGCAATATGTAAAGTCCTTAGAGTGACCCTGGCATATACTCCATAGATTTAGCAGCAGCAGCAGCAGCAGCAGCAGCAGCAGCAGCAGCAGCATCATCATCATCATCATCATCATCATCATCATCATCATCTACCCTTACTAGCAAGAGCACTGTGAGACAGACCAGATCCTTCACTGCTCTGCTTCCAATCTTCCCGTCCTACAAAGGAGACTCGGAGCATGGAGCATTCACCCTAACCCTGCCCAGCCTGGCTCTCTGCTCCCCTGCAGACGCTCTCCCACCCTCCCTCACTGAGGGGAGGAGACTTCTGCACAGTGTGCCTGCCCTCGTGCCCCCTCTCAAGCCCCAGGAGAGCACACTATGGAGGGTTCTCGACCGCCCTGGATTGTGCCAACAGTGTTTGCTCAACTTGAACGGGCCTCTCCGTGACCCTGTGTTTTTGCTCGCTGAGGACCCCTTGATTCCTTCTGTCCTGGCTGTGCTTTCATAACCCTCCGTCAACCACTTACACCTTGGTGTTTACGTGACCCCAGACTGCATTTGCCCTCATTTTTTAATGATAATTATTATGGCTTATGTACATGGAGCACTTCTTCATGCTAGGCACTATTGTAAGTTCTACACAAATTAACTCATTTAATTCTCCCAATAACTCCAAGTAACAGGCTCTGTTATTATCCTCATTTTATAGGTGAGAAAACAGAGGCACAGAGAGGTTATATAACTTGCCCACGTTGATACGGTTAGTAAGTGGCAGCCAGGATGTGAGTGCATGGGCTGTCTGTATCCAAAGTGGGGCTCTCAGCCAGCCTGTCAGCACTGCCTGTTTTAGGTCTTTGCTCATTTCCTTAAGTCCCTACCTGACAATGTCTATGTCTTGCCTCCTGCTTTAGAGGAAGATGAATTGTCCCTTAATTTGCTGCCTTTTCCATCAGAGAACTCATGAGTACCGTTTCCCATCCTCACTTCTTTTCTACAACACATGCCTGTCTAGAGCCTTCTCTCCATCATGTATCCTTGTACCTGGATTGTCACCTTTTTGCTCTCATCTGACTCTTCACCTTGAGAATATGAGCATGTCAACTCCTTCCTGAGACCCTTCCTCTTATACCTCCTTCACCCTGACATTGCCATCTAGCTGCAACCCTGGCTCACGCCTCACATTCAAGGTCAAATGCTCCAAAGACTATTGTCCCCTCCCTGCCTTTACTCCCCTCCCCTCTAAACCACTTCCAGGTTCACAAGTGGACTCCCTGTTGCTTTGGCAACACAGTTTCACTCATTATCTTCCTGGACTTCTCTGAGGCCTTGACCTGGGAGTAACCTGCACACAGTAACCTGACCAGTCCTCCTTCCCTGACAGTCCCCCTTCTCTTGGCTACCCCACATGGCCAACTCTGTCATCTGCCTACCCCCAAACCTTTTCCTCATGTTCTTTACAAATGGAAGCCTGATTCTGTCTGGGGAGGCAACGTGCTCAGTTAAGCAACAAGAAACTTGTATTTACCAGGTGTTCTGGAATGAGACGTTGGTAGAGGTTTATGTCCAGAGAAACTTGTTAGAAGCACACCCACGTGGCCTGGGCATTTTGGCCACGTGTCATCTGCCCTGTGGGTAGCAGACTTGATAGCAAGCGTGGGCAAGGATTCCGAACACACCTGGTATTCCTTTCCTGACATCTTTGGCTTTGCCCTGCCTCTTTGAACATCTCTGGGTCTCTTTGCCAGACTCCCTTTTCTTGGTTGCCTCTTAAATATCATGTTCCTCATGATCTTCTGTATTCTTCTCACTCCTTATGAATAATCTCTTCCATCACCAATGGGCTCAACTGCAGCCTCCCTGTAATAACTCCCAAATAACTCTTTTTTTATTTGTTTTGTTAATCTTCACTCAAGGATATTTTTCCATTGAATTTTAGAGAGAGTGAAGGGAGGGAGAGAGACAGGGAGAGAGAAACATCGATGTGAGAGAGACATATCAACTGATTGCTTCCCACAACCAAGGTACGTGCCCTTGTCCGGAATCAAACCCGAACCCTTTGGTGTGCAGGCTGACACTCTATCCACTGAGCCAAACTGGCCAGAGTCCAAATAACTCTTGAGTCCAGGTCTCTTCCTTGAGCCGTAGGATGCCATTTTCAGTCACTCTTAGGGTTCCTAGTGTCTTAATGGCACTATAAATTCTATGTCCAACTGCAGTTCATCATATTCTACTCACACAGAGAATGCTACCATCATCCACCTCGTTGTCCAAGCCAGAAATCAAAGGATCATCCCGACTTCTCCTTCATGCCCCATCCTACAGCCCCTCCAAGTTCCTTCCATCCATCTCCTTGATATTCTTTGATTCTGACTCTTCCTCAGCATTTTCTCTGCTGCTCTCTTAACTGAAACTAAGTTTCTAGCCCAGATTACTGCCTCTATCTCCTAGAGTCTGCCTGCACTGCTGAAGGGATGGTTCTATCATGCTAATCTGCTGATGCCAGTCTCCTTGACAACCTGCCGTGGCTTCCCACTGCTTCAGGGAGGAACTCAGTCTTTAGCACAGCCTGTTCACGACCTCTCAAGACCTGGCCTTTTGAACTCCTTTCAGCTTGCTGCCTGCCCCCCACAGGGCTGCAGCCCTACAGGATGCCTTACAGTTCCCAGAAGCCCAGGCACTCTCCTGCCTGCCTCCTGCTCTTGTGTTAGCTCCAGAGCCCAACAGCCATTGCCCTCTCTTCCTGGCTATCCTTATCCAGCAAGATGCCACTCAGGCATCACTTCCTCTGTGAATCCACGCTTAGTCCTCCAAAGCCAGGGCTCAGTGCCTCTGTGCCTCTCCTCTGTGCCTGCTCCTATTGTACACTTACTGACTATACTGTAATCATGAGTTTAAATTTCTTTTCTTTCCACTCTACTATCAGCCACCTTCAGGGCAATAGCCTCTCTGTAGTTATCTGTAGATTGCAGAACCTAGCACAGTGCCTGGCACATGGACAGACCAAAAAGCTGGAAGTTTAATAAAGGTATGTATGAGTATGTCTGCCACACTGAGATGAGCTGCCTTGAGGGCAGAAAGGATTAATTAAGTCAATGCTTAATAAATGTTTTCTTCTTCCTCCCTTTAGCACTGGATAATAAATGAATGTCCAGTTTCAAGAGTGAGAAAACAAGATGAAAAACAAAGATAGTGATCAATTCAGCATCCCAAATACTTGCATGAGAGTTTTTTCTTCCTTCTTTCCCTCTCCTCCCCTCTCTCCTCCTCCTTTTCCTTCCCTTTCCTATTTTAACTTCACTTAACACAAGTTTCTCTCAGTTTCTTAAAATGGTTTCTCTCTTAAAATATTTTTAAAATCTCTCTAAATAAAAGCCTAATATGCTAAGTGTCCAACCCAGTGGTCGACTAACCAGTCGCTATGACATGCACTGACCACCAGGAGGCAGATGCTCTGACTGGTAGGTACAGCCGATGGGGACTGGGTGAGATGGGGACAGACAGGCCCTGGAGTCCTCCTTTGGTCCCTCCCCAGCCATTGGCCCGACTGGCCCTCATAGGGACTGGGTGAGATGCTCTGATCAATCCTGATCACCAGTCAGGCGGAGGGATCCCACCCGTGCATGCATCCATGCACTGGGCCTCTAATATGATTATAAATGCAACTCAGATCCATTATAGAAAGACTGGGTAAACATGGAAAATCACACACACAAAAATAAAAGCAGCCAGCAATCTCCCCACCCAGAGCTTTTCCCTTGGAGGGTCTTCCTCTAATTTTTTCTGTGATGCTCACACACGGCCCTTGCCCTACATCTGCCCACTGCTCCTAGAATGGTACAAGAGGCTGAAACGGGCCACACACTCTAGGGGCGACCTGCAGCCTTCATTCCATCAGAATGCAGCACAGCATTAGACACAAAACAAAATAAGAAGACCCCAGGAGGCAACCCCATGGAGCCAGGGTTCACTGCCTCTACAAGGTGAAGACTTCAACATGAGATCGGGCTTCTCTTGGAAAGAGCTTCTCTTTGTCTTCCAACCCTGCATAGGGATATCTACGGCCCTGCGGTCTGCAAAGTAACCTTACCTGTTAGCGAAAACAGTTCTGGCTTTTCACTTATCTGTCAGATGAGACTCCGTCCACTCTGGCAAAGACTTCTTGTTAGGTGGTGTAATTAAGTCCACAGGAGTAACTCGTAATCTTATTATGAAACAATTTCAATTCCCATGGTTTTGAAAATGGGGGAGGGAGGCAGGGAGGGACTTCAAATCTTCAGCCTTAGGATCTATTTCAAATCTTATACCACTGACGGTGGCTTCTGAGCTCAGGGCTGTGCTGATGGCTCACCCTCTTCTCTCAGCATCAAGGACTAGGATAGACCTTGGGTTCCTAAAAGCAGTCCAACTAAAAGAAATCCAGGAAGGAGGGAGCATGACTGTGATTATTAGCAGGCCACAGGAAAAGAATGCGCCCTTTCCCCAGTGCTAATACTGCTAAGTCTCCCTGGAATGTCAGGCTCACTCCCCGCAGGCTTGCCGCCTCCTGCGGAGAGCTCTACTCACCCTACTCCGGAGTTGTCATCAGGACACACGGGACTGAGTCATAGTTCAAGGTTGGCACCCAGCACTCCTCCCTGCTACACACGATTTCAATGCACCTGATCAGAAGGCAGGCAGAGGAGTCTGGAAACAGTGATGGCTTAAAATACCCAGGGACCAATCTGTGAGGAGGCAGCAGGTGCTGGCATGGACAGATGTGACTCTGTTCAATAGTTTCCTGAGTTTTTTGGGAGGGGAGAGGGAAGGAGGAGCTGCAGGTATGGAGACAATAGCTGAAAATATTCTGACACCTGGAACGCTTATAGTTTAAGCATCTCAAGAACTTAATAGTAACAGAGAATTTGGAGCCGAGTACCCAAATGTCCTCCTAGCCTCCCATAACCCTGGACGCTTAGCACACCTTTGTGTGAATGACAAGCCCCCACTCCCCCTAATACATTCCTTTTGACTTAGCAAAAGCCCATGTCTCTGTAGAAAATGAAAGATACCTCTGGAGGGCAGATTCGACCCTGCATAAAAAGGGCCCTTTTTCATCAGCATGCTCAGAGCCTGGAAACTGAGTGTGGGCACATTTGCCCTTTAGTGGGGCACCTTCGTAGGACCCCACACAGCAGTGCTACCGCCCCCTCCCCCCCGGGGCAGGGGTTCCCTCCACAGACCATCAGTGGGATGGGTCTATCAGTAAGCAGGGAGCGGTGGGGGGTCCAACTGCCCACGACTACTCCCAAGGCCAGAGAACCTCTGGAGGACTGGATTACTCCTCCATTTAGCAAACCTCTGTGCATGTTCAGGTCCTGCGCTGGGTGCTGGGTGCTGGGTGCTAGGTGCTGGGAGAAAGGCATGGTTCAACCTCAACCACTGGCACTAGGGAAAGGCCCATCCCAAGAATGGTAGGACCCAGGAAGGAAACAAATGAGAGCCCATAGACTACGCTATGAGGTTTCTCTTCACTCACTGCTGCCCACAGGCACCTCCGCCCCCATCAGCGTCACTGTCTTCAGTTCCTCAAAGGAACCTGTGTGAGAAGAGCTTTGGATTTAGGAATCTCAGACTCTTCCGTGTCTGGGACAGCACGGGCTGGCTCCTGACCCCTGGCCCGGCATCTTCTCTCCCCTGCAGCAGTCCTGTCCCATGCACATGTGTAGACACCCTGCAGACTCTCTCCCCATCCTTCGTGCCCAACAGTGTAGTTTCTGGGGCATAGTTCTCCCTCAGGGGGATAAACTTGGGAAGGAAGGCCAGGCCGTTGAAGCAGGTTTGGGGTCATGTGGGGCAGGGGATTCTGGAATTTGGGGGCTTGGTTGCACAGGGTGTGGCACAGGAAGGAGCACCTGGACTCCAGCTGGGAACATCCCTTTGGCTTCTTAGACTTGTTGCTTCATGGAGAAGGGGCTCAGCCAGAGGGCCAGCAGAGAGGCCTTTCAAGTACAAAACCCAGGTTAGGTGGTTGTGAAGAGGGAAGGGCCTGCCTGGCTGTAAGAGCAGTATTTTCTAAGAGAGAGAAGGACCGATTGGCAGCCACAAGAGAGTGTAACTGGTGCCCAGGTGGATGAATACAGGTTGCTCAGGGCAGTACACGGAAGGGGCACAGCCTGGACTCTGGGAAGGCTCCTTTGAGGAGGTAACACCTACCTAAGCTGTATCTTAGGTAATGACTCACGGACAGCGAAGTAGAAAAGGCTGGGATGGGCGCTCCCAGGGCACAGGAGCAGCACTTTCTAAAGCATGGAGGAGGGACAACAAGGTGCCCTCTGGAAATTACAAGTTATTTGTCTTGGTGGATGTAAAAGAGTATAGGTTGGGGAGGGGCTGGGCATGAATCTGCAGGGATGGCCTGATGTAGTATGCAAAAGCATTTAGAACAAGAGAGGAATCACCAAAGAGGATTTCATTCATTTTCACAACTGGCATGTGCCATGACTGCGTCACTGATGAACAAAGGACTACAAATAAAGTTTCAGTATTTCCAAATATACGACCATCGCAGTGCGGTCATCTCAAATGTAATTTCAGATAGATTCCAGACCTTTCCTGGACTTATATATCCAACTGATACTTCCTCTGGGTTTCTCACAAGTATAGGAGCCATGATACCTCCTAAACAGAACTCAAACACCTCTACTACCACCCCTCCTGACTTCCCCATCCCAATCAATGTCACTGCATTCTCCCCATTTTACTCTCCTCCTTCACCGTGCCCTCCCATGAGTCCTGCTAATTTCTCACAACCACTTTCTCCTCTCCATCAGGGTGGAGAAATTCACACATTTATTACTCTCCAGATTTTTGTTAATTATGCTACCTAAATGTAAAAAAATTCCTTGTTTACAAAATAAGCTCAAAATTAATGAAGGCATTATTACACGTTGAGGAAGTTTAATTTAACTCTGGGCTCCAATAAATGATCCTTTTCAAGTATTCACATTGACTATTATGTGGAATTCAATGACAAATTTTTAAAAATTATCATGGATGCAAATTCATTCATCAAAAAAAAAAATCATGGCAGCAATATAACTGTGCTACATGCCTTGTTTAATGTGGAAAATATTTAAGTAAGATCATTATGGCTTTCTTATAACATATTTAGTCTAAAACCTCTGGTTCCTTGCCAGTATCAATCTACTGTGTTTGAAATCTCAGAATGTACAGCTCAAGGCTTTTTCAATGCTAAGATCAGGACCTGGATTATATTTTGGAGTGTTACTAAGAGCATAAGAAATTTAGCAAATAATCTGAATTATACCTCCTTTGTTCCATCTTTCTTTTATTTCTTTCTTTTCTTCTTTCTTTCTTTCTTTCTTTTTTGGAAAGCTCTTTTTATTTATTTATTGTTTTTAATATTTTTTACAGTATAACTTAGATTTAATAGTAGTACATATGTTTTCCTTTTTTTCCTCCCATTATCCTCCCCCCAGCCTCCCCTATCCCACAGCACATGTCCCCACCTGCCCCCCCCCCAATGTCTTTCACTCATTGGTTATGCTCATATGCATACATACAAGTCCTTTGGTTGATCTCCCCCAGCATTGGCCCCCCCACCCTCCCTAGCCTTCCCCCTGTAACTTGACAGCCTGTCCAATGCCTCCCTGCCTCTATATCAATCACTCTCCCCTGTTTTTTTCTTCAAAAATATCTGTTCCATCTTTCTGTCTCTGTGAATCAGCAGTCATAATCTCTAAGCTATGAAATCTAAGGCAGAAAACAAAGTATGTCATTGAGATAGGAAACAGTTATAAGAACATCTTATTCAGCCGTGTCCATTCCATTTACTCTTTTAGAATCAAATGATTTATTAATTTCCTAAGGAACAAACAAACAATTAAGTTTTGTAAAAACCCATAAATACAGAGAAATAAGGAAACATTAAATTAGTGAAAAAAAAATTTTAACTTAAGAATTGTGTTAAATGAACACTGCAATTGTTGCTTGCTGGAAATTCCTAGAAATCACTCTGTCTTTCGCACACTTTGTGAGGACGGACACTTTTCACATCCTCATCTCCCACAGGAATGCTTAGTCACTTATCAACCCGCTAAAGAGATACTTCCTCTATAAACATCTGTGCTATTTCCTTCCTCTGGATTCCTGGACCATCTTGGATATAGGTCACTATACATTGCAACAAAGTATTGCGAAGCACTGTTAATATTGAATTTATATGTGTGCCTCACCCAGAGAAGCTTAAGGACTTGCTCTCTTTGTAACAGCAGCTCCTAACACAGTGCCTGGTACATTCTAAGTATTGACCAAATATTCACTGCAAAAATGAATGATTAAGTCATCTCTATTACTCCTTTTTTTTTTTTCAAAGACCTATACATTGGATGACCATATTAAGTAACCGTAATATTGCTAAACATGATGGAATAGTGAAATGTTGTCATTTCTAGGTGCATGGAAGAGAAATATGCTACATTTATTGTTAAGACTTCAGAGATGTTTCCCTGGGCAGCTGGAGGCAATATCTGATAAAGTCTTGACTATGAAAGGGTGGGATCTCAAGTTGCTACAGCTTTGAAAGATGGAAATGGGAGTGCCCTCACGTCTGTAGGACAACTATCTAACTCCGGCTTCCTTCTCCTCGCCCCTCACCCACACGCTCCAGCCAGTCTTCCCCTGAAATGGCAGAACAGTAACAGCCCACCTGCTGGTGATGTCGCTAACCCTGAGCTACCCTTCAGTCTAGCCACGGAGTGAAGACCCAGAGCCACGGTTTCCAGGTGACGTGAGCAAAACTCTCGAGTGCGGATCACACGAGGAAAAGGCTGTCTCAGCTGCATGCATAAAATCTGAGACAGACGCCAGAGAACTATACTTTTTCTTTTCGGTCACACACAGGCACTCCATATATGACCAGCAAATAAATCACTCAAACTGGAAAAAAGTGTTTTTTAAATGGACAAAAGCAAATTTAAATTAATATGCCAGCTATTTTATATTGGCTAGTCCAAGGAAACGTTTTGGTCCTTAAGTCTGGCAAGTTGTTCAGGTGTACATCAGAATACTGTTTGTCATTGAAAAGAAAAGTGTACAATCCGAGAGACAGAAACAGTTGGTTAACTAATAGAGGGTAAAATAATGCAGAAGTATATTTGAAACATTCATTGTATAGTACATGGGGAAAAGCAGCTTAAGGAGCTGGACTGTGCAGTAAAATACTGTTTTTGTGTGAAAATTACTTATGTATATTTAGTCACTGAAAGAGCCCAGCACAACATAAACGGGAGTGTAAACACTGGCATCACAGTGAATTGTACTGCTTTTTGCTTATTGGAATTTTCTAGTTTCTAAAATGAACTTATATTGCTTTTATCATTAGAAAGTATAATTTATTTGTTTTAGCTTATTTAGTGCTTATCTTCTAATATTTTTCACATTATTAGCATGCATGGCTTATGAAAGGTTGCTTAAAAGTAAATGTCACCTAAACTCCTCTCCTTTTATATAGAATTCGATAGATTGTGTTCAAGTCAAAGCAGATTTCTGTATTCTGGGCTGTGAAATTGTTGGAAAACCCCAACAATTGTCACGAGTGTTAAAAAAAACTAAAAGGAAAGCTTATTGACTTTATAGTCCACCAAAGTTGCAACATCACTTTCCTAGACTGTACATTATAAGCGTTTTAGTCTCAAAGATTTTCTAAGGCCTAAAAGCTCACAATGTACAACCATGCAATACAAGCATACCACAGTTTCCATGAACAAGCATTGCCTACTTCCTCAGCACCATCCATCATCATTAACAAACACTGAGTTCTCTCTATAGATAAGAATTGGTATTTGGAAAGAAACATAAGTCATTATCCCCTTCTTTTAGGCAATTTGCCACAAAGGTGGGGTATTATTTCATATTTTATATATATTTGTATCATTATATATATTTGTATATGAAGTATATTATGTATTTTGTATATTCAGGTTTCCATTTATTCAAGTTACCAGTTTTCTGGTAAAAAATTTTATGAGCCTTAGCCCTTCTAGTCCTTTCTGCTTTGAGGTAAGAACTACTCCCATTTAACGGGTGAAAAGACAAAGGCACACAAAGATTAAGTAATTTGCTTAAAATCACAAAGCTCATAGGAAGGCTAGGTCTGGAAGGCAGTTCTACAAGCCTGCAGAGGCTGTGCTTTTAACCATCACATTGTACCCCCCTCCCCCTCTCCCGAGTAAACAACAAAAGTAAGGGCTATAGGCAGCAGGTAGCACAGTGATTCAGAGGAAAGCAATACTACCTAGCTCCGGGGAAGCAGAGGAGGCACCATGGAGAGAGCCGCACTGGATTGGAATCTTGAAAGTCAGAAATGCAGAATCAGGAAAGTGTAGTTGTAGGCGGAGGCATTTTTCCCTCCTGGGTACAAATATGGCATGGAGATCCCCGAGTCCTCTTCTATAAAGGTCGAGACAGACTGACTGAGCCACAGAACGAACCTGACAGGACTGCATGATCAGTATGAAAGCCGAGAAATTCGAAGTAAGGGAAGCATTCTTTCTTTCTTATCATTACTGGTGCTCTCCTCTCCTGCCATTCCACAATAATTTAAAAAGGGAATAAGAAGAAAAAAAAATCTGTTCCTAAATAAAACCTAAGAGGACAATGAGCTACTTTTAAAAAAATCTACAGCACTCACTGAAGAGGAAAATGTCTCTGGGTTAGGAAACTGGGCCAAACTTACAGAGATAATTGTGTCACGGGTGTGGAATTAAGTTTCAATTTAGAAGTGGAAAAAAAGTCATCAGGAGAAAAAAGTGACAAGGGAATAAAATGAACCAGACGAATTCATGAAGGAAGTGAATCAGTAGGTCTTTGGCTTTAAGCATTTACTCATGTTTGGAGTAAAAACATTTACTTATGGATTTTTTCCCTTGGGGAAAAAATGTAAAGAGGCAGGAAGGGAGGGAGAGAGGGAGGGAGGAAGGGGAAGAAAGAAGGATGAAAAGTTTCATTTGTCCTCAGTTTTCTCCCAAACTATGCTACCTAATGAAAGGGTAATATGCAAATTGACCGTACCTCTGATCAAGCCATGCCCACAAGCCACACCCACAAGCCAATCAGGGCTGGGCTGGGGCGGAACCAGCCATCAGTCCCATTGCAGGGCGATGGCTGGGTGCGCAAGGTCTAAAGCCTCACCAAAGGCTTTAGGCCTTGGGCAAGCTGGGGGTGAGTGGTCAGTAGGACATCCCCTGAGGGCTCCCAGTATATGTGAGGGGGCAGGCTGGGCTGAGGGATCACCCACCCCCAGTGCACGAATTTCATACACTGGGCCCCTAGTCCTATCTAATAAAAGAGTAATAAGCAAATTGACTGTATCTCTAATCAAGCCATGCCCACTAGCCAATCAGGAGCAAATAAAGCCCAAACAAAATGGCTGCGGCCACTGAGAGCAGGAGGAGGCTTGGGTTTCCCCAGCAATGGAGGAAGCCAAGCTTTCTGCCTGCCAAGCTGGCCTAGGCCTCCACTCAATGCTACAAAGTTTCAATTATAGAAGATACATAATCCCAACAGAAATGGCAGGAGCCATGGAACTGGAGAGAGTAGAGGCTAGGGTTGCCAGGGTGATGGAGGAAGCCAAGCTTCTGCAGCCCTAGTGCCTAGGCCTCCACTCCAGGCTACAAAGTTTCAATTGTAGAACATAAATTAACCCCATATCCCAGGGTCTCCGCTTGGGTTGCTGGGGGGCATGGCTGGCCTGCAAACCACCACAGGCCCCTCGCCCATGCTGCCTCACACCCCAAGGGAACCCCCACCCTGATCCAGGACACTCTTCAGGGCAAACCAGCTGGCCCCCTCCCATGCACCAGGCCTCTATCCTATATATTAAAAGAGTAATTTGCACATTGACCATTGCTCCAACACACAAGAGGGCTGCCCCCATGTGGACACAAGATGGTCACCACAAGATGGCCAGCAGGGGAGGGCCGTTGGGAGGTTCCAAGCCTGCAAGGGAGGGCAGTTGGGGGCAATCAAGCCTGCAGGGGAGGGCAGTTAGGGGTGACCAGGCCGGCAGAGGAGGGAAGTTGGGGGCAAACAGGCTGGCAGTGTAGTGGCTAGGGGGTGACCAGGTTGGCAGACAGAAGCAGTTAGGGGTGATCAGGGAGGCAGGCAGGTGAGCATTTTGGAGCCAGCAGTCCTGGATTGTGAGAAGGATGTCCAACTTCCCGTTTAGGCCGGATTTTACTGGGATCTGGCCTAACCGGGCAGTCGGACATCCCTTGAGGGGTCTCATATTGAAGAGGGTGCAGGCTGGGCTGAGGGACATCCCCTGCCTCCCACGCATGCATTTTGTGCACCGGGCCTCTAGTAATCATATATCTGTGATAGGATATTTATTGTGAAATGCTTAATAACAATTTACTAATAAAATGGGGAGAGGGATTTTTTCTTTACTTTAGTTCTTCTTTATCCTCAAGGATCTAAAAAAAACCACCAAACCAACTCTAATCAGGCTTCTACCTCACCCCTCCAATGAAATGTTTCTCACCAAGGTGACCTGTAACTTGCCTGTTACTAAATCCCATGCTCAATGATCAGGCCGCATCCAATTTGAAAGCTGCAACTGACACACTTGATCATTGCCTCTCATAGGCTCCCCATCGTTTCTAGGATACCAAGCTCTCTGGATTTTCCTACCTCCCTAGTTGCTCCTTCTCTGTGTCCTTTTCCTGACCTCTTAATGTTAGCAGTGCCCCAGCATTCAGTTCTTTTAATTTTAGATATACAGTCAGGTGACCCTTAGTGATTACATGTATTATTCTCTTGATTTTAAATACCATCCACAGGCAGCCAGCTCCCAATTATCAGTGTATTTCCACCTCCACCCTGTTTCCTAAACTTCAGACTCAAATATCCAATCACTAACCTGACATTGCCTCTTGGATGTCTGAGAATCATTTATTTAACACACCCAAAACTGAGCTCCTAATACCCTTGACTCATCCTCATACCCACAGCCAAGAATGAAAGAAATCTTACTTCACTCACAGATTTCCACTCTTAGTGTATGGCAACTCCATCCTTCCAGTTGCTCAGACCTAAAATCTTGGCATTATCCTTAACTAAATTATCCTTAATTACCCCTCTCTGATGCCTCCCTGAAATCTGTCAGCAAAATCTATTGCCTTTACCTTCAAATTATGTCTAGAATTTAACAACTTCACACCCCTTTCCCTGGATATCACCCTTATCCCAAACACCATCATCTCTTACCTGGATGGCAGGAGAGCCTACCTGATTCCCTGGGTCACCCCTGCCCTTCACAGTCTGTTGTCAACACAGCATGAGTGTTCCTTTTACAACCCAAGACAGATCACGCCTCTTCTGTGATAAAATCCATGCAATGGCTCTCCACCTCTTATACCCAAAGCCACCATCATTCAATGGCATATAAGACCCTATGACATCTGTCTTTGCAATAATCCAACTCCTGCCTACCTCTCTAAGCCCCCTGCAACTATGTTCTTCCTTCAATAACGCTACTCCAGCCACCCTGAACTTCTTGCTTTTCCTCACTCTATAGACGCTGTAATAGACTTATCTGTTATGTGCATTGTCACCCCTCCCTTTACCTTGTTAGAATGCAGGCAGAATAAGTACTCTACAAGAGTGGGAGTCTTTGCTTTGTACCCTGATATTTCCTAAAGACTAGCCAGTGGAGGCATAGGATAGGTGCTCAAACCAAAATTGCTTAATGAATGAATTTCTAGTCTCTTGGCAAACCATCAGAGCCCAGCCTTGTCACTGGATTTGTTCCACTGAGAATCTTACTACATTCCTTCTTCTTAAAAATAGTCTATGCCATTTACCCACCCATTAGTCATCCACCTAAAATAAATGTTAGCAACTGTAACATTTATAATATGCTATGCACAGGCATCAGGGATAGAAGTAAAAGGCTGAGGCTTTGGTTTTACACAGGACAAAGACACAAGAAATCATAGTTCAGTCAGTTGACAGCTTCACAGAAGGACACTATCCAATGGACCAGGGCTGGAGAGGCAGGGCCATCAGGAAAGGCTCTCCAGAAGATGCACTCCTTGGAAGGAGTTAGTAAGGGAGGAAGGTTGGTAGAGACAAGGGAGAAAGAAGGAAGGAAGAGTTATTCCAAGCAGAAGACATAGCTTATCAAAGCAGAGCCTGTCTATAGGAGCATGCAGCCTTGGGGAACCTCAGGCAACTCGGTGTGGCTGCAGTCCACAGTGTGGAAGTCAGGGGATACGTGGAGGTAGAGGGGTTTCCTTCCACTCACACTGCATGGTTCGATTTAATCCTGAAGTTAAGGGGTACCCATGCAAGTTGCATTTTAGAAACATCTGGTAACAAGTAATGTGGTAAAATGAAGCCGTTAGAAAGACTACTTAGATAAGAGTAGAATTTTAATTAAGAGTTCGAAAACTGATTTAGATTGACTTAAAATAACTTGACAATTATTATTATTTACCTTTTTTTTATTCAGAAGACACAAAAAAAGAGAAATTAAGAGAAAGACATTCAAAACATCTTTAAACGCATCCTGATTCAACTACAAATTCCATGAAGTAGAACAAATAGCCAACAAATGTTCATAAAATAAACCATCATCAATGTCATTTTTTTACTCCCTGGGAGCTCATAATGCTAATCCAAGAGAGGCTTACCACGCCAAAAAAAAAAAAAAAAAAAAAAAAAAATCCAATCCATTCATCTTCTCCTGACTCCCATTCTCTCTTGAACAGCTCATATTTTTCTTTCCAAAAGACATCAACACTCAATAGCTACTTGTCACTAGAGTTCTGGTAATCTTCCTGGCATTGCAACAATAAAATCGTTCTTTGTCCTAGAGCAAGGGGAAGGTACTGCCTGAATCACAGGAATGGTTACCTCAACCAACCATTTTATTTTTCGAGGGCACAAAAGCTCTTTCTCAATTGTATACTTTCACAACATGCCTTACTAGCCAAGTCTTAGACATTAGTTTGGTTTGGAAGACCATTTTAGGCAATTGGAAAAGAACCAGAACTATCCCTGGCATTGATCCAGAACTGAACTTCCTTTTTGCAGGTAAATAAAAGCAACGAGTTCTCTGTTCTCAAGTTTCAATCATACTGGCTTAGAATGTGTTAGAGTGATTTTTACCCCTCCCCAAATATTTATTCCAGAAGTTCAAAAGGAAAAATAGAGATCTTAGGTACCAGAACCAAAGACCTATTTCTCTTTCAGGGTGTCAACTGGAATTCAAAAAGTTGATGAAAAATCAGAGCACAAAACATTCTTACCAACAATACCTGTGAGCACGCGCGCACGCGCGTGTTTGTGTGTGTGTGTGTGTGTGTGTGTGTGTGTGTAATTTACAAAGTACAATCTACCTAAGAAAAGCAAGGAGGGAAATATAGGAGGAAATATAAAATGGAAGGAAAGCTAAATAAGGCTCTAAGCACACAGAGCAAGGCTCATAAAATATGTCAGAGAAGGGGTGTGTGTGTGTGTGTGCGCACACACACACACACACACTTTAACATTTGGTTGTACATATACACGACTTGATGATATGTTACCTGCCTAACTTCTCTGTTATAAAATTGTTTTCTCAAACAAGCCACAAATAGAACTAAAAGTTACTTTTGAAGAGGTTTTGAAAATATTTACCGAACTTCCAAACAATGATACTAACCTTTTGGAACAAATTGCTGCTTTTGATGGTTTGTTTCAAAATATCTAATGCTGGGACATGACACTGGGAAACTTGAAGTCTAAGCACCCACGCTAAAATGTGTTCAAAGGGGTTTTCTTTTTGGGATCCTCTCACTCAATCGTGAAGTGTTTGTCTATGAAGTTAAAAAAAATAGTAGTTTCACAAGGATTGTCCAATTGTTATGAATTTAAATCTCTACCCTCTGGGTTTATAGAGAAATAAGAAATGTTTCTTTTTTAGGTAATGGAAGGTTGTAGATCATTCTTTAAGTCCTACTGTTACTTTTTCTCTAAATAAGGATACATTTTTTATTTTTTAAATATATTTTATTGATTTTTTTCAGAGCGGAAGGGAAAGGGATAGAAAGTCAGAAACATCAATGAGAGAGAAACATCTATCAGCTGCCTTTTGCACGCCCCCTACTAGGGATGTGCCCACAGCCAAGGTACATGCCCTTGACCGGAATCGAACCCGGGACCCTTCAGTCCTCAGTCCGATGCTCTATCCACTGAGCCAAACCGGTCTTGGCAAAATAAATAAGGATACATTTTTAACTCACAGGATTTCTTGGGGAGACACTAGAATCAAAATGGTTGTTTTTATTTCCCTTGGAAGGATGATCTAAGGATACTGTACAACTCAAATATAACAAAATATATATATGTATGGGCATACCAGTATGTGTGTGTGTATATGTATGTATGTGTACACACATATTAAAAATAAACAACAATCTGAAATTTGTGTTTTGGTCATTCCTTACTTCAAATGGCAAATCAGTTAAAAATATGTGACACCTGATTTCCTTTTATACCACTTTAATTTTTTAACTTATTACTAAAAACAAAACAAAAAAAGCACACACAAAAGAACAAAACCCAACCCCCTGATAGCTTCTTCTAATATAGCAATAATATTTAAAGCCACAATTTTTATAAACATATTTGATCTCAAATGGAAGTGGTAGCACTAGCAAGCTGGAAAATAGGCTTGATCTCAAATAAGAAAAATGTTTGTTCATAAGGAAGAGACAAATGTCCTGAATTCAAAAGAAAAAAAAGTATTAGAGATTTAAGAAAATGTATTTGATTTTCTCATCTATTAAATGGAAATAGTCATAGCACCTACTTCACAGGGTTGTCATGAGGATTAAATGAACTCAGACTAGCAAAGCACTGAAAATAGTGTCTAGATCCATATTGAATGCTCAATAAATATTAGTGCTAATTATTAACAGTATTGGCAATGCCTCATGTTACTAAACCATCTTTTACTTTCTCAGAAGGTAAAGCAGTCTTAAAGGGATCATGATCTTGTGAAAATTTTGATAGCACTAGTAATGATAGCCCTAATTTCACAGAGGGAGTACACTAAAAAACTGCTCATGATTGCTCGAATTTGGAAGAGGTAATTACAGAGGATGACTCTGATTTGTGAAGGGAAGCTGTCGTCTGAAAAAGAGAGATAAGGCTGCTCTGCATGTTCCAGAGGGTCGGACCTGAGTGAGACCGTGAAAATTACAGAGGGAAACGTTTGCTCAGTATAAGACTCTCCAGCACCTGAAAGAGAACCTTCCTGCACTGTTGGTGGGATTGCAAACTGGGACAGCCACTATGGGAAACAGTATGAGGCTTCTCAAAAATGTAATGACCAGCAATCCCACTTTTAGGTATTTATCTGAAGAAATCCAAAACACTAGTTTGAAAGGACATATGGACCCCCAATTTCATTACCGCATTATTTTCAATAGCCAACATATGGAATCAATCTAAGTGTTTAATGATAGCCAAATGGATAATATTCCATATATACAATGAAATATTACTCAGCCATAAAAAAGAATGAAATCTTGCCATTTGTGACAATGTGGATAGACCTAGAGGGTATTATGGTAAGTGAAGTAAGTCAAATACAGAAAGGCAAATACAGGCAGTCCTCGGGTTATGTTGGATTCGATGTATGTCGTTTCATGGTTATGTCACCAGCTCCTATTTATTATAAAAAAAAAGTTCCGTCATTGTGATGTATGTACACATGTGCTTTATGTTTTTTATTATTTATTTACCACAAGTAAAAGTCAGGAATTATTATCTTTCTTTTAAACTTTTTTTTTTTTTTTACTGTTTCACTTCATTTCTGCTGTGTCTGTGCTCCATGTGAGTGATGTAGGGGCCTATGCAGGTGGGTTCCGACTTACGGTGAAAATCTCATTACGTTGCGCCGTAGGAACCGATCTCGATGTAACCTGAGGACCAACTCTACCACATGATTTCACTTACATGTAGGATTTAAGAAACAAATGAACATGACAGAAACTCATAGACACAGAAGACATTTTGATGGGTAGCTAGATGGGGAGGGTGACCTGGGTGAAAAAGCGGATGGGATTAAGATGTAAAAATTGCCAGTTACAAAAACAGTCACAGGGATGTAAAATAAAGGACAGGAAATATAGTCAATAATACTGTATCAACTACCTATGGTGTCAGATGGGTACTAATTGGAGTAATCACTTTGTAAGTTATATGAATGTCTAACCACTGGGTTGTATATTTAAAACTAATATTGTATGTCAACTTTAATAAAAAAATGAAAACAAAAAGATTCTCCAACATCCAAAACACTCTCCCTTATAATAGCATAGAATACCTCGAAGGGCAGAAAGTATAATGTTACTGTGTGTGAAAGTAGGAGTTGCATCAATCAAGGATGATAAAAGATTCCTTATTGAATCCATAACATTGTTGCTGTTAAGATAACAATGACAACCACCATCACCACAATGATAGTCAATACTTCTATAAAAATTACCCCAAACTACTGTAAAGACTTTACATATAGTGACCCCTGTAATCCTTACCACAGTCATCCTTACCAAAGCCACCTGGCTCCACAGTGTGTGTTCTTAACCACAGTACACTGCCTACCTCCATTCTAGAAAGCTGAGCAAGTTACTTAACCTTTCTCTGCCTCTATTTCCTCATTTATAAAATGAGGCCAACAATAGCACTTATCTCAGATGATAAAGATTAAGTGATATATGACGTTTGTTTAGCACCTAGAATAGTGCCTGACATACAGCAAGTACTTTGCATATAATTTTTATATAAAGGTCATTTCAACTTTTAAAAACTTTTTTTTTACATGGACAACAAGTTAGGGAAGGCATAAAGAACTGTCTTGGCTATAGTGAGCAATCTGACTCAAAAATTTTTTCCCTTTTTTATTTTATCAAAAATTTTTTGAAATCAAAATTAAAAAAAAATCAATTAAATGAAACTCAAGGCATGCTGATGTGACACTGATTTTCTAACTAAACTAAATTAGCCATAAAAAATAAGGGCAAAACTGTTAATGCAAGAGTTCCATGATGAGAGCAGATTCTTTGTGTGCTTTGTCATAGCTGATTGAATGTAATCTCCCATAACCCACTGCTGACTTCTCTTACCATCCCCAAGACCCTGACCCTTCATTCAGTTCCACTTTCAGCAGACTCCTTAATTGCTTCACATACCTAATAGTTAACCAACTCCCAAACCTACGTCATTCCAATCCACTTCTTCAGTACCTGCAATCCAACTGCAACCTGACACCCAAAATGGCATAATCAACCTTCTCAAAGAGGCAACATTAAAACTTTATTTCACTCAAGCTTCCAAATCTACTCTTGCTCCACCCTCAAATATTATAGGTTCCTCAGTAATTGGGAAATAAAAGCATTTAGATAAAAAATTCTCACTTTTCATATACTTTCCTCCACACGCCTGAAGTCCTGCAATAGCAAATTAATTTAAATTTTCTGATCTTTGCCTAGCTGTTCCATCCTCCAGGTGGACATTATCATCTCGTTGGTTGTTCTGGCTACTATTCCCATCTCCTCTCCCCATTCCCCTCTCCTACCCTTCTCTTGGATCTTCAAACCTTTTCTACCCATCCATACGCATGCCATAAAAAAAACAAAACAAAACAAAACAAATTTCGATCCTGTTTCCCTCATTTGCCTTGACCCTTTTCCCATTTTACTCCGATATCTAAGAGTGGTCTCTTGCTATAGGTATGTAACTGGCTGAATAAATGAACCGGAAGGAAACCTGATATAGGTTATTCTTGATTATCCTCTATCTTTTAAATATGGTTAAAGGTTCAGACATCCAACAACTGCAAATTTAGTAACCATTATTTTTTCCATTTACATGGTATTTTAAACAAAACTAATAAAGGAAAATATGCCACAGATGTTTGTTATATATGATAAACTATACTGTAACTAAATGTTATGTGCTTTGGAACTTCTAGCACAAAGTTTATAGATTAGCAGTACAAATATCCCAAAAATGTTTTTTTGAAGGATAACTCTTCATCATCTAAGTCCTTACATTGTGATTGGAGTTATGAACAATAACAATAATGTAAATTGTCTATATAAACTCTTAGAGACACATTTGATTTTAAAACTTGCTGCCTACATAGAAAAAGGAGCTTTCAGAAATAAAGCTTTCTCTGCGTTTCTTTATCCAGGGATGGGAAGCCTTTTTTTTTTTTTTTTTTTTTTTTGCCAAGGGTCATTTGGATATTTATAACATTTTCGGGGCCATACAAAATTATCAACTTAAAAATTAGCCTGCTGTATTTGGTCAGACATTTAATTAACTCACCTCTAATGGCTTGGCAGGATCAGACAAAATGATTTCACAGGCCTAGCTCATGGGGTCGGACATTCCCATCCCTGCCTATACCTTCAAGGAAATGATCTGGCAAAAAGACCTAATATAGGAGAGAACATAAAGTATTTGACAAGCTATCAAGCCATTAGAGGTGGAGCACAGAAAACAAGGGGAGGAGAGGCAAGGGCAATCCCACTGGGCATCCAGGGCCAGAATCCACACATGTTGATAGCATGACAACAGGAAGCAACCACAAAGCTTTAAAGCTGGGAGAGGGAAGGGTCAGATTTGTAATTTTAAAAGAATTGCTCAGGTTGCTATATGGAAAATAAGTGGTTAGCCAAGCAGAGCAAGGGTGAAGGGGACAAATAGGAATCAGAAGGCAGCTTCAGAAGCCTAAGAGGGAAATATCCTAGGTCAGGGTGGCAGCAGAGATGAAAGAAGATTCTAGAAGAGAAAATCAGTAAGATTTGGGGAATGACTAGCTACGGGGGAAAGAAAGAAGAGAGATGTAAATGACATGTTGGTTTCCTGAATTTATATATATATGAAAATGTGGAATAACACATCTTGCACAATATATACAGAATTATTGAAATTACCTACGGGAAGAGAAGATGAATGTTACATGGTAATAGACAGACTTTCAGTGTTTACTATATAGATATCTGTTTAAATATTGCTTAAGTATTTTTATAATCAGAATGTTACTTCATAGTTAAGTTCACATGCAATAAAAAATAAAAATAAAGCATTTGCCTGGCTGAAAAGGATAGAAACAGCATGTTAAGAAGGAAGAATCTATCAGAAGGTACAAACACATGACAGTGTGTGGCATATTTAAAGACTATCAAGTAGTCTAGTGTTTGCAGTAAGAAGGATGTGTATTGGGGCAGGATGAACAAAGGATTCAAGTTTCTAAGAGTATGGCCAGTTCATTAAAACAAAAACAAACAAAACATCTTCTATGTTAAAGAAAGTATTCCTTAAACTGTAGGAAATGGGGAAGCATATAGTTTTTAAGCCTGAGGGTGAAAAATCAAGTTCCTATTTTAGAAAGATCAGATTAAAGGCAGTGTGAAGACTGGGCCAAATGAAGGTAAGAAGATAGGCTGACAGATCACTTCGGCCAGAACTTAAGCTACATCAGTGGCAACAGAGATATAGAAAAGAAGAGATTTGAGATCCATTTCAGAAGTAGACAGGACTTGATGATTAAGCTGGATGCAATAGGGAAAAGAAAAACTCAAGGATGTTTCCAGTTTAGGAAATTAGATAGTGGTGATGTCATCAACTTAGGCAATTCAACATCAGGTTCAATGAGAAGACAATACATTTTGCTTTAGAGAAGTTGAGATTAAAGTACCTCTGAAGGCAGGTCAAGTTGCCCAACAGGAAGTTAGATATACAGGTTTGAATTTGAAGAACAAGATCAGACTTGGGTATTTGAATACTATTATCGAAAAGAGAGAATTTCAAGGCTCTGCACATGATCTTACCCTCGACGTAATTTTACTGAATTCTTGAAGCAACTGTTAAAAGTTAACCAGTCCCATTTATTCTCATAGTTGTATAAATTCCACATAATTATTAAAGTCTCTGTAGGCAATAACTTTTAAAAGCCAGAGGTGCCAGATTTCTTTCTTTCCCTTCCTCCCTTCTTTTTTTCCTTCCCTCCTTCCTTTTCCTTTCCTTCCTTTCTAGTTAAGAATGATATAAGAAGTATAATATAAAATGTTTTGTTATTAAATATTTTCATATTTTGTGCTAACTGTAAAAGCCAAAAAAAAAAAAAATTCGTAATTCTACCTTTAACAAAACCTAAGCCAAACACTGATTTACCTATGCGACTCTCCACTGATTTTCCATTGCAAGTCATTGACAATTAGCTGACATTCCCAAGGCATTCAACTCCAGCTGTAGTTTTAACCACAGAGGTTCCTGAAACAATTCCACAGTCCTGTTGCTGCTCAGTCAGAAATCCAAATCTCAGGGTACTCTTGTCTAACTGATGATGCCCTAGTTTGGTGGGAAGTGGAGAGGAAGAACCAGTTGGCAAGGAAACAGCCACTTCCTTCCAGAGCCGGGGAAAACTAGGAAGGTGACTGATGGACAGAGCCAAAAAGCAGCCAAAAGTTGCTCTGGCTTCTTGTTGGCAACAATATCCATTGTGGCACAATTGGATGTTTTAAAGCATATGAATAATTGAGAGTTTTATCTGCCTGGATACTCTGCTGAAGCTCAACAGGATTCCTCACACATTTTCTACATTTGAAAAGCATTTAAGTGTGCAACGGTTACAAAGAATCTGCCCTCAGTCTATGTGCAGTGGGCTAAGACTGCAAGGCACAGTTCCATTTAACTTTAGTATTATACCCAAGAGATTGCACTTTCTGGTAAAAAATAAAATTCATTTCTGTAGATAGTTATATTTGTACAACTTATTGAATTCCTATTAAATTTCATCTGGAAATATTTTCTTAAATAGGTTTACTTTTATGTTTAATTTTAAACGACTTGTTGCAAATGTTTATATTTTATTCTTTTATAATTCCCCCTCCCATCCACTTCTGTACCCAGAAAATTGAATATCCAAGGATTTCTGAATAAAACAAGACAACCACTGGATTGATATAACTAACATATTTTAAAAATAGCGTAAATAGTAAGTTATTGTTCATCAAATAGAAATTAGCAATCACTAAAAATAACATTAAAAACTAGTGTGGGCATGAAGTATGGAATTTTGAAACATCAGTTTACTGCACTGATTAATTCAACATTTATATATGCATCAGAACTTAATAACCCCATAAATAAATAGAGCTTTCAATTATTTTTTTTAAAAAAATCAAGGGATAACATATGTATTTAGACATATTAGCAGCGTAAAGATGTATGCTTCAACACACTTATTGGGAAAACGTCTGAAAATATTACTACACTGAAGTAATCCGCAGGAACCTGACATAAAAGTTCTCTAGAATACCAACAGTTCAGGAAATTCCAAAAAAGGAAAAGGGTCAAATAGGAAATAGCCTCAAATTAATCGACAAAGTTCAGTGCTTGCTCCAACTTGATTTTTCTCTCCATTGCAAAAAACAACAACAAAACAATCGAGTCTCAGGGATAGGTGGGGTGAGTCACTTAGATGAAAGTTCATCTACTGGAATAAATGGAGAGGCCGCTTGGGCAGGTGACACCGGAGAGTCGGTGGTAGTGCTGACTTTCGCTGGTGAGTTACAAGAAGATCCAGTACTGCTGCTGTTTCCATCCAGGGTATCAGAAGATACACACACACCAGGATCTGACAGCTGTGCAACGTCAGAAGAAAGCATGTTGGTGATGCCCTGGAAAAATCTCTTTGGCTGATAATCAGTCTCCATTTCACATTTTCTTTTCAATGGTCCAAGAACACTTGGTCTAATGCAATTAATGGGACTCTGGCTTCTTCGAGTAGTAAATCGGGTCGTTGGGCTGGGAATCGGACTTGGAGGCAATCCATTGCTACTCACAAAACTTTGCAAGGATGGTGAAAAGCACTGCTTCCCAATTCCCCGGGTGGGAGATGGTGCTGGTGACACCGGAATGAAATCGATGCGCTTCGGGGAAGCGGATTTCTCCACGTCGTTGTCACTCAGGCTGAAACTTTCCTCCCAGGAGTGGCTTATCTGCATTGCGTTCTGCACCTCGCGCTCGTGGACGGTCTCTCGGTTGATCAAGTCCATGCCCTCCTCCTGTTTGATCTGGTGCAATCGGCTGCTGTGCATGCGGACCGGGGAGGCTGGTAGCAAGCCATGGCGGTTCGGGAACGTTGTGCTGTTGCGCCTGGCGCTCGGCGCCTCGGCCTGGAACACTGGCGAAGTGTCACTGAGGCCGTGGATCAGAGGGGCGCTATTAGACCTCCGAAGGGCCCCGCCGCCGCCGCTGCCGCCGCCCTCCGCCGGACTCCCGCCCGTACCCGGAGGCAGCTCCAGGTCTAGCTCCATCTTTTCCTGAGCCATGTCGGAGGCCAGGGAGGCGGGGCGGTGCTCAGTCAGAGAGCTTGGGCTCCCATGCCCCGCAGTCCAGGATCGCCGCAGGCGCCGCCGCCGCCACCACAGCCGCGGCCACCGAGAATCTGTCAGCCGTCTCGATAGTCTGCGCATGCGCCCCTCTTCGCGCATGCGTCCTGCGAGATCTCTTGCGGCGCCGGCTTAATGCGTAAGAGCTGCGCCGCAGCCCCAGGGAGAGGGGCGAGAGGTGGGTGGTTCCTATGCAAATAGCTACTGACCACAAGCTCGCTCTTACACGTTAATTAAGTTACCATACTCCGGAGTATATATTTATAAAATAAGAGCTCTGAGAGGCCCTTGATGGCGTGGGGCTGTGGGATGTTCCGTGCATTAGCATTTGGAATAGTCCCAAACTGAAAACAGTCCAAAGATCCCTAAGCACGTCAATGGATGAATACATTATACAACGGAATTCTTTACTCAACAACACGTTTGAATTACAGTATAATGTTGAATGGAGGAAATCAAACAGAGTACAACTCTATGACTCCACTTTAATGATATACAAGAACAGCTGACATCAATCTATGGAGGTCGAAGTTAAAATAGAGGTTATCCTTGGGACTGCCTACTGGAAGGAGCACAAGGAAATGTTCCATTACCTGGATCTGACTACCCAGGTGTATACATTTGTAAACACTTACTAAACTGAATACTTGAAATGTATATGCTTTATTGTATATGAACTTAGGCCTCAAAATGCTATTGATATAAAGAAAGAGAATGGGAACTTGGAATGTAAATGGAGGACAGAAAAGAATAAGAAAGTATTTCATTGGAAGAAATACATTTTGTTCAAGCATTAACCATGAGCCTAACTTTAAGTGGAATGCTAGGCTTCTAAATCTCTCTGACACATAACAGTGAAAGAATAGCTACCTGGCCTTGACAGTAGAAAGAATGGAGATAGGAACACACACACACACACACACACACATACACACACACACACACACACACCTTTAGCTACATTTCACTGGGCCCCTAAACACCAATAGTCTCCAGAAGCCTCACATAAGCCCTGGATACTTGTCTGAAGCCAGTTACAGGTCACCAGCAGAACCACCAGCTCTCCCTGGTCCTGTTCCAACAGAGTCCACAAAGTTATGGAAGGAAGGAATGAAGCCCCTTTTATAACCTTCGACCTTCTCAACAGCCATCTTTGTGTTCATTAAAAAATGTTTCTGCAATATTCTCCTAGCATAATTCATTAAATGGAATAGAGTTAAATTAACACCAAGTAGCTCAGTGGGAGCTATTATTACACATGAGAAAAATGAGTTTGTGTTTAAGGATATGATTTTGGCCACAAAGAAATTACTTTGTGATCGTAATGGAAGAGAAACAGTGGATGATCTCAGAAACTGTTATCAACTATTCACTCTGCAATTATGGAGTGTGCCACTAAATGCAGTATTTACCCTTGAGTTGCTTGATCTAATCCTCAAAGCAATAGCATAGAATAGAAAATCGAAGCGGACATCTACAAAGGGGCTTCTGACCCCTCTCATCTTTCAACTTTTATAGCCACTAAAAATGATCACACCACTGCCATGGAGCCACCCATCATATGGAGGAAGGATAGAGGGAGAGAAAGGGCTCAATTACCTGATGGAAGAAGCTCCCAGCCTAGGCCCTCAGCAAAGTTCAAGTAAACAAATGTGAAGTGTAGTTACTTTGTTCAATTTTTTCAAAGGAGAATATATTAAAAACTAGAGGCCCAATGCATGAAGATTCGTGCCAAGAATGGGCCTTCCTTCCCCTGGTGCCAGCACCACCTTTGCTCCAGCCAGAGCTGCCTTTTTGCCTTCCTAGGCTGCCCAGAAGCCCGGGCACAGAACAGGTGGTACAGAACACCCCCTGGCTGTTCAGCACCTGAGTATGCAAATTCACCTGCAATCTTTGTTGAATTAATTTCCATACTCATTCCTGATTGGCTGGTGGCTGTTGAGAAGGTATGGTCAATTTGCATCTTACTTTTTTATTAGTGTAGATAGCCTCTTCTAGCCCTCTCCCCTTCTAATGCCTTGTTTTTTAAATAGAATAGAAAATCTAATTTATATCATTTGTTCCTCACTGATTTTATACATGTTAGGCAGTGTCTATTTTTGGTGCTTTCTTTTTGGCACTGAACTTCTCTTAGGCTAGTGGTTGGCAAACTGTGGCTCGGGAGCCACATTCAGCTCTTTGACCCCTTGATTGTGGCTCTTCCACAAAATACCATGGCCTGGGTGAATCTATTTTGAAGAAGTGGCAATAGAAGAAGTTTAAGTTGAAAAAATTTGGCTATCAAAAGAAATTTCAATCATTGTACTGTTGATATTTGGCTCTGTTGACTAATGAGTTTGCCAACCACTGTCCTAGGCCAAAAACCAAGGTTACAATGGGTATCCTTACATGCTTCTCTCTGCTATCTTTCACTTGAAAGATTAATGCATCTGGAAAGAAGGAAAAAGGGACTGATGCTCCATGGATAATGTATCAAGTTCATTTTAAACCACACAAAAGCTGCACATCTAGTTGGATTATATAGGGAAGGGCTCAACATGTGAGTGCACAAGAACTATAGCAAAAAAGTATGAAACCTGGAGTCAGACTATCATACTTCCAGCCCTGTGACCTGGGACAAGTCTGCCAACCTCTCTGGGCTTCACTTTTCTCATTTATGAAGTGGGACACAACTTTTTGTAAGGATTAAATGATACAATATACATAATAAGCCCAGCAAACAGTAAAAGCCCTACACAAACAGGCTCTCTCTGAGGCTCAGTGGTTGAGCATCAACCTAGGTATCAGGAGGCCCTGGTTGCATTCCATTTGATACCTGGTCAGGGCACAGGCCTGGATTTCAGGCTCAATTCCAAGAGAGGTTGTGGGGGGTGGCATGTAGGAGGCAACCAATCAATGATTCTCATCATTAGTGTTTCTCTCTCCCTCCCTCTCTCCTCCTCTCTAAAATCAATAAAAATACATTTAAAATAAAATAGTGCTCTGACCATAATATGATCCCACCCACTTCCCACCACTCTCACCAAAGGGCTTCCTTTGTTCTGTTGCTTCTAGTTTCTCTAGAAGAAAATTCGCTCTTCAGCTTCTCCCCTGAGACCATAGTGATTTTTAGAGGCATGCATTTCTGTGGTCTGAAATGTATGAACTGAAACGTTCATATCCAATCAGGTAGACAGTTTCCAGGAAGGAAGAAAAAAGAAAAACCATACTATTTTAAAAATTTTACTCTGTAAGTCTGTCTAAGCAATAGATCCCATGGATTAGATAGAGGCCATCAGTCACTAAAAATGTGTCTAGATCAGTGAATGCCATTCCCTTCAGCTGTTTGTTAATTCCCAACAGCATCAGCCATCCTCCCTGGCCACTCTGAACTTTTCAATTGGGACTAATCCCAGGGGTTTATTCTTATGTATTCATTTGGAACCCTGTTTTGAATGACTGCTATTGTCCTTCCTGGCATATACTAAACTGCACAGGGACACTCCTTTGGCTGTGCCTGACAATTTTGGATCCAGCCTCTCTCAGAAAAATGAGAAGAATAATGAATAAAGTAGGAAAAGATTCAAGATGCTTCAACAATTGCCATTTCTCAAGATGCATCTTTCTCTCCACATAGCTGATACCTGGTAGGTATGTTTTGAGAAGTGTGTCTAAGGTTCCAAAGAAATTTGAACCCACCACCCCAACCTGCAAGATTCCCAAGCTACTATATATGCAGTAAGGAAATATGAGGCATGTGCTCTCTCTATATATTTGGCTGCTGAGAGTGGCAACTGCAGAGCCAAAAGCCACCCAACCTCTAAGGCACGTTGAGTGTGTGAGGTTTATTACTGAGAAAGGGCAGTGTATAATTTGTTCTCCTTTTGCCCATCTTTACATTAAGATGACAAGGAAAAGTAACAAAAAGAAAGAGTATTAATGGCAGGGGCACTCTAATGCCTCCTATTTTATACTAACTAATCTATCTAACAGGATGACCCTGTAAATGTAGGAGCCTTCTGCCTTTTTCACATGCAGCTTAATTTGTTACCAGAAATATGTTTGCCACCCATTGGTTCAGCCATCTGAATGTTCCCACTTGTTAGGAAGGGATATAGGTTTTCCTCTTGACTCTCCTTTTGAAAACGAAAAGTCTAAGACTTTAGGTTTCTTCAGCCCTTACAATTAAGACACTTTTCACCAGACAATGTTGCCACTGTCACCATCATACAATAGTAGCTTACATTTACTAAGGGCAGATGTACCAGGTATCCTTGCAAGTACTGTGTGTATATCAACTTATTTCATTTCTCTACCATCTCTAGGATTACTATCCCTATTTTATACATGAGGAACAGGAGGAACAGAGGCATGAACTAAGTTGTCTGAGGTGACATAATCAGGTAACTGGTAGAACAATTAAAGCCCATAGGTTTGGCTTCAGAGGCTGAGCTCTTAATCACTACCTTCTGCTGCCCCTCATGAAATACACTTGGGTTCCTCAAACCTACCATGCTCATGGTGCTCCAGGTTATCTTTGAATAACACTGATGGAGTTGACATGTACAGGATAATGATCATGCTTATCAGAAAGACAGATGAAGGTTATATATAATTCCATGGACTTCCATATACATCATGGCTACACAATTAAGCAAGTAACATATGCCCTATCTTTCCCAAAGCAATCATGAAAACAAGTGCTAACGATTAGAAACAAGTGCAGGATGTGAATTTAGAAAGCACCTACACTTTTATCAGCCAGGAAACTGAGGTTCAGACCAGTGATTTCTTCAAGGTCATAAAGGCTTCCAAGACAGAGTAGGGGCGCTTTATTAAATTAGTAGTGATTCCTTCCTACTACTTGCTTCCCTTT
This sequence comes from Antrozous pallidus, assembly GCA_027563665.1. Classification (NCBI taxonomy): domain Eukaryota; kingdom Metazoa; phylum Chordata; class Mammalia; order Chiroptera; family Vespertilionidae; genus Antrozous; species Antrozous pallidus. The sequence goes on along the minus strand of CM050522.1, from coordinate 39,213,544 downwards.
CACTTTAAACTCTATAAGCAAAAGTACCCACGGTCATGGTTTTAACTCTGACTGATGTGCTGATATCTCGGAGATTTATATCCTTAGATAGGGTTGACCTATCTCCTCTAGCCTGTCATAAATAACTACCTATTAGACATTCCTACTGTTTATTTCATAGGTCCTTCAAACTCATCTGTGAACAAATTCTCTTCTCTCTATGGCACATTTACTACTTCTCCAAAGAATGAATTACACAACCATCTCTTAAGACAACCACATCAAAACTCAACATATTATAGATCTCTCCTTCAGAGCTTCCACATAACCCATCACTAAATCTCTTCAACTTCACCTGCTTAACATATGACACCTGTCTCTTCCTTTCCATCTCTATTACCAAACATTTTATCTGCTCTCAACTATTTCCTTAACTTCATACGAGTCTTGCTCATTTTAAGATGACTCCAATCCTACCCAATGTGCATAAATGTTGCCAGAGAAAATGTTTAAAAATAATCTCATCAGGGTAGCCCTTCTGCCTTTTGCTAATATTCTTTCATTAACGTTACCCAGGCATGAGGGCAGGGAGACAGAGTACAGAGAAAAAGGCAGACTGAAAAGAATTAAGGGCAGAACTGGGGGGTAAGGGGAGTGGCTAATCCTAACATCTCTCCAAAGCTCCAGTTCCTTTGAATGAGAAGTGCTACAATATAGTATTTAGGAACTTGGGCTCTGAAATCAGAGAACCTGAGTTGAAATCTTGACTGTGACTTCTGCATTTATATTCTTCGGGGTCAAGTTATTTACCCTCCTTGAGATTCAGTTTCCTCATCTAAAAAGTGAGGACAATAGTCTCCTCTGTTAAATGATGTAAACATTAATTGAGGTAATTGTTAGATCAAATAATTGAATTGATACTCCTCCCCCAGGAACTGGCTTTTCAAGTCATTTCACTATGGACATTCCCTTTGCTGAGACCGTATTCCAATTGCGGTGACCACATTCCATTATCTTCCCTCCTGGTATGCATCAAGAAGTCTCTGCCCAGAGAATGGCCCACCAAAAGTCCTTTAAAAGCCGCTGACTCCCGTCACTGGGCGCTGGAGCCATCCAGTATAAGCCACCTGATGATCAAATAAATTCATAATCCCTCACTATCCTGGCCTCATACATTCTTCCTTTGGCAACCTAACAGTGAAATTCATGACATGAGCATTGAGAACACGGCCAGACATGAGATTTCTCAAAACAGATACTGGAACCACAACCAGTACGTACATCTCATTTAACTAGACTGCTATCTCACTTTTCTTTTTTGTTCAAGGCACCAACCTCCTAGCCAGCTTCTTATCCAATATTTGTTTGCCAACTATATGGTACTTGACATTTGAGAGACCAACTATATGCAATTCAATCTAAAGGCTGCATAAATCCCAGTGGCCCCACTTCTCCACTAGAACCCTGAGATTTTGAATTCCTTTATGCCCCAAAGTGGCCAAATCTGTTATGATTACGTCTCTATGAGGGTATTATAAAGGTGAAAAAGACCCGAGGGACGTTGAGAGTCCAGAAAGGAAGCTGCACATTATTAACTTCAATATAGGCTGGATTTTGTGTCCTCAGCCCTTACTTAGTACGTGTTAGAATCATCTGTGAAATTTTTGAAAAACAAACACAATAGAGCCTCAATATAGAGATTCTCACTCAATAGGCTGGGGACAAAGTGCTGGCATTTTTCTTTTGAAAAAATTATCCAAGTGACCCTGATGTGTTCCAGAGGTTGGAGACTCCTCGGGTAAAAAGCCTAAGTACTTATTAAAGTCCTAACAGTTCAGATGATGAAGAGACTGCTTTCAACAGAGTGAAGAGCAGATGGTTTATGAAGAACCCTTGATATAAAGCACACAAGGGAGTCCATGTTAACCTAACTGGGAGTACAAGAAGTCATGTTACCAAGAGTACTAGCTGGGTAAGACTTTAGAGTGAAAATTTCTGTTTTTCTGTTATCTGGAATTCTTCCTATCATTGTTTTGAACCCAAGAAGCTGGAACCTCAATAAGTTGGAAAGCACTGATGACCAAAGGCCAGGAAAGAGAGTAGGACTTGCCTCCCTCTCTAGGAGCTGAGATATTTTGCCTGCAGAAGGCCTCTGCCAAGGGAAGAGAGAGCTGAAATGAAGTTACAGGCTTTGCCAACTGTATGGTACCTGACATTTGAGAGACCAGCTTTAAAAGAGATTTAAAGTGACACTCAGAAATTTTATTGCCTAAGAGTGAGCAGAAAGTTTCCTGGGTTTTCATCCAGTACCAGAAGTTGACCTTTCCCACTGAATAAAATTATAGGGAGAGGCAAAAAAAAAAAAAAAAAAAAAAGAGTTCTGATTATATCCCAAGAGTGCTGCTTGTAACACATAGAATACTTGTCAAATGTGGCAGAATGCTGAAGAAAATAAGGACTGTGAGACAGCCAAGGTGGGAGAGAAGAAGTGGAAGTTACACTCCCCTCCTCCCAGGATCAAACTAGAATTACAACTAAATTATAGAACAATCAACATGAATAACCAACCAATGAAGACTAGCTGGAGAGAAGTCTTATCACCCAGGATTCATGGAAGAAGCCACATCAAAACTGGTAAGAAGTGTGGAAACCAGCAAGGGCTGATTCCCCGCCCCATGTGATGGTGGAGAATCCAGAGGGATATCTCAACTGCAAAGGTTATCCCTGAGGAGCATGGGATTTCAACCCCAGAAAGGGCTTCTCAGACTGAAGCACCAGAGTCAGGAAGAGGATCTGACATGATATCAGGCATTGAAAATAAGCATATATACATATACATACGTGTGTGTGTGTGTGTGTGTGTGTGTGTGTATTTTTCCACCAGAAAGAGATGGGAGCCCGCTAGAAACTCAGGCACCCTCTCAAGGGCCAATGCACAACACCTTGTTCACAGCAGCTCACCCTGGGAAGGCAGCTCAGAGCAGACTGGAGACATACAGGGCAAGCATGGGTATTGTGTCTAGAGGGCTAGAGGGACAGCACCATTGCCTCCGGCAAGTGGTGGCTGGCCTTGGTGAACCCTAAAACTCTTGTTGAGTGGCCTGAGGTCCACACTGGCACTGAGCCTGAATCTGTATCAACCTGGTGAACACCCTGTACCTGGTGACTCACTGAGAAGCTTCTTCTTATAACTTGTGTGCCTCCAGAGGTTCTTTGAGTAACTAAGCCTAATAGGCAGCTGGCAAGTGGAGGCAAATCTCGAGGTGCCTTGAGCCTTTGCTGCCCTGGCCCCTGGCTCTGTACTGATGTAAACTGTCCTTGGTACGCAGCTTGACCCCTCCCAAGTGTTCCCAACTCCTAGCAGAAACAGCCGCAATCTGTGGATTGCTTTGTAACTCATAACTGGTAGCCCAAGACTGGTCACATCTGACAATGACCTGCATCAAAGTTCCTCCCAAGAGACCCCAGAACCAATGCACCTAGAGGCGGGCTTCAAACTCCATCAGAACACAACTCAATTAGCTCTACAAATGGAACAATTAAAGAAATATTTCTCAAGGTACCAGACCCACATGGGGAAAATTCTGCTTCATGGGATCAGACCTGCACAACAGCTCATCCACTGTGGTCACAGTCAATCCTCACAGCTAGCCAGACCCACGATCGATCCCATCCACAGCCAGGCCAATAGCAATCAAGACTCAACTACAACAAAAAGGCTCACATAACCCACACCAGAGACATTCCTGGAGTGTCTAGCTCAGGCCATCAGAGAGACTGCACCACTGAGCCCCATAGAACAACTACTACACAAGGCCACCACATCAAGACTGCAAGACCCGGCATATCTACCTAATACACAAATGGTTAAAAAATGGAGGCAGCCAGACAGACTCTGCTTTGAAAAGTTTGGTTAACTCAAATTGAGAAAACATTTTCCAAGTTCTGACTAGGTGCCAAATGCTTTCGCATAAACTGAGAGGAAAGTAAGGCCTAAAATGTCATCATGATGGTTCGCTGAATGGTCCTAAGGACAGGGTTTCTTTACACTTTGCTCTTCCCTGAAAAGTGGCTAAGTGGTTAGGAGAAGAAATACTGATAACACAAAAGAAAAGACATTGAGACAGAAAGCCCTGGAATGGGGCGAGGAGATGGAATTAAGGGCACAATAGGTTATAAATACTTGTTTGTTGAAAGTCAATAAAATAATCTTTAGCTTTAGAACAGCCAAATCTGAGGATTTTACTTTTTTCTTTTTTTCATGTATATTAGCTAGTTAGTTTCACAGTGCTGCTTATCTTTAATCAGCTCCATCACTACCGACACAGAAACTTCCAACTTGAAGGGGAAATGCAATGAATGCTATTACTTCTAGAATATCTAGCAGATCTGGCAGCTAGGGAAAAAAAAAAAAACAATAACAACACACACACACACACACACACACACACACACACACGGCCTAAGAGCATAAGTGACGTGAAAGCCTGTCCCATTTTTCCTACTCAATTTGCTTTTGGAATCTGTAAAACTTACTAGTGAAGACAGAATCTTAATTATGTGTCCAAGAACAGAAAGATTTCCCTGGCTAAAAAGAATTTTCCACATGCTGCAGAATTCAGAAGGAAGAATACACCGGGGATCATATAGACAACCATCAATTTCCTTTGAAGATGGGCCCGCCATCTTTTAATGTTTAAAATAACGAATTTTCAATTAAAAAAAATAAAATGGGGGGAATTTGGATGCGTTATTGGGTATGAACAAGTTGTACATTTTAATTAAGCAAAGTTTTCTTCACTTGTTCACTTTTCCCAACAGGGTGACCCGTCACCAACTCCAAGAAGCACTGCTTTACCACTAAGAGACTAGCAAGTTCTCTGGTTCAGTGGTCCGCAAACTCATTAGTCAACAGAGCCAAATATCAACAGTATAACGATTGAAATTTCTTTTGAGAGCTGAAAAGCAACCTCTGCACATGGGCCACGAAGTTTCAATCGCACTGTACGCCCGCATGTGGTATTTTGTGGAATAGCCACACTCAAGGGGCCAAAGAGCCGCATGCGGTTTGCAAGCCGCAGTTTGCCGACCACTGCTCTGGTTCATTATCATCACCAGGAGTTCCAACTGAAATGCTTCCAAAGGTCACAGATTGATGAAGTGATAGCACCAAGAGAAAGAGTATGTGCACGTAGCTGACTGAGGAGTCCCTGAGCATGCGCAGGAGACAGCCAACTCTGTTCCAGCCTCTGTTGCTCTTGCAGAAAAGGACATTATTCATTGCTGGAGATTCTACATCTTCAAGAGAGGTTGAAGATCCAGGCTTGTGAAAATGTGGACTCTTGCAATTCATAGGTATCAAATTTAAAAGAATTAAGAAGCTAACACATTAAGTAGGCCTGATCAAAAGGGTATAAAAGCTGGTGTAAGCCCAAGCTGTAGACTCCTGAGAACGCATTCCTTTCTTTCCTTACTATAGAGTCTCAGCCTTTCCTCCCAGGATTATCATCCCTTTTTTCTTCCCAAAATGTCCTTTGTCATTTTTATTTATGATTCGATCAGTGGCCACATGCTGAGCAGGCAGCAGCCTGCATTATAGGTGAAAGAATGCCCTGCAGTGCTTTGCTTGGGGCCTGCTTTATGTCACATGCCGGTGAATGCCAGTGGGTGATACCTTTGAAACCTCTCCTAGCGGATGATGTATACATCCAGTTCTTCCTTTCTTCCCACCTATATCCCTGCCAGCAGCATTATTACTAGCCGGGCATCTGACTTCTCATGTTGTTTCTAATAATTTTCCTATTGATTCTCTATTTTCTAGGTATGCACTTAAAATATCTACAAATAATACTATGTTTGCAACTTCCACTCTAATGTTTATATCTGTTATCTCCTGGCTGGTACTTTCTGAGTCAGGTTTATAAAAGTGAGCATTCTTATCATACATTAAATTTCAACTGGAATGCTTCTTGTGTTTCACAAGCTATCATGCTGGTTTGGCATGACACCATAGATTTAAAATAAAGCAAATGACGTAACTAATTCTACTTATTCTAAAGCACCAAGTTTTTTTGTTTGTTTGTTTGTTTTTAATCAGGACTGTGTTGGATAATTTTTTCTCTTGTCATAGATTGATTTGTTGTTGTTGTTAATCCTTACCCTAGGATATTTTTTCCATTGATTTTTTTTTTTTTTTTTTTGTTTTGTTAGGGAGAGTGGAAGGGATAGGGAGAGACAGAGAGAGAAACATCGATCTGAGAGAGTCACATCGACTGGTTGCCTCCCGCACACGCACCAACTAGGCTGGAGATTGAGCAAAGGATCTAGCCTGCAACTGAGGTATATACCCTTGACCAGGACCAATACTCTAACCATTGAGCATAACTGGCTAGGACCATCTTTTCCATATTAACGAATACAGATTTATTTACATCTTAAATTTCAATGACTATAAAGTATGGTTACACTATGACTTTCTTACTTAAATTCCTGACAATAGGGGATAGGCAGACAGGTTAATTTTTCAAAAAGATTTCTAACAATGCTGCATTGAACATCATTTAACATTTTGCATGTTCACATCCAGTTGCACTTGTAGGACAGATTAGTAAAAGCAGAAGTGCTAGTCAAACAGGTATATTTAAGAACTTTTTTTTTTGCTTGAAAAAATATCTATATTTCTTATATTAAAAGAACAGCAAAGAATAAAATAAAGATTTCCCGCAATCCATTATGCAGTGTTAGCTTCTGTTAACATTTTGTTAACTCTATATCCACCAAGTAGTGCACACTTGTTTTCAACCATAAATGAGACTACATTATAGATTGCAACTTACCATATCATGCTGTCTTTTCCTGCACAGCATCATGCTATCCTATATAATAAAGAGGGAATATACTAATTAACCCTCAGGACATTGTAAAGATGGTGGCACCCACAGCCAATAAGGAGGGAATATGCTAATTGACTGTCACAGCCTCAAAGATGGCAGTGCACACAGCCACAAGATGGCAGTGCCTAGTCCCCTCATCCCTGCCATGGTGGCAGGCACATGACAGGCACATAACCTGCCTGCGAAGTCCCCCAGTCTTCTCAGCCCCCCAGCCGTCTCGGGCTAGCCCAAGGCACAGGCAAGCCTCGGATGAGGGCTGCCCAGCTGATGCCTGAAGCACAATCAAACCTTGGATGGCAGGTGCCCAGCCGCCCAGGACCGCCTGAGGCTCAGGTAATCGGGGCGAGCTGAGGCTTGCACTGTCGGCAGTGGCAGCAGCAGAGGTGTGATGGGGTGTCACCTTCCCGATTGCCAGGTTGCCTCCTGCCCTGTGGGCTCAGAATGTGAGAGGGGGCAGGCCAGGCTGAGGGATCCCCCCCAACTCCAGTGCATGAATTTTCATGCACTGGGTCTCTAGTATCACTATAAGATATACAATGGATGAAAGAACCATACTTTGATTATTTTTCTGAGGGAAATTTGAAATGTTTCCAAGTGTTTGCTATTCTAAACCATGCTACAATAAATATTGTCTTTATTTTTTTGTCTCATTGTTCAATTGTTTCCTTAGGCTAAATTCCCAGAGGTAGGACTGCTAGATCAGAGGCTATGAGCCTCAAGGCTTCTGATGAACACTTCGCCCTTGAGAAAGTCTATATCAATCAACATTCCCAACAGAGTCCAAGTATTTGTTCTTCATATCCACGTCCACTGCAACCTCAGAATATTGTGCTTCTTAGAATTAGATAATAAAAACATGGCTTTTTATTTTATTTTATTTTTTTGCATTTTCAAAATTATTGACAAACCGGGCATGTTTTTTATGTGGGTTTTTTTTTTGGTCCTTTATAGTAAGTTAATAAAATCATTTTATATGATTTATTCCCTCTCTATAAACAAAATAGCCATATAAATTACATTTCTTTTTTAAAGCCTTAGGTCCTATTTTGTTAGAGGATTTTTAAAGCGAAAAAGAAAAACATGCCTTGCATTTTTTAGAAATAGCTCTGGTGCTCTTGCTGGAATTTTGCTTTAAGTTAATTCCAAGTAAGGAAGAACCACCACTTTCTCCACGCCATATCAACACAAATATGTACATCATCATAAAATGTATTGCTAGAGCAGATAATTCAGAATAGCACAGGTACACTCCTGGCTTTTCAGTACAGCACAAGAATTTTAATAAATATTTCATTATAATATAGCCTAAGCCCTAACTTTTCCATAGAACAGGCTTTCCAGCGGCAAGTTCTGTTTCATCACAATGCCAACATCTGTAATCTTTGAAGCAGTAAAATTTAGAAGCACAATCTTTCTCAGAGCTTTCATTTTTATTTTTTAAGTGCTTTCATTTAAAAATAACAACCCATTATGAACAATTGTGATTGATTTCCTATGGAGCAAAATATGATGAACATTCACATTTTTAAAAAATAGTTATGAAGAAATGACCTGCAAGTGAATTCAAGATAATGAACAGTGATTGTAGCATTCTACCAAAGCATTCTGATTTTAATGTTTAAAGACAATATTTGGAATACATATTCTAAAAGAGAGTGAATTTACGTGGCCCTTCTCCACCTTTAAAAAAAAGATCTACTTTTATTTAAAAATGCACATGCCAAACATGTAAGATGCTCCAGTGTTTTGTTTTTAATAACTACCATTAAAGAGATCCAGGTAATTATAATTCGCAATGTATAATCAATTTGGGGGGATACATTGATGTTAGTGATGAAGGAATCACATAATAAAGGTGAGGGAAAGACAAAATGTACTTTATCGAGCATAACTAGAACGAATTTTCTATGTTTTTCGCATTATTATTGTTTTGATAAAAGATCTGCCTGAACTTGGAATGCTTGATAGAATGCATAAAATAGCATTATAGCATTAAATGAAAGTATAAAAATCTAGTAAAAGAAATGTATATTCCTAAAGCATTCAGTAAAAAGATACTAAACTTCTAAAGTCCTGTAATAGTGCTTTGATAAAAGAATGTTTATTTCTATACAAATATAGCAACTTCAAGAGACAAATCTTATCTTCCCAACACGTTCATTAAAGTACAGGTCTCCAAGTACAACAGATTCCAACATCCAGTGTAAGAGATGATTAAAACAACAGGTTAGGAAAATAAGATGATACGAAGAAATTGAAAGGTCATTCCAGCCCTGACCGGTGTAGCACCAAACGCTCTCGGGTTTGATTCCCCATCAAAGACATGTACCCAGGTTTTGGGTTCACTCCCCACTCACAGTTGTGGACTCTTGTGTGAAGCAACCAGTAGATGTCAGAACATCAATGTCTCTGGCTCTCTCTCCCTCTCTCCTTTCCCCTTTCCCTCCCTTATTCCTCTCTCTGAAAACGCAAGGGAAAAAAATATCCTCAGGTGAGGATTAACAAAAATGGGGGGGAAAAGCCATTCCGTGTCATTAATAGTACTGTGAATTCACCCACAATGATGGGATTAACTGACTAACCATTCCCAGAAATAACTCACTATTTAGCTCCTGAACACAATGAAAAAATGACCACTGTGGAGAGTGTGTACTATTGAAACTGTAAATCCCATTAAACAGGAGCTCTTTAAAGAGAAGCAAGTGAAGCTAGGAAGGTGTGACACCTCCCGAAGGCCTGCTGAAAACAAAAGTGAGGGTGACAAAAGAGGCTGGGGCGAGGGTGTGTCAAAAAACAAAAGGGCTATCTGTCAGAGGAGAAAGCAGAGAAAATCAGAGTGTCTCCACCATTTCCAAAAGAGATGCTGCCTTGACCCAAATGCTTTGAGGACTCTCGTCCGTCCGGCAGACACACCTTGGTCAGAGAGCCGGGCTGATGCTGGGTCGGCATCCTCTGTTGGAACCAGCCCTTTAAAGCATTCATCTGCATTCACTCTGGCTCCTCGTCCGCACACAGGAGACCGTGTCATGTGGACAGGAGAACTGGAGAAAGTTTACCGATTCCGGGGAGGAAAACACACGGTTCCTACCTCTCTGCCGTAACGATCCCATCTGCTGCGTGGTTTCCATGTTGAACATACATTGATAAAGTGACATTTTTCTTCATCCGTCTCTGATGGTTTTGAGTGAGATGATTCAATTACAAAGGTCTACTCAGCCTTGCAAAAGGATGGCTACAGTTTATAAATCTACTAAGCTGCAAATCACCATTTAAAACAAAAAAATTATTTGACAATCTCCTGAGGCCAACAGCATTGTGTTACAATTCCTCGGCAGGAGTGAGGCAGATCTTGAATATTTACCCAGGCTCCTATATTACCATGCTTGTTGTCATCAACAGCTGACATTTACGTGCTTTTTATGTCAGGCCCTGTGCTAGGCATTCTATTTATGGTATCTCATTTAAAACAGAAACTCAGGAGGTAGCTACTGCTGTTTTCTTTGTTTTACTAAACAGGGCATCAAGGCACAGAAAGGTCAATGCTTTGCTTCATCACATTCCCATATGAATGTCACACTCCAGGCTCACGGAAATATGTGCACATCTTGCAAATGCCGTATGCTTTGGCACACTCCTGTTTCTTTGTAGACTATTGGCTTTGCCCAGAACTGTTCAACTTTTTAACTGACCATCTCCTATTGAGTCTTCAAGACTCTGTGTAGGGAGGGCCTCATCTGAGAAAACTTTCTGAACACCCTAACTTTCCTAAGAAAAGTTAGATGCTCCCTCTTCGGTGCTCATGGATGTACCCACTCACACACAGCGTAAGAACCTTAAGAGTCCATTTGTGAACCTGTTCTCCCCCCAACCCCCACCACCAGGCTACAGGCTTTCTTGTGAGCATTGCCAGGATGACTGAATAAGGTCTCAGTCACTCACTGAACAACTCCGGGGATGCCATTCATATAGACTACAGTGGCATAACTGGCCACTCCCGGAGTTGTGCAATACGGCAGCTCTAAGGATAGCATCCCATTGCCTTCCAAAGAATCTGGCACAGAGCATGCACTCGTAAACATTTCTAAGTGACTGACTGGTTGAGACAGACCTCACCATAAATGTGAAATGGAGGTTAACCAGTGAGGTCTCCCAATCAATTTATTAGCCTCCAAACCACCACTTCATAAGGTAAAGTCTGAATGACACTGTCAGCCTAAAGAAGGGCTAGGAAATCCCTGCCTGGTTTCCTCTACACCAGCTTCTTGTACAGTTCCTCTAAATGCTAAAAGTGAATTTCGATCTCCCTCTATGCCTTTGATGACATAATAATCTGCAAATGGATGTGGCATTTTCACCAGAGATGCAAATAATTATAGTGAGAGGCAGTTATATAAATCTTCCCAAAGAGTTAACTGAAATGCAAATTAATACAGTCCAATTTTTCTATTTTAATGAGCATGTTCCCAAGGACATTATGATTCTATATTCGGAAAAACAACATTCCACAACTTTCAACCACCTGCTCAGCAGAGAGAAAAAAATACACACTGAACTTTGGCAAAATTTATTATATCTCTGATTAGAGATTTTTTAAAAATGCCCTATTTCTTTGGAAAGATGCAGTTTCTACCTTTCCATGGATGAGAATACAGGCGGTAGGTAAAAGAACCTTCTATATATAACTAGTTTTAACACAAAGTAAGAGGTTGAGGCAGGTGTCAATGAGGAGAAATTATTTAGTCATTCAAAGTCACTCCTTTGCCCTAATTCCTTCAGTTGACTCCTGTCTTCTATTAACTGATGGCTGCCTCTAATTCATAGTGGGAAAACAGAGACAAAAGTGATTAGGTCTGAAATCACTGGTAAAAACTGTGAAGCCACAGAGATATATATGCCCATGCATGGTAGACAGAAAAATGGTCCCCCCAAAATGTCCACATCCTATGTCCAGCACCTGTTTGCAACAATGGCAAAGGAGACTTAAGATTGCAGATAAAATTAAGGTTGCTAATCAGCTGACCTTAAAATAAGATTGGTCTGGATTATATATTAATCACAAGGTCCTCAAATGAAACAGGGAGGCAGACAAGTTGATGTCTGAGTGATGCAAAGTGAGAAAGGCTAATACTGGCTTTGAAGATGAAGGCGGCCATGGCCAAGGAATGCTGCTGGCCTCTAGAACCAGAAAAACACAAGACAACAGGCTCTCCCTAGAGCCTCCAGGAGAAAGGCAGCCCTGCTGACACTTTCATTATTGCCCAGTGGGACCAGTATAGGGCTTCTGACTTCCAGGACTACGAGGAAATAAATGTTTATTGTTTCAAGTTACTTACTCTGTGGGAGTTTGTCACAGCAGCAACAGGAAACAAATACAGGCAATTTCACTTGAAAGAAGAGGTAATATGCAAATTAGGCCAGGACACTGTATGGGACAAACAGACAGGAGGAGGTTGCCTGTGCAGGTGAGGCCCAGAGCGGAGACAGAGACAGAGATGGGGGCCTGCCTGAGCCAGCGCAGCAGTTCCAGTGGCCCAGAGCTGACAGGCAGAGGGGCTGGTGTTGGGGCGGGGCCTGCGGCTGGCTGAGCCACCATGCCGGCTGGGGCAGCCCCGGAGCGGACACAGGCAGGGAGCCAGGGGGAACCTGGGGTGCCAGTCAGGTGTGAGGGACCATCTGCTGCGGTGGTCGGGCCTGACTCCTGCAGTGGCCCGCGGGGTGCCTCCTCACACGGCGGGAGGCGGGGCACCTCCTCACGCACGATTTCCATCATGTGTTGGCCCTCTAGTATATCATAAAACACTTCGTAGCTATCCATTTTATTATTACTATTTTTAAAATTTTCACCAGAGGATATTTTCCCATTGACTTTTACAGACTGGACAGAGATGAAAGACAGAGAGAAATATTGATGTGAGAGAAACACATCGACTGGTTGCCTTCTGCAGGCGTCCCAACCAGGGCCCAAGCCAGAAGGAGCCTGCAACCAAAGTGCATGCCCTTGACCGGAATCAAACCCAGGACCCTTCAGTATGCAGGCCAACGCTCTATCCACTGAGCCAAAATGGCTAGGGCCATAGCTCTCCAGTTTGCAGAAGTACATTTTAATTGGTGTGGCATTTTGCACCTTTGTGCATACAAGGTTTGTAACATTTTATGAGCGCCAAAGGGACCTCAAAGGAGAACGAACATCTGGTCCATTTCCGATCATAAATTAATGTACAATTAAAGACATCCAGGCCAGAAGGCCTTGGGAAGTACTATATTCCAGGTCACACAGCTGGTCACAGAGTCAAGGCCCTTGTTTCTCTCTCTCTCAAGACAATTCTCTTTCAATTCCCTGTGCTACTAGTAACTGGAATTGAATGCTGTGCATAAAACTAAACCAACACACGAAGTGAGTGTAACTGAGGTGAACTGTCATTCAATTACAGTTTATCTTCAATAGTACTTTGTGTTGGTTTCAGGTGGACAGCATAGTGGTTAGACAATCATATACTTTACAGAGTGCTCCCCTTGATATTTCCAGTACCCAGCTGGCACTATATATAGTTATCCCAATATTATTGACTAGAGGCCTGGTGCTCAGCCTCAGGTTCCCCATCAAGCCCTGCTGGGCCTGAGTTCCCCTGATGCAGCACTGGGGGTGCACGTTGAGGTACCCAGCCAGGCAGGGGGGAAGCCTCAGGTTCCCTGGCCCGGTGCTGGGGTGAGGAGTATGGCCTGAGGTCCCCTGTTAAGCCCTGCCTGGATGGGGGTGCAGTCTGAGGTCCCCCAGCCTGGTGCTGGGGTGGGGGGGTGACCTTAAGTCCCCTATCAAGTCCCACATGGTGGGGGTGCATCCTGAGGTCCCCTAGCCCAACACCAGGATGGGAAGTACACCTTGAGGTCCCCCATCAAGCCCTGCCAAGCGGGGGGAGGGGGGAGTAGCCTCAGGTCCCCTGGCCTGGCCCTGGGGCAGAGGGTGCGGACTGAGGTTCCCCACCTGACACCAGGATGGGGTGAGGCCTGAGGCTCCTGTCAAACCCCTGGGGATGGGGGAGGGTGTAGCCTCAGGTACCTGCTGACTGCTCGTTAAGGCTCCTTATGGGAACTTAGCCTCAGCTGTGGGTGCAGCCATCTTTGCAATGGAGTGATGGTCAATTAGCATATTCCCTCTTTATTAGATAGGATTATATTCCATATGCTGTACTTTATGTTGACTATTTTGTAACTACCAATTTGTATGTCTTTTCAGATGCCTATTGGCATCTATCTGTGTGTCCTCTTTGGAGAAGTATCTACTCAGGTTCTCTGGCCACTTTTTAATTGGATTGTTTGTGGGGTTTTTCGGTGTTGATTTATGAGTTATTTATAAAATTTGGATCCTAACCCCTTATCAGATGTATCATCGATGGACATGTTCTCCCAGTCAATAGCTTGTCTTTTCATTTTTTTGGTTTTCTTTGTTAATCCTCACTCAAGGATTTTACAGTTCAAGTATTTCTGATGAACATCCAGTATCTGAATGTGGTATTGGTACAGAGGGAAAGAAACATCGATGTGAGAGACACATCAATTGGTTGCCTCCCTTATGCAGCCCAAGGATCAAGCCTGCAACCGAAGTATGTGCCCTTGACCAGAATCCAACCCAGAACCCTTCATTCCATGGGTTGATGCTCTATCCACTGAGCAAAACAGTCTAGGGCTGCCTTTTTGTTTTGTTGATGGTTTCCTTTGCTTTGCAAAACCTTTTTAGTTTGATGTGGTTTGATTTATTTTGTGTGTGTGTGTTTCCCTTGCCCAAGGAGATATGTCAGCAAAAATACTGCTTAGAGAGATGTCAGAGACTTTACTGCCTATGTTTTCTTGTCAGAGTTTTATGGTTTCATGTTTTCCATATTTCACATAAGTCTTCAATCCACCTTGAGTTTATTCTTGTTTATGGTATAAGAAGGTGGTCTGGTTTCTTTTTTTTTTTCATGTATCTGTCTAATTTTCTCAGCACCATTTATGAAATAGATCTTGCCTCCACTGTCAAATATTAATTGACCATACAGGTGTGAGTTTATTTCTGGAATCTTTAGTCTTTTCTATTGAATTATATGTCTATTTTTATATCATTATCATGCTGTTTTGACTACTATGGCCTTGTATGATAGTTTGATATCAGGTAGAGTGATAGGGGAGTGAATTTTAAATTTTATTTAATTTTAATTAAAAAAAAAAACACCTGATGCTTGTTTGTGTTATTGAGAAACTTTTAAATATATTTGGAACAATCTGGAAATATGAGTCTACTTTTTCCATGGCAAATTAAGTCTAAATACAGCTCAAGTATTTCTGATGAACATCCAGTGTCTGAATGTGGTATCAGTACAAAATACACTGGATTTGGAAGACTTCATCTGAAGAAAAGTATAAACGTCAATTTTTAGATGCTTCTGTGTTGAAATGATAACATTTTATATATATTAGGTTAAATGAAATACATCATTAAAACTAGTCTTACTTGTTCCTGTTTATGTTTTAAATGTGGCCACTATAAAATTCAAAGTTAGTTATGTGGCTCTTACTATCTTTCAATCAGAAACTGCTGTTCTAAAAGAAGAGATTGAGATACACCAGTATATTAACCTGAAATTCTGGAAAATGGAAACACAAGGGGGAAAAATGCAAGGTATCTGTTTGATGCAAAGACGAAATTATAGAGAAAACATGTGGGAGAATATGTACACATGATCAGAATTCTCAAACTTGTAACGAAATCAAAGATAAAAGAAAATTATTTTCTCATTTTATTTTTAATCAACTGGAATAGAAGGATGATTGGGATGAAAAGATGTTTAAAATGACTCTTCTCAAAATTTCCCTTGGTTTTGGTTGGCTCTTAATCTACAGCTGACCTTGTAAAAGAAAACTGTCAAGTGCACACACTGTATAGCAGCCACTACACATTCTTAGAAATTTATTTTTTCCTCAAATATGTCAGCCTGACAAAAGAGAATACAAGCAATTCAGAAATTCTTTGCATTAAATTTCTAGTTCAAGGTCTCCCTTTTTCTGGCTTTGGTAATGGATCAGCTATCAGTTTTAGAATTAATATGACACAGGGAGGAAGATGGGCAGATCTAGGTAGGTAACAGAGGTCATTTATGTAAAACGTCACATGGCGTGGCCAAAGGGCCTAAAACATGGCTGGAATTTGGCCTCAGGAGTAAGACAATGTGTCCAGCCTCCTTCTGCATGCTATTCTTTATGCACAACAGGAATGAGCCTGCGCTGGGAACAGCTCCATGTGCCAGGCGACTGATCAAAGATGTCACAGCAAAGCCTCTGCTGTGAATCAGAGAGGGAGGCCAGCCTTCAGAGGCCACCCTGCCGCTCAGAGAAAGGGCCGGTTTTGTTCAGGTGACCCTAAGCCTCCAGAGGTCATGTGGGATGACCTCAGCTTTGTTTTCCAGGCTCTCCGAGGACACCTAGGTCAGTGATTGAGGACTGTGACGGGCCAAGTGGAGGTCAACCTGAGAGGCATCCTTGGGACTCTGGCCAGCTCTGAGGCTGCACAAGACATCTCATTCTCAAGATTCTCACGACCCAACAGCCTAGTTTTCCTATTTGACCACTCCAGCTCTAGGAAAAAGAACACATGTGATTGTATTGTTTAGATAAAAGGACAATATATAAATGTATAAGCAGTGTGATAGCAATTATGCAAGATCTGGAAAAATAATCACCAATGCCAAATGTTTATGGACAGGTCTACATTCTTTGTATTTTTCAATGTTTTCCACATGTGGGGGCAAAACTTGTATTATTTATACAGGCCAATTTCCCTTTTTCTTTTTTTGTATAAGGAGAGTGTTAAAAAATAAAAAGTGTCCATATTACTAAATATAGTTGAATATATTTTGAATTAGCATGCTCCTTGATACGAACACCTAATACATTTTGTAAAAACACTTGTGACATCATGAAGCAGGGGTATATTCATAAGTGTGCTTTCAAAGTGCCACATTGCTAATCCCCAACTTAGCATCATTACTACAAACAAAAGTAGATTCTTTAGGAAAGTTATCTCCAAAGAAGCACACACTAACACTAAAACTTATTTCTTCTTTGACATCTGAGTGTAAACATCAACCATTCAGTTATACTATACTGCTAATTCCTTGTTAATACTGCATGAAAAATTAAGACTTTATGTGACATGAGTTTTTGATCCACTTTTCTAACATGAGTATATTTCAAAATTCTCTTACATATTTTTTTAAAGGTCAGCAGGGCAAATCACTTAGAATCTAAAATAAAAGGTATTTACTTATTAGATCAACATGGCACCTTACTGGGCACCTATTGTGATAGATACTGTGGGCATGTAACTTTGACTGCTATCTCTGTAACCAACATAGCACCATACAATTTTAAAGCTGGAAAGACTGAATTTTATAAATGAGTAAACACAAAGTATTGGCTATTCTGAAATAGTAAATTTTTCATACATTTGTAAAGTTAAAGAAAAGTTATCTGTACTAACAAAAGAGTAATATGCTAATTAGACTGGACATCTTCCAGACATCTTTCTGGATAAAGCCACAGTGGTGGGGCCAACGCAGAGGTGATTAGAGGTGATCCAGCTGGCAGGGGAGAGCAGTTAGGGAAATCAGGCCAGCAGGGGAGAGCAGTTAGGGGGATTAGGCCAGCAGGCAGGTGAGTGGTTAGGAACCAGCAGTCCCAGATTGCAAAAGGAATGTCCGACTATGGGATTGGGCCTACACCAGCAGTTGGACACCTCCCGAGGGGTCCCAGATTAGAGAGGGTGCAGGCCAGGCTGAGGGGACCCCCAACCCCCATGCATGAATTTTGTGCACCAGGCATCGCATCTAGTTCCATATAAATAAAAGTTAGAGTAACATATTCTTTAATAACTCTTTTGAAGGGTAGACAAGGAGATGGTGTATCTGCGCTTTAGTCCTGGCACTATCCGAATTTTATTTTTTTAAAAACGTATTAAGGTGAAATTCACATAATATGTAACCATTTTAATGTGATCAATTCAGTGGCACTTAGTACATGCACAGTGCTGGCATCCACCCCCTCCACTAATTCTGAAACTTGTCCTGCAGTGCAGCAATGCATTCCGAGTAGATTCCAGGTGTGTTCCATTCCTGATCCTGATTACTTCCCAATGAAGCCTTGGACTCCTTGAGGAACTTTGGATGCCATTCAGCAAAATGGGGCAGCTCATTTTCTTCCAGAACCCTTTAACAAATCCCTGTCCAAGTGTCTATCAGCAAAATGAATAGCCATACAATTACCTAGAAAAGCCCATCAGTGGAAGCATCCATGATAACTAATTAATCACATTTTTAGTAGCTGGACTTTTATTACCTCAACTGGAGAAGCCAGGTGCACAAAATTTGTGCATGGAGGGCGGAGGGTTCCCTCAGTCCAGCCTGCACTCTCTCCAATCTGGGACTCCTTGGGGGATGCCACTGCCTCTATTCCCTCATTCCAATCTCCCTTTGCGGAAGCTTGCAGAATACTCAAAGTGTCTGGAGCCCAGGCTCACAAGAGGCCAGTTCATAGGCTCTCTCTGTAGATGCCTCTTTGGCAGGCAGGGCTTATTAGAGACAGGTTTGCATAAATTTGACCCTGATAATGGCAGACATGCTTTAAAATTACCATGAATATTTACACACTACTTTAGAAACAGGCAATTGTGTTCACTGTAAAATTACAATGCCAGCATCTTCTGGGGGTTCATTATGCCTTTGACACAGGTCTAAGTGCTTTCAATGTGTTATTTCATTTAATCCGGAC
The DNA here is from genome assembly GCA_027563665.1 of Antrozous pallidus. Lineage (NCBI taxonomy): Eukaryota > Metazoa > Chordata > Mammalia > Chiroptera > Vespertilionidae > Antrozous > Antrozous pallidus. Next base: position 39,194,873 of record CM050522.1, on the reverse strand, counting down.
AAAAGTTATAAGGAGACTGGGATTTGGAGAGGTTCAGTGACATGTCCAAAGTCATTCGCTTTATATGTGAACAGCCAGAATTTAAAAGTTGGTCTATTTGATGGAAAAAAAAAAGTACTCTGAACTGCTAGGCACACTCCTTCCCTGGGACTGCACTGCCAATAATGATCCCTGAACCACTTCTATCAGGAATTCCAGCGGGCCCCTAACTGGTTTGGCTCAGTGGATAGAGTGTCAGCCTGTGGAATGAAAGTCCCAGGTTCCGTTTTAGTCAAGGGCACAAGCTGGCCTGTGGGCTCAATCCCCAGTAGGGGACATGCAGGAGGCAGCCAATCAATGATTCTCTCTCATCATTGATGTTTCTCTTTCCCCTCTCCCTTCCTCTCTGAAATCAATAACATCCTATCTAATAAAAGAGTAATATGCAAATTGACCATCACTCCAACATACAAGATGGCCACCCCCATGTGGTCAAAGATGGCTGCCCCCATGTGGATACAAGATGGCCACCACAAGATGGCAGGGGCAGATGTGGGCAGGTTGGCAGAAGAGGGTACTTGGGGAAGACCAGGCCTGCAGGGAAGGGCAGTTGGGGGGGACCAGGTGAGCAGGGGAGGGCAGTTAGGGGAGAATAGGACTGCAGGGGAAGGCAGCTGGGGGCGACCAGGCCTGCAAGAGAGAGCAGTTGGGGGGACCAGGCCTGCAGTAGAAGGCAGTTTAGGGGGACCAGGCCTGCAGTGGAGGACAGTTGGGGGGAGGACCCAGGCCTACAAGGGAGGGCAGTTAAGGGTGACTAGGCTGGAAGGGGAGGGCAGTTAGGGGCAATCAGGCTGGCCAGGGAGCAGTTAGGCATTGATCAGCCTGGCAGAGGAGTGGTTAGTGTGTAATCAGGCTAGCAGGCAGAAGTGGTTAGGGGCAATCAGGCAGAGGCAGGTGAGCAGTTGGGAGCCAGCAGTCCTAGATTTTGAGAGGGATGTCCGACTGCCCATTTAGGGTGGAATTGGGCCTAAATGGGCAGTTGGACATCTCTCAAGGGGTCCCAGATTGGAGAGGGTGCAGGCTGGGCTAAGGGACACCCCCCCACTTCCCACCCCGTGCACAAATTTTGTGCATCAGGCCTCTAGTGTGTGTGTGTGTGTGTGTGTGTGTGTGTGTGTGTGTGTGTGTGTGTAGATACAGATATAGATATATATGATATATAAAGATATAAAGATAAATACACACACACACACACACACATAATTCTAGCTGGGATAAACCCAAGCCACGTGGGTTAACTTTGGGAGACATTGTCAGGCAGGGCTGTGGGGAAGGAGCAGAGGGCTGGCACCTGTGAAAGGCTCAGGCATTCCGACTGCTCATCATAAGCAGAAGTGTGCTAGCAAACACCGGTTTCAGTCCACATCAAAGATGTTCCCATTTATCAGCAGGGAGATGTTAACAGTGTTCTCACTCTTACTTAAGGCAGCATCTTGTCCCAGCACGATCTCAGCACTCCCAATCCCTCCTTCCCTAAACTCCTTGTACTTTCATAGGTCTTACAGCCATCTGATACACTATATCGCTTGCTTATTCATTGTGCATATTATTATTATTCTGTGCTAAAATGCAAGCTCACCGAGAACAGGAATCTTTGTGTTTCATTGCTGTGTCCTCGGTGAGTGCAGACACAATGGCCTAAATTACAGTTGGAGCACATTCCTCCTCCTTAGAAAAAGCAGATGATGGTATCTATTCAAAACACTTTCTAACATTTCACCAAAACTGCTAAACGCTGCTAAATATTTCGCACGTTTCAATAGAGACATTGACACATCCATAAGTGAATTCGACAGAGCACCATCACTGAGGAGAGAGCTGTAATTAGGGAACAATAGAAATATCACTGGCAGATGGCAGGGGCTTTTCTTGCTGTTACAGATTATCCAGGGAGTTATATGAAGAGTTCAGAGAGTTAGCATGACTGACAGGCAATTCAAACTGAGCCACGATTCCTTAATTCTTCGGCACAGTGCGGAGTGCTCAAGCAGGGGGAAGGAGTTTAGGACATGCCTATCTTAGGAGCCATGCTTCAGCCTACCACAAGTAGGCTAATGTCTACTCCCACTTCACCCAGGAGGAAACTTAGTGCCATGTGCCCAGGGACAGAAGGCTAACAAAGTAGTGGAGCTGGGATTTGAACACAGCTCTGTTTACCTCTGAAGCTCATTCTTTTTTCTTCAGAGTCTAAGTGCTGGACTGTGGGCACTGCCCCACCATGGAGCCTCATAATTTTTTCTTTGTACCACGCCACCTACAAAGGCTGAGGAAAAGATCTTAAACCGGCAGGTCCCGACCTCTGTAAGAAGACTAAAAATCCACATGTGCTCCCAGCGCTGCCCGTAAAAATCATGAAAGCACACACTTCCAGGGTGTGAGGGTCTGGAGAGTAACTGTTAATTCATTATTTTCTTTACATACGTTAGTGAACATTTCTCATCCCCATGGAGGCATCTTTTTATACAAAGAATTACCTATAATCTTTGCATAGAACAATGTATATTCTTCCTTCTGAGTCTTAAATAATCTTTATCAATTGCAGCTCTAACAGCACACACATACTCCCTTAGGGTTTGTAGCTTACTGTGAGTGGAAGTTATTGCCAATGGAGAGAAGGATGTGGTGGGTCTGTGTGTGTAGGTGCTGGAGTTTTCATAACCCCAGAAAATATTTCATGTTAAAAATTCTGGGTATGCAACCATAAAAGGGAATGAAGTGCTACAATGTGGTTGAACCTTGAAAACAGTATACTAGGTGAAAGAAACCAGACACAAAAGGACACACGTATACTTCCATTCATATAAAATATCCAGAATAGTTAAATCCATAGAAACAGAAAGCAAATTAATGGTTGCCTAAGGCAACAGAGAGTGGCGAATGGGGAGTGACTGCTTGTGATATGAAGTTTTACTTTGGAGGGATGAAATGTTTTAGAATCAGATAGAGATCGTGGTTGCCTCTGTTTTTCACTTTAAAATGGTTAATTTCATGTCATGGATTTTACCTTGGTGCATATAGGAATAAATGAATGGAGGCCTCTATTCTGAGAAAATATGGGGTAGACAACCCATTTCTTTACAATGTAGTATTAAGTATTGTTCTGGTTTGAATCCTAGGGGCAGCTCCTAGCCAAGAAGTTGATTGATTTTATATAACCCTGGGCAGAATCCATCTTCTACCACTTTACTTGTTGGGACTTTGACAAAAGGGTTTAAAAGAATGGGAAGTTTTAAAAATCATAAACTCACTCATTAATTTTTGCTACTAAAGTAAGAAAAACTTGCTGCAAAAAATAGCTATGTCATGCCAAAATTTATTTTAAAGTAACACCCAGCATAAACACTTTACTTCCAACTCCCCTACATATTAAGTTGCCTGCTTGGATTTTCCAACAAAAGAGCCAGAAGAGATAATGAAATGAAAGTGCCCTGTGAATTCTAAAGCACATTTCAAACATAAGGTTTTATTAATAGTGTAAATAATGATAATCATCAAACAGACAGCATCAAGGAAAACACTGCCATGCCATAGCGGGTTTCAAAGCCATGGCAGTAATAACTAGCCCAGGAAATTAGTGGTTTATTACCAGACAACCAACAGCCAGGAATTATGCAACACATGTCAACAGCTGCAGTTTCGATGTGCTAACAACCAGATAGGACCGACCAGAAGAATGTGCATGTGTGAGATAAGCTTCCCCCTCCTGAATTAAAGATTGTCCCCACAGGGAGCCTGGACTGCCCCAAGAGGCACTGGGTAGGATAACATTGCCGAAGGAAGAATGTGCAGGTCTGACTGGTGGCCAGGGTTAGGAGAGCCTGCTGAGCAGCCAGGGAAAGAGCGAAAGGTAAGGCGATCAATTGCCAAGCCTCCTTCAAGCCAACACCACCCTCCAGAATCCAGCTTCTCCTTCCCACCGCCCATGGACCTCCCACTGTATGGGTCAAGGACAGGACGGGGATGTGGCACCTGGACACTCATGACTTTCATAGGACTGAATCTTCAAGAGAATGTCTCTCTCTATGCACCTACGCAGTATAAATTCTGGGCTGGGAACTCATCTTTCCATTCCAAACTGAGACCTGGCCACTGCCAACTCTGTGCATATGGAAGCGCTGAGCGAGGCCACCGTCCTGCGGCAAGGCCGGCTGTGATGAGAGGGACAGCAGGGGAGGGTGAAGAGGACACCCCAGGAATGAGCTGGGTGCTGAGCTCTGGGCAATGTTTGCCATTTATCCCTTTGGTGACCTCACACCTAACTTCTCCTCCTGGGTGTGGTTATCTGTAAAAAGGGGTGATAGCCTGGCCTGCTTGGCTCAAACAGGGTCTTGTTGGAAGAGAATGAGTAAAAGTGAGAATCAAGATGGGACAGGGGAGGGGAGACAATAACAAACAATGAAATACATAAAACGTACTTCATTGGGGCTTAGTTTAGGGAATGCGTTCCCTAAACTAAGCCCCAGCATCCCATGTAACCAAGACCCTAGATGTCAAGAGTTAGCCGGAAAGAAGAGATAAACTTGGGAAGTGATGGCTTACACACTTATAAACCCATCGGTTTATGTTACTGAGTAAAAACAGATATGATTTTCCTTTATGGCATTTACAATTTGATGGTGTAATACGTGCTGTGAAGGAAATAAAGAGAGCACTGTGGCAGAAAATTAGGGGGTGATATATTGGGTACTGGGGCAAGCATGTCTTTTATGGGGGCAGCAACATGGAGAATCCTGAAGCTCAAAGGATCCAGCTATGCAGAGGAGTGGGGGACATGGCAGGGAGCATCCAGAAGGGAGATGCCACAAGGTCAGGACAGGAAGGGGTGAGGACAGAGTGGTCAGGAGGCCTGGGAGCCTTTTCCATGCCATGCTTCTTGTGAATCTCCAAGAGTGAGGGATGTGATAAGCATCACTTCCCAAATAAAGTATTACAGGAGATTAAAATGGACACGCCAACTAAGCTACTAGGAAAGCCTAGATAAGAGATTGCAAAGTGAAGTGCCTGGCCTACGTGCAGTTCTTCAAAGGACAGAGCCCCACACCATTTTCACTGACTTGTAACTAACTCCTCATACACAGCGAGGGTAAGACAGGCCAGGCTGGTGGAGGCTAAGAGGGTTCCCCTTTAAGCCAGCACTGTGCAGTCCTGGTGGCAACACAACGTACAGGACTACAGGAACAGGTGGGAGTACCCGCCTTTCCTCTTCTAGCCTCGTGAGGGGCCTCCACAGAACTAGCTGGAGAACATGAGGCTCCTACTACGTGGTGACTTCTGCCTGTGAAATTTAAAGCAATAGAGGTAGGCTGGGAGGATGCTGATGGACAAGCCCAAGGAAATAACACTTGCACTGGGATCAGCCTGCACCCCGCAAGTCTTGGGAGCAAAGGATGTGTACTATTTCTGATCAACCAGACATAAGCACAAGGATGGGGCTATATCATGCTTGCCTAATAAGAGCTACCTTGCACAGCAATGGAATCCAGCAGACAGGAGTACAAATGAACCAGTGGGTTTTCTAGAGACCGAGAAAGGAGAGAGTGTGGCAGCCACATCAAGGAATCTGGAGGTAAGAAGTCCCCAGAGGTAGGTGAGGGACTATCTCTGAGCAACCTGCAAAAGAGTCCATTCTAAACAGCCACAACACAAACAGCTCTCCTGTGATGCCACTTGCCAATAATGTATTTCCTCTCCCCCTTTCTGTCCTCCCCACCCTTCCCTAAGCCAGAAGTAATAGCTACTGATTGAGCAAGAAAGAAAACATCCATCACAGCCCCTTCTCTCTGCAACAGACCCTCCCTGGAGGAAGGAGAGCTGCTGTTAACAGGAATGATGTTGGAAGCTTTGGCTATTACATGTTACTAGACATTTTAACGACCTGAAAAATTAAAGTGGGAATTTTTATTATGGAAGAGGACTCAGAATACTCATGTGATGTGCTTTCAGACAGAAACATGGGAAATACTTTCCACTGAATACATTTTAATGGGAGACTAGATAAAGTTGTATGTGTCTGTCTGTGTGAGGGTGTTGATGGCATTCCATGAAATCTATTTATTCCAGGCTGACTACACATGGAACGTCTTTATGGCAGCATATCTCATGAAAAACATACTTTCCAGAAATGCCACCCCCCCCATACAAAAAATGCCCGAGCTTAAACACTATGGTTTCTGGGTTCACTTTGCAACACCTCCATCCTTTGCAGGGCCATGCAGAGCCTTCAGCAGCTACAGCAACTGCAACTGACCTCCTGCCCATAGCAGAGGTTCTCTTTCCTACACCTTCCTCCTCTTCCAGAAACACAAGCATGGTTCAGGAAGGAATCCCTGCCACCAGGACCCCTTCTCCCCCCAGCACACGCACACACATACACACACCACAACCAGCAGCAGCAGCAGCAGCACCAGCACCAGGCTCAGCTCTGATCTACATGAAACAGGCTTCAAGTTTCATGAGTCTTCTCCTTAGAAGTCACCCTAATAGAATTCCTTCCACTGAGACCTAGTTGAGAAGCCTGGAGCCTCAACTCATATCCAGCAATAGCTCAAGGATATCAAGATCGACAGACATCCTTTCATTCATTCTCCCTTGTCTTATGTGTCACGAGAATCGAGCAGTAAAACATGAAACAGAACTCATCTTCCATAAGCTAGCACTTGGATCAAGAAAATGTGCAAATGTCAGCAGTTTCAGCATCATTAGAGGCCGGTGGGTTTCAACAAATCAACACACTGGCTGACTTTGTATGTGACTGGAAATAATGCTTACCAAATCCACACAATATAAAATAGATTTCTCCTCACGCATATGCCCAGCTCACATGAGAGCTCATTTAAAAAATGTAGATCATTTTAAAAGATGTTCCTGGGCCTGGTGTTCACTAGGTTTTGAACTCCTTAAAGGCAGGGACTGTCTCATCTACTCCTGGGGCCTAGCATGGAACCTGGTACATAAGTGGGTTCGATAAAAGTCCTTTGAGTGAGGAGTGAATGAACAAACAAATGAATACCCTGGCTCACATTTAAGTTAGATTATGTAAATACAATTAAACGCTTTTAAATAAAGAGAGAGAAGTGCTATACATCATTGTTGGCTACTTCATTCTATTTTCTGCAGATGATTTTTTATAGATTTATGTGAATCTTGTACATAATTAGATACATTAGTGTTATTTTACAGAAAAGATTTTCCTAAGGCTACTCTTCCTACAGGCTCTGAGACTACGTTATCTGCCCTTTCACCTCCAATGAGAAACAGTGAAGATCCATTATGGTATGTGACTCTAAGGCAGTGGTTAGAAACTGTGGCTCGTAAGCCATATGCGGCTTGCAAGCTGTGGTTTGCTGCTCTGTTGACTAATGAGTTTGCCGACCACTGACCTAGACTCTCAATTTCAATAATTGATGTGTTGTTATTTGTGATTATGCCCCTATCCCAGTGGTCGGCAAACTCGCATATGGCTTGCAAGCTGCAGTTTGCTGATCACTGATCTAAGGCATTCAATGGTGCAGGTTGCTCAAAGGGAGTAATACTGTTTAAAACACATATACTTAGAGTCACCATTTGACCCAGTGATCCCACTTCTAGGAATATATCCCAAGAAACCAGAAACACCAATCAGAAAAGATATATGCACCCCTATGTTCACAGCAGCACAATTCACCATAGCTAAGATTTGGAATCAGCCTAAATGCCCACCAGCAGATGAGTGGATTAGAAAACTTTGGTACATCTATGCAATGGAATACTATGCCACAGTAAAAGAGAGAAACTCCTACCATTTGCAAAAGCTTGGATGGAGCTGGAGAGCATTATGCTAAGTGAAATAAGCCAGTCCGAGAAAGATATATATCACATGATCTCACTCATTTGTGGAATATAATGAACAACATAAACCGATGAACAAAAACAGATCTAGAAACAGAGAAGCATTGATCAGATGCTCAAACCTCAGAGGGAAGGTAGGGGAGGGCTGGGGTAGAAGGGGGAGATCAAAGGACTTGTATGCATACATATAAGCATAAGCAATGGATGCAAACAACAGAGGGTGAGGTGAGGGCAGGACTGAGGGGAAGAGGGGACAATGGAGGGATAAAGATACATTTGTAACATCTTAGCCAATAAAATTTTTTTAAAAAGAATGAAACACATATACTTAAACAAATTAATTTTCCTCTCTTTGGGAATCCCTTTGCAGGTGAAGCAGAAAGAGGGAAGGCTTGCTAGCACAGCACTGGGAGGCATCAGGCACTATAAAAAGAAAGATCATCAGTTTGGAGGTGGACAGGTCTATGGTCATGTTTTGTTCAGCATATTTAGAGATGGCTTTATATACAGGCAGTCTGCAATTCTACAAGAGTTGAGATCCAAACTCAGGCATTTAGAATTGGGAATGCTTCTTCCCACAGAAACAATAAATATAACTAACAGACTTCTGGAATTACAAAGAGCCTCAAATTGCATCTAATGATGTATAAAAATTCCCCAATAGCTGTAGTATTTCCTAATATAGACTCTGTGGCGTTGAGATCCAGCAAGCCCCACAAAACCAATGCAACCTATCATGTAGCCAAAATACCACATGCAGGATCCAAGATGGTGGCAGAATGTGTAGAAGTTATGCTCACCTCCTCCCAGAACCAAACTGGAATTACAACTAAATTACAGAACAATCAACTGAACAGCCACCTGAAGACTAGCTTCTAACAGAAGTCTTATAACCCAGGACTTACAGAAGAAGCCATATCAATATTGGCAGAGATGCAAAAAGGGCTGGCCTTGCACCCATGTGCTCCAGTTGAGAATCAGGAGAGAGATCTCAGCTGCAAAGATCCTCCCTGAGTAGTGAGTGGTCTCAGTCCCATGCCAGGCTCCCCAACAGGAGCACCAAAGCCAAGAAGAGGAGCACGCAAAACTGTAAAAGTCAGTGGGGATTCTGCCTCCCAACCCAGATGCCCTTTTAAAGGGCCAATGCACAAAATTCTATTTTGAGTCACTTACCCTGGACTCTGGAGAAAGGAAGGCAGACTGAAGTGAGACAGGAAGAGACTGGGTTGTATGGCTTTAGGGAATAGGCTGAAAGGGCAGCCACCATTGACCATGTGCTGAGTCTCTCTTCCACACCAACCACAGACACAATCTTTTCTGGGTCAAGCACTCCCCTCCCCACAGACACAATCTTTCCTGGGTCAAGCACTCTCCCTCCCTACTCAGGAGAGTGCACTAGCTCCACCCTCCTGAATCTCTGTGGCCCTTCTTGACTGGCTCCTACCCTGTGGAGAAGCCTGCTAACTGGGGCCAGCCTGAGCCTGTGCTGCAGATTTTCTTGGGAGGCTCTCAATGATACCTGGGCAGACAGGGAATGTTAGAGACACATATGGACAGACTGAATAGAGTGGTTTTAGGGCAAGGGCGATTTTCCCATGCACACAACCAATGCTGTCCTCCCACTGGAGATCCAATAGCCCCTCCATGGCAACTCCCTGTGGCCCCACCCTGACAAGCTCTCGCACTGCAGAGGAGTCTGCTGGCTGTAGCGAGCCTGGGCCTGCATCACTGTCTTTCTTGGAGGCTCTTGAGGAGGTCGGAGCAGATTCCAGCAGTGTCAGCGATGATCAGAGAGAGAGAGAGAGAGAGAGAGAGAGAGAGAGAGAGAGAGAGAGAGAGAGAGAGAGAGAGAGAGAGAGAGACTGAGTTGTATGGCTCTAGAGCGAAGGCCATTTCCTCCCTACCCCCTATGTACCTCCAGGACACATTCTGCTTTGCGGGGTCAGCCCTGAAGAGCAGCTTGTCCCCTGTAGTTGGGGTCATTCCTCACAGCCAACCAGTCTGAGGGTCAATAACATTGTAATAACTATGTATGGTGCCAGGTGGGTACTGGAAACATTGAGGGGATCACTTTTTAAAGGATATGATTATCTGACCACTATGCTGTATACAGGAAACTGAAGCAAAATAATATTGAATGTGAACTGTAATTGAACAATGAAATTACAAAAATACTGCATGCACACACAAAAAAGTAGAAAATTATTTTTAAATATTCAGTAATAATTCATTTTCACCTGTTCTCTCTCACCTTCGTTAAGATTATCTTCCAACTCTGAGATTCCCTGGTGTAGAAAGTGAGGAGACATAAATTTATTATTTCTTATAACCTACCCTAGCCCTCCCCACATTTTACAACTGCCACAAAAACCTTCTAGTTAATGTGCGATAAGAAGTTTATCTGCCACATGAACAAAATGCCGCAGGCCCCCGGGGGAGAAAGAGATAACTGGGGGTGGAGAGAGGAGGCACTGCTATTAGCATGTGGGGTGAGCAGGACACAGAACTGAAAGCCATAGTCACCAAGTTTCCCTCCTTTACCACTTTGTCCAGCGTCAGCCCCACTCACCTGGTTGTGCACAAACAAAACTATTCTTGGACATCCCGAGACACTGATGGGTCCCATGCATGCAACGTCTTAGGGGTCCTCCATCCTCCTCATGCTGACCCCTGCCTGTGGCACCTCTGCCCACGATGAGGTACCAAGTGCCTGGAATATTTCCTCCTGCTTGTTCTCTGAATGGCCTAAGCGGGGTGCTTGGACTTGCAGGATGTTCACAAGCCAAGTGTGCTTAGCCTACAACTTTGTCTCCAGTATGGAAAATTTAGAAGTAACTGCAGAAATGACCAGGGGAATCTGATTTTGCATAAAAGTTCGGAGCCTTACTCAGATGACATGGCTAATATTCGTGATATAATGTAAATGTGAAATGTTTTATGGAATGGCTTTTATGATTCTAATTTTAAAATATACAGGGTGGGACAAAAGTAGGTTTATAGCTGTTCATATGGAAAGAAATACAATAATTAATAAATAATAATACAAGAATAAACTGTGTTTCCTGCACTCAAACTGCAAACCTCCTTTTGCCCCGCCCTACATATACACAGGATAGCTTACAAATTCTTATTCATATCTGTTTAGAAGAAATAAAAAACTGGAATGGAACGAAATACTCCAAAACCTTAACAATTATTTTGTCTATGTTACGAAAATTCAGGATTTTTTTTTACTTTATAACTTCTGTATTGTCTCTGTTTGGTTAAATGAGTAAGTAATTATACAAAAAGAGGTAAAATGACATTTAGAAACACTAGTTAAATAGTTTTAAAATATAGATATATTTCTATTTCTGAGAGAAAGGGGAGAGAGAAACATCAGTGATGAGAGAAAATCATTGATTGGCTGCCTCCTGCACACCCCCTACTAAGTAAGCACCAAGCCCCCAACCCAGGCATGTGTCCTGAACTGTGACCTCCTGCTTCATAGGTCGATGCTCAACCACTGAGCCTCGCCAGCGGGGCTAATTTTAAAGCTAAAGTTCAGAATCCTTAGAAATGACTTCATTCAATATTTCCTCTAGCCTCTCTTAATTTTGTAGGAAAACCTCCTCTGGCCCCTCAGATGACTTTTGAGCCTGAAGTCTTACAAGCGGTTGACAACTAGCCAAACGGTGGCTTGAACTTAGATCTTGTGACATTTACCGTCTGTGCCGCTCCCATGATATCACAGTGTCCCAGAGTGAGAGACTAATGAACTTCATAAGGAAATGCTCCATAAGGAAGGAGTAAGTTTTACTGTGTACACCTACACTTCTCATTAAATCAATATTTGTCCAGAGTCATATCATCGTTTTATGACATGCAAACAATTCGGTTGCTAAAGGAGCTCTGGTGACCTCATCAGAGCTATTGAACCAGAGTTCCAATTATGAAGTTTTCACTCCTGCTTTGCATAGAAGCCCACTTTGGAGACTTGCAAGATGAAAATATATCACAAGGCATCTCTGTCCTAATGGCAAGCATCTCTGTGACTATAGAGAAGAAACAGGTTATTTCTGTCTTCTGCTGTTAATACACATATAACAGCCACTTAACTTCCATCCCACAGTATCATGCTGCATTAGAACTACTTAACCTTTATCCAGCTCCAAAATATATATAGAAAGCAGAAAGACTGAAGACCTTCTTCAAAAGCACCTGTATCCTAAAGGGCTTTAAGTACTTCCTATTTATAAATATGAAACCTTATTAACAACAAAGCACTGCTTAAGTCTGACAGAAAGATCAGTTCTAAGATCTTCCTTTTCCTAAGGGATAAATGCCAGACATTCAATGCAAACAGGAATACAGAGGAGCCTTGGAAGTGGCTTCCTATTTTGCCCTGCTTATCGAGAGCAGGTTGGGCTGGGCACGCATTCTAGGCAAGGGGTGGGCGGTGGCCTGGAAGGACACAGGAAAAGAGGACTGGCCACACTTCACAAGTCAAAGCACTGTTTTTCAGATAAGCAAAGAGACTCTACCCATGGTCACAGCAGGTAGCTCATTTCCTGCCCAATGTGCTAACGAAAAACATACATGTGCTAACCGAAAACATAATACATGAACCCAAGGTATGTATATATTATGTCAGGCAGAGAGCATGCAGGCATCTGGGCAATACATTGGTCAGTAATTAACTAGATTTAGAACCTGAAGTTAGTTGAACATGTTACATGAACAGAAGACAAAGCCTAGAGCAGTGGTCGGCAAACTGTGGCTCACGAGCCACATGTGGCTCTTTGGCCCCTTGAGTGTGGCTCTTCCACAAAATACCACGGCCTGGGCAAGTCTATTTTTGAAGAAGTGGCATTAGAAGAAGTTTAAGTTAAAAAAAAATTGGCTCTCAAAATAAATTTCAATTGTTGTACTGTGATATTTGGCTCTGTTGACTAATGAGTTTGCCGACCACTGGCGTAGAGCATGCATAGATACAGCAGAGCAGGGAGTGCCTGAGATGAGCCGTGGAAATGCTGACACTGGGAAGAATTCATGGTAGAAGCAACCCAAGGAGAAATTTAGGGAAAAGCAGGCTGCAAGGTGCTGAAACCTGGGGTGTCCCAGGTTGCCAACATTCCTCCCACCAAAAGTGGGAGTACAGCATTGAAGAAAGCCCTAGAAGGAGACTGAAACTCATGTTTAGCTGTAATACTAAATTCTTAAGTATCTCAAAGTTTTAAGGAAATAATGTGCTAAAGTGATCTCTCTTCTTTCTCAGTCAAAATAAAGGCTCCCCTCCCCAAATGGAGCAAGGACCATACCAATGTACCCCTCAATCAGAAACTCTCAACTCTGAGAATTCAGTCCAAGTAAATAAGAAGGAAGCAAAAAAAAACTAGATTTTGCATGAAGAGGTATATATAATACATTGTGTTCTCTAAGAGCAAAAATAAAAACACTGGATCCTATTGGATGACTAACATCAGGGGAAATTAGACTAGGCAAGAGAACATTAAAGCATGGAAAGTATTTTCAACCCCTTTAGAAATGATCACATGAAAATACATATGGGGGAAATATGAAGTTTAAAAATTTTTAATTGAACAATCACTATGGTTACAACTAAATTAAAGTACTGGTGCTGGGAGAAGCTGCTGGGAGTGTCAGGCTCAGGAGCCGAGGTACCTAGGATGGTATGGGGTAGGCTGATGAAGAATGGAGGTGCTGCAGGCAAGTGCCCCTCAGGTAAACTCCTGGAGCTGGTTTTGGGCTGTGAAGGAGAGGTTCCAGGCTCATCTGGAACCCCAGGAGGTGGACCTGAGCCCTAACCAAGAAAAGATGTAGTCTTCTTTCGGTCAAACAGGGCTCAAGTACAGCGCGTAATTAACCTTGGATTGAAGGGTTGAGAATAAGGATGGTTTTGTAGGACTCTGAAGGAGGGAGATGTGAAGGAACTTGTAGATTAAAAGTAAGTGGAGCCTGTAAGAGTCTGTTTAATACAAAAAAATCTAAAAGGTTCCATTTAGAAATTTGGCCACACTTACTGAGGAATATGAGAATGAACTTGTAACTGCTTGATAGAACACAAGAGCGGGAACGGGGCAAAGTGGTTAGTTTCACACCACCCATTGCCATCCCCAACTTTCAGATAAGAAAACTCAGGCCCAGAAACACATACCAACTGCCTGCCCCAGATGACAACCAGCTCCCAGCAGTGCCAGGGTTAGCACCAGATCTTTCTCATTCCAGTGTTTTGTACATTATGCAACACTCTCATATCAGCCTGATCCGACAAACCAAGAATTCTCCCAACCACATCTGAATTAACTTGAAATAATCATTTTCACTATATGAGCACTACTGCTTTATTTTATAATTGGGGGGAAATTCAGGAAAGCCATAATAATAAGAAAATCGACTTTAGTTTTAATTTACAACATTTTAAAAAAATCTCATTATTTCTGTTAAATTTACCTAGTTGTCTTGGCCCATATTCATAACTGGTGGGTGTTTATTTCATTGTGTGAATATTTAGTCTATACATTTAGGTAACCCATTGAAGTTTGTGTCACCAGCCACACAAAATATATGGATTTTTTAGATTTCTATCCAAGTCTGAAGGATCTTTCTTAAGCTGGCACAAAGGAAAACCTGAGGGCCTGCCACTGGAAACTTCTGTGCAGGCTGACTGACCCTCAGTAACTGGGCTGTGGCATAGGAATAGAACCAGCTGTGAATTTCTTTAATTATCCTCTCATCCTCCAATTTTTCTATGTTATTTGCATGAAGGAGACCTATAAGATATTTTTCTTGAATGCTTTGATGTCTATGGATTTCTCTCCCGAAACCAATCTAAAACCCTTATCTAAAAAGAAAACTAAATGAATGGTCACTACATATTAGCAAAATCGTGCTGGTTCCTCAGGATCAGTGCAATTTTTTCTATGGACTTAAAAATCATTTTCATGATTGGAACTCAGAATTTTTACAAGGGACCATTTCTACACTGACAGATTTAGGAAGTCAACCTTTTCAAAAGTTATCCAGCCTGACTGGTGTGGCTAGTGGTTGGATGTCAACGTATGAACCAGGAGATCGCAGGTACCCTTGGGTGCCCATCAGGTGCATGCCCGGGTTGCGGGCTTAATCCATGATGGGGGGCATGCAGGAGGCAGACTATCAATGAGTCTCTCTCATCATTGATGTTTCTATCTCTCTTTCCCTTCCTCTCTAAAATCAATTATATATATATATATATATATATATATATATATATATATATATATATCTCCAGAACATTTGTATGTCTCTGGTTTCTGGATCCTTTCCCACTCTCAAAGATTTACTCAGTGATGACTGCAGTAGCTCAGAGATGGTATCTGCTAGTTCCTTCAACACTCTGAGACACAATCTAGTGTGCTCTAGAGATGTGAACTCATTAAAATTACCCAGATGCTCCTTTATCCAACTTCTAAATCCCTTTTAATTAATTCCTTTTCATTTTGAAGATCATTCTCTTTGCTAGAGAAGTAAAAGGAAATAAATTCTGTATACGTCATCTATTAATGCTAGCCTCACTCCCTTATTTTGACTCTATTCTAATAGCTCCATATACAACTAAAAAGCAAAACAAACTATGGCTATTCTCAAAAAACAATTACATGCCACATGCACTGACACACACACACAAAGTTTAACCTAGTCAGTAAATAAATTAGTACAAAATGTCATTCTATAACAAACCATGAAAACATGTCTTTAAGTGATAAACAGTAATGCTGATGACATTGCAGAGAAATTGACATATCATATATTTATTGATAATGTAAGTGTGTCTTTGGAGACCAAATACATAAGATGCTCATGCTCTTTGTTCCAGGAACCCCACACCTGAACATTTATCTTAAGCGACACTTCACAAAAGAAAAGAAGGTCCAAGTATACAAATATGTCTTAAGGAATCTCATTCAGCCCCAAATTGGATACAGTCAATTATCCAACATCAGGAATGGCTAAAGGAACCACAAAATACCAACTGTGGGAGGCCGAATAATGCCGCCTCCCCAGTAGGTGTCCATGTCTTAATCCCTAGAAGCTGTGAATATGCTGCCTTACACAGTTAAAAGAAACTTTCCAGGTGTGATTAAATGGATTATTTTGAGATGGGGTGATATTCTGGATTATCCTGGCCCAATGTAATATAAGGGTCCACATGAGAGGGGGGCAGGAGGGCAGAGTTGGAGAAGGAGCACGTTGACAGCAGCCAGGTGAGCGGTGAGAGAGAGATTGAAGACAGGGAAGAGGATGAAGGAGAGAGAGTTGAAGATACTATGCTACCAGCTAATGATAGGGGAAGGGGCTATGAGTCAACGTATATGGCAGCCTCTAAAAGCTGGAAAGAGCAAGAAAGCAGACTCTCCCCGAGAGCCTTGGGATGAAACAGCCCTGCCCCACACCTCGATTGCAGGCCATCTGACCTCCAGCGCTGCGAGACAACTTTGTGCCCTTGTAAGCCACTAAATTTGCAGTCATTTTTACAGCAATAATATTGCAAGCTATTATGCAACCATTAAAAATGATAAACCTGGGAACTGTATAGCAACTGAAGACAAATGTTAATATATGCAAATAGAAAATTGTATGCACACAATTACTACTATGTAAAATATACATGAACATAGATTAAGATTAAAATACACCAGTATATTCAAAGACCTCTTAACTGGTCTCTCTGCTTCTGCCCTGCACCCCTAGAACCTGGGACAGCCAGGAGGGTCCTTTTTAAATGAAATCAGATCACCTTCCTCCTCCACTCAAAACTCTCCAAAGGCTCCTGTCTCCTCAAGGAACAAAAAGCCTAAGTACCAAGAAGAACCTACAAAGCCCAGGTCCACAGCAGTGCACAGCTCTGGAGAGAGCCACACACATGTACTTTATGTGACTGGCATCCCCAAATGTGTGCAATACACCCCTGCTTGGTATGTGTTTGCGCCCCCTCACCAAATCTCTCTGGCCTTCCCACTAACTACTGTCTTGTTGACTCCATGCCAGCATCCCTGGCCAACCTGCTATTCCAGGAGCATCCCAAGCACACCCCTGGATATGCTTTGCAAACACTGACTCCTCTGCCTGAAGCACTAATTATCCAGGTGCAGGGTTCCTGGAACCAAGGGCATCTGATATACTTGCTCTCCAAATACACAGCTACACTGTGGGTTTACCTACCATCCCTTCAGCATTGTTATTTTTTTTAAATCATTCACAGGTATGTTTTCATGGTTTGTTACAAGATGATATTTTCTATTGTTAATTTAATTTCTTTACTGGCTAGGTGGGACCTTTTTGGTATACAGCTGCATGTCTAAGTGTGTAGTATGCCACCTGTATTCCAATGATTCATTATCTTGCTTCCTTCCAGTTTGCTTCAATGCCGCCACATTCTAAAGAGACTTTTCTTAACCACCTTTTATTAAATGACAAGCCCATCAACCCAACCCAGAATGCCCCATCCCTCTTATCCTGCTTTACTTTTCTCTATAGCATGCACTATCAGCTGTCATAGTAAAAAATACCCGTTACCCATCCCCCTGAATTAGAATGTAAACTCCATGAGGCACAGACTTGGGTAGTGCTATTCGTTAGTGCATCCCCTCATTCGTTAATGAGTTCCCATGTGGATGTTCAATAACTATTTGCTGAGTGAGTGATTTACGATTAGAGATGATGTCGGAGGCATGAAAACAGCTTCCATTTTAATACAGTTGGTTTAGAGGTGAACCATATAGCTTCATCCAGGGTAGTTTAATTAAAACTGTTTTAGTAAACCAGCAGCTAAGAAACTTTTGATGAGGCTATTTTTAGAAACTCTCAGGTCAATCGAAGGTCTTCCATGCATGCCCTTTAAAAATCCAAATTAATAATAAAATGTCCCCTGAAGCCACGTTGGTTTCCTTTGATGCTGTCTCCCCATCTCTCTCATAAAGTTTCATCATATTTGTATCATTAGCATTTAATTTTTCAGAATCTCTCATCCCTTCTTAGTCACATAGCCCTTAAAAGCCAGGAGAGCCGACGTACTTCCACTGATTGTTTTAAAATATGCTTTCCTAAAGTCCTGCTACTATGTTTGATGGCCAGAGTTATTTCTCTATGGTACAAATCCCAATAGGCCTAAAACAGAAAATATACCAAGTGAGCTGGATATAAACAAAACTACACAAAGATGGGTGTATATCAAAAGAGCCAACAGAAACAGGAAATGAAAAAGGAGCCAAAGCTGGAAAAATCTGAGCAAGAAAAAAAATAGGATTGGATTATAGCTCAAAGTATAACATAAATATGAGTCCATAGTTATATAATAAGTGACTGAATAGACAAAGGGGGAGAACAGACACAACTCGCAGGGAGAAGAATTTCACCTTCACTTATAAATACTCCTCCAAGAAGGAGAAATATAACTCCCAGTCCCTGAGTGTGGGTGGCACGCAGTGACTCCCTTCCACACAGCACAGCGTGGAAAGGGAGGGGAAAGACAGGTAGTCGAGAAACCTGGTACACATTACGTCAGCCAGGTAATCAAGATCAACATCAACAATGATATCATGTTGATAGTGTGTACCTCTGATATGATGTGATGAGAACAGCACCAATCTCCCCAGAACACATTAACCTCAATCTAAGCATGAGAAAAGCATCAGACAAATCTCTACTGAGGGATCTTCTATAAACCTGACAGTGATTCTCAAAACTGTCAAGGTCATCGAAAAGGAAAACTTGAGAAACTGTCACAACCAATACAGCCTAGAGAGACATGACAACTAAATGTAATGTGGGATCCCAGATGGGACCCCAGACAATAACAGAAAAAAAGGGCAGGAGGGGAAACCAGCCAACCTGAATTAAGCACGGACTGTGGTTTATAATGTATCAATGTTGGCTCATGAGCTGGGACAAAAGTAGAACACTCATGTAAGATAATGATAGGGAAAACTGGGTGTGAAGTATAGGAGAATCCTCCATATCATATCCTCAAGAGTTATCCATATCTAAAACTCTTCCCTAAATAAAAAGCTTGTTTAAAATAGTTCCAGGAGACCATGATCACTGTCTTCAAAGGCTCCTCCATCTTCTACAGTAAAGTAATCCTTTCCTCAGTGGCTAGTGTTAAGTCCACTATACTACCTCCCTTTGATATATTCTGAAAAGGGACCAAAAAAAAAAGCCAAAAAGATATTAGATTTTTTTGTTTGTTTGTTTTTAGCCCAATTACCCAGCCAGCAGAAGCTGAGATGGTCATCTCTTATTGCCTCCTCAGTTTCGCAGTCTGTGTCAACAAGGTATTATCCGCCTTAGCCTCCATCTGTCGGGTTTGCAGAAGGTCTCTACATCAATCAAACTGATGGGCTTTTTTCTCCCCTTTAGCCTCACCAAAGCTCTTCAGAATGGTTCCTTCATCAGAGTGTAGGTTTATAGATAAACATGTTCTTACTTCCTTTATCAATTCTGTTTCTCCTCTTCTCTTCCACAGATGAAGGGACATTCCTGTTTGTGTAGTCTCGGGACCAATTGAATGGGAAGCCATGGGAACAAGCATCAGTCCCCATGTTAAAGAAAAGAGGAGGATGGAGAAAAGGAGTAGGACCTTCTAGATCTGATCTACTGGACTCAGCCTGGCCTCACCTGCCTGCTACCACCAGTCCTCACGGCCAAGTTCTTAAACCAAGCAATAGAGATAAGCTGGCGGCAGCTTTGAGCCTCTGTTCTTGTCCTTGCCTCCCACCTAGAACATTTCCCTGGTCTCTTGTTTCTTCTAGCTTCCTGAATCCCATGACTCCCACACTGCTGTGATCTTTCCTTCTGAACTCTTTCTTTGCTGTTATCATCACATGTGATTTTTTCTCCATTGCTTTTCAGGGAGAGTGGAAGGAGGTAGAGAGAGAGAAAGAAACATCAATGTAAGAGAAACACATCGACTTGCTGACTCCCCCCACATTCCCTGACTTGGGGCAGGGAGCGAACCAAAACCCAGATACATGCCCTTGACTGGGAATTGAACTTGAGACTCTTCTGTGTGCCAGCTGCCACTCTAATCACTGAGAAACACTGGCCGGGGTTCCCTCTGAACTCGTATAAATCATGCCTTACTTACTTTGCATTCCCAGCACTATTGGTCATGGTTCATGAGCATATCCCCTCAATTATACTATAAGCTCTTCGTTGGGGTGAACTTCATCTACTTTTCCGCACACCATTTATGTATTTATGTATCATACAATTATCCAGTAAACATTAGCAAATATTTGAATGTTTACTCCTGAGTATTTATTTTGCAACAGCTCAATGAGGTAGGAAATAATCACCCCATTTTGTAGCTGAAAACAGTGAGAAATAAAGGAGTTGCGTGGCTTTCCCAGGGTCACACAGAAGTTACAGAGCCAGAATTAGAACCCAAATTCAAGCTCTTAGTCTGCCTCCGAATAAATACTGCCCAGTGAAATGATCCCATACAGAGTATAGGTATTTTAATAAGTGATGAGTGCAAAAGGAAAGTTAAAAACCTTGGATCTGTGGAGCCCGTACTGACTGAGAAAATTCTGATTTAACCCCTATCTCCAAACCTAAAAGTTACACAGAGTTTATGAACAGCACAGATTATAGGACTCAAAGGAGATAGTACTTAAATTTTTTCTGATTGATTGATTTTAGAAACAGAGGGAGAGGGGGACAGTGAGAGAGAGAGAGAGAAATATCCATTTGTTGTTCCACTTATTTATGCACTCCACTGGTTAATTCTTGTATGTGCCCTGACCGGGGATTGAACCCGCAATCTTGACATATTGAGATGATGCCCTAACCAACTGAACTACCTGGCCAGACCAAAAAGGTACTTTTTAAAAATGTCTTTAGGAAGTACTGTGGCTAGTCTTCATTCTTTACACATTGACCAGTTAGAAGGACTTATGGACACAGAATGAACAAACAGAGAAAACCAAAATATGCAAGTCTGTGCAGTTTGGAATGCAATGCCAGGCTGGCTCATAAGCTCTGAGGAAACTGGGCAGAGAGAGAAGGCACTGTGTGAGAGGAAAACCAGAACTCAGCCCCCCACGGTGTGACCATGGTCAACATACAGCCAGGTTCTTGTCCATTGTCTGCTTCTCATTTCCCACTGGTGAGCTTGTGCTTGGATGATCAGCTTCTTAAAGGATTTCTAAGTCACCACCAAATTCTCTTACACAATCCACAAGTATTGACATTTGCCTGATGGCCCACGGCCAGATTCAACAAGCTTCCTTCTACTACGGGGGAAAGGTGCTGAGCTCACAGCAGGTGCAAAGCGTCAAAACTGGGAAAAGGCTCCAATTCCTTCTCCATCACCAGCAACACCACCACCGATGATGAGCTTGTAAAGGATACCTGCGCACGGCGCCAACAAGCGACTGCGATGCCCACCCCATCCAACTAAGAATTACCAGGCTTTGCCTGAGAGGCAGACAGACCTCTTCACTATGCTTATGCCAGCTGCTGCTCAGCTCTGAGCTCTCCCAGAAAGCCTTGACCAGGAGAACACTGGCTTTCCTACATCTGTTAGACGTGTTCTTTTCTTTCAGACCCCACTGTCTTCTGTTTACCAGGCCCACATGTCTGGTTAAGCTATCAGACTTGAGACCAGCATCTTCTCTTCTGAGGGCCATAGCTCTGAGTTTCCCAAGAAATATGCATGAAGACTACATGAAACCTATGACAGTGGATACTCAGGTGGACTAAAGGGAAAATACTGTTAGAGTATAAGTTAGAAATAAGGGAATGAATTTCATTTGAATACCCAATATGCCCAAACCAAATGAATACATAATTTCATAAACACCTGAATAGCATTATTAAACAAGCAAGAGTGATTCATGTCATTTTTCTTTCAGTAAAGGGAATTGTTTTGGACAAAGTTTTATTTATTAAAAAATAAATAAGAGAGATCCTTCTTCCCTCCAAAAACTTAGAATCCAGCCGAGAAGATAAAAACATAACTGGAAGGTGATAAGTCTCATAACAGACGTATACATAAAATGCTATCTCCACCACCTCACTACTGATTCCAGTGTCTAGAAAGCAATCTACCCTGGGATGAGCTCACCAGAGCCTGCTAAGGGCATAGTTGTGGGAGCAAAGTCCCTGGAGGATGAAGGAGGCTGGAAGGAGCTGGAAGTCAGCTTCCTCACTTCCCAGCCTCCTTTTACCCATATTTTAGTGATGGCTGCAATTTGCTTATTATGAAATACTTCCCGAAGAACAGTGAAAAACAGGCAATTTTCAAAAGCAAGGAGTATAATTCTAACATCTTATCGCTTTTTAAAGTGTAATTTCTAGAGCAATTTCATAACACATGTTAGCTCTTGTGCCTATCTTCAGATCTGGAAAGAACAACCACACACACCAGAAGCTTAATTTGGAACCCTGAGGCTGGCTTCTACCCTAACTCTGCCACATTCGACACTTTTGCCATCGTTGTTTTGTTTTGTTAATCCTCACCTGAGCATATTTTTCCCTTTGCTTTCAGAGAGAGTGGGATAAAGAAATATCTATGTGAGACACATCAAATGGTTGCCTCCTGCACATGCTCCGAATCAAGGTGGGGAGCAAATCCAAAACCCAGGTACGTGTCCTTGACCAACAATTGAACCCCAAACCCTTGAGTGCTTGGGCCAACACTCTAACCACTGAGCACACCAGTCAGGTATGCCAGCATTCTTTTGATTGCATTATCTTCCGTAATTAAATGTGTTTGTCTGGCTCCTCTAATCTATCTTTATATATAAAAGACTAATATGATAAGTATCTGGCCATATGACCAGTTGCTATGACACACACTGACCACCAGGGGCAGACGCTCAATGCAGGGACTGCAGAGCTGCAGTGACTTGGCAGTGGTGGTTCTTGGGTGACACAACCCACAACCAGAAAGGAGGGAGCCTGATTCCTCACTGGGCTACGCAATTCCACCTTTGGCCATCGATTGTGCTGTTGCTGGGGCACTGTCAGCTCCAAATCTGGTTTACTGCATATCCTGTACAATAGCAACTTTGCAGAGTGCCCTCTTGCACTCTGGGACCCCTCAAGGATTCAGAGAGCCAGTTTCAGCCCGATCCCTGCAGGCCAGGTTGAGGAACCCCACCTGCTGAAAGGAGACAGCCCATTCCACAGATGCCTGGAGGGACAACGGGAGGTTGGCTCCCAGGTGTGTCCGGCCCGTCTTGCCCAGTCCTACCCACTGGCCACCTTCTATTTCCTTTCAATGTACACGAATCTGTGCACCAGGTTACTAGTCTATTATAAATTCCTGGAGGATGAAGACCACTAATTGGTTTTGTAATTATCTCCTCACTCCAACCCCTCACTCTAAATGTCATCCCAATTGCCCTCAGCACCTTATAGAAAGCTTTGTTCATAAAAATGAATGAAAATAGCTTTACTTAGTTCCTGCTTTCTATATCACCTTATCTTAGTTAATCCTCTCAAAACACTATTGAACAAGGCAATCACAACTTCAATTTAGAGGACGTTCTTTGCTGGGCAAAGGAGGTTGGATCACCTTAGAGCTTGTCCATTGTACACATTGGAATGCCAAAGTGGCTTCTCCTCAACTTTCCTTTCCTCTTATCCAGGTATCAGGAGTATCAGAAATTGTATTGGTGGATCAGATATTCATAAACTGAGGTCAAGTAGAAATACTACAACTTTTAGACAAGAGTTCTAAAACAGCCTCTAAGATTCTAACACAGCACTCAAATATGACACATGACCCTTGAAACTCAATTATCACACTTATTAAGAAGGATGCATAGGCTTGTGCTAAAGGTAACTCTCCTTAACAGTGATGACTATAGAGGTCGTATCTGTTAACTTGTTAATGATTGAAGGGTGAGTAGAAGCAGCTTCCAAGCCCAGATCCAGGGCACTTTCCTGTACTAAGACTAAAAGGAAAGTGCCCCAGGCTGGCCCCATCTCAGGGCTGATCCTTTTTCATGAAAAGAGGAGGAATATTGGAGGCACATCCTAAATTCAAAGCAATCAGAAAATCCATTATTCCTTTCCCTGTTTCCATCCTAGTTGATTTGCATTTGTGCCTTGTGTATACATAGAATGGGTGGGGCCCATTTTAAAGACCTAACGACATCCTTGGAATTTATTGTCGTTTCAATACAGCCGGATGTGAAAAGCTCAAGAGTTGCACTTTTCAAACACAGTCCAGGTCAAATTCCATTCTAATATCTCCGTTGGGCTTATTGAACTTTTCTGCTTTTCTAGAATTTAGTTGCACATGACCGTACTTTAAGGGTGTGATATCAATTAAAACTTAAGAAATTTGTTTTTTTTTTATGGAATAAAAAATGTTCTAGTTAAATATGGGCAATGGAAACAGACCTAACATCTTCTTTAGGGTTTTTAATCAAAAAATAAATCTCATTTGCTAATAGAGCATACTTTTTGGGAATTGATGCTAGCTCCAGTTAGGTGTGAGGCGCGTTTCTTCAATTACCCTATATTCACCTATATTGGAAACATAGAGTGGACTGCCTCTGGTGTCCCAATTCCTGACTATTGGTACCAGGTACTCCAAATCTTTTTGACCTTGCATATTATTTTCTACTTCTTATGATATGCTTTCAAATGTGAATTATATTCTCATACTTTTCATATCATATTCATATGCAACCGAGTACACAAACAGATAAACAAAATCATTAAAGCAAATTGTACGAAAGTACTCTCTGCTTTCTCATCCTTAACAGTGTACTTGATGATTAATAGTTTTTCATAATATTGTATCTATTTTCAGTTATTTTACATAGGCTTTTAAATTTTTTTCATTCAATATTATTTTGTATTAGTTTCAGGTGGACAACATAGTATTTAGCCAATCATATACTTTTCGAAGTGATCCCCTCTATATTTCCAGTACCCATCTGGCAACATAGTTATTACAATATTATTGACTATATTTCCTATGCTGTATTTTATATCTCTGTGACTATTTTGTAAGTATCAATTTGTACTTCTTAATCCCTTCACCTTTTTCACCCAGTCTACACACACACACACACACACACACACACACACACACACACTAGCTACCATCAATCTTCTCTGTACCTATGAGTCTTTTCCTATTTTATTTGCTCATTTATTTTGTTCTTTAAATTTCACATATAAGTGAAATCACATGGTATTTGTTATTTTCTGACTGACGTGGTTCACTTAGCATAATACACTCTAGGTCCATCCATGCTGTTGAAAATAGTGAGATTTCATCCTTTTTTTTTTTACGGACAAGTAATATTCCACTTCATATATGTACCACCACTTCTTTTTTACAATCCTCACTCAAGGATATTATCCATTAATTTTTTAGAGAAAGGAAAGGAGAGAGCGGGAGAGAGAAACATCGATTGGCTGAGTCTGTTACACACCCTGACCTAGGATCAAACCCACAACCTATGTATGTGCCCTGACAAGGAATCAAACCCACAACCTTTTAGTCTATGGGACTATGCTCCAACCAACTGAGCCACCTGCCCAGGGCTGTACCACCACATTTTTATCCACTTATTTATTGATGGGTACTGGGTTGCTTCCCTATCTTGGCTATTGTAAATAATGCTGCGATGAACACAGAAATGCATATATTCTTTTGCAGTAGTGTTTTGGGTTTCTTCAATATATAGACCCAGAAGTGGAATCACTGGGTCATAAGATAGCTCCACTTTTAATTTTCTGAGTACCCTCCATACTGTTTTCCACAGTGGCTGAACCCATCTTCATTCCCTCCACCAGTGCTTGGGAGTTCCCCTTTCTCCACATCTTCAACAATACTTATTTATAGGTTTATGATGATAAATATCCTGACAGGTGTAAAGTGATAGCTCATTAAAGTTTTAATTTGCATTTCTCTGATGATTAGTGACCTTGAACATTTTTTCAAATGTCTATTGGCCATCTACTAGTATACATCCTTTTTGGAGAATTAAATACTCAAGGCCTCTGCCTATTTTTTAAAAATTGGATTGTTTGGTATTATTTGTTTCTTTGGTGTTGACTTATATGAGTTCCAGAAAATTCCAGAAAGAAACAAGTCATTAATTTTAAGTTGCATCCTCTTGTGTGGAGTGTAATGAAATCTTGTTCTTTGCTGCTCTGTCCCACGGGGACCTGGGACGTGAGTTATCGCCTTGTCCAGTGCATCATGCTGTATATGCTCCCCATCCATTAGTCACTTAGAGCCATCTCAGATATCAGATCCATTGTTGGGATGTTGCAGGGCTTGTGTTCAAGTGACCCTTATTTTACTTAATTCCACACTCACATAACTTTTATTACTGTACTAGAGGTCCGGTGCACAAAATTCATGCACGGGGGTGAGAGGGGGGACGTTCCTTAGCCCAGCCGGCACCCTCTCCAATCTGGGACCCCTTGAGGGATGTCCGACTACCAGGATAGAGCCTAAACGGGCAATCAGACATTCTTCTCACAATCCAGGACTGCTGGCTCTAAACTGCTCATCTGCCTGCCCCCCTGATTGCCCCTAACCACTATCCTGCCAACCTAATCGATATCTAACTGCTCCCCTGCCAGCCTGTTTGTCCCCAACTTCCCTCCTCTGCCGACCTGGCCACCCTTAACTGCCCTCCCCTGCAGGCTTGATCGCCCCCAACTGCCCTCCTTTGCAGGGCCTGGAACCTCCCAATGGCCCTCCCTATTGGCCATCTTGTGGTGGCCACCTTGCATCCACATGGGGGCAGGATCTTTGGCCACATGGGGGCAGCCCTCTTGTGTGTTGGAGTGATGGTCAATCTGCAAATTACTCTTTTATTAGATAGGATAGAGGCCTGGTGCGCGGGTGGGGCCAGCTAGTTTGCCCTGAAGAGTGTCCAGGGTCAGGGTGGGGGTTCCCTTGGGGTGAGAGGTGGCCTGGGCAAGGGGCCTGTGGAGGTTTGCAGGCTGGCCACATCCCCCAGTGACTCAAACGGAGGCCCTGGTATCTGGGATTAATCTATGTCTACAATTGAAACTTTGTAGCCCGGAGTGGAGCCAAGCCTTCTGCTCACTACAGGATGGCAGCCATTTCTGTTTGAAACTTTGTAACCTAGAGTGGAGGCCTAGGCCAGCAATGGCAGGCTGAAAGATTGGCTTCCTCCTTTACCAGGGAACCCAAGCCTCTATTCTCTTCAGCTCAGTGGCTGCTGCCATTTCTGTATCTTTTATAATTGAAACTTTGTAACATTGAGTGGAGGCCTAGGCCACAAATGGCAGGCGGAAAGCTTGGCTTCCTCTGTTGCCTGGGAAACCCAAGCCTTCCTCCTGCTCTCAGTGGTGGCAGGCATCTTGGTTGGGGTTTATTTGCATAACCTGCTCCTGATTGGCTGGTGGGCGTGGCTGTGGGCATGGTCTGTGGGTGTGGCAAAGGTATGGTCAAATTTGCATATTACTCTCTTATTATATGATATTGTAATAATTGTTCTACATTATTATTGTTGTTAATCTCTTCTTATGTCTAATTTACATATTAAACTTTATCAAAGGTATGTATGCACAGGAAAAAAGGAATTGATGGGGTTTGAGGCATCCACTGGAGGTCTTAGTATGCATCTCCCAGGGGGAAAAGGGGACTCCTGTACCTCTTTAGGAGACAGTTTCAGAGGAACAGTCAAGTCATCTTAGGCAGGGTCAAGGAGCATGCACTGTATACACTGTGAAGTGTCACACCCATGGCTCTCCACTGAGACATAACCTACAGTCTCATAGCTGAGACAAGGCTCTGGAGTTGGACAATCTGGCTTAGACACCCAGGTGTGTGGCCTCAAGTAACATATTTACTATGTCTGCTCCATGGTTTCCTCACTTTTAAAATGATGACAACAGTACCTATCCCATGGGTTACTACTGTAAATATTGAACAAGTTAATGCCTGCTTATTGTTTAGAAAGTACCTGAAGTAAAGTAAGCATCCAAATAAATGTTAGATAATCATCAGCAATGAATGTCATGTGAGGGTCCCTCTTTCCTTTATTCAACTTTCTAAACATAGATTAGATCCACAGTATTTCATATTGTTTAATATCTTTATGTTTCAATTACCAATGAAACTACTTTCTTTTTATAAAAAATGCATATATAAGGTAATATAGTAAATGATATAAAGGACTTTGTGAGAACAGCTATTTATTATTTTTTAAAATAAATTGTTATTTTCTGATTACAGTTGACACACATTACATTAGTTTCAGGTGTAATTCTGGCATTCTTTTTTCCCCCCATTACAGTTTACTTTCAGTATTATTTTGTTTTGGTTTCAGGTGTTCAGGATAGTGGTTAGACAAACATAGACTTTACAAAGTGCACCCCCCAATATCTTCAGGACCCACTTGGCACCACACATAGCTATTACCATATTTTTGATAACATTCCCTATGCTGTACTTTATATTCTCATCACTATTTTGTGAGTTGTCCAGTTCAGGGACTACTTCTTAACTGGTACTTTTTAATCCCTTCACCTCTTTTATCCAGTCCCCTAACACCCCTCCCCTCTGGCAACCACCAGTCAGCTCTCTGTGTCTGAGTCTAGAACAGCCATTTCTTGATTTTCCAGTTCCTACCACTAGTTCCACTTAAGACAACCAATCATAAAATTTTCTGTTTTGTTGTCTTGGTAGTTATCTCTTTAACTCTTGATAACATGCTTAAATCTGTTGTTCATGATTCTTAT
Source organism: Antrozous pallidus (assembly GCA_027563665.1). NCBI lineage: Eukaryota > Metazoa > Chordata > Mammalia > Chiroptera > Vespertilionidae > Antrozous > Antrozous pallidus. The sequence goes on along the minus strand of CM050522.1, from coordinate 39,166,268 downwards.
CAGGGACTTTACTCCTACAGCCCCTGGCCTCTACCCAAAGTTTTATCAATTATCATTTTAACTCCTCTGTTCATCACCTTTGTAATTTTAAGTGCTTACTACTAAATTTTCATTTATGTTTCAAAAAACAAACAAACAAAAAACCTTTTTTAGGTAAAACTTTTATCACAGACATGATTATCTATGCGAAAATAAATTCTATGGTGCTATAAACGTTACTAGAATTAATATATTAGTTTAATAACTCCACGAGTTCCCCTCATTTTGGTCAGCTATTATCTATGTCATTAACTCCAGTCAAACCCCTCTGCTATTTGACACAGATCCTCAAATATTTCTACTATTTGAAGGTTTCGTTAGCATTTGGGGGATGTCCAATTAGTCTCAAACAGCCTTTAAGATTCTACAGATATTAAAAGTGCTTTCTTGATGATTTCTAGTAGCTTCTAGGAACCAATTGAAGCACTATCTTTGAATGTAAGGCTTAGTGTTAAGCACTCTGTGTGGTATAATGACGACAACCACAAACCACATAATCTAAACTGAGTAAGCAATAAACTTGTTTAATACATTGAGCATCATTTCTTACTCTGGACTCTATCATATGAATTATTTGCTGCCCACCGGCACTGATTTTCTTTAACATGTAAATGTGAGTTTTGCTTTCTTCAACAAACTTATATCTAAGATTCACTTATTTTTAAAGGTAAAAGTTCATTGCTCTCCTCATCCATGATGAGGGTATGTTTAAACTGGGGAAAGCTGACAAGAACTTAAGCAAAGTGTCTCCTTGTACCCTTGGCATCTGGGAATAGGGGAGAAGAATTCTTCTTTTATGGGAACCTCATCACAGCAGATGTTACATGCTTTGCTTCAGATCTGCTTACCCAGGGGTTATAGTGGTGGCTGTCTGAAGCCTGACCTCCTGCTGTAATTCTTATGAAATAAATTCTCTAATGTGCATGATGCTTTTGTTCTAAAGGACCTCAAGGGCCATCATTCTGTCCGCTTCACATCATGCCTTTGAAGTAGTCCAGGAGCCAGTGCACAGATTCTCATACCACAGATGAGGAAAGAAAAAAGATACAAAAGAGGTCAAGCCACTGGATCAGGGTCACTAAAGTGTCAGGAGAGGGGTAGAGAAAACCAGAATACCTGCTTCTTGGGCCACAGCTCTGACTGCATCCAGATTCAGCCTGTGAAAAGTGTCATTTAAAAAACAACAGGAAGTTTGGCCCAATGAAACCAGGAGATAATCTCGGCTCACAATAAGCAATAGTAGTGGAGCTGCCAAAATATATATTCTCTTCCTCTGAAAGTTTCAAATAGTCAGGATGACAAATGACAAGAATCCTGACAAGAAGGATAAACAACAGGAGTGGGTTTTGTGGACCGTTTTTCAAATTAAATTTCTTTTTTTCTTTCTTTATTTTTTTGGTGAGAAATAGAATATTCTTACAAACACACTATAAGCAGCATTTTCAATTTAGTTCAGGCGTATTAATTGACATAAATCCTAATAGAACTTTGAGTTGTTCCCTTTTCACCTCATTCTGTTAAAGGAGAAAAAAAAAACAATCGATAAGGAGGGGCAGCTAATGTGCAGAGGACGCTGGGCTGAGAGGCTGGGTGGGAAACATGAAGCGGGCGATGTGGTCTCAGCTGTCAGGACTCCGGTCTGCTGGGAGAGATAAGTAGAGAGCAACTGAAAAGTCAGCTTCAAAGAAAAGCTGCAAAAATGTGGTAAGAGCAAGACTTCCACATGTGTGCCTGAGAAATCTCTCCAGGCAAGTGTGGGGATCAGAGATGCCTTCCAAAACTGTGATAAATGTGTGGGATCGTGAAAACCTGATGTCATTTCCTTAAACACAGAAGAAAACAGAAGATTTGGTAAGAAAAAAAAAGTGGGATATGAAGAAATGATATTACAAATAATCAGGAAATGGTTTTGTTCTCAGATATTTTTTCTTCTTAGTCTACAAACCTTTTCAGGGAAGTCTCATTTAATCCCATGGCCATAATCACTGGTGAGAGAACATAACTTTCTGTCTCCATCAGGGACCCATCTCCTTCCATCCATGCTCATCCACCTTCCTTCTAGATCCTCCATCTGGATGTCCTGTGGGTATCTTAACCACTTCCACTCTTATATCTTGAATCACCGCCCACAGACCATAACATAGCCAGTATCTCCATTATGGACTTGTCTCTTTATAGCTACACTCCACCTAGTTATCCCACAGGTTTACCAAGTGCATGTTCAAAATAGAATGCATCATCACAACCTCTGCCCATTATATGTTGCCTCTTCCTTGTACACACTCGCAGTTCATCATCATTCTCCAATCTCTCCAGCCACTCAAGCCAGAAGCTAGAGAATCATCTTCTACTTCTCCCATTCCCTCAAAATTCATAGGAAGTGGTCATCAAGTCCTATAAACGCCCCCTCCTAAATCTCAAATCTGCTCACTTTCCCCATCCTCACTTCCTTAATTTAGATCCTCATAATATCTCTTACCATCAGTCTCCTTGACTCCAATTCCTTTCTCCTCTCATTCAACTCCCAAACTATAATCCATGTTGCTGATCTAACATAAAACATGAGCTCACCACTTGTCCACGAAAATCTCCCAGCTATTGCCTCATTACCTATAGAAGAAATGTTCAAACTCCTTAGCATGTCTGACAAGATGTCCATGGTCTGGCTCCAGTATACCCCTCCAGCCCAATCTCTTTCCATCCACACCCACCCTACTCAATATCAGATTGCATAGCTCCAAAATACACTAACTTTTATGAATTAGTGTATTTTTATGTGTTGTGTCCAGTACAGAGTAAGGAATTAGAAATGGTAGTAGCTGTCACTACTATACAACAATAAGGACAACAATCACACATGACAATGATGAATGTCAACTAGGGCTATACTGGGGATAGTCTTATGAACCAAACCAGGGCTTTAGATTTTAGACATTGTAAAGTATCCAAGGATTTGGGGGCAGAAAGGGGACAAAACTATAATCTCTGGTAGCAGGTACTATAATTGGTTAAAGATGGTCATAGAGGGAGATATGAAAGCTGTTTGGGAAGCTGCTACCATAGTCCAGGTAAGAAGTGTTAATACGAGGAATAGAAGTGAGAATAGAGGAGAATATTTTTTTACAGTTCCTCAGGACTTTTTAAGTACACAGAAACAAGTAATAAAAAGACCAGTAAAATTACAAAAGTAGATTTTTAAAAAATGAGAATATCTGATAAAAATTTAGAATTTGGGGAGGGGGATGTATTTAGGGTTTTAAAAGGTGACAGCTACAAGTATAGATTTCATAATAGAGATACTTTTCATAGAGGTCAGAGTTGGGATCACAAGAGCGGATGAGTGACTAAAAGAGAGTGAGGCATGAGTTATTAAACTGTTCTACATGTTATGAGCCAGAAAGCAAGAGATGGGAAAATACTAAAATTTGGCCTCATGGGGAAAGGACCTTGAAGCAGTGAGGGCCTCACAGATCCTGCACAGGCTGGGTTTCACACCTGCCGTGCACACAAGTAACTAAAAGGCCTCAGTTGGGGCTGGAGGATGAGAGTTGTCCTTACCAGAGTCCTCTTCATTCAGCCCTACCTGGTGCTGCTGGGTGAGCCACCAACCACTTGGGCCTCAATGCTTGTATGTGGATGGAAGAGGAACTGAAAGACTTTTAAGTGCATTCTGGTCTTCGACTGGCATTCCCAAGACTTGCTGAATGGTGTCTATACCAGTATCATTCATATGCAAAACAAGAAACTGAAGTATCACCTGTGTAATTTTGATTAAGACAGGGCTGGAGCTGGAGGATCCAGATGAAGAGGTCTCGCTAGAAACAAGATCAGATTGTACACATGAAGACCTACATTGCCAGGCAGTGCTAAGCTGGCCCAGCAGGCCCAGAACAAGAAGGATGCAGAAAATGGTGGCATCGGGGCTGACAGAGAGGGTTGTGACCTACAAGACACTGTCACTGCATTACCCACCATGTGGCCAGATCCCTCCACCCGTCATTAGGGTGCAGAATATGAGCTTCAAGTAAACAAAAGATGGGCCTTGCATCTACAACAATCTAGAATTCAGCACGGATCTGGCACGTAAGTGGCTCTGGTAGGGCTCAATGGAGCGAGGACATCAACTCTTGTGAAGCTGCCAAATGGAGAGCCACTAACCACAGATTGGATTAAGTAAAAACACTCGCACGGGTGTCACCATCAACATTTACACGAGCAGCTGGACTTAGACCTCTCATCTTTGGTGTACATGATGAATTGCTACCCAGAGATCAAGGATAATAATAATAATAATAATAATACCTAAGAAAGATCATTGGGCAAGATGTTCTCACTTGGAAATAAAAGGTAAGCCAGATCCAGAACCTGTCTGATGGGCAGAAATGCCAAATGTGTTTTGCCTGGCTGGCCTAGCAGGACCCTCACGTGCTCTTCCTGGACAAGCCTACCAATCACCTGGATATGGAGATCATCGACACCCTGGCAGATGCCATCAATGACTTTGAGGGTGGTATGATGCTGTTCAGCCATGATTTCAGACGCATTCAGCAGGTAGCACAAGAAAATCTGGGTGTGTGAGAAGCAGACTATACCCAAGTGGCCTCCAGGCATCCTGGTCTACAAGGAGACCTTAAGTCCAAGCTGGTGGGCGAGGAGCTCCAATTCACCAGAAAGACCCATAATCTGAGGGCCCCGGGGGGCACACTCCTGCATTGCTGCAATACCTCTTCCCAACCTCTCACCTCCCCCCAGCTGCCTTAGCTGCACTCTGCCAACCTATCTACAGCTGGGCAGTACCAGTCCATTTCTTCTTCCAATTACTTTTATCCATGGCTAGACTCAGCTGGCTGTTCTCACGAGCTCTTTGCTGGTTCCTAACAATGCCTACACCCCGACATGGTTTCAGTAAAGTTGGAGGACTATCCTCCAGCCCACTACCCCCCTTTCTTTCTGCTTCTGGTTTGGAGCTCTGGATCAGGGCCCTAGTCCGGATCAATTTTCAAATAATTGTTCCACAGTATAACTTTTAGGCCTGTGTGGCATCTATAAAGCATCAAATAAAGAAGCAAACATAAATAATAAAAGAAATACAACAAAAAGCTTCCAGAAGTCTTCAGACAAATGTGGAAAGTGACTATTCCTTATATAAAGTTTGCACAAAATGAAACAATGCATCATGTTTACATTATAAATTGCCATGCAGGAGAGGGAGTTTCTGAGAAACTGCAAATCCAAATAATGAAGCCCAACTGTAAACAAAGCTAAGAGCCGAATTTCCATTCTGTTTTCTATAAACGGCCATAAGCAATAGTTATGTTTCTCTCTTAAACCTGAGTAATGAGAGACTGATTTCCCATTTACTTCATTTCCCATAAATCTTCACCATTCTGTTTAAACTACACGTCTTGGGGAAAACAATAAAAGGGCATCATTTCAATATAGCTTGGCAAAGCAATACTGCTATTGTGGGTTTTTTGTTTTGTTTCCATATAATGAATTCATAAGCCTAAGGACAGTCTGGTTTACATGTCACTATTTAACAATTAGGAAGATTGTTCATATTCACTTTTCTTGTTTTACTGAGGGCATTACAGTTTGTTTTCTAATGGAAGATGGGCATTAGGAAACTTGGGAACTTTTTCTGTGCAATTTCTCCAATGAAAAAAGAAATGCCTTTGGTAACCTACAACCTCTCAAGGAATATAACATTAAAAACGAAACTGTCACCAATCACCCATAAATTATCACTCTGTTTAAGTTAAAAGAACAAGTCTATAAAAGCATGCTTTAGACCACAGTGTAGTAAACACATAAATATTTTATAAAAAGGAAAAAGAAACCATGAATAAATATCTCAGTTTAAAAAGCTAGCACTTTATTTATCTGAACAGCACAAAACTGGGACATAAGAAAAACATGCTCTTTATTGGCCAATGGAGTAAGTAAATGAGAAAGATCTAAAGCTTGCTTGCTTGCCTCAGCAACTAGACTTCTTAAGGCTCTTCTTGAAACACTGCATTTTTTTGCCTTTTTTGTTTTGTTTTTGTTTTTGTTTTTTGGGGTTTTTTTGTTTGTTTGTTTTTAGTCAATCTCAATGCATTTTATGAGTCTCTTTGAGAAGCTCAATTCAGACAATATGGAAACATCTGGCTCCCAAGGTTATAGCAGAGTCTCAATATCAAACAACGAATAAAAGGGCAATCACTGTTGAATGCCACAAAAACAGCATCCCCAAAAATGATCAAGAAAAGGAAGATAAGATTTTATGTGAGGTCATTTAGTTCAGGGGCAAGAGCCTTGCATCCCTGAATGGAAAATAATGCTATAAATTTATCTTAGCAAAAAAGATACACTCAATTGTGTACAATATTTTAAAAATCAGGGAAAGTTGTGATAACTTGGGGAAAATTTTCTATGCAAAAATTGGCTATAATAAATTTTGATACTTAAAGGAGCAAGCAAACCCTTTGTAATCAGGATGATTCTAGAAGCAAAAGCCTGCCCCAAAGTTCTGAGTAGCCAAGCATCCCCTGTTTTAAGCTCCTCCCATGTGGTGGTTGAATGGCCAATAAAAATGGGCAGCCTTATAAAAAAAGACCCCGAATAGCCACAGCTATCCTGAGAAAGAACAAAGTTGGAGGAGTCATAATACCAAGTATCAAGCTATATACCATGACACGGTTCTCAAAACTTCCTGGTACTGGCACAAGAACAGACAGATAGACCAATGGAAGAGAACAGAGCACCCAGAAATCAACCTAAACCATTATGCTCAATTAATATTTGACAAAGGAGGCAAGAGTATACAATGGAGTCAAAACAGTCTCTTTAATGAATGGTGTTGGGGAAAAAATGAAACTAGATCACCAACTTACACCATACACAAAAACAAACTCAAAATGGCTAAAGGACTTGAATATAAGATGGGAAGCCATGAAAATCCTACAAGATTCCATAGGCAGCAAAATAGCAGACATATGTCGTAGCAATATCTTTACAAACACAACTCCTAGGGCAAGGGAGACTACGGAGAAAATAAACAAATGGGACTACATCAAAATAAAAAGCTTCTGCACAGCAAAAGAAACCATCAACAAAACAATAAGAAAGCCTACTGTATGGGAGAATATATTTACCAATGATAAGGGTTTAATCTCAAAAATTTACAGAGAACTCATACAACTTAACAAAGGGAAGATAAATGATCCAATAAAAAAAAATGGGCAAAGGATCCAAATAGACGTTTATCGAAAGAGGACATATAGAAGGCCCAGAGACATATGAAAACATGCTCAAATCACTAATAATCTGGAGATGCAAATCAAAACAAGAAGATACCATTTCATACTTGTCAGAATGGCTATCATCAACAAATCAACAAACAAGTGCTGGAGAGGATGTGGAGAAAAAGGAACCCTCTTGCACTGCTGGTGGGAACGCAGGCTGGTGCAGCCACTGTGGAAGTCAGTATGGAACTTCCTCAAAAAACTAAAAATGGAGCTCCCATTTGACCCAGTGATCCCACTTCTAGGATTATAACCCAAGAAACCAGAAAAACCAACCAGAAAGGATATATGCACCCCTATGTTCATAGCAGCACAATTTACAATAGCTAAGGTTTGGAAATAGCCTAAGTGCCCATCAGCAGATGAGTGGATTAAAAAACTGTGGTACATCTACACAATGGAATACTATGCTGCTATAAAAAAGAAGGAACTTTTACCATTTGCAACAGCATGGATGGAACTGGAGAGCATTATGCTAAGCAAAATAAGCCAGTCGGAGAAAGATAAATATCACATGATCTCACTCATATGTGGGATCTAATGGTCAACATAATTTGATGAACAAGAATAAATACAGAGACAAATGGTAGGGGAGGGGGAATTAGAGAGCAACCAAAGGACTTATATGCATGCAATTAGCATAACCAATGGACACAGACACTGGGAAGGTGGGGCCTTGCCTGGGATGGGAATGACTGGGCAAGGGGGATATCAATTGGGGGAAAAGGAGATATATGTAAAACTTTAGACAAGAAAAAAAAAAAGAAGGAAGGAAGGAAGGGAGGGGGGAGGGAGGGAGGAAGGGAGGGCAGGTTTGATGTCTTCATGTATTTCAGGCAGAAAAATATATATGCTGTCAAATTGTTCTTGACATATTTTGAAAGTAAGCATATTTTTCCTATAATATTTAGGTTCTTGTTAAACTAAATTAGTATGAACTTTAGGGGGAGCGTATTTGAAAAAAATATATAGACGTGCCCAAGCTTGAAGGCCATATCACTGTGGTTATTTATCTTGTGTAATAGACAGGGCAGCCTTAGGAGTTACTTTTCCCCCAACTCTATCAAATGCCTGCTCTCTAAACTTCACAAGGCTTTCTTTATGGAAATTAAAACTTCACAGGGAAAGCTTTGTGGAGATTTTGATTCACAACCCTCCATGAACCCACAGGTGGAGAGAGCACTGGATGAAAGGTCATGGTCAGCACCTTAAGTGTACAGCACAGTATTCAGCCAATCATATACTTTCAAGTGTACAACATAGTATTCAGCCAATCATATACTTTACAAAGTATTCCCCCCTATATTTTCAGTACCCATCTGGCAACATACAGTTACTATAATATTGTTGAGTGATTTCCTTTTGGATGCAAAAATTGTACAATAGATATGTATTAAATCCCCACCACTTCCCAGGCACAGTGCTGAGTTCCAAGAATAAAAAGATAAATAGAACATGATGCCTAACTTTTTACACTGACAAATATTAGCTGAACACCTAGGATGTGCTTACCACTCCCTCAAGCAGGTCATAGTATTGCTTCCTTTGATCACTCCTGTTTTGTTTCCTTACTTTAGCAACAGATGTTACAACTGAATGATCCAATGATCCTGGTAGTGGGCATGTTTTTATTTTTTATAGACAAAAGTATGTATTAAGTATTGAAAACCCACTAAGCCAACATGTTTTATGTAGTATAGCTAAGTAATATTCCAGGAAACCTTGATTTTTTCAAATAAAACTATTTACATGACTATGTCTATACTGGGTTACAGTGTATAACGTACTTCTTAAAGGGCACTGACTTAGCCATACAAGGTTGTGTGATGGATTGAATGTGTGTCCCCAAAGTTGAAAGCCTAATCCCCAATGTGATGGTATTAGGAAGTGAGATCTTTGGGAGGTAGTTTGGTCATGTGAATGGGGCCCTTATGAATGGTATTAGTGCCCTTAAAAAAGGGAAGCTAGAGAGCTCTCTTGCCCTCTTTCCACCAACTGAAGATACAATGAGAAGTTGAAGTCTGCAACCTTGAACAGAGCTCTCGTCAGAACTCAACCACACAAGCACTCTGATTGCCAGCCTCCAGAACTGTGAAAAATAAATTTATGTTGTTTATAAACTATTCAGTCTACAGAACTCTGTTACAGCAGCCCGATCTAAGACAGTTTGCTATTTTGCTTTTATTTACAGTTCAAGTGACACGGAGTACCTGAAAAAGTCATGTGCAAAGATTAAATGCAAGCTTAGCTTAGGCCAATTTACATTAACTTGTTTCTATAGGATCCTACAATCCCATTTTTTTTTATTTCATCCTAAAGGTATCTAGAACATCACAGCTAATGCTTTTAGCCTCCAACTAACTCCTTTCTCAATAACTGCTTTTCTCTTACCTAATTAGCAGTCTTTGGCTGCTGTTTAAATGAGTGAGTGCACCTCGAGGATTCCCAAGGCACTCTGAAAATTTGGGTTGGGCAGATCCCTGGGATCACACTGGTCATCCCATGCCTGTAAGAGCAGCTGACTTGAGTTACCACTGTGGGCTTGAGGGAACTCCAGTAAAGCAAAAGTACTGGGATAGAGTGCTATTTAGAAGAGGAAGTCCTCATAGGTTGTGCAAGAGTTCAAAAGGCCAACAACGTAGAAGCCCCAGAGGCCAGAATGTCTACTTCCATGAGGGACTGGCTGGTGTGGGAGGTAAGGATCTGTCCATCAGAGACCAGCCATTTCAACTGTTGTGGCTGCAGTATGGATGATGGATTAGAGGAGGGCCAGAATGTACTCAGGAGCCTAGGAAGCTATGGCTAGCATCCAGAGAAAGATGAGCTGCTGGACTAGTACAGAATCAGCAGAAATGATGAGAAGCTGATGGATGGGGGGGATATTTAAGGAAGCAAAATCAACAGAAATGGGTGGGTGATGGATCCAATGCAGTGGAAGAAAAAGACAGGGTCAAGGATGGCTCCTATGTTTCTACCTGAAGCTAGGTGGTGGCTAGTGGTGCCTATCACAGGGCTGGGCAACACCACAAGAGGACCAGGTATGGAGAGAAAAGATCTGGTCTTGGGCCTGTACAATTTGAGGGGCCTTTGAGATATCCATGCATTACGTAATCTCGAGCTCATAGACAACAATTCTAAATTCAGTTATGTTTTCTTTTTTTAAACTTCTCTTTCCAAACTGCAACTGCCTGAACTAGACAAAAGAATGTGGGCTTTAAAACGAGAAGAGCCAGGGTTGGAACCATCCCTTACTGGCTCTGTGCTCATGAGCGTGTTCCTAACCCGACTTGGTTTCCATTTCCTCCTGTCATCTGGGAACATGTTGAAGATGAAAAGAAATAGAACTTGAAAAGTGCCTGGAACAGTGTGAGTTCTCAGCAAAGCCAACCCAGAACCATGTTCATACTTTTTGTACACCCCGTAGCACCTGGCACTGTCCTGGCCAAGGAGGTCCATCAATATCGTGCACAGCAAACTGACTTAAAATATTCTGAGAACTGTCAGTAAACCACCGTTTCCTCTTGCGAGAAAACCACTAGCTCTCGAAATCATTCTTCCACTTGGCATCCTATTGAAGTGACATCCAATCGTAAGTTATGCACAGATCATGTCTTACTCCCATCATCCACATACCCTGGTCTACCTCCCAGGTTTGGGAGTATCTAGTATTTGGCAGGGCCAGCAACTCTCTAGAGTGGCTTTTTTTTTTTTTTTGTACTATCAGAAGCCCTAGGTGTGCAATCCAGTTATGTGTATCATACGCATGCCAGAATTCATTCAACTAACCAAGCATTGCTTCCTCCTCCCAGAGGATGTGACTGTCATTCTCATGGAGTTGCCATCAGTAGCTTTTAAGAACTGTCTTCATGGTTAAACCTGTTCAGCCTGAGTTAGCTCAGTGTTGGCCCAGTTCATTGGGGGTGGATGGGACTTTTCCATTCATTTAAATATTTACTAGGTGCCTACTATGTGCCAAGCACTAGAAAAAGAGTGACTTCTGCCCTCAAAAAGTTTATTATCTTGGGGCGAGTGTGAGTTTCTTGGGCAGAGATGGTAGAAAAACAAGTTAAATACCTAAATATATAAGTATCTCTTGTGATAAGTGAAGAAAACTTATGAAGATGGTCCTCTTTAGGATAGATGATCAGAGAGGACCTCAAGAGCAGGTGACATTTGCCCAGCTTGTGTGGCTCAGTAGCTGAGCACTAACCCTTGCACTAAGAGGTCACTGGTTCGATTCCTGGTCAGGGAACATGCCTGAGTTGTGGGCTCCATCCCCTGTAGGGGCTGTGCAGGAGGCAGCCAATCAATGTTAATGCTTCTCTCTCATCGATATTTCTATCCCTCTCTCCTCCTTTCCTTTCTCTCTAAAAGCAATAAAAAACATTTTTTATTATTAAAATAGAGCAGGTGACATTTAAAATGATTAACTTAGAGAAGCTTAAAGTCCATTCTTACCTGTGTACCCTACGCCAAATTCACATTTAAGTCATCCTGGCTGCTTTTAAAATATGTGCAGCTGGTACTTATCTAAATATATAAAACCCTAAGCGACCATTACAACCCAAATGACCTGTTGGCCAGTCGCTATGACATGCACTGACCTTCAGGGGGCAGATGATCAATGCAGGAGCTGCCCTCTGGTGGTCAGTGTGCTCCCACAGGGGGAGCACTGCTCAGCCAGAAGGTGGGCTCACAGCTGGCAAGCACAGCTGCAGGGGCAGGAGCCTCTCCCAACTCTACTGCAGCAGCAGGTGCAGTGGGCCTGGACGAGCACAAGCAGTGCAGCACTTGGTGCACTGCTACATCCCTGAGGGGTCCCAAATTGCAAGAGGGTACAGGCCAGGCTGAGGGACCCCTCCACTCCCCCATGTACAAAACTGTGCCCTGGGCCTCTAGTAAATAATAAAAAGAGCAACAATTTCATACTTAGATTGTAACTTCTGTAAAGAAAGAGAAATAAAATATTCTGAGGCATGTTGGTTAAAAAAAGGTTGGAGGTCTGATGAATAAAGAGCATTTATTATGAAAAGTGAAGTTTACTATAAACTATTGAAACTAGTATCTATCAGCTTGCCTGACATTTCTAAAATGGTCTAGAAAATAACAGAATCATTAGAATAATTATGAAATGTCTCAAGGCAATGAGTGATTTCCTTTTGGATGCATAAATTGTTCATTACACATGTTTTAAATCCCCACCACTTGCCAGGCACAGTGCTGAGTTCCAAGAATACAAAGACAAATAGAACATGATGCCTACCTAACCTTTCACATTGACAAATATTAGTGGAACACTTAGAATGTGCTCATCATTCCCTCAGACAGGTCCTAGTATTGCTTCCTTTGATTGCTCCTGTTTTGTTTCCTTACTTTATCAACACATGTTATGACTCAATGATCCAACGATCCTGATAGTGGACATGTTTTTATTTTTTTAAGATAAAAATGTGTATTAAATATTGAAAACCCACTACCCAACATGATGCGTCTACTGCATTTCTTGTGCATGTCTGTGAAGAAGGGAAACACATTTTTATGACTAGCTATAATTGTACCCATTCGCAAACCCCTTGCTCAGCAGCTCTGATTGGCAAAAATTTAAATGTTACCTTTTCCTTCCGAAATGGATGAAGTTTCTACAGTCCTTGTCTTTAGTCCTGGAACTTTAGTTGCGAGTCAATTGAGAATTCCAACCATGGTCTGAACCTCACCTGAAAGACACCCTCCCCCAATCTTAGGGAGCAATACTGCACACCCAGTCCTTTATGTTTCATTACAATTTTACAACAAACTTTCCACAACTCCTACAGAAAACAAGTCTCAAGAAGTCTCTGCTCACCCGTTATGTAAACTCCCTCAAAAAAATTGCACACCCTTTGTTTCTTCAGCCCCACAAACCATACAGAAAACCATCTTAAGAAGACACATCAGCCCTAACTGGTTTGGCTCAGTGGATAGAGCATCGGCCTTCAGACTGAAGGGGTCCCAGGTCAAGGGCATGAACCTGGGTTGCGGGCACATCCCCAGTAGGGGGTGTGCAGGAGGCTGCTGATTGATGTTTGTCTCCCATTGATGTTTTTAACTCTCTATCCCTCTCCCTTCCTCTCTGTAAAAAGTCAATAAAATATATATTTTTAAAAAAGAATAAAACACTTCATGCTGTTTTCCATTCAAATACAGGGCTGTCTTAACTTAAACGATAGCAAGGTGCTTCCAGCTAATTAAACACATAACCATGTCCCAACTGTGTTCTATGTTTCAAATCTTCCCAAGAGTAATGTAGTTTGGATAGGATTCCTGAGCTTTCTTATACCACCACACCGTCTCCTTTATACTCCTCTGATGAAGCCAGACAGGAGTAAATGCAATTGAGAACGGGACACACAGAGTCAAGTCTGTTTTTCCTGGCTGAATCTTGTATGCCGGAAGGGAACTGACTGATTAAAGCAGCTGGTTGTTTACTATACAGTACACTTCAAAAATTTCATCAATAGATTAAGTTTAAAGTTTATTTTCAAAAAGAAAAATATTGAACAAAAGGCTAGATTTCCCTTCCATTTAGAAGAATTGCCAGGTCCATCCACAGCTGAACAGCTGAGCTACATAATGTACGCTGCGAACTGGGCAGCTTCTACAAAAATAAAAGGACTCTTCCCAAATCCAGTTCATGTACTTGATACAAAGAGAACATGTTTCTGCAACAAATACATTTAGAACGTGGTGTTTTTACAGAGTAACTAATGAGGGCTCTAGCCATAGGGGGGAAAATGACTTTTCCAGGATATTAAATATTGTGACTCACCATTTAAAAGAAGTGCAAGCAAAAATGCAAATGAAATGTATACACATTTATGACTTTATCAGCTGTATGACAGGGCCACCTTTGGCTCTGGCTTTATTTACCAGGAAGAGAAGCTTGGAAAACCAGCACACATTTGTATTTCTCTTCAAATAGTTCCCTGTCTCCAAGCAGTGGTTGGAGCAAAGTATTAATTCTGAGTCTGCTGATCTACCTAGCCAAGAGAAACACAGTGAATAGATAAAAACAGACAACTTCATCTTCAAATGCACCTTCACCATAAAAACCCCAGGCACAATCTTGAATATGAACCTCCTTAAGAATTCCACATTAGCCCTGCTCCTCCTGCTAAACATTTGTGTGAATGTCTAATCCAGTGAAGTTTTCAAGACTAGAACTCAGAACTCCCGATGCCTAGTCCATTGCTTTGTGGATTATGCCATTGTTCCACTTCCGATAGCTGTTAGGACACATGAGCAAGCCCTCTCACCTCTCCAAGCCACAGCCGTCTTAGCCATAAAAGGTGAACTAGTTAGTTAATACCTGAATTCTCTACCAGAAAGAAATCACCTCAATCCCCAGTGACCGGTTCTCTTAATAATATTTAAGACACATTCTACTTCTTTGCCATCATGCTTCTAAACACCACTTTTCATTAAAGAGAGGTGGAAAGAGAAGAGGATTCTTAAAGGGAACAGGCGCTAGTTTGGTTTTGCTCATTAGGTTCCTCCACTGAAGCCATGAGCCGGTACTAGCATCTGCTGAAATTTATTCAAATATAAGAGTGCTTGGTTTCTCCCTCTCAAGACATACTCTTTCATAAAATGGCATAAGTCAATTCCTACATATTTCCAGCATATAAGATGAGAGAAATCATTAGCCTACCCTAACAACTTCTCAGGAACAGGTTTCTACCCAACCACGCTGGGCAAATGAGACAGGTAAACTGGGGGGAGGGGGAGGGGGGGGAGGAAGGCTAAGAAATGACAACAGGCTCATTTGCATAGATGATCCATAAGCAGATATTTGTTGTCTTCAGTTCTGGCACCTCCTGGCACCAGCCTGTTGTATTCTTCAGTAGACTACACATTACTAACAACTAAATTGGGGGGGGGGGGAGGGCAAGCAAAAGAGCATGGCATAGAGGACATGGATCTATTGCCTACATGGAATAAGAATAGCACTTCTCTATGTGATGTATTCAGGAAGGAGAGCAACAATGGACACCTATACCTGCTAGCTTCAGGGGGCACACCTTTTGTAGGTAAATTATCTTCTGGGTCAGCAGGTGTTGGGATGAGACACTTGAGCTTAAAGTTACTTCACTCACCTCTGTCATTCAATGGCTATTTATTGAGTACTTAATGGTATATAAACCCCAAAGCTAATAAATAAATAAATAAATAAATAAACAAACAAACAAACAACTAAAGGGACTGTGTTGACTGGAGTTTTCTTTTTTCGGGGGTGGGGGGGGTGGAGGGTTCCAAGTAAATCCTGACATGTATTTTAGAGGAGTTCAGCCCCTCAGAATATTTTTGAATCAAACAGTAATACTAAACAATATAAGATGCTGAGCTGAAGTACACTTTGAAATTTTTCTTTCCCTTCATTAAGTGGTATGTGATGAAGGGGAGGGAGGAGTCAATTATAAATGAAATAGAGAACCAGTTAAATCCTTAGTTAATACAGTTATAAAGTCCTTCCCCCCCCCCATAGAAAATGATACCATTGGATTACAAACACACTGATAAGCTTTATAGAATGCTAAAACTAGAAAGAGAAGGATAAATCAATACAGACCTCATGTTTTATATGTGGGGACTAAAGGCTCAGAGGGGCTATGATTTGGCCAAGGTCATACAAACATAATGCCAGAACTAGAACCCAGGTCACCAGCAGGCATGGATCACAGTCCCTAGGGTACTGCGCCATCTGTGATGTGTCCTAACATCTATCGGAAGTGGAACAATGGCATAATCCACAAAGCAATGGACTAGGCATCGGGAGTTCTGAGTTCTAGTCTTGAAAACTTCACTGGATTAGACATGAAACCACGGGCAGTCCCCATCACTGTCTAAGCCTCCTCATCCCTCAAGTGTGAAGGGTAATTCACAGGGAGACCATGCAGACCAAAACAAAGGCAGAAGCTCTGACCACGGTGAAAAATGTCACACAAGCACAAAACCAGCGCTGGCTGGTGAGAGTGGAGCTTGTTGGGTATTTAGAAAACCTCGCTGCGACTCCACTTCTGGTCACCTGTTACCTTGTGAAGACCCAGTACGTGTGAGCCTCACGTTCCTCCTACGTGGTTAAGCATTTGCAAGTAGTCAGGCACTGATGCCATCGTAAGGTGTTATTATTAAATCCCTCTAAGCCTTCATCTGGACAAAACTGTACCACGGTTCGATCATTCTGTTCTTAACAGTTTCCTTCTTAAGTAAGACATCATTATACATCGGTCTCAGACATACCAGCTTTCCCGTCAGTCCTCTCCGTCTCCACTCACATTACCACGTACAGAGCCCTTCCCCTCAGCTCCAGACCTGTCCGATGCTTACTCAACAGGCATGAAGGGGGATAAGGAAGGTTTTGCCCCAGGGCCTCCTTTCAGCGGTAAATGCTCTGACAGAAGCTTCCACGAACACTCCTCTACTTCACATTACAGAGGCCATGAAACCAGCCCTGCCACTTTTCTCCACTGGACTGCGGAACGCCAGCCTCTCCAAAGAACGAGAGACAAACCCGGTGGAGGATCTTCACTGGGAGAGGCAAGAGGGATTCCCCAAACCTACCCCTTCCCCGCCCGCCCCCCCCCCCCCAACTCAGGACTGATCAGGGGACACCTTCTCCTGCGCAGACTAACTCATCCAGAGGCCCAACGCACCCCTCAGGAGTCATTCACCCCATAGCTAGGGGAGGGAGAGGGGCGCAGTATTTTTGATCTGCAACCCTCTGCTCATAGAAAGCATCCCAATAACTCACATGTCTTTGTGAGAGCCCTGATTTCCAGCATATAAGATGAGAGAAATCGTCAGCCTACCCGAACAACTTCTCAGGAACAGGTTTCTACCCAACCACGCTGGGCAAATGAGACAGGTAAACTGGGGGGAGGGGGAGGGGGGGGAGGAAGGCTAAGAAATGACAACAGGCTCATTTGCATAGATGAGCGATAAGCAGATATTTGTTGTCTTCAGTTCTGGCAACTCCTGGCACCGGCCTGGCAAATCAAACCCGGTCATTTTCCCTCTCTGTTGCCCCCACACGCTCACCTGCCTCCCGCCCCAGCTGTTGGGGCAGGTGGCGGGGCTGGGGGGTGGGGTGGGGGGACTGGGGGAGAGAAGCCGAGGAATCGCGTTAGTCTGGCGCAGCATTTCGGCCAGAACCGTACCGCACCTGTTCAATCCGGCTCCCGGGCCAGACACGGCCAGAACGGCGACTCGAAAGCCCCTCTTGGAGCTCCCCGGGCGCCTACCAAGTTCGCCGCTAGTTAGGGTGATGGGAGATGCCTCCTGCAGCCGCCACACTCAGCTCGTTATCCCGAAAAAGAGACGGGGCTCTGCTTCAGTGAACCCAGAATGATCCCCGAGTGTCACCGCAGCCCCGTATCACCGGGGTGGCTAGCGGGTGGGTACCCTCGGGCAGCGCGCAGTCCTGGACCCCGCGGAATGAAGGTCCCGCTTCGGTAGCCACGCGCACTGCCTTCTGCCGGCCCCCCCAGCACAACGCGGACCAAGTGGGGGCAGGAGAGACCGCCGGGACTCGTCAGAGGCACAGAGTCCCCAACCCCGGGCGCCAGAGGAGGGTGCAGGGAGGAGGGGCCGTGGGCGCGCAGGAAACTTACCTCACTCGGGCAGCATTCGGGCGCCTCCGCTGTCGAGACCAGTTGCGCCACAGTCTGCAAGTTATTGGGGGGTTGTTGCTTTTCCCCGGCGAAGGGAGAGCAGTGAGGGCGGAGGCGGGGGGTGGGGGGCGCGAGGAGCTGGAGGGTCGGCGGGCCGGGGGCGGGGCCGGGGCGCTGCACAGACAGCTCGCAGGTGCCGGGGCCCGAGCCGCGGGGCCAAACTCGCCCCGGACGCGCCTCGGCGGGGGCGCGCGGCTGCAAGTGTGCAATGCGCGCGCGCCGCGGCCAGAGTGTGTCCCCGCTTTCCCCTTCCTCCCCCGCCAGTCCTTTGGTCAAACTCAGCAGCGAGCGGACTCCACAGCCCCAGCCTCTCGGAACAGCTCCTCTGCTCGCGCAGCCTCGCCGCGGCGCGCTCCAAGGCCGCGTCCGAAGAGCAGCGGCGCCCCCGGGTTGGGGCGCAGGTCCCGGCGCAGTACGCGCCCGAGTCGGAGCCAGGCGCGGAACGAGCGAGCCGCGCGGTGACTGCCGCGGCTCGGGGAGGCTGCAGGCCCCGCCCGCTGGCCGCCCAGGCTCTTCCCCTTTTCTCTCCACCCCCTTGCTCCATCCTGCACGCCCTGCAGGGAAACCAGACCGGTTTGCAGCAGCTGCGGCGGCAGGAGCCTCCGCCGCAGTCCGATTGGGTGCCCGAGTCCTTTCATATGGACGCGGCTCTCTGTCCCCGGTGTCCAGGACAGTGTGCCCAGGTCGGAGTGCCCAGGCCGGAGGGCAGCGGCCGAACGAGCCCCTGGGCTTGGCCGATCCCTCCAAGTCTCCAGAGCTAGCCGGGAGCTTCGCTCTCAGAATGCTGCGTCCGGGCTAAGCAGGCTGTCTGGGATAGGGCTCCCCCCAGCCTCAGGCCATTGAACTCTGCAATGCCAGGTCGCCTAACCGCTGGACTCGGCTTGGAAAGGACAGGCTAAGATTCCAAGGCGACGGTGTCTCCCCTCCTAAGGACAGCAGGTGTTCCCAGGAAATAAGACCTACTTCACAGGTAGGGAAGAGTTGGCGAGGGGGACCCAGCGAAGAGAAGGCTGGAGGGGCGTACAGCGCATGTGGGCGGTGATGGGGTTGGGGACCAAATCCCTCTGAGAGTGCTAAGTGGGCGTGGGGCACCTGTATTCTCACCTGCTGCCAGTCTAGCCACAGAAAGGGCAGATCTAGAGAACTCTTCTAGGGGAAAAATGCTGTCATGGCAGCTGTAGCTAAGTATACTCAACAGGAACCGAAAAGGTAGCGGATCTCTCCCAGATGAACCGAAAGCAAGGGGCATTTCTAACCCTCCTTACTTCCTTCCACTTAGTGTGGCTCACATTGGAGCATCGTCCCCACAGGTCGCGGGTTTGATTCTGGTCAGGACACAAACCCAGGGTTGTGGGTTCCCAACGGGGCGCGTGAGGGAGGTAAAGGATCATCTATATTCTCTTTCACATCTCACCAAGGTTTCTCTCTCCCTCTCCCTTCCTCTCTAAAACAACAGCTACAAACCACTGATGGGAAACATGGGGTGGATACATTCTACCCGAGGAAAACCCAACAATTCATAGCCCTTGTTATCAAAATCACTGACGTGGTGAGCTACCATGACTTTCTGTTTAAAAGGATACTCCCCAAATTCTCAGCAAATGAAACCCCCCTTTTCAGTTCTGAAATCAGTGTGTTGCGGTTTAATATCAGCTCAGAATGGATATCAATAATTCTTTGACAACACAACCCACATTCTTAGACTTTTTCCAGCTTACTTCTTCCAGATGTGTCTGGCGTTTTAGGGCATTACTTGGTTAGGACCTGTAAAGTGTGTCTGGCTTTATCCTGGCATCCTAAACTTTCAAAGCTCAGAGCAGTCACACACTTCGGTCCAGGTGGGTTGATTTTGCAGAAGGGAAAACGAACACCCAAAGATATTAAGTGATTCAAGGGCCAAAACCCAGGTTCCTTGGTTCCCAATTCCTGAACAAGACATAAAGGCTGGATTAATAAAGTTCAATGAGGACTCGATAAGAGGGGGCAGTGGAGGAAACAGGTCAGAGGAACCTTTATTGGCCTGGTGTGAATAACTGTGTAGGGGGCAGCAGCACACCGCTGTGAGCAGCAGAAGGTGGGGCCCTGGGAATGGTAAACCCAGTCTCCCCTTCTCTTTCCTCAGACTCCACTCTGAAATCCCAGGAGAGGAAAATGAATCCGCTTCCCAGAGAGGTAAGTGAAAATGCAATGTCAAGTCTCAATATCTCCTGGGGATGCAGGAGAGGTGAACACAGGTAAAATTAAATTTAAATCACAGTGAATCAGAGATGGTCAGGCACATTATATACCAATGCACACATGTGTGCATACATATATGAAGAGCCTGAGTCATTCCTTTCTGTAAAGCACAGATGCCAACAACCTTCAGTTTCCAGAGAGATGTCACAGAGCAGACCGACCATTGGCTATGCAGAGAGCTTAACTCTTCTAAACCACTTACTGAGAGTCTTAAAATCATCCTTACGGCGAATGAAACCTGATAGTGTGAAACCTGATATTTCTTCCCTATTCTCTCTAACTCTATTAACAAGAATTTGGGAAAGTCACCCTCTATTGGAAGTAAACCAAGATCAATATCATTAGCAGTAATGACTTGGCAAGAAAATTTGGAAACATTTTAACAATCAGAAAATGCTCACCTAATTGTTTTACTTAATTTCAAATATAATTTCTCCGATGTTTCCAGATCTTAGTCCAAAATCTTAATAATGCTATTCAATACTCCCTGATAAAGGATAAGCATAGATTCCTAGTAGTAGATTTGATAGCATCAATGGCCCTAAACAATGCCCTCCCTTATCCAGGTCCTTTTCCTCTGACTTTGTTGTCCCTTTATGCTGTGAACATAAAACTGTTTTGTTTTTAAAAAGTCCAGTCTGGCAGGCAGGGCTCAGTTGTTAAGCATTGACCTATAAACGAGGTGGTCACGGTTTGATTCCCCCTCAGGGCAAATGCCCCGGTTGTGGGTTATGTGGGGAGTGCAGGAGGCAACTGATCAATAATTCTCTCTCATCATTGATGTTTCTCTCTCTCTCTCTCTCTCTCTCTCTCTCTCTCTCTCTCTCTCTGCCTCTCTGAAATCAATAAAAATATATTTTTAAAAAGACATTAAAAAAAGAGAAAGTTCTTTTTAAAAAATTATTTGTGCATTTCTGCTTCTGTTCTTAGAATCCTGCCATGACCATGAGAACAAGCCCACTGGAGGATGAAAGGCCCCATCAGGCAAAGCTGAGTCATCACTGCCGAGGCCATCCTTGACTAGACAGCCCTCAGGTGACTGCAGAGTACAAGCAAGTCCAAATGAGATCGGCTGGGCTTGGTCCAGATCCGCAGAACCGCCCACCAACTGATATAGTCACTGGAAATAACACATTGTTACTATTTTAAGTCACCACTTCAGTTATCTATTGCTGCATTAACAACCGACCCAAAACTAGTAGCCAAAACCACCACCATTTACTATTTTTCATAATTCTGTGAGTCACCTGGACTCAACTGTGCATTGGCCAGAGTCACTCACTTGGCATCTGAGCAGGAAGGTCTGAGAAGTCTTCATTCACACATCAGTCTGCCGCCCTGTGACCTGCCTTTCCAGGTCACTAGGTTGGGCTTCCTTATAGCATGTGGTTCTTTCAGCAGGATGGCCAGACTTCTTACCTGGCAGCTGGCTTCCAGGGGGGAGCTGGACACTGCCAGTCTTCTTAAGGACTGAGCTTGGGAGTTCTAGAACACCCACTTCATTCTATTGGACAAAGCAGTCACAAGACCAACCAGACTTCAGAGGAGAGAAAGTAGACTCACATGGGGGAAAGCATGTATGTATCAAAAGGGCCTTATCACAGCCATTTTGGGGAGACTATCTCACCTGCTAAGTTTTGAGGTGGTGGTTATACCCTATTAGCTAAATTTTTCTAAGCTATGGGACTTTGGGTTAGTTATGAAACTTCTCTGGATCTTTCAATGAAGTGAGGGAGGTTGAGTTGGTATATTTATCTTGTTTTTTAGTGATGTTCAAGGGCAAACAAAAGTCCCATACATATCCAGAAAGAAGTTGCCAGGGGGAATTTGTACAGCATTGGTCAATTATGGGTACTTCTAGTAGGTCATCTGTATCTATTCTTCAACTAGACACAATCCTCAAGAATCCACATGAAAGGCATGCATTGTGCCAGATCCAAGCAGCTCAGGTGGTGGGAGAAGGAGCTGGGGCCAGGCGGCCCAGGCTCGCAAAGACTCTGGGCCTGCCTTGGCCCTCAGGCACCCAGCAAGCGCCCACCCAGCAGCCACCCTCCTGAGAGGATGGTCAGCACCGCACCACTGAGGGAACGGTGAAGAGATCCCTGGGTTGTCAGCTATACCTGCTCCTGCAAAAGTGGCAATGAAGAAAAATAATTTTTTTAAAAAGGCAGCAGGAAAAGATAAATCTGTAGACAAAAAAAGTACAGACAAAGGGAATAGGGGAGCAAAGGGAAAACAGACTGAAGTGGCTGACCAGGAACTTAAAGATCTACCACGGGAAATGGAGTAACTGAAAACGAGAATCCAGCCTCGGATGAAACAGTAGAGAAAGAAGGCAAGTCTGATTAGTATCATATTAATTATGTTATAAGAAATATAATGCCATGTCTTATCAGTGGTTCCTGTCTCCCTTCCTATACAATCCAGAGGAATATTTTCATCAACTATTTTGTAGTGTAAATGGTTTTTTAAAAGAGGAAGTCATTTGCTGATTGTTTATTTTTTTGATATAACCAGATAATAATGGGATGTTGAATATGGAAGGCTTTATCTTAACATTCCATAGGTGGGAGTCATTTCTATATCCTATCATACAAAGCATACTAAATGGCAATATGGCATCAATTGTACATTTCATACTTCTTGAACATTTTAAATTACTTCTATTCCCATGTTTTCAATAGTATTGTTTCCTAAAGAAAACCCCTCCTCGATCTTGGCTCTCCCTATCAAAATTTTGTGCATCTGTAACAGCTCTGGTGAGGCAGTCTGGTTTCCCTGGTAACTTTGTTAATGTGCTGTGAAAGATTGAAAGTTTCATCATGTAGTATATATGATATTACATTGCAAATTAGTGGCACTTTGATGTTATGGCATATCAACATTTGAAGATATAGGCACTTGATACTCCATTAAGGAAAATTAGCCATTTTAAGCTTAAAATTCACTGGAATAACTGTTTAGAAAAAATCATAACTATGTAACTTTAAGTTCAGAGCTGACCCGCAGTATGCCCTGGACTTATTGTATGCTAAGAATTGTGTACAAATTGAAATATCTGTGTATTTATCCTCAAAACAATTGATAAAATGTCAATTATGAAATAAAAAAAATAAAAGCATACATTGCCTCCACAGACGTGAAACAGAAGGAGAGGCTGCCTTCTGCACAGCCCCCGAATGACCACTTTTCATCACACAGTCTTCTCTTTCTGGAAACTTGATTTCCAAGCAGACATGAAGAGCCATTGCTTAGCTGCCTCCTCTGAATACCTCTGTAGACATCTATATACACCTGAAATGAGATGCTTATTTCAGAGGACTCTATGTCCTCTGATTTCAGTTTTGCTCTTCAGCTTTGCTTTGCTTTTCTGTTGCATCTTTTCTCTCTTAATCCTTTAAAAAAAAAAAAGGAGAAGAAGAAGAGAGAGAGAGAGAGAAGAGGGGGGAGAGAGAGGGATGTCAATTAGAATGATACATCGATTGGCTGCCTCCTACATGCCCCACTCTGGGGACCAAGCCCACAATCTGGGCATGTGCCCTGACCAGGAATTGAACTGGGGACTTCTTGGTTCATGGGTCAGTGCTCAACCACTGAGCCGCACCAGCTGGGCTCTCTGAATCCTGTTCATTTTTTGTTCCTCCTTCCTCTCAGGATTGGAAAGAGCACTGAGCTAGGAGTGCCAAGACCTGTTTTCCCACCTCACCTCTGTCCCTGCAACAGTGAAGTCTGTATTCTCTCCCAGCTTCAAAATCCTCAGATTCAGATTCCTGTCTATATCATGAGGGTATTTGGAGAGACGCACTGAAGAGTCATAAACCTAATAGACAATGACTCTTACAACCCCCTTTCAACACATACAGTAGCAAAACTTGGAGGAGGTTGAATAGTAAGGCCTCAGAACTCCTTAGAAGATGTGTACATGCATCTCAGCCTTTCTCAAACAACTCCTAATAACTAAGTACTGTTTTGCTTAGTTTTTTTTTTCATTTTTCAGTTAGAAAACATGCAACTCTGCCAGCTATAAGCCCCATTTAACTCTTCATTCTTTGTCCAGAGGTTGGTGTCATTCTGGCTCTCGAGACTAGCTCATTCTTCAGCCAGAAACTATGACATCTGGATGCCCAATGTTAGGCATTCAGCTCTGACCTTAAAAATGTTCTCTAATATACCTGGTAATCCATCTACAAAATATGAAAAAGAACTTTAAAAAGGGGGTTCTCTAACAAATTCACCAAAATACAGAATTATATGCATTGAGATTATAATTACGTGAAAAAAAATGCACATGAACAACTCCTGAAATTAAAGTTCTTATATTAAGTTGGGGAAATTCCAAGATTTAAAAACGTTTCAATGTTGTGTTGTTTTTACATTTAAAAACGCATATGCTATTAAAACTTCTAATTTCCACTAGCCTATACAATGTTTTTTTATTGAGTTCAGTTACTCCTTTACTCTTGAACATTTTTTTTTTCTTGTTAGAAACAGACTCACATACCTTTTTAGGTGAATTTTTACTTTGCCCAGAAATTATTTTAAAAAAAACAATATAAACTTAATAGTGTTTAATCTGAAGAATGAACAAGAAGTGAGAGAATACCAGAACAGAAGGGAGAAAGGAGAAAATAGTATAGCACAGAAAGAACCAAAGTTTATTTCAGAAAGTGTCCTAAAGACACTAACATTTAGACACACAGTTTTTATATCAAGTCTGACCTTGGGTGTTAAGGAACCTGAAAGTCAAGGTCTTCTTGTGAGAGAAAGCACCCCCTTTTGTTTGGAGAGGCCGTTTTTAAAGCTTGATGTAGGTGAAGAAGGCAGAAATGAGTCAGCAATGTTCCTCAAATCAAAAACTTTAAAATCTATTGTGATTATTATACCCTAGGGAACAGTGTGTTGAGACAACTTAAGTCACAAGAACAAGCTGTAGAACGGGGGGGGGGGGGGGGGGGTGAAACCCAGGGCTGCCATCACATTCCCGTTAGCAGACTCAGGTCAGCGCAGTATGCCCTGGACTCATCATGCCTCAACATAGGTTTGCCACACAACACTCTTCTTTGTTCTAATATGTGAAGTACTCAGTTATTTTCTTCCTCTTTAAAACATTAAAAGAATTTCTTACCAATGGTGAACATATTTGACATCAGACGGGTCACCATGAAAGAGAAGCAGATCTAGAAAAAATAGCAAGAAATAAATCAATCTATAGGGAAGGCTGGAAAAGAAGGAAATGAATTCAATAAAGACACTCAAGCTTCCTAAATAGAGGCAACAGCAGTCCACTCAAGATGTCTGCGCAACTGAGGCTTGCATGTCACCGTTTGGGGAAGGGCTCAGGTCCTCACCAGGAGTGAGATGAGCTCTGCTCTGGTGGAGGGGCGGCTCCCAGAGTCCAGACATGGAGTTTCTCCGAGTTGCTATCTGAAGGGAGGGGGTGTGTATGCATTAAAGGCACAAGACTCATTGAAAAGAACTGAACACTGACTTTAATCATCCAGTGGAGCCCTTTAAGGTTCCCCAAGTCCTCTGTGATACCTCCACATGTGAATGCCCCCAAAACACAGCACTGACCTGTACGTTTGCTTCTCCCAACATTTAGGGACTTTCCTGGACTTGAAACGATTTAGGTAGAACCTTCCTAGCAAGCCTCTCCTCTTGGCGACATTTGCATTTCTCTGCTTGGCTGGCAAAACAGGGCTCTCATTTTGCCACCACTCTAGAGACATTGTCCACCAGCTGCCCCAGCAACCTAGAACATGTTGCTGGGGTTGGGGGCAGAAAAAGGAAATATGCAAACGGATGTAACATACAACCCTCAATCCTCAGTGAATTAATACAATAAAGGTTCATCTCTTATCCGACATGGTTTAGTGATAGGGTTGACTTCAGGCAGTCATTCAGAGACCCTGGCTTCTTCCATTGTTTTTCACATTTGGCCTCCAAAATACCCGCTGAACTGGAAAAAAGAAAAAAAATTTAAGATGCCTGGTATGGGCGTGGCAAATATCACCTCCACCTATGTTCCACTGGCCAGAACGCCACATGGCCCCGGCTGATGACAGGGAGTCTGTAGATATACATATAATAGCTGTGCCAGGGAAGGAGGGGGAGAGCCTAGGTATGGTGAGCACTGTATTCTCTGCCTGATGTCTACATTGAAGACAAGTCATCTGAGGTTTATTCTCGAACAGCTCTGATTGGAGACTCAGGAGGGAACGTCTTCAGCAGTCAGGCTGTTCTGAGCTTGCATCTGAGTGTTTCCTCCAGAATTTCAGCCTATCAAGTGTGTGGCGTTCTGGATGCATTGCTGTCTTGCAAGTGTCTGTGGACATACAAGAAAACATAGAGTCAACTGCCTACTTTTTTGTTAGAAAACTGAACACTTGAGGCAAGTGGAAAAAGAGGGGTCTTCCAGAGCCTCTGCCATCAGGAGAGCACCATTGCTTCCATCATCCTGGGAGGAGACAGAACCTGCAACCAGATTCTGCTGCCACTAGACACTCTGGAGCCTTTGGTGGGGGGGGGGGGGGGGGGGAGAAACATAAGTCCAAGCTCCACCTGCAGCCATCCTGTCCTGATGGTGCAGGTGACCGCAGGAGAAAGGGTTATAATGCGGGAAAGAAAAGGAAGATGAGTGAGCAAGAGGCATGTGGTTTTTTCTAGCACAAATACTCTGTAAGAAAAATATAGAAGTTGGGGTTACTGTGGGGATTTATAGACACTTTAACCGAAAAGTCAAAGCCGCACCATGGAGATATAAGTTAGAAATGTTGGCGAACCACCCATTTTTTTTCTTACTGCATAAGACTCCGCTTTGTCTGTGTAAGGGGTGGGGGATGAGGTCGGGTTGGGGGGAAGACAAGGGGGAGAAGCAATGGAGGAGGCTACATCCTCTCCACGTTCTACTGTCTCTCCTTGGTTTGTATTTTCCATTGGCTGTGGACATTGTGTATGTAATTTAATATTTTACCTTAAAGTAGTGAGTGTAAGAGAGAAGTCCTCTATTGTGACCATTCTGCATACTGAAAAATACAGTGATGTTTCTAGAGACTTTAAGAAGAAATGGTTAGAAAGGTTTGTTTAATATGTGAAGGCTTGTTCATGATAATAATAAAAGGCATAATTTGAACTTGTCCATATAGTACGATCTCAAAAAAGTACAGTAAGTCTGGAAAAATGCCCTTGGGGAAACTGCTAAAATGTTAGCTATTGTTGCCTTTCAGATTATTGTTGTGCTAATTTTTTAAATCAGGAAATGATAAACAATTGAGGAAATACGTTAACATTTAATGATGACAAAAATTTCCGTATGATTTAAGAATTTAGAAAATTTTATGAAGGCAATAGAAATTACTTAATTTCCTTTACCAAGAGATCGCCACCTCCAACATTTGGTATTTGCTTACTATGTGTTAAAACATTTTATACTATTTTTAGGTTAAAATAACATGTGTGCAGATGAAAGGATCTGAATAGAAATTTCTCCAAAGAAGATATACAAATAGAAGATAAGCACATGAAACAGAACTCAACATCATTAGCCATTAAAGAATGCAAATCAAAATCACAGTGAGATACCACTTCATACCCACTATGGTGGCTAAAATTAGAAAGACATAAAACCAAGTGTTGGTGAAGATGTAGACTCTGGAGCCCTCAGACAGTGCTGGTGGAAACATAAATTCTTTTGGAAAACAGTCTGACTGCTCCTCAAAGGTTTAAACATGGAGTTACCATATGACCCAACAATTTCATTGCTAAGTATTTTCCCAAGGAAATGAAAACATATATTCACATGTCAACTTGTACACAAATGTTCATAGCAGCACTATTCACAATAGCCAATAAATAAATAAATCAAAGGGGGGGGGGGAAACACGCCAAATCTCCAATAACTGATGGATGGATAAATAAAATGTAGTATATCCCTACAATGGAATATCATTCAGCAATAAAAATGAATAAGCATTGATATGTGCTACTACATGGATGAATCTTGAAAACATTATGCTAACTGAAAAAGGCCACATGTTATATGATTTCATTTACATGAAATGCTCAGAATGGGCAAATATATAAAGACATAAAATAAATTAGTGGTTGCCTAGGACTGGGAAGAGGAACCCTTGCTACGGAAATGGGGAGTAACTACCAATGGGTACTGGGTTTTAGGGTGAGATGATAAAAATTTTCTAAAGTTGATAATAATGAATGTACAACTCTAAATATACTGAAAAATATGAAATTGTACATTTCAAATGAGTGAACTGAATGGTATATAAATGAATCCCAACAAAGGAGTTGTTTTTAAACAGCGAATACATGGTATGTCCATCTTAAAATTTTTCAAACCATATAAAAGAGTCTACAATTAAAAGTAAGATTTCCCTTCCCACTCACCATCCAACCTCTAGTTCTAACCTCAGAGAAGAGCACTTTTTAAACGTTTCTGGGTTTTCTTGTCCTGAAGGCTCTTGTTTTAAGGTTAAATAATATAGTTAGACTTTTTGTAAAGTATCTTTGACATTCTACTCTGAAAGAGAAGGAAATGAACAAGCACCATTTACTGTGTCCAAAATCCTCATGTTTCTGCCTCCCATTTTTTGTGTGATTTCTTATTGTTGTAGTTTTTACTTTTATAACTTTAAAAATATATTCATGTCTCTTTTATAATTTTCAATTTTAGATATCATTTATTAACTAGGAGGGGGTAGATCTTGGATGTTTCAACAATAAGCTGCATGGGAGATGTTCAAATAAATGGAATGCTGAGTCCTATCGACAGAAGACTGCCGCCTACTCTACTTAATTATGGCTTCTGCATAGCAATCAATAATGCCGGCTTTGCAGTCTTGGGTAAAACCCAGTTGCAACCGCCTTCAACTTTTCATGGACTTAAGGGTGGGTGGAGTTTTAGCAAAGAGAACCCCAGAGTTTCTTTTGTTTTTTAAAAAAGAAATATATTTTTATTAATTTCTGAGATGAAGGGAAAGAGAGACAGAGAGACAGAGAGAAATTGAGAAACATCAATGATGAGAGAGAATCATCGATCAGCTGCCTTCTGCATGCCTCCTACTGGGGATGGAGCCAGCAACCTGGGCATGTGCCCTTGACCAGAATGAAACCCAGGACCCTTCAGTCTTCAGGCCAACACTCTATCCACTGAGCCAAACCGGCTAGGCCTCCAAGTTTCAATCCCTATCTGTAGGATGTTGGCAAGACAGGCACAGGAGAGAGTATCGTGAACCATCTCAATTATTCCTTAAGTAGCGGCTGTAACAAACCTCAGTCCTTTACCTGTAGGTGAAAAATAGGGGTTAGGTCTTGCCAGCATGGCTCAGTGGTTGAGCATCAACCTATGAACCTGGAGATTATGGTTCGATTCCCGGTCAAGGCACACGCCCATGCTATGGACTCAATCCCCAGTAGTGGATAGCAGTTGATCAGTGATTCTTTTTCATCGTTAATGTTTCGCTCTCTCCCTTTCTCTTTCTCCTAAAATCAATAAAAATATATGTTTTTTTAAATAGGGGTTGTGATGGGGGGAGAATGAAGCAGCTGGAAAAATGTTGCCTGCTTCTGTAAAGAGTTCATTTTCACTACAAGGATGACAGTCCCATCGCTTCTCGGCCTTTTGGCCAAGATCAAGTGTACCATCTGCTCTTATCAAGGATGACAGTCCTGGGATTACTCTTCCACTTTCTCAGGATGCATCATTCTTAGATTTCCCTGCTTCTTCTCCAGTGGGGATCCGGAATTATGGCTGATATACATATTAAATTACGTTCTATAAGAATTTTTCAAACCCTTTTTATTTTACAAAATTAAGCAAAATGAACAAAGCATACATAGAACTATAACGACTGTATCACTTCAACAAAACCCTAATTTTCTCCACTTGTGCTCATCTATTCTGCCACTGCCCTGGCCCCAGGCCATCGCCTTTTGCTTAGATGACCACTGCACCTGTGTACTAGTCTCCTTGCTTCGGCTCTTGCCTCCATACAGTCCATTTGCCAAACACTAGGTGTTATCTTTAAAACAATGGCTACCAAATCACACTGCTGCTTAAAATCTTCCAAAGGCATTCCTCTGTCTGAGAATAAAAGCCAGCTCCTCACTGTGGCCTTCAAGGCCCTGCATGCTGGGACCACAGCACACATGTCTTCTGTGTCACTGCAGACCACTCTGCCCCTTGCTGCTTAAGCTCTCAGTCATACTTGTCTATTTCTTTCTCTTTCAGGAACATGCTGAACTACTTCACGCTTCAGGAATTTAAGCTTGCTGTCCCTTTGGCTGGAAAGGCTTATAACCTGGACCTTCCCCCAGCTGTCTTCTCTGTTCATGTGAACCTTGACTCCTCCATGTCATTTCTCGCAAGAGGTCTTTCCTGACCATTGTGCTGAGAGATTTATGGTCACCACCTTCACTCTAGCACGCACACACACGCATACACACACACCATTGTATTCATATAGATGAGACAAAGGGCTTAGAACAGCACATTACAAGTCTTCAGTATTGTTAGGTTTTACTTTTCCCTTTATTTATCACATATTAACTAAATTTCTCTTGTGCATTTATACATTTACTTTTCTATGGTTGGTCTACCTCTCTTCATGGTTAGCTTCATAGGGGCAGGAATTATGATTGTTTTGTTCGTTTATATAGTTTATAGCACCTAGAACAAAGCCTGGCACATGCTAGGTGCTTAATAACCATTGTTGAAAAGATTAAAATAACTATAGGAAAAATATATACACATATGACCAAAAAAATACTGGAATAAAGCCATCAATGACTCTGAGTAGTGGGATTCTTGGGATGCTTTTGTTTTCCTCTCTCTAGTTTTTCAGATATTCCATTTTTACATAGACTATGTATTCTTTTTAAATGTAAAAAGAAAGAGTTAATTTGCAAAAAAGACTTATGTTCGTATGCCGTATGGAATGTCAGTTGGTCAGTGTTTGCAGGCATGAGGCAGGTTGCAATCTCTGGACGGGGGTTTAAGTATAACAAGTTCTTAAATCAGAAATCATCTGACATTCTTCAGAAGAGTCAGTGCTGTGTCCCTTAGTGTATGCAGGCCCTGTGGAAAGCCCCTTGGGAGGTTTGACACCTCTCATTCCATCAGCAGCCACGTGTCATGTGGTCAGTTACCCACCTCTTTATCTCTAGCTCCTTAAGTCAGGAGTTCTATTTAGCTACAGACCTTGACACTGTGGAGGTCAGCCAAGGTCAGGGCTTGGTAAGAATGACTCACACCCTGATCCATGGTCTCCGCTGAGCACAGTGATCACTGTGATTTTCCAGGCTTGGCTCCCAAGAGGTGGGACTCATTCCCTCAAACACAGATTCATGGAAACCTCTGAAGCTGCTACGAAAAGAGTGTTTGGCATTGAGAGTTTTAAAAAGAAGCCTCTACTCTCTGGTCTTATCCATGTGGTTCTGGTTCAAAGCTGACAGTCCAGTGTGAACATGCCTTTTAGGCTTGTCCAAAAGAGGGCAATCATTGTAATTTTTAAAAGTTATTGTGGTCTGGCTGGCATGGCTAAGTGGTTAAGTGTCGACCTATGAAGCAGGAAGTCATAGTTCAATTCTAAGTCAGGGCACATATCTGGGTTGTGAGTTCAGTCCTTAGTGGAGGCAGGTAGGAGGCAGTCAATCAATGATTCTCTCTCTGAAATCAATAAAAATGTATTTTAAAAAATTATTGTGAAATATTGCAAACATAAATACAAGTATTAACAAGAATACAGCAAACAATTGCAATATCAGAGTTGAGCTTAATAAAATATGTACATGTCTCACTTTCTTTGGAGTCCCTCATCTTAAAAAATAATTACAGATAGAGTATACCCAACCCCAATTCCAATCCTTTCTCTCTTCCACAGTGGCAGTCAGTATCATAAAGCAGCCATTTATTATTTCCTCTGCATGGTTTTATATAGCCATGTATCCATCAACTTCACTAAATTGTTTTTCTTGTTTTCAGCCTTTATATAAAGGTTGCCATACATCACATCACATTGTGCAACTTTTTCTTGTTGTTTAGCATTTAATTTACAAGATTTGTATTTGTTGATACATGTTATCAGTTTTATGCGTTAATATGGCAAGGCTATTATTAGATATTCAGTGAAACACTAATTTAGGTGTTGGTATGTTGGTGTGTGTGTGTTTATATATATTAGTTTATATTATCCTATGTTTTAGAGGTGTGATTAAAATATATAATCAATTGACTTTAAGTCAAGGAAATTATCTTAGATCATTTGAATGGATCTGATTCAATTGAGAACAGAGTTCAAGCTTCTTTGAAGAAAGAAATTCTGATTGCAGATATGGCTTCAGCTTCTGCTTGACAGTCCCAGCCTGCCCTTCCAGGTGGCCTGCCCTAGGATTTCAGATTTGCCTCTCCAGAACCATAGATGTTTATGTCAAGTCCTTGCACTAAACCTCTTATCATTTATCCTCCACTGGTTCTATTTCTCTGGTTGAAACCTGACTGATATGATATATGTACCTCTGACTCATTTCTTTGTGGTGTTGTATAGTAGACATCAGAAAACATTTCTTGTAAAAGCTGATCAATATTTTAGGCTTTGTGGCCATATAGTCTCTGTTGCAACTACTCAATGATTCATTATGACATGAGAGTTGCCATAGACAGTATGTAAAGGAATGATAATGGCTAGGTTTCAATGAAGATGTATTTACACAAATGGGCATTGAGCTAGATTTCACCCATGGGCTATAGGGTGCTAATCCCTGCTATATTGCATGCCTTTGTCCATTTTTTCTATTCTCCTGTTGATGGACATTGTCTACATCCCCCCCCCCCCACTCACTACACAAAGCTGTATTTAACAATCTGGTACGCATTTATTTTCTTATGCACATGTTCATAGTTTATCTCAATCTATCTAGAAGTGGAATTTCTAGGTCATGTGGTATATGAATCATCAACCAATAGATCTGTACCAAATTAGATACTAAAGAAATCATTCCCATTTACACTCCTATCAATTGGCCAGGAGAGTTACAGATTCGCCACGTCTTCCATGCTACTTGGAGTTGTCAAACTTATATTTACAATTTGGTGGATATAAAATTATATTTCACTATAGTTTTCTTTTGCATTTCTCTAAATGTGAGAAGTGTCTTTCCATTTGATTATTTTCCATCTATATATCCTCTTTGATCAAGTATCTGTTCAAATCTTTCGGCCACTTTAAAAATTGGAGTTTCTATATATATATATATATATATATATATATATATATATATACACACACACACACACACACACACATATATATATATAGTATTATATATACTCAATAATCAGTATTATTGAGTATATATGATCTCTGAATGCATAATAATCTGGCCACTCAGTGTATATCCTATATAATAAAAGTCTAATATGCAAATTGTCCCCTTGACCAGGAGTTCGACTATCAGGCAGGCCGGCCAATTGCCCATGACCCCTTCCCTGGGCCAGGCTGGCCAGATCCCACCCATGCATGAATTCATACACCGGGCCTCTAGTATGTGTGTGTATATATATATTGTATATATGTATAATTCAGGGGATGTCCCTTAGCCCAGCCTGCACCCTCTCTAATCTGGGACCCCTCAAGGGATGTCCAACTGCCTCTTTAGGCCTGATCCTAGTAGTCAGACATCCTTCGAGGGGTACCAGATGGAGAGGGTGCAGGCTGGGCTAAGGATCGGGCCTAAATGGGCAATCAGACATCCTTCTCACAATCCAGGACTGCTGGCTCCAAACTGCTAACCTTCCTGCCTCCCTGGTTACCCCTAACCACTTCTGCCTGCCAGCCTGATCACCTGCTAACCACTACCCTGCCAACTTAATTGATGTCTAACTGCTCCCCTGCCAGCCTGTTTGCCCCCAACTTCCCTCCTCTGCTGGCCTGGTCACCCCTAACTGCCCTCCCCTGCAGGCTTTATCTCTCCCAACTGCCCAACCTTGCTGGCTTTATCGACCACAGCTGCCCTCCCTTGCAGGGCCTAGAACCTCCCAATGGCCATCCCCTGCTGGCCATCTTGTGGTGGCCATCTTGTGTCCACATGGGGGCAGGATCTTTGACCACATGGGGGTAGCCCCATGTATGACTTGTATGTTGGAGTAATGGTCAATCTGCAAATTACTCTTTTATTAGATAGGATAGAGGCCTGGTGCATGGGTGGGGGCCAGCTGGTTTGCCCTGAAGAGTGTCCCAGATCAGGGTGGGGGTTCCCTTGGGGTGAGGGGCAGCCTGGGCGAGGGGCCTGTGGAGGTTTGCAGGCTAGCCACGCCCCCCCCCTCCAGCGACCCAAGTGGAGGCCCTGGTATCTAGGATTAATTTCTGTCTACAATTGAAACTTTGTAGCCTGGAGTGGAGCCAAGCCTTCTGCTCGCCCCAGGATGGCAGCCTTTTCTATTTGAAACTTTGTAGCCTAGAGTGGTGGCTTAGGCCAGCAATGGCAGGCTGAAAGATTGGCTTCCTCCATTGTCAGGGAAATCTAAGCCTCTGTTCTCTCCAGCTCAGTGGCTCCCGCCATTTCTGTATCTTTTATAATTGAAACTTTGTAACATTGAGTGGATGCTTAGGCAGGCAATGGCAGGTGGAAAGCTTGGCTTCTTCTGTTGCCCAGGAAACTCAAGCTTTCCTCCTGCTCTCAGTAGTGGCAGCCATCTTGGTTGGGATTTATTTGCATAATCTGCTCCTGTTTGGCTCATGGGTGTGGCTGTGGGCATGGCGAAGGTACAGTCAAATTTGCATATTACTCTTTTATTAGATAGGATAATACACACACACACACACACACACACACACTGAGTGGCCAGATTATTATGTGTTCAGAGATCATAATAATCTGGCCACTCAGTGTGTGTGTGTGTGTGTGTGTGTGTATTACCCTATATAATAAAGGGCTAATATGCAAATCAACCAAACTGTGGAATGACTGGTCGCTATGATACACACTGACTCCCAGGGGGCACATGCTCAACAAAGCAGCTGCCTCCTGATGGTCAGTGCACTCTCACAGAGGGAGCACTGCTCAGCTATAAGCCAGGCTCATGGCTGGTGAGCAAGCGGCAGTGGTAGGAGCCTCTCCCACCTCTGCAGCAGTACTAAGGATATCCCTGCAGGGAGCTGGCCTCAGCCATCAGTTGGACATCCCCAGAGGACTCCTGACTGCAAGAGGGTGCAGGCAGGCTGAGGGACCCTCCCCTGAGTGCACAAATTTTGTGCACCAGGCCTCTAGTCCTATCTAATAAAGAGGAATATGCAAATTGACTGTCACGCCATCCCAAATATGGTGGTCCCCATAGCCACAAGATGGTTGCACCCAGTCCCCTCAGCCCTCCCAGAGTCCCCCATTGCTTTCAGCCCCATCAGAAAGGCAGCAGGGCACAGTGTGGCCAGACCAATTCTCAGCCCCCCAGCCACCCAGGGACACTTGAGGCTCAGGTAACCAGAGCCGGTTGAAGCTTGCGCTGCCAGCAGTGGCAGCAGCAGAGGTGCAGAGATGTAAGTGGGCATCGCCTTCCCTGATCACCGGGTCGACTCTCACCCCTGAGGGCTCCCAAACTGGGTGAGAGGAGAGGTCAGGCTGACAGGACCCCCTCCCCCACCCACTCCAATGCATGAATTTTCATGCACCGGGCCTCTAGTATATATATAATGGATACAAAAACATTGTTGGATATGCAATTGGCAAATATTTTCTCATAGTTTTTCTTTTATTTTTTGAAGTGTCTTTTACACAGAAGTAATTGATGTTGATGAAGCCAGATTCATCAGTTGGTTCTTTTATGGATTATGTTTCTGGCAACATATCTAAGATATCTTTGTTTAACCCAGGGTCATATTGATTAAAAATACTATCTTTTAGAAGTTTTATATTTTTAGATTATGCCTATTACATATTTTTAGTTAATTTTTGTATATAATATAGGATATGAGTCAACATTCTTTTTTTTCTTTTCTGCATGTAGATGGCAGTTGTTCCAACACTATTTGTTGAAAAAAACTATTTCGCTATTTCCTTTGCATCTTTGTCAAAAATCAATTGACATATGTGTGAGTCTATTTCTGGTCTCTCTGTTCTGTTCCTTTGATCTTCATGTCTATCCTTTGCCATTATCACACTATTTATTTGTTGTTTCTCTCCTCCATTTCAGTAGGAAGCTTTTTTTTAAATAAAACCTCTCTGTTATATCTCCCATAACTAAACTAGCTCCTGGCATACAGTAGTTGCTCAACAAATGTATTGAATAAGTGAATTTATTGACATTGTCTGATACTAGCAATTTTTAAAATCAGGCGACATGACAACTCATTTGTCCCCCTTTTTAAAAACTGTAATGATTGTTCTAATTTCTTTGCCATCTCATATCTATTTTAGAATCAGCTTGCTGACATAAAAAAAAAATCCTGTGTAGATTTTAATTAGGATTGTTTTGAATCTGTAGGTCAACTTTGGGAGACCTGACATATTAACAATGAACATGGTGTCTATTCTCATTCCTTATGCTGTGAATCTGGCAATCCATCAATTTCAGTTCTGAAGTTTTTAATTGAACTATTTCATCCATTCCCCCTCATTCCCAAAGTCCTCTCACTTCAGTGCTGAACTTTCTAGACTTCTTTAGTTTCTTATCTTTTTCTTTCCTTGTCATTTTGCTCTACTGTCGGGGAGATTTTCTCAGATCTATCTTCTAAGCCTGCTTTTGAATTACTTTTATTTCTGCTCTGAAAATGTCTTCTCCCAAAAGCTCTTTTTGTTTCCTAAATTTCCTTTCTGATAGCATCCTGTGCTGATTTCACCGATGCAATACTTTCTTTATGGAAATGACATTTTCAGCTCCCTAAACAGCTTGCTTCTTCCGAGTTGTTTTTATTTGTTCATTTTAAACATTGGAGGCTTTCCTAGGTTGTCAGATGATCTTGGCTATCTATCATGATGAAGAATGGGGGAGCTACAGTGCTGATTGGAATCTCTGAGTGGGTGTAGTGCTTGTTACCTCTGAGCATCTCTCTAGGGTATCATAGAGTCATTCCTCCTGGGCTGGCCAGATTCCCCAGTGAAAAGAGGCTTGAAATTTCCTCTTAGGTTAAGTGTCTGGTCACCAATATTCTGGAAGCAGAGTGGGAGAAGAGGTCCTGAGTCTCTATTAAGTACTCAGTACACTTACTGTCACTTAATTTCCCTGTTATTGGCATGGTTCCCATTCCTATTTTAAAGGGGGGGAAAAAGGGGGATTTTTTTTTTTTTACTGGATGAGTTACAAATCTCCTGTCACAAAGAGATAACACACAGAGAACCACTTTTGGAGAGCTCCAGGGCACTGAGACCGAGAGGAAGGAGGACTTCCTGCTGACACTACTGTCTAGTAAACCTCTTTCCTGGACCACCTCTCTGGTTTCATTCATCAGCCCAATAATCCAGTGTAAGAGATTTATTATTTGACTAAGCTCTTTCGTTTTTACAAACTGCAAGTGCATTTCTCTGGCTCTTAAAGCTTCACACCCACTTGTTTACTAGTATTGTGAGCAGATGAGCATAACAAATCAATTTACTATTGATGGGTCTCAGATTTACAAAGGGAGTGACTCATAGAATCATGTTGCCCCAACATGAACCAGGGATCCCTCCTATGTCCCAGAAACAATATTTTTTTCTCCTGTAACTATAGGCTCTGAAACACAGCTTGATGAGGAAGAATCTGAAAAACAACCATACTTAATATGTCTCTATGCAGGAAGTTACTGATCATGAAAATATCTTAGGTAACCGGAGACCTGCAACAGCACCTTTGGTAAATAGGATGGGGATGGAGGCTTTAGTGGGTTTGCCTCCTTGTTTTCATTCAAGACTCAAATGTCAGGCCTCTGTCACCTATTCTTGAAAGATGAGAAGGTGAAGGAAGAAGGAAAGAGGGTTCTAGACAGGAAGGAACTGTCAGGAAAACTGGCTTATTTGGAGAAATGGCAGGGATATTGGAGGGCCTGAGGGATGGGGGGGGGGGGGAGGGGTTTCCTGGCTGGGGTGGAGAAAGAGCAGGGGTTGGCAGAGATTAGTGGAACAACTCTCCCAGGAGACAACCAGCTGGCAACAAGAAGGGACAGGATAGAATCCCAATAGGGTGATTTAGAAGATGAATGAAAGAGAAGGCACCAAATAGGGAAACAGAATGATGATAATAAAAATAGCAACTAAAGATCAATGCTAATTAGTATGCCAGATGCTTTAATACATGATCTGCAAGTTTTGTCCAGCCTCCCAGGCAGGCCTCCTCATTCCTGCAGTATAGACGCAAAAGCAGAGGTTCCCAGAACCCCAGCATGGCAAGGTCTGGCTGCCCCTAGAGTCAAGCTGCCTTCTATCACTGCAAGCCGCCTCCCAATTGGTGCCTAGTTTATTCGAATATTCATTTGGCCAGCCAGCCAGCTAGTACCCACTAACCACTAAGCTCTATGCTGAAAACAACAAAAATAGCTGTCACTAAGTGCCTCCTTTTCAAATCCATTTACTTTCTCAAAATACTGTTTATAGCTCTGCTAGCATCACTCCAGTTCTTAGATGCTACTTTTGCATGTGACTCTCTTATGTGGGTTGTAAAGGCCTGGCCTTTGTGACTTACAAGTCAGGTCACAGTGAGATCAGAGAAGCTCTCCTTCAGAGCAACCGAATCTGCTCAAACATGTCAAGAGCAAAAGTAGATGGCTCCCCAGCATAAGGTATGAAGGCTTGCAGGGTTCCCAAGGAATGTTTAATGTCCTTACCTGCTGTTTAGATTCATAATCATCTGTCGTCAATGTGGGAAATGAAATGCCTCGTCTATGAGCAGTCGTGCTGCTATGGCCTCTGGCCTGGTGTGGGCTGTGGACAGTTGCAGCATTTCACCCAGGTTAACCCTCCCCAGGGCATTTAGGGAGACATTCAGAGCTTTCTCACATTCCTCCTGCAGCTCTCAGCCACCAGTGCCATTTGCATGGGCTTCTTCCTTGCATTGCACAGCAGACTTGTGTGTAGGCTACTCCCAGTTTCTGGAATGCTTCCCCCTACCCTTTCCAGGGTTAGCTCTTTCTTATCATTATGCTCAGTTTGAATGGCAACTTCTAAGTAAAGTAGGTTCTCGCTGCAATCCTCCTGCTCAGCCCTTCTTCCCATCACAGCACTTATAAATTAAGCCAATTTTTGTGAGTTTTTCTGATTGCTTTGAAAGTTTTGTCCTGGCACTAGTGTGAGCCGCATGAAGGCCTGGGGCTCTCTGCCCTGAATGTCAGGTGCTCTGCACTCTGCATAGTGCCTGGCAAAAGTAGTTCAATACATATATGATGGGAAAATGAAAGTCAAAATTACACAGGTTCACAATGCATATTCTAAGAGTAAATTGGGATTTATATTATTATTATTATTATTATTATTATTATTATTATTATTGATTTGAGAGAGAGAGATTTGTTGTTTGACTTATTTATGCATTCATTGGTTGATTATTGTATGTGTCCTGACCAGGGATTGAACCCACGATCTTGGCATATTGGTA
Source organism: Antrozous pallidus (assembly GCA_027563665.1). NCBI lineage: Eukaryota > Metazoa > Chordata > Mammalia > Chiroptera > Vespertilionidae > Antrozous > Antrozous pallidus. Next base: position 39,126,426 of record CM050522.1, on the reverse strand, counting down.
TGATACTCTAACCAACTGAGCTATCCAGCCAGGGTGAATTGGGATTGCTTAAAATCTTTAAATTGTGGGTAGATAGATGCATTTGTATATGAAAAGTTTTTTTTTATTCTGTCTTCTATTAGATGCTCAGTAGGATAATTTCTAATTATGAGGATTTTATGGGATATGTTTACTAATTCCTTGTGAACAAGTATCATGTAGTGATGACTTTTTTCCATGTAGGATAGACTAGGCATTGGTCCAAATGAATCACGAGGGAGAATTTGTTCTGAATTCCTGAACTACCAAAAAGGCCAAACAAAGAATCACGTGGCTCTTTCCTTATCACTTGCATAATTGCCCTGTCAAAGATTTAATTCTTGTAGGCGTTTAGCTCTCAATTTCACAAACAAGTGTTTTTTAGAAAACTGAATTACTTACAGTCTGCTTCCTGAAATAAAAATTACAACTACAATATCATAGTTGTGCTTTGCTTCTGAGATATAGACTCTCCATGCAAATTAGAGCAAATCTTCAGCTTCAAAAATTTGAGGTTGAACACAACAAAAACAGGCTACAGACAAATAAGAATTTATATAAAATTTCAAATTTCAGTGTTGCTCTAGTACTGGGTATCACCAGGTACCTACTGTTCATGACATTGCTGAGCAACAGGTAGCCTTATCCATTCTTTATTATGCTGTCATTCTCTTCTTGCTCCTCTGTTTTGTCTTGCTCAGCCTTCTTCTCTGGGATCTTGCCTCCAGCGACTGCTTCGTGTCAGTGCTTCCTAAGCTCTTCCCTCAACCCCCTTCTCAGTCCGTACTGTCTCCTTCAGCCACCTGGCATACAATTTCAGAGTTTCAGTCCTCAACTGGATGCTGATAGGATGCAAATCTCCATTCTCAGCTGGGGAATTTCTCCCCAGAAGCCCAGGCCTATATACCCAATATCCTATTAAATAAGTTCCCCTGTATGTGCTGCAAGAAACTCAGATTCAACATTTCCAGCATCAAACTCAACAACCACCCCTGAAGTTTTCAAAAACTTCCTGCTCTGGGCAGACTCATATATGAGGCATCTGATCTGGAGACACACACATTTCTAATTGAATACCTCTTTATTCTGCAGGTCAGAGGTCAGCTCTGTTGACTAATGAATCTGCCGACCACTACCTTAGAGAAAAACACTTAAAAAACATTTTAATAATGTACTAATGTCCTTAACCTGAAGTCAAAATTCCTGGGTAAGGATAATTAATGCCTTATGCAGTGGTCAGCAAACTCATTAGTCAACAGAGCGGCAAACCACAGCTCGCTAGCTGCATGTGGCTCGAGAGCCGCAGTTTGCTGTCCACTGCTGTAGGTACTTGAAACTGAGGGGCGTAGATAATAAAATAGTTAAAATATTAGAATTGGCTCCTACTTTTTTAATCCTCACTCGAAGATATTTTCCCACTGATTTTTAGAGAGAGTGGAAGAGAGAGAGAAAGAGAGAAATATCTATGTGAAACACATTGATTGGTTGCCTCCTGCATGTGCCAGGGAGGAGCCTTCAACTGAGGTATGTGCCCTTGACCAGAATTGAACCTCGGACACTTCGGTCTAAAGGCCAATGCTCTATCCAATGAGCCAAATCGGCTAGGGCAATCCATGGCTTCTATTAAAGTGACTTGCACACTCCAGGTATCTGTGTCTAGTTCTGCTGAGATGAGAGTCACCAATTCTCTGACACTGGCTCTGTCTCTTCCCTCTCAAATAATAAACAAACAAATAAATAAATTTAAAATAAAGTTTGGGAAAAATTCTTTCAATGTGAGAGTGACTCAAAGTATGTAATAAATTCCGAGTAATAGAAGGACAGTATCTATTTACCCTTAGGATGCAGATTGAAATAGGGTAAGCTATGCTATGCTGCTTTAACAAAAATATAAGAAGGAACAGAGAAGAATCTCAGTGGCTTAAAACAATATATTGTTTTTCTTGTAATAGACAAATATGATTGGAAGTTTAGTTAATGGGTAGGTAAGTTACTCAGAACAAAGTGCAATTCAGGGGGCGAAAATTCTGCTCTTCCTCTTATGAAGGACATCATCACTCTATCCAGTTTCTTAAGCCAGAAACCTGGGGGTCATTCTCAACTTATCCATCTTCTCTACCTCCAAATGCTTTCTATTCTACTTGCTGAATATTTACTGGACTTGTCTCTTCTATTCTATGTTCCCTTCTTTAGCTCAAGCCCTCACAGAAAAAAGAGTATATATTTTTACTTTAAATGGACACTGTTCTAAACGCTTTGCACAAATTTCCCTTTAAATGTGCACAGTTATCTATTATTATTATTATTATAAACCCAATTTTCAGATGAGGACATTGAGGCACAGAGAAGCTGACTAACTTGTCTCAGTTAGTAATGAACTGAGCTGGGGTTTGAATGCAGGAATCTACATGCATAGCCCCGAGGGTACACTGCCTCCATAATCTGTAGCCTGGGGCACTGCAGTAGTCTCCTAGGTATTCTTGCTGCCTCTTCTTATGCTTCTGTATTCCTACATTTAGGCACCCAAATGATCCCCCAATAATGAAAATCAGGTTAAATTTATTGAAAACTGTTCAATGGTTCCTCATCTCCTGGAAGGCAAAATCCAAACTTCTTGGCATGATTGGCTTTGCTCTTCAGGTGAGTTCTCCAAACCCACCCCTGGATTTCAGTTATCACCTGATCTAGGAGCTGATCTTTTCCTCTGTAATTTACTACCAGGTCCATACCCAACATTTTATCTTGATAAGCACCAATCCAGTCTTCAAGATTCAAATATCACCTCCTTTCCTTTTCTGAAAATAAGGTGTTTATTTCATTGACTATTTATATAATACAATTATATTAATAATATAATATTATTTAATAATATAATTAGTATTTCCCCAGTGGAAATATCCCATAGTTATTAATATAATTGTATTATATTAATAGCAATTGTCCTATAGCAATGGAATTGTTATTAGCAAAGTCTCTAACCTGGATTGCAAGATTCTTGATGGAGAGAGAATGCCATACACAGCTTTACATACTATATATCTGTGATGTATCATGCAGTTTCTGGCACATAGTGGGTATTCATTAAATACTTAATTATGATTTAAGGGATAAGAAACTTGGACCTGAGAGTATAGAAAATTATAGCTTAAATATTAGGGTAGAATCTGCCCAGCAAATTTTACAAGCTGAATTTCTAGAAATATCTAGCTATCAAGTCCAATCATCCATCTAATATTCAATTTTCTCCTACCAAATCCACACATTTTATAGACACTTCTTTAGTGCCTATTATGAGTTAGTACCCTGCTAAGATGTGACAATAAGAACAAGGTACAGTGTTTATTTCTTGTAAGAACAAATCCTTTCAGAGGCTTAAGTGTAGGGAACTCAAGTAAGAACAGGTAGTACCCATGAAATATGGCAGAAACCATGGGACAGGTAGACACAGTGGGTTATGAGAGCAGAGAGGAGACACCAAACCCTGTGTGGTGTGTAAGAATAAGCTTCTTGGGAGTGGTAGTGAGACCTCTAAGTGAAAAAATTCCAGAGAACAAAGAAAGCACTGATTTTTCTGGGCTCTAATGTAACTTGATTTTGCCCAACAGGTAAGCAAAAGACAGAAGCTTTGTATGCCATGCTAAAGACCTTTGGTTTTATCCCCAAAATTGTGATGAGTTGTGAATAACTTTAGACCAGACAGTACTAAAACTGATAGGATCTTTAGGAAAATCACTCTAGTAGTGAGAAGCAGGGAGACAAGAAGTTGTTCAATCATCTAGGAAAGAAAGAATGAGATTCTGGCTGAAGGCCCTCACAGTAGAGAATGACCAGAAGGTAGATGTGAAATAAATTAATGACATAAAATCAATACAACCTGATGACTAAACATGAAGATGAGATGAATGAGAGGGAGGAGCCAAGTATGGCTTCCAGACTGGTGGAATGACGGAGCCATTCATGGAGGTATGGAGTATGTGAGAAGAAACAAATTGGTTGGGAAGTGGAGGGGCTGGGAATGAGTTCATGTTTGGAAATGTTTGAGATTGTGGTGCTAGTATGGCATCCAAGCGGAAATATCCAACAAACTATATTCAAAGTTCAGGGAGGAAAATGAGTTTTGAGTTGGAGATAAAGCACGAAAAATCACCAACATATAAACGTTAAATTAAAGAAGGGGGAGTAGGAAGGACTAAGGATGGACCTCCTGAAGAATATACATTTAACAAATAAGAGGACATGTTAGTGAAGTGCCAAGGCAAATGCTTAGATGTCCATTTTCACAGAAAAGTAGTCATGAAGTCAGCATGCTCTTAGATACATAGATACCGGAACCTGAGTCTAAGGAGTAGGGAATGCTAAGACCACTGGAGAGCAAGGTTGCTTTGTGTGTGCGCCATACAGTGACCTAGCACTTCTCAAGAGCCAGAAGTAGTCTATATATAGCTTTAATGAATGAAGAACATGATTTAAAAATAAATCTCTGATATAAATTCAGGAACATTAAATATAGTTGAGGAATGGTATGAACACATATATGTATAGTAATAATTATCCCTTGCAGAAAACTGTTCCCGGATAGTTTCCTTAATGCGCTAGTATTTATGTATTTAAATTCATCTAACCTCCAGCATGTATATTTTCAGATTTTCATTTTGCAGAGAGAATACTCCTATACCCCATGAAACTCATTAATAATACACAAGTCCAAGCATTGCAATTGTACTGAAGTTTTATTGTTGTTTCCTAAAGGAGGGAGAGAGAGAGAATGCAAGGAAGATAATTGTGGCCTTCTCTAAGACTTATTTCCTAAAGCCTTTTGTAGCAATTCCTTGGTCCTCACGGCTGGGAATGTGTATCTATATATTTATGAGATATGCAGTTTCACCGTTTCCAAGCACCTGGAAAATCTAATTAGCCTGGTCTTGATTGACTGTGCGGGATAATGCCATGGTCCTCAGTCTGTTCTTCATCTCCCACAGCGTGCTTACTGATATGAAAATGAGGACACAGTAAGAGTTTCCATGAGCAGCTGCCAAACAGGCTTCTTATGGTATCTTGTCTACACAGAATAATTGTCCATAAATAAGGAGGTTTTTCCACCAATCAGGGGCTGGGAAGTAGGCTGCTCCCGAGGAGAAATCACAGAAGCAGTTTTATGACTACAACCCAGTTACACCATTTGTGGCAGAGCATTTTTCAACCCTTGCTGGGGGCAGCTCCCCAGCAAATGGCATTGCATGGGTAGGTAGGAATGACAGCGAGAGCATCAAAAAGTGGAAATGTAAGACATTTCCTTATCATTTAGCAAAATGCTGCTGCCACCTTTGGCACTGGCATTGAAAGTCAAGGAGACCCATCCTATAGAAACGGTCCAAACTACCCTTTGTAGGAATTGGGAGAACTTGATTGGGATGTGGATTAGTGGACCAGAGCAAAGGTGGCTTAACCATGAAGCTGGCGAAGCTTAAGCTTTCGGGCTCCTCACTAGCTTGGGCCACTTTTAAGGTCCTGTATTCAAAATTTTCTGGTTAACCATTGGCATTCTTTATCTTAAAGAGAACCCTAAAAGTTCCATAAGCTTCAAGCCCCCAAAAATCTGGATCTGCCCCTGCTTGAATCAAGTTGTTCCCTGTGGCTGAGCCCACTAGCTGTTACCCAGGATCCATTCACCCCCATTCCTCTCAGTGGACCAACCAGGCACCCACCCCTCCAAGTTGTAACTGGGCATGACTCCCCATCTAGAGACTATCTTTCCCAGGCTCATTAGAGGCTGGGTGGGGCCACGTGACTAGGATTTTGTCAGTGGGATGCGAGCCTGAGCAACGTGCACTTTCTAAAGGTGTGCAGTCCCCTTTTTCTCTTTTGCTGGCTGGCAAAGGCATTAATGGGACCAGCCACCTTCAGTCCAAAGAAGGAAGCTATGTGTTAATGATAGCAGATAACGATAGACCAGTGGTCGGCAAACTGCAGCTCGCAAGCCACATGCGGCTCAGGAGCCCCGGTTTGCCGCTCTGTTGACTAATGAGTTTGCCGACACTGCGATAGATCATGTACCTCCTCACTCTTACTTGAGTGATATAAGCTCATATCTATTTAAGCTTCTATAATTTTGGAGTCTTTTGTTACAGCAGCTTAGTTTGTACCCTTCACTGCCAGTGGGCCCAATGGGTCAGGGTTTCTTTCTGAATCGATGTGACATGGACAGAATGAACAGAGTAAGTCTGAGTCAAAGCCTTTGAAGGGTACTAAAGTGTCAGAAGCCAGAGAGAAAGATGCCAATATGAGTGGCCAGGTGAAGAGTCATGATCAATAGAGGATTCAGAGTCAGGAAACTGGTGGACACTGGACTAGAATGTGAGCAATACAGGTCGGTTCTGGAGCATGGGCCAGGGCTCTCCTATGGAGTTTTCAAAAGAGATCTAGAAAGAAAGAATCAGAGGTTGGCAGCAAAGGAATAAGCCAAAAGATGCCAAGGAGGACAGAAAATGAGACAAGGCCACCAGGCTAGAGGAGCAAAGAGGAATCAGCAAAGCAGTTGGTGGATGGAGGGGCTGTCAGGAGCACAGCTCATTGCCTCCAGGTTCCCAGACCTTCAGACGGAGTGTTAGAGCCACTGCTGTGCCTCATACTTCCACGAGTTCTCCATGAGATGCTGGGTTTGCCACTCAGAGAAAACGTCTTGCTCTCTGTACTTCTCTGTGTTACAGCCCAAATAAGCCCCTTTAACAGAGACTGGACTGACTTAAAGATACAAAAGCGAGATCACCAGAAAAACCCCTATTTCCTCCACATTTTCCATTTCTTTCTCAGTCTGCACTCACTGCCTTCATGACAGAGCTACCACACAAAGGGGACTCTGAGTGAAACCAGTTATTTTTTGTGTAACAAAGGTGCGATGTTGGAAAAGTCAGGGGAGTGATGGGGCATGCATATCCCTTCTTTGCATATAATTCATCCGGACGAACCTCAGTGGAATGACATTGTGTCCCTGTTCACGTTCGCAGCAGATACAGATTTAGAATAGTTTGTATTTAGCCTCACTGCTGGGAGAGCTGACAGAACATTGCATGCTATTCTGGTTCCCTCTGGTAAGTGCCAGCTCTGTGGGAGGGAGAGACAGAGGTTTTACACCAAACGCAGGAGCTATTTTTCTGAAGGGAACAATGACGCCTCAATAGCACCTGGCAGTGGCCTGCCAGCCTCTCTCAGAGGCACCTGTAGGTTACCTCACCTCGATGTTCCCCACCACAGACTCACCAGCTGGGACACAGAGCCTCATTCCTCCTGCTCCTCCTGCCTTCAGCCCCTGGCCAGTGAGCAGGACTTCCAGGTCCCAGTCCTGCACAGAAGGAGCCAGGAAATCACCTCTCTACCCAACAACAGGCAAAAAGTGGAGTTGATGGGAAAATCAACCACTCTTCTCTCATCTGTAGCAAAGGGAGGACGCAAGGCAAACCACTGTCCCCAAAACTGGAGAGACAGACAGACAGACAGAGGGACAGGAGCCAGTCCCAGGAGGAAAACCTGAACTATAATTGACGAATGACAAGCTCATTTCAGACAGCTCATTCTAAGACAGCTCATTTCAGACAAGCTCATTTCTAAGAGTTACAAACTCCAGGGAGACCTACTTTGGGGTCCCCACAGTATGGTCAGATTCAACCAGGCTCCCATAGTCACTACTGAGAAAAAGCCCCTTGGGTTTCTGAAAGTGGGAGGGGAAAGCAATTATTTTAAAATACTCCCAGCACTCCACTCTTCTAACGAGGCCCCCACTCAGGGGAAACTGTTAACCGGAGCCTATCCTGCTGAGGTAATTAACAGAGCCCCACTGACCCGGAAGAAGGGAAATGCCTAAATCCAGCCCATCTGGCCATCCTGTCCCATCTTAGGAGTTGGGGGAGACTCAGAAACACTTGGGAAGTTCACACCCCAGAGGCACAGACTCAGACTAAGATCTAATCATAGGAGGATGGAATGCTTCCCATCCTCCCACACCTATTGTCATTACTATCCTTATATAATGTAATAACTCCCAAACAAAGGGGACCTTTGCCCTCACTTCTACATTCTGCACCTACTAGCTGAGAACCTTCACCATTTATTGACCCCTATGACCTGGGTACTGCACTAACCATTTTAGAGACATTATCTGTAATTTTCACATTACCTCCCTAAGCTACATATGGAAACACTGAACTCAGAGAAATAATTTGCCCAAGGTCACATAGTTCGAAAGTGGCAGAGTCAGGATAAGAAACTAAATGATTTTATTTTTTAAACAATACTCTTTTATGACATCCTCCTTTGACATTCAATATATCATCTTCCTACTTAGAAACTTAAACAAATACATGAATGACTTGGGGGGCGCATACAGAATTTGTTTTATCCTAATATTGAAACACATAACAATTTAACCTCAAATTAATTTTCCAATATGATATTTGGTACTTCTTAGCTCCAACCCTCTATTCTAGTCACGCTAATCTAGTTACCACCCCACACAGACCACAGGCAAAATGCCCATTCTACACGTTTGTGACACTCACCCAATTGGAATGCCAGCTTCACATTCATCTGAAAAATGATACCTACTCTTTAAGTCATATCTCAAACTCCACTTCCTTCATGAGGCCAACATGACTGTCCAGAATTATGAAGGGCCTGAGAGTTCACCCTACTTGCAAGATCACAATTTAGCCAGCTAGTTTCAAGCATGTGGCAAAAGACTAGGAACTCCTGGGGCAGAGACAAAAGATAATTTTTGTTCACAGCAATAGTAACAGTCAGAGTACTGCTTTTATGCACCAGTTCCCAAGTCTTCATGCCCATGGGGAATATGAAGAGGGCCAGGTGATACCTGCATACACAGGAGGCTGCGTTAATAAGAGAGAAATACAAGTTCAGGGAACTCAAATCTTTTATAATGGATAGTAAGCATTCTCCCTTTTACTCTGTCTTCCAACACTGGAAGCAAATCTGTACTGTGCTTCACAGAGATATTATCTCCATCTTTAAATATTGTTCACTATACAAATATCTTTGAAAAGATAATCCAATGCAAAAGCCATCAACCTCTGCTCAGAAGATGGGCAGAAATGTGACTTCCATGGAGAATGGTCTCCGGAAATGATAACCCACCGACACTGACATTGCTTTCCTCTGAGACGTTAAGATAGTATTTATCTAGCTTAGTGATGTACAAAGCCCTTAAAAAAAACAAATTATCATGTACTCTCAGGATTCACTTAAGTACTTGTACTGTAGCATTATTTAAGCACAGGTAAACTTAGGAATAATCTCATTTACTACAACAAAGGGAAAAAGAACATAAATAAAATGCAAACCCAAACAAGAAAAACAATCAATTGCATATTCATAACATCAAATTATAAAAACTATTGTTTGGATAAAACTAAATTTTTTATGTAGGATTTGGTAGTTAAAAAAACAAATTACAACTTTCAGCCTTCCCCTAACCTTCAGGGAGGGTGGGGCTAGAAGTTGAATCAATTGCTCACTGTCCCTAATTTAAGCAATCATACTTATGTAATGAGGGCTTCATAAAACATGAGAGGATAAGGTTCAGAGAACTTCTGGGGTGCAGAATTCACCATAGATGGGGGATTGGGTGCACCCCAGTCCCACAGAGACAGAGATCTTGAACTTATGGGACTCTTACATGGCTGTTCTTCCCTATCCTTTATTTTTTAAAATATTTTAATCTTTATTGTTCAGTTTATTAATTACATTGTTCCCCCTTTTTCCCCCTATAGCTCCCCTCCACCCAGTACCCATCCCACCCTCTGCCCTTACCTCCCCCGACTGGCCTCTCCCATAGGTGTATGATTTTTGTCCAGTCTCCTGCAAAGCACTTTATCTGACCTTCAATTCTGAATGCAAGCTTTTCTGGGTAATCTTGATTGTAGATTCTTGCTATTCATCACTTTGAATATTTCTTGCCACTCCCGTCTGGCCTGCATCGTTTCTGTTGAGAAATCCGCTGACAATCGTATGGGTGCTCCCTTATAGGTTTTTCTCTTGCTGCTTTTAATATTCTTTGTCTTTTACTCTTGGCATTTTAATTATGATTTGTCTTGGTGTGGTCCTCTTTGGATTCCTATAATTTGGGGTTCTGTGCACTTCTTGGACTATTAAGTCAATTTTTTTCACCAGGTGGGGGAAGTTTTCGGTCACTATTTCTTCAAATAGGTTTTCATTGTCTTGCTCTCTCTCTCTTTTTCTGGCACCCCTATAATTTGAATGTTGGTATGCTTGAGGTTGTCCCAGAGGCCCCTTATACTATCTTCAATTTTTTGGATTCTTTTGGCTTCTTGCTTTTCCTCTTGAGTGGATTTTGCCTCTTTGTATTTCAAATCTTTGACTTGGTTCTTGCGGTCCTCTAGACTGCTTTTAGGTCTTTGTATAATATTTTTTATTTCAGTCAGTGTATGCTTAATTTCTAGTTGGTCCTTTTTTCATATCCTCATAGGTCTTGTTCATTTCCTTGTAGGTCTCAGCCTTTTCCAGGAGCCTCTTGAAAAGCCTTATAACCGTGGTTTTGAACTCTATGTCCAGTCATTTTTTCCCCTCCATTTCTTTCACATCTGATTTCTTTCCATGTCTCTTCATGGTGGCTGCTTTCCTGAGTTGGTTGATTAGCTTTATGTAGTAGATGTCCTCTAAGGGACAGTGGCTAAGCCTCCCAGTTACCTGAGGTGGATACTCTTGCTGTAGCCCTTTATGGGTTGCACAGTCTTATTGTAGTTAAGCCTAGATTATTGTTGTTAGCACTAGGAGGGTTTGACCTCCAGGCCAATTGGCTGTGAGGATCAGCTGTGCTCAGGTTGGATGGGCAGAGTTTCTGAGCTGAGTAGGTAGCCTTGATTTCCGTCAGCTCTGCCCTATGCGGCACCTGGTGGTAATAGCTGCACGCACCTCTGAGAGAAAGCTGCTGCCAAGCTCTACCCACTGCCTGACAATTCAGCTTCTCCCCAAATGAGTCTGCACACCCAAAGTCTCACCCAGGGGTGTACATCAATGCAGTCAGGTGGTTTCCCTTCTTTCTTTTTTTTTCTCCCGAATGAGAGAGCAAGTCAGGAGTCCTCTGTGTGCACTCACATGCCCTCTCCACAAGCTCGTGGACCTCTGCAGCACCCAAGTTTCAGGGTGCTTCCTTACTGTCTAGTTTTACCCCATATGAGTGTGGGTTCCCCGGACCTCACCTGGAACTGGGGAATCAGTACAGTGGGACACCTTTGTTTCCCTCCCTGTTCGAGAAAACCAGCCAGGTTTGCAGCCACCCGCCCTATCCGCTCACACGCGCACGGCTCCAAACCTCTGACTCCGCATCTTCAACGCTGCCATCCACCACTCCTCTGAGTCACAGTGTCCTATATTTACTTTTATTTGTGGGATTTTCACTCAGCCAGCTTTCCAGTGATTCTGGATGATGTTTGTTCTGTTGTTAAGTTATAGTTTTGAAATTGTTCTGTGGGGCAGCAAGATAAGTGTTTACCTATGCTGCCATCTTGGTTCCTGTCCTTCCCTATCCTTTATAACAAACTGGTAAATGTAAGAAAAAAAAAAGGTCCAAATCTAACTTATTCTGCTCTTGTTCTTTGAGTTCCATAAATATCAATTTGAATAATGCCTATTATATTTGGTACAAAATTATATTAATAACAAGAAGATGTTGTTTGCTAATTCAGGGACTCATATCTTATGGTTAACCAAAATTGAGGCAATTTTAACATTGCAGTGCTCTATAAACTCTGAAAAGTTATCATATCCACTTGACATTTGTTAGTTCTACTGAGTTACCAACAATCTGGACTGAATGTGTTTCTAATTATTGGCATTAGTATAGGAAAATCATATCTGAAGTTTCTTTTTCCAAATAGATATGAAAAACAAATTTCTGGTTTTATTAGGGAGTTAAGTATTTGTTGAAATAGAGGACTTAACAACAACTTGATCTTACTAATAAGTTTTCTTTATATCATAGTCTCTGACTTCAACAAAGGATATTATTTATTTATTTATATACTTATTTATTCCTCTTCCAAGAATATGTTCTTATTAATTTTTTTTGAGAGAGAAAAACATTGTACCCAACCAGGAATCAAACCTGCAACCTACATATGTACCCTGACTGGGAATGGAAGCTGCAACCTTTGATGTACGGGACAACGCTCCAACCACCTGAGCCTCCAGGCCAGGGCAGCCCAGGACATTTAAACTCCTGGGAAACCTTTTTGCTCTTGCAGGGGAATCACATGTTCTCTAGTGGTTATTTGGCTCCAGCCCCTCACATTTTGTACCCACTGCAGCAATCACAGTACTCCATTACTGTACATACCTGTCACTTCCATGATGGCAAATTTAAGTCTGCATTTGTTTAAAAGCAGCAGCACAAAAACGTTACTCAAGAAAAAGGGGTTTCCAACAGCAAATTAACACTATTCAGGACTTTGACAGATTAATGACACTTTGTCATGAAGACATACCGATTTAGCAGTGGCCAGACAGTAAAAGTCAAAAAAGTCAATTGCTTAGTAATTACATATTCTCAAATGCCATATTTTAAAAAAGTTTTTAAGGTGCTTTAATCTTTAGAGGTGCTTAGAATAGAATCACTTTTTTTTCATAATCCAAATTTGATTTTCATTTTAATTTTTTTATTGGGTATTCATCCTTTTAAAAAAATTCTTTATTGTTGAAAGTTTTATATGTCTCCTTTTTCCCCCATTGACCTCTTCCTGCCTGCTCCCACCCCCCAGCACATGGCCCCACCCCCATATTGTCTGTGTCCATTGGTCACACTCATAGGCATGGATACAAGTCCTTTGGTTGATCTCTTCCCTCCACCCCCTTCCCTGTCTTCAAATGTGACATTATGCAGAATAAATTTAAATAGTTTTGATTACCATAATTGAGAAAAAATAACAATAAAATATTCTTATTGAACATTGAAAACCCTAAAATCTGCCTTTCCCTGAAATGGCGGCTACTATATACCTGTGAGCACCAGTCCTTGAAAAGTGTTAGTACCAATGAGGGGTCACAGTTCCTCCTATTTTTTGTTTATTGAGATCCTTAGCTTTAAAAATTTACCATCTCAACCATTTTAAGTGTATATTAAAGTGTACATTCACACTGAAATCTTTCCTTCTTGCAAAACTCAGGCTCTACACATATTAAACAATAATTCCTCATTTTTCCACCTCCAGCAACCACCATTCTACTTTCTGTCTCCAGGAATTTGACAACTCTGGGTACTTTACATAAGTAGAGCCTTTTTTGTGACTGGACTTCTACTGTGGACAGAACACTCCCCCCCCCCTCCTCCCCGTCAACACACATATCAGATTAAACTCAGACAATCTGTGTGTGTGTGTGTGTGTGTGTGTGTGTGTGTGTGTGTGTGTGTGTGTGTATTAGAGGCTAAATGCATGAATTCATGCATGGCTGGGGTCTGTCCAGCCTGGCCAAGGGGAGGGAACATGGGTGATTAGCTGGCTTGCCTGCTGGTAGAACTCCTAGTTGAGGGGACAATTTTCATATTAGCCTTTTATTATATAGGATATACACTGAGTGGTCAGATTATTATGCGTTCAGAGATCATAATAATCTGGCCACTCAGTGTGTGTGTGTGTGTGTGTGTGTGTGTGTGTGTGTGTGTGTGTGTATACACTGTTTAAAACAAACAAAAAAAGATCTTTCCTGTTCTGAGCTCCCATGTACATGTGCTGTTCACTTTGTCATCCGGTTCCCATCAAGCTGATCCGTCAACAAGTTAAAATGTTGCCTCCATTCCTTTTGGTTTCCCAGGCTGAAAGCGATTAGATTAGACCAGAAGGAAGTAACTCTTTCCATCCATGAACCAATGAACCGTAGTTCTTACTCTTTCTGAGGGTTTGGGGTAAGAATTTTTGAGAATTGATGAAAGCTCTGTACCCAGAAAAACACACAGGAATGCCTCCTTTTGCACGTTGTTTCAGGGGGTTGTAAACACGATTTAATCTGCGTTCCCTCAAAAGCAGCCTCTGAGATAAGGATTTGGGTAGAAATCATTTATTTGGGAGGCAATCAATAGAGAGAGGAACAACAATAAAGCATGTGTTGCTTAGTGGTGCCTCTGTGTGTAATGGGCTCCGGTTTGCTGGAGGTCCTCCAAGATCATGTGCAGCTCATACCTTAGATCTGCCCCTCTGAGGGGTGAAAAAGCTGAATGGTTATCCATCAAATCTTGCTCTTTATTGATTAAGGGCCATAGAGTCATTGTCCCACTATCCCAACCTGCCCTGCCCTTGGACCAACCTCCTCCAGCAGCCACCTTCCTGGAGGGAGACAGGTGTTTGAGAGGAAGGTTTCCAGGTGTTTGTGAAGCTGAAGGGAACCTGTGGGTGGGCCAAGGGGATGTGGGTAGGGTATTAACACTGTGCCAGATCTCAGGAAGCTCACTGTGCATAGCTTTGGGCTCTTGGCTTTTCTTCAATGAAGAATTAACAAAACATTTCTCCTGATTTCTCCCCTAAACTTTGTCTCAGACATGCACTCAAATTAATATGCTGTCTCCTCTTTGTAAAAGTTTAATATACTATCCCTAGCTGGTTTGGCTCAGTGGATAAAGCATCGGCCTGCAGACTCAAGGGTCCCAGATTCGATTCCAGGCAAAGGGCTTGGTTGTGGGCACATCCCCAGTGGGGGGAGGGAGGGTACAGGAGGTAGCTGATTGATCTTTCTCTCTCATTGATGTTTCTAGCTCTCTGTCCCTCTCCCTTCCTCTCTGTAAAAAATCAACAAAATATATTTTAAAAATAAATAAATAAAACTTGAATAGACTTGACTTTCTAGAGAAGTTTTAGGTTCCCAGAAACATTGAGCAGAAGTTACAGAGATTTCCTGTATACCCACCACCTCCATCCATGCATAGCCTCCCCATTATCAACAACCCTGCCAGAGTGGTGCCTTTGCTACAACTGATGAACCTACACTGGCACGCTGTTACCAATCACAGTCCACAACTTACATTAGGGTTACCCTTGCTATTCATTGCACATTCTATGGGTTTGGACAAGTGCACAATGATGTGTAACTACCATGATAGTGTCATACAGGCTAGTTTCACTGCCCTAAATATACTCTGTGGTCAGCCTATTCATTGTTCTTGGCCCCCAACCTCTGGTAACCACTGATCTTTTTTTCTGTCTCCATAGTTGTGCTTTCCCAGAATTCCATATAGTTGGAATCATACAGTAGGAACCCTTTTCAGATCGGCTTCTTTCACTTACGTTTCTTCCATGTCCTTTTATGGTGTGACAGCTCGTTTCTTTTTAGCACTGAATAATATATTCCGTTGCCTGGATGTACCAGTTTATTGGATAGTACCATTCACCTGCTGAAGGGCATCTTGGTTGCCTCCTAAGTTTTGGCAGTTTGAGTAAAGCTGCTATAAACATAGTGTAGGTTCTTGAGTGAAAATAAGTTTCATCTTCTTTGGGTGCAGAACAAGGAACACAGTTGCTAGATTGTTCAGTAAGAGTACATTTAGTTTTGTAAGAAACTAATAAACTGTCCTCCAAGTGGCTGTACCATCTTACATTTCCACCAGCAATGACAGCTCCCAGTTCACCTTGGCCATTCTTCCCATAATAAAGAAACAATATTTTTACAGCTTGTTCTCCTCCTTTAGTACATATAATAAAAGGAGAGTAAAAGTTACCAAAACAAGCTTTAAAGGTTAGAGAAAAACAAGTTGTTCCCCCTTAGAGAAAAAATTTAAGTCATCCTTGAAAAAAATTTGGATGGATCAAATTGTCTGGATTTGCCTGTTGGTAAAACTCACCACTAAAATAATTTTGAGTTGGTGATGATTCTTCGCTTCTCCTCTTTCTCTTCCTCTACCTTCTCTTTCCTTTTTTAAGGGGTGAGGACAGGAAGCATTGGGTAGATTTTTTATATATAATTATAGATTCTCTTTCTTTAATGGTTATAAGTTCATATGGTTTTCTATTTCTTTCTAACTCAGTTACGGAAAAATCATATATTCCTGGGAAATTGCCCATTTTGTTTAAATTTTCCAATTTCTTTGTATAAAACTTACATTATTCTTTTATTATTCTTTTATTATTTTAATAACTGCTTTATCTTAGTTTATATTTCAGCTTTATCTTAACGGGTTTACTTGTGCATTTTCCTCTTTTTATTTTACATTCTAATTCTACCCCAAATGTATCTATTTTATTTAAATTAAGATATTTGATTTGGTTGATCTTCTCCATTGAGTTTCACAGTAGAAAATACTAATTCCCTACCCCCGTGATTTACATGTGAACAGGTTCTCCTAAATAGTCCTGACTCCTTTCCCGTTTCCTTGATCCTCTGTGTAATATCTGGTGTTGGGCGACAGCCATTGGTCCTCATTTGTTGATAGGGTGAATGTAAACCATCCTAAACACATTGGATCTTTTTCAACCCTCCAGACCAGTGCTAGATAATCATCCCAGGTGAGTGGGACTCTTTTTCTCTTAGTGTGTGGTTCCAAGTTCTACAGATGGAGGGTGGGCAGGGAGTACTGGTAGATCTATTTGGCTCTTGCTCTAAATCACAACTTCAGAGTTAATCATTGATAACGGTGATTGTTTGATCTTCATATCTATAATTCTTTGTTGATCTTTCAATGGATTCAGAGTTTGAGAGAAAACAGCAAAGTCATTTATTTGGCTCTCTCAAACTCCAACAACGTTTGTTTTCAATTTCATTAATTTGTGTTCTTTTTGTATTGCATGCTCCCTTCTTCCTTTGGATGACTTCATGTTCCTTTCAGATGCATTTACTTGTAGTAATGTTCCCTTGAATATTTAATTTTATTGACTATCTGTCAATTCTAAAGAATTCTAAATTTCATTGTAATTTCTTTGTTGACTCATCGATAATTCCAAATATGGCTTATAAAATTGTTTTTAATTTTATTTCTGAATAATAGCACATCATGAGGTTATGCTTTATGATGACTATTTAAAAACCTTCAATTCCAAAACAAAAAACTCCTTATAAGAGAGGAGAATTTAAAGAAAAATAAAGAAAGCAACCTAAACATCTGGCTGCTAACATATCAAGCCCAAATAATTAGAGGCAATCTCAATGTTTTCCTAACTTGGAATTTACACTTTAAATCCCGTAATCTCTGCAATTTGCTGTGCTTACTTGAATACTTTTAAGATGGTATTTTCCCATCATGATATCCCTAATGTAATATTTTTAATCATCCTAGTTACTTTTTTAATTTTTTAAAATTTATTTTTGTTAATTCTCACCTGAGGATATATTTTTCCATTGATTTTTAGAGAGAGTGGAAGGATAGGGGAGAGACAGAGAGAGATAGAGAAACATCGATGGAGACACATTGACTGGTTGCCTCCTGCAATAGTGAAGAATCAAACCTGGGACCCTTCCATCCAAAGGCCAATGCTTTACCCATTGAGCCAAACTGGCTAGGGCTTATTCTAGTTTCTTAAAGTTAGTATTTTAAACAATGTTGCAAATAAATAAACCTAAACTGGAATTTGTATTCGTTTTCCTAGCAAAAAATTCCTTAAACTTCAGAGGCTTTTCACTGTGACTTTCCTGGTCATGATTTGCAAGGATATTGAGTTGAGTGCCAAAAGGTCCACCTCCTTATCATGCACTACCATTTGTAAAAAGCATAATTTTATTAAGTCCACGTGAAGTACAATTTGATAAGTTGAAGAGATTTCCCCCCAGCAATCATGTTCCCAAGGAGCATAGAAGCCAGCCAGCTCTTCACTGCTCTTCCTGCTGTAAG
This sequence comes from Antrozous pallidus, assembly GCA_027563665.1. Taxonomy (NCBI): domain Eukaryota; kingdom Metazoa; phylum Chordata; class Mammalia; order Chiroptera; family Vespertilionidae; genus Antrozous; species Antrozous pallidus. The sequence goes on along the minus strand of CM050522.1, from coordinate 39,108,575 downwards.
CAACAACTACTTTCATTGGTCATCATACGTAGTTCTACCTAACACATGTCAACCTTCACTGCCTTGTTTTGGACCTCCTAGGTATCTTTGGTTTCTTAAACTGGGCAACAAATTATGCTCAGCCAGGCTACTTTATTTTAAGGATTGCCTCCATGTGTGTGTGTGTATACATTTTAACACAACCAAGATAAATTAAGGAAGCTGAAGGTAATAATAATATCTTGATATCATCAAATATTCTGACCACGTTCACACTTTTCTGATTGTATTATATACATTTTTCACACTCAGGAAACAAATATGATCCATTCATTATAATTGGTTCATAGGTCTCCTAAATTTCCTTTAATCTATAAATTTCTTCTCTGCTTTCTCTTCTTAAAACTTTCCGTTGAGGAACCCAATGGATTTGTTTGTTCTGCAGAATCCCACAATCTGGATTTTGCTGACTGCATCCCCAATGTATTAACACTTTCTTCTCTCTCTTCTGTTTCTTGTTATAGTTAGATCTAGAGGCTTTGGCCAGGCTTGTGTTTTTATTTTGTTTTGTGCATTGCAAGACTCCTCTACAGTTGGTGTTGTGCTTATCTGAGCAGGCACATAATGTCTGGTTGTCCCTCTGTTTGTGATATTAGCAGTTTTAGATGAATACTATATCTAGATCCATTATTTCCTAATGGTGTGTGAAAGGGTAATATTCTAATTCTATCATTACTTTTTCAGTTATTAGCTAAAGTCTCCTTTAAAAAATATTTTATTGGTTTTAGAGAGAAAGGAAGAGGGAGAGGGGAAAGAAGATAGGGAGAGAAACATCAATGATAAGAGAGAATTATTGATTGGCTGCCTCCCGCAGGCCCCTATTGGGGATGGAACCCACAACCCGGGCATGTGCCCCCGACTGGAATCTAATCTGGGACACTTGAGTTCACAGGCTGATGCTCTATCCACTGAGCCAAACTGACTAGGGCTGTAAATACTTTTGGTTACCCCAAGTTTCAGTTCATACAGGGAAGTTAGCATAAATGATAGATTCTGTCTCTTTGTTTACTGGTTTTCAAAATAATGTAGTTTGTCTCTAGGTCTACCATCGTGTCCCAGCATCCTCTAAGGTGATCACTGAGGTGCTTTTCTTTCTTTCTTTTCTCTTTTTTTTTTTTCCGGGGGGGGGGGGGGGGCGGGTGTGTGTTAGCATGAAGTCATAAATTTTAATACATTAGATTTATTTTAATTCACTTCTGTTATCATCCTTATTCATGCTAAAATTGTCTCATCTTGGCCAATGGAGCTATTCATTAACTTTGACTCCCAAGTCATTTTAACACAATAGTTCCTTGTAGTCTGTATAATATGATATTATACATTCATTATGAATATATCCTGGACAAATCTGGAATTAGCTATGTTTCTAAGGAAGCCTGGTTTATTTTAGTGAAAAATGGTATTTCTGCATTTTTTTTAAAGAAGAAAGAATGTGCCGTATCTGGTTTAACTCAGTGGTTAGAGCGTCAGCCCATGGGCTGAAGGGTCGAGAGTTCTTTTACAGTCAAGGGTACATACCTCAGTTGCAGAATTGATCCCCGGCCCTAGTCAGGGTTTGTGCAGGACACAACCATTTTGAAGTGTCCCTCACAGTGATGTTTCTCCTTCTCTGTCTCTCTTCCTTCCTTACAGTCTCTCTAAAAATCAATGGAAAAAATATCCTCAGGTGATGATTAACCAAAAACAAACAAACAAACAAATAAAAAACAAATAGCATGTTGGGATACTTATTTATTGTGGTGGGACTTTTATCATTATTTCTTGGCATTTTTAGTCACCAGAGTATCTCTGGCCCTTTCAGTTATGCCTTGGTTACTTTATGCTAAGTGTCCTTCTTTGGGTATTCCTCTCCCTACTCTCCATTCTGTCCCCCTGAAACACCTATTAGATGTATGTTAGGCCTTCTTATTCTACAAACACTACTTCTTACCCTAATTTTAATATTTGAATTCTGACTTTGTGCTACATCCTAGTCATTTGTTCTGGTCTACCTTCCATTTTGTTCATGTTCTTTTATCAGCATTTTACTTGTATTATTGTTTCCTCACGTTTTTAATTTCATCAACTATATTTATATTTTTAGAAATTCTTTTCAATTTTCAGCCCAGCATATTCACATTTTATAGTTGTTCTTTTCATATATTTTCTTTCTTTTAAGTCTTAATTATCTTAAAAACATTTTATAGTCATAAAGGATAATTCCATTTCCTGAGGCTGGGAGCCTCCTCCTGCTGTATGGGCCTCCTGAGAGCATTTGCAGATGCATTTTCCAGTCACTGCAGGCGTATGACCCACCCAAAACCACTTTCATTTCTATTTCTCAGCCTGAGGCTTCCTGAATTATATGAGTCATGTAAACTTGAAATCCTAACCCAGGCCTAATTCATGTGTGGACATTCCTATGATTATAAACTCTTAGGGGACATATGTGTGAATGTATGTCACTATAAAATCTATCATCTATCTATCTCCTTAGACTGTAACCCAGAGGTTTTCTGGTGATTGTCCGTGCCAGTAAGCAAAGTTACAGCCCTCTAGAGTCTTGGCTTTATGGGGAATCTCATTTGCAGCTCCCCACTTTACAGAGCTCTAAAGCCACTACAAGACCCTAAGTAAATGAGACCCTTCTCCAAGCTTCCATAGTATCAGTCTACTGTTTACAGATTATCTAAATCCATATTAGTCTACACATCTAAATCAACCATCTAGTCAAAATGTCAAGATTTTGACTGGAAAAATATTGATGTACCATGTGAGTCAGATATTCTGATTGATGGTTGGTAATTAAACATTAGAATTCCCATGGGGAGGATAATTAAATAGATTCTCAAGAGTGAAAATGTTGGTTCTTAACTACAATTCACAGTCAGATGTCTACACTCAAAATATTTATACGATGAATGGCACATCAGTGCCCAAATTCAACTGGTGCACTCCCCAGTTTATCTCTTTGTGACTCTCTTTGTTTCTAGCAAAATTGTCCTCATAATATTCCTGCACAATACTCATTTTTAGTGATCTGAACCAAAATTTTCTGCCACCAATATAAAACAATGGATTCCCAATTTACAGAAAACTCTTACTTGATAAATACCATTTTTTTATTTTTAAAAATGTCTCCACAGTATTTGTTTCTAATATTTGTGAACTCTATTTGTGAATTACTTGTTGGCTACTACTTAAAAAATAGATGAATTAATGGGAAACTTAAAGTATCAGAAAAACTCATAAACTTGATATGTCAAGTATACTGTGCATATAGTTATGCACCATATGATGACATTTTGGTTTGTGATGAACTGCATATACAACATCCTGTGAGATTATAATGGAGCTGAAAAATTCCTATCGTCTAGTGTTGTCATAGTTGTCCTAACATCATAGCACAAATATGCGTTACTCACATATTTGTGGTATCGCTGGTGAAAACAAGCCTACTGCTCTGATGGTGGGATAAAAGAAGAGCACATATAATTGTGCACCATCGGTGAAACTTGATAATCATAATAAGTGACTATGTTACTGGCTTATGTATTTACTATATTTTTTATTATTAGAGCGTACTGTTTCTATTTATTTTAAAAGAACTTTGCTGTAAAACAGTATGTGGTATTAACACTGGCAGGAGCCTCATACACTTCATGTTTACCACATCTCTTAACTGCATCACTTTCTCTTGTGCTTAACTCTTGTGTTGTATTTTACATTTAGTGTAACCTAAGGGTGCAGTGTTTATGAAGTCTACAGTAGTGCGGAGAAATGTCCTAGGCCTTCACATTCACTTACCACTCACTCACCCAGAGCAATATTCAGTCCTGTAAGCTCCTATACAGGCATAGCATTTTTCATCTTTTTGACCATATTTTTATAGTCCCTTTTCTATGTTTAGATAAATTTAGATACACAAATACTTACCATTGTGTTACAATTGCCTACAGTACTCTATACGGTAACATGCTGCCCAGGTTTGTAGCCTAGAAGCGATAGGCTAGCCCATAGAGCCTAGCTGGGCAGGACACCATCTAGATTTGTGTAAGTGCACTCTGTGGTCTTTGGAGGAAGATAAAATAGCTTAACAGAGCATTCCTCCAAATGTATCCCCATCACCTGACTGCGTTCTTAGTTGTGAAAGTACAGAGACCTATGCAGAGTTTACGTAGTCAAGTCTTCACTTCCGTAAGTAAACTTTCCTATGATCTTGAGTGTTTCCATCTCTTTGAGGAAGGTACTTTCCTGCTCTCAAATTCCATTCATCTATTTTTAACCAACTAGGTAACTTAGTTAAAGTTATCCTATGAGGAAATTAGACATGTCAATACTACATGGCATTCTGCAAAGGGCACTGTAATTTCTAGGTGTTCTGATTTGAGAGAAACACGTTCTTCAAAATCTGTTGCCGCCAGAGGTATATTATATTGCAAACACACACAGGACAGCTTTAATAAAGTTATAATGCTTTAAATATACACCCATAATGTTGTTCAGTCTCCTTGTCCAGTTTCAAACAGGCTCTGGATCAAAGAAACAGTCTGGCATCCAAAAAACAAATCATTCAAAAATAACTCAAGATATGTACTTGTCTTTTGAGAACACATTAGAGGGCATACCTCTCAAAATTCCTCTCTTATCTCTTGTTCTCTTTCGACATACACTATGGCAACTCCCACACTTCTTTTCGAAACACTCCTCAAGCTCCACCTACAATCCTAACTCAAATTTCACTTATCCTTCTCTCTCTCCATCTGTTTCACCCATTTTTCCAGCACAAAACTCCAACAATAACAGACGAAATGGCAAACTGGGACCATCCTCAGAGGTTGGAGGAGGAGAAGAAAGGGAGCAGGTAGAACCAGAATCCTCTTCCTTGTGAGACCTGGGACCATCCCTGCTGGATAGTTTTCCTCCTGACACATACATATGTGCATATCTGACAAGGTTCACACATGCTGGGGTAAGAGCCACCTGATGTTTTCTGTGCTACTTAAACTCTTCGGGTGTCAGTTTCCTCACCTGTAAAAGGGCGATGAAAAATAGGATGCCTTTTCCAGTGTGGTCTTAAGAGGTTAAGGGAGATTATATTTTTAAAGCATGTAGGAATAGTGTGCATGCTGCATGGTAAGTGCTCACAAAGGGTTAGTAAGTTAGAACTATTTGACAGTAGCAGTAATCAGACCGTGGCAGAGAGTAATGCTGTAAAGACACAACTTACACTGGTTGATAGGCAAGAGGCAAATTACCTTAAGCAAAGGCCTGGGGTATTCACATAAGCAGATATTGTAATGGTAATGTTAGTAAGGGGAGATGTAATAACATTTTACACTTTTCTCTTTGAGTACTTTTTTCCCCCAAAACCATGATAAAGCCATAATATACTTCTGCCTATCAACTGAAACATTTGTATTGTCTTTCTGTCTAATTGAATAACAATTGTGTTGTGTGCACTGAGCACTCTACCAAAGACTTGATGCATATTATCTCATTTAACTACCACAACAACTATGCAACATGGGGGTCATCATTGTTATTTTTTTCAGGTGAGGAAACTGAGGAGGCTTCAGAGAGTTTCCTTCAGAGCAATAAAGACATTTTTCTTTTTTTGTGTGTCTGCTGTCTATCACAGGACTTCCCATAACCTGGAACAAAGATTTATTGACTGGATGAAAGTCCTAGATCTAACACCCAAAATAGGTTTTCAAAATCAATCATTTTTTTTAAAATCAATATTTTAAAAACAAACCAATTCCCCCAGACCAGTGGTCGGCAAACTGCGGCTCACAAGCCACATGCGGCTCTTTGGCCCCTTGAGTGTGGCTCTTCCACAAAATACCACAGCCTGGCCGAGTCTATTTTGAAGAAGTGGCGTGAGAAGAAGTTTAACTTTAAAAAATTTGGCTCTCAGAAGAAATTTCAATCGTATCATTGTACTATTGATATTTGGCTCTGTTGACTAAGTTTGCTGACCACTGCCCCAGACTATTCTAGGAGAGAAATAGAGGATGAAAATGGGAAACAGCGCCAGCATCTGTGTGGGAGGAAACGTTAAAATGCACTGCTATTAAGACTGCCAAGGTGACAGGCCAGGTGGAAGGCCAGGATCACAGAGGAAACAAGTCCACTTGATAAGCCATCAATAGAGATAAAGAGGACTCGGAGGTTCCATCCTGCTTTCCTCATGCTATTTGTATTCCGAGGGCCAGTACTTGTAGGCCTGGGCCAGTGGAGCTGCTGAACCGGAGACTGAAGTGCAGGCTACTTCAGACCACACAGCAGCAGCTGCTGTGGTCTCCCAAGACCCACAGTCTCAGGAAGAGGGTGGGTTCAGGAGACTGGGCGAGCCACCCACCCAGCCAGGGCTTTCCGGCTGGGGTCTGATTGCTTCTCTTCCTCATTCCCCACAGGGTGATGTGCAGTGGGTCCGTGAATTGTCACCGCTCTATGGTTTTCTCCTGGGTGAGCTAGAAATTATGCCCAAGCTGACAAGCTGTGCAGGCTGCTACTAAAAAGGCAGAGCAGCAAATTTACCCACTGCTGGGCTCCTTGCAAGAAACACATCCCCTTCTTTTGAGCAGCCTTAGAACAGTGGTTCTCAAAGCGGGTCTGAACTGGCAGCGTCATCACCTGAGGTCAGTCTTAGGTCAGGAGAATTGAATTAGTTACAGAAAGTATTATTTGGATGGGGTTGTGTGTGATATTAAGAGTTACTTCCCTTGTGTTAGCTGGTTTGGCTCAGTGGATAAAGTGTCAACATGCAAATTGAAGGGTCCCAGTCAAGGGCACATACCTTGGTTTCAGGCTGGATTCCCGGCCCTGGTCAGGGCACATGCAGGAGGCAACCAATCTCTCTCTCTCTCTCTCTCTCTCTCTCTCTCTCTCTCTCTCTCTCTCCCCCCACTTCCCTTCTACTGTCTCTAAAAATCAAAGGGAAAATATTCTCGGGCGAGGATTAACAACAACAAAAAAGAATTCCTTCCCTAGCAGGCCCTTTTTTGTTTTAATATATATATTGGATGGCTACAGAGCAGTTGAAAAAAAAATCTCAAAATTGTAATTCACTGCTGAGGTTCAAGATTTAAATGAGAGAGGATAAGGTTATAGCTTATATTCTCAAAATCCCAAAATGGTTGGTTTCTGGGGCTCTAGCCATCATACCTGGTTCAGGCATAAAGAATTAAAAGGACTTGCCTAGCTACACTATATATCAACTTCTGCTTACATTTCATAGGCTATTCATCTCTCTAAAGGAGGTTAGGAAATATGTGTGTGTGTGTGTGTGTGTGTGTGTGAGTGAGAGAGAGAGAGAGAGAGAGAGAGAGAGAGAGAGAGAGAGAGAGAGATTGCCATCCCAATAATATATGATTGTTTTTTTAAGGAAGAAGAGGGAAATGTTTATTGTATAAAGGCAGTCTTTACCACACCGTATTTGGGTTTTGGTTATTTTCCTGTGATCAACAGAAAGTTATTAACAAGTTTTATGGAAAGACTAGAGTTCTGGTGCACAAAATTCATGCACTGGGATGGGGGATCCCCTCAGCCCAGCCTGCACCCTCCCCAATCCAGTCCCCTTGGAGGATGTCCAACTGCTGGTTTAAGCCTGATACCTCAGATTGGGTCTAAACTGAGTCCGACACACTGGCTCCTTCCTAATCCCTCACCTGCCTGCCTACCTGGTCACACCTAACTGCTCCCCCTCCCCCGACAGCATTGTTGCCCCTAACTGCCCCCTGCTGATAGCCAGGTTGCCCCCAACTGTCCCCTCCCTGCCAATCTGGTCACTCCTAACTGCCCCCCCTCACTGGCCTGGTTACCCTTTACTCCCCCTCCCCGCTGGCCTGGTTGCCCCCAACTCCCCCCCTTACTGGCCTGATCACCCCAAATGCCCCCCCCCACTGGCCTGGTCACCCCTCATGGCCCCCCTGCTGGTCTGGTTGTAGGCAGCCATCTCGTGAGGGTTAATTTGAATATTACCTCTTTATTAGAGAGGATAGGACAGGATTGGCTACAGTAGTGGTAGGAATGGGGTTCGGAAAGCAGAATGAATAGCAGCATGGATTTGAGGGCTGACTATGAAAATACTGCAATGGAGATTGTTTTGAGAAATATTTTGGAAGTGAAAGAGATAGTGTGATAAATTGGGCATGGTGAGTGAAGGAAGCAAGGATGGTACATAGTGGATGGATAATGGTGCCATTCGCTGAGATATAGGACAAAGGAGGAGGAGCATATTTGCTGGGAAAGGTCACAAACTTGGTGTTGGACAGGCTGGTGAGGAGTGCCTCTCAACTGGAGATGTGCTAGGAATGAGTAGTTGGGCACTAGGTCTGGACCAGAGAGGCAGCCTGTCCTGGATGTACAAGTTGGTGTCTAATGACGTATAGATGATAATGGATAATGATTTCCCAGAAATTGAGAAGAGGGTTTAGGCCTGAGACTTGAAGATTTTCAACTTTTAAAAAACGGAAAAGGAGAATGAGCCAGAAAGGGAGACAAAATAGGGGCAGCCAGAGAAGTGGAAGAAAACCAAGATGTAAGGTCTCAGAGCCAAGGATATCTCAGCAAGAGGGACCCCATCCAATGCTGACAAGGGCCAGTGAGCTGAAGACTGAAACTGTCTTTTGGATTTAAACATGGAGACCACTAGGGATCATAGTGTGGACTCTTGGAAGAATGTTTGGGGTAGGAACCAGATTATAATGGGCCAAGGAGTGAATCAGGTATGAAAAATGGCAGCAATGCATAACCAAGTCATTAAGAGGCTGACTCTGAAGAAAAAGAGAGACATGGAGCAGTAGCAGGAGAGGAGATGTGGCCCCAGGAGGCTGTTTTCTAACATGGAGGGTCGGGAGGAGATGGAACACTGATGGGAAGGACCCAGCTGAGAGGAGAGAAGAGGTAATGGATACATCCAAGGTTTCTTTTTAAGGAAGGGAGGAGAGTGTAGTGTCCAAGCATAGGTCATGGGGTGACCCTAATGCGGTCGAAGAGAAGATGTAGTTAAAACTCGAGGCTAGACGAGGATCTGGGGCCAGAGATAGGATATTGCAGTTCAACATCTTGTCTGTATCCTCTCCAAGGTAGATCATCTTGGGGAAACTGAAGTCACACAGTGCTGTTACCTTTAGAAAAAAAGTGCAGAACACATTAAAGTTCCCATAAAATGGCAAGCACTTCCATTTCATCTTTTCTCTCAGAGGCATCCAGTTTAATGAGACCTCAGTAAAATACTAGAGTTGGCGTAAGGGATTAACGAACCTTCCTAAAAGCATGTAACCCCTATAGCGTGGATGGGGGATGCTGTCGTAGTCTCAGATTTTCGGTCAGGAAGGGAGGTTTAGAAGGGCTAAGTAAGCGGGCTGAGTGTACCCCTGTTCAGGGTAATGGCATTCCAAGTGTCCTCTGCCCAAGGCCGGATTCCCACTGCCACCTGGGCTCCAGCCTCACCAGAAAGGATGCTGACTGACACAGCTCAGACACACCCAGCCCGCACAGGGGGAGGCGGGCCCGCCCCTCTCAGATGAACATATCTGTGCTTGTGGCTTGAAGGCGAGCACAGCATCCTCCCTTCTTTAAGAATTTCTCCTTTTGAAGTGTCAGAGGGAATGGGAATGATTATAAAATAGAAAGGGGAGAGAAATGAAATGAGAAATGCCACCCCCAAAGGGAACATGTTTATTAAAGGTTTATCTGCAGAAACGGAAAGTGTTGATTTGACAGTAAAAATGCTCAACCTAAGGGGGACCAGGCCCTCACTGGGCAGCCTGAGGGCGATTTCCGCAGGCGCTGAAAGGTGATGATGGCAGCTCCTGCTTCCCCAGAGCCCTTCTCTTTCTTCTTTGCTGTGGTCTTTTCCAGGGCGGTTCGCTTATTTCGAGGAAGTGCCAGTCACAAGGAGGCATAGGGGGAACTAGGTCACATTGGAGCTTGGCAGCTTCTGGGAAACAAAATGCTGCCCCGGGCTTTTCAAAGGGGCAGGTGTCTGGTCATTGTCAATAGACCTCAGTGAAATGTGACTCTTGACCAGAGGCAACAGGAGGTGTAGGCAAGTCAATGGCTTCCTCTTCTTTAAGCTCCAGGGACCTGCCAGCAAACCAGGAGTAGCAGACATCCCCCACCTGTGTGAGGCCGTGGGGTCTCCTGGGGAACCCCAGATGCAGGTTTTGTTGTTGTTGTTGTTGTTGTTGTTGTTTTCTAGAGAGAAAGGACACCTCTTGGGGGCTTGTTCTCCATCACTCCTAAAAATCCAAGAAATGCTTCTTAGCTTCCTTTCTTCCCTTCTTTCGTTCCACCCAAGAAGAAAACTTCTCCAAACCTATACATCCTGAAGATAGTGAATAAGAGTGTGGATGAAACGGGGGCCACATAGGACACCCCACAAGCTCAGGGGAGGCCTGCATGGTGGGCTTACAACCTCGGAGACCTAGAGCCACCACACAGGATGGTCTGAAATGAAAACTTCCTAACGAAGTGGGTCATGGTAGGTACTCATGCCCTAGGCTGCATCTCCCTTGACAAAAGTCAATCGAAGCCTGTCTGTTGTCTTTATGTAGTATGCCAGCATATCTTTGGATTGTGGGCCCCTGAGGGCACAACCTCCCACGGAGCACAGCATCACAGGGACCCCTCATTGTTACCTTGTTGCCGAAGTGCCCTCTGTATGCGCTGTAAATGGTAACTACCCTGTGCCCCCAACGTAAAAGAAGTGTATGACTCTCAGAGATTCCCCAACTTCGCTTCCTCCCTCCTCACTAATCTGCCACCAGTGGGTTCCATGTAATTCTCCTTTTGGCTCTTTTTAAAAATATATATATTTTATTGATTTTTTACAGAGCAAAGGGAGAGGGATAGAAAGTCAGAAACATCGATGAGAGAGAAACATTGTTCAGCTGCCTCTTGCACGCCCCCCACTGGAGATGTGCCCGCAGCCAAGGTATATGCCCTTGACCAGAATCGAACCCAGGACCTTTCAGTCCGCAGTCCAACGCTCTATCCACTGAGCCAAACTGGTTTCGGGTCCTTCTGGCTCCTTGAAATCTAACGTATGAAATAAGCAGCGAAACAGCCATCCTCCAGAACATTCTCTCAACCAGTTGAGATTTTGCTTCTTAGCTATTGTCATTGGTTTGGCTGGATATTCTTTTGTCGACAACAAAAATGGGTGTTTTTTGCAGAGGCCTCTTCTTGTTTCATTTTGGCTTCTTGGTTGGAAGAAATCATGGCCTTTGGAGGTTGAATCAGGAAACTGTAGAAGGCCTGCAATTATTTAGTGTGCCTTTATGAGTTAACTTTTGGATTATGCAAGTCTAGAAATTGAAGACATTAATAACAAATGATAATGATTGCTTCACAAGAATATGTATTTTTTTTTGCTCCAAGATTCTCAAGTGAGAGGCCACAGAATATATGCAACATTCAAAACCGTATGAGGCAGATGGTTTCTGCCTTGACGTATGTTGTTCAATTGAGATTACTGGGTTAAAGTCTGGATTCAGGGAAGGTGATGCTTCTGCCTTCTTACCTTATATCTTTTTAGGTCATTGACTTCACTAACCTTTCCCAAGGCTTTAAAATCTCTTTCTGGGACATTGAACCTTCACTGAAAATCAGTGTATCAGAGAACGAGGCTGGTAGAAGACCAGGAAAATAACCTATATACTAAAAGGTTAATATGCACATTGTCCCCTCAGCCCAGATCGGCAAAGAATTTTGGACCCCACCCTTCACCCCCTGGCTTTAAACGTGATTATGCAAATTGTTGACCAACTGGAAGTTTGACTGCTTGCTATGATGTGCGCTGACCACTGGAGGGCGACGTGGAATGAAGGAAGGTCCCACTGGCAGCTGGGAGGCCCCAGTCAGCCCCGATTGCCGGCCAGGTCTAGGGACCCTACTCATGCACAAATTTCATGCACTGGGCCTCTAGTAGTAGTCATAATTATAAATATAATAACAATCTTCATAACCTACATTTATTTCCCAGCTCCTGAGGAAACAGGCTTAGAGTGATGAGAAAATGTTTGTCATAAGAAGAACAACTCCCATCCAAACCCTGGGTCTTAACCATCATGCTACCCTGCCCCTAGGGAATGCCACTCGCTAGGTGTGGAGAGCCACGTGGAAGAGGAAGCCAGCCAACCTCATAGGAGGCAAAGACAGCAAATCCACTCTGAAGGCACAAAGCCATTTTCACGGAACCCAGAGCTGGGCAGAATTTTGGGCCCTGCCCTTCACCCCCTGGCTTTAAACATGATAATGATTCACTATGAAGTGAGAACTGGCCAGTTTAAAACTTCTAGAATCCAGAAAATGTTACCGTTTCCTTCACTCACTTCATGTAGGAGGTCATCTCCAAGCACTGAGCTCCCGGGGATAGCCCTTCCCTGACTCCCACAGCCCTTCCAAGAAATACAACTCAATATAGAATTTCCTTAGAGCGTTTCACAGGAGGTTTATAGACTTCCTGTGATCTCCACTGAACCTTGTGCGCTGGGCCAGGGCATATATCCCATTTCCATTTTTATTATTCCTGTTCTATAAACTAGGAACTGAGTCCCACAGAGGGGAGGTAACTTGCCAGGGCACTGAGCTAGTTGGGGACAGGGCTGGGACCACAATGCAGGACCCTCAGTCCCGAGACCTGATGTGTCCTCAGACACCCTGACCCTGCCTGTCTTCAGCATCAGGAGACATTTGCACTTGGGATAGGGAGCAGATACGGTCTCCACCTTATTTTCTCAGGGAGAATTACTATTTTCTTCGGGAGATGGCTCTTATTCTCTCATCCAGTTGATAAGCACACAAATAGTTCCTGGTGTTTTCTGAACCATTTTGCAGGCACAGTTTTCTGTCCTTCTTCTCCCCCCCATCCCCCCCCCCCGCCCCCGCTCCTATCCCCGCTGCCCAGCAGGTGTTCGATATGTGTCGGTGTCAGTGAGACCTTGTGAGGGACTCACAGTGGCAGCTGGATGGAAAGAGAAGAGACTTTGGAAGGAGGACAATCAGTCCTCACGTTCTGCCTGTGCCCTCTGGGTGTGTGACTAGGCAGGAGGCTGGCGTGCCAGTGCATCCCGCACCTCAACCCAAGAGGAAGATCGTAGTCCCTACCTCAGAGTGACAGCGAGACCTGAGATGATGCAGGTATGGCCTTGAGCACAGCGTGCAGAGGAAGCAGACAGAAAATACTCTCTGCAATGTTGTTATTAGGATGGCTACCTTACCGCCTTCCATCTCATCATCATTGAGCCTGCATTACACGTATTACAGCAGGTGCTTCAGATGAAATCTACAGATGCACGTGGTTCTCTTTTCTCCTCACTCAGGCGAGAAGGAGGGTCCCATTCAAAACCACAGTTCAACCAAGTGCAGCCGAGCACCGCAACTTCCCCAGTTGCGCGCGGGGCTGCATGTTAAGAGGATCAACCTGAGACCCTCTTGGCAGGTGTCTCCCTCACACCCCACAAAGTTCACCAAAAACACAAATTAAAGTTGGGACAGGAGCCTTTGAACCAGAACCCCGGTTTGCTATTTGTGGCCCCCTTATGCTAAGTGCGGCTGTTGGGGGAGTTTCGTCTCAGTGTGTAGGTGCCCCCAACAGGACCAGCAACCACCAGAAACCAAGCTGATCCCATTCAAAGGGCTCCGGAGGCCCCCTTTGGAGGGCACATTCATGTGGACCAGTCAGTCCCCAAAGAGCCGACCTCCCCTCCTCTGTACCAGCGACGGACACGGGCCACTCCCAGAGTCAGGCTGCCGTTCCCCAGGAGGCCTCTGGGGCAGGCATCCAACCTGCCTGCTTGTTTTTCCAAAAGCAGTCTAGAAAGAGGACATGCTGCCTGTGTGGAAGGGGGCCTCTGTGGGGAAACATAACACAGTTCTACTGCAGCGCAATACAGACCCCCCCCCCCCCCCCGTTCGCCCTCCCCCACTCCCCTCAGAGCAGAGCACATGGCCACAGAGCTCCTCCAGGTCACTGCCTGGAGCTCTGTCACTTTATCCTCCAATGCACCCATCGTGGTGACTCAGGCAGGAGAGGACAACGAATGGCGTTCCCTCCTGAAGGCACCTCTTTCTGGGACTTTATAGGCCCAGAGGTGAGCTCCTTGGCAATTTTTCAGCTCCTCCTTCCTCCCCCCACCCCCACCACTGCATGGAAACCGGCTTGGGAGAGACGTGTCATTCTCACTGGGAGCTGTGTCCTTAGCATAAAACGCCATAACAATAATTTCACAGCAGCTCGAGCTGCACCCGGAATATGTCCAGGTGAGCCCCTTGGGCATAAGATGTTTGCTGTTCCACCCTGGCCTGTGAACAAATGTTTTTCTCCTTTCTGAGCTTACCTGTAGCTAACTCAGCGCTGAGTCTACGCCGGGCTCTACACTGAGGTTGACTTGCTTTATTTCATTTACTAGTGAAGCCAACAAACACCCCATCGAGTAGGCACTACTGTTGTGTCCATGTTACTATTAAGAAAGACACGGGAAATTAAGAAACGCTAGAATCCCTGTTGCAAACCTCTGCCACAGTGCCTCCCAGGTGGAAAATGCTGTGAGCTTTGTTCTCTTTAGGAATGAAAGTACCTTGAAGGTGGGGACCAAGTCTTAAAATCTGTGCCAAGTTCACCGTCTGGTCACGGCTACCAAGTGGGTGTTTCACAGCTGCCTAATCAGCCCATTTCTCCATAAGAATTTCTACAAAGCACATATCTATTTAGAGCCTCCTATGGGGTAGACAAAGGCAGCACATGACCTATTTGAGAGAGATTAGTCCGTAGGAAACAAAGAAATCAATTAAATGTTACACTAAAATAAATATTTCAGCCTCAGAGAAAGGGGAGAACAGAAGCATGGAGAGGCGGCAGGTCCTGAAGAATGAAGATCATGCCAAGAGGTTGAGAAAAGGAAGGGTGTGAGGAAAGTCTTGGGGAAAAGAAAATGAGACTTGACCTGTAACAACGTAATCTGTACATTGTAATTTCTCTTCATCATCAAGGCTGGGCATTCTAGAAATCTTACAGAGTCGCTGCTCCTGATAAAAGCAAATACTTCTTAGCTCATCAAAGAGATTTTTTCCCCTAGATTTTTTTCCGTATATAGGTATGTTCTAGAAGCAGGACTGGCCTGGTTCTTTCCAGGGCTGTTCTCCCTGTCCATCCTCTTCTACTTCCAATTAGTTTCTTTGAATTTAGTTTTAGAAAACTGAATGCCCAGCAAATATAATATATATATTTTAGAGGTCTGGTGCGTGAAAATTCATGTACTGGGGGAGAGGGGAGTCCCTCAGCCCAGCCTGCCCCCTCTCACAGTCTGGGAGCCCCCAGGGGCAGGAGGCAACCTGGTGATCAGGGGAAGGTGACGCCCATCACACCTCTGCTGCTGCCACCAACTTTGTGACAGCATGAAGGTCAATTAGCATATTCCTCTTTATTAGATAGAATATATACACTTTGGAATCTGAGTAACCAGATTATTATGATCTCTGAACTTATAATAATCTGGCCACTCAGTGTTCATCCTATATAATAAAAGACTAATATGCAAATTGTGCCCTCAACCAGGAGTTCAACCAGCAGGCAGGCTGGCCAACCACCCATGTCCCCTCCTCCTGGCCAGACTAGCCGAACCCCTCTCATGCACGAATTCATGCACTGGGCCTCTAAGATATATACACATACACACATACACACACATATTATATGTGTGTATGTGTGTGTGTGTATATATATACACACACACACATATATATATACACATACAGACACACATATATTATACACACACACACCACACACTGAGTGGCCAAATTATTATGTGTTCAAAGATCATAATAATCTGGCCACTCAGTGTGTGTGTGTGTGTGTGTGTGTGTATGAAATACTATATATATATATATATATATATATATATATATATACATATATAGTATTTCAGAGAGGAAGGGAGAGAAAGAGAGAGTTAGAAACATCAACAATAAGAAAGAGTCATTGATTGGCTGCCTCCAGCACCTCCCCCACTGAGGATTGAGCCTGCAACCCTGCAACCTGGGCATGTGCCCTGACTGGGAATAGAACTATGACCTCCTGGTTCTTATGTCGATGCTCAACCCCTGAGTCACACCAGTCAGGGGGTCGGGCGCAAAAACTCCTATTCCCCTGCCTGCTTAGTATGGTCTTTGGAGATGATGTCAAACCTTGATTGATCATGCCTCCTGTGACAGGTAATGTGCCAGGCATTCTTCATGCGTTAAGTCATTGAATATTCCAAAGAAAGGTAGCTCATTAACTATGACCACCCTCTTTTTCATAAGTGAAAAATGGAGCTGTTGCAAGATTCAGTAACTTACTCAGTGGCACAATTCTGGTCATTAGCAGAGCCTGGACTCCAACCTTGGAAGTTCATGTGACCTCCAAGTCTATGCTCTCGGTCCACTAATAACTGCCTCTCACGTCACTGAACTTTACAGCGTCCCAGTTTCCTTAATTTGTAAGATATTCAAAAAATCTACACCTACGGAGAGGAGGAGGAGCAATGTGGAAGGGAAGCATCGAGCCACGCTTGAACCTGGTGCGGTTTCACAGTTCCTGGTCTGCCACGGCCTTCCCCTGTGATGCACTTGTTTTTGTTCAAGTTCATCATTATCAGTTTTCGCCATTCAAAAGCACTGAGTGTGCATATTAGCTTTGTCTTGTCCAATGACTTCAAGGAGTCTGTAAGTATTCAGGAAGTACAGAGGACTCTTACATATTTTGTATCTTTCTTAATTGTATCACGTCCCCCAAATGGACACTCAATTACTTTATCTTTTAGCTTCTCCCTTTCTTTCTCTTCTGTAGCTTTACAGATCTCATTGAGTGTGAAACTAGGAAAGGACTTTCCACAGAGGTGTGTCTACAGGTAATAAAGGTGTAAGGAATGAGGCGGATTGTTCTTCGGTGGGAAGGGGAACCCCAGGTGCTCTTAGGTCAGGCATTAAATACTGTTCCACCGAATACACATACCAGGCAGGTGTCTGAGCAGGTGGGGTGGCCCCGGGCACATGCTGAACGGGACACATGGGAGGTTGGTGGATATAATTACACCTTCATAAAAATGAATGCTGGACTCTTTCCCCTGCAGTGTCTTAGCTACGGGTGCTAACATAAATATTTTAATTAGTTTCAGCTTCCGAAAGAGTCCCAGACTTCCAAATCTGCCCCCTATAGGGAAAATAATTTTAAATCTCACCAGCTGGCAACGAATCCCTCCCAAATGAAAACAGAAAACCAAAAATCACATTTCTAACTAAACAAGTAAGTGTACTTCTTAGATACACAGCTTCATTATGCATTTGGCAGCTTCCAGTGACATAGTCTTGGGCAAGAGTGCGGCCCCCAGATCTTTTATCGTTTACCTCGAGCTGTAGAATGCCACTGCCCAAGCACAACAGAGGTCCTGGAAGTCACCGCCCCTGTACTTGATTTTTCAGAAAATATAGGTGAGTCCCAGGGCATTTAAGTACCTAAACACATAACTAATCTACAGTGGTTTCCAGGTAAGGAAAATGAGGACACATTAACAAAAGGAAGGAAGGAAGGAAGGAAGGAAGGAAGGAAGGAAGGAAGGAAGGAAGGAAGGAAGGAAGGAAGGAAGAAGGAAGGAAGGAAGGAAGGAAGGAAGGAAGGAAGGAAGAAGGAACCCATACAAATGAGTTCCAAATGGTCAGAGATGGAATAAGTGAGAGTAACAGTGGGCAGAGGGGAGTGGAAGAGGTGAGAGAGGGAACATATAACTAGCATTGGAAACAACATCTGCAAACAACCCAGGAAGGGTTTCCCCTTCCCCCCTCCCTCCTTCCCTTCTTTCACCCTCCCTCCCTTCCTTCTTCCTTCTTTCCTTTCCTTTCCTTTCCTTTCCTTTCCTTTCCTTTCCTTTCCTTTCCTTTCTCCTTTCCTTTCCTTTCCTTTTCCTTCCTTCCTTCCTTCCTTCCTTCCTTCCTTCCTTCCTTCCTTCCTTCCTTCCTTTTGTTAATGTGTCCTCATTTTGCCCTCAATAGTCACCATCCTATGAGGGAGGTATCAATATTCCTCTTTTACACATGGGGAATCTGGGCTGAGACCCAACCAGGTGACTTGCCTGGTACCACAGCTGGTGAGCGCTGGACCTGCCATCAGTGGTCCGACTAGCTCCCTCCTAGCCCCTGCATTGTGTCCCTGGGCCATTGTAGAACAGATGAAGGCAAAATGTACCACAGGCCTGAAGGGCAAAACACGCCCCAACCTTTTAATGTAACGTCCTTCCTTTTACATCTATACAGGCCACTGCCTGGAGGGTGGGGGCTACATTTGGGAGCACAAATCAGAGTGATGCCAGTCGGATTGGAATATGCTGAGTAAAGACAAAGGGAAGAATCTAGGTTAACTCCGAACTTTCTTCTCTCTGAGCAAAGTGGTAGAGTCCATACCAGGTAGACTATCTGGGCCAAGTGTGCTTTCAGGAAACAACCCCTTACATTGGAACAATGCCTCTTTCACTTTTTCAAAGGGTTCTCATCCCTCCACTCCTGTGGACGTAAACGATCACATTGAGTTTTATCTAGGTTAGTTTCAGAAAAGATTAAGTTCGTGGATTTCTAGGATAAAGAATGTTGATTTTATTATGTTGCTTCAGGTAGCATTCACTATACAAATACTATTCTCTCTTAAATCCCAATAAAGTTTAAGTAAACGTTCAAAAAAGAGGGGGATATGTTATTTTCATTATAAAAGATATTCCCACAAAATTCGTTAAAGCAGTGGAATTTTCTCAATATTCATGTATTTATTCCACAAATCTCAGCAATGTGCTGGGCACAGTGCCAAGGGCTGTGTGTAAGGTGCTGAAGTGAGCAGTCTCAGAGGATACCGATAGGAAATACACAAATGGGTTCCAAATGGTCAGAGATAGAATAAGTGTGAGTAACAGTGGGCAGAGGGGAGGGGAAGAGGTGAGAGAGGGAACATATAACTAGCATTGGAAACAACATCTGCAAAGACCTAGAGGTAGGGAAAAGTTTGGCAAGTTTGGGAAACAAATAGCATGGCTACAATGTAGAGAGATGGGGGAGAGCAGTTGAAGATGAAGTGCTACTGGGACTACATTGAAATAATCTTTTAGAAATACATCATCACTTCCCAGAGAATGCAGGAAGTGAAGATAACTATCATGTTGGAAGCCACTGTTCATAAAAGAAATTTCAGGAATCCTATCTAATAAAGAGGTAATATGCAAACTTACCATCACTCCAACACACAAGATGGCTGCCCCCATGTGGACACAAGATGATCACACAAGATGGGAAGCAGGGGAAGGCAGTTGTGGGTGACCAGGCCATCAGGGGAGGGCAGTTAGGGGTGACCAGACTGGCAGAGGAGAGTAGTTGGGAGGGACTAGGCCTGCAGAGGAGGGTTGTTGGGGTTGACCAGGCCTTCAGGGGAGGATAGTTAGGGGTGACAAGGCCTGCAGGGGAGAGCAGTTAGGGGTGACCAGGATGCAGTGAGGGCAGTTGGAGGTAATCGGGCCAGCAGGAGAGCAATTAGGCATCAATCAGGCTTGTAGGACAGTGGTTGGCATTGATCAAGCTGGCAGGCAGAAGCAGTTAAGGGCAATCAGGCAGGCAGGCTAGTGGTTGGGAACAAGCAAACCTGGATTGCAAGAGGGATGTCTGACTGCCCATTTAGGGGTTCAAGATTGAAAAGGGTGCAGACTGGGCTGAGGGACACCCCTCTGCCCCCTGCCACCGCCATGCACAAATTTCGTGCACCAGGCCTCTAATGAAATTATAAGTTTCTCCCTCAAATGATAAAATTAGTCAATAAGGAAGTGATTTGATTCATATATAGTTTAGTTATTCCACAATTGGGTAAAGTGTGTCACATTTTTTCTGTGTAAGTTAAGAAATCCTTGGGTGACTAGCTGGCAATTTTTGTCAACTTTGGGGAAAGGGTGGATAAGATATTCCAAATTGGTGGCCCAGAAGCTAACTTTGGTCCAAAGCCAGGGTTTCTTTGGCCTGGATAGTGTTTTACAAAATCTCAGTAAGTTGCAATGGCAGGAAATGCCATCTCCTCTTGTAATGGGTACACAGCCACACTACATCCCCCAGCCTCCCCCGCATGCAGGAGGGACCACGTGACTGAGCTCTGCCAATGGGATGTGGGCAAGTATGCTGTCCTGCTTCCAGGCCTTGCCCATGAAATCCCTTCTCCCAGGGCTCCTGGTGCTCTTTCTCCCTCCATCCACAGCTGAACGCATAGGGAAATGCCAGAGAAGATGCAGAGCCACTGGGGGACGGAGCAATGGGTCCTGGTCAGAGTCTCTGCCCTGGCTGTGATGGGAATGAGCAGGAAAACGTATGGCGTTCATCACTGAGATTCTGAGTTTGTTCCAAAGGTGTCTTTGTTTCAGTCCCTCCAGAGTCAGGTTGTAAGATACAGGGCGGTGTTTGTAACTCAGGGTGGGAAGAGACAGGGAAGATCAGGTTATCATTTCAATATCACACTCTCTCAGGATCGGAAGGAAATTCTTTAAGGCCACTTATCGGCAATTTCATGTGGTTTGTAAAAATGTCTCTATTTAAAAAGCCATGTGGTTGAGGCAGTGTACACTCAGTTAAAGCACTCTGATTTGGGAGCTGGACAAATGGATTGAAATCCCAGCTCTGATACTTATTACCTTGCACCCTTTACTTGCCTTCAGGAGCCTTGGGGGAATAGCCATGTTTACCTCATGGAGTCTTTGTGAGGGGTACGTGAGGTAAATGCCATTGGGGGGTTATAAGTGGTAGCTATTGTTATTATCGCAAAAAGACCGAATGCAAAGGAAAAGCAATCCCGATTAGACTGGGTTTCCAGTCATGCGTCTTGCTGGAAGGCACCTGCGCACACAATGCGCATATGCAGAGTGGCCAGAGAGCCACTTAGACAAACATTCGTTTTTCTTGGAAAATGGGAACACCTTTCCATTAGCATGAAGACTAGGATTATTAAGCAAGCCTCACACCCTCCCCTCACCCTGCTCTTCTAAACAGATAAGAAAGAGCGATGATGGAGAGCAGCATGCCTCAGTGTTTGTCCAGAAAATAAAGTCCCAGGAGGGAATAGCCATCTCTTTGTCTGCCTTCTCTCTTCACATGTCTTAGACATTAGAAAAGAATAGGACATTTTTTAATGAAATCACAATCTGCTTTTGCCAAAGAAGGAAACATTGACGGGAAATGTTAATGACCTCATTTACCTCTGAGGCATGTCTGTGCCCTTGTCTTGGTCATCGAGCTGTGAAAAATCATTGTGCTGTCCAATAATCTTACCGAGAAAAAGGGTAAAGACACTTCCTGCTGAAAACAACAGACCATGCTAGACCTACCTAAGAACGGCAATTGGGCCAATGGCCACCAGGTCAGCTGTGGCACATGGTAGATTTCCCTTCCTTACGGTGCCTGGTTTATTCCCTGGGGAAGATGCTCTAGCTCAGCGGCTAAGTGAAATAAGGTAGGTTACAAAATAAGATGTGGGATGGGATCATAAGCACATTCTGGTAAAAGCATGGAAAGTGTCCATTAGATTTCTTTTTGTTGTTGTTCTCCAGCCACAGAAATCCACTCTGGCTCACAAGTAATGGAATTTATTGGAAGGATGTGGAATTTCACCGAACTATCACTTAGCTATTGTTGCATAACACACTACCCCAAATTTAGTGGCTTAAAGCATCAATTTATTTGGCTCCGTGATGCAGGATGGTCTTCTGCATGTGCCTGAGGGCAGCTGTGAGTGACTGCTTCTGTACGTGGGCTGAGCCCCCTGGGCTGTCCCCCACAAGGGTTCCCATCCCTCACAGTCTGGTCCAGTCTGTTCTTAGAGTCGAGTCAGGGCTCCCAGGGAGAGTGTGGAGCACAGAGGGCCTTCTGGAGCCTCAGCTCTGAGCTGGCACTCCCTCACTTTCCCTGCAGTCCATTGGCCAAGGCAAGTCTCAGGCAATCCTGAACCAAAGGCTATGGGCTGGACTCCACCCCTTCAGAGGACTCCTTATTATGAAGGATATTGAGACGAAAGTCACCAGCTGGGACCATCCATGCAATACATTTTCCATAATAGAACTGAAGGAGAGGCTGAAGAATTAGTTCTCAAAGGGCCAGAACCCAGGTACGCTCCAGGTGTCTGGTGATGGGAACTAATGGGTGACCTCCTCTCAGGAGGGAGGGACACCGGAGTGCTCAATCCGTGAGGCTCAAGTGGCTGGACACTGGCATCACCCCTTGCTCACCTGCCTACCGCGTTGTCAGTGGAGAACCTGACGTCTGGCTGGCAGTCCCACTAGAAAGGATTTTCCACTGGTTAAGGGGTTCTCCCCACAGCAAAATATGGGTGTGGCCCCTGCAGAAGTCAGAGTGAATGCTGAGCCACCTGTACCAATCTGCTTTCTTCAGACACCAAAATGGTAAGAGCAGTAAGATCTGTGTGTTGGGTTTACAGAAGAGTTTTCTTTTTGTTTGCATATACTTCTGAAATTTCTCCAAAAAACATATATCTATTAAGTAATGTTTTAGGTTATGGAAATAAAGGTATAGAAACTCACAAACTTGTGGCAAGATTGGGATATAGTGAAAAGGTATTTGGACTTCAGGCACTTTTAGCTCTACCCTCTTCTTCCTCATCCTCCTCCCCCCCTCCCATGACTACTTCTACCACAATTCACATGCGCACACACACACACACACACACACACACACACACCCCTCTTCCATCTCATTCCGGAAAGGAAACTGCTTTGAGTCTCTGTAAAGTCATTTCCATTTATGAATAATGAATTACATACATAACTCTAACTTACCAGATAAATTATTTTATATCCTGGCTGACACTTTCATTTTGTCTCAATAGACTACATTTTAGCCCTCAACTTCAAACTGAACCATAAGGACATGTGAGAGGAAGGTTTTCTTCACCTTCCTCTTCTTTAGTCCCCACCAACAGATGCTGACGTGACAGTCCAATGACAGACCACGGAGATCTAACAGATGCTCCTCCCTCCCTGGGGAACGCTCAGGACTCAGGCTTTACATACCAGATATCAGCCCCTGCAGAAAATATCCTTCCTCACCCATTACAACATGCAGAGTCTAATGGAAAAAGGAGAAAAGAGAGAGGGGGAGTGGAGAGGGAGAGAGAGAGAGATCTGTATACGCTCATGGGAGCCACTAATATATGGTTTTGACCTTGTGGTTTGGAATTAGGGTAGCCAAACAAACACAGGACATTCAGTTAATTTGAATTATAGGTAAACTAGAGGTCTGGTGCACAACAATCATGCATTGGGGGAGGGGTCCCTCAGCCTGGCCTGTGCCCCTGTGCCCTCTTGCAGTCCAGGACCCCTTGGGGAATGTCTGTCTGCAGGCTTAGGACTGCTCCCTGTGAGGATCAGACCTAAGCAGGCAGGCAGACATCCCCCTAAGGGTCCTTAGCGCTGCCACGGAAGGCGAGAGAGACTCCTGCCACCACCGCTGAGCTTGCCAGCCATGAGCCCGGCTTCTGGCTGAGCAGCACTCCCCCTGTGGGACTGCACTGACCACCAGGAGGCAGCTCATATGTTGAGTGTCTGCCCCCTGGTGGTCAGTGCGCATCATAGTGGTTGTCCTGCTGTTCAGTTGATTTGCATATTAGCCTTTTTATTATATAGGATAAGAAATAACTTGCTGATGTATGTTCCATATATTGTAGATTTTGCCAATTTGAATAGGACAGAAATACTAAAAATGCATTTGTTTTTATCTGAAATTCAAATATCATTTGGTAAATCTGGCAACCTTAGTTCGATTAGATTTCTAATGTTATATGTTCCCCTAGACCACCCCACTCTTGGGCACAGAGAAAATATACTACCTGAATCAGACTTTGGACAGAGAAAGGCCTACAACTTATGACTATTTTGAAGCATCTGAAAGAAATCAAAGAGGAAACACTTTATGGAAGGGTATTCCTCATTTCCCTGTGGGCATGTCAGTTTGGACCTGGAATTAAGAGTCTGGTTCTAAATTCAGGGAAAAAGTAGTTTTTTTCTTCTTGATTTGTTTTTCCTTAACATAAACACTGTGTGCGCCCGCATGGGGGCCCAGTGAGATGCCCCCTCTTCAGGACCTAAAAACAGGGAAACAAGATTGACCCTTCCCTCTGAGAACCTAGTTAACGAAACGGACTCAAAATATCCTTGAAACCTCCCAGAGCAGCCATAAGGCTGTAGGGAAATCTGCAATGTTAGCAAACACAGGAAAGGAGTGTGTGATAAGAAAGGGGGTAAAATAAGTGCTGACCTGGGGAAGACCGGCTTGAAGAGGAGGGTTTTGGCAATGCCTGGCTGGCACTGCCTGGGCCGTTCAGGGTGGAACTGGG
The DNA here is from genome assembly GCA_027563665.1 of Antrozous pallidus. Classification (NCBI taxonomy): domain Eukaryota; kingdom Metazoa; phylum Chordata; class Mammalia; order Chiroptera; family Vespertilionidae; genus Antrozous; species Antrozous pallidus. The sequence goes on along the minus strand of CM050522.1, from coordinate 39,084,148 downwards.
GGTGGAGACACCAGCCTAGTGAGGAGAGATCTGTATTTTGTTCTGTGCAGCCCAGTGAGAATGCTGGCTCCTTGAAACAGGCAGTCTGTCTCGTGCACCAACATCGATGATACATTCTCGGAGAAAAGCGCACTCTCTGTGCCCCAAATAAATCCACAGGGGCTGCACATCACGGGAGGAATGGCGGCGCTTTCCCCCTTAGTCATTGCGCCTTTGCACAGGATTCTGTGTAGCCACCTTTTCATTTGCCACTAATGAGGTTGCACTATTTTAGCCTTTATTGACAAGGAGGAAATGGAAGGCAGGCAGGTGTCCAGAGCACAAATCAATGAAAGGACCATTTCCTTCCTGTTTGCAATGGGTGGGGTGCTTCAGCTGCTAGAGCTCCATCCTTTGGTTATGTTTCCTAAACAGAGCCAGGCTGAATTCTGAAACCTGCCAAGTGGATCCACTCACACATCTCTTGTTTACAGTCTTCCTCAACCATTGCAGTCTGAGAGCATGGAGTCAAGGTCAAGTTCCCTCATTTACCTTTTGTTTACCAAATGCTTAGGCAGCTCCTGTTGTCTGCCGGGCCCTATTTTAGAATAATAACTCGTTTAAAACTGCTGTTAGCCGTATGAGGTAGGAACTGCTACTGTTTTCATTTTAAAGAGGGGGAAACTTATTTTATATCCTGGCTGACACTTTCATTTTGTGTCAGCCAGGATATAAAATAATTCTTCTTAGCATTAGAAAAACTAATCCTAAATTTATATGGAACCACAAAAGCTCCTGAATAGAAAAAAAACAAAACCAAAAAAACCAACAACATTTTTTGGGGAAAGAACAAAGTAGGATGTATCATGCTTCTTGATATCAAACTGTACTACAAATCTACAATCATCAAAATAATACAGTACTGTCATTAACATATATATATATGAAATTCAGTGGAGAGCCCAGAAGTAAATCCTGGCTTATATGGTCAATTAATCTATAACAAAGGATGTAAAGATATACAACGGGGTATAGGCAGTCTCTTCAATAAGTGGTGCTGGGAAGACTGGCCAGATACATGTAAAAAATAAAATTGGACCACTATCTTGCACCATATACAAAAATAAACTCAAAATTAATTAAAAACTTAAGTGTAAGACCTGAAATAATAAAACTCCTAGAAGAAAACATAGGCGATAAACTCTTTGATAGCATTCTTAGAAGTATATTTTTGGATATGATCCTTGGGAAAAATAAACAAAAAATAAATAAACAAATGGGACTACATCAGACAAAAAAGTCTTTGCACAATGAAGGAAACTATCTGTAATGATAAAAGCGTAATATGCTAATTAGACAGGACATCCTTCTGTCCTTTGGGATGAAGCCGGGGCTGTGAGGGAAGCCCAGGTCCCGGGTGCCAGGAGGAAGCTGGTGCCGGCAGCTGGGGAAGGAAGGACTAGTATTGCACAAATTTCATGCATTGGGCCTCTAGTCTATACATATAAAGAGGAAATATGCTAATTTTCCCATTATGGTATCTCAGTCACAACCAGTCTGTGGATGGGGCCAGGGGCCGGGACTTCTGCCCCCAGCCCTAACATCACTCTGCCTGCGTGCTTCCCCACCCAGCACTGAGGTGAAGCTGCCTGCCTGCGTCCCTGGCTAGGGATGTGACATTGCCTGTGTGCATCCCCATTCAGTGCTGACGTGATGCTGCAGGGAGGGATGGGGAGAGGCCTGGGCTTCACAGGGAACCTCAGGCCGCACCCCCCCCCCCCCAGCAGGGCTTGATAGGGGACCTCAGGCTGCACCCTCCCAGTGCTGGGCTGTAGGATATGAGGGGCTTGACAAGGGGTGGAGCCAGCTGGGTCTCGGTCTCTCCCAATGGGGTTGGGTCTCCTGCATTTTCAAAGTGCGTGAGGGTGGTGGGTGGGGACTTGACTCTAGGTCCACAGCACACCCCAGACTCTGATAGAAGGGAGATTTTATATACATTTTACTACTTTTCTTTCATCTCTGACACTTCTATTATAGAGAAAGGGCAAATAGCAATATTAAAATATTTCTTCTAATTAATTCCCTTTTAATGTGCATGAAATTCATGCACTGGGCCATAATAAAATAAAAACAACCTATTAAAATGGAGAATATACATCCAATAAGGGTTTCACATTCCAAAATATATAAGGACAGTCAATGAATACAAACACCAATAAACACAGTCCAATTGAAAAATGGATATTTCTCCAAAGAGGAAATACAGATGACCAATAGACATATGAAGAGATGCTCAACATCACTAAACATCAGAAAAATGCAAATTAAAATCATAAGGAGTAATCACCTTGCACTTGTCAAAATGACTATCATCAATAACGTAACAAATAAAAAGTGCTGGCCAATATTTGGGGAAAAGGGAACCCTCAGGCACTGTTGATAGGGTTGTGAATTAGAGCAGCCATTATGTAAAACAGTATGGAGATAACAAAAATCTAAAAGAAAAGTTACCATATGATCTAGCAATTCTACTTCTGGGTATTTATTAAACAAAGAACACCAAAACCAAAACAAACAAACAAACAAACAAAAACACAGAGTCATGGATGCATGGAAAAGACTGACAGCTGTCAGAGGAAGAAAGGGGAGGAGGGAGAGGGGACTGGATGAAGGAACGTGAAAGGATTAGCCAAAAAACAGACATACATGACAGACAGACACAGAGGGAAAGGGGGATGGGAGGGTAGGTGGAGGTAGCAAAATGTTGGGGGAAATGGGGACGGAAAGAGACTTTGCTTGGGGCAGTGGGTGAAGGATGCAGTGTGAACATGATGTTTCATTGAATTGCACGCTTGATACCTATGTGGTTCTGAGAGCCATTGTCACCCCAATAAATTCAATTAAAAACCATATCTAAAAAAATATATGTATCCCTATGTTCACTGCAGTATTATTAGTAATAGCCAAGATATGGAATCAACCTAGATGCCCATCAATATGTAAATGGATAAAGAAGATGTGACATATATATATATATAATTCAGCAATAAAAAAAAAGAATAAAATCTTTCCATTTGTGACAACATGGATTGACCAAGAGGTCATTATGCTAATTGAATGTCAGACAGAAAATAACAAAACCAAATGATTTCACTTATATGTGGAACCTAAAAGAAACCACAAATGGATAAACAAAACAAAATAGAAACATATACATAGATATAGAGAACAAGTCGATGGTTACTAAAGGGGAGATAGGTAGGGAGATAGGAATGTAAAAAATGATGAAGGAACTAAATAAATAGGAGATAGATAATTCAGTTCAAAAGTTTGAATACCAAATTTGATTTCTTTCCTTTAAAAATTTTTTTGTGGCTACTATTTATTTTGCTGATATTTTAAGGCAAGTTTTAAGCAACTATTAACCAACCACTAACCAGAATATAAACATTCAATGTTCAAGTGTTTTTGCATAAGAGACTTTTATAAAAACAGGGTTAATTTGAATCCAAAGATAATTTTAAAACTCATACACATTGAATGCATCAATTCTAACCTTAAAATTTTATCATGATTGGGTATATGATAAGTGGGTTGACCATATAGCTCATCATCTAAGTTGCAATTCTTTTAAGCATATAAGAGGGAGTTATTAATAATCATGCCCAGACCCCCTGACATTAAACAAAGACTCAACAGATACAAGCAGAAGGTACGGTCCCTCTAATGATAAATGGGGCACATCAAGCTATGATACAGTTCATTCTGGATAAGCCTGACTAGGACATCTTGCAAAGCCCTGCCATTCTTGTCCTGGGCTGGCACTGCTGTCAGCCAGGTTTATAAGTGTTTTGAGAGCACATGGCAGTATTCTGATGAGAACAGCTTGGGGGCCCTGCAGACCTGCTTCTGCCCAGCACTGATGCAGTCGCTTCACAGAGCACTTGGGACCCCACAAATGTCGGCCAAGTGAGTGTGCACACCCTGGTACCACGGACTGGCTAATTCTCAATAGGTGCCCCACTGCCATCTGACCTTCCAAATAGATTTCTCTCTGGGTCCCCTTGAGAGTCTCTGGTTCAGTGGAGGATGACAGGATGTCACAGAGCCTGGAAACCCTGTCAACGGAGTGACAGCTGAAGGAAGTGGGGACAGAGAGCGTGGAGAAGAGAAACAGGGGCCCCAAGGGTGGCGACAGAGAGCGGACCTGCTGCCATGTGCAGAAGGTGGAGGTTTGCTTCGCGTGGCCAGAGCGCAGTGCAAAATGGAAACTTCAGATAATGATACTTGGGCTCAACTTAAGTGATTTCTCTCACTTTTTAAAAAAATTTTTGAGAGAAATGTTTTAATGACAAAATTGCACATGCGCTCTGTAAAAACAAACAGACAAACAAAACCAGGCACACATCCAACCAGGATTGAGCCTGCAACTCAGGTGCATGCCCTTGACCAGAATCAAACTGGGGACCTTTCAGTCCAAGGGCCAATGCTGTATCCACTGAGTCAGACTGACCAGGGCTCTGATACTTGTTCTTAAGAGAAAGGATGTTCGGGTGATTTAAGCTGTTCACAAATGGAAGGGCTGACTAGGCATTTTAGCAACCAGCCACACTGAGCAGAGGTTGGTGGACCACTTGGCTGGGACATCTGAGAGGATATTAAAGCCATAGAGGGGAAGGCGGGGAGAGTTGGACCGAGTGCTTTCCAAGATCCATTTCAGCACTCTGCTTCCCTGACTTCCTGTGCACGCCCTGGGCGGGGAGCGAGACCGGGGAGGAGCCCTGGGAACAGAATAGTCCAAATGGCCCCCTTCTCCACCCCCAGGAGGAGCAGCCTCCTGTAGCAGCGACAGGAATGCCGGCGGCAGCGCGGTCCCAACTGCTCTCTGAACCTGGGGAGCTTTCAGTATAGGTGCCTCCATGTAAAACAAAACAAATTCTTCTCCAAACTCTGCAGGTTCCACACTGACAGCAAACACTGTGCTTTCTGAAGAGCCTGCCGGGGCAGGAAATTACTCCCTCACCAGTTCCCTGTTTTGACATTTCATCAAGATGGAATTCAGTAGCCATAAAAGATAACATTGTTTAGTTGACCTTAAGAAAGACACACTGGTTGGATTTTATAGTGTTCAGGATCTCCTCTACTTGATATATGTTAGAGAGATGTATTTCTTTTTTATCTTGAAAACAAAGATAACTTCCAGAAACATGGCACTAAGAGTATATTGATTATCTATACACTGAGTGGCCAGATTACTATGATCTCTGAATGCATAATAATTTGGCCACTCAGTATATATATATTAGAAGCCCGGTGCATGAATTTATGCATGGATGGGGTCTAGCCAGCCTGGCCAGGGGGAGAGGACATGGGTGGTTGGCCAGCTTGCCTGCTGGTCAAACTCCTGGTCGAGGGGACAATTTGCATGTTAGCCTTTTATTATATAGGATATACACTGAGTGGCCAGATTATTATGCATTTAGAGGTCATAATAATCTGGCCACTCAGTGTATATCCTAATAACATTCACCAGTTAACATAATTGCTTTCTCTCTCTCCAAATATATATATATATATTCGCCAAAATGTATATCCACACTTTGAACAATTATAAAGGCAGTATTTAGTGAAATACACTATCAGCTGTTAAAGTGTGCACATGTTTTGGGGGACACCCTGTGTATATATTAGCTTCATCAGCAGGAGCTGCTATGAGCTGAATGCTCCTCTCCCTCGTCAGATTCATATGGAAATCCTCCCCTGCAATATGACAGTGTCAGATGGTGCAGCCTTTGGGTGTGGTCAGGTCATGAAGGCAGAGCTCTCACCATAAGGAGCAGTGCGTGTCCCTGTAAAAGAGGCCCACAGAGCTCCATGGGCTCTTGCCTGGGTGAGGATACAAGGACAGATCTGTGACCTGGCCCAGTGATCTTGACTTCCAGCCTCCACACTGTGGGAAGTAAATTTCTGTTCCTTGTGAGTCACCCCACCTATGGTAGTCTGTAGCCCATGTGGACTAAGACGGGAAACATTTGAGCTAAGTTGTGGACATCATGAGCCTTCCCAACTCAACATATGGGCAAAAGTCTCCTAAGGACAAGGGCAAGAATTAGGATCAAATTTAGGACATTTAACATCCATATTATACTACTATTGAATATAGTCATATTCAAATTTTGCCAGTCTTTCCCATATTGTCCTTTAAAACATGTCTTCCCAATCTGAATTGCAAATCCCACTTAGCTGTCATGTTTCCTTAGTATCTTATCTTAGAACTAGAGGCCCAATGCACAAAATTCATGCAAGAGGAGGCCTTCCTTCCCCCAACTGCTGGCACCAGCTTCCCTCTAGCACCCAGGACCCGGACTTCCCTCACAGCTCAGCTTCATCTGGAAGGTCATCTGGAAGGACGTCCAGAAGGACACCCAGTCTAATTAGCATATTATGTTTTTGTTACTATAAACAGTTCCTCAGCCTTTGTCTTTTCTGATATTGATATTCTGGGCCAGTACAGGCCCTTGAATGTTTAGTTAGTTCTTTGATTTGGGTTTGTCTGGCGCTTCCTTTGGATGAGGTTCAAATCATGCATGTGCTGTGTCCTCAGTACTTTACAGGAGGAGGCACCTGCTTCAGTTTGTCACCTTATTGGTGATGTTTACTTTGACCATGAGGTTAAAGTGGTTTCCATGTGATTTTGCCATTTCAGAGGAATCTTTCTTTTAATAATTAATCATCTGTGAGTAGACACTGGTGGTATCACCCATATTTCTTCACTTTAAAGGTAGCTTTTCCCTTAGTTGGAATAAATAAACTATGGAGAGATACTTTTAGATTTTGTAGACAGCTTATTTACCAACAAGCTGGTTATAGCATCCATTAATACCCCTTGCTTGAATCAAGTACAATAATACTATGGTAGGTAAATGCTTTTGGAAAGAGGAATATTATAATATTGAGGTTTCCTACCTGTACCCCCTCTTAATTGTTCCTCTTTCAACACCAAAAGGGATGCTCCAGGCAAACCATTTGGGCTAATTTGACTAAAGGTCCCTAACAGCACTTTCTCCCCACCATTCCAGAGTTTGAGCTACCCCTGGTTCAACAAAAAGAGCCTGGATTGAGAGTCAGATACACAGAAGAACATGTGTCTCCATTTGATGATTCCACAGGCCCCTCTATTTTTTTTTCTTTTCTTTTGGCTGTTGATACCACAAAGTATTTTTTTAAATATATTTGCTATTGTTTTCAGAGAGGAGGGGAGAGGGAGAGAGAGAGAGAAACATTAATGATGACAGAGAATCATTGATCAGCTGCCTCCTGCACACCCCACACCGGGACCAAGCCAACAACCCAGACATGTGTTCTGACCAGGAATCAAACTGTGACCTCCTGATTCATAGCTTGATGCTCAACCACTAGCCACACTAGCCAAGCTATTCCACACACACACACACACACACACACACACACACACACTATTCTTTATAAGCATGTCAAACTCGCAGCCACAGGCCACATGCCTTGTTTATTAGGCTCATGTTAGCCTCTGAGTTTGACATTGCTTTACAGCCTTGTGGTCCAAGTTCAGTGGCACTGGTATCACATGGAAGCTCAGGAGACATGCAGAATCTCAGGCCCCACCCAGACCTGCTGAATCTGAATTTGTATATTAATGTGATTAGACTATTTACAGAGCAGGGCAATAGTAAGTTTACAGTTGTTCATGTGGAAAACAATACAATAAATAATGATGCACGAATAAACTCTGGCCTTGCTGATGTGGCTCAGTGGTTGAGCATCAACCCACAGGCCCCTCTAAATGAACATGTTTTGAACTGAATGTCTTTGAGGGGTTGAGTCCCTCAAACCTGTGCCTCCTCCAGAATTCCAGCTTCAGTGAAGGCCACCACCGTCTACCCAGTGGCCCAAGCCAAAAATCTGGGCAGACTTCTCCACTCCTGACAGTTCCTTCCCCTTCACATCTAATTACCAACCACGCCCTGTGTGATGATACTTCCCGAACACCTCCAGCTGTTTCTCCTCTCACCAGCCGCCCTCTCACCTGGCCCAGGCCCCCATCATCTCTCACCTGCTCTTCTGCAATCGCCTCCTGACTGTCCTCCTGCCTCCAAGGTTTTGTGAATCACAATCCATTCTTCTCGCTTCATCCACAGTGACCTTTCTTTGGTACAAATCTGATATGTCCCTTTTCCTCCCCTCCCATTAAACTCTCTGGTAGCTCCATATTGAGAAGGATCACTTGATTAAAGTGACAAGTCTCAACTCCCTAAGTATGGAGAGTTGGCCCACTTCAGCAGCGATATTTCTCATCCACCTCTTACTTACTTACTGCCCTCACTTCTGGCAAGATAGATCAAGACAGGCTCAAGGTGACATATACATGAAATGTGACTTTGAAAAAAATATATGTACATACATATCCTCAATATGCACACACATATCCTCAATATGCACACACCTATGCCCACTCCCCCTAGGAAATCATGGGAGCAATTCTGGCCTGGCCATTTCCCAGAACTCTGTAGAATGCTGCCCAACCCCGCCCCCCAAAACAACAACAACAACAACAAAACAAAACAAAACAAAAAAACCCGTGGACTCTCTTCTTTAAGTGAAGAGACAAGTACTCACCAGGAAATGGTTCCTTCAAGTTTGTTCATCAGGCAGGTGAAGCCATTGAAAAAGATGGACCACCAGAGGGCGCACCATGACCTGCAACAGGCTTGAGGAGCGATGGGCTCCACATTAATTTTACCTTGAAAGAAAAGATATTGGGGAACCTATTAGGTATATTTATTTGTGTGTTCTGACCACCGCATGCTATCCCAATTCCCAGAACAGCTGGATGCCTTTATTTTTAAGTCGTATCCATGGTTTCAGAACGAACATGCTGTGAGAAACCTTGCCCATCACTGAATGGAAAAGGAAATATGAAAGCTCAGGTTATTGTTTTCTCTAGAAAGTCAAATTATGCTTTAGATAGCCTTTCCTTAGGCCAGAACTCTTGATTTATTTAAGAGACTTCTGAAACTCTGTGTGGCACATTATTCATAAGTATTAGAAAATTCTCAGGAATATGGAGGATCAGGCAAAATTATAATAAAATATGACTAATCATAATAAAAATGATTGAGCATTAACTATGTTCCAGATACTATTCAAAGAGTTTGAGGTGTGTTATAAGTAAATATGAATATATTTAATTCACACAAGCTTAGACATTAAGTATTACTGTTCCCATTCTGCAAATGATAAAACAGGCCCCAAGCATTTCAGCAACTTGACTAACGTCACAAAGTTAGGACTGGGATGTAGGACTATCAGAGGTCAAAGTCCGCGATTCTGCTCAGGGTGTTGTGTATCTTGGCACCCTCTCGCCTTTCTCTTCAGAGCCCACCTTCTCCATTTCAGGACTTTTCCCCTTTCCTCACTGACAGTGCTGGGCATGACTCCAGCAGTCATCTAGAGTTATACTCTGGCTCCAAATCACTCCACTGTTTTCTAGACTTTACCTTCTTCTCCCAATCGAGTCTCATTCCTGCAGGACCACAGTATCATGCTAGCATACTTTTTAGTGCCTGGGAGGTCAACAAATACTTACTGCTCTATGCTAGACCAATTGGATTCCCACACATGTGGGATTCAGTAAATGCTTGTTGGATGGATAGGTAGATGGGTGGATGAATGGGTGGATGGGCAAAAGAATGAATATACTATACTGTTAGTGATGTCATGGACCACCCATGAGTGACAACCACCAAGGAGCCAGATCAAAATTTTAAGAAGCCTTTAATAACGAACTCGAGCCCGGGCCCACGTCTCCACTGTCACAGCAGTGAGCAACTCGAGCCCCGAACCTCGGTAGCGAGCACTTTTTATCTCCAACGCAGGGAGATTTGGCAATTTGTGATTGGCCGGTTTCACACAAAGAAAGGTAGCATAAGGTCAGTTACAGTACAGGGAAGCGGGAAATTTTAAATTTTCTTCCCAGGCTGGTGACTCCTGTTGACCTGGTATCTGGCTGTGCGGTGTTCTGGCAGCAGGATGTCCTCAGGCAAGGGAGGGCTGAGTAAATGTCACAAACAGCTAAAGGGGGTTTCGGTGGTTGTGTCTGGTCTGAGTATACGAACCACGTCCTTCTCTTCTGTCCTCATCCCCCCTCTGAGTCTGGCTATCACATTCCCTACTGGTCTTATCAGGGAATCAAATCCTTGATTCCTGCTGTCCCCCCTCATCATCCAAGTTTATGGGTTGGTCTTTGTGATTTCAAGATGGCAGCCCCCAGGTAAGTTTCATGCGGCCAACATGGTGGCTGCCAAGTCACACAGTCCAAAATGGTCTTTGCAGTCCTGTCCTGCCTTTACAGTGACAACAGAGGAAATTTCAAGTAGATGAGTTCTGAAATAAGAAAGATTTGGATTCTGGCTCTATCATTCGGTTGGTACCTAGTACTAGTCACCAAATATTTCTGGCTGTGGCCATAAATAAAAAATATTCTAATCCTGCCACCTGGAGATTACATTTGAAGATGGATAGCCTTTCTTTCATTTTTCTCTGGGCTTATATATATTCACTTTAACTCCTAAAAATTGGATTACGTTATATTCACTGTTTGTGTTACCTGACTTCAGCCATTTTTTTTCTTTCTGCTTTGCCACAGACCCTAGTTTTGTTCAGATACAGGACACCCATGAGCCTAGGGAAGGCTGGGACCTTCTCCAGCCTGAGGGAATGAAATTAACTGGTTCCTCACTGACCCCCTCCTCTCCACACCCACCCTTCCCAGGCCTTCACTGCACTATTGTCTGTGTCCTTGGGCTATGCCTAAATTTCCATGGTTAATCTCTCCCTATCCCCCCACCCCACCTTCCCTCTGAATCTCATCATTCTGGTCATGATTCTATGTCTCTGGGTTTATTTTGTTCACCAGTTTATTTTGTTCATTGGATTCCACATATGAGTAAGATCATATGATAGAAACCTACATCCTTTCTTTTAAAAAAAAATTAATTGATTTTTAGAGCAAGAGGAAAGGAGAGGTAGAGAGAGAAACATCCATGTGAGAGCATAATAGCAATGGGCTGCCTCCTGCATACACCCTCACTGGGAACAGAGCCTGCACCCTGTGTCCTGACCTGGAAATTGAACCCGCAATCTTTTGGTGTGTAGGACGGTGCTCAGCCAATTGAGCCACTCTAGCTGGGCAGTCTAGGCCATTCTTGATCGTGCCAGTCATCTTGCCAGTGATTGGCTTAAGAATAAGCATGTGGCATTATTTTGGCCAAAGAAACAGGAGAGAAGTTTGAAGGAAGCTGGGGGGGGTGGGGGGAGGGTGGGGAGTATCTTTGCTCTAAACAAACAAACAAAGCTGATCTGCAAAAGGAAACTTCCCCTTTTCTCGCCTGGGTGTGTCTGAAATAATGACTGTCCTCTTACAAAACTGAGGAGGAAGGGAGCCTGAGAGGATCAGCCAATCAGAGAAAGCCTGTGGGAGCCAGGACTGCTGCTCCATTGTTAAGCTTCTGAATGAACCGGCCTAGCAGCCAACCCTAGAAGGTGTTGCTAGATAAGATAAATAGCTTCGCTGTTTTCTGTCAATACATTCTGTTACTTGTAACAGAAAGCATCCTATTTGACAGACTATTTTTCTCAGATATTCTCCTGCCGTATTTTTCAAAGGGGTCTATGCTATTCTTTTTACTGACCTGCAACTGCTTCCCTTCTCCTGGATACTGCGTTCATTCCCACACTGTTGCTAATAGCTTAGCATTGCTGCAGTGGCAGACTCATTTTAGGTTTCATTTCCTGAGTTTAAACTCTAAGTTAAATATTATGAACCGTTTTAAGGCTTTTAATGCACATTCCAAATTGCCCAGGAGTCATTATTGGTGTGTTTTGTGCTAACCTTTAAAAAGTCTTCTTGTAAGGCCTTCTTTCTTCACAGCTGTCAATCACTGTAAGAATCATTTTCAAAAGGTATTATTCCTGCAAATGCGAACTGATTTCCAACAAGAGTTTCAGGTGAACATAGTATGTCTTCTCACACTGTATGTTCTTTGACCATGTCACCTGTCATTCACATTATTCAAATCTTACAATGTTAGGTCCCAGGGCCAAATAAGATCATGTGTTTGCCTCTTCCGGACATCACGTGTGTCGTGTGACCTTTTACTAGTGTCTGGCTTCTTTTTGTTTTGGGATTCATCCAAGTCAGGCATTGGTACTTCATTCCTATCTGTGGCTCCAGGAACTGTTTAGAAAGTAAATTCTGTGCTTCACCCAGACCAGTGAGTCCAAAGGCCCAGGAACCTGGGTCCTCACAAGCCCTTCGATCCTTCTGCTGCATCCTAGAGTGTACGCACCACTGACTTAGGGGATCCCAGTTGTGCTATTAAACACAGAGGAAGTTGTTGGGTTCTTATATTCAGGATTTTGGTATTCGGCCTACAACTCAGAGTCACTGGGGATTTTTAACAACAAAGTGGGTTTTGCCTTGTTCTGAGTCGTAGGTGAGTGCTGTCAGGACCTGTCAAATTCACATGTCGCCTCAAAGAGTGTATCGAAACCCTAGGGCACGTTCTCTCAGAATAACCCTGGACTATTTTTAATCTCCCGAAATTAACGTCAACCTTTTCCATTTTGTTTCCATCCTATTTCTAGAATGGCCAACTGCGTCTGGAGCATCTCCCGGTGTGCCTTCCGTCGCCCAGCTGCACATGGTAGGCGCCCACAAACGGGACTGCCCTGGCTGACCCCTGCCTTCCCTCTCTTGTCACACAATGCAGATTTGTCCTATGAACACGCATGCCTAGACCCAGGAGTCCACTTAAATGGCTTTCAGACACAGTGAACCTAAAGAAATTCCTATAATTTCACACATCAATTCTAAATTTCTTCTTTGGTATCCTCCCCTTAGGGCAGTGATGGGCAACCTTTTGAGCTTGGTGTGTCAAAATTTGCCAAAAAAACAAACAAACAAACAAAAAAAAACGAGCATAACTCGGGTGGTGTGTCACTTCAAGAAAAAAACCATGATTTTGCAATATTTATAGTTTAACAAAAATGTATAATTGTAATATATAACTGCATTTAGTAAATAAAAAACTAATTATTTAACTTACCTGCAATGTTTCATCCTCGGAGACCTCACCTGGCCATGCATTAGCCGAGGAGGAAACGTCCTTCTCGGCATGCGGCCCCATACTTCTCTGTATGCGACCGCATGCGGCCGCGTGTCAGTGCTGACACGCGTGTCATAGGTTCACCATCACGGCCTTAGGGTTACTTGTGCAGCCCACCTGACCCTCTGCTAGCAATTTGTAGATTTAGAAAGAAGGATGGTCTCGAATAGCATGGGAGAAAATGCCTGGAACTCGGAGTTAAATGGCCTGAGATCACATGCTGACTTCATCCACGCTCGCGTTCACAACAAATACGGTGTTTACTGCACAAACATTGTACCACGGAAACTGCACTGGCTGAGAAGACGGCATCGAACAAGATGGACGCTGCCCCTCCTCCACTCTGTTTTGTGGAGCTAAAGTCTAGTGGGAGATGGAACCAAGCAGAGAGGGCATTTCAGCACTGCCTGGGGATGCTGCGATGGGGAAGGTGCCTGCCAAGTGTGCCAGGGAGCGCGCTGGGGAGGCACTCACTCCGGTGGTGGTGTTGGGGGGCTCCGAGGAAAAAGAGATAGTCGGGTTAGACGTGAAAGATGAGTAGAATTACTTTAGGAGAGATGGATATGGGTGGGGCAAGGTGGCTTTAATGTCAGTGGCTTTCCAGAAAGAGGAAATGGCACAGCCGAGGTTGGGAGGAGAGACAGAGCCTCTCTCATGCTTAGGAATCAAGAGGCTTGTGAAGGTGCTGGACTGTCATGTTGAGGGCAGGTCTGATATAACCTAAAGTTAGCAAGAGAAGGGGCTCTTTTTCCCTAACAAAGATCAATCTTCTCTCTCTCTCTCTCTCTCTCTCTCTCTCTCTCTCTCTCTCTCTCTCTCTATATATATATATATATATATATTTATTTATTTATTTATCTATTTAAGGTAGATGGTTATGATGGCCCAATGGACCAGGCCTCCCTGACTTCACTCCCCTTTTGCAATGGGGCCCTGACACTCCTCTCATCAAACGGTGGAGCCCGCTTCTCCCGGCCTCTGTGACTGGCTTTGGCCGACAGACTGTGGTGAAGGTGGCACCACACATTAGATCTTGAGGGTTCTTTAGCTCTAACTGTCACAGCCTTGGAGTCCTGAAACTGCCCACCATGCTGTGAAGAAGCCCAGTCTAGCCTATTGGAGGGTGTGAAGTCAAACTGAGAAGAAATTAAGAAGCCCAGCCAACAGCCAGCACCAACTTAGAGACACGAGCGACTCACCTGGCCTTCCAGCCCCACTGGCCCTCCGGCTAAATGCTCTGGACCAGCAGAACTCCCCAGACAGCCCGCAGAATCGTGAGCAGGGACAGATCACCTCTGTCGGAGGCCACCATGCTTTAGGCTGATGTTTTGGGGCAGAGTCTACCTGAAGCGGGTGCTTTTGGGAGTTTGGTACGTGGACTCATGACTTACATTTGCTTGGACCACAAGCACTGCTGTTGCCGTAATGCGTTCTATGCCGAGCAGTACGGACTTACTGAACACCTACTGTATGTATGTTACTGGCTGGGTGCTCTGAAGACTACTGTAAAAATCACTGTAGCTAGACAGCTCAGCCACGGCACCTGCAGCACCTCCAATCCCATTAAGAAGACAAGATATAAACTACAGGAAGTTAAACAAGAATACACTGAATTGGGAAAGACATGCTATCCAGAGGAAAACAAACATTGATGAAGTTCTTACTTAGTCTTCAGAACTATGGCCTCGTTCTTTAATTCCCACAACTCTGTGAGTTTTCCCTATTCCCATTGTACAGATGAGGAAGCGGAGGAAGCTGTGGGTAAGTTGCCCAGAGTCACAGCCAGCAAGCAGGCGAGTGAGGCCGGGAACCCAGCCCCGACTGTGAAGCCTGTGGGCTCACACACAGAGTTAGCCCTGCACAAGGCGCATGCAGGGGGAGGCCCGCTGGAGTGCGAGGGGCCAGGCGCTCTGGGGTGGGAATGTCAAAAGAGCCCCAGGGGAGCAGAAACCTCAGCTGGCCTTGGAGGATGGGCAGGAGGTGGAGTGAAATTGAGATAGAGGGGTGCAGGCAGGTCCCCGGCATGGGCACTGTGGCAGAGAGAGGGGAAGCATGTGGCATGTCTGAGGAGCCACGAGTCACTGAGGCAGGCTAGTCAGGACCTGTCCCTCAACCCGTGTGCTGGTAACTGCCCTCACTGGGCGCTTACATCCCAGTGACACCCACTACCTGGCAGAGGGGGGCCGAGGAGAGGTGGGCTGGGAGGAGCTTGGAAATGGGGAGAAAATGGAAGTATCACTGGTGGGCTGTGGACAGAACCAGAAACTGGGCTGGGAGGGCCCCAAGGCCACATCAGCTGGGGTGTGGGCGCCTAACAGGAGCTGCCTGCCAACTGCCCATTTCCCTCAGCCAGGACAGCACAGAGGCCAGGTGGCGGTGTGGGTGCGGCCAGCTGGCTCCCTGGGTTACAGGGCAGAGCTGCCCCTCTGCCCTGCCCTGGGTGGCATGTGCCTGACCATCTTACCAGCTGCAGCCAGGAGCCATTTCTGGAGAAACCTGGTCAGTGATCCCAGAGGGAAGGGTGTACTTTGATGCTTTGGAAATTCTTGCTCCTGAACAATCTCTGAATTATAGCGGAGCATGTTGATGAAAGACCAATTCTTGTTTGTCGTATGTACTTTCAGTCGTATCCTATGTAATAAAAGAGTAATATGCAAATTGATCATACTTCCGCAACACTCACAAAACATGCCCACCAAAGATGCCCACCAGCCAATCAGGAGCGAATATGCAAATAAACCCAACCAAGATGGCTCTGGCCACAGAGAGCAGGAGGGAGGCTTGGGTTTCCCCAGCAATAGAGGAAGCCAAGCTTTCTGCCTGCCCTTGCTGCTCAGGCCTCCACACCAGGCTACACAGTTTCAATTATATAATCCCAACAGAAATGGTGGTAACCACAGAGCTGGAGAGAGGCAGGAGGCTAGGGTTGCCCCCAGCCTAGGCCTCCGCTTAAGGCTACAAAGTTTCAATGGTAGAAGATACATAAATTGCAACAGAAAATGGCTGCCGCCACAGAGTGAGCAGGAGGCTTGGCTCTGCTCCAAGCTACAAAGTTTCAATTGTAGAAGATGAATAAACCCCAGCTACCAGGGCCTGTGCTTGGGTCGCTAGGGGGCGTGGCTGGCCTGCAAACTGCCACAGGTCTCTCGCTCAGACCACCCCACACCCCAAGGGAATCCACCCTGATCCAGGACACCCTTCAGGGCAAAACAGCTGGCCTCCACCCATGCACCAGGCCTCTATCCTATCTAATAAAAGAGTAATATGGAGATTGACCATCACTCCAAAACACAAGATGGCTGCCCCCATGTGGTCAAAGATCCTCCCCCCATGTGGACACAAGATGGCCACCACAAGATGGCCAGCAGAGGAGGGCAGTTGGGAAGGACCAGGCCTGCAGGGGAGAGCAGCTGGAGGGTACCAGGCCTGCAGGGAAGGGCAGATAGGGGTGAACAGGCCTGAAGGGGAGGGCAGTTAGGGGCAATCAGGCTGGCAGGGAGCAGTTAGGCATCAATCAGGCTAGCAGGGGAGTGTTTGGGCAGTGATCAGGCTGGCAGGCAGAAGCTGTTAGGGGCAATCAGAAAGGCAGGCAGGCGAGCAGTTGGATTGTGAGAGGGATGTCCGACTGCCCATATAGGCCTGGCCCCAGATTGGAGAGGGTGCAGACTGGGCTGAGGGACACCTCCCTTCCCCATGCATGAATTTCATGCACCAGGCCTCTAGTATACTTATAAATACCCATTGTACATGGGGTGATGGTGGGCTGGCTGGCTGTTTGCATATGTGTTTACTGTCCATGAGGACTCTGTGGCACTCTGGGTGAAGCAGGGGACCCTCAGCACACCGTAGACTTCCTCACCCTCGCCCCCTTACTGTCTTCTCCTCCCCCCACCCCCAGCACACAGGAGAGCTCAGGATCCTGGGGCTGCAGGAAAGGGTCCAAGTCAAGAGGCATCTGAACTGGGCCCTGAAGGGTGGACAAGATTTTGATGGGTGAGGCCAGCAGAAGGTACACCAGGTGTGTGTATGTGTGGAAAGGGGGGGTGTCAATTGAGCAAAGGCTTGGGTGCACATGTAGGGGATGGAGAAGAATGAGGAAAAGGTCTAGTCTCAGAACAGAGCTTGAGAAGCAGAATCGACGGGCAGGAAAAGGCGACTGGAGTGGGGTTGGGGCGCCAGCGCTTCTCCTGCAGGGACATTTAGAGACAGGGCACTGCATTTGGAAAGCCAGAGAGAGTGGATAGGGCCCTGGCCTGTGTCTCAGTGGTAAGAGCATCATCCCACAGACCAAAGGGTTTCAGGTTTGATTCCTGTCAAGGGCACATACCTGGGTTGCGGGTTTGATCCCCGGCCCCAGTCACGACACATGCCAGAGGCAATCAATTGATGTGTCCCTCTCACATCAGTGTTTCTTTCTCTTCCTCTCTCTCTCTCCTTCTACTCTCTCAAAATCAATGGGGAAAATATCCTCAGGTAAGGATTAACAGAAAATAAACAAAAAAAGGAGAGAGTGAGATGACATGAAAACAGCCTTCCTATCTGTCCTATTCTTAATTCCGATGCGTATCCAGGTAACAGATGGATGAAAAAACACATGAGAACATCCTGTGTAAATTATTACAAGGCCCCACCCAGACAATTCCTAAAATGAAAAAGCTATCATGGGCATATTATGGTTAACTTTATAAAAATTATGCAGCTAATACATGGTTGGGCAGAACAGTTTGAAAATACAGATAAGCACAAAGGAGGGAAAATAAAAAGAAATATCACTTACAATTCCACCACCCAGAGGTAATCAATACATGATTCAGACACTTCAGTGTATGCATATAAATATTCAATGCTGTATATAAACATATATCCCACAAATGGGCTCATACTGTTTTAGAACCTATTTGGAAAACATAATCTACTAGTAATTATGAGTGTCTCCATATTAAATATACTCCTTGGCCTGATTTTAAATGGCTGGCTATTATCCCCTGGTGCAGAACATCTTGAACTTTCTCCAACCTCCTGCTACGATGTGATGTGTATGAGAACAAGTGCATTTATTCAAGCCATATGCTCTTAGCCACATGCACTTGGAAAATAAGCCCGAGAGTCATCATTGTTGCCATGATGCTAACAGCCGCCGGGCTCTTTTCAGGGCTCCCGGCTCAGCGGTGGCACAGCTCCTTCAGAACACGGACGACTCATTGGGGGAACGCGTGGGCTACTTCCGGCCAGACATGATCCCTCAAACTCCCTCAAAAAAAAAAAAAATCAAATATTTTTGCAGTTGTTTGTGATCCACACGAATTCTCGAAACAGAGCAAACTTGAGTGGATTTAATAAGTCCTGGCCAATGTTCGGTGCAGATTGAGCGACAGACAATGCCTTGGGCTTCCCACAGTTACCTGCTGACATCAGCCCAGCCTTGAGGCGGCGGCAGTGCTGGGCGGACGTGTGCCCCCATGGTATGCCAGAGCGCATTTTCCACCGGCACTATCTGCACACGATCAAGTATGCATCTTAGACAAAAGCATCTTTGAAATGATGGCATTACAAATAGGTTTGAATCTCACGGGAGAATGAAGCCGAAGGCTCTCGCTGCTTCCCTCTAGTGGTTCTGTCCGGTTCTGTCGGGTCCTATAGTGGGAAACCCAGCGCCCTCTTGTGGACGGCAGGGGGAGGTCTCTGATTGAGAAGGAGACTGCAGGGGCAAAGAAAAGCCAGTAGATTGACTGGCAAAGATAAACTAGACTGGGGTTGATGAGCACTGAGTCACCTCCACCAGAGCTCGCGGGTTTATTTCCCCTCAGAGATTTCTTAAAATCAGAATGACTCAATTCTCATGATTGAATTCTACGTCTGTTTTGTACTACCTTCTGTTACTGTTCTTTTTTTTTTTTTAATTATGCATTCATGTTCCTTTTTAATTTTTAAAAAAATATATTTTATTGATTTTTTACAGAGGAAAGGAGAGGGATAGAAAGTCGGGAAACATCAATGAGAGAGAAACATCCATCAGCTGCCTCTTGCACACCCCCTACTGGGGATGTGCCCGCAGCCAAGGTACATGCCCTTGACCGGAATCGAACCCGGGACCCTTCAGTCTGCAGGCCAACGCTCTATCCACTGAGCCAAACCAGTTTTGGCTGTTACTGTTCTATTTATCCTGTTATGTTGGGACATCCTGTGGGAATCAGCCGGTTTGAGAAACACAGTATTGTAGCATGTATCACACATGGCCTATGCACGAAGGGCATGCTCTAGAGAACTGATGGTGTGACCCCTGCACCACTCAAACAGGTGCCAGGCTTTGTAGATGGAAGATAGTGACTAAAGACTCGGGCTCTGATAAGACACACCTAGTTCCCATGCTGGTTCTGCCACATGCTAACTTCGAGGCAGAAGGTACTTCACTCAGCTTCTCAAAACCTCACTTTCCTTTCCTGTAAAATGAGGATAAATCATAGCTTCCAGCCCTAGCCACTGTTGCTCATTGGTTAGAGCATTGGCCCATGCATGTAAGGTCTCGGTTCGATTCCCTGTCAAGGGTACGTACCTCAGTTGCGGGTTTGATCCATGGCCCCTGACAGCATGTCTGTGGGAGGCAACCAATTGATATGTCTCTCTCACATTGATGTTTCTCTCTTTCTCTCCACCCCCCCCCTTCCATTCTCTCTAAAAATCAGTGGGAAAAATAACCTCCGGTGAGAATTAACAAATAATAATAATAATGATAATTTGAAAGCCTTGGTTTCTGTCACACAGAGTTGTTGTGACAATTCAAGGCGAATACGTGAGGTGTTTGGCACAGTGCCCAGCTCACGGTATTCAGCCAGTGGTAACTATTTCCACTTAACCAGGAAGGTGAACATTTTGAAAGGTGCTTTCTTAAACTGAGCACAATGACCACACTCACCATTTTGTGGAACACTCGGGTTTTTCCTTGTGAAAATCAGCTCTGGGCTAATAAGAGAAGTGACATGCTGAGAAGCAGCTGAAATCTGAGCAGGGTTCTCCTGCTTTGTTCACCAAGCTGACGGTCTGCATCTCATCTGCCTGCAATGCTTTCTGAGCTCTTATTCTGTTTCCATTTTTACCTGTTCCCTCGCTCCCTTGCTGCCCATCGCTCACACCACTGCTGACCCACCCTTCTTGCAACCTGCTTTCAGTCAGAAATAAGGTACTAGCTCCTCAGAACGCTGCCGCATGCAGCACATTTGGACTCCAAACACCCGAACTGTTCCTCTTTGCAAAACCCACAATCTCTTCTCTGAATACATCTGGGCCTTTTAGTCCTGTGTAATCTATACCCAGTGAGTAGTAAATATTTAAAAGAACAGACGTGTTAGAGGACGTTTCTCAGGATGAACAGGAAATCACGTGCTGGGAACTTTGGAAGCAGCCCTTCTGTTTTGAGCTTTGCATCCTTGGGGGTGCCGGGGTTCCTTTTCCGGGGCTGGAAACACTGCCCTATAGTGGTGGGAAGAAGGGCAAAGCTGTGACGAGTTAGCAGGGGAGCACTCAGAAGCTGGGGTGTGGGCACACAGACTAAGGGAGCCCTGAAGAACTGAGAAGGGTCTCGATGGCGCCCCCTGGAGTCCTCATTAAATATGTGGTGCATAATCGAATCAATTAATGAGGAAAGACCTCAAATGTCCCTCTGCAGGGACACACAGGGCATCCTTTTCTGTTTTACATTATAAAAAAGTAATATACATTTACATGCAATTTATATACGTTTATCATGTAAACTTGTATTTACATCGCTATTACCTAGTGCTCTCTGGATCAGGTTTTGGTAAGGAAGCATTCCTGGGCTAGAGAGCGAATGTTTGCTCATCCAGGACAACGGGGTTAGGGCCTAGACCTTCTCGTGACTGAGAGTCTAACTAACTGGAATAGCCAGTGCATGTCGAGTGCCCTCCGAGGTCATGACCTGGCAGTAAAATGGATAGCATGGGGTCCCCCACATGACCAGGGGTCTGTCACTACTAGTAAGTCCATGACCAAAAGGAAAAGAGACCCTGCAAGTCCATATACAGGGCAGCATGGGGAGGGGACAGTGGCTACAATGTGAGCAGGGAGGAAGAAGAGGTCGCTGTGAACATGGCGGGAGGAGCCGCAGGTCAGCAGCAGGCACACCCAGTGGATGGCATCATTTTTATGGTAGTAAATCTCGTGCATGAAGACGAAAGGAACACACGCGTTATGTGAACCGTGTCAGGTTATTCAGTAGAAATGTTATGTTTGTCTGCAGTGAGGTAGTTATGTTCACATGAAGGTCCATTTCTTTCTCCTGTGCTTGTTAAAGGCACCCCATGTGGGTGGGGCTGCAGGGGGCGGGACTGCAGTGAACTTGGGGGATGATGGCATCGAGCACCCACTGGACTGAGCAGAAATAGCTACAGACATCATACCCCAAATAAGATCCTGGTACACACTCTGTTACAAAAGTTTGTGTGTTTTAGAGTCTTGGAAACAAACATGGAAACCAAAAACAGTGCATCCTGATTCTCGATCATGTTCACAGGGGTTGAGGGTTCAGGGGGAGTGAGCTCGGGAGGGATGAGGTGCCACAGGCTCGATGCCCCAGGGGGGACCCCGGCCGTTCCCCTCCCACCGAATCAGAATCAGAAGGTCCATCTGCGTTGGGTGCCCTCTTCCCCGTGGACAGGTGCACGTTTTTTAAAGCCCGAAGGCAAGCACCGAGCTGACCCTGGTGACACACCCTCTCCAGGAAGCAGAAATAGAAGCCCTGACCACAAACGTGGGCTGCCTTCTGCAGTGGGAAAGGCACAGCTAATCCTCACTATTATTACTTCTGAGCTTTAACCACGGGCAGTAATGTGCTATCACCAAGGGAAATTCCGAATGCGAGAGCCCAGCCTGTAAGTATGCAAAATGGAACTGAAGATGAACTCGGCCCGTTAACCGTTCACTGACACCCAGGGCCTGCCTTGCTCTGTGCCCGGGGAGAGTGGGAGCCGTGGCCAGAAAACCCTGGGATGGAATCTCTTGTCCCAAGGTAATGAAAGTAAACATCTGTGGTAGAAATGACGGGTTAGTATGAATTAGTACCATTATTTGTGATGGAAATTTGTGAAAGAAGGCCTTGGTAGTTTTCTAGAAAGAGAATTTCTACGTGATCAGAAAGAGCGCAGTGGGTAGGAATGACACTGCCTGGAGTCCATGGACATCTTCTGGTTTTCTGTATGCAACATCCCTGCCCTCGACGCCGGGGGATGCTTTTTATTGCCAACCAATGCTGTTAGCGGGGCCTGCAGAAACAACCTTTTTGGGGGCCCTGCCCAGACCCAACTCACTGTACCAACCAAGGGTCCAAAGAGAGACTTCCTCAGAGTGAGCTCAAAGCTTCGCTCCTCCCTTGCATGAACCCCTAGCACCATGGTCCAATTAACATCGTAACATCAACCCATTCTAGGAGAATGGCAGTAACCTGGCATGTAATTAGAGCCCTACTCTAAACAAAAAAGGTTTGTGCTCAGGGGAGGGGACCCCAGGGAGGAGGGTTGTAGTTTTAGGAAGACGATCAGCAATTTTCTGTTTACCATCATCATCTCTACCACCACCACCACCACCACCACCACCACCACCACCACCACCACCCTGTCCCCACAGTACTCTTCTTCACTATGGAAGCAAAACAGCTGGCTGTTTGCACATGGGTCTCAGAAGACCAGGAGCTACATGACCAAACACCTACAAAAGTCATGAAAGTAACGGAAATTATAAAAGCTTGCTGAGTGTTAGGCCTCCTGAAAAGGCATTCAAATTCAGGGTTTTGTGTGTTTTCTTGCCTTAAAAAAAAAAAAACACTACAAACACTGCTCTGGTTAAACAAAATATATCTGTAGTCCACATTCTAACTAGGGGCCATCAGCCTGTAATCTCTGATGTTGACCATCCCTACTTTCACGGACAGCTTTTAGAGTGACTCTGTAGTGCCGGCATCCTAGGGGAGTGATTCTCAGCCTTAGCTGTGCATTGAATCAGCTAGAAAGTTTTTAAAACATGTTCACAAATGAGTTCTTAATTCCCCCCCCCAGCCAAATAATTCAGAATCTCTTGTGGGAGGAGAGGGGTGTCTAGGCATAATATTTTTCAAAGCTTCCCTAAAGAGTCTAGTGTGCCTGGGGTTGAGGACCACCCTCTCGGGCTGCCTGCTGCTCTCCCAGACCCGCAGAAGTAGAAGGAGGGCTGAGAAGTGAGCCCATAGGAGGTGCCACCAATACCTTTCGGTTGAGGCCCAACATGGAGGAGACAGTGTCAAGGAGACACTATCAGTTCCTTCACAATCTGACACACCTGGCTTATTTCCCCAGACCTCATGGCTGCGAATTTCAGATTCAGCCTTGAGGAGACACTTCTTTCCCTCGAACCTTTCTCCTCCACCCAAGTTGGCAAACTCCAACAGTTCTAAAGCCACATGCTGAGAATTAAACCTTGAACCTCAGCAAGGCAGGAATCCAGACCCCTCAAGACTCCAGGAGATGTGATTCAAAAGAGGAAGGTTGAACAGAGCAAACGAGGACACCAGAGCCAGAGGAAGGATCAGGAAGGACAGTAAAAGGATAGGACACTTGGCTAAGTAGCAGCGAAGGGCCTCACCCAAACACAACTTCAACTCAGACGCAAAAGTCCCACAATTTTGTGGCCAAACATGGACACAGAGAATTGTGTATGAGTATCAAACTATTAATGCCACTTTATCAAAATAAACTGTGCTATCAGTTAAGGCTTAAAGTGAATTACTTTGTCTTAAAATAGTTGTTTAAGGACTGCATGTGTGAGTGAGAGTGTGTGGATTGCACAAAAAGTAACTTGGAAGTAAATCTGTAATGGAAAAAGTTGTCCTCTGGGTGTCTTGACTTTAAGGCTGAAAGACATGATAATCCAACGTCTATTTCTGGATGTGAAGAAACTGGGGTCTGGGAAGGTGAAATGACTTATCTAAGGTCATACAAGGAGCTGGTGGCGAAGCTGGAAGTGGATGAGCTCTATCCTCCAGCTGCTGTGATGCAAGGACAAAGACTGCTATTTCCATCCCAAGTCACCAAACTCAAGATTTAAAAAAAGAATTGAAGGCACTTCATTGCCTTCTTCGTGTTCTGGAAGCTCATTCTCAATGCCTAACCTCTTCGTCTCAGAAGCGACTCTGGCCGTCCACTTCCGGCTTTTGGCTCTCTCTCTTCAGTGTGGACACCACAGTGGCCCGCGGGTTTAGCTGTGGATCTCCTCCTTTTTCGCTGTAGATCCTTTCTGGCCCACATGAAACAGGAGACCCAGGGGCCGTGGGTACCATCCCAGTCTCCCAGAGAACATCCTCGTTCCCTCCCTCTTCTTCCCCATGTCTGTGGGGCTCATCCCAGCAACCCCCTCCCCCCTGGCCATGATTACTCCCTTCTCTCTCTGGTCCCCTTCCCTTGGGTCAATGCCTCATTTTCTCAGAATCATTTTTCCCCCTCAACTAAGTTTCTCTTTCATATATTTTAGTAATTATTCACTTATCCATCTTCCTTTGCCAGCCAAATCTGTACTTTCTGAGAACAAAAGCTATGTTTGTCATTTTGTACTTCACAGCACCCGTTTTATTATGTGGTTGGTCAGTGAGTCATTAAATAAATGGATGAATGAAAGAAATAAAGAAAAAGGAAAGAAGCACGTTGGGACTTTCTCTAAAGCTAATGGCTGACAGTTCTTTAAGGGAAACAGACATTTTGTCCAACTGTGTATATAAAAACACAATTAGAAAAGAAAGCATTTCAAAATATGATTTTACAAAGCTTCCCCAAAGTCTACTTTCTTCCTTCTGCTTATGCCAAAAGCAAGAATCCAGAGAACCTAAATTTAACATCGATTTAAAGAATATATGTATTTGATGCTTCTTTGTGATCGAATACACAGTGCTTCTGGACCACAGAAGGTAGGATTAACATAGGATCAATCCTAATGAGAACAATTGTGAAAGAAAGTCCAAAATGCCCCAAACTTGTTACAGAACCCTAAAGCTGGTAGTATGGGCAGCTATTATTCTTTAAATTTCTGAAAACTAATAATTCAACAATCAAAATATCTAGGAGTCATTACATCTGGGCCCTTTATCTAGGATGGATCTCTCCTAGGACATGAAACACTGCCTTGGTTAACTTGGCAGCATGGGGCTGTTTGCTTAATTAAACAACTGGGACCCGCCTCCCAGCAGAGACAGGGACCCAGGAAAATGGGCAGGTACCTTTTATTGGCTGGTGTTCTCCCATTAGAAGCATCTCCTCTGACACGGTCATTTTGTAATGACACTTCCTGTTGGCAGATGGGATTTGCACAACGTTCTTTGCTGGTCTTAGGAAAAAGATTGTCACCTTTAAACAATCCGTTTTCATGAAGTAACAGCCTTGCCACATACCGCCAGTGGATTAAATGCTCCAATCCACACAGCCCAGAGAATGCATCCACCATCGCTGGAGGGGTATCTCTCATATGGCACCAAATAACCTTTGGGAACGTATGAAATAACTTTTTTTAAAAGCTTAATTCAGGTGTACATTTTGTCAGTCTCCCTAGATTGCTACGGCTACATAGTTTTTACAGCACCCAGTGTGGAATCTTTGACTTCTTGTGAAACCCAGGAAGAACCTTATGGAAAATCTCTTTCCTTCCCAATTCTACAACCCTGAAAATTAATCCTTAGGCAAGTTTCTTATTTTTCTGCGTTACTTTTCTCACTCTCTAAAATGGTTGAGGTGCCTGGCTCTCCTTTCTAAACTGTCCTTCATTAATATATGCACATAAAAATATATATTCACAGAAAACTCACACACAGTAACTTGTGTTAATTATAAATATAGAATCAAAACTTTTTAATCTAAAACCCAAGTAATTCAAATGACATACTTGGTCCTTTTACGTCATGTGATCTTGAAAAATTATTTACCCCCTCTGAAATTCAATTTTCTATCTGTAAAAGAAAGATAAAACCAAGCATCTTGTATAGTTGTTAATAGAGATGACATTAGATGATTCATAAAAGTATACTAAGCACAGCTTCTGGTGCACTGTGCTTTAAAAATGGTTTCCTTTTCAACTCCTATTTATTTAAGTTTTTTTTATTTCCCTACATTTATTTGTTTATTATTTTAAAATCTTTATTGTTGAAAGTATTACATATGTCCCCTTCTCCCCCCATTAGCCCTCTGCAGCCTACTCTCCACCCCCTGCCCCAAGTCTTCATCTTATATGAAAATATACAAACTGCTAAGACTGAATAGAAAGAAAAAAACCTGAACAGATCATTACTAGTAAGGAATTTGAATCAGTATCCAAAAATCCTCCAATGAAGAAAAGTTCAGACCCCAGATGCCTTTACTTGTGAATTTTACCAAACATTTAAAAAAGCATTAATGTCAATTCTTTTCAAGTTCTTCCAAAAAAAAATCAAAGAGCACAGAGCACTCCCAAACTCACTTTTTATGCAGCCAGCATTACTCAGATACCAAACCAGAAAAGGATACTCCAAGAAAAGAAAACTATAGGCCAATGTCCCTGAGAAATACAGATGTAAAAATTCTCAATACATTTTGGATATTAACCCCTTATTGGATGTATCATTGGCGAATAGCTTCTCCCATTCAGCAGATTGTCTTTATGTTTTGTTGATGGTTTCCTTTGCTGTGCAACAACTTTTCAGTTTGATGTAGTCTCATTTGTTTATCTTTACTCTTGTTTCCCTTGCCCAAGGAAATATTTCAGAAAAAATATTGCTAAGAGAAATATTAGAGATTTCACTGCCTATGTTTTCTTCTAGAAATGTCATGGCTTTAGGTCTTACATTTAAGTCTTCAAACCATTTCCAGCTTATTCTTATATATGGTGTGAGATGGTGGTCTGGTTCCATTTGTTTTTTTTTTTTTTGCATGTATCTGTCCAATATTTCTAACACAATTTATTGAAGAGACTGTCTTTACTTCATTGTATATTTTTGCTTCCTTGGTTGTAGATTAATAAAGAACTCAGACAACTCAACACCAGAGAAACAAACAACCTAATTAAAAAATGAGCAGAAGACCTGAATAGACATTTCTGCAAAGATGACATATAGATGGCCAGTACACATATGAAAAGACACTCAACATCACTAATCAGAGAAATGGAAATCAAAACCACAATGAGATACCACCTATACCTGCCAGAATGGCTATCATCAATAAATCAACAAGCAAAAAGAATGGGGAGAAAAGATAGCTCTAAAGCACTGTTGGTAGAAATGCAGATTGGTGCAACTAGATGGAAAACAGTATGGAGTTCCCTTAAAAATTAAAAAGGGAATTTCCTCATGACCCAGCAATTCCACTTCCAGGGCTATATCTGAATGAAAGGAAAAGAGTATGTCCAGGAGATCTGCACGCTCGTGTTCCTAGCAGCATTATCTACAACAGCCAAGACCTGGAAACAGTCTAAGTGCCCATCAGTGCATGAATGTACAAGGGGATATTATTCAGTCACAAAGAAGGAAATCTGCCAATTGCAAAACAACATCGATGGACCTCGAGACCATTATACTAAGTGAAATACATCCAACAGAGAAAGACAGATACTATATGATTTCAGTTATACATGTGGAATCAAGAAAAGAAACAACAAAGAAATGAAAGAAAGAGAGAGAGAGAGAGAGAGAGAGAGAGAGAGAGAGAGAGAGAGAGAGAGAGAGAGAGAGAAGAAGAAGGAGGAGGGAGGGAGGGAGGGAGGGAAGGAAGGAAGGAAGGAAGGAAGGAAGGAAGGAAGGAAGGGAGGAAGGAAGGGAAAGAAAGAAAGAAAGAAAAGAAAGAAAAGAAAGAAAGAAAGAAAGAAAGAAAGAAAGAAAGAAAGAAAGAAAGGAAAGAAGAAGAAGGAAGGAAGGGAGGGAGGAAGGGAGGGAGGGAGGGAGGGAGGAAGGGAGGGAGGGAGGGAGGGAGGGAGGGAGGAAGGAAGGAAGAAAGACACTCATAGAAAAGGAGATCAGGTTTGTGTTAGGGTAGGAGGAGGAAGAATGGGATGAAGGTACAAAACTCCAGTTATTAGACAAACACAAACTGGGCATGTAATGGACCGTGTTATGACTACAATTAGCACCACTGTATGGTATATTTGGAAGTTAGTGACAGGGTAAATCCTAAGAGTTCTCATCACAAGAGAAAAACTTTTTTTAATCTATATGAGATGATGGATGTTAATTAAACTTATGGTGGTATTCATTTCACAATATATGTAAGTCATTATGCCATGTACCTTAAACTGATGTAGCCCTGTAGGTCAATTATATCTCCATAAAACTGGGGGAAATTTTTGGAAATTGAGTGGTCAAGGATATTTTCTGGTTCACCTACTCCAGCTACTTCATTTCACAGATAAGGACAATGAGCTTTAGCCTGAGCCCAATATTATAATAATGAATGCGTAACTAAACCCAAACTCAAATCCAGGTTTCTGGATCCCAACCTCAGAGCCCTTGTGATTACACTGTCGTAAAAATTACATTGCTACATTTTCATCAATCGCACATCAGAGATTGAATATGTGGGGCAGGACTTCATATGCTGGATCTTGGGCTTGAAGTTAGAGAAAGGGAAAAGGAATTGCCAACTTTCAAAGTAAATCATAAAGAGATGGAGCCAAGTGGGGCCCCAGTGGTGCGGGGAGGAGGTTGGGAGACTCATAAAGATAAATGATGGTGATACACAGCATCAAAACTACAGGAGGTTATTGACAATGGCCAGTTTCCAAAGGATTGGCTTGCCTGAAGGGGTGAAGTAAAAAAAACAAAAAACACCCCAAATATATTATTGGGTTGTGTCCTTTGTTCATTTAGTCTCCCATCTTGATTGTCTGAGATGCTGTGAGGTGGAGCTTTGTGAGATTTCAGGATAAACAGTCATAAATACGATTAAAACCTCATAGTTTGTGCCCCGGCTGGTGTGGCCAGGTAGCGAATCCTTTGGCGCCCAGAAAGGCTGCTAGTTCCACTCCAGGTCAGGGCATATGCCAGGATTTCGGGCTCCATCCCCAGTAGGGGGTGTTTAGGAGGCAGGAAGTTGATACTGCTCTCTCCCTTCCTCTTCCTTTACCAATTAACAAAAAATCCTTTTAAAAAATTTCATAGTTTGTATTTTCAAGGAAGGGAATATTAAACCCAACCCCAATTTTTAAATACAAGACAGATTTCATTTCAAACATCTAAATATAAACTACCCTCAATTCCTTCTCCTCCTCCTCCTACTCCTCCTCCCCATCCGCCTCCCCTTCCTCCTCCTCCCTTTTCTCCTGTGACTTTCCTCTCCTTTTTAACTGACTTCTGGCTGAAATAAATGGATCATCATAAAAGCTTTGAAATGTAAGCTATTTATTGTAATTTCACATGTCGTATTTACTACGAAGAAACCTCCCTGAAAGAGCTGCTTCATAGAAATACACCCAGACTTTAACAGCCCAAATACATGGCTCCAGTGCTCCTTTGGAAGTTTATCCCTTGCTTTGTATACACAATCATGACCAGCCTGTTTGATGATGGCTGGTAGATAACTGGCTCAGGCTACAGAAATAAATACTCATTGGTAACCGAGTCTACCTACTGTAAGACTCAGGCTCCACTTGCAAACACACACACACACACACACACACACACACACACACACACACTCACAAACATACACATTCACACTCACACACACACTCACATGCTTTGAAGCTGAGAATCTTTACTTTGCAGGTTGTAAAACCCTGAGTCGTTATTTCAAGGGAGAAATGTGGTTTTGTAAGTGTGAAGATGAATGCAATTTTCACAAGGTTGATGACTTCATGTTACCTCAGTGTTTGACAGCTTTATTAACCTTCTTGCTAGAAAGGGTGTATTCAATTCAAACTCTTCCTCTGAAAATTAAAAGAAGCCACTTTGGTGAACACAGCAATTTATATAATGTTAAGCTTCTCTATAACAATGGTATTTGCATTTCTGTAAGATTTTTTGCTATGAGTGTGAACAGTAAGAGTAAAACAGCTTTAGAAGGAATGGGTACGCAGAAATGAATCCACTCCAGGCAGTGATTTGGAAAGCTACATTTGAAACACAAATGTCCCTTAGCCCATGGAGGCTCTTTATGTTAATCAATTCAATGGGCTGAAGAACAATTCAACAATAATTCTCTTATGTCATGGTCAACCCTAGAAAAATACTCCCAAACTTTTCCCAACTTCTCTCCTTTTGAGAAAAACAGCAAGTGCTTAGGATAATTTTTCCCTAGTGTTTTTACAGAGACAGTGGTTCTCAAACTTGGGTGAATTTCCAAGTTCCCTGGAGGGATGCTAAGACACAGATTTCTGAGTGCCACCTCAAGAACTTCTGATATTTATAGACAGAGAGAGAATATAAATAATAAAGCAAATGTAGCAAAATGTTAATAATTGATGAATCTGGGTAACACATATTTTGGAGTTCTTTACTCTTAATGTGGATTTTCTGTAAGTTTGAGATTCTTCCAAAATAAAAATTAAAAAACTACACCATGACACTGTTTTAATATCTGAAAAGAAAAAGAAAACCAGTATGAATAATCCATCCATGGGCACTTGTTTTGGGATTGAGTTGTGCTTAGTACTGAACAGCCAACTTTCTTCTTGACTCATTGTTATCAATGCATCATCCTATATAATAAAAGGCTAATATGCAAATAGACTGAACCGTGGAACAACCAGAACAACTGAACAATTGGTCACTATGATGTGCGCTGACACCAAGGGGCATGCACGGAACATGGTGGGGATTGGCCATGGCGGGGTGGTGGAGCAGGTGAGCTGGGGACCAGACCAAGACGGGGTGTCAGTCGCTGTCTTTGGGGCGAGCCTCTGGTGGTTACTGAAAATTCTTTGCTACCACACACCACAGTCCTGCCCAGTGCTTGCACCTGCTGTTGGCACCAGAGCTGCTGTTCGCACCCGCTGCCAGCCCCAATCACTCAGCACTGTCAGCAGGTGTGAGCGGTGGCTGCCAGCCCTGATTACCTCTGAGGGCTTCTCCACCTCCCTCTGCTCCTGAGGGTTGATCAGAGCAGCAGCTGCCACTCGCACCCACTGATGGTGCCAGCCCTGCTCAAACTGGCTGCTAGTGCCAGCCCAAATTGCTCCATGACATCAATGTGTGCAAGCAGGGCTGGCACTGTCAGTGCATGGAGCAGTGGCAGTGGGAGCAGGGCTGCCAGCAGAGAGGGGGCCGCGGCAGAAGGGGCCGGGCAGGGGTACAGAAAATGGGCTGAGACCCACCCCTGTGCCCGCTGCAGCCTTGTGGCCCACAGTTCCTTTCAAGGTGCACGGATGTGTGCACTGGGCCCCTAGTCAATAATAATTGTTATTTTAGTACAAGACTCAGAGTCTGAGCACACACATGGATTCTGAAGCAGAGACTCGCATAAGTGATTAGAACATGGGCTTTGTATCTGGACAGTCCTGGTGTGATTCCTGAATCTCCCATTTACCAATTTTATGAAGCTGAGAGTCATTGAACCCAGGGCTACCGCAATGAGGTCTAGGAGGTATCATTTACATAGAAAACAAAGGGAATGATGCTCCCTGTAATTGTGCAACGCTGTAACATTCAACTTTTCTGAACCTCAGTTCCCTTATCTGTAGAATGGGAAGAATAATAAAACCCACAGCGGTTATGATAAATGATAATGCTTATAAAGTTGCCTGGTCCATAAAAAGTGCTTGAGAAATGGTAGCAATAGTAAAGTGTAGACAGCACCTGGGAAGGCACATGGGTATTTCTTTCATTATTGTCAGCTGAACTCAAGGTGACAGACAGAGCCATGCCCTGGGAACACGCTTTGCCAAAAAGGCAAGAGTGTTACCAGCTTAGCTCTTACCTCAGCCCGGGTGTCTGGGAGTGGGACTTTGACATGTAAATCCAGTCACGCACGAGGAGTGCTCGGGCCTACTCAAGAATGCAAATAATCTCCTTTGATCCCAACTTTTGGTGTAACTTCCTGGCATCTTGGGGTATAAATAAATATGCTGTGTTGGCTCTGGGTCACTGTGTCTCCATCAGAGAGAACAGCGATCCACCCAGCTTCCAGTTTTGCTTCTATTTCTGTGTCATTTCCTTCTTTTATTTCTCAATCCCCAGCCACCCCTACTCAGGAACTGGATCTGCTCTCTTTCGCACTGGATGTGGAAAAGAGAGAAACCCCCACATAAAAGATGACCATAATGATCACTATTGGAAACCAAGGTTTCTCCTGAAGGAGAAATGGTCTCCAGGGTCCCTTCCCGTACCAAAGCTGTGATCTGAAGACTGTTCCACTTCACGAAGACAGCATAGATCTTCTCCTTTATTACTATTACTTTCCTCTTGGGAGACCTTCATGAAAAGTCATAATTGTTGCTTAACATCGGAGAGAAATTAATGGTTTTCTCACTCCATGAATAAAAACAGTGTTTCCTTTGAAGAGAAATACATGTAGTAGCATTTCTTGGTGGTGCCAAGACCCAACATGTCACTAGTGTGCTTCTGTAGGCTTTCTCTCTCCCAGGACATTGTGCACTGGGGATGGTTAGGAAGTAAGCATTCACTTGGTTATCTCCTTGAAAAGCAAACAGGTTGTTGCTGCAAAAGGTCATGCTAGGCAGCAAACCCAAATGACCAGATGAAAATGAAGCCAGAGGACAAGAGACCAGAGATGGCTTTCAGGATGCAGGCTGGGAAAGTGGCCAGGACTCTACCTTTGAGTGGTAGGTACACACTTGTGCTATATTTCCATCCCAAAAACTGCTGAGAGAAGAGTGGATTGGGGAGTCAGGGACTCCTCTGGTCCCAGCGACTTCTCAGAATACCTCTGAGGCCTTCGCAAATCACCTAACCTTTTTTTTCTACAAAAAGAGGAAGCTGGATTATATCAGGGGTTTCACAAACCATTTTTGAGCCATGGAGTCCTTTGTTAAAATCAGTTTCACAAGAACCCATAGGTGAAAGCTGAATAAATGTGGAAGTGCTCTATAGAAATTGGGTCGGTGCATCTAGACTATACTCACCACTTAGCTCAGGCAGCTCCAGAGGGAAATCAGAGGGAATCCTGGGGTTCCTCGGAACACAGATTGAGAACCACTGAACTGAATGCATGCAGTGCCTTCCAACTCAAACACTTCCCCCTCTCGCTTTGATCAGTTTCTTCAGAAGACTGACCACATTTGGCACTTCACTCCATAAAGCTTTCTTCTTCAAAACCCTCCAGTCTCCTCCATCGCTGCCTGGAAGCCATCATGCAGTTTGCCTCATTTGTGGGCAAAATTTAAATCTATTAGCCCTTGGCTTTCAAGGGAGATAATGTAAAGGCCACGATTTGAAGACATCAAGCCCTGCCTCCAGTGAGGAAAGAAGAGACTAGTTTTAACACGTGTTCCCATTGTTAGTGTCACTCATGCTAAGTCTGTTAGATTCATAGTTTTTGTTTCATCTTAACCTTCCCAATAACTGGGTTTCTCGAGCCAGTAGCCATGAGGGTGAGCCAGCCATGAAAATGTTCATGCTGTGTATTCATCAGCTGTGGAGAAGTTGCTGCAAAGCATAGAGAAAACAGGTGGCTTTTTAAAATCATTTTCCCCAGAGAACTGGGGTACTTTCCTATGGGACGTTACAGACAAGGTTTTCCTTGTCATAAATTGAGTCAGACAGCTGGCACAGACGGAGAGGATGGATTCTAGAGCGTTTCCATGGTGATTGCCTTGCCCTATTTGCAATGTCGTGCATGGCGAGCGGTATCTAGGGCAGAGGTGAAAAGGCAGATTTTCCTTTCCGAAGCACCCACGGATGTTGAGCTATCCACTGGCCTCTGTTGGGGCCCCTAACAAAGCTGCCTCCTAGTTATTGGGGGAAGAGGAGAGGGATAGCAAAGATAATTCCTGGCTTTTCTTTCTAGGCACTTAGAGTATTGGGTGACGTATGAATGGATAATGTAATAAAACCCGTGAATACGTCATTAATACAGGGCTTTCTTAGACAGGTGCTGTCCACCTACACAGTGTCAAGAATACAATTTTTGTAAACCAGGTTAATCATCAGCTTCTTTATTTATACTCCATGTAAGAGGCTCCAGAGCCCTCTGACTACGTGTGTGGGTTCTGACGTAGACCTCCTGTGTCCAAACCCAAACACCGCCAGCTTTTAGTTGGTTGATCCTGAATCAATTAAATTTACTGTTATTCAGTTTCTCATCTATAAAGATGAGGGATCAGTGGTATTTCGCTCACAGAGTTGTTAAAAGGATACCATGAGTTAATGCATAGAAGGGGCTTACAATAAAGCAGGTGTTCCTAGAGGTTAAACATTAGCAAGAGGTATGAGCCCTCAATGCAACTTTATTCACTAACTTCCAAAAGGTAAAGCTCATGTGACCTCAAGCAGAGAAAGAGCAGACTGGTTAAGGCAAAACTATTATCTGGCTTTATGACCTTTTGTAAGCAACTTAATCTCTCCGAACCACAGTTTCCTCATCTGTAAAATGGGGAATGCTGTACCACGTGTGGTGATCACCTCACAGAGATGAACTCCTTTCCCCCACATTTTGTTTGGGTACTGAGACTGATGAAGCCCCACAAGAAGGCCTGAGAGAGTTCCTAACTCACATAATGAGGCTTTCTGGGGAGAAAAAGATGCAAGCAGGTTC
Organism: Antrozous pallidus; assembly: GCA_027563665.1. Classification (NCBI taxonomy): domain Eukaryota; kingdom Metazoa; phylum Chordata; class Mammalia; order Chiroptera; family Vespertilionidae; genus Antrozous; species Antrozous pallidus. The sequence goes on along the minus strand of CM050522.1, from coordinate 39,049,266 downwards.
AAGAATGGTTTAGGGGAGCAGAGCAAGGACGCTGGCTTTGGGGGTTTATGTTAGTGAGGGGTACGATTGGAGCTGGGTTTACATAGTTTGAACTTTTCCCTGAGGGTGAGGAGGGAGGGGTCGCCTGGGCTTTTTTTTATAAGCTTGCAGAGAGGAGGGGCCAGACAAGGGGTGTGGTAGGAACCTGAAAGCTGTGAGCAGCTACGGATCCACACCAGGGTCAGATTCTCCATCATACCATCTTAGAGGGCGGTTGTGAGGATTAAATGAGATGACACCTTATAGCCTTGAACTCAGTGGCCAGAAAATGCTTAATAAATGCTATCTCTTGAAATAAACATTGTTTCCTTAAAAATCACTCAATTTTTAAAACTCAACCAAAAATTCGAGCAACTCCTGCATTTTTCCTTGTTCTAGTTAGATGCATTAACAAACAAACAAACTTCACCGTAACCTCTACAAGTGAAGAAACAATTGCCAACAGTCTTCCACCAATGAACAGGCTGTGTTCTAAGAATTCTGTTTTAAAATCAGTATAACTTGAAACACTTTTTCCCATACAAACAAGGTTATAAATAGAGCTAAGTTCCCAGAGGAAAGCCTGGATTTTTCCTAAACTATAATACAGTTAAAACAGTCCCAGAAAGAACAGGGAACTCTAAACCCTCAAACAGCACCTGGGGCTCTCGGAACCCCAAGCTTTTCTGGCTGCCAGTGACCTAGGGTGAGACTGAACCCCAAGACTTTGAGGAGGAGCCTGGTGTGGCTGGTGAGGGTCCACATGCTATTACATTCCCAACAACTTCTAAACCACACCCCGATGGGACTGTCTTATTGCATCTTAGGGTGATCCCAAGCCTCTGGGAGTGCAGTGGGGCTTGCCCTGGAGGGATGGTACCTTCTCCTCTCTGCCATCCTAGGGAATGGTCAACCATGGGGCAGGGCATGAGTACTGCAGGGGTGGGCCTTGGCCTAAGGCGAGCCAGATACTGAGGTGTGGGGTGGCCCAGAGTGGGCATCAGGGCAGAACTGCCTCCGGTCACATGAGAAGGCCAGGACCAAGCAATGAGCTCAGGAACCCACAATAGGTGTGCTAGAGAGGGAAGGTACCACTGCAACTCTGTGTCTGTTTCTCCGAAGGTACCAGTGTGCCTTGATTAATGCATGATCTGGCACAGAAGGGGACAGCCTCCATTAGGGAGGACAGTCCAGGGCCTGCTGAGAGGGCAAAGGTCAGCACAGGCAGTCTGGCAGAAGAGAGTATCAGTCCCTTTCATAGCTCCTACTATGGGTCAGAGACTATGCTCAGCATTTTATTAACACACCCAAACTTTCTAATCACTGATGCACCATTACTATCCCATTGTACAGATGGGGAAAGTGAGGCATGGAGACGTTGAACAACTTGCTTAATATCAGACAGCTAATAAGTGGGGGTGCCAGGAATTGAACCTAAGCAATTTGGCTACTGAAGCTTGGCCTGTAACCACAGGGTTTTATTCTCTCTCACACAGAAGTATTCACCAGGTGCAGCCCCAGAAATGCATGGAAAGGTGTACACAGCAAAAGGCCAGACCTCCATCCAGGAAGCTGGATGGGCCTGGGACAACTGTGAGTCCAAGTGCTTTATGTTCTAGCCCATGGTCGGCAAACTACGGCTCACGAGCCACATGCAGCTCTTTGGCCCCTTGAGTGAGGCTCTTCCACAAAATACCACGGCCTGGGAGAGTCTATTTTGAAGAAGTGGCATTAGAAGAAGTTTAAAAAATTTGGCTTTCAAAAGAAATTTCAATCGTTGTACTGTTGATATTTGGCTCTGTTGACAAATGAGTTTGCTGACTACTGTTCTAGGCTATATCCCTTGTTCACATTCCGAATGATTTTTTATTTATTTTTTTGGTATAGATGCAGCAGATGTTGTAATGAGTTCCAGCGATAAGAGGACAAGATTTGGTCCCTGGGCTCAGGATGTTCTCACGGTCTGGTGCAGGAAACAAAGAAGCAACCCTAAGAGCCATGAGGAGGGTGTGCATGGCCAGAAGCCTGGGGCCCATCAGTGATGCCTCGCACCTGTCTGTCGCCATCTCCGTTTCTCCCAGCCGCTCTTTTCCTCTGCCTGGGGGGCACCCAATGCCTCCGGACTCATGCAGAGTCTGCCTTCCCTTGGCTGTCTGCCCCTGTCTCTCCTGCCCTGATGGGAGCCTGAGGTGGTATCCGGGTTGTCCTTGTATAATAATTTAAATCACATGAGATTTACTTGTCTGGGATCTGTCTTCGTGCTGGATGTGTCCCTGTCACCTCGGATAGTACAGATGCTTCATAACCATTTGTCAGTTTAACTCTTTGTGCCTGGGTATGAGATAGGCAATGAGAACCCCTTGATAAAGTTGAAAACTTCTGAAGAACTTATTTGATATTTAGGGATACTGTTGTCCTACAGGCACTGTTGGAATGTGTGTGTGTGTGTGTGTGTGTGTGTGTGTGTGTGTATTTAACTTTTATTATGGAAATTTTTACACAAGAGCGCATATGTATGTTTAACAGATAAGGATTTTTATTAAAGCAATCGCCATCTGGAATTTTTAACTAAACTCATGTCAACTGGATATTTTTCTAGAAAGTCACTATGGAGAGAATTTATAGACTCATTCATTATTAATGTTCATCTGACAGCTTGTCATGATATAAATTATTTAACGCTCATTCTTTTAAAACCATTTCCTGCCTGGCTGGAGTGGCTCAGTGGTTGAGCACTGACCTGTGAATCAGGAAGTCACGTTCGACTCCCGATCAGGGCATATGCCCCGTTTGTGGGCCCGATTCCCAGTGTGGTGGGTGTAGGAGGCAGCCAATTAATGATTCTCTCTCACCATCGATGTTTCTATCTCTCTCTCCCTCACCCTTCCTCTCTGAAATCAATAATAATAATACATATATTTTAAAATAATTTCCTTTACTTATTCATATAAGCATACCACCAAGCCTCATGTCATTCCACTGAATGCAATCGTGTTACCCGGTCTCTGGTAACCAGGGGCAAGTGGTGAGGTGACTGCCCATGTGCCAGTAACAGAGCTGAAATGTAACATCCCAGGCCATGAGCTCCATCCAAACTCACTCCAGAGGTCTGTGGCCCCAAGATGATGGTCTAGAGAAGGGTAATCCTTGGAAAAGTGAGTCAGGATCAGCACAGAAAACAGTTTCCTCGTGGCTCTGAGGTCTACATGAGCTCACAGTGACAACGTCTGGCACGTGGGAAGCAAACATTGCTGCTATTAAATCACTAAGTAGCTATTGTTAATATTCCCTATGGGGCCATGCTACCTGCTCCAAGACTGCAGGGATTGTTAGCATAACTTTAAGCTAAACTCATCTGCTCCCACAGCAGGCAATTTATGGACAAAGAACTCTCCCTCATTTCCTTCCCTGAATCCCGTTTCAGTTCAGTTCTGCCCAGATCCTGACACCCCGACTGTCTCCAGTTTCCATCCCGGCTTCTTCTTGTGGGGCTCCCACCTCTCCGGATGACCTGGGTGGACCAAGGTGCTCTCTAAGGAGTGTCGGCCTCGGTCCTCTGCTTCCTGCCTGGTTTCCTCAGAGAGAAAATCCTGCCTCACCTCTACCCTTATAACAAATTCCACCACCAGCCTCATTGATTTTTTCCCAAATATCTGTCACCTATGTAGCAGGCAGTATTCTGGGCTTGGAGACACAGTGGTGAGGGAAAAAGCAGGCTCCCTTGCCTTAGGGCTGGGGGGTAAGGCTAAAATCACCATGATATCTGTTCTCTTCTTTTATTGAGACCAGAGGTAGGAGGAGACAGAGTTTCATCCAGGGAACCGGTTGCTGAGCCATGAAGGGCAGAACCACCAGTACACTGAGTAGGTGTCCAGCCTGGCCTCTTTGTAACACCCTCACCAAAGCAAGGGACCCCTCTCCTGCACATCTTCCCTCAGGGCCAAGCAGTGAGCTGTCTAGGATTGTATCACAGACCATGGCAGAATAACCATTCTTTTTAGAGGGAATCGTCTTCTGTTCAGATTCTACCTCTGGAGTTGCTGTGTACTGAGTTGCTAAAAGAAGAATCGAATGTTCTTATTCTTTGCTCTGGAGTCAGGCCCTGGGCGCCAGAGCACGGTGTCCCTGGAGAGCTGAGTCACTGTGGAAATCTGTCCTCTTTTGGCCTGGAAGACGATTGCATTTATTCTTGTCAGGATGCAAAGGGAAGGAGGAAAAAGGAGCGACTGCTCATTCTGTGCTTGCTCATGTCTGTGGTCAGCAGACAGAATTATTTTCAGACAGATGCAATGTGCACAATAGAAATTGCCTTCCCTCACTCTTACCATGTGCAGCAGCATGGATGGACCTGGAGAGCCTCATGCTAAGCGAAATAAGCCAGTCAGAGAAAGAGAAATATCACATGATCTCATCATTTGTGGAATACAATGAACAACATAAACTCATGAATAAAAATAGAGCCGGAGAAAAGAAATATTTTAGAATATAATAGAAGTAATCCTGTTATTTGCAGATTTTTAGTATTTCCTACAACTTTTGTGATATTATACTATGATAGTACGATTTTCAGAATATTATTATATTTAAAATATTTTTCTTCTTACAGCAAAGAAAAAGAAATTGCCCTTCCTTTAAATGGGTGATTCTACCACATCCTAATGGACATCAACATCGCATGGATAGCTTGTTAGAATACAGGTTGCTGGCATTCTCTCCCCCCCCCCCCCCCCTCCACTCTCCGGAGTCCCTGATTCAGTAGTTCTGAAGGGCAGGGCTGACAGAGAGCTCTCCCAGGTGATGCGGATGCTGCCGGTCAGGAGACCACATCGCCTGGAATCATTGTTTCCATTGTTCCCTTTAGCAATCACAGCCACCTGTACCTGTCCCTGACACTTTTCCTTCTGGGCCCTTTTGGAATCCTTGGTCTTTAAAGATTAGAGCGTGCATCTCTACTTCCTGTATGGAGGACTTACCCGTGAGGGCTTTGACCACCGAGTGTCTCACACCTGAGATCCAGGTAAGTGTCACTTCATCCATGGCCACACCCGCTTTTAACCTCTCTCAGGACCTGGCAGGTGTTGCAACTCCCATTGAAGCTTCACGAGGAACTAAAACGGGGCCCACAAGCTCTTTACCAGGTCTCCTCTGCACGCAGGTGCCATTTCTGCTTTCCTGCCATTCGGGTGTCTCAGAAGACAAAGGCTCCCCTCCTCATGAAGAGGCCTCCGGGAGTAAAATGCGTGCTGGAAAAGTCCTGGACTTGTCCTCCGAGCCTTGGGTGTGGTGAATAACCACTGAAGCGTCTGTCCGTGCAGTGCAACTCCTGTCCTCAGTGTCCTGGGTGTGTGGAGGAGGGGGTGGCGGTAGGAAAGCATGTTGAAAATAAGCACTCCAAAGGCTGTCAGTTCCTCATGGTAATAAACACAGTTTCAATATTAAAAAAGAAAAGGTGCATGCCAACAGCCAGACAATAGAGTAAAAACTTCCCCAAACTCTGCAATCTTACAGAACAGTCTGGGAGTAGGTATAGCTTTTGCTGACGAATGTCTACATGCAAAAATCCCATTCCCTCAGTTGCCACACAAGAACCACAAGAGAACCTTCTCTCATTGTCTCGGATTTGCATGACAACACTGTCCAGCATTCACGCGGTGCTTACTCTGTTTCAGATACTGCTTTCTGCCTTTGACACAGGCTAAGCTGATAAAGCCTCACAACCAGCTTGGGAGGTAGTGCTATTCTTTTTTTAAAATTTATTGATTGATTAAGGTGTACATATGTATCCTTATTCCCCCATTATTACCTTATCCCCCCCTTGTTGTCTGTGACCATTGGTAAGGCTTATGTGCATGCATACAAGTCCTTTGGTTGATCTCTCCCCCTTACCCCCACCTCCCCTACCTTCCCTCTGAGGTTTGATGGTCTGATCGATGTTTCTCTGTTTCTGGATCTGTTTTTGTTCATCAGTTTATGTTGTTCATTATATTCCATAAATGAGTGAGATTATGTGATATTTATCTTTCTCTGGACTGGCTTGTTTCACTTAGCACAGTGGTCGGCAAACTCATTAGTCTACAGAGCCAAATATCAACAGTACAACGATTGGAATTTCTTTTGAGAGACACATTTTTTAAACTTAAACTTCTTCTAATGCCACTTCTTCAAAATAGACTCACCCAGGCCATGGTATTTTGTGGAAGAGCCACACTCAAAAGGCCAAAGAGCCTAATGTGGCTTGAGAGCTGCAGTTTATCGACCACTGACTTAGCATAATGCTCTCCAGTTCCATCCATGCTGTTGCAAATGGTAAGAACTCCCTCTTTTTCACCACAGCATAGTATTTCATTGTATAGATGTACTACAGTTTTTAATCCACTCATCTGCTGATGGGCACTTAGGCTGTTTCCAAATCTTAGCTATGGTGAACTGTGCTGCTATGAACATAGGGGTGCATATATCCTTTCTGATTCATGTTTCTAGTTTCTTGGGATATATTCTTAGAAGTGGGATCACTGGGTCAAATGGATTTCCATTCAGTTTTTTGAGGAAACTCCATACTGTTCTCCACAGTGGCTGCACCAGTCTGCGTTCCCACCAGCAGTGCACAAGGGTTCCTTTTTCTCCACATCCTCTCTAGCACTTGTCATTTGTTGATTTGTTGATAATAGCCATTCTGACAGGTGTGAGATGGTACCACATTGTCGTTTTGATTTGCATCTCTCTGATGATTAGTGACTTTACATATGTTTTCATATATCTCTTGGCCTTCCTTCTGTCTTCTTTCGAAAAGATTCTATTTAGGTCCATTGCCCATTTTTTGATTGGGTTATTTTTTGTTAAGTTGTATGAGTTCCCTGTAAATGTTGGAGATTAAACCCTTATCAGTGATAACATTGGCAAATAAGTTCTCCCATGTAGTGGGCTTTCTTGTTTTGTTGATGGTTTCTTTTGCTGTGAACAAGCTTTTTATTTTGATGTAGTCCCAATTGTTTATTTTCTCTTTGGTTTCCATTGCCTTAGGAGCAGTATCAGTGAAGAAATTTCTTTGACCAATGTCTGAGATTTTGCTGCCTGTGGATTCCTCTAGTATGCTATTCTTATCCGAGGAAAACTGTGGCAAGGTCATGCCCTCATGATATCTGTTATACCCAAGTACCACCTCGGATGTGAGGTGCTAATTCTTTTCTTAAGGTGATAAATTAAAAAAAAAAAACCTAACTTTATGTCCAAAGGAAACTTCATGTCTCCAACTGCAAATGGAAAATCAGTATCACATACAGAGGAGGCAGCTATGAAAATGGATACAATGAACAAAAACAATGGCATTCATTTCTGCCTGGCTTCTCTTGCCTGCTCAAGTCAGAGATTTGCTCTGTGTAAGGGGAGAGGCAGAGAGTGGAAGAAGCAGGGATTGCAGAGGTATTAAAATATATTGAAACCAAAATATAAATATAATAAAAAAATTTTTAATATTAATGCCAGAGTCTCCTTAATACAGTCATAACAAACAAAAGACTTTTAAGCATACTTTTCTATTATGTGCTCTGGATTCCAGACTCAATTTTGTCCCTTCCTCACCCTGTGTTATTTGACTGCCTCGAGCCTCTGTTTTCCATCTTAAAATGAGGACAACCTCCAAAGTTTAGACCATAACACATACACAGTGGCACATGGTAAGTACTCAATAAAGCCTTATGAACGAAGGTCACTTTTGAGGGAGAGAAATGACCTGCCACCTATCTTAGTTCCATGCTTCATACGAAGCATAGGTAGGGGCTTTCCTGTGTTCTTGCTTGGGCAGAGCCAGGGCAAGCTAGGGGAGGTGGGGATGATGATTCGCATTTACAGCGAGAAAGCAAAGATGCTGGGGAGGCTGCTGATACGAGGAATCGTCTGCTGGGGGTCCTATGTAGGTGGTAAGGAGAGAGAGGACACTTTGCATTGGAGTATCTTAAAGTTGTTGCAAAACAAGGGAGATCAGTTTCCCTTTGGTCATGCTAAGGTCATGACCTTCGGCTGCAGGCCCTGCCCCTGGCTCCTCAGCAGTGAGAAGCAGCCAAGCCCCTGGTCGCCTTCAGTTCAAGCCCAGACCCCTCCAAACCACAGTGTTCCTCCCCGCCGCTGCCCATGAGCCTCTTCCCCTAACCAAACTGCTCCGGCTCTGAAAGTGGGAAGGCACTGATGACCTATAACCCACATCTCCATGGGCTGGGCCCCAGGATCGTAACTTCCAGAGTGATTATTGGCTTCAGCCCTATCTATTAATTTGCTAAGATGTCTGTAGCCTTTCTTAGAAAACCAGGGGAAAAAAAGATGAAGAAAAAAAGGCAGCTTCATGCCAAGAACTGATTATATCAATTTTTCAGAAATAAATCCATACCAAGCGGAAGCAGTTCAACTTGGCAGGGGAGCCCAAGGGTGGGGGTGTTCATGTCTCAAGGGAATTTTGTTTCATGCTTCGGAAAATGGCCTGACCTTTGCAGTGCCTCTACAAGGGGCAGACTGTGAGGGGGAGCAAACAGGTTACAAACCTTGCTGAGCGTGTGACTAAGCTCCAGACAAATCAGGAAGGAGCAGCGTCCCTTCGCTCAGCAAGAGGGGCTGGGTGGGAGCTCGTGGCCTGGGCGAGGAGAGGAGGAGGAGTGAGTCCCTGGAGAAAGGACATGGATGTGGTCCTGGCTGTGACGTGTGTTCTGCGTTATATCTGTGCTCACACACACCCTGGGACCCTTCTTGGGAATGGGTTTGGATCCTGTTTGGGGAAACGGTGTTTTTCCTTACAGTTTTTCACAGCAAACACATGCCCAGGGAGCGTGGCCGGGTGAGACAGCGGCCAGGCAGGACCAAGCGAACCCCAAGATTGCCCGTCTCCCTTAAAAAGGCAGCGGAGGCACAGCTTCCGGGTGTTTCCATGTGGGATGGTGGATGCAGAATGCCAGACGGGCCAGTTACTCAGTGTTACCTACTCTTCTTATTCTTCTTTTTAAATAACTTTTTATTAATTTCAGAGAGGAAGGGAGAGGGAGAGAGAAATAGACACACCAATGATGAGAGAGAATCATAGACTGGCTGCCTCCTGCACGCCTTCTATTGGAGACAGAGCCCGAAACCAGGGCATGTGCCCTGATGGGGAATTGAACAGTGACCTCCTGGTTCAGAGGTCAACATTCAAACCACTGAGCCACGCTGACCAGGCTTACCTACTCTTCCGTGTGCTGCTGAGGGATGCTAAGGCCTTCCTCCTTTGTCAAGCGCCCTTTTAGGCTCTGCCAGGAGGGGGCACCAGAGGCAGCTAAGATGGCAGGAGATGGGCATAGGGGACCTGCTCTCTCCCATTAGTTTATCAGAACCACCAGCCTTGCCAGCAGTTACCTTCTCCCCAGCAGCAACTGCTGGGTCCAGATTCCAGCTTCCCTCCCACTCCACCTCCCACAGCCTGGCTGCGCCCATCGCTGCCATGTGGGTTCCCCTCCTCAGAGGGCCCAGCTCTATAGCCCCTTCTCAGAGCCTCTGGATTCTGATAACCCTGTTCATTCCCTTCATTCCTCCAACTCTAGGACCAGGGGCTCCCTCCTGCAGGGACTGCATATAGGTTACCTCAGCGTTCTTTTTTCCTTTTTTTTTTTTTTTTTTTTTTTTGCTTACAGCCTCCCCAACACTGCTTTCATGGCTTTCCTATGTTAAATCTCTCTGTTGAAATACCCTGAGTGGGTTTTGTTTACCTGACAGGACTCTGACCAGCCTGCTAGTTCTTCTGATTTTAAGAGAAGCCAAGAACCCAGACAGTGTTATGGGAAAGAAACATGTGTCCGAAGACCAGACTCGGCTGACGTAGTGCTAAACTTGGAGATGAGGCAAGGCGCCCCTCTCTGGTTGCTGGGAACATCAGCTATGGGAATTGTGATGCCACACCCGCCCCCAGCAGTCCCCTTCACTGAAGGGAACAGCCTGGCCCAAGAATAATCTCCTTTCCGAGGGACAGCCTGTGGCCGATGACTGGGTGAGGCAGGGCAAACAGAGGCCTGGCCCCTCACTTCCATCTGGGGCACCGCTGGAGGGCCTGCCAGCTCCACAGCTCCCTGCGGGGTCGACTACTAAGGCCTCTCGGCTGCAACACCATGCGGGGTCAGCGTCTCCACCTGCCCAGTCTGCCGCCTTCTTTTTTCTTTTCTTTTATCCTTGCCTGAGGATATGTTCACTGACCTTAGAGAGGAAGGGGCAGGGAGAGAGAGAAATAAAGAGATGGAGGGAGAGAGAGAAAGGGAGGGAGGGAGGGAGGGAGGGAGGGAGGGAGGAGGGAGAGGGAGAGAGAGGGAGGGAGAGGGAGAGGGAGGGAGGGAGGGGGGGAGAGAGAGAGAGAGAGAGAGAGAGAGAGAGAGAGAGAGAGAGAGAGAGAGAGAGAACCTTCCCCACATGCCCTACCAGGGATGAAACCCACAGCTGAGGTATGTGTCCTAACTAGAATCAAACCTCAAACCTTTTGGTGAATGGGAGGATGCTCCAATCATTGAGCCACCCAGCCAGGACCCAATCTGCCTTTTCATGTTCTTCCTGGTGAAGCTCCCTAGAGAACTTCCTGAGCGTAACATGTGGCATGCAACGCTCCATCTCAGTCTGTTTCCAGGAAACCCAGTCTAGGCCAAGGCTGCTCTAGTTTAGTAGATACTAGGTGTACTGGTTAATACTGCAGATTTTTTTTAATAGATGGAGTTACACATATGTTGATATATATGTGATTTGATATGTATGCTATTTCGTTGTATTGACAGTAAGCTTCAAAAGTTCATATGTCAAGTTTGCTGAAGGTGTTAACATCATAGATATTTTTATGCTTAAAATGTTGAATTCATGCCCCCCCCCCAAAAAGAGAGAGCATTTGCAGGAAGTTTTAATTCATTACTTTATTTTGAAGAAAAGTGCTTCTGAAAGTTATTGTATACTCCGGAAGCTTATTGTGAACATGTTCATGTCAAGATATTTGTGAACGCTGGTTTAAATGCTTTAAAAGTGATGATTTCAATGTGGAAGACAAAGAATGCCCAGGTCAACTGAAAAAGTTAAAGACCAACAGTTATAAGCATTATTGGATGAAGATGGGTGTCAAACTCAAAAACAACATTGCTCAGCAAACAATTTCCGATCATTTACAAGCAATGGGAAAGGTTTTAAAGAAAGGAAAAATGGGCGCCACATCAACTGAACAGAAGACAAATGGAAAACCGAAAAGTCATCAGTAAAATGTTGCTTCAATGGCACGAAAGAAAGTTTTTTGCATTGACTTGTGGCTGGTGATGAAAAGTGGATTTATTTTGAGAATTCCAAATGCACAAAATCATGGGTTGATCCAGGTCAACCATCAACATCGACTGCAAGGTTAAATCGCTTCAGAAAGAAGACAATGCTCTGTATTTGGTGGGATCAAGAAGGTGTGGTGTATTAGGAACTTCTAAAGCTAGATGAAACCATTAATACTGATCACTATCACCAACAAATAATAAATTTGAACCATGCTTTGATAGTGAAACAATCAGAATGTGACAGAAGACACAGCAAAGTAATTTTTCTTCATGAAAACGCACCATCACACACTTCAAAATCAGTTGAAGACACATTAAAAGATCTTGCCTGAGAAGTATTAACCCACCCGCTGTATTCACCAGACCTTACTCCTTCAGATTACCACTTGTTTCTCTCAATGGCACACACACTTTCTGAGCAGCACTTCAAAATGTACGAAGACGCGGAAAATTTGGTCTTTGAATAGTTTGCCTCAAAACAAGAGAAGTTCTGTTGGTCGGTATTCACAAATTAGATGGGGAAAATGTGTAGCTAGCGATAGACATTATTTTAAATAAAGCACTTTTGATGTTTCTCTTGAAATTATCATGTTTTCTTTGATCACAAAATCCACATTGTTAACCAGTACATCTAGTAGATATCGTACGCATATAGGAAGCATGTAATTTCACCAAAATAATTCAACTGAAAAAATAAGGGAAAGGAATGAGGGTCAAAGATGAGGGGAGAATCACGGGGGAGTCCATGTGGAATGTTAAGTGCAGGGGAAGGGAAGCAAACCCAGAAGCAAAGCAGTCATGAGGAGCACAATGAATTCCCACAGCAGGTGCCATTGGAAGAGCCAGGAAAGACACAGCAGCCACCTCAGCCTTTTCTGTCTCCCCAGAGCTTGAGTGGACAGAGCAAGAAACCCCACCAGGAACATCATCTGAGTGAACTTGAACTTGCTCCACCTGCAGAGGCCTCCCCAGCCTGACGGGGGAATGAGTGCTCCTTTGCAGTGCACCTGCACTCCCTCCCTCTTGGGCAATGCTGGAGCTACAGGTGATGGAGATGCTGACAGAGCCCAGCTATAACCTGGGGAGGGTGAGCCGCCAGACTGCACCCTCTTGTGACTCCTAGCCAGCCCAGTGAGGAGAGCAGGAAGGCCGCTGTCTGCTGCACTGGCTGGTGCAGGAGAGGTGGGGGACCTGGGCCAGGTTTGGCCTTTGCAGGTCTACAAGAGGAAGGACGTGCACCTCGACGGCCTGCCCCACTTTGGGGAACATGAAGTTGCTTTTTCATTAAAGGATAACACGTTCCTTTCCCTGCGGCCTCCTCCCGCAGCTCAGCACGTTTGCTGACCAGCAGGTTGGTCAGCACAAGTCAGATCACGTCAAAGGGGAGACGTGGGGAGGCAGGGGTCAACCACGCTGTAATATTTAACTATATTACTTAGAAGCAACTGGAGAAAACTCGTTTTAATTTTCAACTTCAAAGGGAGGCCAAGGCCAAAGGGATTACTGTAGAATCCCCTGGGGATGTATTAAGGAATAACGTTTTGAAGGGCATGGAAAATAAAATAAGTGAGGCCTCTCTCTTATCAGAGGCCTGCGGCCTTGCTGGCTCCTGCCTGTCTGTGGGCCTGACATTGTCAGGAGAGCTGAAGGGACAGAAAAATAACCATTGTCAGTACAAGTGTGAGAGACGATCACACTGAACATGTGCCACTCCGTCACATCTTTGAATGTGTGTTCTGATGACACAGAGAAGTCAGACTGGGAGTGAGCCAGGGATCCAATCAGCCAGCATCACATTCTCAGATGAGTGGCCCAATCCGACGGCAAGTGTGCACATATGCTTCTGATAGACAGAGGGAGTTCAGCTGGCGTTGGCATCCCTTACTTGGAATACTTAACCGGTCCAAACCTCCCAGAGCATTTCAAATGGCAGCACTCCACTTTCTGCCAATCATGGGTGTCTTTCAATATGTTACATTGCAACTGGCCACCATAATTAAAATGAAATATCTTAAACACAGCTTCCTTCTTTTAGCCATTCAAAAAAGAATGATTTAGCCATTGCTGTGTACCAGACCCCAGGGTTGACACTGTGTGTAAAGGCAAGGAGACAAAGCAAAAGCAGCCCTGGTCTTGATGGAGTGCATTGCCTCCTGGAGAATACAGACCTTAGAACAAGTAAATGATCACAAGTGTGCTGTGTGCTGCTCGGGAAGGACCTAATCTCATTCAGGAGCCAAGGACAGCCTCCTTCAGGAGGTAACAGCCTTCTGAGACTCCACAAATAAGGGAGCGTTGGGTACATGGAGAGATGAGAGGAGGAGAGAAATCATCTCCAGAGGCCCAAACATGAGATAGCACGGCACATACGAAAGGCTGAGAGCAGCCCAGAGGGGAAGCAGTGAAGGCTGGCTGGGGAAGTTGGTCAGAGACTCATTATGGAGTGCCTTGCCAACTGGGTTATCAATCTGTGGTTTTACCCTTTGAGATAAGCAGGGAGGTGACACGTTAACAGATTCTCTGCAGATGGCAGAGTGCATTAAAAGGGATACGACGAGGTGGAGAGGGGAGTTAGAAAGCAAATGCTTTTGTCCAGAAGGGATATGACAATGTTTGGATCAGAATTGGTAGCATATAAATGAGAGGGTGAAAGATATGTCAAAACACCTTTTTGAACAATTTACAGGAGTGAAATAAACAAAATTTAGAGGCAAAGAATGTTGAATGTGAAGGGCCAAGAATGACTCCCAGGGTTCGTTTGTCTAGGTGGGGTAGGTGGTAGTGTCTGTTCCCAATGCAATGGACCAGGAGGTGGAGCAGGTTGGGACTGGACAGCAGGGCAAGGAGGGGGCAGCTTTGACCATGTATGGCTCTGAGCTTTCTGAGTGCACATGCTGAGATATAGGTTTGAAACTGATACAGTTATGCAGGTAGAGAAAGGTTTGGGACCCAAACAAGTAAATGAGATGATATAAATCTGGAGTTTTCGGACTTGTTAATGAGGATCTACAATAAGAAATGTATTTTACATCACACACACACACACGTACACACACGCACACACACGTGCGCACACACAGGCAATTACCCTGAAAATGCTTACCGTTGTCATGTGTAATGTTCAGCGACCCTCTGTTCTTCCTCCCAATGCTGGTCCTGACCTTCTTGCTGATTTAGTGACCTGACAGTGCAGTGCTGTCCACAGTGTGAAAAGTCTAATCCAGAGTGCAAGGCGAGAAAAAAAGAGGGTCCAGCACAAAGCCCCGAGGAATTCCACTGTTTAGGGCTCAACTAGAGGAGGTGGCGCTTACAGAAGCTGAGAGGACCGGATGGAGAGGGGATGGGAAGGACCGAGGACCAGCAAGGGCTCTCCTGACACTTGTAAGATGAACACGGCAGCTCCCAGGGTCACGTCTGCACCAGGTCATTTCCAAAGCCAGCAAGTGCCAAGTCTCCACTTGGTGCTCCCTTTCTAGAGCAAGGAAGCTTTTCCTGAAGCCCCCAGTGGCCCTCCCTTTCATCTCCTTGACCAGGCTGGGGCCCTGGATAGGTACCGGCCAATCACTGGCAAAGGCAGCAGGTTTACCAAGTTTGGCTGAGGCTGATCAACAGCATCCCCAATGAGGCTGGGAGGGTTTAGCACAGGGGAGGGCGGACACCTGACCAATACCTCTAACTGGGGAGGGGCGAAGGGAAACAGTCACATAGAATCTTTGCTACCTAAAGTGTGATGCAGAGACCAAAGACACCTGGAGCTTGTTAGAGATGCAGAAGTACCAGCCCCATCCCAGACTTGCTGAAGCGGAATCACACGTTCTCTAGAGCCTCAGGTGACTCCCAGGCACGTGTGATTGGAGGAGCACCATGCTGCTTTGCAATGTGTTAATTTACTCTAACAGGGTTCCTTCTTGTTTTCTGCATACGGAGGCAGAGTAGGGTTTTTGTATAAACACAACAAGTTTCCAGCTGTGACCAGTCCACACAATTAATATTATTCCTTCAGATCACCCTGTTCTGATGAGGTGTGAGCTCCTAGCCCAGGCTGACAAGTCAATTGGCTGCTGAAAAGTTATGTATTCTCTAACAGCCCTAGGCAAGATCTGCAGGTTCGTGTGCTTCAAAATATATTTTTAGGATAGTCCAAATCCTTTCACAGAGTCCACAGGATTTCTTTCTTTGCATGAGAACTTCTATACTCAGGCAGTGGGAGCTAACCCCCTCTCTGAGACCCAGCAAATAGTGGAAGTATTGAGATAAGCTTTCATTGAGTGAGTTTTGCCTGCGTTTGAGGTCCTGAGACTGTAAAAGGCACATTAAGGGCTTGAAAAAGAATAAATTTGCTTAAGGAATTGGGGGATAAACTTAAGAGGAAATGTTAAAAGAATTAACAAACCTTAGGCTGATCTATGATGGATATAGTGAGAGTACAAGAAATAAGCTTTTGTTATTTAAAGTCATTAAGTCTGGAGTTGTTTGGTACAGAACAAAACCAGCTCATACCCCCAATACACTTGTAAATGGTTGGTGCTCAGTAAATACTATGAGTTTATAATTTTAAAAAATCCATTAGAAGCAGCAATGAATACTTACCAATTGTAAATTAATAAAGTGACTTCTTAAACTCAGTGTCAAGAGAGACACTGTGGCTCAGCCAGCGTGGCTGAGTGGTTGAGCCTCGAGCTATGAGCCATGACTGGAAAGATTTTTTATTTCCATGACGACGTATTTAGTGGGTAAAGGTCAGGATTGCTACTAAACAGCATATAACACATAGGAAAGCCCCTACTGTGAAGGATTATTTGGCTTAAAATATCAATAACGTTGAGGATAAGAAACCCTGGGCTAGTGGGTGGCCCCTTTTAGCATAACTTCTGGAGTTTTTGTTAGTTTCCTTGCTTTCTGGTTCAAAATTGGTATCTCCTAGTTCTCCTGCCTGAGACCTAGAGTCAGCCATTTCTACAGAGATGCTTGGTTTTGGGGTGGGAACTGATGACAGAGACCACCACCTGAATGCTATGAATGATCATTGCTCTAGGCTGTCCTTGTTTCTAAAAGCCTTTCAGTCATAGATTATATGCAATTTTCACCAAAATAAAAATAAAATATGAACTCATAATGAATTTTTTAATCTAAAATTCCAGATTATACAGGTCTTCCTTGATTTTGCTGTGCATCTCATCTTGAAAATGTTGCTCTGTGCTGATATTAACCTATCTGGTTTATCCTAGAATATACATATAAAAACTTCAAAAGGATACTCTACATACTTACTAACAATGAAACTACTAAATGCTTATTAGGATTTATTTGTAAGTGGGAAATAGAAGATTAATGTTGAAGAGCATTTCCTTAGGTGGGACACAAAACCTACTTCATATTCGCAAGTCACTGGCAGTCATGCCAACTAGTATAAACTCAGGCAGTCCAGTTCTGCCCTGGCTTGAGGCTTCTGCTCTGATCCAAAGTGGCCACAGAAGTATGGTCTCCTTCCACTTTTCCAAGAATCAACTGAAGAAATTAAATCTTTTCTGGCTTATTTGTGGATTAAATTGGAAGCAGAGCTATCCAAGAAAAAATTTGTCTTCTTATTTCAGACCCACTAGGTTCATTCAAGGGTGAGTGTGAGTCTTGTGTGGTATCTAATATCACCTTACCTCACAATGTTACACGTTTTTTGAGAAGCTGTCTGTACTCTGTCAACCTAAAAATGCTTTCTTGGGTAAGTGAGGGGAAAAGGAGAGCTGGTAGTGGTAGTGGAGGGGGGAGTTTCCAAAGCAGAGAAAACAAAAAGGAAAAGAGGAGGAAATGGCCGGTGTTCAATGAACCCAAACGTGTGAAAGGCTAATCCAGAAATCACTCAGGAATCACCAGACACTGTTGACATCGCTTGCTACGCACATGCTCACCTTGCCCATCTCCCACAAAGCCTTACTTCCTGAAGCAAAGTGACCTTCTGAAATCTGGCCACTCAATCTCAGCTCTTGGCTCCATGCCCCTCCTATGCAACAGCTTCTACACACCATTAGCTTCCTTCCAAAG
Source organism: Antrozous pallidus (assembly GCA_027563665.1). NCBI lineage: Eukaryota > Metazoa > Chordata > Mammalia > Chiroptera > Vespertilionidae > Antrozous > Antrozous pallidus. The sequence goes on along the minus strand of CM050522.1, from coordinate 39,031,912 downwards.
TCCCCCTTGAGTTCTTACCCAATGCAATACACTTTTCCTGTTTTCAAGAGAAGGGTATGGGCCAAGCAGCGAGCAAACAAAGAAGGGCAGAGGGCCGTTAGAAGTTCCAAGGGATTTACATACTGCAGGGAGCATTGAAGGGGAGGTTTACGGGCTCCAACGTGGAAGGCAGAACAGTGCTTGGAACACGGCTCACTCCATGTTCAGAACAGCACCCATGGGGTGGTCACGCTCACAGGAACAGAGTGTTGAAAGAGTGATTATGTGTTAAGATAGTTTGGCTGTCAGCCAAATAACATGTTACTGTCTACTGCCAAGCCAGGCACTTTTGCTGATTGGTGACTTTTAAAGAGTGATGACAATAAATAAATAAACTGTTTTAAAGGCAAAACATCACTTCCCAGATGGGTTTATTATTGAATAGATGAGAATTGGGATAGGAGGCCTTTAGCTTGGCCTCTGATGGGTCCCAGAATTTTCCTCTATCGAAGGTGGGCTTCTGTCCATATTCCTCCCGGAGCATCCATTCACCCTCAGCCCACACTGTCTATATGAACTTCAATGAATCATTAAGCTCTGTCTCTTGCAGTTTCTTCACCTTTAAATGGAGTCAATATTATTGGCCCCTTATTCTCACACTCAGTGCTGGATTTGTAAGGAGGTGGAAGAGGGTAGAAAAGTTGGCCTGGGAGTAAAGGCAGACCCAGCAGGTAGGGGAGCACATAAGGAAGCCCAGACAAAAGCCTACAGGTCTCCTGAAACGGACTCTGTAGGGTGACCTTTTGGTGTTTGGCTGGCTCTTTATTGGATTCTTTTTCTGTTCTCTCAGCCCTGAGGTTTTGGCCTGCTGTTCTGCCTGGGTTTCTGCCCCTTAAAGACTGATGAAGACCAGGGTGCTTTCTCTCAATGCCTGTACTCTTTCAAGGTCATTGAAGCAAGCACACATCTACTTTCATTTTGTACTTTTCAAAAAGTCTTTTCACTGCTAGTATTTGTGGGGAATGTGGGTATACCACAACACAAACAACAGGGAAACCACAAGTAATTAAAAAAAAACTACTTAAAACTCCAAGTCAACTGGTTTGAATTATCCTTGGTCACTGTTGAGACATCAAAGAGAAATAATGGTCATGCAGCAGTGGTGTATGTGGTTCATAACTGAAACTGAATCACAGTAAGAAAATCTTATTGTTTAATAATTTATGTATTTTATAAAACAAGCACAAACATGCAAAAATATCTGTAACATTAATCATCCCCGGGGTATGTCTCAATCATTGTCATGAAGGAAACAGGTGGTTCCCAGCAATACTTCCTATTTCTATATTGATTCTTTTCCCCTTTCCCATCTACTCTCTTCATATACTACAGATTCTTCTATACTTCTCCTTGCTGCCCCACCTCATTCAAGATAAACTTCTCAAATATTCTGAGCTCAGGGATCTCCTGTAAAGTCACTACTCTCTTTCATCCTCCTGCCAGTTCTTGGATCTTGCTCTTTCCTACACAGTTTTTCACCAAAACAAACAAAAACCCACCACCATCAAAACCCACTGCTCTGGAATGACAGGGTTTTCCTTAAAGGATATAGAAGCAAAGAATCTGTCTGACAAACTATGAGGCACTATTGATCCTTTATTGGAACTAGAGGAGGGAAAGTACAGAGACTTGCTTGGTCAAATATTCATGTGATCACAGGAACTAGGCCTGACCTGTTCTAATGCCCAGTCTGACTCACCCCTCCTAAAACAAAGAAGCCCAACCCTTCGGGTGAGCAGTTTTGATAGAGTGCTGTCCCTCCTTCCTCTACACTTATCTCCGGGGCCCTACCATTTAGTTACCTGTTCTTGGAACCCGACTTCTAGGGCACACCTTAGAGTTGGAAATCCTGGGTCTTCCCCAGTTTTTTGGAATTACGACAGTAATAAAAGTAACAATAATGATGAGAATGATTCTAGCTAACTTAGATAGGGCATTTTCTATGTGTCAGGCACTGTGCAAACATTTAACATTGATTGTGTTTTATGATTTCCAAGTCCTAAAGAACTGTATTAGTTACTTAACAAATTGCCACAAAACTTGGCAGCTTAAAACAGAACACAGTTACCTTCTCACAGTTTCTCTGTGTTAGGAATCTCGACGTGATTTAGCTGAGTGCTTGGCTTCAAGGTCTCTCCATCACTGTGTTGCTTAGGCAACAGTTACCTCAATGCTGAACTGGGCAAGAAGAATTTGATTCCAGATTCACGTGGTCATTGTCAGGATACAATTCCTCACCAGCTCCTGGACTAAGGGCCTCAGAATCTTCACTGACTGTTGGCCAGAAGCTGCCCTCAGTTCTTTGTCTTATGGCCTCTCCAACATGGCAACTTCCTTTCTCAAGAGTGCAAGCTATGAGACAGAAATATTTTTTGAGGCAACGCTACATAGAGCAACAGTATGGGGGAGAAGACAGGAAACATTTTTAGCAGTATCTATCAAAACATAGTTTTTAAATATATATTTTATGAGGGGAAGAAGATTACAGGACTTTTCAGGGCCTTTAGTATGTAAGTATGCTCTGTGAGATTCTAAGATGTATGTGAGGGAGGGTGCAGTTTGACTAGGCAGAGCTTCTCACAAGTATTTATTTGTTTTGTGAGGAGGTGGTAACATGCTATATATTTCAGGGAATGCTCTCTTGTCAAATGCCTGTGGCTTTTTTTTTAAAGCAGGATGGGTGGGATTTGGTTCAAACATTTCTCTAAGCCTAGAATGGTGGCCAGTGGTTGGGCAATAGAAAAATATTTTTAATATTTTTATCCAACACCTATGTGATAAGCAGAAATGACCTTTGGATCTCAACATTTGGACACCAACAATGGGAAAGATACAAAATCAGAATCAGAGCAGAAGTCACCAGATCATCACACCTTACAACTACCCACAGAAATCCCTTCCAATTCCCAAAGCTCTGTCTATTACAATTCTCCTCTCCAGCACTCTTCCCCTCCTGCTTGTCAGCAGAGAAGGAATCAGGGAGTTCACCCCGTGGGATTTTCTCTTTGAAATTTTTTCAATATCATAGTACAAAGACAATAAAGGGAGAGTCAGTGAGAGAGGTAAGATAAACATGTTCAGTGCCTTTTTAAAAAGTCTTTTTAGTACAGAGAAAGAAATAAGAAATCAGGGGACTTCCTGCTAAACCACAAAGAAGATAGTTCACCAAGGTGGGGAATTACCCACTGTGAGGATTAAGACACCAGTGTTCTTGTAATCAATGATGGGAGACCTCCCCTCAAATAATGGGTCAGCAGAGGGTCCTCTCCAGCTCAGCACAGCCGGCTATGAGAAGCCACTCCTTCCTGTAGTACACAGTGCTGTGTTTTTAGGTTAATCCTCCAACATACATTACAGTTACTTTCAATGGTTAATGAATACCTTCTAAGTGCCTGCTTCATTTAATTGTCCAAAGGCCAGTTGGTCCCAGAGCGTATAAAGCTACGAGCTGGCTAATGAGAGCATTCTCTCTGAGCAGGGGAAGCAGGGGAGTGGCAGGGTCAGGGAGCCAGGTTCCTGAGGAGGAGGGATGCAGAACAGAACAGGTGCAGTCCTCTGTGCCCTTGCCCTTCTGACAGGCTTTCTGATCATCTGCCTGGGAGCCTTCTTCATCTCCTCAGGCTCCACGTTCAACTGTCAGTGGAACCTGATCCTGGCCTATTTGCTTCTGCCTCTGGGGTTTGTGATCCTTCTGAGTGGGATTTTCTGGAGCACCTACCACCAGGCGAGTGAAAACAAGGGGATGTTCAGCCATGTGTTCAGACCACATCTTGCTCATGGGACCGTGGCCCCAGCCACAGTGGACAGGTATGTGCTAATAAGCCAGAGGACAGATGAGGATTGAGTTGGGGCTGAGTTCTGGAAAAGCTGAGTGACTCTAACCCCGCTGTGGAGCACTTGACATGCCTCATGGGGCTGTATGTCTAGAAGCAAAATGTTATCATCAGCGGATTACTCTGGGGTTAGTTATTAGGAATAATGGTGCTGTCTCTTGGGAAAACCATAATATAAAGGGAATTTACATCAGAGACACCATCTCCTGCCGCTTCCCCTCTCTTTCCCCCCACACACATTGAAAACCCAATTTAAGAAGCGCGACCCGAAGGTGTTTTTGTTGTATCATGGGAGCTGTCCTTAGAATCTGGTAGTTAGTTATCCCTTATAGTCTGGCTACCAGTTTATAAGAAAAGCAAGTCCAGAGCCTAATTCTGCCACACACAGCAAGGGAGCAAGCAGGCATAAATCAGTCCTGCATTAGGAACTCAGTGAAGTCCCAGCTTAGTAACCCTTCAGATATTGTGATCATATTTTGCATGAAAGATTCATTTGAGGGAAAGCAATTATATTCCAGAGGTAAGATTCAGATAATCTTGCCACAGTGCACCCAATAGGATGGCTATTATTAAAAGGAAAACCCAAGTGTCATCAAGGGTGTGGAGAAATTGGAAACCTAGTGCACTGCTGGTAGGAATGTAAAGTGGTGCAGCCACTGTGGGAAATGATAAGGAGGTTCCTAAAAACATTAAACACAGAATTACTATTTGATCCAGTAATTCCACTTCTGGGTATACAAACAAAAGAGTTGAAAGCAGGGACTTGAGCAGCTATATCTACACCAATATTCATAGCCACATTCTTCGCACTAGACAAAAGGAGGAAACAACCTAGGCCATTAGTGAATGAATGGATCAACAAAATGGGATGTATACATGCAATAGAGTATTTTTTTTTCAGCCTTAAGAAGGAAGGAATTCTCACACATGCTACACATGAATGAACCTTGAAGACATTATGCTGACATAAACCAGACACAAAAATACAAATATTTATTATTTCACTTATATAAAGTATCTAGAGAAGTCAAATTCATTGACAGAAAGTAGAACAGTGGTCAGGGGCAGGAGGCAGGGGGATGGGGAGTAACTGTTTAATGGGCATGGGCTTTCAGTTTGGGAAAGAATAGTGATGGCTGCACAACAATGTGAATGTTCTTGGTGTCACGAACTGCACAGTGGCCGATGTGGTAAATTTTTATGTTATATATTTTACCACATTAAAATATTTGTTAACCTCATGTTTAGTATCAGATATCCCCAACCCCCTAATTCTTGGCTGACCACAGGACCATGTAGGGATAAAACATCAAGCATCATCCTTAAGGTACAGGTTGCAAGACTCCATAAATTATTTTACCTTCTTCATCTAAAATACTTTAGCTACTCTGTATGTTTTGCTACTCTGTGTATTTTGTATAAGTAATGCACTTTTACCCATGACTTGATTTTTTGACATTATGCTAATTAATGATACTAATTATAATAATCCAAACCCATTTCTGGTGTTTATTACACTTACCAGCAAGGACTCTGGGTTTGATAAACTGTTGAGATAACTGAAGTGATTTCAGAAGATGCATCTAGAATGCTGATTTTATTTTGCATAAATGTTATATAATTGCCTCCAGAGTATGAAATTCCTGATAAGAGTAATTGATTACCTTTTGGGTGTAGCTTAAATTTATTAATACATACATAGCATCACTGTGCAGAAATGCCTTAAATTACAGACAGCATGACACTCCTGTTTATTGTTGCTTCCTACTGCATCTAGTAGATGCTCAGCTCAGTCAAAATGGCTAGCAAGTCAGCCATGGGAAGTTACATTTCCCAGAAGTGTTTGAGGAATTAAAAGCAAATGGGCTTGCAGTGATAGAATCCAGGGCACTGGAAATGAAACTGCTGGGGATGAGGAGAATTGCAAAAGGTGAATGGGATTGGGGGACAGGCAGCAGTCATTCTGGAGCCTCTCAAATTACTTTAGGGAAGCTGTTGCCAACCGGTGGTCTCTGAGGTCCGAAAGGTTGGGACTGCTGCTTTAGGGAACAGCTCACCTTACTGTTTTCAAGTCTCTTAACACATGTGTCCCATGACACTGCCTTGGTATTCTGAGTGAAGGCTGAGATGTGGGCTGTACAGTAGACAGTGGCTTCAGCCATTTGGCTTTGGGCCTGGTCACATTTGGAAGGGAGCTGTGCCTACAAATGGCAGTCCCTGTTCTGTTGTGGTTACATATCACAAACACTCCCTGTAGGCACTGGAAGAATTAACTCTATAAATACACAACTCAACCAAACTCACCCTCTCTCTCTTCACCTCCATGCCACCCCCAATACCATTCATAATGGAGAAGCTGCAAGGATTCAGCAATTATCAACACTGGGCAAGATTACCAGCTTGGGCATGAATGGTTCTGTTAGCCATTGGTCAGATGGTATGGGAAAAGTTGCAACTGAAATCTACATAAAGTTCTCATTTGAAATTGCTTGGGGGAATTAGTTTTTTTTTTTTTAACTAGCTGCGGAGACTTTAGTGATGGGAAAGAGACAAGCATTTGATATAATTCAGGAAACTTCATGGAGCTGGTTTACATTCATTATTTTATTGGCTGTGAGGATCTGAGACTGTGAGTGCAATTAAGTAGATGAAATGTGTGTGAATGGAGATAGGATGTGAATGGACTGAATAACTGGGTATTATGAGGTCCAAAGTTCAGACCCTCATTTTCCCTACCCCTGCTAAGGATCTCACTCTGCAAGTCTTGGTTCCAGGAGGTAAGAGAGAGGGGATAGCCTGGAATAAACCCACTGGAGAAAGTGTGACTACAGAGACCCACATCTTATGGTTGAGAAAGAGAGCTCTGCTGGGAGAGTGACATGTTTTTTAAAAACTGGTGATGCCAGGGAAGAAATCCATCTGTTTCAAAATCAATGTTTCTCAATAGTTTCATTTCACAGAGGGTGATCTGAGAGAGGTAGACATATGCCTCTCTGGCCTGAACCACTTGAATAACATGTACATGTTTGCGGCATTTTGTCTCCCAGGCCAGATTTTTACCCTCCTGCTTATGAAGAAAGTCTGCATCCTGGAAAGCAAACCTGTCCTGCAGAGGGAGAGGCCATGGGTGTCCCTCCACCTCTGTACACAGAGATGGACCTTGGATTTGAGGTTGAAAGTGGTGCTCATCGAGAGGCACCACCATCCTATGTGGAGTCTGTAGTGGATGGGGCAGTGGCAGCAACAACATGGAACGATGCCCAGAGGCAAAGCCAAGAGTGCTGAAGCGGGGGGAACTCTCTGGCACCCAGGACGTCCTCTCCTGGGACACAGCTGCTAAAAATAAAACAAGGCAAGGGATTGTGGGAGGAAAAGCCATGTCTGTGACCCCATGCAAGAGCAGCCCGAGATCTTGAGTCTCTAAGAAATCTTTTCAGCTTCGTTGTATTTTGTTTTACTTTAAGGGGACAAGTCAGATGGCAGGGTGGTGGAAAGACATGCAGCCCGATGCTTTAGAGCTTGGACAAGGCTCTTCCTCTCTCTGGGCCTCGGTTTTCTCCTCTATCAAGTGAAGGATTTATGCTGGGGTTTGATAGCTAACAATTATGGAATCCTTTTTATACGGCATGATCTGTGCTATAAACTTCTGTGCTTTTTATTTAGCCTTCCTTATTGACTTCAGAGATGTGTGCTATGGTTATTCCCATTCTACACACGCATAAACTGAGGCTTTGAGAAGTTAAGAAACTTTTCCAATAACATACAGTTATTTACAGGAGGAAGGTCCATAGAGGGAGACGCATTTACTTCCAATTTTTATGCTATTTACCCGGTCTTACTTCCCTCCTCACAGAGAGCAGTTTGGACTTCTCTCCCCCTTCAGAAAGTGGGCCCTAACAGGAAGTGGAGCAATATGTTAAAGCCCCTGGAAAGGCAGCAGGGGTTGCTTTCGAGTTCCTCTGCTGGATTCTCCTTTAAAATATTAACAAGGCCTCCAGGTTTTCTGCCCAGGAGCTTGGTCCTCACCTCTTGGTGCAGTTTCCTTTCATCTGATCATTATACCGATGATGAAAGAGGATTCCTAGTGGTAACAGGCAGCAGTTGGTGAATGGGTAGGCAGAGGAGGATTTGGACAGTGATAGGAAGGATGAAGATTTTTCAAGGAAGAAGAGGGATATCGAGATGGGATGGGGCCCCTTGGCCTTCTTTTCCCTGGTATTGCTGAAAAATACACAGGAAGCCACATAAAAGGAAATCCTGGGCCATTTACATGAAGCATGAACTTGGGCATCTGTGATTTGAATTCTTGACATCAAGGTCACAACTGGATATGCAGGTTGTCAAACAGGAAGGTGATCATTTGTAAGCAATGCAATTTCTCATTGTCTCTTTTTATCCCTCTACTGAGCCAGGAGTCCTGAAATTTTCCCTGGGGTCTGAGTACACTCACTGACCCGAACAAGCTCTATCGCTGGGCTTTCAGCCAGAACGTGCAATTGTAATAGGTGGTTTTTCCAGCTAATGGTAGTCCTGTGAAACAAATGTTAATGTTGGTTTACATAAGAAAATTATTTTAATCTCTTTACTGTAATAAAGTTTTGTACTTAAACTTTCCCTTTTTTGCCACTGTTTTGTATCAGGGGGGAGAAAATCAATAGAGGAACATAAGTCAAAGTTTCACTCTCTATGTGGAACTAACACAGCATCCAAGTAAGTAAATCTCTTTGCAAAACCAAACATTCCTGAAAAAAAACCCACACTATTAATTCAGGAAATTAGGCAGGTGGTTTTTGAAAAGAAATACTACTAAAAGGCATTAATTGACTTTAAAAAACACACATATGTACTCTGAAGCAAGTATCAAGAACATGGGTGTTACACAAAACAAAGCCCACCTTTGAAAGGCCCAGAAGTTAAAATCCACTGGGCCAGTCAGACAAGTGTCCATGTGGTTAGTAAGCATTCATTGGCCACCCCAGAGGGATTTACTCAGGGAAACAGACATTGTATCCCTTATTTCTCTATAAGCTTATGGTAAAATTAATAGAGATGGATTGAGAACTCAGATTCCTTGAATGACAGATAAGAAAGTGGACAAGAGGCAAACCTCTAAGCAGTGTGTCTTTGCTTGTTCCCTCTTCTCAAATGGGAAAGGGAAATACTCAGAGGCTGATGGCTCTCCAGCATTTTAATCTTATAATGTCTCCCTGAATAGTAAGTTTAAGTATCTTCCACCCCAGAAGGTGAGCATAAGGTAAGCTTTAGAATAGTTCATGCTGCATCTTTTGCATACATGAGATGTAGTGTAGGAATTTTAAACACTCCACGCAAAAAAAAAAACTCTCAAGTCCTTTTACTGACAATCCTTCAGGATTCTACTTAAACATATAGTGCGTGGTGGGGTATCACTCCAGGTCACCTACATTTCAGGGCACATACTAGGTGCTAAAAGGCATGGAAATATGATAAAGACATGGGTTTATAGTGCCTATCTTCACTGGATCCTAAAATGTTCTTTGGCAACTCGGGCTGCTTCACATACCAGGTGGGCTGTCAGCTGCAGAGCCGGGCCTACTGATAAGGCCTTCAGCTGGTTGGAGTAACGCAGGCATGCTGCTAAGCTCTGACGCCTCAGATAATCTCTTGCTGTTTGTAACTGTTGAAGGGCCAGTTGTAACTGTTGTAGACTGATTTACTGGCAGTTGCATCATTTCCAAAGGCGTGAGATTTCTCAGACCCTTCTCCACTCAGGAATGGAAATGATCTCAAGGCTGGTAGCTAGGATATCAGTGTCCAGTGGCCAAGTGTTTTGAGAATACCCAGTGCATGACCAAGCAATAAAATGGAGCCATCCGTTAGGTTACTGCCCATGCCCCCAGGTGCTCTTCAAATTCCCCAGACCTGCCATGGCTGATGGATATTGCCACCAAAGTGAATCCATGCCTTACACTGACCCACAGCTGGCCAGTGAGAAGTCCCCAACTATTACCCACCACTGCCTGTATTACCTGCAGAGAGCACTGGCACAGTGCAGCCAGCTCTCAGCCCATCATGGAACTGGTCATCAGTCTGAGGCTCCCTGTGCAGATAGCCTTCCCACCATGTCCAAGCCCTTTGGCCTACAGTGTCATGAAACGCTATTTGTCCCGTGAATATTGTGGATGGAAGCTGCACTCTGGATCAGTGAGATTTGATAAATGATCTTATTTTAGTAATGGCTGCTTACCCATTTTCAAGTCAACTAATAAACTCAAGAATCATGGATGGAGCAAAACAACTTTTTGTTCTAAAAAGGACAGTGACACCAGGCAGTGTGTTCAGCATCCTTAGTCCCTTTCCATTAAACATCTACCTGGCACGTGTACACACATTTCCAAACCCCTATTGGCCTGTTTTGGGAACCACGTGTTGCAATATAGCATATACTGTTACATAGCATTGCTGTCACTGCTCTGGAGGTGCACTGCGTTGTGAGTGGACCTTTAGTATTAGCTGATTACAAGAGTGGCCCTTACATTTGCCAGACTATGTCTCTTCTATGATTGTCTCGTGTGATCCCCACAAACTTCTTGGGTTTCTCCAGTCATTTGCTCTTAAGAAAAACTAAGGGCTGGAGCTCCGTCTTTAAGAGTAATAATGCACATTATGTGCAGAGGAGTGACCTCCTATCTCTCACTCTTTGATGATAAGGCAAGAGGACATGCATGCACAGCTCAGCAATAGAAACTTGGGTTTCAGGTAAAGGTTCCAGAGAGGCTGCATCCTAGAGCCACTGCAGGACCTTCCCTTTGCATCTCGCTGAGAAGAAGCTCTGTAAACATAGGTGGCTATGCAGCTGCTGCTTTCCATCGCTGGGCCTAAGCATTGCTCTACCTAATATTCATAACACTGTGTCTGCTTCACCCCCACTCATCTAAGCCAACCTCTCACTAGACCCATAGCAAGCCTCTTCTCTAGCTCTCCCACCTCTCAACTCCTTAACTTTGTTCTTGCTATGGTTACCCCTGGTGAAATTATGTAAATGGTTACAAGTCTCAGGAAACTCCACTCTTTGGGAAACCCCTCAAGTGCCAAGTCCTTCCTTCTCTGAGTCAATCTATGAATTTCCATAGCACGTTGCCTGTGCCTCTACCGTAACACTCATGTCGATCCGATTCTTTGTCATAGCCTCCTGTTTCCAAATCACAAACTCATAGGAGCAGGAATAACATTTTATACATCTCCTTGCTGCACCAAAACCAGGACTCTTCATAGAGTTGCTCAATCATTGTTTGCTAGATGAATGAATATATAGTTGGGCTGCTAGACACACATGACTGTAGAAAAATAAAGAAGTAGAATTTTAAAATGAGGATTAATTTGCATTTGAACATGCAAAGTTAGAGATGATTAAAAGTAGCAACTTGAGGAAAAATAAATATTTTCTTACCAGCAGCCAAGCCTAAGAATGTACTAATTGTGCGGACCAACACAGAGCTGAGTAGGGAATAAAAGGCCATCAGGATCCATTACTTTAAAGATGAGACCCAAAGCTGTAAGGCAAATTGTATTGTTGCTGAATTTCAGAATTTGTTCTAAATGTTCTTTAGACTCTTAGCCCAAAGCCACCCTCCTATTATTTGGAAGTGAAGATACTTACAATGAAAGATTAAATGCCATTTCAGTTTCTGCTCACTCCTAGAGGCAGTTTTGAGCAATTTGTCTGTCTTTTCTGTTCCATTTATTTAACAAATTCCTAAAGTCATGATAATGAAAACCAGCCCCTGCTAGTGTTCTGAAAGGCAGACTTATCAGAATAGTGACCACTATGGGGGTTTCTCAAATGGCAAAACAAACAAATAAGCAAAATTCCACAATCTTTGTATAAGGTTGAAATAAGGAATTCCTTTTTTTATTGGAAACTAAATGTCCTAGCAAGTTTCTGACAGGCATAGATAGAAAATAGAAACAAACACCTTAGTGGCGGGAAGATTTCCCTGCTTTCACTAATCCTAACTACAGCAATAACAAATGGCTTAACAGTCAAAGCACACCACGTCATCTGTGCAAATGACATAATAAGTGAGAGTGCCGTTCCCAAGGAAGCAAAACATATGCAAACAGGTCCCGTGCACGGAGTGTCCTGGCTGAGTCAGAGGGAGGCTGGTGAGGCTGTAGTACCCTGTTTCTGGGCACAGCCAGCCAGCGGTGACCCTATGCTCTCCAGCAGGGGTCCCCACTCTGACCTGCATCTCATCAGGCCCATAACTGTACCATCACACCAGTACGGTTTGCTTCCAGCATCCACCTCCATTTCCTACTTTCGCAGCATTTTATTGTCTCCTTTTACAGTCATTATAAGTACGAGCTGAACGGTGTCCAAACAAGTGCATCAAAATGGGCTCTTATTGGGAGATAAGATAGCAGAGAAAACTTCAGAGATAGCAGATGTGGTGATGCTTTGTCTTCCCAGGAGAAATGAGTATAAACCCTTGTATCGCCCTCGGTGATGTGATCAAGGAAGGGCCTGAAAAATTTTAAACACTCATTTGCAGAGTCCTGCCAAAAAATGATTTCCCACCTGCATAATGAATGGCTGAATTTGAAGGAATGCAGCCAGCTCAATAGCTAAAATAATATCTACAAAATAAGAGAGAACACCCTCTGATATGTTTTCTTGATGGTGTGCCGTTGTGATGGGTGGAAAGCTTTAGAATATGTGAGAGAAGGTGGCACAGGGACTTTGGAGATGGGAAGGTGGGAAAGCGGGTCATCAGGTGGTTGGTAGGATAAGGTGAATTATTGGGAGTTCTACAAATTCCCTAATGGAAAAGCTGACCTTGGATGAAAAGCTAAATCCTCCTCCATGCTGAGGAGGGTCTTCTTATCCTGTGGCTTGGGGTCTGCTCAATTCTGGAATTGGACTCTTCTCCATTACATTTCAGAACCTTTTCTCATCTGGCATCACCGATGCCCAGATGTTGTTCATGATGAACAGTTTCCTAGCCCACCTACTCTTTCTCAAAAGGGGAGGTTCCTTTTTGTGATAACATATCAAGGACAAATGATAGCTTTGAAAGAAAGTTGAAGACCCCAACGCATTGGGAGGAACTGACCAAAACCCAAACAAAACAGATTTTTTTCTTTTCCCATCCCCCACCCCCCACCCCCCACCAGAAAATTAATTCCCCCCCCCCCAAAGTCATAAGAGGCACAAACAGGTAGCAAAGAAGGCGTGGGTGATATGTCTCCTGCAGAACACTCTCCTTTGGGTCTGGTGAGTCATGGTTTCTTCCTTCAGGTTATGACGGTGGGTCCCCTCCGGCCAGTTCTCTCGTGAATCTGGGATATTTTCAGTGCGATGGCTATTAGGGGGCTCAGCACTGCCTGGAAAAGGAGAAAGACAGCCTTTGAACAACTCAGGTCAGTCACAGGAGAGCCGCTGTGATGGACTTGGATTTCAAACATCTAGGTGCAATTCTACTTATCAACTGGCAGCGCCATCATGGGTAGGACACCTGTTCTCACAGCCTTAGTTTCCTCTTTCAGGCAAGGAGGTTGGAGTGGGGGAGGAAAGAGAAAAGATTATCTCCAAAGTCTTAGCCAACTCCCAGAAATACTGACCTCAGATAGGAGACTGCACAACCCAACCTCCAGAGCACTTCATGAACAGAGCTTTGTGACAGAGGGAACTCCACAAACATCTGTCTTCCTCTACTACATGTGCACACCCCCCCCCCACACACACACAAATTTGAGGAAAAGCAACCGTTCTCCATCTAAAACCATAGGCCTGAAGATCCTACTGTCTTGAGATGTCAAAGAAGACAGGCTAATCCACTGGCTAGAGCTGCAGAAAAAACTGCTCATTTCTCTCATGAAATAACACAGTGGTCCCTGAGGCTTCTCAGGATCCCCTAGAAGGAGGTAAGGTGGTTTGGAGGCCTAAGAAATAGATTCTAGGAATGCAAAGATATGATGAAGAACAAGAATCATTTCTTGCCCTTGATCTGCTTACTATTTCATAGGGATAAGGTACTGTTTTCCCAAGTATGGAACATGTATCATTCAAGATGATTTCCGTTGGTACAGGAGACTATTTTAGGTGGTACATGACATGGTGTGACTTACAAAACAATGAGAAAGTCACTCTATTCTCCATTCTTCTTCAATCCTCCTAATCTCATTAAGGAGAAACTTTGCTGTCAATCTGTACGCTTTACCAATACAAAATATACCACAGGCAAAGATGACCTAGGAAGGAGGTGATACATTGTATGTTTTTATTGAATTCCTTTTTATGGTGCCCTTTTATTTATCAAGGGATAACGTGGTTTTCCTTGAAAGCACTGATACCATTTTCTGTGGTAAATCGATTTAAGTGAAAACAAAGTGAGTCTATTTAAAGATAAATCCTAGGTAGAGACACTGATTTAACAGAAGCTTGGGAAATGCTGGCATAAAGGAAGAAAAAAGATTTATTGAGGAAAATAAAACCTGTAATTTTGGAGCATGGTGGGGGAGTTTTCTCACTTGCAGCCCTCACCTATACCTAATAGATAACAGGGATTAGGGAATGCATGCATTTTCATCAAACAAGAGCACCAGCAATTGCCAAGGGTACAATTAGCACAGTGTGTCCTGAGCAGAGTGTAGACACACACCATCCTGAATGATAACTGAGCAAAGTTTATTTGGAGGGACCTAAACTGCCAGAGTGAAGGTGAAGGATTTAATTCATTAGGCAATGGAAGTTGAAGGAATTCTCTGAGCTCTCTAACCTGCTCATTAATTTCTGCCTCCAGGAGTTATGAGTCTACCAGGAGTCAGTTAATGTATTGTGCTTATTATTTAGACTATGCAATTATTAAATTAGATGTAAACCAGTAAAATGTACTAGTAAATATAAATAGGAAGAGATTTTTTCTAGATAAATTAAGTTGAATATTTTGGAAAGAATTAGGTAATAGGCATTAGCTAATCCTATCAAATTAGATGCTGTAATATATTTGGGAGAAATAAAAAAATAATTCTTTTCTCATATAACTTCACAAGTAAGTTCCCACGGACTCTAAAGAAATTAAAGGTGGCCCGTTTTGTGTGTCTCAGTGGTTGAGCATTGACCTCCAGGAGACAAGTTTCAATTCCCAGTCAGGGTGCATGCCAGGGTTGCAGGCTCAATCCCCAGGGTGGGGCATACAGGAGGCAGCCAATCAATGACCCTCTCTCATCATTGATGTTTCTATCTCTCTCTCTCCCTCTCCCTTTCTCTCTGAAGTTAATAAAAATGTTTTTTTAAAGAAATTAAAGGTGAGCATTACAGATAATGAATTATGAACGAAATCTTAAAAAATCACAACCAAACAGTATGCTCATGTTCAAAGAAAAGGTCTTGGATCAAAATTAAAATATTGACAAATGAGTATTCATTTAATAGTTTGTGCTAAAAATACAATGGTTAAAGTATGTATGCCTTTAATGACCTCTTATAACTCTCTTTCTGGATTAGTGAACCAAGCACTTGCCCCTTGTCCTAATCATGTCAGAGGAGAAGGCTTTGATGGTTATTATGCAAATTGAAGAAAAGGAAGCACATTTTGAAAACTTTATATGAGGAATTCCTTGAGCACCAGAACTCATACCCTGAGCAAAGAGCCCCAGGCAAACCTGGCACAGAAGCTATGGAGCCATATGCCCTCAGGGGACTATGATGGTTTGGGAAGAAGGACATCAGAGATGTTCATCATGGACTGAGCACTAGTGAGATCCACTGAGCCATTATCCAGGAACCCACAAAGCCTCTAGATGTTTGCATGATCCTGAGAAGTTCTGGGAGGGGTCTCTAAAAATGCCCAAGATTGAATTGTTGCCAGCTTTGTGAAATGGGAATGGCAAATCATAATTAATTTAACGATCATAAAGTGAGGTATTTTTCCTTGCCTGAGAAGTGAACAAATGTAGGTTTACAGTTTCATTGTGACATTCTTTTGAGTTACTAAAGCTATTGTAATAATCATAACGCGCATGTCTTTTTCCTTATAAACAACCATGAGTCTACTTTTACCCATCCATATACATGCATATATAGAATAAACGGTCATATCACGAGGACAGGTAGAAAGTGCCCACTCCTTAGAAGGTATTCAATAAATATTGGTGGAATAAACTGATGCTATATCAGTTTGATGAATGGAAAATGATGAGGCAGATAGATTCTTCCATGGCCATTCATGAAGAGCACTATGAGTAAATGGAAGGGTCAGAGTAGTGGATCTTTACTGTTATGTTTTTCTTTAGAAATCACAGTTTAATACATGTGAATCCTAGATATTTCTTTCATATAGTCAACCATATATTATGGAAAAGAGAGAGGAA
This sequence comes from Antrozous pallidus, assembly GCA_027563665.1. Classification (NCBI taxonomy): domain Eukaryota; kingdom Metazoa; phylum Chordata; class Mammalia; order Chiroptera; family Vespertilionidae; genus Antrozous; species Antrozous pallidus. The sequence goes on along the minus strand of CM050522.1, from coordinate 39,015,686 downwards.
AAGTTAATATCTCTGAAGCATTAGAAATGTTCTCAGAATGCGGAGCGAGAAGAGGAGTTAAAAATGAGAAGCTTGCCCAGCTGGCATGACTCAGTGGTTGAGCTCGACCTATGAACCAGGAGGTCATGGTTTGATTCCTGGTCAGGGCACGTTCCCCTGTTGTGGGCTTGATCCCCAGCATGCAAGAGGCAGCTGATGAATGATTTTCTCTCATCATTGATGTTTCTGTCTCTCTCTTCATCTGAAATCAATAAAAATATATTTTTTTAAAAAGAGAGAAGCCTGTGGATGTGAAGTTTCTCAGGTGTAATGGAAAGCACAGAGCTTGAGCAGCAGAGAGGAGCAGGAAATTGTTTTGTTTGATTCCTTCCAGTCACAGATGAGGAAACCCAGTCTAAAGAGGAGACATGAATGGCACAGGGTCACATGTGTTCAGTGGCTAAGCTGGGATAAGAACATAGTGATGCCTCCTACGTTGTTCTTCCATTGCACAGTTCTGAGTCTGAGACCTGTGAGTGATAGAAAAATGGCAAATAAATGAGCCTAAGGGAAAGGGAAGGAGAAATGGTAGTCGCATCATCCCTTGTGTCAGACAAGCCTACAGAAGAGGACAGGCCTGACTAACCATCCCCACTGACCAAGAACAGGTGCATGGTGGGAACAGGAGCTTTCCCAGTTACATGAATGCTTTGGAAGTTCCAAGATGATTCTTTGTGAATAGAAGAAGTCGACTAGTAGGGACTTCAATTAGGAATAGAGTATCTTTTTTCTAATTCCAGTACTTCTTAGAGTGCCTGGCATAGCTTGTCTACACTCAATTGTAGGGGCCAGTAAGTGCTCATCCTGCAACAAACCAAGTTGGCAATATGTCCATTCAACAGTCCTCATGGCTCCCAGGTTGGGTGAATTTTGCTGTTGTCGCCTTGTTTATTAACTGCTAGGCTAAAGAGGGAATTGGGGCCTGCATTTAAATTTTTGATACTGCATTTAATGTGGACTTTTGCATTGATTTTTATTTTTAAAAATATTGTATTAAAATATTTATCTTGCTTACTGAATTTTGGCACCCCCTTAAATTTTATGCCCTGTTCACCTTACCCTAATCCCAACCCGGTGTTAGGTTTTAGCCTCCTTATACTCCCTGGAAGGACCAAGGTTTCTCCTTTCACTTTCTTTCCCATCTTATCTCTTGCTTCATGTGATTGTTGTTTTAATTCATGGTCATGTAAACTGGACCCACAATAACAAAGCCCTAACAAAGTGAACTCCTTACCCTGACTAGCAATAGACAGGAAAGGTGTAAATGACCTGAATGTCACAAGACTCGAAGTAAATAGTTAACTGATTTTTTTTGGAGAAAAACAGAATCCTAACCAGAGACACAATCACTTATTAAATAAGGTTTGTCAGACTGTGTGGTGAAAGCCTGCATTGGGAGTGGGTATTGGGAGGGTCAGTAAAGTATCCTGTGGGAAGAAGAGGTGGGGATGACAATATTTATCCTAGCTCGTAATTTGGGGCAGGTACAATCCAGAGAATTCAGATCATTCAACACCAGAAAACACTGATATTCTGACGTCCATAAAATCAGGTTTTATAGTAAACACCACTTTCTCCTGATCCTTCGGGGCAACCTGCAGCAACACTCCCACTTTGGTTAAAGCCAAACTATCTTTCATGATTTTAGTCAAACATTCATTTTTAATCTTGCTTAAACTAAGGCAGTGGTTCTCACACTTGAGCGTGCAATGGAACCATCTCAGGGATCTAATAAAATGCAGACAGCTGGCTCCCTCCCCTCAAGCCTCTGATTCAGGAGATCTGGGGTAGAGCCCAAGAATGCATTTCTAACAGGTTCCAGGTGGTGCAGATGCTGCTGGTCCAAGGACCACACTTCCAGAACCACTGCTCAAAGGTTGTCCACTACTGTGCCTATAAATTCTTTGCTCTAGATAAATACTAGGTTGCCTTGTTTCCATCACGTGACTTCACTTTAAGGCGATAGATGATTGACCAGGAGTGGGTCCCTGACCTATAGGCAGCCAAATCATAGCCTGACCAGCGACTGAGACATAGCCTAGGGCCATGCTCGGCAAACTGCGGCTTATGAGCCACATGCGGCTCTTTAGCCCCTTGAGTGTGGCTCTTCCACAAAATACCATGGCCTGGGCGAGTCTATTTTGAAGAAGTCGCGTTAAAAGAAGTTTAAGTTTAAAAAACTTGGCTCTCAAAAGAAATTTCAATCACTGTACAGTTGATATTTGGCTCTGTTGATTAATGAGTTTGCTGACCACTGCCCTAGGGCAAAACCTGGGCCAACTGATCAGATTTTGCCTTAAACTGATAATAAACGCTCCAGACAGATGGTGAGGATAGTACACAGAGGTGAAGGCAACCACAGAGACCTGTACTCTTCCCCAGACCTTGCACCCTTTCCATGCTCTGGGGGCTGTCATAGATAACCTGGAAAGAGCTGGGGGCCTCAAATAGCCACTACTGAGCTTCTTGCCACCTCAGACAGGGGTGGTTGAGTTAGAAATAGTTTGAGCCATACAGTGATCCATACAATACAAGAATGTCCATACAATGAAATGTGATATTCTTGCCTCCCAGGAATTATAGAGCAATTCAGATCTGTTATGATTATAAATTAAAGATCATCCCCTGCCTTTGTTTATAAAACATCTCGGTATTGGAGAAGGTTTCTGATTACACTGCCCTTCAAAACCCCAATACTCTATAGTGTAACAGAGGAGAGCCAAGTACAAGGGTCTGTAACCTCAGGCTACCTTTTAATAGGCATGTAAGTGGGGGTGGAATATCCTCCGCTCCTCTCAGCAAGCCAGGAGGCCTGGCAAGGACTGGCATCTTCCTGGAGGAAGGGGTACCCTTGTCTTCTCACAAAGAGGCCATCCACCAGCCTCCCTTTCCTGTGTATTCCCACTGAGGGCACCTTTCCTAATTTGCACAAAGGTGCCCTATAGGCTAGATGCTGCCCTGTTTACTGTAGTCCAGATTTTAGGTAACAAAAATGATAGCTACTTTACACGCACTTGGAGAGCATACAGAAGTAAAATTATTACTGAAATTCAAATAAAATACAACACATCGTTCTAATGTAAACTAAGTGAGAATGCTAAGCGCTGCAAACATTTTATTCTTTATTACAATACATATAATCATGGTTCTAATTTTAATCCCCACTTCATGTAATACAGCTACCTATCTATTTTAATCCACAATAGAGCTTAAATTAACCAAAATACAGAATATGAAAAATAAGTATAGATAAATCCGAATTCTGAGCTCAACACTGAGAGAGCCCATTTATCTTGTCAGTATCAGAAAAATATAAAAACTGCCCCACAAAAGCTCTCTTCGGAGGGGGGAAAGACATTCCAAGAAAAGAGCCGATGAAATACTACCCCAGAAAGTTCAATCAGCGCCAAAACTAAATGAGCATTTTGGGAATACAGTGACCAGCCTAAGGGAAACCACACTGTCTGGGCAGGGTTGTCCCCTGCTCCACCATCCTCCCCACCTTTGCAGTTGATTTGGATTTTAGGAGGTGAAAGATAGCACTTAGGTTGCAAGTCCAAAATAAACTGAAAGAGACATGAAGTCAATTTTCCTCTTTATTCAAATATGAGCTTCATTTGGCTCTACATTGGGAAATATGAAAGGACTGTGCAGGAAAGCGAAGGGGAGAAAGCAAGTGTGTGGCCAACGTCTGCAGGTACAGCCGAAAACAATGGGCAGAATCTCAGTGCCCTTTCATTGTCCCTTTGCACAAACACAGACTGACCTGCCAGAGCTCACAGCTTAAAATTCATAAAACTGCTCTGTGATCACTCTTTCCCTTTCCCTTATCCTCTTTCCACTATTTCTATCCTCCCGTCTGCCACCAAAAACATTATAAAAGGACTAGAAATGGCTAATTCGTTCAGATCATCACAATTTCTGCCTGCCTCCTCAAATGTCCCTATCCCAACCTCACGTTTCTCTCATTCGGAGACATCCATAACAGACATCAAATTTTCCTTCATGTGGGCAACTAGAGTTGCTCATCCCCCTATTGCCACTTACAAAACTGTTAGCAGAAATGTAACTGCAAGGTTGAAAGCAGAGGTTATAGAAATAAAAGGACCACTGTCTCTCCAGTTCTTGTTCCTCTTCTTGTAACCGCCTGCCTCCTCATTCTCCTCTGTTCCCAAACTTCATCTCAAGCCAGGAGCTGGGTTATCAGTCCTCAGGTCATTTTTTTTAAAACTGGGTTCCTACACTGGGAACAATAATGTGATTCAGCTTGGTTTTCTGAATCAGAAAGCCGTGTCCTTAGAGATGAATGAAAAGCAGCAACAATGATTGGTCAGCGGACTGCTACCTAATGTAAGGGACCAGGCAGGCAAGATGTGTCCCTGAAAAGCTCCCAAAGTGACTCCAATGCATCCCTTGGTCTGGAGACCACTCTTGCAAGGTGCTGTCTATACACTCTAGAATAGTGGTCACCAGCAGGACCCTGTAACTCACCAGAAGCTGCCATTCTTAGCACCCTTCCTGGATGGAAAAATGTTCCAGGACAGAAAGAGCTCTGGCTCATTTCCCTGAGCTCTAACCGTCTTCCTATTCACGTTACTACTGGTCACTGATATTTGTCAAACAATGTTTTTATATGTTTCTTTCACATTTTTCTTTTCAGAGGGAAGGGTTAGTTTGAATCATGTTGTCCACCATTCCTAGAAGCTAGAAGTCCTTCACACAGGGTTCAGTTTTTCTTTTTGGCAATCACTTTGCTGTCAATACCTAAAAATCAAATTTCATATGAAAATCCAGGAAATCTGGCAACTCTGAGCTCATACATTAATAGGGAAATACCTGGAGAGGGCTGAGTATCACCAGAGTCTCCATTTAACTAGCACCAGTCAAGGATTTGCTGCCTGTTTTGGTGGGCATCTGAATGGCTAGCCCTGAACTGGCAACAATGTAAAAGAAACAGTGAAATGATCTCAATATTAGTGAGTATACATTTTGCCCAGACAGTTCTACAACATCCCTTTTCTCATTTTCTGAAACAGAGATTATCACTATAAGGAGACTAAAGACGGTGAGGGAGGGAAGGGGTTGAGATCCTTCCCGATCCCTATTTCCTGAGATTCAAATTCTCAGCATGGACTGAGCTGACCATGACTAAGACACAAACTATAATCTAGGAACGGTCTCCTCTCAACCCAGCCCTCTCAGGGACAAAAAGGAGTCTGGCAAAGCAGCTGTACAAACGAAGGAAAACAAAGAGCAGAGATACTAAAACCCCAACCCATTTGGCAGGGAGAACTCCTGGCTGAGTAAAGCCCCGAGAGGATGAGCTCTTTTCCTCTCCCACCTTGAAGTGCCAAGACCTAGCAGGGCTCCTCAGTGGACGGACGGTGGAAGCCCATCCCAGGGTGGTAATACCGCTCCTCTGGGGGAAAGGTTAACAGTTGTTGCACTTCCCTCAACTGCCACCACAGCCCACTTGATGCAACTGGTTACAGGTAGCACTGGGACATTCTCCAGATTCTAGAGGATGCAGCCCTCAGGACTAGTCCTTTGGAAGGAATTTGAGGACATATATGAGTTTAGGAAGTCTGAAAGACAAGACCACACTTCCTACTACTCTGGAACTGTGGTACTCAAAACTGCATTTGGGAACAGTCTTAGTGGATGCATTGGGCATGTCAGACTGAAATGGGCACCCTTTCATAGGTGGGTGTGCATCCCAATAATTTTGATAGCACAAAACCCCTAGTTAAGAACATGGGCTCTGTCTATGCCCAAATATTAGCTATACTACTTAGAAATAGTAGGTTATTCCAATCTTCAGGGCCAAAGTTTCCTCATTTATAAAACATGGATGGATGAGTATCATATTAGATGGTGATAAGAATTAAATATAACACATACAAAAATGCCTAGCTCATAGGCAGGCAGGCACATGATACATGCTACTGAATGTTGCTGTTTTTGTTGTTGTTAATTATTATTATTATTATTACTTACTACTGCTACTACTACTAGAAGCCCAGTACACAAATTTGTGTACCAGTAGGGTCTTTCGGCCTGCTTGTGGGTTTGCCCAAAACTGGCTCTCCAATATCCCCCAAGGGGTCCTGTATTGCGAGAGTGTGCAGGCCAGACTGAGGGACCCCACCGGTGCACGACTGGGCCAGGGAGGGACAGAGAAGGTTGGCCAGCCAGGGAGGAACCACAGGAGGGCTCCACGGTGTGTCCAGTCTGTCTCGCTCAGCCCATATCAGCAAGACCACAGCAGCAGGCTTACTTATCAGTTGGAGCATCTGCCCCCTTGTGGTCAGTGCACATCATAGTGACTAGTTGACCAATCGCATACCTGTCCCCTGGTGGTCAGTGCAAGTCATAGCAAGTGACTGAGTGGCCTTAGCATATCATTAGCTTATTACACTTTAATTGGTTGAACCGATGACTTAGCATGTTAGGCTTTTCTTATATAGGATTATATTGTTATTGAAGCAGGAAGCCTAGCTTTCTAGAATAGTATGTGGAAGTGAGTGAACCAGCATTCTAGCCCCAACAGATTGACCTTTGGTAGATAGACAACAACCATTCCTGCTTCGCCTTCCTTGGCCATAAAATGAGGTTCCATCTTTTCTGATGGAAGTCCAGGTTGAAAAAAGATTAAGAATATCGAAAGTATTTCTTTTTCTTTGAATAAAAGAAGCCCAAACCATTCCAATCAGAAGTAAGATCTCTCTGCGTCAGTGAGATACTCAGCCTCAGAAAAGCCAGCCCTCTTTTTGCTGAACCAATCTATGTAGCCAGAGGGAATCTGATCAGATCGCAGCTGGACAAGTTAATGCTGAAAACCCAAGGAACAGACATCATTGCACTTGGAACACATTCCTTAAGGCTAGTTAGGACAGCCACACTGAGCAGCAATAGCAGAAGCAAAGGGGAATGAAAACTTCTGCTGTGAAGGCTGCCTGGGTCATATAGCAGAGGCAGTACAGCAGGAGAATCATTAACACTAGGCACAAAGAAGATAGAAATGAGCCCTCTACTCAAAGAGAGATTCTTCCCTGCAATATCAAAACTATTCATGGAATTTATGGACAGTTAATATATATTTTATGAGTGCAGTGACCAGGAGTTTCTTCCACTTTTGACAAATGAACATGTTCTTCTGTGGACTTTGCCTTTAAGATACAACTGCCATATAACCCTTAAGTATTTTAAGTATATTATTAACTTTTTTGCCTAGTAATTGAAGTAGTATTAAACTGTTTACTTTGTTTAGTGAGGCTTCCTATCTTGGTAAAATCAAACAGGAACTTTACTTCAGGTTTAACAAAGTGGCCGCAGAGTAGGTGGTTGTGACACTCACCTCCTCTCAGGACCAAATTGGAATTATAACTAAAATATAGACCAATCAACCTGAATAACCAACTGAAGGCAAGCTGAAGAGAAATCTTATAACCAAAGATTTACAGAGGAAGCCACAACAAGACTGGTAGGAAGGTGAAGGATATAGATAATATTCCTGTCAATATACCTATACTGTAGTTCACAGGATTAGAACATATTCCAAAAATGTATATGGAACCACAAAGACTCCAAATAGCCACAGCAATCTTGAAAAAGAAGAACAAAATTGGAGGACTCATTATACTTGATATCAAACTATACAACCAGGCTATAGTAATCAAAACAGTATGGTTACAAATGGGAGTATATCAAACTAAAATACTTTTGCACAGCGAAAGAAGACAACTCACTGAATGGGAGAACATATTCACCAATGATATATCTGATAAGGTGTTAATATCCAAAATTTATAAAGAACTTATAAAACTCAACACCTAAAAAACAAAAAATCCAATTTAAAAAAACAAATGGGCAAAGGACCTGAATAGATGCTTTTCCAAAGAGGACATACAAATGGCAGCTAGACATTTAAAAAGATGCTTAATATCACTAATCATCAAAGAAATGCAAATTAAAACCACAATGAGATATCACCGTACACCTATAGGAATGGCCATCATCAATAAATCAACAAACACCGGAGAGGAAGTGGAGTAAAGGGAACCCTCATGCACTGTTGGTGGGAATGCAGATTGGTGCAGCCACTATGAAGTTATCTCAAAAAATTAAAAGTGGAACTGCCTTATGACCCAGAGATTCCACTTCTGGGAATATATCCAAAGAAACCCAAAACACTGATTCAATAGAACATATACATCCCTATGTTCATTGCAGCATTATAGTCAAGATTTGGAAGCAGCCCAAATGCCCATCAGTAGATGAGTGGATAAAACAGCAGTGGTATAGTTACATAATGAAATAATACTTAGAGATCATTATGTTAAGTGAAATAAGTCAGTCAGAGAAAGACAAGAACCATATTATTTCACTCATACGTGAAATCTAATAAATAAAATAAACTAACAAACAAAACAGAAAGACACTCATAGATGCTGAGAACAGAGTAACAGCTGTCAGACGGGAGGGAGCTTGGGGGCTTGGTGGAAAAGGTGAAGGAATTAAGCAAGAAAAATTTCATAGACATAGGCATCAGTATTACCAGGGGGAAATTTGGGTTGGGGAAGGTATAAGAGGGTAAAGAGGAGATAAATGGTGATAGAAAGAGACTTGACTTTGGGTGGTGGACACACAATATACAGATGTGTTATAAAATTGTACTCCTGAAGCCTATATAATTTTATTAACAAATGTCATCCCAATAAATTCAATTTTAAAATAGAACTTTATCCCTGGATTATTTTGAATCTCTCAGCTTGATTAGTATAATTGTGAGAAGAAAACAGTCTAACACTACAGAGTTGATACTGAGGTAGGGTTTCTATGGAGATGCAAAGTAAATCTGATTTTCTTGCTTCCCTTTTTATTCATTGTTCTGGGAAGCAGAAAACAGGTATTCAAAGGTCTTGAGACATTTTTCCTGGGTTATTTTCTGCACTTTCTGTAATTTTCCAGAAGGGGATAATCACAGAGGCCAGTCACTCGTATAAATGCTCTGTAGAGGTTTGGCATTAGAGGGATTTATGTGGCTGGGCAGAGGGAGGCAGGAGGGATTCAGTCCTGCTAAGCAGAGGTAGAAATAAGGATCCAAAGGCTGTCATAGCAGGAACTCTCACACTTGAATGTGCACAGAGATCACCTGGAGATCTTGTTTAAATGTAGGATCTGCTTCAGCAGGTTTGGGGTGGGGACTAAGATTCTGAATTTCTAAAAAGCATCCCAGTGATGTTGACATTGCATCCAAGGATGAACCTACAATGGCAGGTGAGAAGTTATAACACAGACCATATGGCTAGTGTTGTGGGTTAAATTGTGTCCCTCACCCTGCAAATTCCTATGTTGAAGTTCTAACCTCCAGTACCTCAGAATGTGACCTTGAGAGATAGTCTTTAGAGAGGCCATGAAGTTAAAATGAAGTCATTAGGGTGAACTCTAATTCAATAAGAAAAGAAAATTTGAACACAGGCACACATAGAGGGAAGATGATGTAAAGAGATCGACAGAAGACGGCCATCTATAAACCAAGAAGAGAGGCCTGAATTAGTTCAGCCCTTCACCTCCCTTACAAGGAATCCACCTGCCAACACCTTGATCTTGGACTTTCAGCCTCCAGAAACTGTGAGACAAGGAATTTCTCTTTGCACCACCCCGTCTGTGGTAGTTAGTTACATAAGCCCTGGAAACTAATACAGCTAGTAAACTTAAAGTATTTACTATCTGGCCCTTTACATAAAGAAGCTTGCCTGTGACTACTCCATGTGACTAATTTTTTGCATTTAACACTTTGAATCCAGCATGCACATACCTCAGAACTAGCAACAGAGACTCCAGGAATCTTCAGTAAGCCTACCTTTTGTCTCACAGCCACTTTAGCCTTTAAATCCTTTCTGGCAAATTAGCTGGAAACAACCAACCTTCAATTGCACATTGCCTTAAATAAAATAAAATTAATGAACATCAGTCCCTCTTGCTTCAAGCTGGGAGGAGAGAAAATTTGTTCCACAAGCTGCATGGATGTAAGGATTCTAAAGATGGAAAGAGTAAGAAAGAGAGGAGATGGGAGAGACAGAGACTCTGGACTTTATTTTTGAACCTTTTAATACAGTGAGGTATATGTAAGACACCATGTCATAGGGCCCAGGCCCCCTTTTTAAGAGCAAGGTCATTACAGCTGCCAGCTCTGCTGGGACATCTCCCATAGATCCAGGTGGCTCTAGGAGCATTTAACGGGAGAAGATATGACAAGACAGGTTAATTTCATTATAAAGCAAACTTCTAATTATCTGAGACTCTCTGATCCTCAGTGACCAGAAAACTAATCTACATTGTTACTAGCTGTGTGCTCTGAGCACATTAGCATTGTGCTATGAGCACTCTTTATGTGCTAGGCACTGCCCAAAACACTTTATATGAGCTATCTCATTTATCATCACAACAATCCTATGAAACACAAAGTATTTTTATTCCCATTTGACTGAGAAAGCACTGAAGCTTACAGAAATTAAGTTGCACAAGGTTGCAGAGTTGCAAAACAGCAGATATAAGTCTAAAGCCCAATCTTTGAACAGTGGGCCATTTAGCCTCAATAGTATATGACAAAACAAAATTTTGGTGCCAAATCATTTTATCCACCTGAAAAAGTGACCATGGTTTTGTCTTTTTCTCTTTGAATTAAGCATGTCTTTGATTATGGTGGGCTGACACTTAGGGACCTTCCAAGCCTAGCTAATTTTTGGGAGCACACCTTTTATAAGAAGACTGACCAAGCCAAACACCAAACACCCCCTTCATTGAGCTCTCACTCTCAGGCCACTCACTGTCCACCAGCTCCAATAACCCCAGGGTCAGGTACCAGATAACAAAGACTGATGTCTATGTCCCAGAGCCTGCTGAAATTATTCAAACTAGCCAGTCCCTTTTTACCCTGCCTTGCCCTTTCTTCCCACAGGAACCACATTTCCCCCCACTTCTGCTTCATTACTGATGCTGATGCTTCCTTCTGTGGCCCTGCAGGGTATGGTGTAGCCTGTCCCCTCCTCTTGGGAACAGTGAGTAACAACCTATCTTTTCAATGGCAATTGTCTCCTAATTTGTTGGCCTCACTATACTTGAACACTAATAAAACCTACATTTTAAAACACTTTCATAACCTTATTTACCTCCCAGTCCCCTATTATTAAGTTTGGAGGACAGAGGATACAACCTACCAAGCAATGCTTCACATGATGATTTCTACCAACAAAAAATGCAATGCTCAAAGGAAACAAAAATCCCTCATAAAACAAGAATTTCATAAACTTTTATTGTTTTCTCTCCTGCCCTAAGGTATTCTGGTATGGAGATGCTGCTATTCTGGAATTTATCAGACCTCCCAGTTTTCCTGGGAGGCAAAAACAAAGGATGGAGAACTTTCTCACCTGCATCTTGAGCAGGATTTCTCATTCCAGGATTAGGGTATCAAAATTAAAATCAGCCTAGAGCAGACCTGGCTGGATAACTCAGTTGGTTGGCGCATCATCCCAGTACACCAAGGTTGGCAGTTCAATTCCAGGTCAGGGCACATACAAGAATCAATCAATCAATGCTTACATAAGTGGAATAACAAAAATCGACTCTCTCTCTTAAAGTCAGTTTAAAAACCAGCCAAGAGCAGCAGACAGTGGAGCTAAAACAGCCATATCCTCCCTCAACTGCCTGGATCCTGTGTTTCCAGGGGAAAACAGTAAGGCCACGGTAGGGAGGAAGGAGCCCAGGCCCTTCCTTCTCCTGTGGTACCTGACTGCATGGCATAGTCCTGAGCCTTCTTCTGAAGATCACAGGCCATCTCCAGATTCACCATCAGTATTTATTCGCCAACATACACCATAATTTACGAACAAAGCAAATGATTTACTATCCGCCAATGAAGGGCACTGCTTCGAAGAAACCTAACTCTCTACCAGCTCACGAGCTGGAGTACCTTTCTGTTGTGCACCTGGGTTGGCACAAAGAGCATGCTGGGAATGCCAGATTATGCTGGCCACAGGTTGTCAAACCCATTCATCTGGTGAGAGAAGTTATGACCCATGACCTTCTATAATTGTGTGACCAAGGAAAATTCATTCATGCTCCCTTTTCAGGCTGAGTAAACAAGATCCAGCAAGACTGATTTGTGGACTTGAACAGTGCCAGGTTAACCAGTAGCTGGTTAAACCTGTGCTTTGGACACAGCAAAGCAGAGGCACTGAAATGAATAGCATCATAAGGGGGAAAGTGACATTTTGTAAAATTTCCTTACATTTATTTTAAAGTTAGTGTTATTTTTATTTTGAATACACATGGAGAAGTGGAGCAGGGAAATATATTTTTTCAGAGCTTCAGGTCTCTAAACCTTAATCCACAATTGAACCAAAGACAGGATCAAAGCACAACATTTAGCTCTTCTGCCTCCTAAGGCCACTAGGCTCTTGGGAGAAATTGGCACTGCCAAGATAGTCTTTGAAGATTTGGCTAAAGTAAGGCACTTATGGTGGGATTGACTTGAGCAGTTTAAAGTCACTGTCATCAAGGCACAGGCTTTCCCACAAGTCCCAGGATGTCCCTGTCCTGAGCCAGCACACACTCTGTACCCTGAAAGAGCTCAGACCCAGCTCGTGCCAAAGGAGAGTCCCAGTGTCTTCAACACCCAAAGCAGCCCTGGACTGGGAGAGTCCCAGCCTTTGAAACACCTGCCAAATTCCCAGCCCAAGGAGTGTTGCACACCCCACCAGATGATCATCCCAGGAATGGCTCTCGGTCCCAGGGAAAGCATCCATCCGCAGCAACACAGCCTGATCCACATCTCAATATCGAAGAGAGGAAAAGAAGGACTGTTTGCCATTTTGATTTTCCAGGGGGTAGTGTACCTAAATGAGTAGAAACAGAAAACCTATACATCTTTGCTTCTTTCTCAACTGTAATTCAGCTCCAAGCTGTACTAAATCCCTTTCTATGCCACTAGAGGGAAATCTAACCCACCTGACCACAACTTGTTTCTTTTTTAAAAAAAGGCTGAAGAATACCTTGAGATGTTATCCTACTTAGTTCCTTTCCACCTTTGCTCATATTTAAAAATCATCTAAATCTATGTGGTCTAGAAAACCAGCCACCTCAATTGGGCAGGCGTTCTCACAGCTGAAATTGTTCTAATATTCCATCTGAGTTGGTTACAGTTTATCTTGAGTTTATTTATGGAAATTACACATTCATTAGTTGTGGAGAACAACTGGTCATCTTTCTCTGATTCATATTAGTTTTTAAATTCCTGAAAACCTCAGGCAACGCCTCTTTTCCATGTAAAATGAGCCAGCTATGAAGTTGGCCATAGCATTTACATCCCAACTCTTCAACCGTGTTTTTTTTTTTCTAAACTCTCTCTACATTACTCCACCCTCCCTGATATTTCCAAATTACAGCAATACAGATAAAACTCTGAGAAGTAAAATAAAATGATGTATTTCCCCATGATTGTCCTTGTATATATGGTTATTAGTATATTTCTATATAGGTTTTTTTAAAAAAAAAAAAAAAAAACAACATATTGTTTTTGTTACATATTTATCTAGTATGACTCCAAAACCACATATATAGGTGAGTGCATATCCTATCTAATAAAAGAGCAATATGCAGCTCATGCATGGAGGGGCACTAAAAACAGGTGTTGCCCTTTTTATGATTTTAAAGAAGTCAAGGTCCTGCTATTAGGGCTTCACAGTTTGTATAACTCTCCACTATTCAAAGTGTGACTCCTAGACCAGCAACACAATCTCACCGAAGCACTTCTGAAAAATACTGACTCTCTGATCTTCCTCAGATTTGACTCAGAGTCTTCATTTTAACAAGATTCCAGATGATTAACATACATATTAAAGTCTAGAGGCCCTTCTCTAATTTGAATAACCTGGAAAGTATTTTAAAAATACCGACTCTACCCCAGAACAATAAAGTACAATGTCTGGGGGGGGGAGGGGGGCGGAGCAGGCCTGGAGGGGGTACCAAGCCACCCAGTCATTCTGGTGTACAGTCTGGGTTAGAACCACAGATATAACTCCACTCCTGTATGTTCCCTCTGTACTACAAAGCTTATGTTAACAGTGCTCCTGGAAACCCCTCTCTAAAGAGATGTGAAGATCTAAGATAGCACAAAGGCATGTAACTGGAGTAACCATTTGGGGAAGGTGTCACTATAATTATTAGTGCACCTTTCACTCTCAAAAAATATCCTGATTTAGATAACAAATGATATGTTCTCCTAACTTAACACAAAATGGCTCTGTACTTTATATTTGGGTTATAAAGTTGTACTAAGAACAGGTTGGGCAAAATGACAGATGGCCTTTGCTTTGACAGATTAATCCAATATAGAGGAACTCCTTGGTGCTTAGATATTAGTCCTTAAAGAGTTTGAGGTGCAGCTTATCAGAAATATATACATCAATTCCCTCAGTGGGAAAGAAGATTGGGAAAATCAGGCTCCTTCCTGGAGTTGGAGTGGGGTTGGGTGCAATTATATTCTGCAATTAAAGTACCTTCTGGCCAACTGTTGATTAGCCAGAAGCAGGTTATGAGTCTGTGATTATCCCAACCCTTAAGAAAACTTCTTCTTCCTTTTCCTTTTAGACTCTTTTACTGTTCATTAGCCACTCCACCCACAGACTGAAAGGGACAAGAAGGCGAATACATGTGTTGTGTTAATTAAAACAGATACCTCCGGCCCAGCCTGTGTGGCTCAGTGGTTGAGTATCGGTCGACCCGTGAACCAGGAGGTCAGGGTTCGATTCCCAGTCAGGGCATATGCCCAGGTTTCGGACTTGATCCCCAGGAGGGGGTGTGCAAGAGGCAGCTGATCAATGATTCTCTCTCATCATTGATGTTTCTATCTCTCTCTCCTACCTGCCTCTCTGAAATCAATAAAAACATATAGAAAATAAGGTATTTGAGTAGCCCTGCTAATAAACATGATGGGAAAGAAAAAGGAAACAACTGACTATTTCTAGTTACCTGTGAATTTAAACTTTTGGCTCATCCCTTTTTCTAATTATTACCAGCTGGTTTGAGGGCTTGTTAAAGGCCTACTGACTGTCAGTAATATTAAAGTAATCTTCTCTTTGTCAAACTACATACTCCTTCAGAAACAGACCTTGGGAACTTTCCTTCCTGATTTACCAAGGATACAGTGAGGACAAAGCAATCATCTTATCAAGAGCTTCCCAATCTCTTTCTTCCTCTCACCACCAATTCCTAAGTGCATATAGATAGAATTTTCTTTAAAATGTGGAATCGACTAAACAAAATAAACTGTTGAACAAAAGAGATCCAGAGACATAGAAGCATGGAACAGACTGTCGAACCTCAGAGGGAAGGCAGAGGTGGGTGGGAGAGAAGAGATCAACTGAAGAACTTGCATGCATATATGCATAACCCATGGACTCGGACAGTAGGGTGATGAAGGCCTGAGGTGGAGACTGGGGAGGGCTGGAGGAGATCACTGGAGAGAAAAGGGGGACATACGTAATACTTTCAACAAAAAAAGATTTAATTAAAAAATTTAATATATATATTCTTGAATAAGTTACTTTAGATAACTTAAAACAAATAGTACAATCAGTGTTATACAACTGGACCCAAAATGGTAAATCTATAATCAGGAAAAGAAACTTATGTGCATGAAGATTGCATTACAAGTTTTCCTAGTTGCATCAGCAGGACAGTTATGAATACTTTCATGAGTCAACCACAGTATAAATGTTCAAAACAAGTTCTGTTCACATGTGTGTGAAATGTCAGGAAAAGTAACTATCCCAGCTCAAAGTAAAATAGCCAGATGCTAACAAAACCAGTTGAAGGGAACTTTCCAGTTTTCTTGCTAAATAACTTAAATGTAAATGGGCAATTGTGTTACAGAGGGTAAAGCATTAAAAAAATCTGTTGAATTGGAATGAGATTATCAATGGAATCTTTGTCAGGTTCAGAGGTACTTGAACTGGTGTCTGAGTACAGGTGCCAGTGTGGGGTGGTCGAGGTGGTTATTTATTCTCTGTTTGGTTTGTTCTCTGGGCTGCCAATCAGAACAAACCAAAAAGGCGGAAGAGGTTTTTCTCTGTGGCTGAGAAAGCAACATAAGTTGGTGTTTCCCTGTCAGGCCCTGAATCAGTAATAACACTTGCAGCTTCAGGAGATTGCCTTTTTTTTTAATCTCTGCTAATAGTTAACCAAAGGCTTTTCCTTCCAGAGCTCTTCTAAGGCAGAAGCAGGTGGTCCTGTAAAGCAATGCTGTTAGTAGGCCCTTCCTGGTCCAAGGGCTGCAGTGATTGAGACAGGTGGGCCTGTTGAGAGAATCTTCTTCCTTTCCTTAGGGTTTTAGATGTAAGGTTTAAAAATCTTAAAGTTATATCTTGATTTAAATGTGCTAGACAATAGGGTATACATTGGTGAGTCAATGATGTATAATATTTTAATAAGAAGCTCTATTTTAACCTAACATTTTATTCTAGGTCCTATACTAAACACTGTGAGGCTCACCCAGCCAGGTCAGGCAAAACTCTTCCTTATGATTAGAAAAGGAGAGGATATCAGCAATTAGAAAAACAGTATCAATGCAAGGGCCTTTCAACCATTCAAAACAAACAGCAATGGTGACTTTACCCACAGATTGAAGTACATATACTATAGGGGAGTGAGAAGTTCTCCCTTCTGCTGTTCTTGAGTTCTGATGGCTGGGCTAATAATAGAATTGAAAAGACCAGACAAACAGAAGAAAAACTTAATGTGTGCATACAGAAGCTCATAAATCGTATCAGATAAATGATGAACAGGTCCACCTTTGTGTCATTTTTTAGACAAACAATGAATTTGTGAACATTTGACAGGATAAAGAAACTTAGTTTTGGATGCTCATTTGCTGGAAATCTAAACAGAAAAAGGTCTGGGTAGTAAATTAGAAAAAATGAAGGCTTACACAGGCTTCTAGGCTCTAGATGCCTTAACTCTATTGATATGGGTGTCTCTCTTCACTCCTTTGGATCAAGGAGGACACCTTTTACAGGGAATATTTATTCCCTGCTTTCTAGGAGACCAGGGAGGGTCAACATGCCCTTCTTGCACTGGCTACTGAATTACTTTAATTCAAAGTAATCACTATGCCATGTGGGATATCTGGGAGCAACCTGCCCCAGCCTGACCATATAGCACACAGCCCTCTGGCAGCAGGCCTATCGAAGCTTTAGCTTCAAAGGAACCCTTAAAAGGGGGGGCACACCACTTAGCTTTTGTGGACCATCTCAGAGAGATTTGTAGAAGAGCACATCTGCCACCCCAAAATGTGTCTCTTTGATAAGGATTATTTTAGGCTGTTTATTTTTAAGAAACTGCAGATGTAGGAAAATCTCTAAAAACTAAGCAGAAGTTACCCTGTAGTAAGAGACATGTGTAAGGGAAATCTCCATTTGTAAGAATGTCTCCCTCACTTTACTGGGAAGAGGGGTATGACCTTAACTCTAGAAACTCTCATCACTGGAGAGACAAGGACTGAGATCTGCTAACCTTATCATTGCTTACTGAGCTTTTTTCTGGTATCTACCACAATCCCCCACCATAAAAATATTTTGTCTTATAAGCTGACAACATTATTTAAGGTGGTAGCTTCTGCCATTTCAGAGAGTTACTCAGTTTTCCAGGTCTATTCCGTGTATATAGGAGGTCTACATGTTATTAAACTTTAACTTTTTTTCCTCTTGCTAAACTGTCTCATGTCAATTTGATTGTTAGATCAGCCAGAAAAACTTAGAACGGTAAACGAAAATGTGTGTATAGGATTGTTTTCACACATTCCTAATGGCCTAGACATTATAAAGATACTCCTGCAGCCAATGCAGAAGGTAAGTAAAAATAAGCCAATATCATAACCACTTACTATGTGCAAATAGGGAAAAGAATGTTAAGAAAAAAAAATAACCCTGAATCTGAGTGACTCAGAGCTGGCAAGGCCAGGAATATCATTCCTCACTCTGTACAAAGCTCTGAACATTCAGGTCCGTGTTTTAATTTTGTTTCCCAAACATGAGATACAGGTGAGAGTTTTATATAGAAAAGTAGGGTGAGCCTCCAATTTTTGTATGACTTTGTACTATCCTGGGTGAAATTTACTCATGAGCAAATCATGTTGGCAGAGTGAGGCCCATCCCTGCATGGGAAGCCTGTGATCCTGAGAAGGAAGGACCAAGGACATGATGCTGGCCTCATGCTCTGCTCCTTCATGATAACTGCCTCCTAGGCCTCTACTTCCCCACCTGGGATCATATTACGCGACAGATCTGCTAGTTGCAGGGTAAGGATCTATGTATGGTACCCTTTTGCCCAAGTTCTCTGAGCCTCTCCAAGGAAAAGTGTCATGAAAAAACTCACTAAAGTATTGACAAAGAAAGAAAATGTTCCCTGGCATCTTTTCCATCCAGGGAACAGCTATGGCCAATTATAACTGGAAATTCTGAGCAAGTGTCAAATGAGAAGCAGTGACATTTTCTTTACTTCTCTTCTCCACAAAAGAAGCATTGGAGATGGAGCCAATGTTTTCATCTCAAGAAATTATCAAAGACCCTGCTTCAAAACACAGGTTGAAGTAAAGATCAAGAGGGAGGGGGCAGCAAACAATGTAACTGGAAGTACACAACATTATAGTGTGCCCTTACTAGTATTAATTAATGTTGCCTGGAACTTGAATGAATAAGGGAGTGGAATGGCTTATTATTTTTCTAAGTGAATTATTAATTAGTTCAATCGTTGACAACATAAGGGGGCTTTGCCAAACACTGGCTGGCTTAGCCTTGTTAGTGCCTTCCCTTGACTTTAAATTCGAGCCAGCCATAGTCCCTTCTCACATGCCAGGCTTGGGAGCAATCTCAGAGAGGAAGCCCAGAGTAGCATCTATATTGGTACTTCAAGGTCATGGTTCAACCCAGAGTTTTCCAAACACCCTAAGACTCATAATTTACAGGAGCATAGTTAAGCTCTGCGTAGTTTGACCAGTTTGACTCTAACTCGAAATTTCCTTATCTATACAAAGTGCCTCTTCTTAATATCACCCCAATTAACAAAATGCAGAGCAATCAAGAGAGGCAAATCATTTGAGAAATGCTACTCTCAGAGATGCTGGAGAACAATTGTTCTGTTGAAAACACTTCAATGAATGAATCAAATTTGCTTGTAGTCATTCTTAAGTTTGTCCTTCAGCAGGAAGTATCAATATGAAATTTACTTTCTAGAATATACTCATTTCCACTAAAGGCATATAGGAGCTCCCGGAATTTGCCAGAAGCAGTGAAACACACAGTGCTGGGAGCACAGCTCTGTTTTGGTACCTGTGGTTCCTGGTCATGACCGCTGGGATCCCTCTCATAGCTCTCTGCATACAGTCTGATGGTGGCCCGAATGCCACTGGAGGAACTGAGCCGGAAGATGAGCCGTGATGCATCAGAGAAAATGATCCTCAGGCCCTGGGACCAAGAATAGTCAGAAAGGATCAGTGAACAGATGAATACACAGGTAAAAGTAATTAACATCTACTTTGGAGATCTGCATATTTCTATGATCTAAAGATACTCAGGGTCATGACAACTTATAATTGACTCTCATCACTAACCCAAGCAGGAGTATGACGTGCATCTAGTGGCTACTTAAAATTATCCATTAATCTCTTTAATTCTATTTATGCTGCCTTGTGGTTAATACTAGGGGTGGGTCAGGGGAAAAACAGGTGCTCAGGTTTCCTTGGTCTTGTGATGTGGGTGGAAATAATAAGGAGAAAAAGATATTCAATGTCTCCGGGACCAAAGTTCACCACTTATAAACCTAGATGGAGTTGGGTAATTTATATATTACCGTAAGACAAACTACCCATGTCAGGTTAGGCTTTGCTTTAAATTCATCTTTGTTTCTTTCCTTGTTCCCACAGTCCTCTGTTAGCAGGGGAACTCTACAATGCAATGCTCCTGGCTAGAACCCCAGCTGGGTTTTGAGAGCGCCTGTGTATATCCCCAACCTCTTGGCTCTTTCCCCCTTCTTACTGCCAAGACCTGACCACCAGGCTGGAGTGGGACCAGAACTGTGCTGCATCTCAGTGCTGCCAATATTGAACTGGTTTGGGCTCAAACTGTCCCCATTCTCTGTGTCTTTCGTATTAGGGGCAAGGATATTTTAAAGATATGACTGTAAAACCGTCTTGTAACTTCTGTCAAAGGAAATTTGTTTTCTTAAGACAATAGATAAAGTCATTGTTATTAAGAAGCATGTTGGCAAGAGCCAGAGGAAAGAAGAGGGAATAAAAGAGTATGTCTGGTCATTTGATATTTCTTTGAAAAAGTAAAAATTTCAGTGACTGATATCAGACATTTTCCCTAAGAAATTTATCCTTGAAATGTCTCTGGTCTCAAATCTTGCTAATTAAGAATAAGCCATTATTAAAAATATTTCATATCTGCCCTATATATCCTTTACCTCACCCTCATCTGGTGGTATCTACAGGGGAGGCACCGTGACTCCATATGAATGTTTTTCTGCTTTTTAAGTCTTATAGGCATATTCCAGCCCCTAAATAAAAAGCCTTAATCTCTGTTGGAAGGGTTCAAGGTTTGCCACAGTTTGTGCAACAAAAAAGGAGCCACCTTCTTCCTGGCAACTCACCACTCTAGGATGCTAGTTTTGCAAACAGGATGATATGAGCCAGGAGCCATTCACTGGGCAACCATGTTTGAGTGGCCCTTAGGGATCAGTTATAGGACAATGCCTGAGAAAATAAAGACATAGGCCTAGAGTAGTGATTACAATGAACAGAAACCATTTTCTTAACCACCATATGCTGCCAGATACGTGAGTAGTTAGAAAATTCCAAATGGAGCAAAAGGAACAATTCCTTACTATCCAGAAAGAATGATATATCAAATTATGCTCAAACCGACAATGAAGTCCCAAGGGTTCCACAACTGTGTTCCATTATTTTACAAACTCTTCTGAAGCTGTCTGTCTAAGCCCACTTTCCCATTGTCACTACATATGGCACATGTGAGTTCATAATTCATTGTTCAGGACTATGAGTTATCCATAAACTAGTTAAAGCAGTATCTAAGGCTGGAGCCCTAAATCACCATTGCTTCAGATTCCAAATCACTTGAGGCCAGCTCTTCTGATGACCTCCCAGAATTAACCCTTTAAGGTAGCTCCCATCGCACAATTTACCCCTCAGATTAGTTTATGGCCAGTGGAAGATATTCAAAAATCCAGATCACAGCAAACCATCAACATGCATTATCTGCTCGTAACTAAGCCTTTTTACAGTGAAGTCATTATTTTTTCCTAAGAGGAGCTGTATTTTTGGCTGTACTTATGAAGACTTGTTAGAATCTAGTTCTGGTAGCCTAGAATAGATTTTGCACTTGAAAAGACAATGAAGGAGTAAATAGCACACACCTACTGGACATAATCCAACAGCTTTTCTCTTTCCTAAGGGACCAACCAGGAGATCTTAATAGAGAATGCATGTTGCTTTGTGAGACCCCCAGGTGAGAAACACAACTCTCCTTCTCCACATGAAATAAAAATTGTTTAGACTCAGCCCAGTTCTGTGCTGCAACAAGCCTAGTTCCCTGTCTGTTGAGTGTCACTGTGATGTATGACTAGTCATATTGGATTGCTTTGGGGTCCACATGTTCCTCCAATGAATGTAATGAATCTGAAACTTGAACATGAGCCATGCTCTCTCCAGCATATATCATTACCTACTATCAATTAAATTATGAGGTCAAAGGTACTTACTGACCAAGGCTTGCTGAGTTTCTAAACCTTCTGTAATTCCAACAAAAGAATAGCAATAATATAATTTGCTTTTATTTTCAATGTTAAACCAGGGATTGGCAATACAGTTTGGCAGCCAAATTTGGCCTGGCACCTGTTTTTATAAATCAAGTTTCATTGGAACATAGCCATTCCCACTCACTTATGTATTGTCTATGGCTCCTTTTGTGTTACAACGGCAGTGCCAAATAGTTATGACAAAGACCATCTGGCCCACAAGGGCTAAAATATTTACTATCTGGCCCTTTAAGAAAATGTTTGCTGAGCCCTGGTATGAACCATTAAATTAGCCACAACATAGAATACTTGCCCTTCAACCCCACCCCAGAAAAAAGACCATCTACCTTCTAAAAATCCCAGGTGAGAGAAATTATGAAGCCTGTTTTTAAGGGTATCCAATCCATCCATTCCCCATATAGTCTAGCTTCTAGCCACAGATTCATCTGGATATATATTTGGCACAAATAAATTTACTCCTGACCACCTACTCATGCCACAAATTCACTATTTTATATCCTTTATTTTATTGCAAGGTATCAATATTTTTAAAAGAACTCACTCCCAAACACACACACACATACTAATTGCAGTGTCCAGCAAAGTTTGCAATTTTATAACTAGGCACTGTGTTATAAAATCCAATTTTGCAAATCACTGACAATAAGAACTTTATAACTAACCATAGCTCCCTTTCCAATGTGGCTGCAAAATTGAGGTTCAGCCCAAGTAGATCTTTATGACTTGCATAACTATACATTTTTCTTCTTCTGTTCTTAATTTTCTACACTTATTTATATTTTCCCTAGGCTTGATTTCTGTTTCTTATTTATATGCTAACAACTTCATTATGTGAATTTTTGCTGCCACAAATCCTCTAGAATAAGCAAGGCCCAGTGCAAATGAATAAAATAAGTTTCCATCACAGACTTAACTTTTTAAAAAATATATTTTATTGATTTTTTTACAGAGAGGGATAGAGAACCAGAAACATCGATGAGAGAGAGAAACATCGATCAGCTGCTTACTGCACACCTCCTATTGGGGATGTACCCCGCAACCAAGGTACCTGCCCTTGACCGGAATTGAACCTGGACCTTTCAGTCCATAGGCCGATGCTCTATCCACTGAGCCAAACCGGTTAGGGCCAGACTTACTCTTAAGTGTTAGAATTGCTGAATTATGTCTTTGGTCCTTCATTAGCTGATAAGCTCTGGGAGCTCAAAGTCTTCTGATACTTGTTGACCATTTATCCACATAGCCTAGGGCAACATACTGTAGGTTTTCTTTAAACACCTGAATATGTGCCATGGTATGTCCAACAACTGAAGGGAACACCGCTGGAAAGCCTCCTTCTACATTTAGGAAGGACTCACAAATGATAACACTCATATTCTCATCAGTGAACTGAGGCTAAAGGATTCACTTTGAAGGGCAGTTGTAAGAGATTACCTGGAACGTCATCATTATGGCAGCTGTTCTGTATCTACTCATCCTATGTTTTCAGGGCAAGAGTCAGTTTTGGCTAAAAACAACTGAGTTGAACATGGAGGGTTCCTATCCTACCATATGTGTGATCTTAGACAAATCATAAGCCCATTAATTGCAAATTTTGCTGGACATTAGCTGGTGTGTGTGTGTGTGTGTGTGTGTGTGTGTGTGTGTGTGTGTGTGTGTGTATGTGTGTATGGGAGGTGGGGTTCTTTAAAAAATATTGATACCTGGCTTTTACTCCCAGACATTGTGATTTATTTGTATGGAGTGCGATTCTGGGCATCGGGATTGTAAAAGCTCCCCAGTGATTCTGATGTAAATGTGGACACCAATGTAGTGGCCTCTTTTCTCTGAATCATCTGCTTCATATATCAAGTGACTGGACTATACTGACAGGCCAGCAGAGGACATTTGGTTCAGGCGAACTAGAAAGTCCCAAACGAGAAAGTAGTCCCAGCTTCATTTCGGGAACAGCCTACGGTCACACTATCAAGCACAACAAGAGGCAGCAGCACCAGTGGGTGAGACAGCAGGCCAAAGATAACAACGGCCACTTACAGCCCATAGCCTCAATGGCCAGCACTAACAGCGCTGAAGGACAACAAACTCCATCTACTCAGAGGAAGAACGCTTATATCCCCCAGCCTCTGCCCCTTGTGGTTTTGGGGCATAAAATTCAACCCCAAGGACAGTGGAGGCTGAGTCCTAACCTTCCCCGGTGGTGGTTCCATCCCCCCATTCCCTCAAATAAACTTCCCTTCCGCTTGCTTGCTGTGTCCCCCTAAGTCCTTGAGTTATTCCTAACTTTCATATACTACAAGACAGTCTTAAAGAGATGCCTTTAATACCCAAGGTTTCATGAATATCTGACCATTGGACTGGGAACTTAGGAGGGCCGTGACACGGGGGGATAATAATACATCATCTTGTTGAGTTCTGAAAGCCTTCTCCTCATGGCCTGTCAGCAGGAGAATCATTAATAGTCTCTCCTCGATAATTAACTGTTAATTAACCTGGAATTAACTGTTTCTAGCACAATCTCCTAAGGCAGTGGCCGGTAAACTCATTAGCCAACAGAGCCAAATATCAACAGTACAACGATTGAAATTTCTTTTGAGAGCCGAAAACTGACTTCTGCGCATGGGCCACGAAGTTTTAATCGCACTGTAAGTGCCGCACGTGGTATTTTGTGGAAGAGCCACACTCAAGGGGCCAAAAAGGCGCATGTGGCTCGCGAGCCGCATTTTGCCTACCACTGTCCTAAGGAATTCTTGAAGCAACTATGAAGAAATCCATGATTCCTTGGTTGCCACAGCAGTGACAGGAGTTGGAATGCTGGCCACAGCTTCAAGAAGGAAAAAGAGGCTCTTCTCCATTAGAAGAAAGTGTTAATTATAAGACAAAGGTATCCAAAGAGCATTTCAGCTCCTGCCTTGCATTTTTCTTCCCCTTGAGTGCCTGGAGTTGCATGCCTCAGTGATGTTGCCCACTTTAGTTTTGTCCAATGAATAAGGACTAATGGGCTATGTGTGCCCTGCAGATATCTCCACACAAAAACCTTCTAATCTGCTTCTAGTTATCACTCTAGCATGTATTCTTCTTCCCAAATTTCTCCCTCTTTGTTTTGCTGTTCATGGAATCAGTTTGGAAATGATACAGAAATAACAATTATAAAACCCAGCCTTGAATTCTAGCTTGGAACCTTTCTACGCAGTGGCCTTAACACATTGCAGACCAGTAGTTTTATTGCTAGCTTTACCCAGTGGCCAGATAAGTTTCTATTGAATAAGTACAAAAAACTTTTTACATAAATGTAAAGGAACACTTTAAAATTAAATACCCATTGCATTTTGAAGTTAGTTATTACATGTTCTTACAAACTAATATCTTTTTAAAATATGAGACTTTGTAAAACACTGTGTAATATGAAGCGAGAATTCTCATGATCTGTCTGCAATGTGTTATGTCAAAATCACTTAAGCTCTCTAAGCCTTAGTTTCCTAGGAAGAAAAAGAGAGAGAGAGAGAGAGAGGTTGCTGTGATATCAAGAGGTTGCTATGAGATCAAATCAGAAAAGGTATGCTTTGAAAATTGTAAGTCACTATATAAATATTATTATTATAATTTTAAAGCTTTTAATCAAAATGGTGCTAGGCTCTAAGTTGTCCAACCTTCCAGATTTTGTAAAAGATTACTAAATAAAACCTAAATGGTGATGGTTTGTGATGCCATGCACATATTTATTTCTAAATAGGCAGAAATAAGATGAATTTCATGGTAAGCACTTTGCCACATCTCTGAAATCATTGCTAAACTCATGGGGTCTGTTACCATTTATCTTCTACATACTTTCCACTGAATTGACTTCTTTGTCAAAAACAAAACAACAACAACAAAAAAACCCCACACTGCTTCCAGGTTGGTCAATTTAGACACTTAAGGTCCAGAAGGAAGGACCTTGGAGTCATCCAGGCCACTTCCTCATTTCACTGAAAAAAAAAAAAAGAACTTGTTCGAGGTAACTCAGCTAGTAAATGGGGGAGCCAGGACTTCAGTGTAGGTCCTCTGACTGCAGGCTCATAATTTTAGGTTGAACCATATGAACCATAGGCCATATATTGCTTCTCGTATGAAATAGTTGAACAATACCTCATAGGGTTTGTATGGTCCCCAAAACTGGCACAGAGCCTTATGTAGAATAGGTATGCAACAAATGTTTGATAAATACATTTTGATACTTTTTTAAAGCCCTAGTGTAAATCAATGCAGGGAATTCTGCAAGTTGCTAAATACACACGGAGCTGCCAGATGTTCTTCTGGAGTCTACAGGACATGTTGCAGCCAGGCAGGGAAGGAGGAACTGTACATTACCAACAGTTACTTGGCAGCATCGTACCTCATCAAATACTGACTTAGGATGAATTCCAGAGGAAAACACCATATGGCCCTGACATCTGGTACATGGTCGCATAGTCAGTTGGCCACACCAGGCTTATAAACCTGGAGACAGGACAGGATTGCAAGAGAAAGACCCTATGAGCCTAACTCTGATGTTATCTCCCACAGGAAATCCCAATGATTTATCTGGAAAGCTTCAAGGTGAAAATATTGCTGTGTAACATCTGCACCATATTTTTGGAGACAAAAACACAGTTTATATAGCAGGAGATTTGTATTGGAGAGCCATATCTCCCCATGAAAAAATTACTTAGAATTACCCATTTTTGTTTGTTTAAGTCATACCTAGCTGTGAGCATGAGTTCAAAAGTGGCTGAGAAGGGCAGCAGCTAGTCCATACCATGCCTTTGTGTAAATTACAAACAGGTGACAAATTACAGAAAAGCATCCTTCCTCTTTGCTGGCTTACCTTCCGCTTTCCCTCCCCTATTAGGTCATGTCTTTATTCAATTCACTGTTACAATGCCAGATTTAGCTGCCCTACTCTTGGAAGCAATTTTGATCTAGCCATTTTTATAACCAACCAGCACTCGTGAAAGCCAACAATTTCAAACAATTATCTGAGGGAAATCAAGGTCAAATGGCTTCTTCAGCCCACTTTTAAAACATCCATCCAGCCAAAAACCATATTAGGTGATGAGAGGGCTACTTGGAGAGTAAAGACTTAGTGCTAGGCTCTAAATTGTCCAACCTTCTAGATTTTGCAAAAGATTATTAAATAAAACCTAAATGGTTATTTATCACTCAGATTCCAACTATCAGATTTGGACCAATGCACCTAGATCATACATACTCATTTCCCCATGTCTTTGGCCAAAAAATGACTGCAGATATCCTATTCACTCAATACCAACCCCAGTTCTCGGACATTCTGAATTCAGACACTTTCCCCAGACAAGTGGAAAGTGAATCAAGTTCCTGTGATTCTTTACAGCTTTTTCCTATCATATTTATGTTTCCTTATAAGGAAACATAAGGGTCACTCGCCAGACTGTGCATAGACATTAGTTTTTCAGTAGGAATAAATGTGATACCATTCCAGAATGCTTAGAGTCACACATCTTAGCAGGATTCTATTCCCAATACTTTGGAAGATAGTCCTAAAGCAATCAGCTTATGTCAAGAGAAGGTAATCTATCTATATATATAAAAGCCTAATATGTAAAGCGTCTTCTTGGGAGTTCCACTGACTACAATTTTGATCACTCGCTATGACGTGCACTGGCCACCAGGGGGTGGCGCAGAACAAAGGAAGGCCCAACCTGCAGCTGGCAGCTAGGGAAGGGAGGCCCCAGCTGGTAGGTGGCAGCAACTAGGGATCCTACCCATGCATGAATTTTGTGCACTGAGTCTCTAGTTTATTATAACTCCAATGAATCACCAGCAGAAGACTAAGAACTTCCCAACTAATTAGAAACAGTATTTCCCTCTTTATTTTCAAATCAGCCAATAGTTCATTACAAAACATCAAATATGTGTTTGATCCTTGGAGGACAAATAGAAGTATCAGAGGAAAGGTAACTATTAGAAAAAAAAATTAATCTATGATTTTCAAGGTGTCCTACCAAGAAGAGGCCTAATTATCTTTATTTACAACTACAGTATTACAGAATGAGCACTGAAGTTGAGAATCATAATCATAGGTACTGTAATATCCTGTTGAGAATGCTATTACCTATAAGAAATCCCAGCTCTTTATCTGGAAAGCTGAACAATAGTATAAGCACATTTGATTGAAGAAAAGAATACAGTCTGATAAGATGGTTTCCCCTGAGCTAGCTCCCACTCACCCTTCAGGGTACAATTTAAATATCACCTCCCCATAGAGAGCTTTCCAGAGCCCTAAGTCCTGGTTATTTCCCCTTGATATTGCACTCCCAAATAAGTTCTTTCTCTGTAATGCTATTCAGTAAACTCTATAGCAATTACAAGTTTAATACAAGTTAGTCTTCTCTGCTAGACTGTGTGCTTCTGTATCCTTAATGCCCAGGAAACTGACTAGCATACAGCAGTGTTTGGTAAATATTCTTTGAATAGATTAAGACATAAATGAATCAAACTTGAACTACCTTCACTATGTTGTACTAACATAGGAAAGAAATGTATATTTAGTATAGAGATTTTTTTCAACATCACAACTTGCAACAGAAAAAGCTTTTTAACCCAGCTTTAATCACAATATACGTGTAATGACAATATCTCACTCCCTAAACATTTCTGTTACTAATATAGGAGGACTATCTGTAGGCACTAACTTTCAGATTTAACTGAAGTCTATAGGTGGGATAATCACTATGACTAAAGTTATTTCTTAAATTCTACTTCTATAGCTCAAACCATTCTCCAGCAAGTGGCATACTATAGGACAATGATAAATTGTTAATGACAGTCTCTCAGTTGGTTCACTGATTAGAATAAAAGTTGAAGGTTGAAGTTGAAGGTTGACCAATTAGCTTTAAATAGAGCAATCCTCCTGGAGTCCCGGATTACCCAGCTGACACCATTCTGTTGCCTTCACCTGACACCTCCAGAGATGAGGCCTCAGTAAACTTCTCTGTATCTGTTGACCAGGGATAGGCTACACCACAGTATATATTGAAGCACCACATGCCAAACTAAAATGTGATTTCAAGATTACCAATTTACTTTATTATTTTTAAATACTGAAATTAAAAAGTGCAGACACTTTCCTGCATATTAAAATAACAACTCTACAAGCACACTGATTTCAGAATCAGTCTTCAAAGTGTGCTTTTTCTCTGAACTAGTTTCAAACGGTTCTTTTTTTCCAGGTTGAGGACAACATCAAAATCTTTCCACACAGCCTGCATACGCTGCAGAAGAATTAATAAGCTCAGAGTTAGCCTGACATAATCAAATTGGACTTGGTTTTCTACATCAGCTAACTGGTATGCATTTATTTACATCAGGTTTTCAAATAACAGCAGAACTGTTACTTGCAAATGACTGCAGCACTGGTCGAATGTCATGATTTTTGACCTGTTAAATAGAAATTCAGGAGGTGGACAAGTCATAGGGACTTTTTGCTTCAATTTTTGTCCCTGAAATGTCAAGTTTTCTCATTTGAAAGCTAATTTTCAAGCGCAGGTCATTGTTCTGTGTTGATGCACCATAGTGGCTATACAACACCATCAACCAGTGCTAGCACCACATCCCCATTGTCCTTCACAACACCAGATCAGAATACATCTTCTATCAGAACTGGGAGAGTCTCGTAATTATGGGGCACTGAGTGGTGATTCCAGGAGATTTAGGCTACAAGGAGGAGATGGGGAGAATGATGGTAAGAGATAATCTGGGAATTGATAATGTTCCTTGGGCTATAGATGGTGGGGGGAAAACAGAGTATGCCTAGCACCATGGAAAGTCTGGATGTTTGCAGAAAGAATTCATCCTGGAGAAAAGAATGAGCTACCTTTAGGCCTTAGGGAGTCACCTTATCTTCCCTCATCTTTCCCATCTCTTTACAAGGCAAAAATTGGGAACCTCTTAAATTAGGCAACAATTTGGTCAAACTGCTCCTCTATTCTCAGAGTAATTATTGGCTTATTTTTCTTACTTATGTTTAAAGAAACCATTATCATTCATTCATGGTGCCTAGATTTTACCTAAAAATAAATAGAGACATATCTTCATGGGAATGGTAGAAGGACAAAGTGCAGTTGTTGAACTATGTGTCATTAATTTGGTATTTCTAGATCAGGGTCTCTCTTAAGTCTTGCTTAATGGAAGGCACACATCAACTTTCCTCTTGATGCCCAAGGTCACAAAAATTCAGACATTTGGAGGCAGCCATAGTACATTCCATGAGATCAGACAGGCAACAGTGAGGCCAAATAGATCCCTGGGAATTCACGTCAGGGGTTGAGTACTTCAGGGATTTCCTTCTTGCTCCTTCAATGACCCCACAGGGTCTCACTGGAAATATGGATTTTGCTGAACATTTCCACAGCAGTTGGGTAGACAGTGAGTGATGGGGATTTTAATTTCGTTTTGGACAGAGAAGCTTTTCTTCTTTATCTCTAAAGATATGTGTAAAACAGCTTTTTTTCCCCACGGTCTGTTTCCTGACTCCAACCTCGAATCAAGGATGAAAAGGAGACTGAGCTGTCTTAAAAAGAACCTTTCCTTTCTGAAGTGAAGTAGGGGGGTAGGTGAAAGTGGAGGTAGGAAGATGTTGGGGGAGAAATAAGAGGGGGACATAGGGAAGGCAGAGAAATGTGACAAGTCAATTCACAGATAACTCAGAGAAGGAAGAGACCCTCCCATGTCTTTACATGATCTCCTGCAAGGCTGGATGGTTTTCTTCATGCTTTTCTTATCATATGTTTTATTAAATGCTGAAATCTTTCTTTCCCAAGGACCCTCTTTTAACACATTGCGGACCAGTAGTTTTATTGCTAGCTTTACCTAGTGGCCAGATAAGTTTCTATTGAACGAGTGCAAAAAATGTTTTACATAAATGTTAAAGGCATGCTTTAAAATTAAATACCCATTGCATTTTGAAGTTATTTATTACATGTTCTTACAGGCTAACATTTTTAAAAAATATATATTTTTACTGATTTTTTTAACAGACAGAAAGGGAGAAGCATAGAGAGTTAGAAACATTGATGAGAGAGAAACATTGATCAGCTGCCTCCTCCATGCCCTCCACTGGGGATGTGCCCACAACCAAGGTACATGCCCCTGACAGGAATTGAACCGGGGACCCTTCAGTCCACAGGCCGACACTCTATCCACTGAGCCAAACCAGCTATGGTGCTAATATCTTTATAAAGAATTCTCATGATTGGCTACAGCCTTAGAACAGAAAACACGAGGATTCTCATGATCCATCGCAATGTCATGACTTACTTTAGCTAACTGTTTGTTATGTGCCAGGACTTTATCTGTATTATCTCGTAATTCTTCCAATGGCTGTATGAGGTAACCAAAATCACTATTCTTATTTTCACAGATGAGGACAAGGAGGCACAGGGAGGTTGAATGACTTACCTAAGATCAACCAGCAAGGAGGAGACAGAGCTAAGACTTTGTGACTTCAAGCCTGTACATTTAAACACCACTCACACTTTTTCTGCAAACTGATATTCAGGCAAGTGAAAAATTCGGCG
This sequence comes from Antrozous pallidus, assembly GCA_027563665.1. Classification (NCBI taxonomy): domain Eukaryota; kingdom Metazoa; phylum Chordata; class Mammalia; order Chiroptera; family Vespertilionidae; genus Antrozous; species Antrozous pallidus. The sequence continues at coordinate 38,984,184 of CM050522.1, read as the reverse complement.
AAGTGGGGAGGAACTTATATTTTTCAAGCATCAAATGGGTATTAGCTACTGTATCTGGGAACTTTGCCCTCATACATTCTCCATAACCCTCGATGGTAATTACTACTAGTGTCTCCCATCCTCACAACTAGGTCAAGGTATGTGCCCAAAGCCACAAATCTAGGCAGTGGCAAAGCCAGCCTTTAAATCTGTGTCTATTTGATTCCAACATAATAGGACTCTAGATAAACCACAGCCCTCTGTCTCTCCCAGCAAACGGAGATGTTCATGCATATGTTAACATTCTTTGGGTTTTGCTAGGTGAAGCATACTTCTGTTTGTTTTTGTGAAGATTAAATTCCTTCTATCTTAATTTTAAAATAACTCATAATATATTAGGTTATTTGAAAATTAGAGTATTTTATATTTAAAAAGAGAGATAATAACAAGAGCTGGGGAAAGTGTGCAGAAATTCAAATCTCACATACTGTTGATGAAAATTATAAAATGGTGCAATTGCTCTGAAGACCATATGGCAGTTTCTTTAGAGATTAAACAAAGAGTTACCATTTGATCAGTAATTCCACTTGTAAATGTATATCCAAGAGCACTGAAAAAGTATGCCTGCACAAAAACTTTACATATTCACACAGCATTATTCATAACAAGAGGCCCGGTGCATGGGGTGGGGTCCCTCAGGCTGGCCTGAACCCTCTTGCAGTATTGGAACCCTCAGGGAATGTCTGATTGACACCTCGGGGAGGGAGTCTAAGCCCGCAGTCGACATCCTTTGTGCTACTGAGAAGGCAGGAGAGACTGCCATGGAGGAGGGAGAGGCTCCCACTATTGCCGCTGCACTCGCCAGCCAGCCTTAAGCCTGGCTCAGGGCCCCTGGCTGAGCGACGCTCCCCCTGCGGAAGCACACTGACCACCAGGGAGCAGCCCCTGCATGGAGTGTCTGCTCTCTGGTGGTCAGTGCACGTCATAGCAACCAGTTGTTCCACCGTTCAGTTGATTTGCATATTAACCTTTTATTATATAGGATACCCCAAAGAGTAAACAACCCAAACATCTATCAACTGATGAATAGGCAAACAAAATGTGGTATAGCTATTCAAGAAAATATTACTTGGTAATAAACAGGCATGAAGTATTGATATTTAATACAATGTGGATATATATATATATATATCCTGAAAACATTATGCTGAGCAAAAACAGCTAGTCACAAAGAACACATGTTGTATGATTCCATTTATGGGAACTGTGTAGACTAGGAAAATCCATAGAGACAGAAAGTAGATGGTTGTCAAGGGTTGGGAGAGGACAGCTAAAGAGGACAAAGTTTCTTTCTAGAGTGATGAAAATGTTCTAAAATTGATGGCAGTGAATATACTCTATAAATATACCACAAACCATTGAACTGTACACTTTAAATTGATGAATTATATGGTATGTGAATTATATCTTAATAAAGCTGTTATATACATATGTTTTGAAAACTGCATCATGAAATAAAACACGCACTAATATTATGCATTGGATAGTCTCTTCAAGAAATACCTACTGAATAAATGTACCAAAGTACCTTATGACTAGTTTAAAATAATGCTAGTTTGTTTAAATTCAAATATGTCTATTAGGAGTAGTTTCTTTTGCAACAGTGGTGCATAAAGTGTGTCCTAGACTCAACTATCCCTGGAATTAAATGTTGACAATTACTGACATCCCAAGAATGCTTAGATGTGGTCCTCCATGGTGGAAGTTTAGCAATGCAAGAATTCCCCCTCCAAACCAACAGGGCCAATTGTGGTGAAAGAACCACCTGTGACTTACTGATCATGGGGACGCCACTGAGTGTTAGTGGCCTCTTATAACCCTTACTGGGCCAAATCTGGACCTGCGGAGAAGCTCCAGTGTGACTCAGGGCCACTGGTTAATGAAGATGTCACGTGGGTCCTGGAAACTGGGAAGATGAACAACCTTCCTTCTGTCCCAGAGAGCAGGTTCTGGTAGCACTTATCTATTTATGGCCACATCTGAGCTCAGATGAAGGAGTGTGGAAAGAAAAAAAATATCAATAAATTCCAGAGTGAAAATGGAAACCAGAATTCAGGGTTGGAGGGGAGGGGACATGGAATAAATAAATGTCCAAACTTGAGACTTCGCTGAGCAATTAGCCTGATGTGAACAATTAAAGAAAATCCAGGGGGAAAAGTATCCAAATGCTAAGTGCACCGAAGAAGAAAATGGTAGAGTATTAGTGGATTTAAGAGCAAAACAAATGAGCTCAATAGACAAGCTTTATATGAGCAGATAAAATCCAGAACCAGCATTGACTAGATGATCCCTTCAAGGAATGGTGTGCAAGCCTTCCTCATGGGGAATGGAAACCATCCAAGGATACTTTAGAAAGCATGTATTTTACAACTCTTAAATTTTACAGTAACAACAAAATGAGCCCTGGCTTTGAGAAAAAAAAAAAGGCCCCGAGGTCCTTATATAAAATGCAAGTGGGGATATGGTAAAAACTGGAAAGGGCTTATCCAAAGCATAGAGGCTCCAAGATGCCATGGGCTGAGTTCCTGGCTGCACATTTCCAGGGAATCAGTGGCATTATTTTGGAGAATTCAATCCAGTCAAGAAAGCATCCTGGAGTGAAACAAAACATGACCACCAAAACTGTACTGTGTCCTCCCTGTGTCAAGGATAGCTACGAGCTTCTGCATAGTTTATTTCATTCCATTTCTAAAACAATTCTGAGCCAGATAGTTTACAGATTAGGAAGAAACTGTGGCTCAAAAAATCAAGCAACTTTGCCAAAGTCAGACTAGTAATTGGCAAGGGTAGAATTCAATACTGGGTCTTTAAACTTCATAACCACTATTTTCTTCACTACCTTAGACCTTTCCAAAGTAATACTGTAATCCTTTTGTTTGGCCATAAGAGACCTTCTAAGGATGAAAGATTGACATTTTGATAGAGATGAAAAATCACCATAAAACGAAGCAGACCAGAGGGAAAGAATACTAAGAGAGTAACAAGATGACACTGAGTTTTGGAACATTTGCAAGTCAGGATAACCTAGACTCTAGAGGAACAAGTATGAATGAAATATTGGACAAAATAAAAATAGCATTACTACTTTAATACTATTATATTTAAAATAGCATTAGTACTTAAAATATTATTATATTAAGTTTCCAAAACTTTACAGCTTCTGATTTATTTTGTCGTGTATACTTGAAAAATGTATAAGATAAGAATTGGAGATTTTAGAGTGGAACTTCTCTTAATGTTATTCAGATGTGAACAATTAGACTGCAAATATTAAAATTTACTGACAGCAGTCAATATTTGCCATAGACAATAAACAAGCAAAACTGAGAAGAAAAATAATTGTAATAGCTTTTCCTTTTCTTACACAATTCACAAAGATGAGACCATAACAGAAGTTGTGGTTAATTCTGCCACTTATCTATGGTGGTAATAATTCTCAACCATCAATATCTCTTTGGGGGTTGGTGTGGCAAATTTCCAACTGCTTCTTCTCCTTCCAGGAGTAACAATCCCATCTGGCTAAGCTCCTCTCATTCCTCAATGGAAAAAGGGGAAACATTCCTGCACCTGGGAATCCAAAGGAAAAGGATCTTTTGCTCCTGTAAACTTAACTGAACCCATCACCAGTAATGGCTACCACATAGAGAGCCTGCAGGTACAAACATTTCAGAAGGAAGTGTTGGGTCTATTATCCATTTGAGATATTGGCCCATTAGTTTCCAAGCAGAAAGAATACTGGACAGAAATTCAGGGTCCTGTGCTCTAATCTACCCTTTGCCATTCACTAGGTAGGTAGCCCTCACCAAGGGCTTTCCCCTCACCCAGGGCTATCCCCTCTCCTGGCTACAGGGATCTCATCTAAAATGAAGGGCTCAGAGTAAATCATCCCTCAAGTCTAGGAAGGACACTTTGGCTCTGCCTAATAACCTGTTTTGGTGATTTCTTAGCAAGTACCTGTTTTTTGGTCACAGTGCCATCCACAGGGTCCACATATTCAAAGCTGTCTGTCTTTGCCACGCTGTAGACATGGCTCCCCACCGCAAACTGCTGGCCGATGAAGGACTTGTCTGTGACCAGGGCCTCCAAGTCCCTCATAATGTAATATGTCGCCTTGGGCTCTAGTCCCTCATAGTCAAACCTGGGAGGGAGGGCAGGACACAGGATGAACACAAACTTAATTTGAGAACGAGCAATTAAGTGAATCTCTTATGGTCATCTTATGATTGGCTTTGTTTTCAAGGAAGAACCACACAGGGAGGTACCCCCAACTAATCTCCCCTCTTCCACCTGGCTCTTACAATCCATTCTCCACACAGTAGTCAGAGTAGTGATGTAAAAATCATCAGGTCACTCCATTCCTTTAAATTCCTTCAAAAGCACCCAGCACATTAAGGACAAGACTCAAAACCCTAGCCTTAGTTTATAAGGGACTGTGACCCTGCCCATCTCCGAACTGTGACTTTGTCCCACTTTCTCTATCTTCTTAATGCTGTAGCCACACTGGCCTTCTCTCCGTTCGCAGAGACACCTCACCCTTCGGTGTCTCTGGGCCTTTGCTCTTGCTGTCTGTTCCCTTTACCTGGTATATTCTTCCCTGAGCTCCTCAAGTTACCTAGCAGTCTCTCCATCAGTTTTCAGACTTAAGTGTCACCTCCAGAAAATGACCCTCTCTGAAGGTCCATCTGAGATAGCTTCCCTCCATATCCCCCTCTATCTCATCACCCTTTCCCTTTTCTTTGGTAGTTATCCCAATTGGTATTTGCCTTGATTGTTTATTTGTTTATTATTTCTTATCTGTATTTGCCCTCAAAAACTGTAAGCTCTGAAGGGCAGAGTCCTTACCTGTTTTGTTCTCAGCTGCTTCAGGTAAGTAGTGAGTGCTTTGTGAGGAGAGGAATGAAAGATGGGAGGAAGGAAGGAGATAAATCAAGGAAGATAAAGAGAGAAAGAGGGAGTTCAACATACCATAAAACTCTCTTGGAAACTTGGAAGAAATAATCACCATTTTCCCATTTAAACAAAAAGTCCTCTTAGCCAAAAGTCCTCATTCATTAAATGTAACAATGGGGCTGAAACATGATTAGGATAAAAATGTCTAAAAATAACACCAATCTCATTACTTGTTATGAGCGTTAAATATGATAATGGATACCAAGTAGTTGGCACAATGCCAGACACCAGTGCTTAAACTGCTAATTACTTTTATTCTTAGTCACTACCGTAAAGAAATTGTAGCGCCCTTCTCAATGTCTGATGGCACAACCAGAATGTTCTGTTTAAGAAGCAAGTCCTTTAGATGGGCAGCTATGCTCAAGTAATGGTGCTGGGACTTCACATTTGGGCTCCCTGTAACACAGGGGGAAATGTGAATTCTCGAGTGAAATGAAAGAAGGAATATGAATGGTTGTTTCTACTTTTTTCCACCCAATATTTTTCAGTAAATATCAGGGTGGCAGCCAAAATTCAGAATATGAAATGATACCATGTCTAACAATGGGTCACCTGCACCTATAACCATATCTTTTTTTTCTCTCTCCCCCCTATACAAGGTGTGTCCTCCCCAACCTCAGAAACAAACAAACAAAAATATGGAACTCAGAATATTCTTTCTCATCATTGCATGTGTTATGAACCTAGACTCTCTTTAAATATAGTCTTTAGGGGAAGGTAAAAGAGCAGAAGGGGATGGGATGATGGGCTAAGAGAATCTCACAGAAGAAAAAGAAGCATTGAAAGTGACTCAGAAATTGAGAAAACTCACTAATATTATAACAGATCAAGTCAGTCTATGGCTGAAGTCATCATACCAGCCAGCTCAAATGCTCATCATCATACACAAGCAGGTCTTCCCCCTCTGACTACAACCCCTTTTGACTACCCCACCACTAACACATACATGTTCCAGAGAAAAAACATTTAAATGGAGAACTTCTGGGGTCAATTCACATAAGGAAAATAATTTGGGTTCTCTAATACAACTTCAGGCTCGGTATTAGTGAAATGAAAATTGTTTTATTATCTCTTCCCCCACTAAGAAAACAGGCTAGAAACTATTTTATTTCATAAGCACCTTTCAATCTGCATTAGCTGGAGGCTGAAGGAAATGTTCATCTTTCATTCTACCTTTCCTCCCTCTGTCTTTATCTCTTATGGTTTTTTGGACAGAACTTAAAACATAAAACAGTGTCCAACAAGAATTCAAATCTCCATTGCTTTATATTCTCTAATATGGTATTTGTTATGAAAAAGGTAATTATCACGTAAGCTCTTGGCCACAAAACGTGAACTATATTATAAATACTTATCATAACACCGTGTCTTCAAAACACTGGCAGAAAACTAGATAATCATTCCACAAATTATGAGAAACACATCCCTGACTCAAAGCAATCTCACAAGCCAGAGGTTAGCAATCATGATATATTTTATCAGGTTGGACTTTTAAAAAACAGCTTTATTCAATTGAAGGATTTGCTGTGCCAATTAGCTCCTTAGTATGCCAAGAAAAAGCTCACAAGAAGCAGGCTTTTTTTGGCACTTGTTAGGAATACCAGGGGGTGAAACAAGTTCCCACCTGTCTTGAGAGTCCTTATTTTACGACACAATGAATAATTTGAGATGGTTTGCAGACTCTTACAACCTTAGCCTTCTTGCCTAAACAGGAACCAGAATATTATGGCATTGTCTACATTTGTCAGAGCATTGTAGTTTCTTTCACTTTAATGAATGCAATCACAGGCTTCCTTATTCTCTGATATTTATCTAAGTAAATGACCTCATAAGAGAAGAAACAATCACCTTATAAGGGAAGTCTAAAGCTTTCTGTCCTTCAAGCTCTTGAAACACAATCAAATATCCAAAGGAATTAACTATTCATAAGCAAAGCAAATGAGCCACAATGTTTTTAAAACAGAGAGCTTGTAAGACTACCCGAGAATTCCCTTGCTCCATCCCTATGTTCTTTCCTAACACCCTTTCCTACTAGTTTCCCCTGAACTATGACTGAGTACTAGGGACACACATCTCATAGGCAACCACAGACTGCCCTCTCACTTCAACAGCAGAAAAGTGGTAGAGACCCCCAACCCAAAGCTCTTAGCCACGGACCTTTTCCCTTTCTCCTTCCCAGGGTAATATTTCCCTTTACTGTAGCTCCTTTTATGGGGATAAAACTTGAGCAAAATCTAGAGCTTCCGAATCCTGTGGCCCCATTCAGAGGGCAACACTCAGGCATCTCAGACAAGGTTTAGACCGTTAGTGGGAGGTAAGACAAAGGTAGGGAGAGGATTACAAAAGCCCCCTGACCTGTCAGGACTTCTGTCTGCCCCCCTGCTTTCTTGATAATTGTGGATGGAGAGCCAATAAGCAAAGACCCTAGGTTAACTGCACCAAAGAACTTTCCAAGGCTCTGCAGTTCAGATTCCCTCTCAAAATGACTGCCCACCTTATAGGCACTGATGGAAAGATTACAGACAGATGGCATTGGGAGCGGGGAAATCTGTACTTTCCAGTTTGGTAGTCCTTGACTCCACTCCAACCACCTCTCAGAGGTTATCCAGTTTCATCCTCAAATCTTCCTGAAAGATGCCTTTCTTAAGGTCACCAGTTTTAGAAACCTTCTCTAAGAGTAGTTCCCAGTGTCCATGCAGAGACCTTTATTCACCCTTCTCACCTGCAATAGTAGTGGCGGCCAAATTTGGCCCAGTGATCACGAACAATTTCCTCCACACTCTGCTTCCGGGCAGCGATAATGGAGAGCCAGACCAAGACAGCCCAAAGCCCATCTTTCTCCCGGAGGTGATCGGAGCCTAAGGGAGAAAGAAATATTCTACTGAGGATTGTTCCTGGGGTAAAGTAAAAGCTAAATGAACCTGGAAGACCAGTTAGCAGTTGTTACATTCAAATGGCCAGATATATTTATTCATTGTGTTAAATACATACTCCATAATATTTCGAAAAAACATGTAACTGAAATTCAAATAACATAAAATCCTATGGATTGTTGAAAGGAGCCAAGTTGACAGCACACATGTCAAATGGTATTATTCACTCAGTAATTATTTGATGATTTTTACATTACACAAAGCATTGGTGCAGGCACCAAGGACACAGCAGTGACACTCATGAAGCTTGAATTCAAGTAGGTGGAGACTGGTAACAAAGAAGAGTAGGCAGATTAAAGAATGAGATGCATCATATAAGGACAAGGGCTCAGAAAAAAATGAACTGGGTGATGACGTCAGAGTCTGACAGTGGCAAAGACTGCTTTATCTGTAATGTAGTTTACCCAGAGTAGGGTACAATAGCACCCCCCCCCAAGATATGTCCACCCAGAACCTTTACATGTGACCTTATTTGGAGAAACAGTCTTGCAAATTAAGCATCTTGAGATGAGATCATCCTGAATTACCCAGGCATACCCTAAATCCAGTAACAAGTGCTCTTAGAAGAAGAGTCACAGAGAGGAGACAAGAGAGAGGCAAATGTGGGAGTTATGCTGCCACAAACTAAAGAATGCATGAAGCTACCAAAAATTAAAAGAGGCAGGGAAAGGTTCCCCATCCAGAGCTTTCAGAGGCAGCATGGCCTACCAACACCTTCTGGACTTCTGGCCTCCAGAACTATGAGAGAATGATACATTCCTGTTGCTTTTTAAGCCACCCCGTTAGTTATTGGAGCCTTAGGAAACTAGTACAGGTAGTCAGGGTCAGCCCCTGAGGTGATGACCTCTGAGTTTATACCTGAGAAGAATGAGTCAACCAAGTCAAGATCTCAGTTCAAAGCATTCCAGGCAGAAGGACAGCAACCACAGTCCTTGAGGCAGGAATAAACTGGGAAGCTTAATCCTACAGCTATTAATATAGAAAGAGATGCAGTTCATATTGTGGCATTTACATAAATGAAGAGTACAATCTAAACAGTTAGCTTCCTGTACAAAAAGAATCCAGAAAAATAGGTCATAGACCAAATTAAGCCTCTTTCTACTGGCCAATTATAAGCTCTCTCCAATGTGAAAAAAGCCCTGAATACAAAGGAGAACATTACAGTATGAGAAACGTGGGAAGACTGGAATGAGGATTTTAAAACCAAACTCTGATACTTCCCAGGTGTGAGACATTATTGCAAAGATGTTCATCTTTCTGAGCCCCAATTTCTCATCTATATAATGGGGACACCAATCTTGAAGGTTGTGCTATCAATTTAATTAGGTTCACAGGGCAGGCTCTCAAGTCAAATTGTTCATATTCAAATTCTGGCTCTGCTACTTACCTTTGTGTGAAGTGCTGTCATCATCTACAACATGGGGGCGGTAATGACTTCCACCCCCTGGGGTTACTGTCAGGATGAAGCGACTAAATGTGCCTAGGTATTTAGAAGAGTGATTGTGATGTCACAGTGATTGCTGTTGATTTTGTCGTTGGCAATTCACTTAAAGCATTGACATTGTTCTGATTCCTCAACACATACTTCAAGATAAACTGTTCTCAGTTATTCATATAATTTTATCCTCTGTCTCTGGCGATAGCAATATCTTAAGAAGGGGATGGGACCAGGGAGTGAACTATTTCTTCTTGCAATAGAGCAACTATAGTAGACAACAGCACTCTTGGGTTTCAGGGCTATGAAGTGTATAGAGAAAATAAAAAAGGGAGACCTGGTGTTCCATTTAAACCTGGAAAATGCTGCAACGATACCTTAGTTAAATTAAACATCTTTGACAACTTTTAGTGAAGCTTTGCCCTTTTTGCTACAATTAGAGTTAAAAAGGAAATGTGTTTCCTCAAAAAAAAAAACCCACATATAACCTTGAGAGGGCAGTGAAGACATTTAAAGAAAAATGAATGTCTTTAGTTCTTCTACACACTGAGCAGTGGTCCGCTGACACTTCTACACGGCTGGTTGCAGCTGCCTTTAGTCTGAGGACCTTGAGATTTAATTAACACACCATGGAGTGACTATAGTCTCATTCAGCAAATTCTTTACGCTGCTACAAAAATGGAAGGAGACTGAAGATGCTGGGCTAGCTCCATGGCCAAGTGGCCCCCCTCAAAAATCTAGGAAACCCTGCCCAGTGGAATAATTTTAAAACCTTTTGTCCTTTTATAGCTTAAAAAATCCTTTTATTTACTGTCGATAGAAAAATACCCTTTTGTTCTAAAACATGGGCATTGCATACTTTGCATAACCAGCGGGATTACATTACCTGGAGATACAGCCATGAGAATCTATTAGCTGTGAGATAAGTTGTCATAATTTAGTGGTGAAGAGACATAAAGTTCTTTTAGCAAGATTAAAAAAAATCACCACACCTCAACCATTTGTTTCCCACTGAAAAGTGGACTGTGAGTTGGATGGTATATGCTTGCCTAAAAGTTACACGTTTGCCAAGATTCCTAATGGGCCAGTGATCAAGTAAAATTAACTGTGCTCTTTATAGCTTTTTGATGTAGGGATAGAGACATTGATGATGGAGCAATTACACAAATGATTCCACTGGATTCCCTCAGTATGCTTTGGAGGGGATATACAACAAACAATTAACAAGAGTTATCTCTGAAGTGGAAAATGTTTTTCTCCTCCTTCTTTTGCTAATACAATAAACATTTATTATTTTCATAATAAGAAATAACATTTTGCATCATCAATAGTATATAGAAATTCACATTTTAAGACGTTACTTCCATTTATGGTATCTTATGGAGTAGTGGGTTATTAAAGAGATCAATGCTCTTTATGAACAGGTGATGAATTTTGAACCTATTGATCCCATTTCTTAGTTTGAGTAATATAACTTTGTAGGGCACAGAGGCTGAATATGACCCTGCCTCCTCCTTGTGGGGCTCACAGGTCTTAGGATTAGGGATCAAGGATGTCCTGTAAGGCTTCGGTATCACATGCGATGTAAGGACTGGAAGGAAGGAAGTCCATGGCTGAGCTGTCAATGTTGACCTTGGGGAATGATGGGCTTGGAGGACAGGCTCTGTTTATCTCACAGAAAAACCCCAGTAGCAAAAACAAAGCTTCAGATTCACATCAAAAGCCCCAACAACCATGTGGAGAGGGGATTCACTCAGCCTGCATTTCACCTCTTTTTTACCAGGCAAAATTCTAACATTCTGTGAACAGAATGTTAAAGAGTTATTTTAGGCCCTGGCTAGGTAGCTCAGTTGGATAGAGTGTCACCCCAATATGCCAAGATTGTGGGTTTGATCTCCAGTCATGGCACTTACAAAAGTAACCAATGAACGCATAAATAATGGAACATTAATAAAGCATAAATAATAAAATCGATGTTCCTCTCTTAAGTCTTTTTCTCTCTCTAAAATCCTTCAATAAATAAAAAAGAGCTATTTGTAGAGAAAAAAGCAAATAAGGTATTTCTTTACTTCCTCACTTCATATGTTCATACTGCTTTGTCTTTAAAGCATGAGATCCCAGAAAAAAATATTTTACTGTAGCATTTATACACATTATTGCCAGTACAATTTTAATAGACTATTTTTAGAGCAGTTTTAGCTCCACAGCAAAACTGAACAAAAAGTACAGAGAGTTAGCATATACTTCCTATCCCCACACAAATACTACCACTCTTACTATCAACATCCTCCAATTGGGTGGGACATCTGTTATGGCAGATGAACCTGCCCTGACACATCATTATCATCCAAAGTCCACAGTTTACATTATAGTTCACTCTTGGTGTTGGACATCACATGGGTTTTAACAAATGTATAATGACATGTATCCATCATTAGGGTATACAGAATAGTTTTACTGTCCTAAAAATCTTCTGGATCAGGCTTATTCAACTTTCCCTCCTTGCTAGCCCCTGGCAACCACTAATTTTTATATCATTCTTCCTCGTTTGGCCTTTTCCAGATTATTATGTAGTTGGGACTCATACAGTATGGAGCCTTTTCAGTTTGATAGTTTTCACTTAGTCATATACATTAAAGTTCCTCCATGAATTTCACGGTTTATAGCTCATTTATTTTTATTTTTGTTATTAGTTTTTAAATAACTCCCTATTTTATTTATTTATTTTTGTGTTTTTTTGTTTTGTTTTTGTTAATCCTCACCTGAGGATATTTTTTCCATTGATTTTTTAGAGAGAGAAAGGGAAAGGGAGAAACATCGCTGTGAGAAACACATCCACTCGTTGCATCTCCTCCACCTGTGTCCCAACTAAAGCCAGGATCAAATTTACAACCCAGGTACATGCCCTTGACCAGGAATAGAACCTGTGACCCTTCAGTTTGCAGGCTGAGCCTCTAATTACTGAGTCACACTAGCCAGAGCTCATTTCTTTTAGCACTATATAACATCAGTACAATTTTTTAAGCTTGCTTCCTCTGGATACCTGGCTGGTAGTGTAGCCAGAGCTTGCCCCCCTGGTTGAGGACACTGGAAGGAGCTTTTATTAGACTCTCAAAGCCTTTAAGTACCACTCACACTCACCTGGATAGAGGCCAGCCCAGCCTGAAGCTCACTCAGACTCACTCTGATCCAGAAAGCAGCTGTCCCCACCCAGATACCAGAAGGAGGGTGCTCAGCTCTTTCCTGACATGACTCCAGCAAATTGGTACCAAAAAAAGGATCTATGTTTTTTTCTCATTAGAAACACCCCTGTTCCCCCTCCACCCAAATCAAGCTTTGAATTTTCTCAAGCTTTAAAGCCATTATAACTTTGAGCGAGATAGTATACCAGTAAGTATGGGGACTTCACAAAAGAAAAGAGGAGGGGGTAATAAAAACAGTACTCAATCATCCATTTGAATTTTCTTCAATTGGAAATTCCAGCAAGGGCCAATCAACTCAAATAAACATTGCACATGTTACTAACAGATCAAGTCATCTCAGCAGACACTCAGGTCAGGACAGTTTGGATCTGCCAGTTAGGAAAATACAAATCATTTGCACTTGCTGTTGACTCCAAGCTGGAACATAGGTTAGTGGTTATCATCTAGGCTGCATTAGAATCACCTAAAGATCTTATTAAAAGATACCAATGCTCAGAATTTTTGGCAATTAGCTCTAGGCAGCTGTATCTGTTTAATTTTCTTTGATTTTCAGGGGCAGTCAGAGTTGAAAGCCACTGCTTTACATGAAAAAAAATTCAAAATGTCCCCCCCCCTTAAGGGCAGATAGCTTAGGGATAGTGAATTAGACCTCTTCCTCTTTTTGTTTAAATTTAGTGTTAAGGAAAAGTAGCCACTGGTCTCTAGTTCAACAGATGCCACTGGCCTTGCCCAGGGGGGTAGCTCTTGATGGAGTCAGCTTCAGTATCATGCCTGCCCTTTTCATCTAGAAAACTTGTGAGGGTTTTGTCAATTTGGGGGTAACTAACTCATCCTGGTCTAGCTGGAACTTTCCTAGTTTTAGCACTAAATGTCCCACATCCCAGGAAATCTCTCAGTCCCAAGAAAGGCAGGATATTTGGCCACTCACTCACCCATTCACTCCCTCAAAGAGGTTCCTGGTGGTGTTTAGCACATTCAGCACAAACCCTAGCATACACATTTCCTAGAGCCATATATGACAGGAAATATATATTCAAAACTTGCTCCAGAAGCAGAATTGCAAAGTGAGATAAATTTCATTCTTAGAAGAGTAATAGTAAATCACCAGGCACTGAACTTAGTATTTTAAACATTATCTAATTTTCACAATCTGACAGCTCTTTTTTACAGATAAAAGATTGAGGTTGGGGCACTTATGTGAGGTCACATGGTGACTAAATGGTGAAAAGAAGACAAAAACCTGGGCAGTTTGGCTCAGACATCTATGACTTTCTAATAGAAGAATCGGCTAAGAACCCATGGGCCTGAGGAGATGCAATAAAGAAGAAAGCCCTTCTGAAGATTCAGATGGGAAATCTGCATTTCTTCCTTCTCACACTAAATAAGCTGGAAAGTTGCCAAGTTTCCCTTTACTTCTCACATATCAATTTACCCTTTTCATTTGCTGTCAAGTTTTCATGAATTTGCAGTGAAATTCATCCCATCCTCTTTTTATCTACTCAAGACAAGAATTTGTTCTTTTAAAATAGCCGTTATAAGGGGAAAGTTGGGAGACACATCTTGCAAGTGAAACTGAGATTGGAGAACATGCTAAAGAATTGTGACAGGTATTTTTCCCCCATGTCTTAAACCTCTTAAGTTCAGCTTTTAAAATCTGGCCAAAAAGCAAGACTTAGGGAAAAGTCATTTTTCCATACATAAAAATAAATGATTTAAAAAAATAAGTACGCTAATATTTTCACCTATTGGAGAACAAAGTGATGCTGCCTAAAAGCAGGTCAGAGCCAGTTGTCAGCTCAGAAAGGTTGTACTGCTCAAAAAGGCGGCAACTGACAGATGTAGCTAGTCCTGTGCTGTGAGCAATATAGCTCCCAATAATAAGACTGTGTAACAATAAAGTTGATGGTACTCATGAGGACAATGATGATGATAATAATAGTAATGCTTGACACAAACATGCTACAGGATTTTTAGCTAATATCCTGACTACAGCAACACCCTGAAAGCTCCCTGAGGGAAGAGTTAAGTCTCTTTCAAGTTTGCTTTTAAAAAGCAAAAGCTTTTTGATGTTATCCCAAAGAATCTGTTTTCACTTTATTTCAGTGGTCTAGATAAGACAGAGCCTATGTCTGAAATTATGCACCACCCTATCCTGGCCCTGGCTCATAGGAGGTGTGCAGTCAACGTTCGCTGAATGAATAAATGAATGAGTGAGTGAAACTCTAATATGAAGTTTGATAAAATGCATCAGATTCTCCCCTCACTAAAAGAGGCTAGCTGGAAGCAACATGGCATATTCTATTAGAAAAATCTTCACGGACCATCCCACTAATGAGGAAACAGGCCCAGAGAAGTTAAGCAGTCTTTGTAAGGTAGTTCAGCCATGAAGAGGGGGAGTCAAGATTGGGTCTGTCCATTCCTGGTGCTGTGCTGTTTACATGATACCAGTCTACCAAGTCCCCTGGGCATTTTCTTGAACAGGGGCCATAAAGCACTGTGAAGCCAGGCTTTAAGTTTGAATCCTGGCTCTGCCGATGTGACTTTGCCAACGGCTTGACCTTCTTCCCTAAGCCATAATGATCTCATCTGTAAAATGAGGGTTAGAATGGTCCACTGGTGAGAAGTCTCAGTGAACAATGTGCAGGAGGCCCTAACCATTGTATCTGTCGCTTAGAAAGTACTCAATAAATAATATGTATCAGCATTATTTCATTGACACATGTCCTGAGGCAGACAATCAATCCATCCCAGAGGAGGGGAAGACATTAAAATATTTTGCCTGGCTAGCGAAACACCTCTCTCCCCTGAGCATTACCAGCACAAGAAGGTTAAGGGACAGTGGGACCTCCTAACGCATACATTCCATCTCGTTTCTTTGTCACCACTGCTGATGGGGACAACACAACTCTAAGACAGGACATAAAGTGTAAGAAACCTTTCCAGTAGGTTTAAGGACTGCACCACAATGTTTAGGACCTGTCACTCTATAGTCTTTATACAGTAGGACCACCTAGAAACTATCAGAGAGCAGGTGGAGGAGCCTCAAAGCACGATTTCGGGACTGCATCTTAAATCCCAAGGGGAGGTCCCTTGTTAGGCATGGTGAGAAGAAACAGTCTGTTTGAAACTCTTCAATCTGTAGCAAAGGGCCATGCCTTCCCAGGATTCCCAGTCCCAGAATGCACTGCTAAGTGTGGTACACCCTCAGAGGGCCTGTTCTTTTGTTTCTGCTCCACACTTAGGTGTCAAACAACAGCCTCTCTTGCCACTTTTCATCAGCTTGGAGAATGAATTGAAGGGTCAACGGAGCTGGAACCATGGTGACCCCACAGAAAGGATCTTACATGCTCAAGACATTCTTTCCACTCTAGAAAGGAAGTCTGTTTCCCAGGGTTAATAGTTTGTAGAAGGCCCAGAAGGGAGTTTCAGTTTCTGGACTTTACAGGAAGCACTTGGGGATGTCAATCACAGAACCTCTGTGCACTGGCCCAGCCTAGATTAAATTGCACATGTGCACAGCCTGTTTCAGCCAGCCCTGTGGAGACTCTGCTTCCCTTAGCACTGATGTTGCTTCCCCAGGTCACATCTGCTACTCAGCCAAATTTACACCAACTGACTGGGAATAAAAGAAATGCGGTAGAACCTCAATAACATGAAATTCACAAGCATATGGGCCTCTTTCTCTAGAGAACTGACAGATATTGAAACAGCCTCATGTAGAGTTCATGATCATTGACATAGGGAATGGACTAAAAAAGTTTCCCTTTATTTTACCTTTTTAAAACATATAATATTTAATAAAATAATTGTATAAATAAGAAACAGCTAAATCTATTCAATATTTGTTCAACAGCACTATTCTGAATCTAATGTTTTGTCAGGCTGTAGATAGTTCACCTGTGAACTATAAAGAAAGAGGTGTGGCCCTGAAAGTGTTATAAACTGTATAATTATTAGGGGAAATAAAAATCCATTCACAAAACAACCAGAAAATAAGTCAATAATATAAACCATAATACAACAGAGCTGAGAATGTCTATGCTAAAGGCCATAAGAATTTAGTACATACAAAAGATCACTTAAGCTTAAACCTAGCCCACCTCTAAACATGGCTATTTATAGGTAATTGTCAGCAACCACCACAGAAAATAATCAAGATAATAAAACAAATTACAAATACTTAACAGTATTTGTCATTTAAAATCTGTTCATTAATGCAGTTTTCTTGAAGGAGTCTTCTGCTGATAATTATATGATGTTCAGATCTCCAGAAATGCATTCACTCAATATGATAGAAATATAACTACTAATAATGCAAAGAAGAAATACCAAAATGAAAGGATTCTGTTTCTTTCTTCCTTCTCTCTTTTCATTCATCCACCTTCCATTCATTGTTCCTTTGCTTCCTTCCTTCCACCTTTCCACCCATCCTATAAACACTCAAAGCCAGCCATATAGCAAAGAAAAGAGGTGAAGGAGTGAGACATGGCCTCCCTCCACAGAGCACTTACAATATCTGCATGGCAAGCAGAGGGATCCAGCAAATCTTAAAAGACTAGAAAGATAGCTGAGATTTCCTGTGACATGGGATACACACATACCCTATGCCTCTTGCTTTTGTGCTAGAGACTAGGAAAATAGCCAACTTCAAGAGCACCAGGTTCAGAGTGAAAAACTTGGTGTGACAATGATAGACAAGTCATATTGGTACCAGTAGACATGGATTCAATTCCAAATTTCCAGAAAAAGTTGGATATAGACAAAAGGCTTAGCAACATCTCAGCACATATAATGCTCATTTAAAAAGATTATCATTGTGAAAAACTCAGCAGAGGGAAGTCTCTTTCAAATACTAAGAATTGTTGTCTTGCCTGATTTTACTTAGCAAATTTGTGTAGCAATTGATATTAGCTTTTTAAAAATCTATGTATCTTACTTACCTAATAATAGACAAACATGTAAATTGACTGTGCCTCCACTATGCCCACCAGCCAATCAGGAGTGATATGCAAATTAACCCAAATTAATACACAGATCCTGAGAGACTGGGGGGGGGGGGGCGGTCATTATATAATTCAGCTTGTGTATCACTATGGTGATGATGCAGACATGTAACCCTATCCCTGGTTTCTCAGGGCCGCTGGCCAGTGTGGGAAGGCGGGGCAAGAGTGGAAAGAGGCAGCAGCAGAAAGAACTGGCTCCAGGGCTGTAGCCTGAGTGGAAAGGCGGTGCTGGCAACCAGGAAAAAGGAAAGCCCAGAGGGAGAACCAAGATGGCGGCATAGGCAAACACCCATACTGCTGTCCCATACAGCAAAGTCAAAACTACAACTAAGGACAAAACGGACATCATTTAGAACCACCCGAGGGCTGGCTGAGTGGACATTCCACAAACAGAAGGAAAAACACAAGGACAATGAGACTCAGGGAAGCTGAGGAAGACAGAGTTGCCAATACGCATCGAGTCAGAGGTTCAGAGCTGCGTGCGAACAGAAAGGGCGGGTGGCTGCAAACCCAGCTGGTTTTCTTGAACTGGGAGAGAGACAAAGGCGTCCCACTGCACTGAGCCCTGGTTCCGGGCGAGTCTCAGGGAACCCAAACTAATACGGGGTGAGCTGTACTGTAAGGATGAAGGGTGCTGAGTGAGACTCAGATGCTGCAAAGGTGTGCAAGCTATCGGAGAGAGCTTGTGGCTGGCTCTAACGTTCAGGAGGAAAAAAACAAACAAACAAAAAAAAAAACAAAAAAATGCCAGACTGCTTTGTTTTCCTGTTCTGGTGAGTCTTTGGGTATGCAGACTCATTTGAGGAGAAACTAGACTGTCTGGCAGTGGGCAGAGTTCCAGGCAGCTTTCTCTCAAGAGGTGCGTGCAGCCGTTGCCACGGGGCACGGAGATCCGGGAGCCGTATGGGGTGGAGCTGACCAGAAACCAAGACTTAAAAGCCCAAGAAGTGCACAGAACCCCAAAATATAGGAATCTAAAGAGGATCACACCAAGACACATCATAATTAAAATGCCAAGAGCAAAAGATAAAGAGAGAATATTAAAAGCAGCAAGAGAAAAACAGTTAGTTACCTATAAGGGAGCACCCATATGATTGTCAGTTGATTTCTCAACAGAAACTATGCAGGCCAGATGGGAGTGGCAAGAAATATTCATAGTGATGAATAACAAGAAACTACAACCAAGATCACTCTATCCAGCAAAGCTATCATTCAGATTTAAAGGTCAGATAAAGTGCTTTGCAGATAAGAAAAAACTTAAAGAGTTCATCAACACCAAACCAGTATTATATGAAATGCTTAAAGGTGCCCTTTAAGAAGAGGAAGAAGAAGAAAAAGGTAAAGATAAAAATTATGAATAACAAAAACACATCTATCAACAAGTAAATCTAAAAATCAAGTGAATTAAAAATCTGATGAACACAATAAACTGGTGAATATAATAGAATCAGGGCATAGAAAGGGACTGGACTGATGATTCTTGGGGAAAAGGGGTGTGGGGAGGTGTGGGAAGAGATTGGACAAAAAGCGTACACCTATGGATGAGGACAGTGGGGGTGGTAAGGGCAGAGGATGGGATGGATACTGCGGGGGGAGCTATGGGAGGGAAAAAAGAGCAACATTGTAATAATCTGAGAAATAAAGACTTATTAAATTAAAAAAAAAAGGAAAGGCACATTCTAGCATGAATCTTCATAAATCAGGCTTCTAGTATATATATAAAAGCCCAGCAACTGGTTCAGTGGACCCACCAGAATGACAGGTCACTATGATGCGCACTGACCACCAGGGGGCAGATACTCAATGCAGGAGCTGCCCCCTGGTGATCAGTGTGCTCCCACAGTGGGAGTGCCACTCAGCCAGAAGCCAGGCTCACAGCTGGTGAGTATAGTGGCAGTGGTGGGAGCCTCCCCTGCCTCTGTGGCAGCACTAAGGAGTGGCAAGCTAAGAGGTAAGGAGCGAGCAGGCAGGTGGTTAGGAGTGATCAGGAAGGCACTGAGGAGCAAGCAGGTAGGTGGTTAGAAGTGAGGGGTCCCAGATTGCGAGAGGGAACAGGCTGGGATGAGGGCCTCCCAGCTACATGTACAATTTCATACATTGGGCCTCTAGTAAATAATAAAAGTAATAGTAATACTCAAGATAGTGGGCAATGTTGGAGCTTTACTAGTTATTCACAATACAGTAATTCCTCAGTGTTACTTGTAAAGGGACAACCTCTGGTCTATGACAATTCACACACTCCCCAAACTGTATGATTTCTAAGAAAATGGGTAACCAGGTAATGATGGGAACCAGTAGCACATCATCAACAAATGCCAAAAACTTAAAATATTTTGGTTTACATCTTAGTTTAAGTATTTCAGTACATCCCCTTTCATATATGGAAAAAGCCCAGATTTCTTCAAATTCAAAACTTTAAAAAATAGCCAGAATTCCATTGAGATTAACAGTGTTCTTACACTGAAATTTGAGGATTTATAAAATACTAGAGGCCTGGTGCACAAATTTGTGCATGAGTGGGGTCTAGCCAGCCAGCCCAGCCCTGATTGGCCTGATTGGGACAGGCTGGCCAGGGGAAGAAGATGCAGGAGGTTGGCCAGACAGCCCTGCCCCCTGGTCGAA
Source organism: Antrozous pallidus (assembly GCA_027563665.1). Classification (NCBI taxonomy): domain Eukaryota; kingdom Metazoa; phylum Chordata; class Mammalia; order Chiroptera; family Vespertilionidae; genus Antrozous; species Antrozous pallidus. The sequence goes on along the minus strand of CM050522.1, from coordinate 38,963,999 downwards.
CTCCGGGTTGAAGGGACAATTTGAATATTAGCCTTTTAGTATATAGGATTCTCTTTTCTCTCTGTAAAGCAGGCCCTTCCCAGGAAGTGGGTGAATAGCTGGTCCTAGCACAAAGGATGAATGCTTCTTAAATAACCTTGGTTCTTTGACAAAGCATAAACACAGGTTTCCTACTGTCTAGAACCTGGGCCTTTCCATGGGCAATAAACCAGAACTATGAAATTATCACCAGCTCATTACATTAGAGAGCTGTGAGTGCTCAAAAAGCCAGCAAAGGAAATTTTTATCCAAGATATATCCTGCTCATCTTGGACAAAAGCCTGGCATTCTTGAGCATGAGGCAGATCCATAATTTCAAGCTTTCCTGGCACTGAAATATGCATTCCTAGTTGGTACACAGTTCCATGCCTCAGGGTCACTAAAAAAAAGGCCTCCATTCGAGAAAGTCTGGTTAAATTTTATAAGTGTCTCCCCAGTCACAAGTCTAAAACTTTTCCATCTCTCCACTTTCTCTGCCTTAATTATGTAAATTATTTTATTCTTAAAACCATAACCCAAGATAAAAAGGAAGATCCTGTTATCAACTGACTTTCACAGGATGGAAGTGAGGGTCAGAGAGCCGTGGCTTTTCCATAAGTGGCAAGTATAGGTCTTGAATATAATCCTCAGCCTCACATTCCTAGGCCTCTAGATCTCCTGGACCATATCTGATACAGAATCTCAGGCACACTTTTTCTATCATGCCTAATGAGGGAAAAAATGCTGATTTTCTACTCCTAGCTGCACATCAGAATTACAGAAGGACATTTATTTAAAACTGGAGGCCCCCTTCGGCAGATGAGTGAATTAAAAAAACTACGGTAAAAAATGAGTTCTTACCATTTACAACAACATTGCTGGAGTTGGAGAGCATTATGCTAAGTGAAATAAGCCAGGCAGAGAAAGATAAATATTACATTATCTCACTCATTAGTGGAATATAATGAACAACATAAACTGATGAACAAAAAGAGATCCAGAGTCAGAGAAATATCAATCAGAAAGTCAAACCTCAGGGAAGATAGGGGGATAAGGGGGAGAGATCAACCAAAGGACTTGCATGCATGCATATTAGCCTAAGCAATGGACACAGACAATAGGGGAGTGGGGGCATAAATGGGAGGTGGGGGGGTAATGGGGGAATAAGGACATATATATAATACCTTAATCAATAAAGATTAAAATTCATGCAAGAGTAGGCATTCCTTCCCCCAGCTGCTGGCACCAGCTTCCCTCTGGCACCCAGGACCCAGGCTTCCCTCACAGCCCTGGCTTTGTCCTGAAGGACATCCAGTTTAATTAGCATATTATGCTTTTATTATTTAGATTATTATAGATGCACATTCTCAGGCTCCACCCTGCCAGGAATTTCAAGTAAGGGTAGTATAGAAAATCTGTACTTTCAGCAAACTTTCCAGGCAATTCTGATGCAATCCCCTCAGTGCCTGTCCAGGAAGTGGCATGAGAGCAGAATGAAGCCAGTTTCTCCTTCCAAAACTGAGTGGTCAAGTGCCTCAGGCCTTCTAAGGATCATTTACCGCTGAGTGCTTGAGAGATGGAATTTTTAGTCATTGCTTCATCAGAAAGACTAACCAGCACATTGGAAAGCTGCATATACTGTATGAAGGAGACCTGTCTTTTAATTCGGCTGTAACTCAATTCAAGTGGGGGGTTTTCCCAGGCTCTGGGGCCCTGGTTGAACCACTTCTTGGGTTCAGGGGCTGTCCCATCTTAGTAGTGTCATCTGAACCTGAAGAATGGTGGAGGAAGCAATATTTTAGGGGTCTTATATATAGAGAAAAATCTCTTGTGCTCCTTGAAAAGACAATGATAAGCAAATATAACAATGAGAAAATTTAAAAACTCCCTTTTAGTCCACTCTACATGTTGCAATCAGTTTAACTGTTGGAAAGCAAAGCTTGCTGAAAAGTCCAAGCAGACCTCCCCCCTGCGCAGACCATAGTTTCCTATTTCCAGTTGAGTCAAGTCCCAACATCTAAGCTGGGCAGGCAAAGGGCTCCCAAAAATGGCTCCGCAGCACTCATATGTCCAGTCCTGTTTCTTGATACTCCCTTTTTCACCCTATCCTATACCTCAGAGGTTAGTGAACTTCAACCCACAAGCCAAATTTGGACTTAGGCTTATTTGTGTAAGTACATTTTTATTGGAACACAGCATACTCATTTGTTTATGTATTATCTGTGGCTGATTTTATGCTACAGTGATAGAGTTGAGTAATTGTGAAAAAATATCTATGTATACATGACAAATATTTTACCAATACTAAAAAGCCATCATCACACTAAATAATAAAATGCTAAATCAATTTCCATTAAAATAATGAAATATTACAATTACTTAATATTCTTTTGACGATTATAGCTTATACAATACTATAGAATATGAAAAAAGGGTATAAATATTATAAAACAAAAAATTTTAGTAATAGATTATATAATTGTATTCTTTTAAAAAATCTTAAGAGAATGTAGAGTTTCTAGAAAAAAATGCTATAAGTAAGAGAATGTGCTGAGGTGGTTGAAAACCAGAGAAAAGGCATATTATTCAATAGCTTCTTTTATATAAGCATTAAACAATTTAAAAAGGAAAATGAGAACATCAACATTAAAGCTCTATAGGACATATAACCCAGTTTCTTCAATCAATAAATACTAGAAAAAAAAGTGGAAGGAAAAAATGCAGATTAAAGAGGAATTAAAAAGTATCAACAAGTGATAAAGTAAGATCTTTTGGATTCTAACGGGGGAAAATAAATTGTGGGATGTGGAGAAATTATTAATAAATTATTTTTGCAGTTCCACTTCTGCATTTCTGTTTAGGATATGAAAATCTACAAGAGAATGCCACTCTCAGCAATACTAAAAGGCCAGTAAACTATGAAATCATAACTTTTCTTGAACTCATTAGGGATCCTAAATCACAAGGCAATAAAGTAAAGTGAGTTGCAGAGTGACAAGCCCCCATGAGGAAAGAGAAGACACAAAACAGTCTCACTTTTGGCAGAGCACAGGAGAAAGAGGACGCTTCCATATAAGTGAATAATCAGAAGTCCCTGGCTGCTAAGGTAGACTTGCTGGTACTGGCGTGCAGGAGATGATCAGCTGCTGCCGAGGACAAGCATGGAGTCCTTCCAGTTCCCCAACCCCTTCTTTCACAAGACACAAACCCTTAAACTCCTGAGTGTATAAACTGTAAAGCTTCTCATCCAAAGGGCCCAGGCAAAGATCCATTGCCACTGGAATAGAACTGAAGTAAACTTAAATCCCTCTCCTCCTTGAGCAAGGGTAGGAAACCTTCTTGAGCCCCAAATTCCACATTAATACTAAACAGAAGTCTGCTGCCACTGAAGAATGATCAAGCACCTGGTGACGGAAGTATTTTTTTAATAACAGATATACAATAACTTCTGGAAGCTCGAAATAAAGTAGAAACACTGAAAAAATCTCTGGCACTCTCTTTCTTTTGAGCACATAGCAAAAATTATCTTACTTCTGGAAGAAATTAAAGCCTACGGTACAATAAAAATTATAAACTTGAATATTAAAACTCAAATCCAGTTCAACTCCTGATTAGATTAACTTAACTTTAAATACTAATGATGTAACAGAAGGATTGGTATGCCCTTTAATGTGTATAAATATTATTTGGCTGAGTCCTATTATTGATATAGATATAGATATATAGATATAGATATATTGTCCAGCCTGAATAAAAAGCAAGAAAGGGTAAACCACTGCTTTATTAGGAGATAAAGCAATCAAGAAAACCAGAAACTAAGATCAATCAGATATTAGGACTATCAGACAGTATGTTTAATATGTTAAGTGATCTAAATAACACTCATGAACATAAATAAACAACATATATAAAAAAATCTTTTCAGAGAGATGAAAATTATTTTTAAAAAGTCAAAGATAAATGCTATTAATAAAAACATAATATCAGAAATGAAGAATTCCTTCAGTAGGCTCATCAGTAGATTGGCCATAGCAAAGGAAAGAATCAGTAACTTAAAGATATGCCAACAGAGATTATCCAAATTAAAACCCAAAAGGAAAAAGTAAACAAAACCAAATAGTGGATATAAGAGCTCTAAAACAACATATGGTCACAATTCATCTAACATAACTGCAATTAAAGTCCCAGAAGGAAAAGAGGAAGAGGGGAGAAAATATGAGAAGATAATGGCTAAGAACTTTCTGAAATTAATTCAAGACAACAAGAATCCCAGAGATCCCCAAGCAACGTTTTTTAAAAAAAAATACACATACCTAGAAATATTGTAAATTAAACTATTGAAAAGAAAAGATAAAAAGAGACTGGCTGGTATGGCTCAGAGGTCGAGCATCAACCTATGTACAAATCAGGTCATGGTTCCATTCATGGTCAGGGAACATGCTAGGTTGAGAGCTCAATCCCCAGTAGGGGGCATGCAAGAGGCAACCAATCAATGGTTCTTTCCCATCACTGATGTTTCTGTCTTTCTCCCTTTCCCTTCCTCTCTCTGAAATCAACAGCAACAACAACAAAACAATATTAAAAGATAAAAAGAGCTCTAGCCTGTTTGGGTTGGTGGATAGAGTGTCGGCCTGTGGTCTGAAGGGTCCCAGATTCAATTCTGGTCAAGGGCATGTACCTTGGTTGCAGGTACATCCCCAGTAGGGGGTGTGCAGGAGGCAGCTGATCGATGTTTCTCTCTCATTCTTTATCCTTCTCCCTCCCTTCCTTTCTGTAAAAAAATCAATAATATACATATATATATTAAAAATATAAAAAGAAAATATTGAAGACAGCAAATAAATAGGTAAATAAATAAATAAGAAATGAATAAGTGAGCACTCAAAACCATGCTCATTCCCCTGGGTCAATTCAGATCCAATTTTCTTTCTTATTTATTTATTTATTTACCTATTTGCCTCTAACTCTGCCTCTAACTGAGTTAGGTGGGGAAGAAGGAGGAGGGTAGGAGAATTTCAATAGAGAGAAACAGAAATGAGAATTAGAGCTTAAGTTTCTTGGAAACTTAAGCAAGCCAAAGACAACAAAGTAACATCTTTAAAATACTTGAAAGAAATTATTATTTGTTTGTTAATCCTCACCCAAGGATATTTTGTCCAATGATTTTTAGAGAGAATGGAAGGACAGGGAAGAAACAGTAAGAGAGAAACATTGATGGGGGAGACACATCGATTGGTTGCCTCCCACATGTGCCACGACCATGGCCAGGGATTGATCCTGCAACCAAGGTTCATGCCCTTGACCGGAATCGAACCTAAAACCCTTCAGTCCACAGGCTGACACTCTAACCACTGAGCAAAGCCAGCTAGGCCAAAAGATTACTTTTAACCTTTATAGGTGTGATAATGATACTGTGTTTATGTACTTTTTTTCTCGATAGCCATTATACTTAAAGAATCACTAGGAATTGCTTCACAATAATAAGAAAGGAGGGCTCCCTAGGTGGATAAGGGTAGAGATAAAGCAAGATTGACCATGAGTTGATGATGGTTGAAACTAATGAGCATATGGAAATTCAATATGATATTCTCTCTACTCATGAATTGTTTTTTAATTCAGCAAATTTTTTAAAGAAATGGAAGTTTATTTTTTTTAGAAAAGGAGAAATAGGTAGATGAGGTAAGTGTATCATAACACACATTCCACTAGGTGTTTTCTTTCTTATTTATTTACCTATTTACCTCTAACTGTGCCTCTAGCTTTTGATTCGTAGTGGGCTCACAGGTTTCCAAAATTGGGTCACAGAGTGCTACAGCCACCCCTTCCAGAAACACCAACCCAACAAAGCCTACCAGTGCCAAAGCTCTCTTCTCCACACAGAGAGCACCGTCCCGAGTCCATCAGGTTTGAGAAGAATCTCCATCCAGCTGGGGTCTCATATACAGGGACCTTCATGGACTTGGCCACTCTGAAAAACGAAATCCAGGGCAACAGTCAATTCATATATCCTCTTTCTTTTCTTCTCTCAGCACAAAAGGATATCTTTAGGCTCTATTAATCCCATACTTAGATTTCAAAACATCTTGACACAATATTGACAGATTTTAGGATGTCAAGCCATAAGATAGAGAATGATAAATAGCCTACTCCAGTGGTTCTCAAGTTTTCTTTCCCAATAATATAGAATATATTAATATAGAGAATAGTCTCACATTTATGTTTCCCTTCTATGAATGTTCCTTTATCTTTGTGGTGAGATCCGACTTAGGGGATCTCAGAATCTAAATTAAGATGGTACTTGGGTATAGATGCTTTGAAATATTGTTTGACAATATCTACTGAAGATTAATATATACACATATCTTATGGACCAGAAATTTAACTCCTAGAAATTACTAATGACATGTAATGGACACTGTGGTGCACTGCTCAGCTTCATCCTAAACACACACACACGCCCACATTTTAACATTTTTAGGGTTAGAACACTCATTCTACTAACTGATAAGAATATTGATGGATGACAGCTCACAAATGTGACCACACTCTCTGGGAAAGGGAGATATCTCACTCAAAACCATGCTCACTCCCCTGGGCCAGTCCACATCCAATAACTGGTGAATGAGGGATATATAAAGGTCCAGTCTCCTTGCCTCTAATGGGCACCACTTTGTAGGGCTATTCCAGCTCTAGAGTTCCCTATAGCTTGGCTGAGATCTTTGTTTTGACTGCATCACAGTCCAATTTCTACGTCCAGTCCTTCTTTCTTACTTCTGGGGGAACACAGGATGTGACATTACTCAACAAAATCATCATAGAAACTCAATTCATAATAACTGAGACAATCCAAATGTCCATCAAAATAGAATGGACAAATAATTTACAATTATAACACAATACCATAAATTCCAATGAACTATTCATATATGCAACAACTTAAAAAAATCTAACAAACATAATATTGAGTAAAAGAAACCAATAACAGCCAGCTAGTGTGGCTTGGTGGTTGAGCATCAGCCTATAAACCAGGAGGTATGGTTTGCTTCCCAGTCAGGGCACATGCCAAAGTTTTGGGCTCAATTCTTAGTAGGGGGCATGCAGAAAGCAGCCAATCAATGATTCTCTCTCATCACTGATGTCTCTGTCTCTCTCCTTTTCCCTTCCTCTCTGAAATCAATAAAAACACATTTAAAAAATAACAAACAAATATATTGCATTATCTAATTTAGATAAAATTTGAAAACAACTAAAACTAGTCAATACTATAAAAATTCAGGCTCAGAAGATCAAAGAGGTCAAGGGTTTTATTCAGGTCTCACGGAGATAAAAGGCAAAGCAAAAATTTGGACCCACATCTGCTTAGTCTCTGCTTATGTTCTATTTCCCTACATCATGCTGTCTCCCCAAATGTTTTAGTGCTTCAGGAGGTACACAGATCTCAAAGCATGCTGGGGAATTAATTAGTACCCAGACATTGGCCTGAGGAACTTTACCTTTTCCATGTGCAAGCACCCAAAAGAAAAAGACACCAAATGCCTGCCACTAGCAAGGCATAGTTATTTGAAGGCCATAAGTGTAGAAGATGGCCAGGCAGAGTGACCATCAAAGGCATCTTTAGTGAAAGAGGAAGAAAGATGCACATAGGACAAAAAACACAACGTAATGATGATTTCTTTAAGTGTGGTTCTGGCCACTAGAAGAAAAAAATATCTAGAAACTCTTGACACAGGATAATAAACACCTCCCTTTGTATAAAATCCAAATATAATTAATGTGTTCAAGACCTTTAAAAAATATGGGCTAAGTCTCTTTCAAGTTTGCTTTAAAAAGAAGCACCTTTTTATGTTACCTCAGTGTCTGTTTTCACTTTATTTCAGTGGTCTAAAAAGGATAGACAAGTATGCTTATAAATTGGTAGGAACAATGCTTATAAATTGGTAGGAACAATGAAACAAATGCTCCCCAAATTGTAGATCGAAGGTAAATTTTCAAAGCCATTAATATCATGCTCTGAAGCTCAAAGAAGGAAGAATAATTCACACAGAAGCTTTCCAGGGGCAGCACCTAGATAAAGCCTGGGTCCAATTAATTTAGCACATCTGAATGCATATGATTACCAAATAGAGAATGGGGCAAAGGTGAGAGTAGAGGGTGTGGGGATGTGTATTTTTTGGCCAAAACATTCATGAAGATTCAAAGCCAAGTTGGCAGATCTAAAGGGAGGGAAAAGGATTTCCCCAGCTCCCACCCTTCTCAATAAATCACTGTCAGGAGGTCATCAGGCTGAAGGATGGGGTTGGAATTTAAAGGACCGGATACGTTTATTAACTATGAGCCACAGTTGGAGCTATGCAAGCTAAGATAACAACATGGGTAGTTAAATTTCAGGATCTTGATCACAAGTTGATTGTGTCCTAGAGTCAGAAAGGAATTCCTCTCCCTCCTCCTACTGAACTTGGGATTTATCCCAAACAGCATTCAGTAGATACCATTCCCTAGACTGCTATTTGGCAGGAAGCCTCTAGTGAGTCTCTGAAACCTTTTGGTATAAAAGCTCAAAATAAAGTGGCTCATGCTGAGGGTCTGCACCCCTTTCCTTAATTGTTTCCACTGAGTTATGGAGGCAAACATAAGAACTCGCTTTCTAGGAATGACCAGAGTATGAAGGAAAAGAAAGAAAATGAATTTGGGCCACAATTCTCCTGCAAGTGGGAGTGAGCCCTAGTGGAAAAAGTAAAAAAAAAAAAAAAGGAAGTTATAAGCTTCTCAGTATGGATTTAAAAACTTCAAAAAATGTGGCTTCAGGATGGAAATAGCATTAGCCTATCTTTCTAGCAGTTTCTCCCATGATACTCCCGACATACGCCTGAAAAATTGGACTATCTTTTATTTTTCAAATATGCTCTTGCATTTTTTTCTGTTTAGGTCTGAGACCTTCAAGCTTTTCATTTTACCTAGGTCAGTATTCGGCAAACTGTGACTCGCGAGTCACATGTGGCTCTTTGGCCCCTTGAACGTGGCTCTTCCACAAAATACCACGTGCAAATGCACACATACAGTGTGATTGAAACTTCGTGGCCCATGCGCAGAAGTCAGTGTTCGCCTTCCAAAAGAAATTTCAATCGTTGTACTGTTGATATTTGGCTCTGCTGACTAATGAGTTTGCCAACCACTAACCTAGGTTAATCCTCCTTTCTAATTTCTGTCAAAAGATTTCACGTGGCATCAAGACCTATCTTAAATGCCTTGCCATCACGAAATCTGTACAAATCTTTTTCCTAGACACACAGCTGGATTATAGTTCCTGACCTTCCTCACAGTTAGCAGTGACCACATAGTGGTGGATGAAGTTCTAATCAATGGAACCCAAGTGGAAATGACATACACCCTTTTCATATCTGGCTATTAGAACTTTCTATCCTCCATGTTCTTTCTCCTTCTACAGCTTAACATGGACAAGCCCAGCAATCCCAGAAATTACATGTTGAGGATGGTGGACCTAAAAGATGGAAGGATATGAATCTCTAAATTAATATTTGAGCAGAATGAATAACCAATCAAAAACACCTGTTTTTAACTTTTGAAGACTGACTTTTTAAGTTTTATTATGTTTAATCCATTATATATTTGGGGATAAGTTTTGCAAAAGAAATTCCATTATCTTAACTAATAGAACCCTTGTCTTAGTGCCACAATCAATCCAAAGTAACCCTTCCTGGTCAGCCCAGGGCAGCCTACACATTTAGGCCAGGTAGCAGGAGGACTTCCCACTGGAAGGCTGGGTAAGCCCAGGAAGGACTGTCTTTGAGGGGACACCTGCATAGCCCTTGGCATGGTACCTGCCACATGGCTGGTGTCCCCATTGGACACAGCTTTTCTCAGAAGAGGTTCTTTTTAGGGTTGGCCACATTCTCTCCCTCAGAGGCTCGGAGACCACCAATGGACAGCAACAGATGCTTTCACTGATATTAAAAAGCATAAATTAGCAACAACAACAACAACAAAAAACCCACTACACACACACACACACACACACACACACGCACACACACACACACACACGCACGCACACACACACACAAACTAACCCTTCCTCCCACTGAGCTTTCTCTAACTTGGTATGGGTCAGAAATTATTTGAGGCAGGGACTACTGCATCTTATATACCTTCACAGTTATTAAATATCGAGGATAATATAGCACCAGTCAGACTGGCCCTCAAAAAAATGCCGTATGATTTCATTTGATTAATGTCTATTATTTAAGTTGTTGGATATCAGGAGGGTATGTATCTCTATTTTATACTTGTAGTTTCCTAAATATATAATTCATTTTTGCATGTTTTACTTAAATTAGTCATTGTAAGCAGAGAATTTCTCCAGGTAGGGGGGCTTTCCGGATGACAAAGGCATTCTTGGAAATAGGAGCTTAAAGAATTAGGGTGAGACCAAATGAGAATCAAAGGATTGAGGATAAAGGTTCCTTTAGTTTGTGAAAGGATAGCAAATAAATAATGACTAAATGGAGGATTAACCTAGGTAACGACTGATATAATCAGTGCAGGAACATACCCAGCTGCTCCTGGAATCCTACTTCAAGCTTATTGTAACAGATTTAAAGAGGACAAGATCCAGGTCCCTCTTCCCTTGATTTATTTTCAAATGTCCACTTTCTTGAGAGCCAAGCAGGGTTCATGGTTTTATTGCCTGCACACTGAACTCTCAAAAGTCCCAATTACATAGATGAGGAGAAGATATTTGTATCACATATATTCAATATAAAAGGTCATATGCAACTTACATTAAAAATACTCCTAGCCCAGTTTGTGTGTCTTAGGGATTGAGCATCAACCTATGAATCAAGAGGTCACAGGAGGCAGCCAATCAATGATTCTCTCTCATCACTGATGTTTCTATGTCTCTCACTCTCCTTTCCTCTCTTAAATAAAACAATATATTAAAAATGCCACTATAATTCAATAAAAGGGCAGATAACCTTTAAATGGGGACAACAGTCTTGAACAGACACCTTAAAAAAAAGAGAATAGACAAGGGAGCAATTCTTATATGAAAAGATGCTCACCCTCATTAGATATTGGAAAACTGCAAATTAAAACATCAATGAGATATCACCCACAAGACTAGTTGAAAAGAGTGGTATTGCCAAGTTTTGGTGAAAATTGGAACTCTCATGTATTGCTAAATGAATGCCAATTAATATTGATTATGGTAGTATGTGATGTATTTACAAAGGTAAATAGCACAGAATAGAGAATATTAATAAAGTGCCACTATATAGAAAAATATTAATGAATCTCACAAACATAACATTGCGTGAAAGAAGTTAGATATAGGGAAATATGTACTATATATTTCCATTTATAGTTCAAAAATAGACAAAACTAACCATTGACTCTGGTTTAGGTATTTTTTAGATCTAACACCAAAGCACAGGCAACAAAAGCAAAATTAAACAAATGGAATTATATATATAACTAAAAAGTTACTGCACAGCAAAAGACAACCAACAAAATGAAGAGTCAGCCTATACAACGGGAAATTATATTTGCAAACACTATAGCCAACTAGAGGCCCAGTGACGAATTCGGGTGGGTTCCAGCTGGGTGCATGGGTGGGGTCTGGCCAGTCCACCCCGATGGGGGTCAATTGGGCCAGGCTGATGTCTTGCCCCTGATCAGAGTGTTGAGGGCTACTGGGAGTTCAACCAGCCAGGTAGGGGCCTGATCAGGGTCTGGATCAGGCTGGATGGCTGGAACAGTGTGCATCACAGCCACTGGTCGTTCTGGTCATTTTGGTTGTTCAGCCATTCCAGTCGTTGGGTTTTTATATATACAGATAAGTGATTAATATCCAAGACATATAAGGAACTCTTACAATTCAATAACAAGAAAACAATCCAATAAAAAATGGGCAAAGAATCTGCATAGACATTTTTCCAAAAAGAAAAAAAAAACATTAAAATGACCAGCAGATATATGAAAACTTGCTCAACATCAAGTCATCAGGGAAATGCATATCAAAACCACAATGAGATATCACCTTACACCTGTTAGAATGGCCCTAATCACAAAGACAAAAGATAAGAGCTGGTGAGAATGTGGAAAAGGGAACCTTTGTGCACTGTTGGTGGGAATATAAATTAGTACAGTCATTATGGAAAACAGCATGGAGTTTCCAGAAAAAAACCCAAAACACAAACTACTATAGCTCAACCAGTGGGTGAGCATCAAACCATGAACCAAGAGATCACAGGTCAGGGCACATGTCTGGGTTTCGGGCTTGATCCCCAGTGGGAGACGTGCAGGAGGCCGCTGACCTATGTTTCTCATGGATGTTTCTATCTCTCCTCTCCCTTCTTCTCTCTAAAAATCAATAAAAACATTTTTAAAAAGAACTCCCACTTCTGAGTTTATATCCAAAAGAAATGAAAACAGGACCTCAAAAGGTATCTGCACTTCTTTGGTCATTGCATCACGCTTCACAACAGACACGATACAGAAACAGCCCAAGCTTCTGTTAACAGATAGCTGGATGACGACATTGTGGAACTAGGTATATACAATATTATGCAGCCACAAAAAAGGAAATTCTGCCATTTGTGACAACATGGTTGAACCTGAAGGGCATTCTGCTAAGTAAAATAAGACAGACAGCAAAAAATAACTATAGTATGGTATCGCTTCTACATGTAGTCTAAAAATAAACTAAAGTCAAACTCATAGAAAACAGAGTAGAATGGTGGTTGCCAGGGACTGATGGTTGGGGGAAATAGGAAGGTGTTTTTCAAAGGCTACAAACTTCCCGTGATAAGATGTATAAGTTCTGAGGAGCCAATGTACAGAATGGTAACTATAGTTAATAATATGTATTATATACTTGAAATTTGCTGAGAGTAGTATTCTCACCAAAAAAAAAAAAAAAAAAATGTAACTACGTGAGGTGCTGAAAGTGTTAATTAACTTGATGTGGTAATCATTTCACAATATATACAAATATCAAATCATCATGTTGTACACTTTAAATATTATACCTCAATAAAGATAGGGGAAAACAGTTAATCATTGAAGACAGAGGTCTGTCCTGAGGAGGAGGGAGGAAGTAGCGATTGGAATGGTGACCAAGGAGCCTCAGGAGTGCTGTTCTGTTTCTTGATCTAGATGGTAGTTATGTGCGTGTGTTCACTTTGTGAAAAATCTTTGAGCAGTGTATGAGCCTTATCTTTATTTGCATTATAATTCAATTAAACATCTATACTAACAAAAGAGTAATTTCTAATTATACCGGGAGAACAGACATCTTCCTATGGCCTGAATTCCTTCTGGACAAAGCCATGGTGGTGAGGGCCAAGGCACAGGCAGCTAAGGGTGATCAGACCAGCAGGGGAGGGCAGTTGGGGGCCATGAGGTTGTCAGGAGAGGGAAGTCAGGGGTGATAGGCCAGCAGGGGAGTGATTAGGTGGCAATCAAACCGGCAGGCAGGCAAGTGGTTAGAAGCCAGCAGTCCCGGATTGCGAGAGAAATGTCCAACTGTTGGTTTAGGCCCCATTGTGCAGGATGGCTCCTAAACCAGCAGTTCAACATCCCCTGAGAGGTCCCATATTGAAGAGGGTGCAGGCTGAGCTGAGGGACATCTCCTTCCTTCACACCCCTGTGCACGAATTTTGTGCACTGGACCTCCAGTATAAAATAAAAAGGTCTCTATGGTATTTAAGACTAAGTACATGTTTGCATTAGTCATCCTATCTAATAAAAGAGTAATATGCAAATTTGACCATACCTTTGCCACACCCACAAGCCATGCCCACAGCTACGCCCACCAGCCAATCAGGAGCAAATTATGCAAATAAAGCCCAAACAAGATGGCTGCCACCACTGAGAGCAGGAGGAAAGCTTGGGTTTCCCCGGCAACAGAGGAAGCCAAGCTTTCTGCCTCCCTAGGCCTCCACTCAATGTTACAAAGTTTCAATTATAAAAGATACAAAAATGGCGGCAGCCACTGAGCTGGAGAGAACAGAGGCCTGGGTTTCCCTGGCAATGGAGGAAGCCAAGCTTTCAGTCTGCTATTGCTGGCCTAGGCCTCCACTCTAGGCTACAAAGTTTCCAATAGAAATGGCAGCTGAAGAGCGAGCAGAAGGCTTGGCTCTGCTCCAGGCTACAAAGTTTCAATTGTAGACATAGATTAATCCCAAATCCCAGGGCCTCCACTTGGGTCGCTGGGGGGTGTGACCGGCTTGCAAATCTCCCCAGGCCCCTTGCTCAGGCTGTCCCTCACCCCAAGGGAATCCCCACTCTGATCTGGGACACGCTTCAGGGCAAAACAGCTGGCCCCACCCATGCACCAGGCCTCTATCCTAGCTAATAAAAGAGTAATTTGCAGATTGACCATCACTCCAACACACAAGAGGGCTGCCTCCATGTGGTCAAAGATCCTGCCCCCATGTGGACACAAGATGGCCAGCAGGGGAGGACAGTGGGATGTTCCACGCCTGCAAGGGAGGGCAGTTGTGGGCCATCAGGCCAGCAGAAGAAGGCAGTTGGGAGGGACCAGGCCTGCAAGAGAGGGCAGTGGGGGCAATCAAGCCTGCAGGGGAGGGCAGTTAGGGGTGATCAGGCCAGCAGAGGAGGGAAGTTGGAGGCAAACAGGCTGGCAGAGGAGCAGTTAGACATCAATTAGGCTGGCAGGGAAGTAGTTAGGAGGTGATCAGGCTGGCAGGCAGAGCAGTTAGGGGCAATCAGGAAAGCAGGCAGGTGAGCAGTTTGGAGCCAGCAGTCCTACATTGTGAGAGGAATGTCCAACTGCCCGTTTAGGCCTGATCCCTAAATGGGCAGTCAGACATCCTCAAGAGGTCCCAGATTGGAGAGGGTGCAGGCTGGGCTGAGGGACAAACCCCGCCTCACTCCCCACCCTCACCCCGTGCACAATTTTGTGCACCAGGCCTCTAGTGTTTACAAAAAATAAACTACTGAGAATGCAGTTTAGTAGCATTCTGCAAATGCTAGTTAATGTCTAGCAGATATTTAACAAAACTACCCCCAAATTCTTCCTCCATTATTTTCATATTTATTAGTTCACTCCCATATCCCTTCTTTGATATATGGCACTGCTGGCTGGAGCTGCTCTAAAGTAAAAGGCTTAGGTGAATTTGCATTTTGAAGCATTTCTAAGGCAGCTTACACAACTCACAAATATGCATTAAGCAGAGTTCAACCAGGCCTTGTTTTTTAATAGCAATCTTAAAGTTTACTCTTAAATTCATCTTGGAATGGGGCAACTCACACTTTCAGGTACAATAACTAAAAAGCATGAGGCTGTCATAATATATATTAACGTGAGCAGAGAGCTGCTTGTTCCTAGGTCTAAACTTCAAAAGTCATACCTGTATATATAAAAGGCTAATATGTTAAGTGTCTGATTCTTTGACCTGTGGCTATGATGCACACTGACTACCAGGGGGTAGACATGCAATGCAGGAGCTGCCTTAGTGCACACTGTACAGCACCATGAACCTGGCGCCGACAAACCAACACTCGACTTCCCCCAAATGGGACACAGGCCCACTACCACTCCAAAGCAACACCCCACCAAATTGCAGCCAATGCTGAAAATGCAGCCCACAGCCCACCCCAGCCTGGAAACAGTCCCTGTAGGCTCCAGCTAATGATGTCACGTAGCAATGTCCAGCTTCCTCTCCCTAGCGGCTAGCCTCCTTTGAGTTTCTTCGGTCCAAGAACACAGGTGGAAACATTTTACACTTTAACCAAATGTCAGTGAAGCGTTTTCACATGCTTCACATCATTTGATCCTCACAGAAGTCTTGGAGTAGGTAGGTGGGAGACTTGGTGAAATTCTATTTTCTTTTCATTAGCCAGAAAATGGAGATTTAGAAAGCTTAGAAACTTGACCTGACTGAAAAGAAGTAAGAAATGGTGGACCTTGAAAATGACTTCAGGTTTTCTCACTGTGCAGAATATAGTCAAACACTGCTACATTTAAATATTTTACCCTTTGTTCTCCCTGTGTGATCTACAGTAATAATGCGCTTCATGTTGATATTTACTGTTGTGTTGCTGACAATTACCTGAAAGACAAGTTGGGGTGCTTCACTGGGATGGAAAAAGTTTAGCTAAATCAGAAAGCAGGTCTAATTAAGCAAGTTTAATCTATAACTATAAAAGGCTAAGTTGACTCAGGCATGTGCAATACATATAAAGCTCTTGCTGGCACCAACAGCACCGTGTGTTTCAATCTTTCATTGTCAATTGTGAATTTGGCTTGACACTTCTATTACAGAGAAAGGGTGGCAAATAGTGATGTATGAGCCTAATTAAAATATTTCTTCTAATTAATTTCCTTTCAATGTGCACAATTTCATGCACCAGTATTAAATAACACCTCCCTTGCTTGCCTTATTTAAGGAAGTCTTAAGGATCAAAATGAGATTATCCATTACTAGAGGCCCAGTGCACAGATTCATTCACTGGTGGGGTCCCTCCATATGGCCTGCAGGGATCAGGCTGAAACTTGCTCTCTGAAATCCCTGGAGGAGTCCCAGATTGCGAGAGGGTGGTTGTTGGGTGATGCACCCCAAAACTGGGCTCCCTCCTCTCTGATTCTGAGTGCATCAACTGAGAACCAGAGCAGCCAAGTCACCGCAGCTCAGCAGCTCCTGCATTGACCATCTGCCCTCTGGTGGTCAAAACCTATCATAGCTACCAGTTGGAGCCTCTGCTCTCTGGTGATCATTGTGCATCATAGCTACTGGTCAGACAAACAGTCACTTAGGCTTTTATATATATGGATGAAAAGAAAGTGCTCTAACAACCACAAAACTTCTACAACATTATCACTTCCTGATATTGGATCTTCCATTTAACACAAAGAAATACAAACATATCATTTTAAGGAACATTTACAAGAAAAAGCTAAAGCTAGCTTCATGTCTCATGTTCCCTCTAAACTTCAGGATTTAGGCCAATTATAAGACAAACAAAGGTGGACCCCTAAACCCAGGGGCCTTTACTGTTTTAACAGGAAGCTTCTGCACTTGTATTTTAGGTAGGTGCTATGAGGGGAAAATAGAATCCTTCCCAGTTAGATTTTAAATTTTCTTAGAAAACATAAGGCAGGCATATTTCTGAGGATCTTGACTTTACATAAAAGAAAATTTTGGCTTTGTGAAGTTGACCAAAGAGCCAAGAGAAAAATATGTAAAATTGAAACAATCATAGTTTCACTCTCATAAGCCAGTATATAATCTAGCATCCTATGTCTGGAATTAACAAGTATTTGTGTTTACAATCTTGATGCTTAAGTACTCTGATGTAAACTATTCCTAGTCCTAATTATTTTCAAAGAATACAATTGTTCAGAAACTAGTGCAGGGAAAGTTTAAGCCCCACCTGTTCTGTTCCAGCTAAGTTTTGAGGTAAAGGAACTGTCAGCTGTCCTTCATATTCCCATGAGATTATTCCTATAATAACGAAATGTAAATCGTCCTTTGTTTTGCTTTGAATTTTGGGCTATGTAGACATCATGTTGAAGAGTTTTTAACGAGCCTATATAAGAAGATTTAGAATCAATTCATTTACTCCTACAGGCAAAAAGTAGTGATAACACATCTCATTAAACAAAACTTCTTCTCTTAAAGTTGTTCCTTAGTTTTCTCTTCTGGGTTCAATGAGCATCTTTTCCTGGATGGTACTGTAGAAATCTTATTACTAGTATTTGCATCATGTTGCATCACCATTCTATGAGTAATATCTTAAACAGGAAATATTATGGCATTACCACTTTTCAAAAAACAAACATCTGTTTTTTGCGCGGGTATTTCATATTGGGTTCAATTTTAACAGGGCCAATGTGAACTCAGTGATTGTCCCCAGTGTTATACAAACTAATTAATTATGAACCTGAAACAGTTTATTTATTTGTTTGTTTGCTTATTTATTTTAAAATATATTTTTACTTATTTGAAAGAGGAAGGGAAAGGGAGAGAGAGATAGAAACATCAATGATGAAAGAGCCCGCAACCTAAGCATGTGCCCTCACTGGGAATCAAACCATGACCTCTGGTTCATATGTTTATGCTCAACCACTGAGCTACACTGTCCAGGCAAAAATGTTTAATTTAAACCTTTTCAATCTAAAATTTGACAGTAGAGTATTGGCAATCTATCCCTATGGTTAAACTAAAGTAAGACTTGGGGTGGGGAGAGGCAATTAAGAAGAATGAGCAGAGTATTTCACATTTTAGGTCTAAATACATATAAGGAAAAGGCTGATGAATTTAACCACATTAAAATTTGTAAAAATGCTTATTTGTCAAAACTCCCCCGAAATGGAGGTAAGCCATTAGACTGAAAGATAACTGAAGAATTAGTAGCCATCCTAAATAAAGTCCTGTAAACCAGGATTAAAAAAAACTCAAATGACCCACACAATTCACAGAAGAGAAAGATTAACTAGCTAATATAGAATTGTAGAGCTAACCAGGCCCAATGACCCAGCCAGGCCCTCTCTCAGGTATCTGTCACACAGTAACTAGTACATGTGCACTAGGAAACATGATTCAAGGATGTCTATTACAGGACTTTTCCGAGACAAAAATAAATAAATAAATAAAACCAGAAGTAACCTGTTTTTCAGTAGGGTAATAGACAAGCTGTGGTTTATTTATACAGTGGCAAGTAAACAAAGTGGCAAGGGCTCCAAAGTATAGAAGGCAAAAGAGCCACAAAGACGAAATTGTGTACTTCTGTCTTGCAAGGTTATCTTAGACCCCAACTATTACAATTACAGTTTCTCCCTCACTAGTTCAACTTGAAAACCCAGTGGGATATGATTCCTCCTCTGTAATAACAGGTTTCAGACACTTGCAACTCTGAAGAATTAATAGGAATAAATGACTAAAATGATGAGATACAACAGCATTTGGTTCAGAGAACCAGCCAGAAGCTGCTGATGCCCTGAGAGCTACAGTGGAGCTTGAAAGCTCAACCCTGACGCATAGCTATGCCTCTGTAGGCAGAAGGCCAGTCCATACACACTAGCTGTAATTAGCCTGGGCAATGCCTAAGATTCTTTTTTAAAATATGTTTTTATTAAATTTTAGAGAGAGAGGAAGGGAGAGAGAAAGAAAGAGAGAAACGATGAGAGAGAAACATTGATTGTCTCCTATATGCCCCTAATGAGAATCAGGCTCAAATCGTGGGCACATGCCCTGACCAGGAATCAAATCAGGGATCTCTTGGTGCATGGGTCGAGGGTTGACGCTCAACTGCTGAGCCATGCCAGTTGTCCAAACCCAAATGAAATCTGAAGGTGAGTCAGTTGATATAGTCCAGAGGTCAGCCTGTAGGACAGAGAGCAGGAAGTGGAGGGAAAGAGGGTCTTGGGAGCACATGGCAGATATACTACATACTCTTAATCCATCAGACTGGTTCCTGACTTGTCATGTTACTCTGCCTCTCCCTTCTTTGTGCTGCCACTGCAAACCCCACCTGTCACACATTCAGTGCAGGATATTACATTAGATGCTGGGACACGTGACTCTCTATTAGTAATCTGTGTGCCTCTGGAGGGCAAGGGTTCTGCCTGGCACAGAGTTAAGTGCTTAGAGATACTGGTTAATTCTATGCAAACATCACAGGGTCTGCCTGAACACAGGCTCCTCCTACATGGATAATTTAGATTCCAAAATGAGGTCCTTCAAGTACATGTGGAAGCAAGTACATGAGACTATTGAAAGCTCAGGATAAAGTTAAGCTATGATGGATGAATTTCCAAATGGAATTATACCAAGGATTGGCTAAAAAGATTGATAACCTTACTTCTAAATAAGAGTACATCAATTTACCAGGTGCAAGGTTATAAGTTTATTGTGAAAAAGTTGCAGATTATATTAAAACTGACCTCTTTATCTTTGTGGAATTCCTTAGAACTAAATGCTCACTTCACTGTGAAACTTAAAGGAGAGGGTAGAGAAATACTGGTCAGATTTATAAGGAGCACTTCACAGGGCTGAGGCATCATTTAGCACATGGGAAACACTGGCTAAGATTAACTGAGAAATATATTCTGTATATGATTATGGCAGGGGTGGACTTCAAAGGAATTTACTCTCCTTGGATATCTTTGAAGAGCAAGGGAGAAGCAAAGGGTCAAATACTCTTAAATCACATCAGGATTCTCAGCAAGATGCCTTTCCCAGATAGGCTTAAGAGATGAGAAGCTGGAAGGGCATCCCAGGGAAGCAAATATACCCTCACCTCCAAGTCCTGGATGGCAAAAAGTTCTGAGTGCAGCAGAGGGGAGTCCAGCCTCAGGGTCCGTTCCTAGACTGGCCTCCTGGGGACATCCAGGGGCATGACAGTGGCTGTGGTTATCATCAGGACTCTTGAATCAGGCTCTTTTCCCCTGAGGAGTTTGGTCCTGGGGTTCAGGCCTCAGGGAGACAGTAAGGGCAGAGGAAGGAAGTGGGAAAAGCAGCTGTTTGCATTCAGAGTGACCTGTGCAGCCCAGCCCCAGCTGAGACAGACTCTCTCAGGGACCCTAGCCTTCTCTGGGGGGTCAGGAACTAAAATAGGTTGGTGAGAACACACAGTTTTTGAAATTAATTGGAGAAGCAGAGACTCTCCAGGGAAATAAGTCCACTTGACTGCCTATCCCCCTTTTCTCAGAGATTGCAAAGTGAGGGAACATTATCTGTGTGGATCCATTCCATGCAGAGGCCATTGCTGGGCCTAAGTGGGAGCTTAGCAAAAAGCTCATTGAGGAGAGAACATGATGGCTTCTGGGCCTTGAGTAGTTCTAAATGACTACTCAGGGCCCAGCCTGGAGAGAAACAATTCTCTTTAGACGACCCATGTTCCACAGTGAAAGGATGACACACTGAGAGACCTAGGTGCGCCACTACCTGCCAGCCCAAGGCAGCTTTGTGTATGCTTTGTGCAAAAGGTATGCCTGCCCTCTTCAGGACCCAATGCAGCTACCGAACAGTGTGGAAGCACATGACTTTGCATAGAAAGGAGCACTTTAATGCCATCTACTGAAACACTGTCATAATAAGTATTCCAGGGTAGGTGTCTTCTATGTGAACATCACCCCCTTGAAACGTGATGCCCTCCCTTACACAGTGTGCATCCTGTATAAAGATACAGTGACTCCACCTGCCTTGCCTGAATTCAGGCAGAGAAGCTGCTGCCACCTTAAGTCGCTTACACATATTCCTGATGGAGCAGGGGGTAGCCACACCCTTCCCAGTGGTCACATGACAGAGGGTGGACTCAAAGCTTCTCACGGTCTTTGAAGAGCACATTTTCTTTTACTCCAACCACATGCTCTGCTCAACAACATTCGGTGGTGACTCTGCATGTGCCTGTGTGTCCCCTATCATCATACCAAACACATTAAAATATATCCAAATCTCACATAAAAATCTAATTTTTGCTCCAAAAGAATCTTGAAAGGGTTTTTACAATTTTGTTTTTTAAATGATGAGCTCACAAGTCCCTCATTTAATTAACCGTGGCAATGATTTCTCATTGATCACACATACTCAGGAATCCTTTCAAAATGAAAAAAAAAATGTATTCTACACATTATTTTAGAGTGTTGGGGGCAAGGGATGGTGGTTGTAATTCATGTCAAAACCTTAGGTAGTTTTTTGCACAATAAGGTTTCAGGGAGACTGCTTCAAATTCTCCTTTATCCTCACAACATTCTGCATATACTGTACCTATTTTCAGAAGGTCCTACAACTTTATTTCTGAACATTCCATTCCAGAATTCTCTCAGCTAGCTCACATTTTCTCTGCCAACAGCCAATGCAGTTCATTATGCCCATCTGGAAAACCAGACACAGATACATGCAATCCTAGCGTACTAACCAGGCTACATTTCTCTGAAAATCCCAAATCAATATTCTAAAGTTCACAAAAACAAATGATCATCCACTTGTAACAGATTTTCTAGCTGGATAAAATATCACAATTGGCTTCTTTTTCCACATGAAACCAAATGTATATATTCAATCCAAATAAAAGTAGCAAAGTTGACTTCATATGATGTGACTTTTAGAAACTCACAAAAGGACAATATCTACGGAATACCCAGATAGTGCCCTTCAAGGTCTAACCTAGCACATGAGCTTGGACAAGGTTTCCCTCTTCTTTTGTTTGCCTAACTAGTATGCATATAAGATCTTTGGTTAGTCTCTTCCCACCCTCCACCCTCCCTTCTTCCCTCTGAAACTCATCAGTCTATTCCATGTTTCCATGCCTGTGCGTTGAGTGTCTCTCCCCTGGTGGTCAGTGTGCATCATAGCTGCTGGTCAAAAGGTTGAATAGTTGGACAGTTGCTTAGGATTCTGTATACATACATACATACATACATACATACTAGGGGCCTGGTGCATGAAATTCGTGCATGGTGGGGGGAGGTTGTCCCTCAGCCCAGTCTGTACCCTCTCCAATCTGGAACCCCTTGAGGGATGTCCAGTGGGATCCGGCCTAAACAGGAAGTCACGCATCCTTCTCACAATCCAGGACTGCTGGCTCCCAACTGCTCATCTGCCTGCCTTCCTGATTGCCCCTAACTGCTTCTACCTGCCAGCCTGATCACCCCCTAACCACTCCCCTGCCAACCTTATTGATGTCTAACTGCTCCCCTGCCAGCCTGTTTGCCCCCAACTTCCCTTCTCTGCCGGCCTGGTCACCACTAACTGCCCTTCCCTGCAGGCTTGATCACCCCCCCCCAACTGCCCTCCCTTGCAGGCCTGGTCCCTTCCAACTGCCCTCCCCTGCTGGCCATCTTGTGGTGGCCATCTTGTGTCTACATGGGGGCAGGATCTTTGACCACATAAGGGCAGCCATCTTGTGTGTTGGAGTGATGGTCAATCTGCATATTACTCTTTTATTAGATAGGATAGAGGCCTGGTACATGGGTGGGGGCCAGCTTGTTTGCCCTCAAGGGTGTGCCAAATCAGGGTTGTGGTTCCCTTGGGGCATGGGACAGCCTGGGCAAGAAGCCTGTGGTGGTTTGTAGGCTGGCCACACACCCCCAGCGACCCAAGCGGTGGCCCTGGGATCTGGGATTAATTTATGTTCTACAATTGAAACTTTGTAGCCTGGAGTGAAGCCAAGCCTTCTGCTTACTCCAGGGCAGCAGCCATTTCTGTTGGGACATTTACCTTCTATAATTGAAACACTGTAGCCTGGAGTGGAGGCCTAGGCCAGCCATAGCTGCAGAAGCTTGGCTTCCTCCATCACCCAGGCAACCCTAGCCTCTGCTCTCTCCAGCTCCGTGGCTGCCACCATTTCTATTAAGATATATCTTCTATAATTGAAAATTTGTAGCATTGAGTGGAGGCCTAGGCCAGCAACAGCAGGCAGAAAGCTTGGCTTCCTTCATTTCTGGGGAAACCCAAGCCTCCCTCCTGCTCTCAGTGGCCACAGCCATCTTGGTTGGAGTTTATTTGCTCCTGATTGGCTTGTGGGTGTGGCTTGATCATAGGTATGGCCAATTTGCATATTACCCTTTTATTAGATAGGATAGTATTTCTTATTTCTAGGAAATTCTTATTTCTAGAAGAATTTATAAAAAACATTGAGCTAAGACAAACTACATGCATATGCCAGTGGTCAGTTAACCTATGCAATAGTTAACAAATGTGTGTTTGTGTGTGTATTCAAAATGTTAATAACTGATTTTTTAATTTTGCACAGGGCACCGAGGTGCTGGCTAGAAGCCTCTGGGTGGGACCAGGGCTCTGCAATAAAGGTGCAGAGACCTGGAGGGAGGTGACATGTAAGCTTCCCTAAGTGTCTCCCCCAACACTCACTTGGTCTGGATGACTTGGCTGCCTGGCTGCCTTGGGGACAGCGTGGTTGCAGTTGGACCTGTCCTAGAAAAGAAGGGCAGGCATTCAATGGACACACATGCCACATTTATGTTAGTTTTCTTATCTTGCAGATCAGATGTGGATCAAGAGAGTGGGATTTAAAGAAGTGTAAGATTAGCTGCAATGGGAGGAGGTGATCTATGTACCTACAAGTAGAAACTCCTCCTCCCCTTGAAAACTACTTCTTTTTTCCTCTTCTCCAACATTGAATTTTAACTCAGAATTGGCATCCATGCTCTCTTTCTTCTCCCACTCTTAGGTGTGCTAGCTCTCTGAGCGGACTGTCTACTCCTGAAGGACGGAATAGGGATGCAGTGGGTGGGGCTGACATTTAGTGAGCGTCCAACTGGTTCCAGGCACTGTGCTGAGTGCTTCCACACAGTCACACACCGAAACCGCACCCACCTCTCACCACCTCCCCACCCCCACCTCGCTCTACTGCTTGCTTCCAATGCAGAGACAGTGCCCTAGCCCAGAGGTCCTATTGTAGGAGTGATCTGTGCTGATGGACCCCAGGTTGGATGGGATGTCCTGCAGATAGTCTGAGCAATGCAGTCCCAAAGAGAGCACCATCTCACTTTCTGGTGGCAATGAGGAGACCTCCTAAGCACAGTATTTCTGTGAAATCTCTACATATTTGCAATCAAACCTTTCATTGTCCTTGCTCTAATTTGATTTGTTTCTGCCCATGACAACCAAAATGCCTGGATTTAACAATCATTATCACCAGATTACCAACTATAAAACTGAGGTGCCAAGAGATTACAGTGTGTCCGAGGCTGTAGACTGTACGTGGCTGGGCAGAGATCTGCGCCCTGGCCTGCCTGGTTCCAGAACCCATACTCTGTATGATGAATTATGCCAAGACATTCTTCAGGGCCCCTAAGAATATTTCTGAATGCATTCTACCTATAAAGTAAATCTGTAAAAAGTGTGCTGGACCTAGTGTGCTGGAACTGTAGGGAATACTTGCTGGGGGGAAAAAACACAACTATAGCTATCTTCTAGCAGTAATAGCAATAAAACAGCTAGCATTTATTAAGCATTTGCTATGTGCTAAGTACTATGCTAAACTCTTTATTAAAAAAATTTTGTCACATCTATCTTCCCCATTTTCAGATGACGATCTGGGGCCTCAGAAAGGTTGTTTTGTATTAACTTATCCAAGGTCTCAGAGCTAGAAAGAGAAAGCTCTGTGGTTCCAACCCAGCTCTCTCTAAACTCCAGACCTGTAAGCGACAAAACACTACAGCCCACACAAGACTCATCTGAAATCTTCAGGAGGCTGTGGCCACCTCACTGCAGCCATCATTACACATAACAAGGAGGCGGGTGACCAAGTGAATGTCAGGATGTGTAAGTTGTGAAGTTCTCCCTAAAAGTCACAAGGCCAACTTGTGCAATAGGCTTCTAATGAAAACTAAGATGCTGGCAGCACTAGACAGTGAGCGTGGCCCTCTGAGGTTTTCCTCCCTGGAGCTTGGCACCAGCAACCCCCTTGTGATTTATGTTTCCAAACGACACAGAGCTTGCAGGCACCAAGGCTGCAGCCGTGAAGAAAATGGATGGACTGCCTGGGGATGTTTTCCCTGAACACACTACGTTCCCTTAAAAGGCTTCAGGTTTATATACAGTTCTGACAGGAGGGCAGAGCCAAATAACAGCAGGGCCTCTTTTCCCCTTATATGGTCAAGTGTTACAACGGCAGCCTCCCTGCTAATTTATGGAACACAGGAGTGGAGGAATGTCCATCAGGAGATGTGGGGATGTTTCACCAGAGCAAAGATATAAAGCTTGTCTCTCTGGCAAAGGATTTACAAGACCAAATGGAACAGAGGTTTTTTTTAAATTCTGAATAAACACTTTTGTTCTCCAAATATCAACATTTTTAAAGCCAAAGAATATGCAGAGCTCCCCCTAAGTATCAGAGGAAGAGAAAAATAAATCAAGAATAAAAACTTGTATTTATCCTTCATATATTTACCCGCTTGCCCTAGCCTTTGTTTCTCCATTTCACACACACACACACACACACACACACACACACACACACACACCATATACACAACCAGCCAAGCTTCTGAGAAAAAAGGCCAATTTCATCTGAAATTGCTTAGGCTTTTATATATACAGATAGTATTTCTTATTTCTAGGAAATTCTTATTTCTAGAAGGATTTATAAAAAACATAAATAGGACAGGGTCCAGTCAACTACAAATAATTACCTATAAAGAGCCTTAGCCATGTTGTTAGAGGTTATAGAGTAACTTTTCTCACCTAATCTCTGTCCTATGATTGGAACCAATAAAGACAAGAGGGTGTATCAAATGGGAGTGCATGGTAAAAGTGCACTGTACATCATAAATCATATGATATTCAAATTTAACTCAGTGTGGTAATATTCTCCCAGAATTATTATTTTTGTAATTAATATTCATTTTCATTTAATACACAGTAAGTTTCTTTTCCTTATTTAAACTATTTTCACCCTTGCTATCATTCACTTTCATTTGGTCAGGATTCTGAATCTATTTGGAGTACATGCTGGTTAGAATAACCAAATTCTGCTATCCTGCTTCAAAAAGTAAATGCACACCCTTGGGCATCCACTCTAGGTTTTCATGGCACACTGTACAAGAGAGTAAAGAAAGATTCGAGTATTTTATACACACAGAATGTATTCCTTTACCATTTATAAGTGACATGTATGCAAGGAGCAGCTTGATATGAAACGGAATACTTTAAAAAGTACTTACAGATCCCCAAATAAAGGTGCAGCACAAATAGCAATACTCAAGAAAACAAGGGACACATTTCCTTCAGTGACACTCCCAAAATGAGATACGTATAATGTGAAAGTGTAGCCTGGATGTTCAACTTCTTAAAACTAGAAATTCAGAAATCAGACCCTAGTGATCCCAAATAAATGCCTTCACCTAAAATGGTGTCATTTAAGATCCTCATACAATTCTCACAATAAGGAAAGCTCTCAAAACGTATTTGTGCAAACTCTCTCCATCCCACAGCTTTATTGCATGGCTACATCCAAAGCAGAAAGAGTGAGCAGATGTGAGGAGAGACTGCAGGAACCCTGGTTGTTGGGTGCTCTTGGCTGCTGTGGTGTACACTGTCTTCGCAGCACCTTCACTATCTGAGGGGCCTAGGGGCTTTTAGGGGAATGTCAGTTGCCTAACTTTAAATATTTTTAAATACATGCAGCTCCAACTGAGAAGGTTTCCTTCTAGGGAATTAAGAACCAAAAAGCAGATATGCAAGTCTGTAGGCTGGACCATCTGCATCAGAATTGCCTGGCCATTTTGTTTAAGGATTTGATTCAATCTAGGTTCTTGGGCTCCACTTAGCATGACTAAATACAAATAGCTGAAGATGGGGCCTTGGAATCTGCATTTTGACAAGAACATCTCCACACCTCAACCCCGATAAAATTCTTATGCATTCTAACATACAAGAAACATTATTATAAGCACTCAAAATCTCCTGTTTAATTTAACACAGTTTTATACCTAGCTAAGGAATACAACTATGGCCCAAGTATACGTCTCTTATGATATTACCAAATAGGATCTGAATGAACAGCTAATTCAACCCTTTCATCCTTTAAATAAGGAGAGCAGAGCTCCAAGCAGAGTAACTTACTTGTTAGCTTGTGGCAGACCCCTTTGGAAGTTCTGGGCCAAGTCCAGTTCCTAGACTATTGCTTGTTCTTCATGATACCCAGTGCTTTCCTCACCTGACCCTGCACTGCACCCACACCCATCCACATAGTCTCCAGGGCTGTTTCATTTGAAATGTAGAATAACCCACCATGATGATCTAAAAATGGTTGTTTCTTCCTGTCCAATATCCAACCCCTTCCCAAGGAATCAGAACTTTGGTTTACTTTTATAGAACGACTCCCTTCCCCACTGCATGTCATGTCTTCTTGGCCAAAGAGCAAGCATATTATTCAACCTACACTGAGAGCACACACTAAATCTTAAGTTAAAATGGGGAAAATATATGAAGTTTCTTCCTTGATCTGGAAGGCAATTCTTTGAAGAGGTTGCCCATACATAATTCCTACCGCCAACATTCCTAGTATTTTTTGAGACATGCTTTTCCCTTAATCTTCAGCATTAACCCTTATTCCTTCCATGGCATTCCTTTTAAGTATCCTAAAATTGGCCTTGTTATTTATATGCCAAGAACCCTACTTTACCCCTACTTCCTTAACCCAAAACTATAAATGTGCAAGCATCTGATTCAACCCTATGGGAACAAGAGTTGGGATTAAGTATCTCCTTTTTGGAAAGAGAGATTGTGAGATTTTGCAGTTGGATGGTTCGGGGTGCAGAACTGGCAGCCCCAGTCTGCATCAACAGCCACCACTTTACTCAATCCAAAAAGCTCAGTCTTTGTCTTTGATCTCCAAATACCTCAACCCCAAACTAAAAGGCTTAAGATTCTATTTCTGCAGCTGAAAATAGAACTAGCCATGGATCCACAACTGCAAAGTGATCCATACGACTCTTCTAAGCAGTGCATGCAATCCCAACACCCAGTGCCAAGAAGTTAGTGGCTTACCACATCTGCACAAGTGGACACACTCTCCTCTTTGTCAGTCTGAGTTTTATCTTCAATGTCCTCTCCCCAGGGCAGCACTATGATCTCTGATATGCGGCACATCTGCGTGCAGTTTCCAAATAATAGGAGCAAAGCTCAGTCATTTTAAAGCTAGAAGTGCCATTAAGAGATCTTTCTGCCAAAATCCATATGGCTCTTTTGTCACAAAGCTATACAAATATTTGTGTTTTCTGTTTGATTTGGCAACAAGGCAAACTTTCAGACTCTCTACTGCTCTTGCTTTGAAATGACTGCTTGCCTCCTGCTACAGGTTATTTCCTATTTACTAAGATTCTCCAAAACAAGTTCTAACTTTTTTTAGGGGAATTTGAAAACTCTGTTTAAGGGGCCCATCACTGGGTTGTTGCTCCAGAGAAGTGGTATACCACCCAGAGAGCAGCTCAGCAATAAGAGGGAAACTTTAGAATGTATTTTAATTTTAAAAATTAATCTACAATAAAATGAACTTTTTGCTGTTTTCTGTTCTATGAATTTCGACATATGTATAGAGTCATGTAACTCGAACCATAATCAGGAGACAAAACATTTCCATCACCCTCGAGAAACACCTCATACAGTCACACCTGCCCCCTACTCCCAGCCCTGGTCAAACCTGGTTTCACCTCTAGAGTTTTGTCTTTCTGAGTACCACTTAAGTGCAATCATGCGATATTTCACATTTTAAATCAGGTTTCTTTCTCTCTCAGCATAATCACTTGAGAATCATCAAATGTGTGTGTCAGTTCCATTTTATTGCCAAATGGTATTCCATTGTATGACTATATTACAGTATTTATCCACTTGCCGGACAGAGGACTTTGGGTTGTTTCCAATTTGTGGGATAATATGAACTGATCTGCTATCAAAATTTGTATCTAGGTTTTTGTGTGAACATATGATTTTGATTCTCTAGTTAATACATAGGACTGGGATTAGTTATATGGTAATCATCTGTTTTTTCCTCCAGTGGTCGGTAAACTCATTAGTCAACAGAGCCAAATATCAATAGTACAACAATTGAAATTTATTTTGAGAGCCAAATTTTTTAAATTTAAACTTCTAATGCCACTTCTTCAAAATAGACTCTCCCAGGCCATGGTATTCTGTGGAAGAGCCACACTCAAGGAGCCAAAGAGCCGCATGTGGCTCACGAGCCACAGTTTGCTGACCACGGTTCTAAGCAATTGATAAACTATTTTTCAGAGTGGCTGTATGTCCTATTTTGGATTCCTACTAGCGATGTATGAGAGCTCCAGGTGATGTACATCAGCCCCTTTACTTGGTATTATCCATATTTTTTACTTCAGCCATTCTGTTAAGTAGTGGTATCTCATCCTGGTTTTAATTTGCATTTCCAAGAGGCTAATTATGTTGACTATCTTTTCATGTGCTTATTTGGCATCCATACATGCTCTTTGAATCAAATCTTTTGTGCATTTTTAATTGGACCGGTGGTTCAAATTCTTTTAATACATTGTACTTCAGCTTTATTCTTCTTCAAAACTGTATTTACCTATTCTAGTTCTTTTGCCTTTCAATGTGGGTTTTAGAATAAATTTGTCTAAACCTACCTCAGTTCTCTGGGAATTGAGTTCTATGGGATCAATCTGAAGATAAATGACACCTGTGTTATGTTGAGTCTTCATTCTATTAGTTTCTGAGAGAGTATTGTTGATGTCTCCAAATATCATTCTGGACTTCTTTATTTCCCCCATTCTATTCTGTCCACACTGGTTTTATGTACTTTAAAGCTCTGTTTTTAGGAGCATATTCATTTACCATTGTTATGTCTTTTTAGTAAACTGACCAAATGTATTTTCAGTTTTCAAAGACTCTGCAGTACAGTTGAGTTCTCAAAGTCTTTGTGTATTGCTTAGGGGCATGCATGCTCAGCTCAGAGATAAGCCCAGTATCATACATAACTGAGGGTCATTTTCCCTGACTTCACCTCCCTTTGAAATCCTTGACACTTTCAGGCTTCCCTGAGACTCTTTTTTAATACTCTCACCAGAAGCTTAGCACTTTATTTATTCTGTTCTGCCACATATTCCCATGTCTGTCCATGTTTCTGGTAAGAATAAAAGCAGTGGGAAGACAGGGAAGGAAAAAATAGTAACAGTGTTTTCCCTATTCTCTTGGAAGCACTTCTTCAAGGGAGAGGAATATTTCTTCTCCTCCAAATTTTGGCTCCCGCTATCTACCTTACTTCTACTGTCACTGCTATCAGGACTGCTTGTGTGCCAGAGATTAAGAGAACAGAGAAAAGAAAGAAAAATAGAAAATTTCCTTACACATTTATCTCCGATTGTTAGGCAAACAAAGGACTTCTCTGGAGTCCTAGCTGCACTGATATCTAGTTCCAGGTTTCAAATTGTATTACATTCACACTGGAGGATGCTGAACACATAACCTTTGGTGGTCCTTTACGTTCTGGTCTTCTCCTGCTGTCTGCTAACACTTATTTTTTCAGAGTCCCCAAATAGTTGTTCCATACATCTTGCCCAGATTTTATAGCTGCACTCATGAAAAACAGGGTAAAGTATGCATACTCCAAAATGGAAACCAAGAGGGAAACTTTTTAAATACTCAGATTCTCTGGCTCCACACCACATCTACTGTATCTTAGAGGAGTTGGAAAGTGGGGGACAAAATAGAGATATTTGGAGAGTACCACAGCAAATGTTGACGCACATCTGCAGTTGAAAACCATTTCTTAGAATATGGCTAAACAGCTACAGATTACCTGCAACTGCTCAGATTCTGCACCAGATCTGATAAGGACTAGCAGTTAAGAAATCTGATTTCTCACCCTAGCTGGTTTGGCTCAGTGGATAGAGCATCAGCCTGTGGACTAAAGGCTCTGAGGTTCGATTCCAGTCAAGGGCACATACTTAGGTTGCAGACTCTTCCCCAGCCTGGGCCCTGGTTGGGGCACGTGCAGGAGACAACCAATCTGTGTTTCTCTCACATTGGTATTTCTCTCTGTCTTTTCTTCTCTCTTCCACTCTCTCTAAAAATCAATGCAAAAATATCCTCAGGTGAGGAAAGAGAGGGAAAGAGGGAGGGGAGGGAGGGAGAGAGAGAAGGGAAGGGAAGGGAAGGGAAGGGAAGGGAAGGGAAGGGAAGGGAAGGGAAGGGAAGGGAAGGAAAGGGAAAAGAAAGGAAAAGAAAAGAAATCTGGATCCTTAATCAGAAACTGCAAATTCAAATGCCTCCACAGGCCATATAAGTAATATAGAGGTTAAGCAACCAGTTGGCCTTAGGGACTGATGAATAGAGGTGAACTAGAATCCGCATCTATTCGGAACAATGTCCACTAAGCTCCAAACAACTATTTCTATGGGGAGATGCAGGCCCAGTAGTGTCAGAACTGCAGTTTTTCAATAAAACAACAACATTCTGGGTTTTTATGTTTAAATGTTAGCAAAATAATTAAAAAATAAAACTTCGGGCATCAGTTTGCTATTTTTGGTCCAAAGAGAAACTGGTAGCATTTCTATCAAATAATTTGTTTGTATATGTACAACATATGATGGAGTGTGTGAGTGTGTGTGTGTGTGTGTGTGCGTGTGTGTGTGTGTGTGTGTGTGCGCGTGCGCACGCATCCCTTTGAAAAATTAATCTCTGTCTTTGAGACACCTGGAAATGCCCTACATGTAGCAAACTTTGTGGGGCAGCAATATGTGTAATAAAAGTTTCTAACTCAGCTTTTCTAGTTTGCAAGGAACAAAGTCTCAACTCAAGCTCCCTCAAAATAATAGGGTAGGATTTTGTGAGATGAAATAGAATGTAAGAATATACTTGAAATTGGGAACATAGAAATTTTGACCATAGAGCTAAGATGTAAAAGAAATCCAAGGCCTTCCAGCATGGCTCAGTTGTTGAGCATCGATCTATACACCAGGAGGTCACAGTTGAGTCTCAGTCAGGGCATATGCCCAGGTTGCAGGCTCAATCCCCAGTG
Source organism: Antrozous pallidus (assembly GCA_027563665.1). Classification (NCBI taxonomy): domain Eukaryota; kingdom Metazoa; phylum Chordata; class Mammalia; order Chiroptera; family Vespertilionidae; genus Antrozous; species Antrozous pallidus. The sequence goes on along the minus strand of CM050522.1, from coordinate 38,931,476 downwards.
TGGGTCATGCAGAGGCAGCCGATTAATGATTCTCTTTCATCATTGATGTTTCTATCTCTCTCCCTTGCTTTTGTCTCTGAAATTAATAAAAATATATTTTAAAAAATAAATCCAGAAGTCTAAGGCCCTGGCAGGCATAGACAAAAAGACAAGCAAACAAACAAAACATACTAGATAATGATAACACACACCCCGACACAGATAGAAACAGTGATACAAGATGACAGAGACAGAGAAACAAGATGGCTCCCTCAGTCCGGGCGAGGTTCGGAACCGACACGCAGTACTTATAGGGGAAACATCCTAAAACTAGAAGCTTCTTCCTTCACTCAGGCAATCGATTCACCCCTCCACCCGCCTCTCAGAATCCCTTGTTCAGATCCAGGGAGGGTAAAATGGCTTATCATGTGACTTGTGATCACCCAGACCCAGCTATTCCTTTCCACTGGCTTCCTCACCTTCCATTCCATATGGATATTTTTAAGTTGTATCTTCTAGGTTCTCTATTCTCATTACTCTAACCTATCCTATATAATAAAAGAGAAACATGCAAATTTGACCATACCTTCGCTCCAGATTGGATATGCTACCAGCCAATCAGGAGCGGGGGCAGGGCCAAGTGGCGGGAGCATTGGGCCCCAGGGGTGGAGATGAAACAGCAGTGGCGGCGAGCGCCCAACCGCCAGGCGTTGTGGGGGGAAGCGATGGCAACAGCAGCAGCAGCGGTAGTGGCAGTGGCAGGAAGTGCTCCAGCCCCTGAGTGTTGTGCGGGAAAGTGGTGGCAGCAACAGTGGTGGCGGCAGGGAGCACCCGGCCCCTGGGTGCTGTGAGCAGAAATGGCGGTGAGCACCTAGCCCCCAGGGCCGGGTGGTCACAGGCAGCTGGTGCTGAGCTGAGCAGGTTCAATGGCTGCTTTAGGCCTTGGGCAGGCTGGGGGTGAGCCATCAGTTGGACATCCCCTGAGGGCTCCCAGTATGTGAGAGGGGGCAGGTTGGGCTGAGGGACCACCCACCCCCAGTGCACGAATTTTGTGCACCAGGCCCCTAGTCTATATATAATTCCCATCACTCATGACCATCATGGCCCCACCAGATTTCTTCTATCCACAAGCTTCTGCTCCTGCTTAAGGATTCTTATTGGGCTCTTACATATTCAAATTACTAAGTTCAAGATTTATTACAAACAATCTGGTGGTGTTAGTAATTCTCTGTTTATGAAGAGCTTTTTGCTCTATTTCAAAGGATACTGTCCGTGAATAGGTCACAATTCAGCAGATGGCCAATCCTTGGCCTAATCTATTATGACTCAGATTTATTTAAAAAATCAAATTAATACTACCCTTTGGCATATAGGAAGTAATGACTTATTTTAGATACGCACTCATCCTGGTTAGAATGCAACATCACGGAGGGATCTAAATTCTGATACCAGATTTCATACATTTGTCTAACTAGCGAACAGATAATTTACAAATAATCTTTTATATAGTAGGCCTAAAAGTATCCCACCATTGCAAAATCTAAACCATACCCATATTGGTTTGAAGAGATTTCAAATCTGCATTTTGATATTTGCTGTGCTAAACCTGGCTTGTTTCCTGAGGGACTCCAAGGAACTGGTGAATATTATATTTAACAAAGGATGGTTCCAGACCTCTGCAGACTTGCTCAGTTAAGTACATAAAGTGTAAAGCGTAAAATCCACATCACTCTACCTTTCTGCTTCTTTTGGCTCTGAGCCCTCAATAAGCAAAATTTGAAAGAAACCAAATCAACATCTTTCCCAACCTCTTCATTTTATTTATGTATCTGATTTTTACAAGACACAGTAATTAAAACCTCTTAAATGAAAGATCATTATCACATAAATGTTAATCTGACTTAGGACTTGATTAAAACCAAACTTGTTCAATGACCAACAGGTCAAACGTGACCTGTTCAAGCACTGAAGAGCGTTTAAGAGCTCACATAAACACACAGTCACCAGACTGGTTTGAACTGAACAAAATAAACAAGATATGGCCTACATCGGAGTTTATACAGCAGTGGCTCTGCTTTCACAACGCCCTGGAAGAAAAATTCACAGCTTGAATGTCTCAAAAGAACCTTCCAGGAGGTTAATGGATTTGTTTATTAATCAAAGCTAAATCAGAATGAACTTAAATAAACTTGGCTCTCGCCAGTCTTTTAAAGAACATATATCTATATGGGTTTGGAAGAGCCCTAAATAATTCTCTGAATTTAGGCAATATCAATTTGTTATGTAAAAAGTCATGAGCCATTTCCTTCATTTCACAGAGATGAAGCTGACACAGAGAAGGGAAGAAGTAATTTACTCAAAGTACACAACTAGGAAGCAGCAGAATTCACATTAGAACCCTTGCCTTTGGGGGTTAAGTAATTTTCTTTGGGAGAGTGGTTGTTAATTCTGCAACAGCAATTACAATTTTGAATGCACTCTTTTTGACCTATAAATTACACTTTTAGTAATCAATAATACAGAAATACTAGTACACGTATGCAAAAACAACATATACTAGGATATTCACTGCACCATTTGTCTGTAGAGTGAAAAACTGGAAGTAACCTTCATGTCGAACAATAGGGGAATATTGAGCTCATCATTGTGCAATGGAATAAAAGAGCTGTCAAAAAGAGTACTGTACATCTATATATTCTGACACGATAAATTGTAAAGTGAAAAAAGGCAATTTCAGGTCAAAAAACAAATATGACCTCATTTTCTTGTTTACTAAAAAAAAACTAATTAAAACTCTGTGTGTGTGTGTGTGTGTGTGTGTGTGTGTGTGTGTGTGTGTGTAATGCGAAGGAGTGGGGTTTTTAAAAACAAAAAGAAATATGACAAAAAGACCTCCACAGGAATAATAAAATAGCCTATGCATATGCTAATAATGTGAGCCATGCCACATGCAAAAAACATTCATGGGCTGCAAACAGCTCTTGCATGAGCAGATGGGGCATTTAGGGGTGGCTTGGACAGGGGAGGCTTTGGCTCTGCATTGATCTCCAGCAGCCACCATCCCTCCATTCTTTGATGTGGAAAAGAATGTTCTCTTCACCTAACATAAAGTGCTATTCAAACCCAAGTTTCATTGTCTCCAGCACTCCTCTTCCACCCAGCTGCCTCTTTCAGCTATTCCTAGAGGGAAATTCTGAAAAACCACAGACAACACAGAGTGCTGGAAAATATACCTTCTTTATGGAATAAATGGAATAGATTCAGACTCTGAATAGTGCATTTTGCTTCTAGCTCTGTTATAATTCTAGAAGAACATTGTAAATTGTATTATCTGAGGTTTCTCCAAGCACATATTCCATTGCCTGGGCCTGAGAACTATGGACAGGTTGCCTCTTTTGGAAAGCTTGACCTAAACTAAGTAAAGCTAGAGCTTTAATAGCTACATTAAATCCTTGTGTTCTTTTTATAAAATGCTTCTGAGACAGAGACAAATTTATTATTTGAATTTTCCTAGCTGCACACTGAAACCTGGTGTCTGCACTCCAATAAAGATAATTTTGTCTATGCCTGCTTAGTGTCTCCTCTTTGCCCACCCTCTAAAGGAATTTTTTATCTTTCAACTTAATTGCTGGGTCTCTGTGATACAGAATTGGAAGAATGGGAAGAAAGAGGTTGACATAGAAATACAGAATCCAAGAAGTGATAAAAGAGGTTGGAACAGAAAGACAGAATCTGAGAGGTGAAAAAAAGAGTGTAGAGTATTGGGAAGTGGTGGGAACAAGAAAATGGAGAAGAAGGGCTCTAGGCGGGCTCCAACAATGAAGAAATGAGAATAGGATAATGATCATCTTAGATAAGAGGGCTAGGATCTGTACTTACGTTCCTTTAAATGTATGTTAAGAACGGCAAGCAAAATTTAGAACCACTTCCATAGGTTTCTTTGAATGTCACACTGCCCCAAGACTTTGTCATAAAGGCCAGAATGCTGATAAATATCTATCTTATTATTAAATTTCAAAACTGTAGAGAAGACAAAAGGATAATGTATTTCCAAAGGCAGTAATTTTTAGAACTATTTTAATAATGTATGCCTAGTTTTCAGAGTGTTTCAATATTTCAAATAATACATCCAAGATAACAATAGGAGTTTTTCATTTGAGCTCATGCCTTTGAAGTAGAGCCCAAAGGTATCAAGAAAATAAATCAAATAATAACCAATCTCAGATACCCAGATATTGTTCTTCCTCCGAGCAACACAAACAGTGAGTGGTATTCTAGATTACTGCTATTCAATTCTATGTAACAGGATTGTGAGGTTCAAGTCCATTCCTGGCTGTTGCTTAAAGAATGAATGTAGAAGACAGGAAAAAAGAAACTGTCTTAAGTTGCAACAAAATAGATTATATCTGAGAAAAGATTTCTGAACAGTGACAGCTGTTAAACTTTGGGATAAATGCCTGAGAAAAATTAAGGCCTATTGTTATTCAATGTCGGGACTAATAAAATGAATGCTCTTTCGCCCAATAAAAAATTGTACATGAGGAAATTTTCACTGCATAGTATACTATTTCACTCCAAAATATACTTGTTTCATTGAACTTCCAAAAATCCTGACAGAAGCCATGGTCAAGTTGAGTTTTGTCTTTTGTGGGATATAAAAGCAACAAACACTTTTGAAGGGACAGTATTAATTGGAAGTTTGGATTAACTCTTTGATATGTTTGTGCTTTATGAACTTCTTGTTAGTGGTAAGTACAGTTAAGTGTCACTCTACTGCTTAGTATCTGGATTAATTTTTTTGTTGGCTTATTGGTTATTGGCTGTTTCTTGGTTGGTTGGCTGATTTTTAACATTACCAAATCTAGAAATGAGGACAAAAGTAAACTTCCAACAGTATGCCTACATTTAGTTTAGACTTCATCCTATATCAGAGAATTAATATTTTTGAGATCCTTAAGGTAATAATGATAACTAACGCATGCTAAAAGATTACTATATTCTAGGAACTGTTATAAATGCTTTGGAATATTACTTCCTACAATACTTATAACAAGACTGATATAACCCTATAACAGTATAATTACTAGAGCAGACACTAAAGTATTCTATCTATATATCTTGGACGACTAGAATAATCTAAACCAAGATAATTTTCATCTTCATTTTGCAGATGAGGAAAGCAAAAGACAGAAAGGTTAGGAGATTTGTTCAAGACCACTCAACGAATAAGTAACTAGTTGGCATTTGAATCCAACACTTCACCATCAATACCACCTCCTCAGTAATGTAGCAAGGATTGTACATAGGAAATCTGAGTTATGGGGAGCATTCTCAAAAACAAAAACAAATACAAATACTCATAGAAATTAAGTTTCATTGAATGGGTGCGCACATGTGGGATTGCAGAATGTGAAAGACAGAGATAGCAACTTCCAGGGGAAACTGGGTCTCCTACAGCTGCTCTGAATTAACATTGAGAGCCAAAACTAAGAACTGAGAAGCACAGAGCAGGGTTTCCTCTCACAGGCACTCCTGATTCCTAGCAGAATCACAACCTCCAGATATGGATTTCCATACTCCTGACAGGTTATTAGCTTGCAGCTGAAACACTAGACATGATCTTGGCTCAGATGAAACAGCAATTAGTAAGCCTGCCTGAAAGCCAGTCAAGAGAGACAAAGAAAATAATACACTTTTGAAATAGGAGCTGAAATTAAAATTAAAAAGTTCACAAGAATTTGCTCATCAATATAAATTTGGGGTAATAAAACCATCTGTGGGTAGCCAGACATAAATCAAATACCTATCCAACCTCTGTATGCATACATAGGAAATTGCAACCAATATCTCATGCAATACAACTGTGCGAGACCCATCTCCTAGCTGACATTTCAAACTTGCAATGTTTAATACTCTGAAACACAGAAAAACTTCTTTATCCCAGAGATGACTATTGTTTAAAAGGCAATCTTGAGCAGATAATATCTTTCTGGTCAAATCAGAACAATTACCAAATATTACCAAATTGAGTTTCACCTATTTGTAAGTTCAAGTGCATTTACTTTTATAAAATATACAGCAGATACATATCAAAAAAAGTGTGTAATTTTTTAGCCAAATTTGGGGAACTCTTTTAACAGTATGTTGTAAAAGGAAAACCATAACATTCTAACTCATAGAATTTCAAGTCATTGCTCAATAATGCAATGTCCAACATAAAACAATATGAAATCTGAAGAACCTGTCAGAGTTCTCTGAGGGTTTCCACACAAAAACAGTAATTAGCAATCTGGAGCAGAGTTGCCCTCTTTGACTCTCTGAGCCCTCAGAGTCTGAGTTAAGCCAACCCTCTAACAGGCTTCAGAGTAAGGCCCAATATTGGTTTTTAGCTGGCCTTCCAAAAATTACATAGAATCCTGAGGAATAGGTTGCAAAGCAACCCGGAGTCTAAGGCCAAAAAAAACTATTTAGGGTGATTTGCTCAATTTCTGTTCCCTTCATCAAAGTTTTTTAGCAGTTGGCAAGTGGGATACATATAATGTTTAGAAATGAACTTATTCATACACAAGCCAAAAGCTCAGAACTCTGATGTTTCCTGAATTGGCCAGGGGCCCCCAGTGTCCATGCCCACAGCAGGTGGCCTTGTAATGCTCACACAGGATAAACAGGGATTTTCTGCTCCAGAGGGGATTTGGAAACCCTCCCTACCCCTGCTGTGTCAAGGAACTCTGTTTTCACATCCTGACTCTTGCAATTCACTCTGGAGTTCTTTGACATATGATATCATTATCAAACAACAGACAGAGGCCCCTCTGTCATCTCAAACTCTGTAACAAGATCGTGGTTACAGAATGACAGATATTAGAGAGTTAGATGATTAAAATATTTGACCAGAGCAAGGGCCTTCCCTGAAATCACATTACATGGGTCAGGCCAGCTCTACCTTTTAACCCCATTTCTAGGAATTCACAGACTAAAGACCCAAATCTCCCAAACTCCCACTGGGGATTCTGCTATTAGGGAGATGAGGCCACCTGTACTGCATGTGCCTCACTCTAGCTCCAGTTTCCAATACTGTTTCTTGCCTGACATTTTTAGTAACTCTTTGATAAATTAATGTTTAGGCAAGTCAGGTAACTATAAGGTGCTTATTCTGTGTTAGCCATCTGCTCAGTTTATTTCCATTAAACAATCACTCATAGAGATCTACAACAGGCCTGGCCACGCTAGGTTGCAAAGATAATTCAGGCGCAGTCCTGCCCTGGAAGACCCTGAAGTCTCAGGGGAGGTCTCATAGGCAAGTGGTTTTGATAGAGCCTAAAGCTGAAAATATGGCCGCCAAATGTACATTCTGAATCTTGTGGATGCTTTGCTTTCAAGAGGTCTTGAAGCATTCTATTACATTCTAGGAAGGTTACCAAAGGGAGGGGGGTTTGGATGAAGGAAAAACCTCAAAAGACAGGCTAGATAAAAAAAAAAATGTTCATTCACTTTGATTCTATAATCATTCCTCTGGAACTAGTCCCAGAGAAACTGGTCTAAAAACAAAGCCTAAATGTACAAAGATGTTTTTCACTGTATTATTATAATAAGAAACAACTGTAAACCATTTAAATGTCCATCAATAGGGGGGAAGCTGGTAATTACCCCACAACCATAATGTTAGATGGTCAAAAGTGGAACTCAAATTTGTATAAGGCACTGTGATTGGAACCATCCTATAGAATAAAAGGATAATATGCAAATTGACCCTAAAGGCAGAACAACCAAGAATGACCAGTCGCTATGACGTGCACTGACCACCAAGGGGCAGACGCTCAACGCAGGAGCTGCCCTCTGGTGGTCAGTGCGCTTCCACAGGGGGGGTGCTGTTCAGCCAGAAGCCGGCTCATGGTTGGCCAGTGCAGCGGTGGTGGTGGAGCCTCCATCAGTGATAAGGGTGTCCCACTAATATCTTAGCAGATTAAGCCATTAGTTTGACATCCCCCAAGGGCTCCTGGGCTGCCAGAGGGATGTTTGACTGCCAGCTAAGGCCCATTCCCCCAGGGAGCAGGCCTTAGCTGTCAGTCAGACTTCCCCTGAGGTGTCCTGAACTGCAGGAGAGCACAGGCTGGATTGAGGGACTTCCCCCACCCCCGCCGAGTGCAAGTGCATGAATTTTCATGCATTGAGCCTCTAGTATCTATATAAACAAAGATCGAATGGAGGTAAAAATAATTGTATGTATATGTAAGGAACCTGAAGGTTAAAAGGTTTTTGCATATTCTCTTATTGAATATTTAGAACCCTGGAAAATAAATAATGTGATAATGAATTACTTTTTTTTTTCACATGAGAAATGGAGATTCAGAAGAATATGTGACTTGTCCAAGATCAGAGCAGAAAACTTGAACACAGGATAGACATCTAATCTCAAATCCTTCTTTTATACTACTTTGCTTCTAGAGAATCAAAATAGTTGTTGGGCTATCATAGATAAAACTTTTGTTTTCCATGATTAAAAATGCTTTCAGCAATAATTTTTTTAAGTAACTAGAGTAGAAGAGAGGGTTTCATACACCAAATAAAAACAAAAAGAAAGTTTGCTGAGAACCAGAAAGTGTTTCTTTTTCATCTAAAACTGAAAATAGGATAGTGTGAATCCCATTCTGCTTTCAATATAAATTCATTTTGATCCCAACTGTAGAAAGCCAATATGGGCACCCCTTGTCACTTTTTACGTTCAAGGTGTACTGACAATAAAAGTTACTTTGCTTTAATTTATCAATCACTAAAAATTAATAAGGTGTTATCATACTTTGACCAATGAAAATAATTGCTTCAAGATGGCTCCCCTCCCACATGCCAAGTAGAAAACCACTTAATCCAAATGTCTAGCCCTGAGCTATTCTGAATTAAAGATATTTCTGGATTGTAAGTATCTTAACTCCAAAATAAGATGTGCTTAGGATAGGATCTGATCTAACCTCAACATCCACTGAGAGTACTCTTTTGATTTTTTTTCCTCTTGGCTATGTATAGTAAGGAGTATAATATACCTTTGCAAAATTACAAGTCCACTTCCTTCAAAATACATAAAAACTGAATGTCTCCACAACTTCCCATGACCAGAAATAGTACCTTAGCATCTTCATTACTCTATCCCTCACCTCTTTCTCTCCCTTTAATGGACTGTTATAACATTATTGACCAGATGGAACACTTTTACATTGAGCCTTGCCTACCATCTTTTGAAAACAATTCAACTATTTGGATGTTTCTACCATGCCATCAAGGGAGTAGCCTCTCTTGTCTTCCTCTTTCTCTATTTTTTCCTCAGTGCTATGGAAATTTTGATAACCCTGGCCTGTTCATGAACTTGTCCTTTTCTTTCCAATGGGAAGAAAATACAGATGAGGTGACCTAGACTTAGAGCATACCGAAAAATCTTCAAACAAGATCTCCCATAATAATTCTTGAATTACTTTTTTATTTGGAATAAGAAAATTCATTTTTAATGAATAGATACTTACATCAAATTTGCCTTTTTAGGAATGTGTTTAATTGCATTAATATATTAATTTCAGATAAAGAAGGAAGAAGGTTGATTTTGGACATTCGAATACAAGTCTGTTTAGGGAGGGCAACTTGAAATCATAGAGTCACATTTTAAAAGGGAGCTTTAAAATAAAAAACTTCAACCTCCTCCTGATACAAAATCCCTCCTATAAAATCCATGACAATGGAGCCAGCCAACTTCTGCAGGTTTCAGAGCTTCCTTTTTGGGGATGTCCATTTAAGTCCTTTACAGAGCAGCATTAATAGTGGCAGTTTCTCTTATACTGAGTCAGTGTTGTCTAACATTTCTACTAGCATCTGCCCTCTGATTAAGTACTCAATAAAACCATTGTTTTTCCACTTGATGACTTAGGTTAAGATTTCTCCCAAGTGGTTCCCAAGCAACCCTAGTGCTCTAAGAGATCTAATAGATGCACCAGGGTTGGAGGTTCTTTGCTCAAATAAGCTTGGGAAACAATGCATTCTAAAGCTCTCTATTGGAAAAATCACAACCTGTTAAAGGATGCATAAAGGTGTTGGTTTGTTTTTAATATTCTACTTTTATTTCATTCTTTTTCAAACTTCTATAGCCTATGGAACCCTTCTGCCCTATTTTGGAAACCATGAACATTTCTCATGAGAAATGTTTGTTCTGAAAACACTTTGCAGAAAATGCAAAGCTGAATCTTTTCTATGCTAAACACCTCAGGTTTTGTCAACAGCTCCTCATAAAAAAACATTCTCAGACATGTCAGCATCCTCGTTCATGATGAGGTCATGATGCCTGAGAAGCAGATGTGAGAAGGAGTGAGGAGTATTCTGAAATGAAGTTAGAAGAAAAATGGCCATAGATTGTGTCTACTCATTTTGTCAAGAGACATAGTGGCAGTAACATCTAGATGAGTTTAAAAATAAAATTCAGTTTCCTCAAATTCATCCCTCTCTTTCCCATCTAAGTTAATTCCATCTCTCTAATGCTGTCCTGTTTCCTTATCCATGCCCTACTCCTGCCATGGCAAGGAGAGAAGAAAAAGGAAATAGAATTATGTATATGTACACATACCACACTTTTTCCACTCAAAATGTAGTATAGTATTTGAGGGCTATCTTACTATTCAGAGCGCTAAAGGGTCCTCAAGGATCTCAGCCTTCAGATAGGGAAGAGAAGGGGAGGGGAGAGGGGGAAAGGGAGAGGAGGGGAGGGGAGGGGAAAGGAGGGGAAAGGAGAGGAGGAGAAGGGAAAGAAGAGGAGGGGAGGAGAGGAAAGGAGAGAGGAAGGGAAGGGAGAGGAGGGAAGGAGAGGGGAAGGGAGGGGAGGGTACTGGCTGAAATTATTACTCCCCAAACCATGACTGCAAAACGTTTTAGAAAATTCTCTAAGAATCGAAAGGAACTTTGTCATCAGATGACATTTTATCCTTTTTAATTCAGGTAACTTTTGTGTTCTTTCATATTTTTGCCTTTGCAGAATGCTTTTCTCCTAGTACTTGTATTCCTATTATGTACTAATTTTATTTTATTTTATTATTATCTCATCTTTGTGTACCATTTTTACTTCCTAAATGACAAATAGGGTGCATCAGAGCACAGTAAGAATCTTGAGGATTAGTTGTGGTAACAAGAGAGAGGAAGTAGGAGCTTTAGCCCCACTCCATAACCTCCTCCAATCACTCCAATAATTTAAACATGCACAACTAATGAGTCCTTGCTATCCAAATTGAGTTTTAAGATAATCCCTCTAGACCCCTTTTGAAAAGATTATAATGCTTAAACCCCCCTGTACAGACATTTGGGAGCCAATTAATATTATTAACTACCTTGTCAAGTCATCAAATCATTATTTTGCTATTGGGGATTTTTCCTCATATTGTTCTGTCAAAAGTTAGGAGAATTGCAATAAATTCTTTCATTACTATAAAGTTTATAAAACAATTATTTCACATATAAGAATCATTTACTTATATATATTGATGCTATTATTTGATACATATGTATGAGAGTTATAAAAATCAATAAAAATTTCCTCAATGCTTTAACATTTTCTATCCTTGTTTTTTTCTTTTCTTTTTGCTCATAACTTTTATATATCTTTACCAACTTGTTAATTTTAACCATTAAACTCCATTCTGTGAACCTTTGTCTTTTCCAAAATAGTTTAACTCATTTATATTTAAATATGGACACAAACCAGGCACTTCCTTTTGTCATCTCCCTCTGTACTTTCCTCGCTAATTCTATTATGCTATAGGGGCTCAACTTTATTGCTTTTTTCTTTCATGATTTGGCAGGAATACTTCCCAGTCTTAATTCTATTTGTGGTTCATTTATTCAACACATATTTGTTGAATATTTACAATATGCTGGCACTGGACAATCTGCTTTACACTTCAAAAATGTATAATCAGAATGCAAAGCTTTAAAATAAGGTTAAGAGTAATTTTAGTTACACAGCAATGCTTTTAAAGTTTGGCATTTTAATCATTTCGCCAACAGCTTTTATTGCTTATTTCCACTCTTAATATAGATAATATAAACTAAGTTATAACTCACCACTTGTCTCTTATATTTGTTCTGAACCTCATCACAGATGTTTTTAAGCCTTCCCACAGATGTAACTGAAATGTTAAGATCTAAAGGACAAAAAAGCAAATGTAGAACTGTCTAACTTTCTAAGATCCAAAAAATTCTCAACATGCTATTTCAACTGCCTTTTGGAATTGGAAACCCCATTAATCACCTAATCCAATACAGTCATTTAAAATCATCCCTGATCCCTTCATGATTAAGAACCTGGGAAATTCTATCCTATTTTAATTTTATAAAGACAAACAATGACTCAAATAAGATAACTCATAAGTAGAAGTAGAACTAATCCCATGTAAAACAATATTAAAAGACCCACATTTAGATTAATCTTCCAGTATGGTTTCTGTAAAAGTGAGCTTGCGTTTCTACCTCATTCATGTATATTGCATGATGACAATGATCTTACTCCATTTTATAGATCCAAGCTGGGACCTGACAAATTCGGGCACTATAAAACATTGGCTGGTTACTCTAAGTAGTGAAAGGGCTTCAGGGAGAAAAACTTTTGTTAACTAAACTTAAAACACACACACACACACACACACACACACACACACACACACACACACACCTACTCCAGAATATTAGACCCCAAACTTTGCTAAACTGCTAATTTTAATTAAGTCTTCAAGTAGATTCAGGGTGTACTCAAAACATGGTCACATTTTTTAAAATGTTTTATTGATTTTTTACAGGAGAAAGGGAGAAGGATAGAAAGTCAGAAACATCAATGGGAGAGAAACATCGATCAGCTGCCTCCTGCACACCTCCTACTGGGGTTGTGCCTGCAGCCAAAGTACATGCCCCTGACCAGAATCAAACCTGGGACCTTTCAGTCCAAAGGCCAACGCTCTATCCACTGAGCCAAACCGGTTTCGGCTTGGTCACATTTTTTTAAAATAGGGTAATTAAATTTATAGACTAATAAGCTTGCTAAACACTAGTTACAATTCTTCTCTACAAATTGCTGTGCCCCTGTTTCAATCTAATATCCTTTTATGAAGTAAACATCTTGTATTGATGAGGGTCCAGTCAGAAAAGCAGAATCAACTCTAAGCATTTCAAACAGAAATAATTTAATGTGGAGAATCAGTTACCCAGGAGATGGAGGAATACGCAGCCAAACAGAAAACAGTGAGACCACCCAGAGATTAGCAACATCAGGAATGGGCCACAAACTCCATGGCTGTAGGGACAAGAGCAGCCCAGATGCTAAAACCATCTAACAGGAACTAGTTCTTCAATTCTGAGGTTAAAGAAGAGCTGGCAGTAGGAGGCACTCAAGGAAGGTAGCTCCCTGAGATATAAAGCAGTGCGGGGGAAGGAGGGGATCGATCTGAATGCAAAAGTGAAAATTACTAGAACACATATAACCTTACACTCTGTACCCCAACATGGACACAGGCACCCATATGTGCACATGCACATGTACGTACACACACACACACAAGCACTCACACATTACTCATTCATCTATCTTTCCTCAGTCTTACCTTCCAGAGAAGAAACCACCCACAGGCAAAGTATGAACCTCAATTAATATTACTTCTTTTAAAATCCCTATGATCTTTAAAATACCTTATCCTATATAATAAAGAGGTAATATGCAAATTGATCATCACACCCTCTTGTCACAAGATGGCCTCCCCACATCATCACAAGATGGCTGCTCCACATCATCACAAGATGGCCCCCCCATTGTCATAAGATGGCCAGCAGCAGAGGGCAGTTGGGGGCAATCAGGCTTGCAGGGGAGGGCAATTGGGAGCAACTGGGCCTGTAGGGGAGGGCAGTTGGGGGTAACCGGACCAGCAGGGAAGCAGTTAGGTGTCAATCAGGCCAGCAGGGGAGTGGTAAAGGACAATCAGGCAGCCAGGCAGATGAGTGGTTAGGAGCCAGCAGTCACTAATTGTGAGAGGGATGTCTGACAGTTGGACATCCCTCAAGGGGTTCCAGATTGAAGAGGGTGCAGGCTGAGCTGAGGGGGAGGGGCACCCTTTTCCAAGTGCATGAATTTTATGCACTGGGACTCTAGTATTTCTAAAACACTTCACTGTTTCAAAGCACACTAAAATCACCCATGCCTTTTATTAATTGAGGTATAAATAATATGAATTTTTATTTTAGTTTTCCCAACTACCATGAATTAACACCCTCATTTGACAAACAGAAACATTCTAAGAGATTAAGGTTTCCAACTAATGCATCACAGAATCAGGTCAAAGTCCCAGATTCTTTAGGCACCAAGGCCAGACTCTTTAATGTTCTGCCTATGGATAAATGCCTGAAGGTCATGGTGTGCAGAGTAAGATTTCTGGGCTCTGTGTGCCCAGATCTGGCCACAGACTAATAAAGAAAGCTGAACTAAAATAATCACAGGCAGTAGTCAACCTCTCTTAATCAACTTTATGTTTTTAGTTACCCATTTTAAGAAAAACACATCACAGCAATCATTGGCACAGTGCATGACAGTTTCCAAAGTTCCTTCCTATCTCCCCATTTGATCTAATATAGTTCCTGAAATACATCTTGGTAACTACCTCTTATCTAATGTGCATGCATTGTGGGTAAAAAAGTTCAAGGTCAAGGGGGCCATGTTTTTGTTTCTAATAGATAACATATATCTATCTTATAGTCTACTGCATGAATTCAAAGGGATCTGTTTCCTTCACTTGTACTCAAGATCACAACTAGCAGCGGGCTTTTTTCAGATGTGACCTATTTCTGACTGTTTTCCTAACCCACAAAAACCACAGACAACAAAGCAGCTCTGACTCTCTTTTTACAACCCAGCACCCTTCAGAGGTTTGCCTTTGGAAGTAACACAGTTCCAGGGTCCTCAGAGTCCCCAGGTGAGGGTCATGAGGTGCCAGCCACCAGCACAGCAAGACTGGCTGATCACATTCAATAGCTGGGATTCCTCTTGCATAAAGGAATCCCAGCTGGGATACATTTGCATAAAGGGCTTGATGGTAACTTGATTCGGTCTGCAAATAATGACACCTCAAACGCTAGGGTCAAGACACTCTCCATGTCTTTGGCAACTGTCCTTCGGCAGGAGTGCAGGTCAAAGGCAGCCACACTGTTCAGTGTGGAGCATCACAGCGAAAATGGAATCTGATAGTAACATCCCAAGCAGCACCAGCACCCAACAGAACAGAGAGGATTTCTGAACAATGTTAGACCATGAGCGGATTCTCATGGGAGGGAAATGGTCCAGCTCAAAACAAACTTAATGTCTGTCCCAGTTGTAACATTGAGAATTCTCTCACTTCTACCATGAAAATGTTCTGTTTGGGTTCTGAGAATATTTAGAAAGTGAGCTTACATAGGACAACTGAAATTTCCAGACTTGGAGCATCTAAATGCTCAGTCAAAAGAGAAATGGATCTGATTCCCGGGAAACGCTTCTAAACAAAAGTGAAGCACAGGAGGAGGTGATTTGCAGAAGAGCCCTGGGAGATCCCACCCAACCCTGCTTGTCCTGATTTCTCCCCTGTATACTTTTCAATATGGCTTCTTCCACATCAGTTTCAAAATGCCCAGCTGCATCTGAAGCAATACCTACTCTGGATGAGGCCAAATCCCCCCAGAGTATGTCAACCCACAGCAAACTTTCCCAAAAAGGATGCCTTCTTCTGGAAGCCCGGCTGCTGGTGGAAATGGAGGTCAGGTCTGGGAGCTAATCATTAAATCTATTTGTGTTTTGCTGTCTTACCCATAACATGTCTAACTGATGGATACTCCATATATTTACTGAATATTACCGGCAGTTACAGAGTTTTAAAACTGAAAAAAAATCTCAAGATATATTATCTTCTGTTCATCTTATCTCTCAGACATATCATAGTGCCTATATTTCCCTACTAATCCTATCTAATAAAAGAGTAATATGCAAATTGACTATCACTCCAACACACAAGATGGCCACCCCTCTATGGTCAAATATGGCTGCCCCCATGGGGACTCAAGATGCCACCACAAGATGGCTGGCAGGGGAAGGCAGTTGGGGGTGGTCAGGTCTGCAGGTGAGGGCAGTTAGGGGTGACCAGGGCTACAGGGGAGGGCAGTGGGGGGCTATCAGGCCTGCAGTGGAGGGCAGTTAGGGGTGACTAGGCCAACAGAGGAGGACAGTTGGGAGCACTCAGGCCTGCATGGGAGGACAGTTGGGGGGTGGAAGGAGAGAACCCAGGCCTGCAGGAGGGCAGTTGGGGAGACCAGGCCTGCAGGGGAGGACAGTTAGAGACAACTAGGCTGGCAGAGGAGGGCAGTTAAGAGGGACCAGGCCTGCAGGGGAGAGCTACTGGGGGCAACCAGACCTGCAGGGGAGGGCAGTTGGGGGCAACCAAGCCTACAGGGGAGAGTAGTTGGGGGGAACTAGGCCTTCAGGGGAGGGCAGTAGGGGTGACTAGTCCTGCAGGGGAGGACAGTTAGGGGCAATTGGGCTGGCAAGGGAGGGCAGTTAGGGGTGACCAAACTGGCAAGGGAGGGCAGTTAGGGGTGACCAGGCCAGCAGGGGAGGGCAGTTAGGGGCAATTGCCTGGCAGAGGAGCAGTTAAGCGTTGATCAGGCTGGCAGGGTAGTGGTTAGGGGGTGATCAGACTGGCAGGCAGAAGTGGTTAGGGGCAATCAGACAGGCATGCAGGCAAGCAGTTGGGAGCCAGCAGTCCTGTACTGTGAGAAGGATCCCAGTTTGGAAAGGTGCAGGCTGGGCTCCCTCTGTGCATGAATTTCATGCACCAGGTCTCTAGATAAAAAATAATGAGCTATGGTACTGAGAGCAACTGTGTTATATTAAATCAAATGGATTTCATGAGATTTCTTTAATTGTATTTTTCAGTCAAAATCCCAAAGCAAAAGTTTATTTCTACATACACATGGGGGTTGGGAGTACCTGGCAAAGTAGTAAGTAACAGTTACAATTACTGTAAAACAGGGGACCTGATCCTCACCAGACTCTCTTTTCAATCGATGCCAACATCGGCACTAAAGCTCACATAAGCCTGGTTCCTCACACAGTATCATTTTTCCTCTGCACTTTATCTCCCAACATCTCCCACCTCCCTCCAACTCTGACACTCAAGCCAACAGGCCGTGGGATGACAGGAAGGGGTTCAGGTGGACACCCTGGCAGGAGGAGTCCTGAAGGAAGAGGGGAGAGGAGCCTGACAAGGGTGTGGTCATGCCCACTCCCACTGCAGCCGGCTGATAAAACTGGCTCCATGGGCTCAGACAGGATTAAGTGGGAAAGCACAGCACCTCCGGAGCAGGCAGTTCAGAGCAGTGAATCCTTTTGACAAAGAGCAGAGCAAGGTGAGAAAAACAGAAGCAGCCTGCAGTGGCGACTGCCGGGCAGAGTTTTCTTCTTTCTTGAACACAAAGCATCCTTTTTCCTATCACCTCTTCAGTTTAGAACAAGCTATCAGTGACAGGGTCTGATTTCCAAAGCGCTTTTCTCTCACACCCTCAATGCTACAGGATGTCAACTAAAAGGTCTGGGAGCTAAAAATAATACCACTTGTCTGTGAAGCTGAGCACAGAGGCAGAGTGCTATTCAGGCCTTTGTCTCAGCCAAAGCAGAGTGGGAGGTGACAAAAACCCCAAGGACAAATCCACTGGGGACTCCTTTCTCTGAGTCTCAGAGATAAGTAAGAAAGCAGTCCAGCTGATGTGCCCAGGGGTATGACCTCTGTAGTTTACATAAGCTTGAAGTGCCTTGGGTCAAACTCAGCAAACAAAACAAGGGCTCCTACAAGCTGGTGGGTGTCAGACTGTAATCCAGGGATGTGACAGACAGAAGGACAAAGTGGAGAGAAGGCCCTCAGTGACCCTAGAAGAATAGCTCTGAGTCTTGGCAGGACAAAAAGGAGATGGAAGGCAGGAGAATTAACTTGCCTGCTCTCTCATATCAGAGAGGCCTTTGGCAACTGTGGGTCTCAAGAGAAGTGGAAGCCAGGGAGAGAACAAGTTACTTCGGAAGTTTCTAAACACAGAAAGTGAAATTCAAGAAACCCAAGAAGCCAGCGGCAGGGAAAAGACACGATCCACCTAAGGCAGAGCTAAGAGGCTTTTCCTGGCTCTTCCAAGGTCCAGCACATGCCATCAAATCCTGGAAACAACACAGGACAGAAATCTTCATGGCAGCCAGGAAAAGGAGGAAAGCTTCAGGTAAACAGGTTGAAGAAAACTGGTTTTGAAGACAAGTGTTGATCTAGCATATAGCACTTTTATATGCTCTTTACCCCTTCCTGCTGGGTTAGATTAATCATGTATCCTTTCCAGCATTAATGTCGATTCTTTTTTTATTTTATCCTCACCCAAAGATATGTTTATTGATTTGAGAAAAGGACAAAGTGGAGAGAAGGCCCTCATAAACATTGATGTGAGAGAAAAACATCTATCAGTTGCCTCCTACATGCATCTAACCAAGGATCGAATCTGCCACCTAGGTATGGGCCCTGAGTGGGAATCGAACCTGCAACCTTTCTGGTGTACAGGTGACACTCCAACCAACAAAGCCACCTGGCCAGGTCAATGTCACTTCTTAATACAACTTTAAGTACAAAACTGCCTATCGTATATTTGAATATCCCATGAGTGATGCCAATAAGAAGATATGCAACTCACTATTCCAGGAAATGGATCCTTTAGATATTTGTTCAAAATTTTCCACAAATGGGAGACACAGCACATTCATTTCACTCTTCCCCAGAACCTAGGAGAGCACACTCTCTGGTTCTCTGACTTTCACAGCTTCTTCTCAAGGGTCCCAGGTTTGGCAGGGGGCTAGGGATGCATGAAGAGCTTCATGAATCTCACCACATGTGCTTCTCGGGAGAATTAGCCTGAGAGCTAAAAGCATAACTAACCCACTGTCAATGGAGGGACCTCCAAATACAGTTCTGTCACTATGTCACTCCATCTTAAAATATATTTATTTATCCTGTCAAGGAAAACTTACTAAATGGGACCTGTTTAAAAGCGGTATCTACTTTCTCCAGCTTTGTTGCAGACAGTACCACTATACCAAGCAGGCCCATACCCCTGAAGAGGGTGGTTATCTTATCAGGATGGAGAACTTAGCAAAAGGATGGTGTACTCATTAAACCTGAGCTTTCCCAGTCTTCACACCTCCCACTGGTATTTGATCCTGGCTTTCCAGCCAACCTGTTGAACACCATGAGGAAAGAAAAACTGTCAACATTCCAAGCTGAGAAGGAAATAGCATTTTTGAGATAAAATTTTCTCTGTGGCGGATGTATATTTAGCTTTATCAAATGTCTTTCCTCAACAGAGTTGCAGAGCAACAGATTTTATAAAATAACAAAACCACACATAATCACAAAAGCTAAAAACACTCCCTCTGAGATTTCCTGCTGAGAGGGTCATGAGATAATACCCTGGAGCTGGTCATGTTTCTAAGTTCTCCCATTATAATTGTGTAAAGTTTCTCTGCATGCCTTAATTTTCTCATTACCAACTTTTCTTAATCCAGGCACAAATAATTGGATCTGAATATTTATGGAAAAATGGTTGGGGCTTTAAAATATAGCAATACCAAATAAGAAGAAAGGAACAAATACACTTAATGTCTTAGTTTGGGTTCCCCAGGAGCAGACTGGACTTGGGAAACAAGGATTCTAGTGCACATAGGTGGTCTGTGGGGAGATGAGGAGAATAGAGAGATCTTTGGTAGGGAAAAGGGAAGTGAGATGAGGAAGAGAAGAAAGCTATAAAGGTGGGCTCTCAAGCCAGCTACAACAACCAATAACTAAAACCTACTCCTGCATAGACACCCATGAAAACACATGCCTCAGAATCCCCCTGAGGGGAAAGGTAGCTAGGGGTTTCACACCAACTCTCATCATACACTCTGCAGGAATCCCAAAGGAGCAAACTACCACTCCTTGTGTGGACTCCAGCAGGCTCAGAGCACTATACCTAATATTGAATTTTCTCTTCCTATGTCAGATGGGTTTTTTGTTGTTGTTGTTTTAATTTATTATGATTATGATTAAGATTATGATTAATTTCAGAGAGCGGAAGGGAGAAGGAGAGATAGAAACATCAAGGATGAGAGAGAATCATCGATCAGCTGCCTCCCGCATGCCTCCCATTAGGGATCAAACCCACAATCTGGCTGTGCCCTGACCAGAAATTGAACCATGACCTCCTGGTTCACGGGTCAACACTGAACCACTGAGCAACACTGGTCCATCAGGGTTTTTCTTTTTTCTTTTTTTCTTTTTGTATGTGGGGATGGCAGGAGGTTAATGGCCAACCAGTAACAGAGCATTTGTGAAAGAAACAACACAGATTCTACATCTCCCCATAAGTATGCATATCACAGTCTGAATGTTTCTATCTCCCCCACCACCAAATTCATATATTGAAATCTCCATGCCCAATGTGAAGATATTAGGAAACAAGGTCTTTCGAGCCCTCATGAATGGGATTAGTGCTTTATATAAATATAAAAGGGATTACAAGGAGCTCCCTAGTCCCTATCACTATGTGAGGATACAATGAGAAGTCTGAGGTCTAGAAGAGTGTTGTCACCTGACCATGCTGGTATCTTGATTTCAGACTTCTATCCTCCAAATCTGTGAGAATTAAATTTCTGTTGTTTGAAAGCTACCCAAACTGTGGTATTGTGTTATAGCAGCCAGAACAGACCAAGCCAGACAGTCATTTTTAAATCTCAACAATACTGAACTTAGTTTGGAATAGTTGTTAGATATGGAAAACACACAATTTCTATTCTTAAATGAGAATAAGATTTGATCAGTTAAGTTTAACTTAAAATTGCATCTATGTATTTATATATACTCTGTTTAAAATACAGCAGTTGCCATCCTTTTGGACCTCATGGACCACCAGTTGGTGACTGCTGGTTTAGGGCAGAGATAGATAGATAGATAGATAGATAGACAGACAGATAGATGATGGATGGATGGATGGATGGATGGATGGATGGGTAGGCTGATAGATATTTGAAAGAAAAACACATTACCTGCCTTAACAAATTTATGATCAAGAGTTAAGGCAGAAATGTAAAAATATACCATAAGACAAGGTATAATGTAATTTCTAAAAGCATAAATAGAGTGCTGTTCATCACCAAGGATGGATCGATAAATTCCAACCAGGTGAAAATGAAGGGAACATTTTATGGAAATAATTCTGGGTTAGTTGTAAGCCAAGTTGGTTCTATCTCTAATAGCAACCTCTCTCCTCATGGTCAAGCCCACAGCTGGCTTCAGCTGTCCACATTCTGTGGCTCAGAGGATTCCTCCAGGTTGCAGACTGTGCTTTAAGTCTTCCCAGCTGTGGTCTAAAGCTCTTCCCTGAATTTCCTTGCAGGTCTTTGCCCTATTGTATGCCCACCTGCCAGTCTTTAGCTTCACCATCACCCTGAATGTTCACCCATTCAGAGAAGAACATGCACCCCAGTTCTTCTCCCTCAGGATTGTAGGTATATCCCATACTTCCAGAACTCAATCAGGTCTCTAGCTCTTCAGACTTCGATCTGGCCCAGGTTTTCCATCTGCATATGAGAATCAACTAGATACCAGACAGTTTAGGTCTTGAATTCCTGGCAAATAAGTAAATATACACCCAGACAGACTTTGCAGGGAATGTGGGAAGGTCTAGAGAGGAATAGGCTTCCCTTACATGAAGAATCGGGTCTCAGCTCATACCATGGGGGCTTTCCCTCGGTTCTCTTCCAGCATCACTGTTTCCCGTGGTTTTATTATGTGTGCCTCCATAAATCCTGAAACAGTGCTCCAGACAAGTCATGCTTGGCAGTCACTTTATGTGCCTTGATAAATTATGCCTCACACCCTTTTATTGATTGCTGTCTACTCCCTGGTGTGTCCTTTCAATTCTCCTTCCTATCTAGCCAGCAAACACTTACTCTCCAAATCTTCCATGTGACTTTCAACACACTCTTCAAATAGCCCCTCCTCTCCAAAGTCATCTCTGCCCAGCATCCTCCTATCTTAAGCAAAGTTGATTTCTCACCTTTTTGTGTCACCTACCTTATAACCATTATTTCTGTGATCATTGGTTTACTTGTCTGTACCTCCTCCTGGACTTGAAGATTCTCTAAGGTAGAGAGTGTGTCTTATCTTTTCCTTGTGGACCTGCCCTCCATATTGTGCATAATACCTGGCCCAGAGCAGTACAGACACCAGCCTGACCAAGGCAGAGGATGTTGGTTAAAAGAAAGGAAATTAATTTGTCCACATGGGATGAGGCCAACATCTGGAACACATATGCATTCAAGTCATTAGATAGGAAGCAGGAGGAAATGAGAATAAAGTAATCAGTTGGAGATCTTTCCATTGTCTTTCATTTGGACCCATTGCCAAGGTTAATAAAAAATAACTTGGAAGCTTCTTCATTCATTCATTTCAACTGTTGGTGTGAGTGAACTTCCATGATACAACACATGGCCTTGCCAATATCTCTTGATTAATCAATCTACTGTATTCTTCTCATAAATGAAAAAAGGACCTTGATTTTATCTGAATGTCACTGAGGTTTTTGTTATGAATATTAGCTCCTGGGTTCCTTCATTAGCTGTTCTTAATGCGTAGGGCATTCTAGATATTAGAATTTAAAAATGATTGAGGAGGTAATGTGAGCACAGTACTATGAATCCACACTGCACATTTCATTAGCAGTGACATAGTTTTAAGTGATTAGTATCACAGATGTACTGATATAATAAAATTTCTTTGAATTTCTTTAATTCTCCAGAAGCAAATTATAAGTGTCAGATACCAACTATACTCTTTTGAATACTGAAAAATGAGGCGGGTTTCCCTGCAAATCAGTTCCATAAAGCTAAAGAAACATAATCTTTCATTAATTCTAGGCAGTGATGCTGAAGATGGGGAGAGAAGGCAGATATACTTTAAGGGTTAGATGACAATCTCTAAAATGTTGTGAGTGTGAGTATATGTGATTTTGAGTGTTTGCACAGTTGTGTCCCAGATATTTTGATACCCATGAGGAGAATCCTACTCCACATGGGGAGCCATTCCTACTCATGAGAGAGGATGTAGAATTAAGGTTGAGATGTGTTCAGTCATAACTGACACCCACATGGATAGAAATGTGCTGAGGAAGAAAGAGAAAACACAAAGGAAAAGAGGGAAATGACAAGACAGTCACAAAGGTTTAAAAGGAAAATGGTTTCCTTTAAATAGAGAAATAGCCCCAGAACACTCTCCAATAAGCTGTTTGCTATGTTCTTATTTTTGACAAATGGGACCACATTACTGCCTGTCCAAACAGCGCCGGTCTCAGGCCAAACCCTGGCTTGAGAAATGAAACCCACACAGTAACAACAGGTTTCCTACCACAGCCATTGTGTTGATACTGGAGCAGATTAAAACAGATGTTTCCTGTCAAATTGTGACTCCCTCCCTCCAAAGAACACATTAGCATCCTCAATCTCTTCACCCCACACCATGAGACCAGGGGTTCCATGCACCTGGATTTCTCCTAACCTTTACTGCTCCAGTGGTTAGGTCAGTTATCCCTAAACAACTTAACATGCTCTGACAAAGTGTCTTCTTCTCAGAAATGGAATGTGGCACATAGTTTTCTAAGAGGAAGAAACTATTAAGAAAATGGCCTCTGAAGCCAATTAGAGGAAAAGGAGCCTCTGCTGTGTGCCTGCTATGACCAGTTGACACTCTTGGCTTAAAAATACCTAACACCTTTAGGGCAGCGCCCAGAGAATATCTAGAAATTCCTGTGGAAATGGAACTCATCAACAAAGGGTGATTTCATCAATTAAGGAAAACCCAGTCCCTTGTGGAAAAAAAAATTGGCAACTCTTCAACAATGCACCCTTTCCTATTTTAGGAAGTGGAGAGCACTGAGTCAACAGACTGTAGGAAATATTAGCATGTGCTATTTGTCAGAATCAAACTATAAATGTCTATTAATTCTATGGGTCTCAACTAAGACACTGGGAAGCATAATATATATAAGGTTCCCTTCCAGTTGCCAGAAACATTCTGATTTAGAGAAAGTACTTTATCCAACAAACGATTCAGTAAAGTTGAAGGTTTAGATAAAAGATAAGGTAGACGATGTTATCCTATCTAATAAAAGAGTAATATGGAAATTGACCATACCTCCAATCAAGCTATGCCCACAGCCATGCCCACCAGCCAATCAGGAGCAAATTATGCAAATAAACCCCAACCAAGATGGCTGCTGCCACTGAGAGCAGGAGGGAGGCTTGGGTTTCCCTGGCAACGAAGGAAGCCAAGCGAAACGCCTGCCCTTGCCAGCGTAGGCCTCCTCTCAATGCTACAAAGTTTCAATTTTAAAAGATACATAATCCCAACAGAAACGGCAGCTGCCATGGAGCTGGAGAGAACAGAAGATAGGGCTGCTGGGGCAATAGAGAAAGCCAAACATCTGCAGCCCTAGCCTAGGCTACAAAGTTTCAAACAGAAATAGCTGTCACCACAGAGCAAGTGAGCAGAAGGCTTGGCTCCACTCCAGGCTACAAAGTTTCAATTGTAGAACATAAATTAATCCCAGATCCCAGGGCCTCTGCTTGGGTTACTGGGGGGCGTGACCAGCCTGCAAACCACCACAGGCCCTTTGCCCAGGCTGCCCCATGCCCCAAGGGAACCCCCAACCTGATCCAGGACACCCTTCAGGGCAAACCAGCCAGTCCCCACCCATGTATCAGGCCTCTATCTTATCTAATAAAAGAGTAATACACAGATTGACCATCACTCCAACACACAAGATGGCTGTCCCCATGTGGACACAAGATGACCACCACAAGATGGCCAGCAGGGGAGGACAGTGGGAGGTTCCAGGCCTGCAAGAGAGGGCAGTTGTGGGCCATCAGGCAAGCAGGGGAGGGCAGTTGGGAAGGACCAGGCCTGCAAGCAAGGACAGTTGGGGATGATCAAGCCTGCAGGGGAGGGCAGTTAGGGGTGACTAGGCCAGCAGAGGAGGGAAGTTGGGGGCAAAAAGGCTGGCAGGGGAGCAGTTAGACATCAATTAGGCTGGCAGAGTAGTGGTTAGGGAGTTATCAGGCTGGCAGGCAGAAGCGGTTAGGGGCAATCAGGGAGGCAGGCAGGTGAGCAGTTTGGAGCCAGCAGTCCTAGATTGTGAGAAGGATGTCCGACTGCAGGTCTAAACGGGCAGTCGGACATCCCTCGAGGGGTCTCAGATTGGAGAGGGTGCAGGCTAGACTGGGGGACACCCTCCTGCCACCACCACCCCCCCGTGCATGAATTTTGTGCACTGAGCCTCTAATAACAGCTAATATTCATTGAGTTCTTATTCTGTGCTGGTCACTTTACAGGTATTATTCCATTAAAGTTGCATGATAAACTGATTTTGTTTAATACTCTAATTTTCATTTGACAGATAAGTAAACAGGCACAGAGAGGTTAAGTGAGTTCCCTACTTTTAAACAGCAATGGTAGAGCTCTCTCTTGGACTCAGATGTTTGTGAATTCTAAGCACATACTGTCACCACATTGTACTACATTTTTACTCACAATACTAGTAGATGGTGTGCTCCAGAATGTTTTCTCTTTTCCTAACCTGGCTCATCCCTGCTATCACACTGAGCAACTACTATGGTCAAAGCATTGCACTTATATTAAAAACCAAGATAAAAAAAATAAAATGTGGCTCCTGTTCTCAAGGAGCTCGGTTTAGAACCTGAGAGACAGAAGTTCCATTAAGCCAGAAATCCTGATCCTGATCCAAATCAATGTAAGTGGCTCTTCTCTGCATTCTCATGGCCCCTACTATGGCATTCCTCAGAATATCTGTCTCTATCGCTAAATCATAAATTTTTTGAGGCCAAGGGTGAATTGTATTCAGTTATAACACTAACCCAAAGAAGGCACTCAATAAATGTTTCTTGATAAGTGCGCAAACTGTAATCAGCAAGTGACGTCAAATGCATTTTCAGGGAAATACCCATAAATCTAGAATAGTGGGCAAATAGTTTAAATACAATAGCAGGCGCTGGCAGTTGCTCACCTAAAGTCGTTCATGCTGATTTCCTCTTGAACAAAACCATGACTTTATTATTTATCCTTGGCAAAGGTGAATGTATTATAGATCAAGACAAATATGCACTGGATTGATTCCTTACCTTTAAAAAGACAAATAAAAGGCAGTCCATTTTCTTCCATTGGACCATGTCAGATGTGGGGCAAATAGCTAGAATTGCTGGACCTTCCCAGAAAGAAAGCTCACCAAGGACCAAGACCGCACTTCTGAGGATGACAGATTCTGGCTCCTTAATGACAATGCTGAGGCAATGACATAGCTCCCCACCCCAATTGCACTGGAGCTAGCTCTTTCTAGATCTTTTAATATGTGAGAGACACCCTTCCCTTACTGTTTATATCCTTTGGAGTTCAGTTTTCTGTTACTTGCTACTAAAAAAATCACCTTGCTTCCTTCCCAAAAACCTTGCTTCCCAATTTTTGTTGCCATAACTCCAAAGGTAAGGACTAGTGTTACTTCCATGTGTTTTTTCCTACTCTGGGCATCAGTTTATTTATATGTAAAATTGGTAAAATAATACTTTTCTGATTAGGTTGAGAGTTGATTTTAGATATAATCTTCTTACTCCTCATTATTATTAACATCATCATCATCGTTTGTCATCAACCTAAGTTCTTTAGTCTAAAAACCCAAAAAATTTCAGCACGTCAAAATTAAAAAGAAAACTATTTTATAGCTACATAGCCTACAATATTCTACATAAATGTTTAGAATATCACCTAAACCTATGGCAGAGACAGCTAGCTATCCCTCCATAACCATTCTCTTCTTATTTCTTGATAGGAAAACCCCTGATTTTGAGTGGTGCACACAGCCATTCAAAATAAAGACTCCATTTCTCAGCTTCTCTTGCAGCTAGGGGTACCCATTATCCTTAGGTTCTGGCCCATGGATATAAGCAAAAATATCAATTTTCCAGTGAACATCTTTGAAAGGTGAATAGATAGCATATTTATTCCCTTCACCCTTCTTCTTTATCCTTTCCTCCAGAAGCTGCCTAAAATGTAGACATGATGGTTGGAGTTCCTGCTATTTTGAAAAATGAAGACAAGGACTACACCCAAGGGAGGCAGAGCAATGAGGAAGAATGAATGTGGGTCCCTGGAGCTCTGTATAAAAAAAACCACTATACCAGCCCTGACTACTTCCCTTCTAGATGGGGAAATACAGGTTTTGAAAAGGAATGATGATCAGTGGTGAAGTCAGATGTACCAACACAATCACACCCTCAAATCACATGTGACATCTCCCTGTAGTCAGCCTCAACCTGGCTCAATGTCAGACCCATTCAGAGCCACAAGCCAACCTCTGGTCTCTACTTACTCCAAAAGTTGGTCCACAAATCTAAATGGCCTGGTATAAGTCAGCTCCCATTCTCAAATTCCTCATGCTCCTGGCACCCACCTGTTTTGATAAGATTCTTATAAATAAACCCTATTTGGGAAGGAATATCCACCCTTCCTTCCATCTCCCAAGTGTCTCCTTAGTATATGAGAGAAATTGGCTAATGAGTTTGCAGATAAAGAACTCCAGAGGAGCTTATAAATTTTTGAAAAGTGATTATCAAAGCAGGAAACAATCATTACAACAATAAATTTGGATTGAGATGCTAATGTTAAGAAAGGAAGTAGCTAGTGTTACATTAATAAGGAAGAGTAACAAGGAAAGCCACTTTTCAGGAGTCTACACACAGATATAGCACAAAGTATGTTTTACTTATTTTAGTTTTTGGCTGAACTACTAAACAGATTTTGAAATGGGCAAATGCTTAAATTATGCATATTTAAAAAACCTTCTAATTTGTAACAACTTTAAAGAATACTAATAAAAAGGCAAAAAAATCAAAACATTACATATTTTAATGGGATGTGTATATAATGCAAAGTCAAATTTCTATCATCAGAATTAGTGGTAGGGAAAAAAACCTTGAACTCTGTATGGGGATTTTGGCCAGCACACAAGACAGGCATAGATGTGTTTTAAAAGGAAAAACCTCCATGTTTTTCCAGAAAGATAATTTTTCTAAAGAAATGGAGCTTCAAAGGTACAATATTGATACCAGAGGGGAGCATTCCTCATCTTCCCTCGTTGCTAGTGGGAGTGGGCTTCTTAAAGTACTTCTAGAATAAGCACTTCTGGAGGCCCCCATGGGAGGAGGTGATATGGTAGAAAGCTTTATTTATGTGGAATTATACCCCTGGTTTCCAAAATCCCATTTCCCTTAGTCCAGTCATAGAAGAAGTGTAACTGGGGTTTCATTAGAGTAAAATCAAAGCCAGTGTCCAGAGTTTCCCTTCCATGCTGGAGCAGAGTCAAGTACACCTTCTGGCTAGTTGCAATCTATTAGTCTATTGCGTGTGTGGGTCCGAATGGCTGTAGGCCACATGGGAGAATGCCAGGAAGCCAAGCATGAGCCATAAGCTAAGCAAGCCAAGAGGAATCAAGAGAGTGAACTTTTTTGTTCAGAGGATTAAGTTTCCCAAATCTTTGCACGCTTGCAGTGGCCACACCCATTCTGGCCAATAACCTCTATTCCCAGGTGTTATCCAGCTTCATTGGGCATGGGTCTGTCTTGCCTTTGTTGGATCCCTGGGGAATGTGAAGCTGCCCCAATGACATACCTATGATGTCTAGACTTCCCTTTGCTCCTTTTTAAATATTAATAACTAACTAATTATCAATATGTTTTCTAGGGAAGCACTTGATAAAGTTAATTTAAAAAACCTTCTAATTTGTAACTTTAAAGAATACTAATAAAAAAGGCAAAAAATCAAATGGCAATGGGTCTAATCCTGGGTCCCTAATTGAAAAATTCATTATACACACACAAAAGAGCTAAAGAAAATTAACAATCATTATTTACAAAGTAATCTGAAAAACTACCAAATACAGATATTCTTCCAAAAGCTTTGTTGAACTGTGAAATGTGAGCAACCCACAGCAAAAAGCACCACTCACTTGCTAATATCTACATAGAGGATAAAGGATCTAAGTGTAGAAATGGTTAAGTTTTAGTCTCAGTTCCTTAGTGTGAAAAAACTGGAGACCATTCATTAGAATCCACTGTCTATCCTTTGATTTGTTGATAATAGCTAACCTCATTGAGTTCCTGCTATGGACTGGTACTGTTCTCAGTATTATCTATATATTAACTCATTTAATCCTCAACGAAAGGACTGCTGTTATTGTCCTCTAGTAGACGTGTCAAGGGAAGGGAAGCTGAGGATTAGAGAGAGTAACATCTTCCAAGGCAGAGCAGAACACAAGTATCCAGGTCAAATGGTAGTATCATGTGAGCAGCTGGAGCAAGGTTCACCTGCGGCCAACTCTTCTTCAGTTATGGGAGCCAACACATTCCTTTTAAAATTTAGCCCCGTTTCAGCTGGTTTTCTCCCATTTACAGCACAAAAATCCTGACTGATACAATATCTCTGTGAGTCCTGGATAGAGATCTTACATTCTTAAATACAGATACCAACTCACCAAAGAGTGAGTTACTAGAAAACAAACCACTGATGCAATCAGGAACTCTAAAGGACTGGGAATTTCAGATGACAAATTTAAACCTCAGGCTGAAACCTGATCAGAGATGAGAGAAATGGATCCCCAGGTCTGATTCCACCTTCACCTTAGACAAGGCCTAACAAGATTTATTTTTATGTTCTTGTCCCTAAACATGGGCATCTTATTTAAACCCAACCACTAACACATTATTTACTAAAGGAAATCATTGTATTTAATTGGTACCTTTCAGGTTTCTGGTCATCACTGTAGTCTGTCTGAGATTAAAAACTCTTAGAGTGAAGGAAGCGTATCTGTTTAACCCAGTTTACACAGAATGTCACAGAGAAGAGCTGCTGAAACCTGATAAATGCTTCTTGCCCAGCTGCTGCTAGCCGCTGCTAGTGATCCCAACTACCTCAAGCAGATCCTGGGGCAAGGCTATAAAATGCACATCTTGCCTTGAACTCCAGTCAACATTTTCCTGGAAGTTTATGTCAAAGCCAGCAAACCACTTACTTCTTCCAGAGCTTTGCTAAAGTAGTGATGTTCAAGGTCAAAATTACACAACACCTTGGGGTTAAAATTAATTATGCTTGTCTGATGTCATACACACCTTTTAGGCAATATAAGTTCCCTCCTCCACCCCACACCAACCCACACACATCAACCGACACTAGTGACTTTCACTCAAGGTACAATCAGAACATTTTCCTGCTCTCAACAATAAGGAACAGTAAAGAAATTATAAGGCTTGGAATTATGTTACTATACCAGTTTTGACTGCTTCTTTCTTACTGT
Source organism: Antrozous pallidus (assembly GCA_027563665.1). Taxonomy (NCBI): domain Eukaryota; kingdom Metazoa; phylum Chordata; class Mammalia; order Chiroptera; family Vespertilionidae; genus Antrozous; species Antrozous pallidus. The sequence goes on along the minus strand of CM050522.1, from coordinate 38,900,993 downwards.
GTGACCTTGGGCAAGTTACTTAACCTCTCAATATCATAATTTCTCTTTAAATAAATAGAATGTCAATACAGTAATAGTACTTGACTCAAATACTTGAGGATTTGTGTGAAAATCAAACAAGATACTGGAATAGAATTCACTGTAAACAAACAAAAAAAATATGTATCCTCTTAGTCTTTGCTGAGCAGGCAAAACTTTGGGGCAGTTTCTTGATTCACCTTGTACATCTTTCTTAGATACTATTCTTCCTTCAGCCTGATGGGTGAAGTGAAACCAAGGATATTAAGCAATCATTTAAGCAGTGTTCCCTCAGGCCTAGCTGACTACCATCCTGTAAGGCTGGGGTTTAAAATCCATTTAAAAATTTTCTTTTGTTGTTAGAGTTACCAAATCTACCTTAAAATATGAAGCACAGACTAAAAGTGCATGCTCTTTTACTCCAGAAAGATCATCCTCCTTCAATTAAAAGCATTGTCAAGTGCCAACCTTACCTGTGGCCTGACCAAGCATGTTTCAGTTATGCTGGGCTATCATATCTTCCTTGTATATTTTACGCCACCAATAAGTTGGCTAATGACCTTGAAATCTTAGAGCCTCTGACTCTACACATAAGTGTTTTTCAAAGAGGACAAGACTGCAGGGAGTAACTTGATGCTCTGGGTCACCGCAGAGAGGAAGGCAGTGGGCAGCAGCTCCAAAGCCACACAGCTCCTCTGAACCTGGACCATGTTTACTGACGATCTAGTCAATGTAAGTCTCCAGGCTGGTACTAGCTGTTCAGGGAGGAGGAGGATTCTTGAACTCGGTCATAAAGGGAGGTGCTTTGTTTTGTGCTTAATAGGTTTTGATTGTTTTGATCACTTGTACCAAGGTATAATTTATATAAAATAAAATTCATAAATTTATATGTGTATATGTGTCCGTGTATGTGTGTGTACCTATAATAATAAAAGTGTAATATGCTAAATTAGACTGAATGTCCTTCTGGACGACTTAGATGAAGCCAGGGCTGTGAGGGAAGCCTGGGGTCCCCGGTGCCAGAGGGAAGCCAGTGCCGGCATCCGGGGAAAGGAAGGCCTACTCTTGCACGAATTTCATGCATCTGGCCTCTTGTCCTTTATAATAAACGTGTTTGCAAATCGACCAAATGGCAGAATGACCAGTCGGCAGGGGATAACCAGTCGGTGAGGACAGGGCAGGGCTTAGCCAGGCAAGGCACGTGCCATTGGGCAGAAGGAGGGAACAGCAATGAAGGGGTGGGGCAACCAGCGGTGGTGACGAAGGGTATGGCACCGTCCCCTGATCAACCCATCCAGTTGCCTCCCACACAGGGAGACCAGACTGCAGGAGGATATCCCCTGAGGACTCCCAGACTGTGTGAGGTCAAAGGCCAGGCTGACGGACCTCCCCAGTGCATGAATTTTTGTGCACCAGGCCTCTAGTATTATATATATGCCTAATATGCTAATTGCCTCTCTGACCATTCGACCAGTCGCTATGACGTGCATTGACCTCTAGGGGGCAAACTCTCTAACTGGTAAGTTAGCTTGCTGCTGGGGTCTGGCCAATCATGCCTGAGCAAGATGGGCTGGACATGCCCTGAGCCCTCCTGCGGTCCCTCCCCAGCTGGTCAACCTCCTGCATCCCTCCCCAGCCTTGATTGTGCACCGGTGGGGTCTCTCACCTGACCTGCACCCTCTCAGAATCCAGGACCCCTTGGGGGATGTCAGAGAGCCAGTTTCAGCCTAATTCCCTCAGGCTGGGCCAAGGGACCCCACTGGTGCACGAGTCCTTGTACTGGGCCTCTAGTATATGTATATAGTTGTATAACTATTTTGTGTAGCTACCTGCCAAAATTAAGATATAGAACTTTTTTTTCAACCCAGACCAAAGAGTTACCTCATGGCTCTTTGCAACAATAAATGTGTGATAATAAGAAAAGTAACCTTTTCTGTCAAAGAAGGGAGTTTAGGCAACAGTCATTTTGGTTTGTGTGACTTGGCAGCCACCATTTTGGTTCACGTGACTTGCAGCTCCCCTGGGGGTTGCCATTTTGAAATGGCAAAGGTCTACCCCTCCCTTTTTTCTTTAAGTTCGCCAATCGTGTAAGACTGTGAGCCTAAGCTCTAATCAGTCAAGAGTGAGGGACAGATGATGTGCATCAGACATAAAAGACTGAGCAGACAGCTGCTCAGGGTGTGTGCTGCCAGGCCCTGTGCATGCACACCCTCCTCCAGGAGTAAAAATCTTTGCCTTGCTGTCTGGCTCCGGAGGATCCTTGGTGTTCTGCCAGGACCCCTGGTTTGGGGGGCTTGCCTTATTTCTAATGAATGGGATTGACTTTTAAGTTGTATAAATATTTTAAGTCACAGAAACAAAAGGTTATTTAACCAAATGTACCCTTCAAAAACTGAAATTGAGAATATGTACAAAGGTGGGCCATGAAGTCAATGTTCCCATTGGAAAGCAACTGCATGTCACTTAGTTTTGTGCTCTAGACTGGATGTCATTGAAATCCCTGCTTAAAATTAAGGTCTTTAATCCACAGTCCCCCAGGGTGGTGGTAAGGGTTTCTGTCAGCACTAGGTGGTTCCCCCAGGGCCACAGTGACTTGGCACAGGCCCAGGAGACTGCATCAGAGGAAGGGCTGAGAATAGGGTGCTGGACACCCTGACAACTACCCTGTCTTCCTAGAGACATTACAGTGGTAGAGTCCTTGCCAACATGGCAGGCAAATAAGAATGAGTCCTAAGAGAATTAACAGCTTTCCACTATTATGAGTCCTGAGGTACAGCATAATATTTTTAAATTTTGCCCATACCTCTGTGAACCAGGTTATTAAGTTATGATTATTGAATTATTTTTAGTAAAACCCTTTTGATTGTGCCATCTCTTTTCTGCCTTGATCTTGACTAAATTGGCTACAGAGAATTTCAGGGCTGTAACTCCTATGATAAATGTTTTTGTTTTTTCCCCTTTGGAAAAAAAATTTTAATACAGGATACACTTGAACATATTTATCTGCTGTGGCAAAATAATTTACATCATCCTGTAGCAAAAGCTCTATATGGAGAGACTAATTAAATATTAGTTTATCTCTCTCCCACTACCTTAGTCTGGCATGACTGATCTTAAAGACAAAACAGCACAGATCTAAAAGATACAATAAGGACGGAGGTCATCACAGACCAGTCGATACTTGCATGCTTGTAGGATTAACACTGTCTGGATTCCAAAGATCAGCTAAATATGTTCAAGATAAAGCTACAGTACATATTTCAGACTGAGGATTTGTAACAAATAGCATAGACTACATTCTGAAAAATAAGTATTTTCACATGTGTTACAGGCCATTTCTGAACTCAGTATCATAGCCAGGCCCAGCTGCATCATCCTCATACTTGGTTCCTACCCACAACCTCCGCAGAGAATCCTTCCCTGGCTACTCCATTTAAGCAGGATGTTCCATACCACCAGTTATTACTGCCTTAAGTTCATTTCCCATGAGCATGTGTTACAACTTACAATTACAAAAATATCTATATATATATATTTCCTTGTTACTCTGTCTTCTCCATAACTCTAAGTTCCACCAGAACAAGGGACTATGTCTAAGACACAAAAATCCCTTCATAAATAATTCTTATGTAAGTAAATGGTGAACAACATGGGTAGCACAAAAAGCAAAGACAAGGCAGAAGAGCATTAATTCCATTCACCACCATATATATTTGTGTTGCCTCCCTTATAGTCAAAACATTTTAGATCTGGCCCCCCTGCAGTATATTAAAGGATGCTAGCTTCTTTGCGGCTGTAAATATCTCTAATGAGGGCTCTAGTCTGCATGTGTTTGTCTTGTTTTACACAGCATTTGGCACAGCCCCAAGCACAGATGGGAGCTTCATAAATATTATTGAAAGATAATACACAGTATTATTTAATACCTCCTAGTGGAGTGGAGATAGGCCTTGGGCCACAAATGTATTCTGAATGTGCTTTACTTCTCAAATGATTTGAACCAAAATGATTTCAACAGTATAGACTCATCTGCAACCACAAATCAGATATATTCAGAATGACAAAGCCCCAAAAGAATGTCATTTTCAAGCCTGAAACTGTATTATTCCTGTGTGAATGGAATCCTTGTTTTAGCAACAAGGTAAGGGTAGAAATGAAAGACACTATAAAGGTAGACGTGAAAGACACTAAAAGTGTTCCCTCAGGGAACAATGATTATCTGTTAACAATAAAAGTTTGTCTGAATAATTCATCAGTTTCAAGGGCATGGGCCCCCCTTATTCTGGAATCCCAGGCAGTTAGGCAAATGCACCATTTAATTTTTCCCAACTACTCAGTTGTCATTCTTCCAGTGCCTGGCAATTCTGGGCACATTCCTGATTTTATTAATGTTTAAAGAATAACCTACATAGGAAACCACTGTTAAAATTTTGAAGCTGCATTTATTTTACATAGGAAGAAAGGAGCTTAGAAAGCGTCCATCAAGAGCATCCACCTGGGAGCTACACAACAGATCAAATACCCAAAACAAATCACCACATCAGAGCCCCACAAAATTCTGAATCTCAACCAGCAAGCATGAATAATCCTTTTAAATGGTCACTTACATATCAGAACAAGTCCTTTGTGAAATCTCTAGGCAAGGCCTCTGGTTTCTGACTGAAACAGATTTATTGGGAAGGGGGATAAAGTGAAATCAAGAACTACTGGGAAATTTCCACAAGAAAAGAGGACAAATGGTTTTTGTTGTCAGAATGAAACCAGCCTCTTCTGGCTACCCATAGGAAAGTTGGATTATATGCCCAATTGGTTTTTCAGGGATCATCCAAATCAAGTTGTAGTTACTGGGTAAATGCAATAGCAAATTAAATCAGAAGACCTAGTTTCAAATCTTAGGTCCTTTCTTATTAGCTGTGCAACCTTATGAAAGTCACTTAATCTCTCTGATATTTGATTCGACATCTTTAATATGTTGAGAGTAATGCCTACCCAATTACCATACTATTATTGCAAAAATCAAGTGAGATCAAATGTATCAAAGTCGTTCTAAATTATAAGATTCTGTATAAGTGGAAGGTTATTATTAACTACACTCCTACACACTGTTAAATAACTTACCTAACACTCTGGATGTATATAATTCTGGGTTCTTAGTTTCTAAAGGTGGTTCCACTTTTGCCTGTTCCCTACAGTTTTACTGAATATTTTTTAAAAGAAAGGGCATAAGAAAAGGCAAACAGAAAAAACAACAACATAGAATCATATATCCTTCTCTTTGGTGCTACTAGACAAGAAGTTTAAACTGAAGGTGGATCATCATCATGGACTTGATATCACTATCACCTGAGGAAAAGAAATAAATTGGGGGACATCCAAAAAGTCTGTCATTATTTTCCCAGCTTGTGAAAGAATACAAAATCAATTTACAAAAATTAGTTGTATATCTAATTACTAGCAGCAAAACACTGGACAATTAAATCCATTAAACTATTCCATTTACATCAAAATATATAAAAGTACTCAGGAATAAATTTAAAGAAAAAGTAGGTAATACGACTAAACTATAATACATATGTATGAAAAAGTAAACTAAAATGTATGTACAATAAATTAATTAAAAACTAAATAAATTAAAAGATATACCACATTCCTGGACTGAAAATCTCAATATTATTAAAATGCAATTTTCCCCAAATTGCTCCATGGATCCCAATCAAAATCTCAAACAGGCTTTTGTAAAAATTGACAAGTTGATATTAAAATGTATACAGAAATGAGAAGGACCTAGGTCACATAATTTTTTTTTATTGGACAAAAAAGAAAAAGAGTTGGAGGAGTCACTTGATTGTAATATTTACTTTAAAACTTGAGTAATAAGTAAATAAAACTTCAGTAATCAAGACAATATAATACTGGTATAAGGATAGACAAATAAATCAATGAAATAGAATAGAGAATCCTCTAATAAACCCACATATATATGATCAACTGATTTTTAACAAAGGCACCAAAGTGAAAGGAAATGCCTCTCAATAAATAGGGTTAGAACAAATGGATATGAGGAAAAGTGAACTTTTCTCCTGCCTTCCACCACACACAAAAATTAATTCACACACAAAAATTAATTCAAAATCATCAAGACTTAAAAATATCAAAATTAAAACTGCAATGATTCTAGAAGAAAACAAAGGAAATAATCTTTCTGAACTTGGGGTAAGCAAAAATTTCTTATAGAGGCCAAAAAATTATATACTAGCCATTCAAGAAAAACATAATAAACTGAAGTTCATTAAAATTTAAAAGTTATACACATCAAAAGATACCATTAAGAATATGAAAAGGCAAACACCAAGCATGGAAAAAATATTTGTAACACACGTATCTCACAAAAACCTTATTATCCATAACATATAAAAAATTTCTATAAGTCAATAACAAAAAGACAACCCAGTTTTTAACTGAGCATTAAAAATTTTACATTAAAAAGTTACAAAAATGAACAATAAACACAACATCACTAGAGATTAAGATGATACAAATCTAAACCCAAATGAAATGATATTTTACATTCACTAGGATGGCTAAAATAAAGAAGACAATACCAAATTATAATACTGATATAAAGCATCTAAAACTCTCACAGATTGCAATTAAGAATGTAAAAATAGAAAATCGTTTGGCAATTTCTTAAAAAATTAAACATACGTCAACCTACAATCAGTATTCTAATCCTAGATGTTTACCCAAGAGAAATGAAGATGTGTCCACAAAAAGACTTGTATAGAAATGCTCATCACAGCATGATTTACAATAGGTAGTGACTGAAAACAATCCAAATGTCCATCAACAGGAGACTGGAAAAACAGACTGTGATCTAGTCATCCCTTGGTATACTCCACAGCAACAAAAAGGAATGAATGACTAACCCATGTAATGACTTTGGAAAATACATTTTCCAAAACTCACTGAATAGTACCCTTAAGATGACTCATTTCACTATATGTAAATTTTACCGCATGAATAAATAAATAACACCATAAGGAAATAACCACACCAATCCAGGTGGGATTCTGCAGGACAACTGGTCAGGTCTCCTCAAAAATCACTATCATTAAGTACAAGGAGAAAGGATTGTGTTAAATTATAAAAGAGTTAAGGGACATAGCAACCAGATGCAATGTATGGTCTTATATGGTCTTGCTTTGGGCAACAAATCCATTAAAGACATTTTGGGAACATCTGGGAGAAATGTAAATATAATCTTGGTTTCAGATGTATTAATACAAATAAAATGTATTAATACAAAACTGAAGATTGTTGATAGAAAAGGAAAAACAAATTACCAGGCATTTCAAATCTCTTTTTGGTATTACCAAAAAGCAATTATATGATGTATTAGAAATATTATATATTATGCATATTATATTATGCATATTATAATTATTAATATGTATTATATATGTATAGAAGGAGGGCCTATAGCAAATATACATTTTCTATTAACACAGGTAACTCAGGGAAAGGGATGTGATGTTTACATTTATTTATTTGTTGTGTCTTCTAACTTTCCAACAAGTACTGCTTCCATAATAATGTATGCTGCTTGAAAATATTACTCTGAAATTCCTTGTTTTATAAGACAAGGTAAAAAAAGATGGTAGGGATAGGTAGGGCAAGGAGAAAACAACCTAACAACTGGATCTACTAAGTGAATATCTGTTGGGTACATCTCATTTCTTCTCACAACAAACCTATAATTGATCATCCCTACTTTTATAACTTAATAAAAATACAAGCCAGCAGCTTAACATATTATCTGACCTGAAAACCCATGTTCTTTTCACACCTCACTTACATGTTGTTTTATTACTAAACATTTGTGAAGTATTTATTATGTACCATTTAACTCTGTTAAATGTTTTACATGAAATACCTCTCTCCTACCTCATAACAATCTATGTAAGGATGATACTACTATTATCCTCATATCCCCAAAACTAAGAAGTGACAGGACCAAGAATCAAATTCAGCCCACCTGGTTCTACATGTTCCTACCCAGTACACTATCCTTGTCTCTAAGTTCCACAAGTTCCCAACAGAGTATGGGAGAATGAGTTATTGCTAGTGGCAATGCAAAATGACCTCAGGGCCTACCATGAAGTTTTTCACGATGATATCCTTGCTTACCTGTCCAGGGCCGTGCTGGTGGGCATACTCCTCCCAAACCCTCGGACTCCCATCTGACGGAAATATGGAATGCAAGAGAGGTTGGCAGCAATGATGGCCAGGGAGTCAGAAGGGCTCACAAAGAAGCCATTTTGGCCCAGGATCATATAACGATCCTATGGGAAAGAATGTATGAAGATGATCAGACAGAGGCAACTGCTATTAGCAGCCCATTCCCATAATCACCACATTCCTGCCATCATATATTTAAAACAACTTGAATGAGGCCAAAGAGGATATGGGAAACCTTCTTTTAAATCCCTGAATATTGTAAGCCTCAAGATTTTAATGCAACTAAGAATGTGTCATTACTTGTTGAAATATAGATGGCCACCTCAGGTTTCAGTAGCCTCCATATCCTAATTCACATAGTCCCCCAAACATAATGGAAAACAGGGGTGACAGCTAAATCAGCTGGTTCCTTAACATGGTGCTTTCAACAAAACCAGCCATAAATAAAGATTTATTGCATGAATATTTTTTAAAGAAATACCCTTTTCATAACATAATGTTTATCAGGAACTAAGAACAGTAATGGCTAAGTTGCAATACTTATTAAACAGAAGAGCAAACACAGTGCCAATTAGAGTTTATATGCTCCATACATGTTGGCCCCAGATGGGTTCATTGACTATGATTTCCAATGCTTGGTTCATTAACATGGCAAAAGGGTCACGGCAGGCAAAAGACATTTCTACTTACCCCATCAGCGTCAAATGCAGCTCCAAATCCATATTCCCCTCCTTTCATAGCTTCCAGAAGGGTTGTTGCATATGTCAGGTTTGGATCAGGATGCTGCCCACCAAAATCTTCCAGGGGAACACAGTTTATTGCAGAATTGGCTGGGGCTCCCAGCTCATCACACAGGACTTTTCTCACATAGGGTCCCATAACTGAAAAAAGACACACAGCAATGTAAAATCTTTGCAGAACCCCCCCACCACCAAGAGTGTTTTGTTAGAACAAGGATGACTGTTTAGTAACACACACACACACACACACACACACTATATATATGATACAGTATATATAATATTATATATATATATTATACAATATATATATTCTATATATAAATTCTACCAGCTTTCTCAAGACACAACAAAAATAATATTTACATCCATTACTATTCACTGAACATCTACTATGTGCCAGTTAGCTTGTTAGGCACAGAGATCTATTCAATAATCCAGTTACATGAAACTTTTCTCCAAAACTTTTCTAAAATGCTGTCAGAAAGAAATCAACTATTTAATAATGATCCCCTGTCTTTTGCTTTTTATATATTAAAAGCTTTAGCTAAATATATGCAAAAGCACTAAAAGGCTCTAGCAATGTTCTTTGTTTCTGCAATTGTTGTAACTCTGCCAAGTATATAATTAAACACTATAGACCACTGAAGCATACAAAACTAAACACACTTCATAAAATAAATGCTGATGAATAGAGTTTTCCAGTTCAACACATATTTATGGATTGCCTAACATGAAATTCCTGTAGAAATGGAGGGGATCATATTCAAGGGACTCAAAGCACATGGCTCCTGCATTGGTGGGTTCTTAATCTAGTAGTGGGGTGAGTCAAATCTACAGGTGAGTGACTGCAATGGTAAGACAAGCACAATTCATGTGTATTTATAAAATCATCAGATTGAATGGCTTAAGAAAAGCAATGACCACAGGTAAGACTTCCAGAAGGAGACAGAATTTTTGCAGGGACTTGAAAGAACGACATAAATTTGACAGGGGTGAGGAAGGAGATACCATCCAAATGAAAAGAACATTATCAGTAAGGAAATAGAGCCTAAGACAGAATACACAGCATGTTTTGGGACCAGCAAGTAATTCTGTTAGCCGAATTTTATGAAAAGGATTGCTTTCCATTTATTCTTCATTTATATAATACAAATCTCAAATAGTGAGGCAGCTCTTGATTTTGCCAGCCCAGTACTCATTTCCCCTTCCTCTAGTAGCAACATTTTGGGTTTCCTTGGAAGAGCCTACCCCTTTCCCATCTCAATTCATGTGACCTGGGTATGGCTAAGTCCCACTTCCCCAAAAGCTGGGGAGATGACTGAGATCTGTCCAATCAGTGTCCATTCCTCTGCCAGAATGATGATTCAGAGATGGGCATATAGGTAGGCAGTGAGGCTCAAACCCAGAAATATTACTCAAACTATCTAGAAAGAGCAGCTTTCTCTTCTCTGTCCAGATAACACTAAGGAAAGAACCTTAAAGATCCTTTTCTGGTGGATATAACCAGCCTAATAGGGAAGAACAAAAACAGCCCAGACAGAAGGCCTTAAAGTCCATGGAGGATAAGCTCCACACATGAGCTCAGAGAGCTCAACAGATTTTTAGCACCTCACTCCTAAATATGTCAGGGAGCCAAGGATCACCAAACTTTTGAGGAATGCACTTAACATGGGACTAAAACAGAGTAAAGAGTAATTTGAAGGAAACAGAAACTATACAAGATATGTTAGAATAGTAGGGAGTGGTTATAGGGTTAAGCCTCAGACTAATTTGTTGACAAAGCCACAAACAAGTCCCAGTTTAGAGGGCACAGCCCTTTTAGTATAATTAAGCTTGACCTTATGTTAAGCCCTAGATCCTTCCTGAGTAGCTAAAGGGTTGTGGGAGGTGCAGCAAGTTCTACCAAAACAAGTGAAATTCACAAGAACACTGTAACTATGGTGACCACTACCTTGTTTACCTCTGACTATAAAATAAAGCACCAGCTTGCAGTCTGGATCTCTCTCTGTGGCCTCAGCCAAACACAGGAAGATCCTACTAGACCCAGGTTATTCTCTTTGTCTTTTCTACCTCCTTCGCAGCCCTCACTCAGGCTCGCTTAACCCTTGCCTGTGCTGGTGCGGCACAAGACTGGCTAATACTGAAAAGACTAACAATACTAAGCATTGATGAAGACATAGAGAAACTGGAACCCTCACACATTCCTGGTAATGTAAATGGTATAGCCACTTTGGAAAACAATGAGCAGTTTCTAGATATTTATCCAAGACAAATGAAACCATATTTCCCTACAAAGACTTGTTCACCAATGTTTGTAGTAGCTTTGTTTGTAATGGCCAAAACTTAGAAATAACCCTCCTTACATGAACTGGTGAATGTATAAACAAATAGTACATCCCTACAATGCACTACTACTCAGTCAAAATAAGGAATAATTACTAATACAACACCATGAATGCATCTCTGAAACATCATTCTGACTGAAAGAAACCTGAAGAAAAAGGTGACACGTTACATGGGGCTTTCTGAAAAAGGCAAAATTATGCAGGCAGAAAGCAGATGAGTGATTGCCAAATGCACAGAGGTATTTTTTGAAGTGAGGGAAATACTCTGTATTTTGACTGTCATACTGGTTACATACCTATTTATATTTGTCAAACTTAATCCAACTGTATATATACAAGGTATGAGTTTTGCTGCATGTATATAAATTATACCTCAGCAAACCTAACTTATTAAAAAGAAATATAGCATTCATGAAACATGAATAAGAAGCTATTAAAAAAATTACTTGAAAAGTAAAAAAAATTGGGAGGAATTAAAAATGTGATAGTAGGACTGAAAAACTTAATGGAAGCAATTGGAGATGAAGGTAATTAAATTTCCCAGAAAGTATCACAAAATAAAGAGAAGATAAATGGATGGTGGGAGGAAAATAGAATAATGAGAGTATCAGTTCTGTAGGGCCAATATCTAAACAACAGCCATTCTGGAAAGAAATGGGGAAATAATGGAGGGAATCATCTAAAAAGTAATTCAAAATAATTTCCCAGGATAAAAGGGCATAATTTTCCAGATTAACAGGATCCACCTCATACTGCCTGACTCTTTCAGTGGCTGAGCCTTAGGGCAGTGGGCAGGGCTTAGGGTGCCCTGTGCCTTCTGCTGAGTGGCCTCAGGCATGGTACTAGTGGCAGCCAGCAATGGTTATCAGTGTGGCTTCTCCCATGCACCTCCAGGCCTACCACACATAACTAGCTACCAACCTGGAATCACTTCGTAGCTCCTACCAGGTGGCACCAGGCCAGTTACATACAGGCAGCAGCTGATTCTGGCCTGTTTTGGAGCCGTTTCCAAGAGGCCCCAGAACCAATACACCTCATGGCTGGCTTTAGACCACAACAAAGCACTATCCAGTTAGCTCCACAAGTGGCACCCCCAAAAGGTGATCTCGGCAGGCACCAGAGTCCACTGGGGCAAATCCCACTCTACAGGGTCAGCCTGAGCACAGCAGTTCATACATAACTTGTGTTTCATGGCCAGTCTTCACAACCAGTCAGCCTGAGGGTTAACCCCACCCACTGATGTGCCAATAGCAATCAAGGCTCACCTACCACAGGAGGGCACACACAACCCACACAAGGGACACTCATGAAGCACTGGGCTCAATGATCAGGGAGACTGTGTGCCACTGATTCCCACAGGTCACCTACTGCACAAGGCACCCTGTCAAAACCAGGAGATAGAGCAGATCTACCTAATACATAGGAATAAATAGTGTGACAGCGGACTTATTTGTTCAAACTTTGCTTTCATTTGTATCAAACAAAAGGAATTAGAGCCCTGAAGTTTACCGGAGCATTCCAAATAACTGAAAATACATATGTTGTGTAAATATCTACAAAAGCACCATTCCTCATAATCCAGAAATCCCACATGGGTCAAGGTCTCCTTACCATTTCTTGCCCACCAAATGGTAAAAGCCCACAAGCTTACCTCCATGCATAGCATCAACTCGGATCTTCAGTTGGCCAGGCCCAGCCAGCAAACTTTTGATGGCATGAAAGTCAAAGATGGTCCGAAGGAGATTGAGATAGATATCTACTGGGTCCACTATCTCCACTAAGGATAAAAAAGCAAAGGGAAACTGTGACCAGAAAGAAGACTTGGAAGTATAAAAATGAATTACTACCCTAACATATGGATCTCTAATCATAATCCCATCATAACCCCACATATTATGTGAGAAGCAAGTCTATATTTACAGACAAAATCACAAATTAAGACATTGAGATGCTACAAACTTTTCAGGTCATATGGGTATAAATAGTATCAAGTTTTAAATTCTCCTTTGTAAGTGAAAAATCAACCACAAGAATATAATAGTTAAAACTGTGTCCTGTTTTCCTGCTCCCACCTTCTTTCTGCCACCTCCCCCCAAAAACTGCACCCACCTCAGTGCTAAAAGGCATCTTGGCATAGTCAGTGGGCTCTCCTATGGGGCTGGCCAAAGAATGACGCAGCTGGCATGAAACAAATCAAAGGAGTGACCTCAGCAGTGACTCCTATTTTCCAAATGCCATCGTGCCAAACAGACTCAGGTTCAGAATTAAGGATGAGGAATATATTCTGAGTTTGTGTGATGTCTTGTGTGCCCAATCTAGTACCCATTTAAGGGTGAATGCCAGGTATTAGAAATCCTCACAAACACAAATATACTCCAGTGTCCAACACCACCCAATGACCAGGAATCCAAAACAAAGGTTTTCCATTTATTTGACAAATAAATAAAACCAGAATACATTACATTTTTCAAACTTGGTGATCATCCTATCTAATAAAAGAGTAACATGCAAATATGACCATACCTTGGCTCCTGATTAGCTCTGCTACCAGCCAATCAGGAACAGGGGACAGGGCCAAGCAGCCGTGCGCACCCAGCCCTGGGGGCGGAGACAAAGCTACAGCAGTGAGCACCCACCCTCGAGGGCGGAGACCCAGCGTGGCACTCCAGCCAGAGCAGAGAAGACTGAAGGCTCCGGCTGGAGTAAAGCCGCTAGCCGGCCAAAGCAAAAACAGAAGGAAACAACCACAGGGAAGGCCTGGGTCCCAGGTTCCAGAGGAAAACTGGTCCTGGCAGCCAGGGGAAGGAAAGCCTATTGCATGAATCTTCATGCAATGGGCCTCTAGTTACATAATAATACTCGGAAAGTACTTATCCTAGAAAAGTTCCTACTTAACTTTTAGACACTAAGATTTTGCTCATGAGCCTAACTTTAAATTTGTAAATTCTGAAACTTACATGTATTATTTTTCAAAGTTTTCAAATACATGCTATTTTGGAATCCTGAAATACCTAAACTAAGAATATTAGCAATCCACCTTTAATAATTTTCAGTAAACTGAGATGCAATATTTAATGGAAGAGATTTTAATATGTAACATGAAACTCTCTCTTCCTCTGGTCAAATATGCAAAAATAGCCGAAACCAGTTTGACTGAGTGGATAGAGCGCTAGCCTGCGGACCAAAAGGTCCCAGATTCTATTCCGGTCAAGGGCATGTACCTTGGTTGCAGGCACATCCCCAGTAGGGGGTGTGCAAGAGGCAGCTGATCCATGTTTCTCTCTCATTGATGTTTCTGATTTTCTATCCCTCTCCTTTCCTATCTGTAAAAAATCAATAATATATATATATTTTTTATTGATTTTTTACAGAGGGGAAAGGAAAGAGTTAGAAACATCGATCAGCTGCCTCCTGCATACCCCCTACTGGGGATGTGCCCACAACCAACTGAAACCAACGTACATGCCCCTGACCGGAATCGAACCTGGGACCTTCCAGTCTGCAGGCCGACGCTCTTTCCATTGAGCCAAACTGGTTTCGGCTCAATAAAATATATTTTTTAAAATATATGCAAAAATATTTTTCCTTAAATCAATGTACTATGTAGGTCCACTCAAATATATATAATGTCATTACTTTTAAAGAACATAGTTTTTAATCACATTTTGACATTTAAATTAATTTTTAATTAATTTATTTTATTCTTAAAATAAATTTTTTTATTTTATTTACAATATAACTTATATTTAATAGTAGTACATGTTTTCCTTCCCCCCCCAATATCTGCCCCCCAGCCTCCCTTACACCCCAGCACATGTCCCCACCTGCCCCCCCTCCCCGCCCCAGTGTCTTTCATTCATTGGTTATGCTCATATGTATGCATACAAGTCCTTCGGTTGATCTCCCCCAGCATCTGCCTCCCCTCCGCTCCAGCCTTCCCTCTGTAGCTTGACAGCCTGTTCGAGGCCACCCTGCCTCTATATCAATCACTTCCCCCTGTTTCTTTTCTTCAAAAATATCTTGCCTCTGTATACTGAAAACAAACGTATAAGAGCAAAAAAAGTTTGAGTGTCAGTTTCAATGTCCAACTGTTCTGAGTCAATACACACAGCTGATGCGTGAACTTTCAGTTCAAGCTGTGGCTGAAGCCTCTGGGCAGCTGGCACCATGGATCTGTCTCTCGACCAATGGCGTGAGCTGGGCCCTCTCTGGAGAAGAAACCTGGGTCTCCCGAGATAAGTGATCAGTACCGGGACCCCGCCAGCAAGCGAGGGGACCCCAAGGCAGGTGCTGGACGTGGAGGCCACGGGGGCAAAGACTTCTTAAAATAAATTAAAAATTAATCTATATGAACTTAACACCTAAAAATGGTTAAAATGATAAACTTTGTTATATATATATATATATATATATATATGCGCATAGGTATATATATATGTACATATATGTATTTATTTACCACAACAAAATATTAGTCTATAAAATAAAAAGTTATGTCTTGAGTATAGTAAAAATTTTACTCATTCTACAATATAGAATAATGTTTTTGGCAATTTCAATCTGTACTTTAATTCTTAAACCACTTGCCTAAATATATCTGTATTTAGAGTAGATAATACATAGTACCAAACAGAAATGTAAACAATAAGAAAGCAAATATAATTCAGTAAAATCTGAAAGTTAACTCCACAACAGTCATGCTCTTGATCCTTTAAGGTGAAATGCCAAGGATTTATTTGTTTCTAATTAACCTAAACCCTGCTCAACATTTAAAACAGCAAGAACATATCCCAACAATTATCCCAAACAATTATCTGCACATTCTTTTGGGAAGCCAGAGAATCTCTCTACCACCTCCTGGTATCCATAGCACTTTTTTTAAAAAAAACTCATTAAATTAGCAATGTAGCTACAGCAATGAACCTGAATCTGAGTTCGTCAAAGACCTAGTCTCTTGAACAACTAAATAGAATTGTGAAGATACAATCAATCAATAAATAAAACTTTTTCTTGATGGAAATGCCTGATTTTGCCAGTCATCTTACTGTCCTTCCAAACCTAATTGGGGGTGTGTACACGTGCATGCACACATGTGTACATCCCTACACACACACACACACACACTGATTTGACACGCTCCAACTATATTAATAAAAGCAGACTTCCATTGCTTCCAGTAAGTATCACATAGGTTTGCATTGATTTTGATAAGTAAACAATTAATTCAAAATCGTTCAAGAAAAATGTAATAAAGTTGGCCCAAAACTATGACCCTTGAACAATTCATTTCATGCTCTTCTGACCTTAAATATCATGTTGCTATGAACTAGATATTTTGTCTTTTTTAGCTAAGTCA
The DNA here is from genome assembly GCA_027563665.1 of Antrozous pallidus. Lineage (NCBI taxonomy): Eukaryota > Metazoa > Chordata > Mammalia > Chiroptera > Vespertilionidae > Antrozous > Antrozous pallidus. Next base: position 38,884,293 of record CM050522.1, on the reverse strand, counting down.
AATGACTTGTAAAAAATTGGTACCATCTTAACTGTATTTAAGCTTATAGGTGTACCAAATGAGTAAAAAAGAAATATTAGCTTTATTGCTACTTGTATGCTTTCTAGGAAAAGAAAAAAAATCAAGATAAAACTAGAGGGGGGAAATGATATGCACATAAATGGCAGTAATGTTGTTACATAGTGCAATTCTATCTAATATGGAGGGAATATGCTAATTGACTGCCACACCCTCAAAGATGGTGTGTCCGGCCACGTAGCACACCTGCCTCCAGAGTCCCCAGTCCCCTCAGCCCCCAGCTGCCCAGGGCTGGCCCAAGGCCCAAGCAAGCCTCGGATGTCGGCTGCCCAGCCACCCAGGGCGGACCCAAGGCACAGATAACCAGGGCCAGCAGAGGCTTAGAGCAGAGGTATGATGGGGGTGTCGTCTTCCCCTGATCGCTGGGTCGCCTCCTGCCCCTGGGGGCTCCCAGACTGTGATTGGGCAGGATGGGCTGAGGGATCCCCCCTCCAGTGCATGAATTTTCATGCACCAGGCCTCTACTATAAAATAAAAGGTTGTAATCTGAGTATGTCAGAAGTTTTATTCATGTAACAATATAGGATGATATTTTGACAATATCATTCTGGCTCTCTAATTTTTGAACAACCTGCCTAAATCTATTAGGTACTTGTTGAATTTGTAAATTTCCTAACACAGTGTTAGTAGAGAGCAGGTAATTAGTAATTGTGCATTGAATCAAGATGAACTGCATGGTTTTATCTTCCATGGGAAATTGTAGCCCCACAACCAAGCTGGGTCTCCTATTAATTATCTAAAGTATATGGGCATCTCCACCTTAAGTACTTAGAAAAGCAAACACAACTTTCGACAATTCACATCCTATTCTTAGGACAATGAGAAAGTGTCAGCCCTGAAACTTTCCCTATGTGGAAAATGATAGAGAATTTGGAAAGTGGTTTTTGAAAGGTACCAGTTATGAATATCTTGGCTATTCTCATTTTCCTCTACACTACATTCAGATTATATTTATTTATCAAGTGACACTCCAAAGATTGATACTTCAATCACTTTCCCATGTACACTGCTCTGTAGAAACCAGTCAACCCACCCACAGAATTAATCTGACTTCTTAAAAACATAATCTCTGTATTACCTCTAAATGGTTTGAATTTGTTCTCCAGGTCAAATTCTTGTCTTCCTAGGCGAGACAGGTCAATTCGAAGATCAGGACATATAGCATATTCCTCAATTGTTTTGCTGATCTGATAGATTTTGTCTGAAACAACATCTGGTGCAGGACCTAAAAATTGAAAATAATGCATCACCAAACATAAATTTATTTAAATTTTTCATCAGAGAAGTATCATCTCCTCCTTTACCAAGCAGGAGAAAAATTCATTTGTTCTCTAAACAATAGTCAAAAGTCCACAGTTCAATTGTTTCTTGTGTTGTATACACCCACTGTGGAACAAATTTAGTCAGGATCACCTGTTCAATGGAGGTGAATAACTTACATGTTTGTTTGTTTGAATCTACTTCTAAGCAATGATATATCTTCCCTAAAAATAGTTTCACACCTGCCAGGGAGGCCCGGTTATGTAATCAGCTTTATTCAGGATGTGAGACACAAACAGGATATGCATTTGACAGAAGTGAGGGATTCCAGAATTAAACTGCAGTTTCCCAAGGGCACTGAGAGGGAAAAACATATGATTTCTCCTCCCAGGTCTGCTGCCTCATGGATGTGTGAATTTACCAGGGTAAATTATTTTCCCCAACTCATACTCTCTAGTGAATCCTAAGTTTTTAAATGACGTTTAACTCAAAATAGCCCATACATTAGTTGTAATACCACTTTAAATTAATGAAACATAAAAACAACAGTTGTCCTCCTTTAGTTTTTCTTGTCTTCTTAACTTTTATGACTTAATGCACCCTACTTTACATTTTTTGCAAAAAGTTTGGAAATCAAATAAGTAGACTGAAAAATCTAAAATATAAATTATAGAGAACAGATGAGAGAGAGAGAGATGTTAAGACAGCTTTGTATATTAATTTCATCCACCAACTATATTTTAACTTTCTATTAAACACAAATTATTTATTGACTTCTTTTATGTCCCAATCCTAGAGCTGCACTGTCCGATACAATAGCCACTAGCCACATGTGGCTACTGAGCACTTGAAATGTGATAGTCAATTTGAAATGTTCTAGGATATAAAATACACACGAAATTTTGAAGAGTTAGTAGAAAACTATAATACATCAAATTAATTTTATAGTAACATGTTGAAATAATAATATTTTGGATATATTAGGTTAAATAAAATATATTACTCATTTTACCTATTTTGGTTTTTTTTACTTTGTTTAGGTGGCTATCAGAAAAATTTCAAATACATATGTAACTCACAACCTATTTCTATTTGACAGTACTACTTTATGGCATAACAGTGTTACTGCCTCCCAATAAATACTCATTGAACATATGAAAAGAAATAGTGCCTAAACTCATTAAATTGTATACATTAAATATGTGCAAGTTTTGTGTATATCAATTACACCTCAATAAAACTGGAGGTGGAGAAAAAATACCAATAGCACCATTGTAGGTGGGAAAAGAATAGAACCTAGCATATTGTACTGACATTTTTTTGTCATATAGAAAAAGTACAGACCACAAAGTAATAAATATGTTCCTTCTCAACTTCACCCTTTTACAAAACATAAAAAGTAAATAATCTTATTTAGTTTTTGCATTTTTTATGCAAAACTAATGCTCACCGGATTAAAGAATGCATAAATATCCCCATCTTCTGGACACTACAATATGTTATAGTGCTGTCTCTATAAGTTGTTAAGTCTCTATTTGAGTTTTAATGCCAAAGTACACTGATTTTTTAAAGTAAAACAAGTTCTACTGCACGAGATAATTTTCAATCACCCACATAGATAACCTTAGAGCTCATCAGCCACCTGTGTTCCTTGACAATTTCCAAGTTTCTTGACATCTTCTATTCCAGTAATTTTCTTCTTCATTTTAGTTTATGCCTGTTATAGTCATAACTTAAGTAATAATGTCTCTTGAAATCCTTCCTTCAAAAATATCAAACATGAGTATCCTTACCCCACTAATTATTTATCTTCCTTCTATCTTAACTCTGTACTCTGCTGAGCCTGCTCTTCATCATTTAATTAATCCCACGCCATCAATCCATTCTAGTTTCATTGGTATCTTATTCCAGGCAGGGTCCATGATCCACCATTTGAGCTATGCCTTTGTCAGCACAGTAACACAAGCCAATATTTATTGAAATTTACATATACCACATCACACTTTGTATGAAATTTGGCACTCACAAAAAGCAGATGAAGTGTTATTATTATCCCCAGTTTCCAAATGGTGAAACTGAAATTGGAAGAGGTGATCTTAACTAAGGTCGCATATCTAGTAACTGACAGAGGGCAGATTTGAATCTTAGTTGTCTGATGTCAGCTCAGACACTATTAACAACCACCAGCCCTCCTGATGCTCTGCTGTACCCACCCACCCAATATTCCCCAAACACTTATCTGCTCCCACTGTTGACACTTCCATACATTGCTGAAGGTAGTCATGGAGTTATACAAACTGCCTTATCCTAAGAATGCATGTTTAATTTAACCCTGGTTCTCACTTCTCAGAAATCTTCAACAAGTTTCCCAGAATACCTTTGAGAAAACATCTCCATTTATCCTCAGAACCCTTCTCTGTTCTTGCCTTGTGATCTTAGCTAGGCAACCTTTCTTCTTACTTTATTTTGAAGAGATATAGGCAACTATTCCCAAAATTTCCATTCTGCACCCCTCAAAGTTGCTTCTTTCCCCATAATTATTTGAGTCAATTCCTCTTTATTCCATTGTTTCTCTTTCTCTGGAGAACCCTAATACAAGCACCTCACTAGATTTTTTTTCTGAGCTACTTCCTCTTTGCCATGTTTGACTATTAGGAGGTCATTATAAGACTGTGATAACATAAAGGAGGAAAGAGATCATGATGATTAAGGCATATTCTGAACCACATACCTCCATTGGCAACATTAAACTTCACTCCAAACTCTCCCCCAGGTCCTCCAGGGCAGTGGCTGGCTGTCAGGATAATTCCACCAGCTGCCTTGATCTTTCTTATAATGCAGGAAACAGCAGGTGTCGACAAGATGCCATTCTGTCCAATAATCAGTCGTCCAATCTAAACCAGCCAGGAAAAAAAAAAATCAATCCTAATACATGGAATTGAAGTACATTTGAACAGGCAAGTGCCCCAGGCTCTACTAACACATAGTAAATCACTTGGCCAAAGGAACTGTGTGGGCAGGTGTGAGGGGAGAGGGAAAGAAGGCAGAGCTTGGGCATTGTCTCTTCTGCCCAATGTCTCCAAGACCAATTGAAACACTCATATCTAGCAGTGAATTATTAATCTGTAAACTGGAACTGTCTCATTGATCTTCAGTAATTCAAAATATCTGCTTTTAATGACCAAAGGGTTAGTTTGAACCACACAAAAAGTTCTTAGTTGCTGGCTCCAAAGCTGTACATTAACATGCTAGAAATTACAAGAGAAGAAAGAAATGGAGCATTTCTATGCTTCATTCCTTTCTCTGCTTCAGCATAAGTTCACACAGGAAGGGACCTGATTTATATAGTCTTGTTGTCAGTAGGCATATTTTAACTGGACTTGGAACAACCCTCTTTTGAAGGCAGGAAGCCTAGGCCTGCCACTAAATGACAGCATATGCTGGCGACGTTTGGAACACTACCCAACTGTGTGCTCGGCAGAAATCTTTAAGTCATCCATTAGAGTAGCCAGACTTTTTCTATAGCTATAAAACTAACTTTTAAAAAAGAATACAGCTCTGCAAGATATTACCTGGTATGCTTTGTTTTAAAATAGGACCCAATGTCATCTAATCCAGTGGTTTTCAAATTTTGCTACAACTTAGAATCACTAATGAAGCCTAGAAAATTCACCATACTCAGACTGCATCCCAGTCTAATTATATTAGAACCTTGGGGAATGAGGGTTGTATCCAGGAATTTGTAGCCAATGCTCAAACAAGCTCAGTGATCAAACCCCCTCATCACTCATAGTTCCAGCAGCATGAGCATCACTTATGAGCTTGGTAGAAATGCAAAATTTCAAGGCCCACCCAACACCTACTGAATAAGTATCAGTATCTTAACAAGATCCCCTTTCCTCCTTCCAGATAATTCATTTGTTCATTAAAGTTTGAGAAGTATTGATATAGCCCACAAACCAAGGCAAGCTTCAGCACCCAGTTCAATAACAGTTACTTTGGCATCCAAAATAGCATGGTTAGAGGTAGGTCATTGACCAAATGTAACAATGAGGGAAGATACAGAAAAATATATCCTATGGAGAGCAAACACAAGAACTCCAAAAACAAAGCACTCTTGGGATGACTTATATGGAAAAGACCCACCTACCACAATATCTCCATAGTATATTTTTGAGAGGATGAAGCAAATAAATGCAATAATGATAGTAATAATAACAGCTACTGGTTACTTATTAGGAAGGAAGATAGCAGAATTCTATGACAGAAAATAATGGAGTGTCAATTTTAATAACAACAATAGTAATAATAGTTAAGGGAGCTCGGATTTTATTCTAAGTACAACAGGAACTCATCAAAGGGTATTAAACAATGGAAGTGATCTGATACCATTTACATTTTAAAAAATCATGGACTGAGCAATTCAGATGATCTTGCTTAAAAGCAAGTTGTGCCGAGACCGGTTTGGCTCAGTGGATAGAGCGTCGGACTGTGGACTGAAGGGTCACGGGTTCGATTCCGGCAAGGGCATGTACCTTGGCTGCGGGCACATCCCCAGTAGGGGATGTGCAAGAGGCAGCTGATCGATGTCTCTCTCTCATCGATGTTTCTGACTTTCTATCCCTCTCCCTTCCACTCTGTAAAAAATCAATAAAATATATTAAAAAAATAAAAATAAAAAAATAAAAGCAAGTTGTACCTTGTCAGCAAAACATTCCCATTACTTTTCTTGTTCACCACCAACCCAAGGTAAAGCCAAAGTCTTCACCATAGATTTCAAGGTCCTACGTGATCTGGTGCCCATGGCCCGCCATTTCCCTCTGCTCCCTGCTTCAGCTACAGTGGCTGCTTTGTTGTTCCTCAAACACACCAAGCATATCAGGGCCTTCGCCTTCTTTTCCTATACTTAAAGCACTCTTACCCAGGTATTCATATGCCTCCCACTCCTGTCCAATATAATCAGAGATAGCACTGTTGACAGCCCTGTATAATACAGCACTCATTAGTCCTTAATTCCCCTATAGGTCTCTGTTTCTTTTACCCTGCTTTAATCTTCTGTATTACACATATTACCATCTAATATCTTCCATATTATTTATTTTCCCACTATATATAAGTTCTAAGGACTTTGTTTAGTCACTGCTACATATTTTAAAATTCTAAAACAACCTTCGCATGTAAATACATGATAAATATATGCTGAATTAATTGAAAAAAATGAATGATAAATGAATGGCTGCTATGTGGGAAATGCATTGGAGAGTGACAAGTGCAGAAGGAGAAAGATCAGATGAAAGGCTATTATGGCAGAGCTGATTGTGAATAATGTCTTGGCTTAGGCTAGAGACAATAGAGACGAAGATAAGTGATTATATCTGAGATATATTTTTGGAAAGAGAATGAATAGAAGACGTGTGTGGAATGAAATATGAAAGAGAGGAGCTCTGGTAACCAACTTCCAAAATGGCTCCTAATGATCCCTCCCTTCTGGCATTCCTGCCTCTGGGCGGTCCCTTTCCACATTGAATGAGGCAGATCTTGGTGATTAGAACTCTGAAGAGGGAGAGTGTCTGACTTCCAAGGGGAGGCTGTAAGTACCACTTCTGCCTTGCTCTCTTGGATTGTTCCCTCTGGAAGATACTGGTCATCATGTGATGAAGACACTACACAAGGAGCTCTGTGTAGGCACCTGAATGGCGAAGAACTGAGACCTCCTACTAATAGCCAGCACCAACTTGCCAGCCGTGGAGGTGAGCCATCCTGCAGGGTATCCTCCAGCCTCAGTCAAGCCTTCACATGACAAAGCCCCCACCAATGTATGGCTGTGACCTCAGTAGAGTCCCCAAGTCAGAACAACCCACTTTCTGTCTCTCAAAAACTATAAAAATAATACATATTTATTGTTTTAAGCCACTAAGTTTTATGGCAATTTCTTGCATAGCTTTCTACCTTTAGATTTGGATGAATGATGGTGCCATTTATTAAGACAGGAAAGACATAGGACAATAATTACATTCATATTATTATCCAGAGACATAATAAATTATGTTCTACATGCTCTTGTTAAAATTTATTTTTTCACTCAACTCATTTTATTATTAGATACACTGTAGAAGACCGTACAGACACAACAATGAATACAATTTAATAACTTCCCTCAAGAAGTCAGTTTGTGAATTCAGGAACCTGAAAAGGTATTGTAACTTTTGTTTATTGTTTTCTATATATCTTGTTTTTTAGAGTATTTTTATACATTTCTATAATACATCATTTGTATATTATATTGTGTGTTCACCACCCAAAGTTAAGTCTCCTTCCATTACCATCTATTATTCCCCCTTTACTCTCTTCTATCTCCCTCAACTCTACTTTCTCTCTGGTGATCACCATACTGATGTCTGGGTCTCAGGTTTTTCTCACTTAATTCCTTCATTTTGTTCACCAAGCCCCCAAGCCCCCTCCCCTCTGACAGCGGTCAGTCTGTTCTTGGCATCTATGAGTCTGTTTATATTTTGTTTGTTAGTTCATTTTTGTTCATTAGATTCCAGATATAAGTGAAATCACATGATACTTGTCTTTCTCTGACTGGCTTCTTTCACTTGCATAATACTCTCTAGGTCCATCCAATGCAGTAGCAAAAGGTAAGATTTCCTTCTTTTTTACAACCAAGTAATATTCCATTATGGTGATTATCAGAGGGAAAAGGTGTTGGGGGGAGGTAAAAGAGGAGAAAGGGCAGATAACTGGTGATGGAAGGAAATTTGACTTGGGGTGGTGAACACACAATACAATATACAGATGATGTATTATAGAATTATACTGAAGAAATATACACAATTTTATTAACCAGTGTCACTGCAATAAATAAATAAAATGAACTACTAGAACTGAAAAATGAATTTAGTAAAGCAGGATACAAAACAAATATCCAAAAATCAGTTGCCTTTGTATACACTAATAACTGTCTGTAAGGGAAACTAAGAAAACAGTATCATTTATAATTGCATCAAAATAAATAAAATACCTAAGGATAAATTTAACTAAGATATAAAAACCTTGGAAAATTATAAGATATTGAAGAAGGAAACTAAAAAAGATACCAATAGGTGGAAGCATATACTGTATTCATGAATAGGAAGGATTAACATCATTAAAATTTCTATACTACTCAAAGCAACCTAAAGACTCAATGCAATCCCTACTCAAACACACAATAGTGTATTTCATAGAAGTAGAACAAGTATTCCAAAAAGAATTTGAATAGCCACAGTAATCTTGAGAAAGAAGAAGAAAGTTGGAGGAATCATGCTTCCTGATATCAAACTATATATAAGGCCACAGTAATCAAAACAGTATGGCACTGACATGAAACAGACTTATAGATCAATGGAACAGAATAGATAGCCCAAAAATAAATGCATGCCTTTATAATATTTAACAAAGAAGGCAAAGGCATACAATAAGGACAGTCTGTTCAATAAATGTTTTTGGGAAAATTGGAAATATATGTGCAAAAAAAATGAAACTAGACCTCCTTCTTACACCATCCTAATAAAAGAGTAATATGCAAATTGACCATCACTCCAAGACACAAGATGGCTGCCCCCATGTGGTCAAAGATGGCCACCACAAGATGGCCAGCAGGGGAGGGCAGTTGGGTCAGTTGGAAAGGGCAGTTATGGGTGACCAGGCCAGCAGGAGAAGGTAGTGGGGGTGATTACGCAAGCAGGGAGGACAGTTAGGGGTGACTGAGCTAGTAGATGAGGGCAGTTAGAGAAGACCAGGAGAGCATGGAAGAGCAGTTGAGGGGGACCAAGCCTGTAGGAGAGAGTAGTTTGGGGGACCAAGCCAGCAAGAGAGGGCAGTTGGGTGGGACCCAGGCCAGCAGGGGAGGACAGTTGTGGGTGATCAGGCCAGCAGGGAAGGCAATTAGGGATGACAGGGCCAGCAGGGGAGGGCAGCTGGGGGGGGGACCCAGGTCTGCAGGGGAGGACAATTGGGAGGGGACCAAGCCTGCAAGGAAGGACAGTTTGGGGGGACCAGACCTGAAGGGAGGACAGTTGGGAGGGGCAGGCCAGCAGGGGAGGGCAGTTAGGGGTGAACAGGCCAGCAGGGGAGGGCAGTTGGGGGCAACCAGGCCTGCAGGGGAGGACAGTTAGCAGCAACCATACTGGCAGGGGAGGGCAGTTAGGGTTGACAGGCTGGCAGTGGAGTGGTTTAGGGGGTAAGCAGGCTGGCAGGCAGAAGCAGTTAGGGGCAATCAGGCAGAGGCAGGTGAGCAGTTGGGAGCTAGCAGTCCTAGATTGTAAAAGGGCTGTCCAACCGCCCGTTCAGGCCTGATCCCACTGAGCCTAAATGAGCGGTTGAACATCCCTCAAGGGGTACCAGGTTGGAGAGGGTGCAGCCTGGACTGAAGGACACCGCACTCCCCTCCATGCATGAATTTTGTGCACTGGGCCTCTAGTACAAAGAATAAACTCAAAATGGATTAAAGAACTATTCTTAAAGATATAATCTTTAAACAGGAAAAGGTATGTATGTGTAACTATTTCCTATAGTGGTATTTATTACAAGTGAAAAATTAAAACAATCTTTATAAATGTCTAGTAATTAAGGACCTATTAAATAAAGCATAATGTATTGACTTATGGAATATTCTGCAGCCATTTAAAAGGGTAATTATAAAAACTGTGTAGCTGTGGCAGACTTGGTTTGTAGTCCACAAAAAGTTATGATGCCTTCCATAGTATAGAGTTGCTGAGGAGCAGCTGCCCAAACAGGGGCTGTATTATCTAGATGTACCCTTGCATCTAGGTGTGGCCACATGACTAGTTTTCACATTGAGTGTTAAACTAGTGTAAGAAAGAATAGAAGCAATATGAGTTCCTGAACTAAGGATGTGAAGAAGGATACATGCCTTCTCTACACTGCTTATTTCTCCTTCCACAGACTCATGCCAGAGCCACATGGTGGAAGGGACCTGCCTTGCTGATAGACAAGAGTCTTTGCCCACCAGGAATATCCATAGAGGGCTATAATATGAATAAGAAATAACTTTGTGTAATTTTTAAGGCAATAAAAATCGGGTGCCTTTCAGTTTTATTTGCTATAATAACTTAACTTTCTTTCAGTTAGCAAAGAAACATTGACAATGTTTTCATGCTAAATAAAAAAAATGCAGATCACAGTTATTTTTATGCTATTACAGGGAGGTAAAATTATGTATACTTTGGGGATAGAACTTAGAAAAATACAGAAATACATATATATTATTTATTTGTTAAGTAAAAGAGACCATAGGTAAATATTTTACCTTATTAAATTTTAATCATTTCCTTTTTGAAAGGTTACAGTGGAAAAATACACTTGAATAAAATTTTAACCTGAAACAGCTTAGCTATAATTGAATGTTTAACAGATTAAATTCTAGTTATCTGGAAATTTCATGTATGCAAACCTGTTCATTAACCTATAAGTAGCAGGAAAAAAAGAGGTAGTACTGTACAAGATATATAAATCTACTTAAGATGTACTGAGGTACAGTAGTGCTGGAGAAGATAGGGGAAAATGAGTCACTGAGCTGCATAGGAAAGATATGGAAAGTTGTGAATATATTTGTGTCCCATGTGAACGCTTACTAAAAGGTAACCTCAGCAGTGGAGGGTTTTAAGAATCAAGTGAATAGAATGATCTGTTTTGTGAATACTAGTCAGCCTCTTTTCCCAGCCACTCCTGTCACTGCCTAAGGAGTTCAGGAACACAGTGGCCCTTGTGGCAGAAGAATGTTATACATGGGCTCAGTAACATAGACTTCCAGAATTACCAAGGCCAACCTAACTACAGCCACTGCTGAGTGCCCAATCTGCTACCAGCAGGGACCAACACCAAGTCCCTAATACGGCATCATTCCCAGAGTCATCAGTCAGTGACCTGATGGCAGATTGATTATACTTGGACCTTTTATATTACGGAAACCATAGTACATTGTTATTATTTAAACAGACACAGAAGAGAAGCACACAGGGGAGAAGATAGTGTGAGGACAGACCCAGAGATTGGAGTGGTACAGCCAAAGCTAGGGAATATATAAGCCTTCAGAAGCTGGAAGAACCATGGAGTGGCTCTGCCATGGAACTTCTGCAGAGAATATGGCTCTGCTGACACCTTAATTTCAACTATCAGCTTCCAGAACTGTAAGAAAGTAAATTTTTGTTATTTTAAGCCACCAAGTTTATGGTAATTTGTCAAAGCAGCCCTAGGAAACTAAAACAATATATAGTATAAAGTAATGCAAAATCTATATTGGGAGAGATGAAATGGTGTCAGAATAGATGGACGTGTCCTGAGCCTTGTCCCCGAGCAAATGGAATGAGCAGCTGAAATAAATAACATTCAACCTGAATTGGCAAAAGAGACTCAGCTGGTGAGACAATTTGCAGCCAGGAGGGGCAGAGGACCCCTGGAGAAAGGTAAAATCAAGGATCTGGGCAGGAGAGTCTGCCAGAGGGTCAGAGGGAAACCGCACAGCACTGAGCCATGTCCCTGGGGACAGGCACAGTGTCTGACTGTGGAAAGAAGATCACAGGACTGCTGGAGGCAGGGGATTCTATATCTGGGTCCACAGTCAGGAAAGGCTGAGCCCAGACGGGGCAGCCTGAAGGGCTGACCAGACCACACAGCACTGACAGGTGAGGAGCTCCCAGAGGCGCTATCTTTCCCCTCTCTGTGGCTTGTGCTTTGCTTCATTAAACCTAGTTCATAGGGCCTTTCCAGTACAGACACTTACCTGAGACTGAGGTGCAAGAGAAGGTGTGGACTTGTGGAGTCTGGGGAGAGGCTGGGGGTGGGGAGAGTCCAGGAAAAGTGGCAGCAAGTCTGGCTCTGAGTCATATCTGAGCCTGGGACCTGGGTGGCCATTTTGTCCTGAAGATATAGCCCCTTCCTCCAGTCTCTAGGCAACCAATACAGCTACACCCAGATTCCACCCTGAATAGTACAAATGATTTTTAAAAAATCTGAATACTCCCTGAGAGTCCACAGGGACTGACCTAAAGAGAAGCCTTCAGTCCCAGCAACAGGAAACTGAGAAACAGTACAGTTCAGAAGACTGGGATCTTAAACCAGCCAAAGGAACAACAGTTCACTTTTTCATTTTTACTTTTATTTTTATTTTTTATTATTATTTTGTTATCTCTTCTTCTTTTTTCTATGTTTTGTTTCTTTATTTTTTATTTCTTTTCACATTATTTTTCCATCACTGTTTTATTTTAATTTTATTTGCTATTTTATACCATTTTTAAATCAATTTTTGTAAATTTATTATTATTATTATTATTATTATTTTCTCATTATCTTTCTTCTTATCCACTCATCCCCTTTCTACTTCCTCTATTCTGAACTGATGAGGTCCTTCCCATATTTATCCAATTCTCAACCTTATTTTCTGTTTATATGCTCAGCCTCAACAGATTCTGCCCCCACCCTCTTTGCTGGGTGTTTGGTGTATATATTCTCCGTTTTCTTCCTTTTTCTTTTCTCTCTTCAATATCATTTGTGCTCTCTTTTCTCTCCCTTAATTCTCTTTTCTCAAGCGGTCACTTATATTGGGGTTATCGGTGTCGTAAGTACATTCATGTTCCCTTTGTATCATGTGTTGTCAAGGTGGATTTTATCCTGTCTGGCCAAGGTGCTAGAGAGCAAGCCACATAACAAGACACCTAGAGAGGAAACTCCATCCATGAATGGATCAATAACACCCCAGACCCAACTACAGAGGCATAAAGAAGGTGGCAGTGAGGGAGAGAATATGAGTGAATGAGGGAGCAAAAGAGAAATGTGTGATCATGTTTAGGGTGTGTGTGGAGTGTGTGTGTGTGTGTGTGTGTGTGTGTGTGTGTGTGTGTGTCACAGTTAGATCCCACAGGACCTTCAGGGACAGGCTAACCAGGCTCGCCTAACTAGGCAGCTTCTGCTACCATTGCAAACAGTACCAGGAGACCAGCTCCTCCTCAAGAGGCCTAGCCTTTTTGAAGGGGAAAGCTTTTGTAACTGGGAGCCCAGCTGCACCTCCACCCAGGTCGCCCTCAGCTAACACCTGGACTCTACAGCCACCCCCGCCAGGGACCTGCTACCTTGGCTGTAGTCCCATGGTCAACGAATCTCCAGCCACCCCAGGTGCAGACTTCAGTGAGTGATGAAGCACGCTCCCCTCTGATATGCCCAATGCTTTAGCCCAGGACGCTGCAACCACACAAGCAGGAAACACATGAGCAGCCTGCTCCTGTCCAAGGAGCAGCAGCCTGGAGAGCAGCCCACCCCAGGCCTAAGAGCAGCAGCCTCCCAAGGCCTGCCCCTGTCCAAGGAGCAGCAGCTGTGTGAATGGGCTACTCCCTGTTCAAGGAGCAGCAACCACATGAGCAGCCTACCCCATCCAAGGAGCAGCAGGTGCACAAGCAGCCCACCCATGACTGGGGAGCAGCAGGCCTGCACAGCTGCCCCTATCTGAGGAGCAGCAACTGCACAAGCAACATGTCCCCACCTGAGGAGCAGCAGCTGTGTGAGCAGCCTGTCTCTGTCCAAGGAACAGCAACGTCTCAAGCAACTCTACCTCATTCGAGGAGCAGCCGTCACACAAGCAGACCACCCATATATGAAGAGTGGCAGCCCTACACAGTTCATACTGGTCCAAGGAGCAGCAGCCACACGCAGCTTGCAAATATCCAATGAGCAGCAGTCAGGTGAGCAGCCTATCCCTCATCCAAGGAGCAGTAGCTGCACGAGCAGCCTGCACCCATACAAGGAGCAGCAGTTCCTGAAAGCAACCTGACCCTGTCCAAGGAGTGTCAGCCTCACGAGCAGCCTGCCACATCCAAGGAACAGCAGCAATGCACAGCCAGTTCCCATCCAAGGGACATCAGCCACATGAGCAGTCCACCCCCATCTGAGGAGCAGCAGCCACATGAGCAGTCTGACCCCATCCAAGAAGCAACAGCCTCTTGATCAGCCCACCTCCATCTGACAAAGAGCAGCTGGGTGAGCAGCCTCCCCCACCAACCAGAGGAGACACCACTGCTGCAAACAGCACTAACCAGAGGAGCTGCTGCCAACTGGAAGCAGCCGCTACTGCAACCACCTGAGGAGCAACCGCAGCCCGAGGAGCCACTGCCACCTAAGGAGCAGCCCCTGCATGACTTGACATCTACATCAGTCAATGAAACCAAAAATGGGTAAACAAAGAAACCCCTAAAGGAAAGAAAAGAACTAGCCAGAAAGACAGCTAAGTGAAATAGAGGCATGTAATATGTCAGAAAAAGAATTCAGACTAAGGCTCATACAGTTCATAAATTGGATGGATGAAAAAAATCAACAATTTATGTAATAATCAAAAAGAAATAAGAGTGATATAGCTGCAATAAAAAACACTATGGAAAGTTTCAACAGTAGACTAAGAATAGCAGAGGACCCAATTAGCAAGTTAGAAGACAGGGAAGCAAAACACACCCAAACTGAACTGCAGTTGGAGAAAAAAATTAAAAGACAGGTGGAGAGCCTAAAGGAGCTATGGGACAACATGAAACAATGCAACATATGAATAACAGGGGTACTAGGACAAGAAGAAGAGGAACAAGGAAGGGTTAGAAAACCTAATTGAAGAAATAATGTCAGAAACTTCCCTGAAGTGGGGAAGAAAAAGATCACACAAGCACAGAGAGTCCCAAATAAGATGAACCCGAAAAGACCCACACCAAGACACATCAATATTACAAATTACAAATTTTCAGGACAAAGAGAAAATCTTAAAGGCTTCAATAAAAAGACAGAAAGTTACATACAAGGGATCCCATTAGATTATCAAATGATTTCTCAGCAGAAATACATCAGTCCAGAAAAGAATGGAAGGAAATTTACAAAGAAATGCAAAGTAAGGGAATGAATCCAAGAATACTCTATCCAGCAAGGCTATCATTCAAAATTGAAGGGGAATAAGGAGCTTCATAGTCAAAAGAAGACTAAGGGAGTTTATCACTACCAATCTAGCAATGCAAGAAATGCTAAATAAAAGAAGAAATAAAAAAGTAAGAAGGAACACAGGCACAAAAAATAAAAATGGCTACAAGCAAGTACCTTTCAATAATAACTTTAAACATAAATGGACTAAATACTATAATCAAAAGACATTGAGTGGCTAAATGGATTTTTAAAAAAAACATGACCCATATATATGCTCTCTACAAGAGACCCACCTCAGAACAAGGGACTCACACAGACTGAAAGTGAAAGGATATAAAAACATCTTTCAGGCAAATGAAAATGAAAAAAAAAAAAAGCTGGGGTACCAATACTTACATCTGACAAAATCGACTTCAAAGTGAGGGCCATAACGAGAGATAAGGAAGGCCACTTCATAATACTAAAGAATTGATATAACAAGAGTATATAACCCTGATAAACATATATGCACCCAATGCAGGAGTATCCAAATACATAAAAAACTCCTGGGAGAGATTGATAACAATACAATCACAGTAGGGGACTTTAGTACACCACTGACATCACTGGATAAATCCTCTAGACAAAAAAATTAGCAAATAGCAATCCTAAATGACTCACAAGATCAGATGGACTTAATTGACATCTTCAGAACATTTCACCCCAAAGCCACGGAATATACATTTTTCTCATGTGCACAGGAAACATATTCAAAAATAGACAACATATTAGGTCACAAGCAAAGTCTCCCCAAATTCAAGAAGACTGAAATCATATCAAGCATCTTCTCAGACCACAATGGCATAATATTAGAAATAAACTACAATAAAACTACCCAAAAAACTAAAATACTGGGAAGCTGAATAGCATGCTATTAAACAATGATTGGGTTACCAAAGAGATCAAAGAAGAAATTAAAAACATCCTGGAAACTATTGACAATAAAAACACAACAATCCAAAATCTATAGGACACAATGAAAGCAGTCCTGAGAAGGAAGTTTATAGTCCTACAGGCCTATCTCAAAAACAGGAAAAAATAGTAATAAATCATCTAACTTTACAACTCAAAGAATTAGAAAGAAAGCAACAAGAAAAGCCCAGAGTGAGCAGAAGGAAGGAGATAACAAAGATCAAAGCAGAGATGAATGACACAGAGACAAAAAAATACAAAAGATCAATGAAATCAAGAGCTGGTTCTTTGAAAGGATGAACAAGATTGATGAACCTTTAGCCAGGCTCACCAAGAAGCAAAGAAAGAGGACCCAAATAAACAAAATCAGAAATGATAGAGGAGAAATAACAACAGACCCCACCAAAACACAAAGGATTGTTAAAAAAAAATACTATGAACAATTCTATTCTAACAAACTAGAAAACCTGGAGGAAATGGACATAGTCCTAGAAAAATACAACCTTCCAAAACTCAATCAGGAAGATCCTAAAAATCTCAACAGGCTGATAACCATGGAAGAAATTGAAACAGTCATCAAAAAGTTTCCAGAAAACAAAAGCCTGGGGCCAGATGGCTTCGCGGGAGAGTTTCACCAGACATTCAAGGAACAACTAAAACCTATCCTCCTTAGACTATTTCAAAAAATTCAAGAGGAAGGAACACTGCCACACTCATTCTTTGAAGCCAGCATCACCCTAATACCAAAACCAGATAAAGATAACACAATGAAAGAGAATTACAGGCCAATATCCCTCATGAACATAGATGCCAAAATCATCAACAAAATTCTAGCAAATCAGATCCAGCAGTTCATCAGAAGGATCATACACCATGACCAAGTAGGATTTATCCCGGAGATGCAAGAATGGTACAAATCAATAAATGTGATACATTACATAAACAAATTGAGAGATAAAAATCACATAGGCATATTACTTGATACAGAAAAAGCATTTGACAAAATCCAACACCCTTTCTTGATAAAAATTCTTAGCAAGGTGGGAACAGAAGAATCATACACCAACATAATAAAAGCCATATATGACAAACCCATATCTAACACCATACTCACTTGGCAAAAACTAAAACCATTTTCCCTAAGAATAGGAATAAGACAGGGATGCCCCACTCTCACCAAACCTGTTCGACATAGTCCTGGATATATTAGCCATTGCAAATAGACAAGAAAAATAAATAAAAGGCATCCAAATTGGAAAAGAGGAAATAAAATTGTCCTTATTCACAGATGACATGATACTGTACATAGAAAATCCTAAAGACTCCATCAAAAAATTATTAGACTTAATAGATGAACTGGTTAATGTAGCAGGATACAAAATTAATGCCAAGAAATCTATGGCATTGCTATACACTAATAATGAGCTTACAGAAAGAGAGACTAAAAAAGCAACCCCATTTACCATCGCACCAAAAAATATATATGATACCTAGGAATAAACTTAACTAAGGAGGTAAAAGACCTATATGCAGAAAAGTACAGGACACTGATAAAAGAAATAGAGGAAGACATAAACAGATGGAAGAACATACCATGTTCATGGATTGGTTGAATCAACATCATCAAAATGTCCATACTACCCAAAGCAATCTATAGATTCAATGCACTATGCATTAAAATACCAGTGTCATATTTCACAGACCTAGAACGAATGTTCCAAAAATTCATCTAGAATAAAAAAAGATCCCAAATAGCTGCAGCAATCCTGAGAAAGAACAAAGTAGGTGGGATCTCAATACCAGATATCAAGCTGTATTACAAAGCCACTGTCCTCAAAACTGCCTGGTAGTGGCATAAAAACAGACATATAGATCAATGGAATCAAATAGAGAATCCAAAAATTGACCCAAACTACTATGCTCGATTAATATTCAACAAAGGAGGCATGAACATACAATAGAGTCAAGACAGTCTCTTCAATAAATGGTATTGCAAAATTGGACAGATACATGAAAAAAAATGAAACTAGACCACCAACTTACACCATAAACAAAAATAAAGTCAAAATGGATAAAGGACTTAAAACATAAGATGGGAAACCATAAAAATACTAGAGGAATCCACAGGCAGCAAAATCTCAGACATATGCTGAAGCAATTTCTTCACTAAAACTGCTCCTAAGGCAATGGAAACTAAGGAGAAAATAAACAAATGGGACTACATCAAAATAAAAAGATTTTGCACAACAAAAGAAACCATCTTATTGTTTTATTTTATTTTATTTTAAAATATATTTTATTGATTTTTTACAGAGCGGAAGGGAGAGGGATAAAAAGTCAGAAACATCAATGAGAGAGAGACATTGATCAGCTGCCTCTTGCACGCCCCCTACTGGGGATGTGGCCACAGCCAAGGTACATGCCCTTGCTGGAATCGAACCCCGGTCCCTTTAGTCCGCAGTCCGACGCTCTGTCCACTGAGCCAAACCGGTCTCAGCACCATCTTATTGTTTTATAAGAAAGCCCATTGTTATTTATCAATGTTATCTCTGATAAGGTTTTAATCTCCAACATTTACAGGGAACTCATACAACTTAACAAAAAGAAGATAAATAGCCCAATCAAAAAATAGGCAACAGACCTAAATAGATATTTTTCAAGGAAGACAGAAGGCCAAAAGACATAAAAACATGCTCAAAGTCACTAATCATCCGAGAGATGCAAATCAAAACAACTCCATACCATTTCACACCTGTCAGAGTGGCTATCATCAACAAATCAACAAAAGACAAGTGCTGGTGAGGATGTGGAGAAAAAGGAACCCTAGTGCACTGCTGGTGGGAATGCAGACTGGTGTGGCCACTGCAGAGAACAGTATAGAGTTCTCTCAAAAAAACTAAAAATGAAACTCCCATTTGATTCAGTGATCCCACTTCTAAGAATATATCCCAAGAAACTAGAAACACCAATCAGAAAGGATATATGCACCCCTATGTTCACAGCAGCACAATTTACCATAGCTAAGATTTGGAAACAGCCTAAGTGCCCATCAGCAGAGGAGTGGATTAAAAAACTGTGGTACATCTACACAATGGAATACTACACTGCGGTAAAAAACAAGGAACACTTACCATTTGCAACAGTATAGGTGGAACTGGAGAGCATTGTGCTAAGTGAAATAAGCCAGTTAGAGAAAGATGAATATCACATGATCTCACTCATTTATAGAATATAATGAACAACATAAACTGATGAACAAAAACAGATCCAGAGACAGAGAAGCATCAATCAGACCATTAAACCTCAGAGGGTGGGGGTGAGGGGGAGAGATCAACCAAAGGACTTGTATGCATGCATATAAGCCTAAGCAATGGACATAGACAACAGGGGAGTGAGAGCATGAATGGGGGGTAGGGGATAATGGGGGGGGGGGATAAGGACACATATGTAATAGCTTAATCAATAAAGAAATTTTAAAAAATCTATATTGGTTTCCCGTGACAGCTGCAGTTAGAAGATCTAGATATGAATCTTAGCTCTGCTCCTGTCCTAAGGCAAATCTCCCTGCTATGTCTCCCCTTCCCCAAGCATTTAGCCATTATTCCTATGGTGCAGTTACCTATGATCTCTCTGGGTCTCTCCTTCTAATGCGATACCAGTGCCTTTCATCAACCCTTTCACCTCATCTAGACTGTACCACTATTTCTTCCACCCATGAGTGGGCATAGCAGGTGCAGAGAGAATCAATATGCCCTTCCACATGCCACAGACTAGTGTCCTGAGAAAGAAAAAATTTTATTACACAAAGCTTTCTCTCAGCACTTTCATTTCTTTACACCAAGTACATATACAACTAATTTTGTTAATGATTTTATTTCTGATGAGTCCTTCTTTTCAGAATGCTACCAACTACTCTTCTAAATTAGATTTAGTATGTGTTCAGTTTTTAATTAGCTCAAATTAAAATCCTAGAGAGAAGCAGTGTACAATTTAAACCCACACATTAGAATCTCAGAGTAGATGCAGAATTCTGACTCCAGATTAGTTTTACCCAGTAACTAATGAAAGCAGTACTCTTTTCATGTGTGAACTCCCTTAAATAAGATGTCCCCTTGATGATTACCTTTTCACTTTAAGTAAGTCGTTTAAAAAAAAAAGAGTCCCCAAGACAGAAAAGAAAAAGTAAGCATGGCATTTCTCAAATTCTTCCATTCGTTGTGTCATATCCCCATAATTCCCAACATGAATCAGAGAGAGTGAAGAGAACAATAAACAGAAATTTCCTTGATGGTACAGACATAGAGTGTTGTACAGGACCACACAGCTACCACCACATCCATCTACAAAGTGCATAGAAATTCATACACACAGAGATGCCTGTTTCCTGTCTTCTCAGTTAAAAAACAACACAGGCAGTCCAAAGCTAAACTTCGATGGATGGCAGGGCTTCAGCCTTTCTGTCGCAGCTGTCAAAGAGAGCCAGCCCTTACACATTGCTGCACATGACTAAGCAGGTGATAGCTAAGTAGAATTTCAAGACATAACAAACTCAAGATGTGGATGTGGTTATCCAAACACCAAGACTTCTCCAGTTGTTCATGGATAATTGTGCTGTAAAATTCTTTGTTACATGGAGACCAGATGGGAGCAGCCAAACTCATCCTCAGCTTCCCGTCCCCTTGGATATCTTTACACCCACACTCAGGGGCTGGAAGCAAGAGATGAGAGTCCATTTGAACCAAACCAAGACAGATTTCACATTCGATTCCTAACATCTGAACAAGTTCAGATAATTTACAGGCATCTAGATGCTTGGCCCAAGTTCTGTTCCTCAATCAGCCCACCAGTTCTCCAAATCTCATTGAAAAGATAAGACAATCTGGCTTTCCAAAGGTGCCAAATGAGGGTGGATGGAACTGGAGTTTAGGTACCTTCTAGTGATAAGGTAATTCAATGCTTGGAAAATGCTGAAGTATTTACCTTAAAGCGCAGGGTTTTGTTCGCTAAAACAAGAAGGGGCCCTCTTTGCTGCCATTCATGAGTGGACCAAACACACTGGGAACGGGATGAGAACCACTGAATCTACCTCGGTCAAGAGGCGGAGCTGAGTGCCCTGACATAAGCTGAGATTTTGGTATCCAATGGGAAAGGATGTAAAAACTGACTTTGCCACCTATTAGGTATGTGACTTTGAATAAGACCCTGAATCCCTCTGGATTTCAATTTTATTATGTAAAAGATCTAAATGATCACAGGATGGAGGATGAAAGCCAATACACCCGAGCTCCAGTTCAATATCTGTCACCCAATAAACTCTCAATACATTTCACTTGCATTCATTGGTGTTATTTCTTAATTCTTAATTATGAATTTCTTAATTCATAGCAATTAAATGAATTTGTTATTGTTTTAATAACTTGTAATGGTTTTCTAATTGCAAAAATATATATTTGCATGTTCCTTTTTTATTTAACCTTTAGGAAGTACATAAGCAAAAGAAAAAAGAAAAATCATCTGTAAACTTAAAAATGACCACTGTTAAGATCTCTGTGTGCATTCTTTGTCTTTTGTCTCTCTGTTTTGATCCATCTCTTTCTCTCTCTCTCTCTCTCTCTCTCTCTCTCTCTCTCTCTCTCTCTCTCCCTCCCTCCCTCCCTCCTTTCTTTTCATTTTATGTTTTTGGGTTTTTTTTAATATATTTTATTGATTTTTTTTTTACATAGAGGAAGGGAGAGGGATAGAAAATTAGAAACATCGATGAGAGAGAAACATTGATCAGCTGCCCCCTGCACACCCCCTACTGAGGATGTACCCACAACCAAAGTACATGCCCTTGACCATAATTCAACCTGGGACCTTTCAGTCCACAGCCTGACACTCTATCCACTGTGCCAAACTAGTTTCGGTTGTTTATGTTTTTTTACAAAAATTTGTGTGGCCTACATATTGCACTTAATATAACTAGCACTTCCCTAAAATCTGTCTTTCTATCACTAAATATTCTTCCATAACATGATTTTAGTGGTTGTATAGTCTTTCATTATTTAAATGTACTATCATTTATTGACCAATAGAAAAAAGTATTCTTTCACTTTTTATATGTGCAACTAAAGAATTGTTTGAGAATTGAACTCATTCTGTGGAATCAATTAAACTGAATATAGCATGCCAATAATTAAACTTTAAAAATTAGTTGAAGCATGCCTGCATGACAATAATGTCTTTTTTAACCACCAAAACTAATCACTAAGAGACTCCTGAAGTGCATGGTAAGGAATAACAGGACCATGTCTGTATCCTTGTTTGACCTGGATCTTCTGACATTTCCCCCAGCCATGCTTCTGACTTGCACTGTCCACTGGTGTATACTAGCTGGCCTGCTAACTTACCCATGTTGTTGAGCTCACTGCAGAAGGATTTCCTTGCAACACAGCTTCCTGCCTAAAACAGTAGGCCTTAAATTGCTTATATTTCTTAGTCTTGGTCCATCCAACTCAAGCATCAATTCTATTTATTATATAGAAACATAGATCATTTGGGAATATTTAGTCACCTCCCTTCAATTCTATAAAGCCTTCAAACACTTCTGACATCTGGAACTCTCTTCTATCTTCCTCCTAAATATATCCAGGGAAGAAGATATATCTCTTTGCAGGGGTGGAGGGGTGTCCTATGCACAGATGAACACACATATGCTACTTGGCAAACGACCTAAATTCTTAAGAATATTTTACATCTGGCACTTTTATAGGTATACAGAAATTGTATGACACAGCAGGTCCTAGAATAACATCCATTTTGTTTGACATCATTTCATTATAACATCAATGAAACGCCATAGGAACTTAACTCTTATTTATATCAATTAGCCTATGGTAAAATTGGTTTCCTTATATGTCATTTCACTTAAAGTTACAGAACCTATTGACAATGTTAAGTGAGGACTTACTGTGTAATGATTTTATACACACACACACACACACATATGTTCTAAAACAAAAAACTCAGTATCTTTGGTATCTCTCTAGATCGAATATATATATTTTAAAATTAGTCTTTCTTTACAGCTATGTGTTTTGTTTTTTAATATATATTTTATTGATTTTTTACAGAGAGGAAGGGAGAGGGATAGAAAGTCAGAAACATTGATCAGCTGCCTCTTGCACACCCCCTACTGGGGTTGTGCCCGCAACCAAGGTACATGCCCTTGACCGGAATCGAACCTGGTACTCTTCAGTCCACAGGCCGACGTTCTATCCACTGAGCCAAACTGCTTTCAGCTACAGCTATGTGTTTTTCCATGAGTAGTTGTCACATCAATTAAAATACGTTTATATGGATCTTCAAATAAATTCCATCAGACCACTTTCTGTCTGTCTGGTTAATCATCACTGCCCATTTGCTAAGTGTCCCCGCCTCCTATAGTATGTTCCAGTGAACTAAAGACCTCTGGCTATCATAGATTTACAACTCAGCAAGATTAAACAATTTACCATTATTTATGACAGCAAAGCTGGGTCTTCTGTATTATATTCCACATCAGCATCTGTCACTTTACATTTGGGAGCTCCTGTCCAAAAAAAGATTATGCCTCCTATGCAAGCATTCGGCAGGACACAGAAGCGGGCGCTCTAACAAATAGCCTGACAAAGTATTTTAAAGCATCACCAACTCCTGCAGCTGTGCATTTCCAGACTACTCTGCAGATTAGCCTGGAGTCTCTTAGCCCCTACTTGGTCTGTTCCTCTCAGTTATCTTGCACATGGCCCAATCCATTAGGCTTAAACATCCTGAAATGAGCAGATTAAGATCTGGCCTCAGGAGGGGATAGGGGATGGCTGGGCGGGGTGGGGGATGCTCTTAATACAGCCTGAGCCTTAGAAAGGTTTAAGGTAGAAGAGTTTGGCATTGACACAACTAATTCATAAGAGGAAATAATGCACAGACCATGCTAAAAAAGAAAATAAGTCCCTTAAGTTGAGTTAACAGTCTACGCCAGAGCAGCTGTCCCCTCAAGTATCATGGCATGAGTGGATGCAGGAGTGTCTGTGTGTTTGTGAGTGAGTATGTGCACTGGGAGGCAGGAGAGGTTCGGGACCTCAGCAGTCATTAGCCAAGCCTTAACCAGCAGCATGGAGAAATACCAAAAGTCAAGAGGAAGCCTCACCAAAGCAAATGTGATCACCACCTCCACAGGCACCTCTGATCAGTAAAGCTCTGAAGGTTAAAAAGCCCATATGCACATGTCCTTGTACTTTAATCAGAGGAAAATAGTTTGGTAATATGAATGAATAAAATAATTGATAATAATTCATTACCACATTCACTCTTCCCACAATCCTGGAAGATATGGGGGCAAGAATTATTACTTTCCTTATGTTTACATATGAGAAAGCAAACCCAAGAAGGCTAGGTGACTTCACGGGCATACAACTTGCCAATGACTCAAATCCAGAGCTTCTTCTTTTTTTCTTCATTATTCCTTATTGACATGTTCAGTTATGAAAGCAATTCACATAGATATATGACTAGTTAAAGAAAGGTATATGTAGTAGAAATGGACAGAATTCTCCATACACACCCACACAACCCAGATATATTCATTGTTACTTGTTTGGAGTGTGCTTCCTCCAACCTTATTTTCTATGCATAATTATATACACAAAAGTGGGATCATGCTACATAAGATACTCTACTGATTACTTTGATTCACTTAACAAACTATCATTCACATCTTCCTCATGCCACATATAGATCTGCCTCCTATGCTTATGAATATTAATGCATCTATGGTGAGGTTGTGTCATAAATTATGTACTTGTTTTCTACTGTTGAACATATAGGTTTTCCAAGTTTTTCTTTAGCAAAATGTTGCAGTGAGCATTACTATAAAGAGACATTTGCACATTTGTACTAGGAATATCTCCAGGATAAACTTGTAAATTAAGGGAATCCTGAATTATAAAACCAGAACTCTATTAATTTAGATATATACTGCGAAAATGCCTAAGCAGAAAGCTGTATCAATATAACTTCCACCAACAGTGTACATACATGACAATTTTCTGCACCCACACCAAACTGAGTATTTTTTTTAAACTGTTGAGTTGCGCGAAGCGGTTTGGCTCAGTGGATAGAGCGTCGGACTGCGGACTGAAGAGTCCCGGGTTCGATTCCGGTCAAGGGCATGTACCTTGGCTGCAGGCACATCCCCAGTTGGAGGTGTGCAGGAGGCAGCTGATCGATGTTTCTCTCCCATCGATGTTTCTGACTTTCTATCCCTCTCCCTTCCTCTCTGAAAAAATCAATAAAATATAAAAAATAAAAAAATAAACTGTTGAGTTGCTCTTATTTATAATTCTTTGTTTATTAATGAGGTTGATCCCCTTTTCATGTGTTTGTATTGTTGACAATATTTAATTGTTTGAATTTTTCTTATTGGGAAACACTTTTCATGTATTGTAGATATTAACCATCTATAGTAAAACTATCCTCCTAATATTTTGTGGGGTCTTTTGCCAAATGGGATAAACTTTGGTCTTTATGATTTCTAATTCTTTTCTCTTTCCATTAGAAATTCCTAATTGCAACACTAGATAGATACCCTCCCCCTAACTCTGCCAGCCTCAAAACAGGACTCTTACCAGAGGAGAACAATATATTGGCAATATTTTAATATTATATTTGTACAAAGCACCTATTAGAGACTTGGAAAGGAAAGAAAAACTTCTGTGACTTTGCCAATAAAAAAGAATTTCTTTGGCGGTTGAATGTTCCTCAAACTTTTCGTACAAATACAGACTTTAGTCCAAAATTTGATGTCACTAAAGATGTAAGAGATGAAAGATATCCAAGAACTCAGAAAATGTGGATTTTAACAAATCTTGTGTATATTCTAAATATCCTTTTATTCATAACTAATGAGAGTCAAATCAGATGAAAGAACCTAAAACTTTCCCTTTGGCTATGCAAGTATAAACAGTTAAGGCATACTGGCCAAACTTGAGTGTTTGCAATTAATTGTCAAGGCTGTAGACTAACAAAGGACATTGTAGCCCTATCTTTCTATCTTCTATATAAAAATCCCTGGGAAATTTAGACTTTCTTTCCCCTGCCTATCATTCCCTAATAATCCTGTTCAAATTCTATTACAGTATTTGTTCATGTTACTGCTATCTAAAAGAAGAGTGGCCAAGGACCAAGAGATGTGCATTAAGATTAGTGAAGCCAATACCTGTGCTGAGATTCCTCAAAAATCGTTCCCAACTTCTACTCTTAATGTCTGTACAGAAACTAGCAAACTTCAGAGTTCATAAATGGTTCAAAGAGAACAGATGTTTCATAGAAAATTCTCAGGGCCAGTTTCACACATAATGTTGCTGATGTGTGTCTGTCTTTTCAATAAACATCATATGCTTTATTAGAAGATTTACTAAAGCAGCTTAGTTAAAAATGCCATCTGGGTCTCTGGACACATTAAACAAAGCTTAAAATAACCCACACCAGCAACTGGGAGGGCCCAGCTGTTCTCAAAACTTCTCCCACTCCCTTTGCTTACACACACATACAAAAAAAGTAAATGAGGACTTGAGGCTAAAGATTAAGAATGAACTGGCCCAAACATAGATGGATGGAACCATAGGCTCCCTAAAACTTGCTGTTGCTCATATAATAGATTTCCCAATTCCACGAATCATGAATGGGGATTTGGGAAGGGAAGAAAGGTAGAGTGATGGCAGGCTCTTTAGAGTTTTCTAATATAGCAGAGGCCCAGTGCACGCCCTCACCCTGGCCTGCACTCAACTCTCTCACAACCGGGGACTCCTCGGGGGATGTCAAAGAGCCAGTTTCAGCCCGATCCCTGCAGACCAGGCCAAGGACCCCACCAGTGCACAAATCCATGCACCGGGCCTTTAGTATACATATAAGATCTTTAGTTAATCTCTTTCCGCCTTTCCCTCTCACCCCTCTTCCCTCTGAGATTCATCAGTCTGTTCCATGTTTTCATGCCTGTGGTTTGCGTTCCTGCATTAAACATCTGCCCTCTGGTGATCAGTGCACATCATAGCTACCAGATGGTCAGCCAGTCAGCTAGTTGCTTAGACTTTTATATAGAGATATTATAAACCTTCCTAACATCTAGGCCATGGTAGCTCATTCCAACCACCTGTACCTATTCTGTAGTGAAAACCAGTAGAAAATACATAGCAATAACCACTCAGTTCTTTTTTACTTCAAGAGATAAGACCTGGAGCCAGCCAACCCCAGATTTTCCACATCCATTCCAGGAAAGAAGCCTCACGTACTGAAGCACTAGTTTCCCTCTCTTGCTTCCATTTTCTTCCCTCTCTACATTCCACCCAACACCACTCTCTGCTCTCCTTTCAAGTCTATGTTCCTTGTCTTTGGTTCTATACCAAAGTGTGTCTCCCATATCTATACTAATAAAAGGGTAATATGCTAATTAGACTAAATAGACCAGATGTCTCCTGGACAGCATCCCAGATGTCCTTCCTGCAAACCACAGTGGCCCCTTGCCCAGGCCACCCCTACCCCCAGTGGGGAGCCCCACCCTAACCTGGGGCCCCCCCTTCAGGGCAGGCCAGCTGGCCCCCACCAGTGCACCAGGTCTCTATCTTATATAATAACACAGTAATATGCAAATTGACCCTAACAGCAGAATAATCACAACCGCTGGACCAGTCACTATGAGATGCACTGACCACCTCTTGGTCCCTTTCCCCAGCCAGCAGGCTCCGATTGCCTGATGGCCACCCGCAGCGGGGGCAGGGTCAGCGAACAGGTGGGAACAGTCGACTTTCTGATTCCTTGGCTCAGCCGTTAGGCACCAATCACCTGATGGCAAACAGGGAACTGGGGTGGGGGGGTGGTGGAGGCTAGGGCTGGCTACAGGTAGCTGGGGAAGATGGCCCTGATCACAAGCCAGGCATTAGGACTGTACCCACACAAGAATTTCATGCGCCAGGCCTCTAGTAGTCTAATAAATGCCAAGGCAAGTGTATTCTCATTCTTTGGAACTACCTTTTCATGTTCTGTTAGAATCAAATATACCCTGTGCAAACATCTTAGCTGGAAGGCACACTCAAATCTCTTGCTGACCCAACTTTCCTTATGCCCTTGCACTTCAGCTTCCACTTCAAAAGGGTTTCAAAAGGCATTAAAAAGCTCTTGAATGCTATAACTCGATAATAATGTTGTTGTTGTTGTTGTGGCTGATCGTCATATGCCCAATACTGTATTTGGCTAGTCAACAAGTGGATTTTCTCTTGACTAAAACATGAAACAAGAGATATAAACTGTTTGCAAAGGGGCCCATTTCATAGTTAGTTTTTTCAGTACATATATTCAGATTATTATTATCTGAGATGTATTTGGTTGACCTTAATAATACTCCACTAAATAACTTAGTGCTACAGATGTTTCTAAATGCTTCCCTATGCAGTGCATTATCTGACTCCCAGGATAATTCAGTGATGCTGTCATACACAATTTATAGAGGAGGAAACAAGGGGTTTCTAAGTATTTCGAGAGGCTAAAGCATTTGTCCTGTAACTTGCAAGGCAGAGTAGGAAATCAAGGGGAGACTTCCAGATGCTGATACTCCGGCTCCATTAAACAAATACACATACACACACACACATATTTTATTTTTTAATATATTTTTATTGATTGTTTTTACAGAGAGGAAGGGAGAAGGATAGAAAGTCAAAAACATCAATAAGAGAGAAACATTGATCAGCTGCCTCTTGCACACCCCCTACTGGGGATGTGCCCGCAACCAAGATACATGCCCTTGACCGGAATTGAACCTAGTACCCTTCAGTCTGCCGGCCAACGCTCTATCCACTGTGCCAAACTGGTTTCAGCTCACACACGTACTTTAAATATTAAGTTATAAAGTTGTACTGTCTGAGATGGTAGCTACTAACCACTTGTGACTATGACTATTTAAAGTTAAAATTCAATTAAATTAAATGTAAAATTCAGTTCTTTAGTAGGTGCGTTTCAAGTGTTCAATAGTCACATGTGGGCAGTGGCCAGGACAGTGCAGATTACAGAGTATTTCCATCATCACAGAAAGTTCTACTGGACAGTGCTGATATACAATGTCATTTCCAGAGAGAGAACACTTTAGAAAAAGTCAGAAAGATCTTGAGACAGATACAGTGCTTTATTATGGTCTAAAATAAAGTAGTTTGGGACTAAAAAAAGAAGATTATAACACAGAGGAGAAAGAGAGAAACTGCTCTTAGCCAGGTGGACCTACTCAGAGAAGGGTGAAGGCATTCTTGTAGCCATTATGTTGTATTTAGCTCTTGAACTCATAAGAGATTAGAATAAATTGATATATGAATAATTTAAACACCTAAAGAGGATCTGAAGCAGATGGGAATAGAAAGAGAATAAAAATCAACTAGTTACAAACTAAGTGTATCACAATTCATTTACATGATACAATTTACTCTTTATACATAGTAATTATTTTTCTTTTTTAGTATAACATTGTATTTTTTAAGGGGAATTAAAATACTTATAGAGATGTTTTTAGGTATATTCACATAGCCACATAAAGACTACAAAAACAGGTAAAGAAGTATCTTTTCACTCACAAATCCATTCAAATTGGTTGTATAAAAATCCAGGTGTCCATAGCAATATTCAAAAAAGTAAAAGCAAAACAAAACAAAAGTCATGTACAACAATGGAGGTTGCTATTTCACAAAATCTTACCATGAAAACTGGTGCTATGAAGAGAGAAATAAATATTCTGCTTTCCAGAGGGAGCTCTATTATAGGATAACTAAATCGCCCAATTGTGAGGAACCTGTCCCAATCTATAGTAAAATGCCAACTAAAACATGCTTGAGGAATTAGCAAATCAACATTCTGAAACCCCTAATGAAACAATTTACTCAAGCCAGGATCACTCATGGATGTTAAAACAATTGGATGAAGGTTGATAAGGAAACAAATATTCACATGGTACTTAGTTTGCCCCAAGGCTACTTGCTACTTGCTACTTCCCAAAATGGGAAATAACAGAAGCTACCAACCAGCAATCACCACAATAACCCTGTAATCGTTTTAGCACCACAAATAATGGAACCACCAGAGATTATGTTTCCTAATGTGATATAACATGAACATATATCATCATCTATAAAATATTCTTGTAAAAAAAAATTGTTGACCACGAATCTAATTAAGCCTTTGCAACTAATTTTTAGTTCAACAAACAAACAAATAAAACATGAATATAGTAAAAAGTTAAATGACACCATCAAGAAATAAATAAAAATTCCAAAAAGGCGGGCTGAGAGGGGAGATTCCATAGGACAACAGACTGGCCTAGTCTCTCTAACAAGTAATTTTCATTAACAAAAATAAAGAGGGAAGTATTTTATAGGTTAAGAGAGACTCAAGACAAATAATCAAATGTAATGTGTATTTATTGATTAGAATAAACCAGCTTGAACAAACCATCTATAATAACATTTTAAAATAAGTGAGGAAATCTGAATGTGGGCTTGGTAATAAATGATACAAAGAAATCACTTGTTATTTTGTTTGGAATGAAAGTATAATTGTCAAAGAAAATGTTCTTCTTTTTTAGAGATTCATACTAAAGAATTTAGAGGTAAAATGTAATTTTCTTTAATAAACTTTAAAATACTTTACTCCCTAAAGAGATGAAATAAGTATAGAAAAAATGTTAACAATTTAGGGTATGGGCATATGAATGTCATTAGTTTAGTCTCTCTACTTTTCCAAAAGTTCAAAAATTTCACAACTTTATCATAAAAATGGGAAATCCCAAATTGTACAGGAATATGTCTGAAAATCCATTTCAAAGTTTATGAGATATTAAAACATTGGCAATGTAGTTTATCATTTTATGAATTCCAAACTTCTGTTCTCCTCCATCAATTACATAATCAAAGAACAACTAAAGTTTTTGTATTTTTATAGAAAATTGTTTTTATAAAGTTAACATTTTTAATAAAAACCAAGATTTTTCAGATAGAGAGAATGCAGTCTCCCCAGTCAGATTCCAGCCAGATCAAAAAAGAAGATACTCTATTTTTCTACTATTTTCTAGCCTGTTTATTGAATATTTCATAAGAAATCAAAAAAGGTCAAAGCATTTGGAATCAAAGTTCATGGTTCCCGAATATAACTCAACAGTCCAAATTAGGAGACAAGTCCATTCCCACCAATTTGCAATTACTCAAAAACAATTTTGCTTACAGTTATCAAAACTGTCTTTCCCAGAAGCCAGCCTTCTGATTATTCACTTGGCTTTAGCAAAAGTCCCCAAGAACTGAACAAAAATAAGGATAAGATTGGTTAAAATGAGCTGCTTGAAATTTTGATAAGTATCCACCATTCTCTTCACCCATGTCCACTCACCTTAGAAGTAGTACTTTCAGAATATTTAAGAGATGGACTTCTATATGGATTCTTCATAACCACTATGAGGTTACATTTAACTCTATTTTAAACATATATTAACTTATGCTAACTATGCCCTAAAATAAACTTTGTTCAAAGTTAATAAAATGTGTTTACCAGAGAAGACTCACTGTATTGAGCGGTTGAAGCATCCTTATGGTAAAGTGTGCCAAGAAATAATAAAGCATAATAATAATTTGTCCATGCAAATCAAAAACTATAGCTTCAAAAAATCCTGGCCCACAATATTGGACAGGCTATCTCCACAATAACCCTGTAATCATCTAAGCACCTCAAATAATGGAACCACCAGAGATTATGTTTCTCTCATCCCTGGAAAAAACTGGAAGGAGTATGCAAGCTGCCATGCTCTCCCAAGGCTCATTTTTCTCCATCATTCCACAGGAACAGCTTTGTCAGACAAGAGTAAAAGACCTATTTGTCAACCTTTTTGCAAATCCCTGATTCTAGCCAATTTTCACCAATCCCAAGTGAGAACTAGAGAGAAATTCAAGTCTTTTATCTACAGCATCATTGTCTGCTGGGGTTGGAAATCACAATTCCACAACCCAACTCACCCCTTGGCCCTGTTTATCCCAACTGATTTTGGTTATTTAAAAAAAAAACCAAAAAACTATTTCCTCATCCCTGAAGAATTGGGAAGGGGAAATTATAGTAGACAAACATGAAGCATGGACAATTCCAAATCTCACTGGTTCGTTCTCTCTCTCTCTCTCTCTCTCTCTCTCTCTCTCTCTCTCAAACACACACACACACACACACACACACACACACACATGAGGTGGGGGGGTAGGAATCCAAATGCCAGACAATTGTTTAGTTTCACTTTTTTAAATGTTTGCACTCACTTATACATCTGCAGAGATCTCACTTAAAGGAAAGTTCTATGTGTGTGGGTCTGACCCCATTAACAAGGCCAAAATTACCCTTTAAGGCAATGTTTCCCATATAGAATTCAGAGGTCTCTGAAATTAGTTATCTCTCTTGCGAAAGTCCCAGATTCCGCTAGATTGGGAAGGAGAAAATAGGGATAGGAGGATTTAGCAAATGTTGCTTCTAGTTGTAGGATATCAAGGAAGGAGGGAGAAGGGGAGGGGGGGGGTCTGAGAATTCCAATTGCAAAAGAAGGCTGCAGAGGTCGTGAGAGAATGGAGAGGAAATGAGGATGAAACGCAAAGGGAGAAAAGGCCTGAAATGTGGTCAAATGCCAAAGGGCATCTTGGAGAGAAGTTGGGAATTGCTTTCAGAAAGGCATTGCAAATCTAATTTCAGACCATTTAAATATGTCTCCAGGAAACTGAGAGCCCAGGCTGCATTAGCATCAAATTGATCCCTACCCCATTTCCATCCGAATCAAATTAATCATAAAATCATTTCACTGGGTTCATGAACCAACGATATGAAAAACCTTCACCGTTTGCACTTGCCAAATATGTCGGGGATCAACACCGCTGTGTGTTCTGAGACAACACTGCTGTGAACCTTGGCAGACCCAAACTTTCGGGTGGAAGATGACTGCAAACGGGACGATGTCCTGTGCGCACCAGGGAGGCTGTGGAGCGCGGCGGTGGGACGCTGGGCCGGAGGACCTGGGCTAGGAGAGCGCCGAGCCGGCAGGCAGAAGGGGGCGCGGGCAAAAACCTGGGACAGCAGCGGGGAACCAGGGACCACCAGGTAACTCACCCCGTTGGCCGCAGCCATCTGCACCACGATCTCCGTGGCCGTCCTGCTGAAGTACCTGCCGTCGCTGCCCACCACCATGGTGCAGCCCTGGCGATCGCGCAGGTCAATGGACGACAGCACGCTCTGGATGAAGTTGGGCAGGTAGTTGCGCTGGCCCTCGAAAAGCCCGGTGGGCCGCCGCAGCCCCCCGCCCCCCGTGGGCCGCTGGTCCTCGTAGGGTGCCGTTGGCACGGTCAGCACCGGGATGGGGCTTCCCTCCATGGCGGCTCCTGGCCGGTCCTGCCAGAGCTCCCGGGAGCCGGAGGGAATCTGCAGCCCCGGGGAGGGGGGGCCACCAACCTGGCGGCGGGCCGAACTCCGCCTCGCGCCCCGGCCCCCTTCCCGAGCCGGCCCACAGCCTGCGCCCTCCTGCGGCACCGGCCGGTGGATCCTCTCCAAGCGGACCCTGGCTACCCCAGCAAAGTTTGGCCTCTGCCTTCCAACAGACTTCCTCTCTGGCTGGATGGCCCTAGGGGCCCGCAGTTTTTTCCCCCAGCTGGGCTCACTTTCGGGGTGTCGTCCTCAAAACCTGTTCCCAGTGCCAGCCACTCCCTCCCACCCCCACCCCCACCCCCACCCCCAGCGACTCCTATTCTTGTGTCTGACCCAAGCCTTCCCCAGCAATGGACAGTCTCCGGGGCCCGCCCTCCGCTAGAAAATAGCCCGAGTGTGGTGAGACCTGGAGGAGGATTTGGGATCCTCTCCCCTTTCACCAACAACCCTGTCTCCTCGTCTCCCTGGGAGTGAGCAGTTTACTCGCACAAGTTTTACTCTGGAACAAGGACAAGGGAGGGAGCCAGAGTGGGGGTGGGGGGTGGGGTATGGGGACTGAAACTTTTGCCATCAGCAACAGCCCCAGCCAAAAATAACCCTGGAAAGGCAAGCTGAGAATTGTTATCTTCTGCCAGCGATGAAATTGGAGGCTGGGTGCTGTGTGTGTGTGTGTTTGTGTGTACACACCCTCCACCACTACCATTTGTTGCTGGGAATCACATACTGTCAGGCCCTTCCATCCAGCAGGGGCCCGCCTAGCCATCAACACTTTTCCCCTGGCTATCTCCAGAGAGCCCACATTTCAGTATAGAAACATTTCTTCCTGTAGTAGTTGCAACAGCAGCAACGAAGACCCACATTTTCTTCTTGCCCTTCCCACCCTCACTAGCCCAGCTCATGCTTAGAAACAGGCTCGTCCCACACTGTATTTGCCCATGTTGCTGAGCTCTTTTTAATATCCTACCAGAAATGAATGAACAAACTCAAATTAAATAAGGACAGGGTTCTAGGAATATAAGGTCCTTTCCAGAGATCCTCTCATTCTGCATGGGCTAGCGATGGTCTGCCCTGTCTCCTTAAAGCTCACCTATAATCCAAAACCAAGAAATAACCCCATAGAAAATAGGAATAAAGAGAGAATAGACTAAAAAGATAAAACCCTGGAGTCCATTCCCCTGAATTTGTGGTTGAGGGAGCCTTGGCTTAGCACCAAGCCTTCTAAGGATCTGTGCATATCTCTATGGTGTGGGGGGTTTTAAATCCACCTTCTGGTAACATTTCATGTTGCAGAGAAGGACAGTATTATTCCCAGGAGAAGAGAAGATGGTAAGTCTTTTGCCAAGTGAAAACATAGCCACTAAGCCTAGAATTGCCCAAAAAACCTTCAGGACTTCATCTCTCCACTTTCAGCACCTGCCTCAGTCTTGATATCTCCATCATTCCGTCCCAACAAAGCTCAGCTCCTTCCACCAGACTAAAGACAAGTCAGGCACATCTCATACAAAATTTTACAGTTTTACCAGTCTGAACTTTTCTTAGTTCAGATCCCCAAAGATTCTGATTGGCCCAGCATAATGGAATGTGCCCAACGATATTACCAGAAGAGAATTCCACAGTGAAAGGGAAAACAGTTCCTCCAAAGGAAGGAGGTGCGGTGCTCCAGAGCAGCGGGCCGCCTGTTGGCAACCACTGCTCCAGAGGGAAGAGAAATGGATGGCCAAATCACAATTGTTCACCACATCCTTCACTAATCAAGTATTTTGAAAATTATTTTTTTCACTGAATTCACATAGTACTTTGTATCACTAATAAGGAATGGTTCCCATGTTGCTATACCTTTCTGCATATATCTTCTCTCCTCTAGCTGTATGTGACCTTGGAATAATCCCTTAACCTCTCTTTACCATAGAGTCCTTACTGTAAAATGGGAATTATTATAATTCCTACCTCATAAATTGTTGATAGGTTAAAATACTTAGTACAGAGCTGGACAAATGTTAGATGTTTATATTATTGCCATCGATGTTGCATTTATCATTATTAATGTATAAAAAGAATTACAGTCTATATATTTGTAGACCACCACTGTACTTAAAGGGTCTTGGGCATAGGTGATATTTTGTAAAGACTGGTAGAATTAATCTTTAGGCTTTGACAACAGGAACTAAAGACATATAATTTGCCCTTAAAATAAAGTTTTATAAATAAAGAAATAGCTTCAAAGCTACCTTCAAATTTGATCCAGTTGATTTTAATAAATTTGTCACAGTAATGGAGAATGAAACCCAAGAGGGCCCGATAGATAAGAAATGCCTTGCCCATAGTTGCTCACTGGCAACATGGTTAGATCGGTGTTTCTCAGTGGGTTTTCCTCAGAACATGAGTGCTACCAAATGCTGCACAAAACAAGAATTTCGTGGCTAAGTAACTTTTTAGAATCCTGCACACTCTACCCCATTCTTGGAGCTTCACAATGCACATTTTCATATTCAAAGCTCTGAGAGGTCCCACAGAAAAGACATCAGTTTAACTTTTTTTAAAACTCGTGCTTCTCAGCTAAATTCACAAGACCAGTTTGCTTAAGGAAAGAGACTCAGACTATCTTTGTGTCTACAGTGGTGACACCCCCCTTCCCATTTGTGTGTCCTCAGTGGGCTAGGTCAGGGATAAATACATTTTCCTGCTTCTAGGGACTGGTCACCCTTTTGTACTGAGCTCAGAGCTCTCGGCAGCATGGGTCACAATGAAGGGCAGCTCTGTTTGCCTAGAGATGCCTTTCGGCCTTCTCTGAGCCTCTGGTCTAGAGAAAGGCATCTCACTGAGAATTCTTGGCATGAAACAGGAGCAATGAAACAGGAGCAACTGATATGTCTTCCCTTTCCCTTGGGACTTCCTTGCTCTCAAAAAAAAAAGGTGTCAGCCAGCACGTTCATGTAGAGAAAAACACTAGCTGTCTCAGCAAGATCAGCATTTCCCAAAAAGAGAATTTAGGGTAAAATAAGTGTTGCAACACTACATACTTTGTCCCCTATCCTGTAGATTCACAAAGCACGTTAGCATATTAAAGACTGAAATTCCATAGGAAAGAATACTCAACTTTAACCAAGAATTTCCAAATTTTATCTGACTATGGGCCCTTTTCCAAAACAGATCAAGGACATTAATATTCTATGAAATACTTTAGGTCCCTTCCAGATAAATCATTCAATGATTCCCTTTTTTACTCATGAAGCATTAAAATAATAATTTCCATCAGGTTTCTATTAAGAAAGTTACTAGAATTTGCAAAAGGGAGCAGGTTAAATCACTCATTTAAAAACATACCCTTGAGCCCTGCTGGTGTTGCTCAGTGGTGAGTAAGTGTTGATCCATGAACTAAGAGGTCGTTGTCCAATTCCCTGGTCAGGGCACATGCCCAAATTGTGAGTTCAATTCCCAGTAGGGGGCATGCAAGAGGTAGCCAATCAATGATTTTCTCTCATCATTGATGTTTCTAATTCTCTCCCTCTTCCTGCTTCTCTTAGAAATCAATAAACATATTAAAGAAATATAAACCCTTGAGTGATTTTGAGACTTAAAATGACCTACATATATATTTATATATAATTTTATATATTCTGTTCTTCCACCCTCCCACACCCATCTCCGATGCCCTGGCTGGCAGAGAGAGAAGGCTGGCACACACATTTGGTCATGGTAGTTAAGTATTCCTATTGAGTTGGAGTCTTCTTCAGTGCACACAGGGAATGCTAAAAACATGCTGTTGACTCATTGACTCTAAGAGCTGAAGAAATGCCAAAAGTACAGGACAAGTGCCAGAAAAGCAGGTGGAAAATGTCATGAGGCAGCCATTCCTCTAAGGAAGCACCAGTTCCCTTTTGAATCTGCCCAAACACCTTCAGGTAGTGGAGAAAGTCCATTATATTTCTCCCAAAATAACATCTTCCACTCAGCCTTCTTTTCCCTTTCACTGTGTCCAAATGAAATAGCACATAGCAATCTCAATAGAACTTGCTGCTTCTCTACTGCCTTCATTGTAAGGCCACGAAGTGAATGTTCAAATGACATAAAGGTTCTTGTCTCATGTGGGTCTAGTGCACTTGTTCCTATGTTCCCACATCTTGGGCTTCAAATATTTGTTTCCCACCTGCATCAATGACTACATATGTGGCCTTGATCAACTTGCTTTCTCTCCCTAAAGCCAGGTTTCTGCACCTGAAAAGTGGATATGATGCTACCTGCCTCCTAAGGTTGATGATCATATTCAAAGAGCTAATATATGGAAATTGCTCAGCACAGTAC
Organism: Antrozous pallidus; assembly: GCA_027563665.1. Lineage (NCBI taxonomy): Eukaryota > Metazoa > Chordata > Mammalia > Chiroptera > Vespertilionidae > Antrozous > Antrozous pallidus. Next base: position 38,846,262 of record CM050522.1, on the reverse strand, counting down.
CTGGAACATAATAGGGGCTTAATAAGTGATTGCTACAATTATTATTGTTGTTATTACCATTATTATTACTAAAAATAATTTTTATTGCTATTATATTTACTAAATTTATTATTACCTTAATAATTATTCTAATATATAAAAATCCTCCATCATGACTGGAGGTTCAACAAACCATAAGTCAGTCCTGCAGTCAGCACTGACTACTGCGGCTGCAGCCACGGTGACCCAGCACCGACTGCTGAGGGAGCTGAAAATCAGGCCCAGAGACAGGCCTGAAGAGAGAAGCAGGGTCTGACACATAGACTGTGTAGCAGCTGTTGATCAGCACTTGTCTCTCTCTTTCTTTCCAGCAGTGGCGTCTCCATTTCTCTCCAGGCCTCCACCTGGGCTGCTGGCCAGCCCACCTTCTGATCAGGACCTGTTGATAGGCCGAGAAGCACTGACTGACATAGAAACCAACCAATCAGAACCAAATCTGGGTGAACTATGAGGAGCCAATGGCTGCCTAGAAGGTGGGGCTTTTGACACTGACTGGCATAGAAACTGACCAATCAGAACCAAATTGGCCAGCAGTGGAGGGCACTTGGGGGCAATCAGGCCAGCAGTGGAGAGCAGTTGGGAGCAAGATTAAGCCAGCAGGGGAGGGCAGTTGGGGGTGACCAGGCTGGCAGGTGAGGATAGTTGGGGGCAGTCGAGCCAGCAGGGAATCAGTTAGGTGTTAAGTTGGCAGGAGAGTAGTTAGGAGGTGATCAGGCTGGCAGGCAGAAGCAGTTATGAACAATCAGGCAGGCAGACAGGCAAGTGGTTAGGAGCCAGCAGTCCCAGATTATGAGAGGGATGTCCGACTGCTGGTTTAGGCATGATCCCACAAGGATTGGGCCTAACCCAACAGTCGGACATCCCCTGAGGGGTCTCAGATTGGAAAGGGTGCAGGCTGGGTGAGGGACAGCCCCACCCACCCCCACCTACCCCCACCCCCACCTACCCCCACCCCCCGTGCACAAATTTCACCCACTGGGACTCTAGTAAATAATATAATAGTAATGATTCTTAATCTTTGTATCGGTAGTATTGTATTTGAGAGCAAGAATGAACTGTCTGATTACCTTTTCAGCACACTATCTAGCATAACCTCATAGGCAAAATAGGGAACTAGCATTAAGGATTAAAAATTTTATTTTTATTGATCCTTAAATACTTTGCAACAGTGCAAAAGGAGTTGTCAGCCTAACACATGGAATTCCCATTCCTGTGTGGTTTGTTTTTGGAGGTGCCACAGGACGCCTATGAATCCTGAAGGAACTGCTTATTCACCTCCCAAGGCCAGCACAAGAATCCAATGGGCAAAATAATGTGGGTGTAGTTTCCTGACCTTCATGCACTGGCCCCAACTTTAAAAAACACTTAATGTTAATTGACTAACTTGTAAATATTGTTTTTGGAAAGCCAATAGTTTCCTTTTAGTTCAGTTTTAGCTAAAAATAATAAGACTGATCAACTAAGAATAAAGATTCAATTTTCAGGTGTCCCCCAAAATATCTAGAACCGTCAATGATATATAACAACAGATTATCAAAAACTTTACAAAGTTTTATCAAAATTCCTCCTGTTATAAGAGGCAAAAATCTTTACTTTCCCAAAAGAATCTCTATACTATTTTAATAGATGAATTTTGGTAAAGAAATTCAATTTAAAAATAAATATATTTTCTATAAATTATATTTCATTAGTCATTTTTAATCATAACCTACATGGAATTTTTTCTTTGTTTTTGTTTTTTCTTGGCATAGTAGATTTTAGAAAGGATCCCCAGTATATGACTAATTTCTGAATAAATATTTTAGCATTCCTAGCTAAAGTCATTTCTTTTTCTTTCTTTCTTTTTTCAAAATTAGCCTTTTTTATTATTGACTTTAGAGGAGAGAAGGAGGGAGGGAAAAAAGAAGGGAGGGAGGGAGTTTGGTTGCCTCCCACATGTGCCCCAACTAGGGATCAAATCTGAAATCTGGATATGTGCACTGACCAGGAGTCCACCCCACCGCCTTTTGATGTAAGGGACGATATTCCAACCAACTGGGCAACATTGGCCAGGGCTATAAAATAATTTCTTAAAAACTATTTTATATGCATCTATATCATGGAGCTAAATAACAAGTATGCTGTACAAGCCAATATTCCTACCTTATGAATGGATTTTTTTCAGCTATGAAGTCTGGGTGAATTTGCATGACTGACAGTGAAATACTACGATATCAAAGCCAGTCAGTTTTGGAGTTGTAAACACATGCCATCATCAAGTGCCTAGCCCAGCCCAGGCCTAGCTCACATGTTACGTATTTATCAGGAACACTGGTCCCAACAATTCTATGTACCCTGCCTGACCAATTTTCTCCATGAGATTCTTCCAGACTTTTGTTCATTTCCTCAGAGCACATCTACAGAGGGCACAATAATTTGAAAGTCAGCTCAAGCAAATAGTGAACACAACTGCATCTTAACATAGGGTTTTCAGGACACACTAATTTAACCTAAAAATGGTGCCAATGATTGGGGCTTTATGGTCTAAAATATGGTTATCAACTTCAAAAGGAAGCCAAGAGCACCTTCATTGTTTTGGCATTTTTCTTCCCCTTTTCTAATGTTTCCTCAGAACCTACCTAGGAAGTGGTAATTTTTCAATTCTCACGGAATGGATTTTTCCCACTTCCAGTAGGAACTGAAATCAACCAGGTTTTTATCCAATAGCAGTTCTCTTTATGTATCTGAGATCCTCTAACATGTCTGACTTAGGGGCATTATTGAGAGTGGTTCCACAATAAAATTTTATCATTTAACTCTACCAGGTATCCAATAGAGGATGTTATTCCCTTTCACTGTCCAAACTTCTGACAGATATTAATCATTAGGATTCTGGAATAAGTAAAGGGAATATCTCAAAATTCCTCCTGAATTTATGTTATTCTGAAATGTCATAACACTTTACTTACATGATTTTGAAAAATAAACAGGAAAACATAAGAATAAGCACAGCCCATTTGACAAAGAAGGCTTGAACATACAATGGAGTCAAGATAGTCTCTTCAATAAATGGTATTGGGAAAATTGTACAGATACATGCAAAAAAATGAAACTAGACTACCAACTTACACCATACACAAAAATAAACTCAAAATGGATACAAGACTTAAACATAAGATGGGAAACAATAAAAATACTAAACAAGCAGAAACCGGTTTGGCTCAGCCTGCAGACTGAAAGGTCCCAGGTTCGGTTCCGGTCAAGGGCAGGTGCCTTGTCTGCGGGCACATCCCCAGTGGGGGGTGTGCAGGAGGTAGCTGATTTATGTTTCTCTCTCATCGATGTTTCTAACTTTCTATCCCTCTCCCTTCCTCTTTGTAAAAAAATCAATAAAATATTTTTTAAAAAAAATACTAAACAAATCCACAGGCAGCAAAGTCTCAGACATATGTAGAAGCAATTTCTTCACCAATACTGGTCCTAGGGCAATGGAAGCTAAAAATATAATAAACAAATGGGACTACATCAAAATAAAAAGCTTTTTCACAGCAAAAGAAACCATCAACAAAACCACAAGAAAGTCCACTGTGTGGGAGAACATATTTGCAAATGTTATCACTGATAAAGGTTTAATCTTCAACAACTAAAGGGAACTTTAACAACTTAATAAAAGAAAGATAAATGATCCTATAAAAAAATGGGCAACGCACCTAAATAGAATCTTTTCAAAAGAAGACAGAAGGAAGGCCAAGAGACATAGGAAAACATGCTCAAAGTCGCTAATTATCCAAGAGATGCAAACCAAAACAACAATGTGGTACCATCTCACGCCTGTCAGAATGGCAATCATCAACAAATCAACAAGTGCTGGCGAGGATGTGAGAAAAAGGAACCCTCGTGCACTGCTGGTGGGAATTGTGCAGCCACTGTGGAGAACAGTATGGAGTTTCCTCAAAAAACTAAAAATGGACCTCCCATTTGACCCAGTGATCCCACTTCTAGAAATATATCCCGAGAAACTAGAAACACCAATCAGAAAGGATATTGTGGGGGGCGCCCCGAGGCAAGAGACCTTGAGCATTCTTTAAATCTTTGTCTGGCTGAATCCAAGGCACCTGGAAAAACCGTGTCTTGGAAAAACACGCTTCACCAACAAGGCTGATGTTTAACTTTGCCTCAGCTGTCCCAAAACGGGCCTTAAAAATGTAAATGCAGTCTTGCCCTGGGAATGGGGGAATGAATAGGGCCTGGGCCCACTGAAACTCCTTTGATCCTAATGTTGGAGAAAGCCCTTTGTATTGAGGATTAGAAAACTATGGTACAACTACACAATGGAATACTATGCTCCTATAAAAAAGAAGGAATTCTTACCATTTGCAGCAGCATGGAATGGACCTGGAGAGCCTTAAGTTAAATAAGCCAGGCAATGAAAGAAAAATACCACATGATCTCACTCATTTATGGAAAATAAAGAACATTATAATCTGATGAATAAATAGATACAGAGGCAGTAAAGCACTGAATAGACTATCAAATTATAGCGGGAAGCCTGGGGATTGTTGGGACGGGAGGGAAATAGATCAACCGAAGGACTTGTATGCATGCATTTAGGCACATCAATGGACACAAGACACTGAGGGGATGGGATGAGGGCATGCAAAGGGGGAGTTGGTAGGAGAGGCTTGAAGAAGGTCAATGGGAAAAAAGAAGATATATGTACTAATATATGTAATATTTTAAACAATAAAAAATATTTTTAAAAATAGAATAAGCACAGCGCAGTCGGGTGGCTCAACAGATTGAGCATCATATTGTACAACAAAAAGTTTTGTGTGGTCAGGGCACATACCTGGATTGTGGGTTCAATCCCTGGTTGGGGCACATATAGGAGGCAACTAATCCATGTTGCACATCAGTGTTTCTCTCTATCTCTCTCTATCTCATTTTCATCCCCTTCCTCTCTCTCTAGAATCAAGGAAAATACCCTTGGGTGAAGATTGAAAAGCAAAAAGCACAGAATTATTCTGTAAAACTTTTCTATATGAAAAATTTTCATGGTCATCTATTAAGAAAAGATATAATAACAAGTGTACGGTTTGCTAACACTATGAATCAACATATTGTGACAAGATTATAAAATCCAATAACATAGAAATTGTATCTACCTGATAAAGACACAGGATAATAGAAAACATTTTGAAAAACAAATGAACATTAACAAGATAAATGCTAAGATCATTTAAAAATTGGAAGATAATACCACAATTATTTAAAGACTATCACTTTTTAAGTGAAATTTTTAACTCCACAAAACATCAATTGTTCTCTCCAACAGAATTCAAATAATGTAATATTTGGGTCTCCTGGCAAATGTAAGAGCACCACAGAGAAGCAGATGTCAGAACTGTCAATTTAATGACAATTTAATAAAAATTCCAAAACTTGTTATTTCTTAGAACAGCACTCACAGGATTTGTGAAAAGTATACTATGCCTGTAAATTTATTAACATTTACTCGCTATCGGCAGAGGACAGAGACATGAAAGCACTCTGAGAGCAACTGATACAGAAAGACTAATTCTTCTCTCCTACTGCTCCTGTCCCCGTTCCCAAAAATGTCGACCTTGACCTTCAAATCTATGCATCAACAGTTTCTGCTCTTGTTCTCAACCTGAAGTCAGTGGATTTCTTCATACCAGTAAGGTCTCTACAGAGATTATATAAGCCTCAATTCTCACAGGAGAATTACAATCCCTCATCCAATTTTCTTGATTTCAACTCATAGGTCTCAAGAATTTCGGAGTCCATGTAAAATTCCCAAGAAATTCACAGAAGCAATTTCCAAATGGAAACACTTTGCTTCTATTCCTTTTCAGAAGAAACCAGAAACTTAAGAGTTTTCCTTCTCCTTTCCAAATTTTCTCTGCTTACTTGTGATTGTTACTTCTTTAGTTGCCCAGCTAACAATTTCCCCATCTCTGGGGGTCCCAGTCCTGTGAGGTGAGTTCTCAATTGTTATGACCTTATTACATAATCTTCCATTCCTGACGATATACAAAGGGTTGACCTAGCAAAGAATGCCTGGCCCAATTGGATCCTCTCACTGTGTCTGGAATTTGACTACTGGAACCCAGACATACAGAGACTAGGGCCACTGTGGTTTGACCATATTAATGATGGGTGCTTGAGCAATTAAATAGCTACCTGTCACTCATATCCCAGGAGCTACTCTGAAACTCCTTTTTCTCAATTATGACTTCTTAAGGTGCCCCAATATTCCTCATTAAATCCCTCATGGTTTAAGCTAATCAGAATTAGTTTCTGTTGCTTTCCATCAAAAGAACCTTAGCTAATACATCATTATTCCCTGGCCCTAGTTTAAAACTATCTCTCCTTTTCATAAGAAATTCTACCATTTGAGATTTTTACTTAAGAGTTTAGAGTAATCTGCTCTTATCCTAGAGCTCCCTAATTAAAATAGAAATCTTGGAAGGCTAAATATATCCTAACACTGTGAAACCTTGGGCTTCTCTTTCACAGGCCAGGCACTGAGGAAAAGGTCCAAGAGGGTGGCCAGCGGAGCATCCTTAAGGAATGGGAATAAGAAACTGAAAGGCAAGATAGCATATGAGAAAGAAAACCTACCTGATGGCTTCCCCTTGAACCTGCCCTAACTCTATTTTCTTAGGTTCAGCCACTGATTTGTGATCAGACCTATGATGGATTTTTTTCAACCAATCTGTTATTTTTAAAGTTATAATGAAGCCCGGCCAGTGGTTCAGTGTCGATCTATGAATTGTGACCTCTTGGTTCATCTTCCGGTCAGTGCACATGCCCAGTTGCCAGCTTGATCCCCAGTAGGGGGTGTGCAGGAGGCAGCTGATCAATGATTCTCATCACTGATGTCTCTCTCTCTCTCTCTCTCTCTCTCTTCTCTCTCTCTCTCTCTCTCTCTCTCTCTCTCTCTCTCTCTCCTTTCCTCTCTGAAATCAGTAAAAAATATATTTTTTAATTATGATGAATATTGATTTGGTCTCTTCATCCAACAGTCCAACCTGGGTCTTAGTTCAACCGAGAGCACACATTGCCGAGCAGAGTGTGGGTGGCTAATTCTCCCCCATGAGAATCAGAAGATTCTGAGTTGACCAACATCACCCACCGAAACACCTGCCAGTTTGTATGCTTAGTCCTGAGCAGCACTCCCCTCCCCCAGCTTCAAGTTCTTGATATAGCAAAGCTAACTCTCCCCCAGGAAAGCCCCAGGCATCCTGGGGCAAAAAAAAAAAAAGACAAACCAAATGTGAACTCAGGAACAATTAGCCAAAGTGTGTTTCTGTCTGAAAAGGATGTTTAGAGCTTCCTTCCTACAGGTAGCAATGAAGCCAATCTATAGAACCCACAGGAAGCTTACTCCCAAGAAACACAAATTACAAGATGGAGGGAAAGAAGTCACCTCACCTTGGGAAGCACAGGTGATTGGCTCAATATGGTAAAAATATTTGTTCCTGAACCAGTATTTGCCTGATAATTTGTATACTGTTTGCACAACCAGAAAAATCAATCATCCATTAGGAAAATGTGTTACTAAAATCAGTGGCTTCTAAATAAAGTGCTGAAGTCCATGACATCACCTCCTGTTTCTCTAGTTTTCCCATTCCTCCCATAGGTTTCCCATTGCACAACACCATTAATAACCCTTCCTGGTGAAATCTGGCTCTCCAAGGAAGAGTATCCAGAAACAGAAAACACAGATAGGGGAGGCTCTTCCTGCTAGAACTGCTGCTTTAGTTTAACTTGAAAAAAGCCCACACCCAGTCCGTAATGAAAAACATCTGAACCATCAGGTCTTCCCACAAGCAAGTGATGCTGATGCTTCCTCCTTGCTCCATTCTACATGAGATGCACAGATAGCAGAAGGAGAAATGGAGCCTGCCAGGAGAGCAACATTCCCCCGACCCTAATTTAGCAAGACATTTCCATATCATGTGTCCAACCAGCTGCAATTTCTTCACTGCTTTTGTGCAAAGTTCCAACTCATCTTGCTGAATTTCCTGATTTAAAAGTCTAATTCCTTTCACCAAAAGTGTGGCAGAAGGCAATAGGTATACCACTCTTCCCTGCCAGATCTCCTGAGACCAAAGCTCCTGCATTTGCAATCTGTAACAACTGGTCCCAGTATGCTATGCAGGGGGTACCAATCCAGTGTCCTCCTTTTATTAGTGCCACAAAAATTTGGCTGATGATAATGGAGGAAAAACAAGTTTATCAATTACATCAGCCACTAAGCTTACTTCTCCGATAAAATAAAAGCCTAATGTCCCTTATTCTTCTGAAACAGAAAATGCAAATAAAAAAGGAGTCACGGTTTTTAAATGTGACACACTTTCTCTAAGAATTGAGCTACTTACAATGCAGAGTTTACATGGCGTAATCTTCCTAGAGCCAGGGTTATAAGGCTCAGCTGCTGTTCTGTGTTTAGGACTAGAGCAGTGGTCGGCAAACGGTGGCTTGCAAGCCACATGCGGCTCTTTGGCCCCTTGAGTGTTCTAACACCTCTTCTTCAAAATAGACTCACCCAGGCCGAAAACGGACTTCTGCGCATGGGCCACGAAGTTTAAATTGTGCTGTACGTGCACACCCACACATGGTATTTTATGAAAGAGCCACACTCAAGGAGCCAAAGAGCCACATGTGCCGACCACTGGTCTAGGGAAAAGGTAACCATGCCTGCAAGGGAACTTAGGAAAGGAACCCATGAGAGGAAAGTAAGTAATCCCATTTGTTGATTATATAAATAATACACTTACATACAGATACACACAAACATGCATACATACTACGATCCTTACCTACATGTAATTTGTTAGCCCATAATGGATTCTCCTGGCTAAACATCAAGGCAAATCTTTCCTCCTTTTCCTGCACCTTTCTGGGCTTCCTTTTATTATTTCCTTTATATATAAATGATCGACTCACTTTCTGTAATTTGTAGTCTACTACCCCAATTTCTCCTACACTGTCTATTTACACCGTTAGCTACCACAGCTGCTAGGCATCCTCAAGCCATCTGCTTCCTTCTTACACTTGAACATAGACATTTCCAGTAGGCACCACCACATCATCCATACTGCTTTATTAATTTTTTATTGCACGTAAGAGAAATATCAGGCATGCAAACTATAAGGAGACAATAAGAAGAAAGTATCATATGAAGAAATTTTATTCTACTAGTTACAAGGAACTATTCTTTTGATATCAAATCATCCTCTGAATGCACTTAGGGTACCAAATGGAAGTACGCACGAGGAAAATGGTCCAACAGCACCACTTACAGTAAGAGCTGTTAAGTGCAACTGAGCTGGTTTGTGTCAGCAAAGAAAAGCAAGCTGGGGACCTGGCTCATCAGAAAGACTGACCTCCCCGAGTCTCTGCAGAAAGATTATGCTGGTGACAGGAAGCCAGTGCAATCATTTTGTCATCACATGAAGGGAACACACGGATTCCAGCAACTCCTGGGCAGGGAATGTTAATATCAGGCTCTGTTACAGGATAAGGAGTAACTCCCAGTTGAGATAACTGATTTTCATCAGAGGCTTTGGGTGCCTGGAAAGACAGACCAGGAAATCCTGCATTATATCTGGTGCATAGACCTAAAGCATTTATTCCTTTGTAATCAAGGCTCCTTTTCCCCCGACACACACACACACACACCCCACCACCTCTAACTCAAATAAATCCAGACTCTGAAACTGCCTCTTCTAACTTCTAACTAACTTGCTTTCAGAGTTTCCAGGTCAAAAAGAAATACAGCACAAAGACACTTCCTCCTTAGGGATTATACACAAATTCCAACAGTCTGTTTCTTTTCCACATCAAGCCATCAGACCTCCATCCTCCCTTTGGCTCCTTCTTGGTTAAGTAAGATCAATCTTAGAGCTCTGTCTCCTCTCCGGATGGCAGATTACAAGCAAGGGAGGCTTGGCTAGGAAGAGCCTCTCCATGCCTCTGCATTCAAGCAAGCCAAAGTGGACAGGCACAAGCAATCATGGCTGCATTCCAGTACCACAAACCTCACAGTTATGAATGGGAAGTGTGTGTTTGTCCATTCCTATATGTGTGTTGGTACAGAGAGTTAAGTTATACTTTTCATTGGCTACATTATTTAAATTCATCAAACACTCACTCTGGCTGGGTAGACCTAATTCAGGACATATTCTCAACAGTCTTGACCTCCTCAAATCAAAGAAAAGAATCAGATTATTATTAAGTTCAAACAAAGTCTTGTTTTATTTTATTTTTAACATGCCTATTTCTCTGTAAACCTTGGTTCAGCAAAGATATTATTATAAAATGCAACTCTTACATTTCAGTGTCTGACTATACCTTTAATAAGTGTCCTCCTCATAGTCTTCCCCATACACTCTTCATTAGATGACCTTCTTAACTTTAAAATCATAGGTATCAAAATGCTATGCCTAGAGGAACCAAGATGGTGGCATAGGTAAACACCTATACTACTGCCTTGCACAACAATTTCAAAAGTACAACTGGAAAACAAAACGGACATCATCCAGAACCACCCGAAAGCTAGTTGAGTGGAAATTCTACAACTAGAAGGAAAGATTAAAGGACACTGAGACTCAGAGGATGTGGGGAGGACAGAGGTGCTCAGACGTGGAGACGCACATGACCAGAAAGGGTGGGCAGCTGAATACCCAGCTGGTTTTCTAGAATGGGGAGGGAGACAAAGGCTCCCCACTGTGCTGAACCCCAGTTCTGAGAGAGTCTCAGGGAACCTAGACTCATACAGGATGAAACTGGACTGTCAGGAGGAAGTACACAGAGACTCAGGAGCTGCAGAGGCATACGAGCTCATGGAGAGGGCACATGGCTGGCTCTCTTGTTTGGGAGGAAAACAAAACCTCCAGACTGCACTATACCCCAGTTCTGGGTGAGACTTTGAGTATCCAGATTCATTTGGGGAGATACTGGACTGTCTGGTAGCAGGCAAAACTGGAGGGCAGCTTTCTCTCAGAGGTGCATGCAGCCATTGCCAGGGGACACGAAGACCCAGGTCTCACTTAGGGTGGGGCTGACAGGAAACCAAGGTTGACTGCTCAGCCCTGAGACTCTTCCCCATCCAAGCTGAGCACAGAGGCTCTCCCAGCATAGACACAGCTGATCCTCACAGCCAACTGGCCTGGAGGTCAACCCCTCTCAGTGATACCAACAACAATCAAGATTTAACTACAACAAGGTTGAGCACACAGCCCATAAAAGGATGCACCAAGAGTCTCCACCTCAGGTAACTGGGGAGGCTGAGCCCCTAGAGGACATTTACCACACAAAGCTACTCGACCAACTCAGCGAAGCAGTGAAAATGCAAAGCCAAGGAAACAGATCACAATTGAAAGAAATGGAGGAAAAGAAACGACTAGACATAGAGTTCAAAACGTGTTATAAGGTTTTTCAAGAATTTCCTAGAAAAGGCCAATAAATTTAATGAGACCCTCGAGGATATGAAAAAGGACAAACTAGAAATTAAGCAGACACTGACTGAAGTAAAAAACATTATACAGAGACCTAGCAGCAGACTAGAGAAATGCACGAATCAAGTCAAAGATTTGAAATACAAAGAAGCAAAAACCACTCAGGTGGAAAAGCAAAAAGCAAAAATAATCCAAAAAATTGAAGACAGTGTAAGGAGCCTCTGGGACAACCTCAAGCATACCAACATCCAAATTATGAGGGTGCCAGAAAAAGAGAGAGAGCAAGATAATGAAAACCTACTAGAAGAAATAATGACCAAAAAACTTCCCCTACCTGGTAAAAGAAACAGACTTACATGTCCAGGAAGCACACAGAACCCCAAACAAGGGGAATCCAAAGAGGACCACACCAAGACACATCATAATTAAAATGCCAACAGCAAAAGACAAAAAAGAGAGAATATTAAAAGCTGCAAGAGGAAAAAAACAACAACAACAAAAAAAACAGTTACCTACAAGGGAGTACTCATACGATTGTCAGATGATTTCTCAACAGAAACTATGCAGGCCAGATGGGAATGGCAAGAATTATTCAAAGTGATGAATAGCAAGAACCTACAACCAAGATTACTCTACCCAGCAAAGCTATCATTCAGACTTGAAGGTCAGATAAAGTGCTTCACAGATAAGAAAAAGCTAAAGGAATTCATCACTGCCAAACCAGCATTATATGAAATACTGAAAGGTTTTCTTTAAGAAGAGGAAGAAGAAGGAAAAGTAAAGATAAAAATTATGAACAGCAAATACATGTCTATCAACAAGTGAATCTAAAAATCAAGTGAATTAACACAATAAACTGGTGAATATAATAGAATCAGGGGCATAAAAAGGGAGTGGACTGACAATTCTTGGGGGGTAAAGGGGTGTGGGAGGTGCAGGAAGAGACTGGACAAAAATTGTATACCTATGGATGAGGACAGTAGGGGGGAAGTAAGGGCAGAGGGTGGGGTGGATACTGGGTGGAGGGGAGCTATGGCGGGGAGGGAAGAGGAACAATTATAATAATCTGAACAATGAAGATTTATTAAATTTTTAAAAATGCTGTGCCTAAAGAGAGCCTAGCAACTGCCCAATCCTTTGATTTGATGAGTGAGGGAATTTAAGCCCAGAAGAGGGTAAGCCATTTGTTCCCAATATCGTAAAGAAATAAGAAGGAAAATGACCAGTTGACAGTTCCCATTTATGTTCAAGGACAGAGGTCCAGGATCACAGGTATCACTGAACTGTTCTGTGCTCCTGCCTCCATATTTAGGAATTTTATTTTGAATCAGAGTCAGTGACTTCTTTTTCACACTCATTGAGCTCTGTCCTCATGGGCTGTCACAAGGCATCCTGGTAGCATAGGACATAAAGACCATTTAGCTAGTTCAAGAAATTAACACAGGCAAGCGAACCAGCTCCTTTCTCATGTCCAGTAAACATGCTCTAACCAGGAGAAGTTGCCAGAATTGGGACTTTCCTTCACCCTGATTTTGACCTGTGTATAAATGAATTACTGTGTTAAGACAGCTTTCCTGACTGTTAGTGAGCAAGACTTTTTTTCATTTTTATAATGAAATATTAAATTAAAAGTGCTGACATTTATTTCATGACCTCTTATCCTCTTATAATTTTTGTGGACATAATGAGTTTCTGTCTCTCTCCCCAGTGACCAAAAGAGTAACTAGTGCAAAGTAGGCACTCAATAAATATTTTTTGAATAATAATTCCTGCAACCCAGTACATAAGTTTTGCAGAATGCTTACCCCACAAATGATCTAACATATAGTCTCACTCAGCCAATCAAAATCAAGGGTTGCTTTTTTTCAACTCTCATAAACCTTTTTGCATCTGCCTTCACAGCATTTCCAAAATTTGAGTCATCCTATCTTCATAATTTTTTCTGTCATATTCTTCTATTATTTATTTAAATTGGCTTACTCCTAAAAGCCAGTTTTATCACTGCCATCTATCAAAGGTTATAACATTTGCTCTAAATAAAGTACTCCTAACAATAAATTCACAGCTATTAACATTTTTAAATGTTTATCCACAGAAAAACAACCATGATCCTCAGCTAATGCTCTTTACCCTGCTCCCAGATCCTTGTTTCTCCAGGTATGCTTGGCAATCTATAAGTATCAGTGTGCCCTGGAGGCTTCCAAAAATGCAGACGCTCAGGCCCCACCCTAGGCCTACTCATTCTGCATTTTAACAAGATTCCAGTTGATTCGGGTGCACATTAAAGTTTGAGGAGCCCTGGTCTAGATCAATAGTTCTCTAAAGAGAGTCTGTTCAGTTGATGGGTAAGGGAATTGAAGTCCAGAGGAGGGTAAGTTATTTGTTCTCAGTATATGAGAACCATCTGAGGAGAAGTAAGAAATACTGATACCTGGGCTCTGCCTCCCAGGGATTCCAATGTACAGTATCTAGGGTTTGGCTTAGGTAATTTAGTCCTAATAAGAAGATGGCAGGTTACAAGTAAGGAAAGTCTGTACAGCCACATTGAAACATAGGGATCTAGATCAGTAATCCTAGAACTTTGCCACAGAACCATCTGGAAGGCTTGTTAAACAACAGTCTGTCCCCACTCCCAGATATTCTGGTTCAGGAGATCCCCATGGAGCCTGAGATCTTGCACTTCTAACAAGTTCCATGCTAACGCTGCTGTTGCCAGGACCACATTTAGAGAATTCCTGCTAGCTAGATGGACCATACAAGATCAACGCTCAGCTCTTTCCAAGAACTTTTCCAGGCCTTATAGAAGCTGTAGTTGAAGCAAGCATGTTAAGGGTAAAAAAATGTTTAACTATAAAATGTTAAGGTACACAATGCCCAGGTGGTTTTTGTTGTTGTTGTTGTGTTTGTGTGTGTGTGTGTGTGTTTTGTTTTTGTTTTTGTGTGTATGTGTGTGTGTGTGTGTGTGTGTTTGGGAGGGGGTGGGGGAGGTTGTCTCTCCTCTGTAGACTCTGAGGGGTGGGGAACTCAAATCCCTCTCTCCTCAGGTAAAGCCTCCGTACTTTTGAGATCCCTCCTGTTTGTGGATCGTAGCTACTGGGATGTGGGTCCCCTGATCCTAGCACCCCTAAGAGAGTATCTCTGCCTCTCCTTCCATCTCCATGCAATCTTTTATCCTTTGTCGTGTAGGCTCTGATCACCTGCTTTTCAGGTCCCTTTTAGAGGGAACTGTCCCATGTATAGTTGTAGATTTGTTAAGGAGGAGGTGAGTTAAGGTCCTTCCTATACTGCCATCATGAACCAAAAAAAAAAAAAAAAAAAAAGTAAAATATTTCATCTGTGCTCTCATATAATCATATTCCTCTTACCATATAAATGTTCCCACATTGCTTGTTTTCATTCTCATAAAATAACTTTTCCACCAGAACAAGGTCTAAATATAAGTTGTAAAAATATCCTGGGATGCTGCCCTGGAAGACCCCTGAGGGAGTCAGGTCCCGCCCAGGTGGGCAGGTAGCAGTCATCATCGTGTGACTCCCCTGGCGTTATAAAGCACGTGGGGCCCTGATTCTGACATTTGGCTGAAACCACAGCTTCTTTGTTTTCTTCTCAGGAAGCCACCATCCAAAACTGCTCTGAGGAATTCCCTGAAACCCATGTTACCACAAGAACCGCATGTTTGCCTGCAAGTTCTTTGCCTTTGCATCAGATTGATTATATGGCAACAAAGAAAACACAACTTAAAGATTTCTTTTAAAAAATCATATCCAACTCATAGCACATTATCATTACCAGTCTGCCCATAGCCCCTCTCTTATTATATTTTTACTAGAAGCCCGATGCATGAAATTTGTGCAAGGGCCTTGGCCCGGGCCCCTGCTCACCACTGCCACCGGCCTGGGCCTCTGCCACCTCTGCTATGGCCCCGCCCACTGCGCTTTATCTGGAAGAAAGGACGTTGGGAAAGAAATCCGGCCTAATTAGTATTATTACGCTTTTTTTTCTCTTATCTCTGATCCTCACACTGATACCCCCTACCTCTTAGGCAACCTCTCTAGTAAATATACACATATCTCTAAAGAAATAGGCTGAGCTATTTGGTGTATGTGGCTTTAGATTACATAATGGCATCATAAATCCTTATTTTCCTCATTGTTGCACTCAACATTATGTTTTTAAGACCTATCCATATTGTATTTTGTCCACCTAAGATGCAACCACTACATTCTAATTATTAAGAAGTCGTCTTACACATCTATTTCTGACGCTGAAATCAGCATGCTTTTGAGTCAGAGTATTTCAAATTAAACAAAACTGTTTGCTCGGGTTAATCTGACACCAGATGCATTTATCCCTCTTTTAGGACAATAACTAATTCCTTTCCGTTCCATGTGGCTGTGCTGGCTAGCTGGCATCACAGGTATCTTCTTTAAAAAGAAAGAAAATTGTCGTTTGGTTTCCCGACAATCCCCACGTGTGTGTGTGTGTGTGTGTGTGTGTGGTATGTTTTGTGAGCTTTTTTGTTCTTTTTCATGAAGTTCACACCAAAAGGCACAGATGGATTCCTCCAAGAGAAAAGTCTCACTTTCATCTATGACTTATCCTTGCTTAAACAAGACCATTCCCACCTATGGAAAAGTTTTTTTTTTTTTCAAAATAAGAAAAATTACCTCAATCTTGGATTACAGGTTTCAGATAAAAATGAAAAAAAAAAGTCAAATTGCTTATCAGAAAGTATCCTGTTTTAGTCTTTCTTCCTCCTTTTGCAAATATAAGTAATAAATCCAAAACCAAATTCCCTCTCCCGAATGGTGAACTCCCACCATCACCCATGAGGAGGAAATTGGCTCATATAATAAGACAATTAAAATTTATAATTTCCACATGTACATGAGCAATAAAAAAAATGTTTCTTTGGGCCTGTTTCCAGCCCAATCCTTCAAAATATGTAAAGCCATATATATTAATCAAATGTACCCCCTAAAGTGATACGAGATGCCAAGATTTAAAATATAATCCTTTCTAGGCCACAAGATTCTGGGATATACCCTTCAAAATGTATAGTAATAAAATGTTAAAAATGACTACTATTACATGTTATAATGCCAGGCATTATACTAAGCATTAGTCATGTGTTTTTCCATTTAATCCTCACAAGCCTATAACACATGCCTTATCCCTGTTTTAAAGATGAAAGATCTAAGACTCAGAGATTAAATAAAAAGAAAAATTTAATCCCATTATGCAAGATTAGCTCATTCCCCTAAAACCAAAAAAATACTCTCCTATTTCCCTTCTCCTAGAGACACACTTTTAACTTGTTTCTCCCTCAAGAGCCCAGCCTCCTGGCTTCAGTCAACATCTGGAATTCTCTGCCTGTGCTGACCTCCTCCGTCTGTTCTCCTCCCTTCTCCCTCAATTCCTTACAGTCTGGGTGCCTCTCATAGCAGTGATGCACACAGCCATTTCCTTGGTCCATAACCAACTCAAACTTTGAATAGCCTTAAACCCTTGGCTGCCACTCCTCCTCCTTTAAATCCTCTCGTGCCTTGATTTCTCTGGCACTAGATGCTTCCAATCTCTTTGGTCTCTTTTCATGTATCCCTGCCAATTCTTCTTCCTTTGCTACCCTGACACATCCAGGCACAGCACAGCTCCTGCCAGCACAGCTCCTGCCTCAGACTCTGCTCAGTTCCAGCTGGTGCCCATGAGCCAACATTGCCCCAGATCTGAGCCTACTGTGTTCCCTTCCACCTGTGGATCCTCAGCTCCTGCCACCAGTGGTTATCACAAGGGCCTGACTATGCTGCAGACTCCACCTCCTAATGTTGCCCATTGATTGCTGTATGAACCTGGGCCTCAGTTTCCTCCTGTGTAAAACAAGGAGCATGAATTCCATTATCTCTAGCATCCTTCCCAGTCTGCCATTCTTGCATTGTTAGCTCCTCTCCACAAACAGAACTCAAAACTCTTCCACCTGATGCACTCAGGCTTGCTTCCCTCTCTGCCCCTTCACCTCACAAAATACTCTAGTCCCCTCTACCTTTCCCTGAAACAGGCCTGGAGGTGTTCCTGTGTCAGGGACACCCCTCCTTCAACTCTAGCATCTGCCTTCCAAAGTCCTGAGTCCCATCCCGAAATCTTCAATCCACCAGGCAGGTGTCTCAGTTAAAACCACTGCCCCTGAGCAGGGCCACTGAGTGTGCACATGCCGGGCATCAACCTGGGACGCTGAAGGCAGAGTGGTCTCCAGACCTACTGCCAGACAGCTTAGGTTGGATCATGTAGAACAAGCATGTCAAATTCGCTGGCTGATAACGAATATTTTTGCAGCCCAGACAATATAACAGTATGTAAGAAATGTTTTCATAAAAATTTAGTAGCTTAATTTTTACAACATCCTGCCATGCATAACTAGAGGCCCAGTGCATGAAGTTCATGCACTTGGAGGGGGGGATCCCTTAGCCCAGCCTGAGCCTTCTCACAGTCTGGGAGCCCTCGGGAGATGTCTGACTGATGGCTTAGGCGGGGAGTGGGCCTAAGCTGATAGTTATCATCCTTAGCACTGTCGCTGAGCCCAGCTCCCTGAGGGAGACACTGACCACTCGGAGGCAGCTCCTTCATTGACCATCTGCCCCCTTATGGTCAGTGCGAATCATAGTGAGCAGTTGAGTGGCTTTAGCATATCATTAGCATATTACGCTTTGATTGGTTGAATGGCCAAGCTGACTGGACACTTAGCATATTAGGCTTTTATTATATAGGATTATTAATAAAGAACTACAACGTTTGCTAATGACTGATTACTGTAATCGTGTTGCATGCTTCTTATGTGCAGACACACCATTTCTCTCCACTAATACTAGCAGCGAATATTTTAGCAGCTGACTACCACATCATTAGTCTTGTACTGACTTGTTTGGTGTGCACAACAGGAAATATTTCACTTTCAGAGAACAAGAAAAATATAGACTTCTGTTAGGCTTATTAATTTTGTGCAGTTATTCAGTGTCTGGCCAGTTAATGTTCAAGAAAAAATATTAATTTTTATTAAAATGTTCTAATATTTTATGTTAATGATGACTCATTTATTCCAGCCCTTTGTAGTCAGCATGTCTCTATTGAAATAAACGTACGTTTCCATGAAAATTGAAGCTTTTGTTTTTTTGCGACCCACATGCACTTAGACCTTGTTTATTTGGCCCGTGTTAGCCTTTGGGTTTGACAGGCTTGGTATAGATAGTGGCCCCCCTTTACCTGAGGGAGATACGATCCCAGACCCCCAGAGGATGCCTGAAACCGGGGAGGGCACTGAAAGGACAAAGCAGAACTGGCTGTCCTCCATCTTGCAGAGCTGGTCAGCCTGATCCCCTCCTCTCTTGAAGGGAGTGACCACAGGAGCACCAGGAATGTCCTAACTCCCCCAACCACTGTCCTTGAGTGGACCAATGAAGTTACGGGAGCGGCTTAGGTCCCGATAAGGTCATATCACAGAGATGCTCCCCCTGCGTTGCTACTGACCAACCATTCAGGGGACAGTAGGGTACGGCTTTGATCTTAGAATATGAAACCCTAACCAAAGTGACCAATCTCCGCAACTCACGCCCCTCTCCCAGGCCCACCCAAATGACCAGTCCTTATAACCTTTGTCTCCCCAGGCTCTCGCTCTCTCTGGTCCCACCGCTGTGCCGGTAGGGGGGCTGTGAGAGCCGAGCCCGGGCTCGAATAAAGGCTCTTTTGCTTTTGCATCAGATGGCTCCCTGGTGGTCTTTGGGGATCTTGAAATCTGGGCATAACAGGCACCAAACCCTATATGTACTGTTCTCCCAGCACATGTGCCTACGATAAGGATTACTTTCTAAATGAGGCACAGTAATAAGTAATTAATAATAGAACAATTTATAACAATATACTGCGCATGAGCTCCCTCCCTCTCTCATCTTACTGCACTGTACTCACCCTTCTTGTGAGGCTCTGAGACGACACATGCCCGCGTGATGAGGTGAAGGGAGGTGATGATGCAGGCGCTGTGAGGTGGCATCAGGCTGCCATTAACCTTCTGACTCTAGTAACAAGCACTTTATGGCTTCTCTGTGAACACACGCAGGCTGTGCGGCACCGGTCTGCCCCACAACCAAGACTGCGGCTGCCAAGTGACCCGGCGGGAGCGTGTGCAGCCTGACTGCGCTGGAACAAGGAGGGTTCTCGTCCCAGACATCGCGAGATTTCATCCCGCTACTCAAAACGGCACCCATTTATAACTTTGACTTGTTACCCAAGCAGCTGCCACCAAGTCCGGATCCAACACTGTGCGCCACCGATGCCCGCCCACCATACACTCTCGGTTCCTTGGTTCTAAATCCAGTATGGCTGTCTCAAGGATCAGCTGCTGGTGAATCTTCCCAAAGAAGAACAAAGCCCCCAGAATAAGATGACAATCGTTGGAGTGGGGGCTGTTGACATGGCTTGTGCCATCTGTATCTTAATGAAGGACTTGGCAGATGAACTTGCTCTTGTTGTGTCATAGAACACAAAGTGAAGGGAGAGATGATGGATCTCCAACATAGGAAGCTTTTCCCGAGAACACCAAAAATTGTCTCCGTCAAAGACTATAGATAGTGTGACTGCAAATGCCAAGCTGGTTGATATCACAGCTGGGCACATCCACAAGGAGGAGAAAACCACCTTAATTTGGTCCAGGGTAACGTGAACATCTTTCAATTCATCGTTCCTAAAATTGTATAATACAGTCCCAACTTAAAATTGCTTGTTGTTTCCAATCCAGTGGCTATCTTGACCTACGTGGCTTGGAAAGTTAAGGAGCTATCCCCAAAACCATATTATTGGAAGTGGCTGCAATCTGGATTCAGCTGGGTTATCTTACCTAATGGGGGAGAGGCTGGGAGTTCAACCATTAAGCTATCATGGGTGGGTCCTTGGAGAGCATGGAGACTCTAGTTGCCTATATGGAGTGGAGTGAATTGTGCTGGTGTTTCCCTAAAGAATCTGCATCCTGATTTAGGCACTGATACAGATAAGCAACAGTGGAAACAAGTTCACAAACAGGTGGTTGACAGTGCTTATGAGGTGATCAAACTGGAAAGCTACATATCCTGGGCCACTGGCCTTTCTGTGGCAGATTTAGCAGAGTGTATGATGAAGAATTTTAGGTGGGGGCATCCAATTTTACCAAGATTAAGGGTCTCTATGGAATAAAAGACAATGTCTTCCTCAGTGTTCCTTGCATCTTGGGACAGAATGGAATCTCAGATGTTGTGAAGGTGACTCTGACACCTGAGGAAAAGGCCCATTTGAAGAAGAGTGCAGACACACTTTGGGGAATCCACAAATAGCTGCAGTTTTAAAGTCTTCTAATGTCATATGACCTCACTATCTAGGCCAGTGGTCGGCAAACCGAGGCTCGTGAGCCACATGCGGCTCTTTGGTCCCTTGGGTATTCTAACGCCACTTTTTCAAAATAGACTCACCCAGGCTGAAAATCGACTTCTGCGCATGGACCATGAAGTTTCAATCGCACTGTATGTGCCCGCATGTGGTATTTTGTGGAAAAGCCACACTCAAGGGGCCAAAGAGCCGCATGTGGTTCTCGAGCCGCGATTTGCCCATCACTGGTCTAGGCTACAGATGGATTTCAGTTGGAGATTGTGCATATTGTCCTTTTTATCTGATCTGTGACTAGAACATCAGTTTCCTAAAGATAGAAATAGTAATGGTTCATAAAACCCAGCATCTCATCCTGATGCCAGATGCTACTTATCTTGCATAGTTCTACACTGTGAAATAGTTCCCCCTCCTCAAGGCACCACTGCATTGCTGCACATACTACAGTTGCCCTTCAGATTAGATGTGTGTTCACTGTGTGTTATATAACTGTGGTTCCAAATTAATCACACCCTGGGATCTAATGTAAATCCAATATTACATGTTTTCTGCATAACTATTCTAAAGAATCTTATTCTGTATATGTGTCAGATTAGTGTATAATGCCATATAATGCAAAAAGAAAAGTCTACATATAAATAATACAGCCAACTATCAAAGTATCATTACAACTAAAATGCCAAATAAACCTTGAACAATGAAAAAAAACCATGAATTGTTTGTTTCTGGAATTTTATATTTAATACTAGGGGCCCAGTGCACAAAACTCATACACTGGTGGGAGGAGGGGAGTCCCCTCAGCCCAGCCTGCCCTCTCACATACTGGGAGCCCTCAGGGGGTGTCCTGCTGATGGCTTAGTAAGGAAAGGCACCAACCCCATCACCCCACTGCTGCAGCCATTGCCAAGCACTGCAACCACCAAGGTGTTTTCATCAACATGGAATCTAGTCCCTTCACCATGAAAAAAATGACAACTTTCTTTAGGCATTTTCAAAATGTATCTTTCATAGGATATGACATTTCTTTCTTTCGTTGTTGTGTGTGTGTGTGTGTGTGTGTTTTGTTGTTGTTGTTGTTGTTTTTGTTTTATTTTGTTTTGTTTTTTATCCTCACCTGCAGATATGTTTTCATTGATTTTTAGAGAATGTGGAAGAAAAAGGGAAAGACAGAGAGAAACATCCAAGTGAAAGGAACACTTTGATTGGTTGCCTCTTGCATAAGCCCTGACCTGGGCCCCAGCCAGGGAGAAGCCTGCAACCTAGGCACATGCCCTTGATCAGAATCAAACCTGAACCCTGCGGTCGGCAAGCCTAAGTATATCCACTGAACCAAACCGGCTAGGGCAGGATATAACATTTCTTAGCCCTCCAACAGTGGATCCTCGTTTTTTTCTCCAGTACTGTGGTGGAAAAGCCCCAGATCACCTTTTTGGATTCTTATACCCAAGTTACTAAGAATATGACCAGTGGCATACAGAGAACTTAGCCAAGGAGCAGTCAGAAAAGGTGTTTCCTCTGTAGTTCACACCTATCGCCTCCTATCTCCTGCTCCACCCCTGCCAAGGCCTAAAAGCTCCGGGCTTGGGAAGGGGCCTCCCAGGTCCCTCCGATCGATGGCTCTGCCCCTGCCCAGGAGCCCCCTGGCTCAGGCGCTTCCCAAGTTCCTCAGGACCCACATGGTACCTACCTTGGTGCTGAGAAAGTTCCCAGGCTGCTGGATGTCTATGTATGCAAATTAACCTCCATCCTTGTTTTGTTAATTTGTATACTCACTCTGACTGGCTGAGGGCATAGGAGAGGTATGATCAATTTACATGTTTGTCTATTAGGTATGATGATTTTGATCCCCTTTTCATGTGTATCTTGAACAGGTATGTCTTGAAAGGGGAAGAGACAGAGAGCAGATCAGGGGTTGCTAGAGGCAGGAGGTGTGGGGAGTCCTGTTGGTACGGGGTTTCCTTTTGGGGGATGGAATATCCTGCAACTAGACAGTGGTGGTACTTAAACAGCAATGGGAATGTACTTCATGCTCAGAAATGGCACCATTTAAAATATGATCAATATCATTTATTTATTATTTACAATAAGTTACACAATGTTAAAATGAAGGCTAAAAACAGAAAAAAGATAATAATATAAGCAAATAAAACTCCAAATAAGAAAAATAAGAAGATAAAAAACAGAATCACGCCATGGAGAACATAAAAACAAAAGAAAAAATAAAAGAAAATGGAAAGGTCAAGGAATGGGGATATAACGACTTTTTCCCTTCGGACAGGGTGAGCCCATCTAACAAGAGGCCCTTGAATGGGCAGCTCCTCCTCAGACAGCTCCTCCTCTGTGACAGTAAGAGCATAGGCTCCAGGGAGGGTTCCTCATCCAGAGGTGGTGGGGCCTCAGTTTCTTCTGGGGCCGGCCCTGGCTCCACAGCTTCAGCTGGAGAGGCTGCTGGAGGTGGTGAAAGCTCTGGAGGTGGAGAGGCCTCCAGCTCTGCATCCTGCTCCTCAGGTGTGACAGGAGGAGCCGCCTCTGCCTCCTGGGCTGGTGCTGGAGTTGGGAGAGGAGAAGAGATCACCCAGGTGCCTACATTTCCATCTTCCCTGCAAAGTGAGGACACAACCACAGCCTAGGAACCACCACAGGACTTCCTCCATGCCCAAAGTCCAGCACATGGGGGGTCAGAGGCCAGTCTTTTCTCCTTGCCAGCCTCTGAGGGTGCTCCCTGTGTGTCTGGCAACAATTTCTCCCCATAAACTCACATGGACCTTCCCCACCCTTCCCACTCCCACACTTCTCCACCTTCTCACCCTTGGGCTCTGCCTCCTTGGACTCTAGGTCTTTTGGCCTGGTGTTACTGACATCGCCATAGTACTTCAACGTGCAATTGGAAATTGTCACCTGCAAGCTGGGACTGCGCAGCTTCGAGGCAGTCGGCATGTTGGGCCTGGGCGGGTTCGGTGGAGGAGTCCTCCTTGATCCACCCACAGGCCCTGGCTCTCCAGATGCCCAGGTGGCCACACGCTCTGAAGGCCTGTCCTGGCTCTCAGTGGTGTGGCTCACCGACCCCTCACTTATAGACATGAAGAAGGGGTCTTCCTGGGCCAGCAGTTGCTCAAACGTCATCTGGATTGAATTCTGCAATGAAGGAGACCAGCAGCCAGTCAGCAGGACTCAGCGTGACCCTAGTCACTGCTGCTTCTGCCCCCTGGACCTTCTGCTCCTGGATCAGGCCCAGCGATGTGTCTGTATAAACCTTCCCCAGGGAAAATGAGATGCACCTCCAGGGCTCAGGATGGACCTCGGGCAGAGGGCGCCACCCACAATTCATGTCCACCTAACCAGCCTTGAAATGGGGTGTGAACATGACTGGTCCTGACACCCCAACCCAACCTGTTTCTGTTCCGGGCAGGCCCTCCCCGTGTGAACACTTCTTCATGACCACCTCTCAACACACTCACACACACACACACACACACACACACACACACACACACACACACGGTGAGGGATATAGGGCTGCTCAGGTGGGATCAGAGTCGTGGCCTGGCCTGAACAAAACTGCCCTAAGCCTCTCTGTGTTACCTGCGGGTCCCGCCGTGCAAAGGGCCACAAGCGACGTCTGGAGTGACTCCGGATCCAGCGGCGGGCACGTCGGGGTACACTGTCATCGCTGCCTTTCTTGAGGCGTCAGCCTCGGGACACAGGGAGACAACAGGAAAGCATGGAGCCTCTCCAGTGTCTCTATTCGAGTGAGAGGGGAAGGGGCAGTTATAGAATGTAGCTTCCTGGTTACCAGGTTCTGTGAGGCTCCATCGTCAGGAAGTGAGGTCACCCTGGGTCCCCCTACCCCCAGCATCTCCTCAGACATGAGCAGCGACCTCACTTCCTGACGATGGAGCCTAACAGAACCTGGTAACCAGGCAGCTACATTCTATAACTGCCCCTTCCCCTCTCACTCGGATAGACACATTGGTGAGGAGACCATGTTCTCCTGTTGTCTCCCCGTGTCCCGAGCCCGAAGCCTCAAGAAAGGCAGCGATGACAGTGTATCCCGACATGCCCGCCGCTGCACCCGGACTCAGTCCAGACGTCGCCTGTGGCCCTTTGCACGGCGGGACCCGCAGGTAACACAGGAGGCTTAGGGCAGTTTTGTTCAGGCCAGGCCACCACTCTGATCCCTCCTGAGCAGCCCTATGTCCCTCACCGTGTGTGTGTGTGTGTGTGTGTGTGTGTGTGTGTGTGTGTGTGTGTGTGTGACATGGGAAGGGCCTGCCCAGAACAGAAACAGGTTGGGTTGGGGTGTCAGGACCAGTCATGTTTGTACCCCAGTTCAAGGCTGGTTTGGTGAACGTGGATTGTGGGTGGCACCCTCTACCCGAGGTCTATTCTGAGCAGTGGAGGTGAATCTCATTTCCCCTGGGTCTGATCTGGGAGCAGAAGGTCCAGGGGGCAGAAGTAGCAGTGAGTAGGGCCATACCGAGTCCTGCTGACTGGCTGCTGGTCAACTTCATTGCAGAGCTCAATCCAGATGAAGGTGGAGCAACAGCTGGTCCAGGAAGACCTCTTCTTCATGTCCAAGAGTGAGGAGCTGGTGACCCACAGCACTGAGGGCCAGGAAAGGTCTAGAGTGCGTGTGGCCACCTTGGCATCTGGAGAGCTAGGGCTTATGAGTGGATGGAGGACTCTTCCACTGAAGCCACCCAGGCTCCACAACCTGACAACTTTTAAGTCATCCAGTCCCAACCTGCCGTTGCGAAATTTCAACTCTTACCTGGAGCGCTATGCTCCCGTTAATGTAACCTTGTGGGAAGAACAGAAGCCCAATGAGGCAGAGTCCAAGGAGGCAGAGCTCAAGGGTGAGGAGATGGGGTGATAGGGGTGGAATGGGTGGGGAGATCCATGTGAACTTAGGGGGAGGAATTATTGCCAGACATAGGGAGTGCCCCCAGAGGCTGGCCAGGAGTAAAGACCAGTCTCAGACCACCCATCTGCTGGACTGTGGTTGGGGAGGATGTCCTGTGGTGGGTCCTGGGCTTCAGCTGTGTTCTCACTTTGGGGGACAGATGGAAATGCAGACACCTGGGTGATCTTTTCTCCTCTCCCAACTCCAGCACCAGCCCAGGAGGCAGAGGCAGCTCTTCCTGTGATGCCCAAAGTCCATCCTGCAGAGGAGGATGCAGAGCTGCAGGCATCTCCATCTTCAGAGCTTTCACCACTTCCAGCAGCCTCTCCAGCTGTAGCTGTGGAGCCAGGGCCGGCCCCAGAAGAAACTGTGGCCCCACCACCACTAAATGAAGAACCCTGCATGGAGCCCATGCTGGTTCCTCCCTCAGAGGAGGAGCTGCCTGTGGAGGGCCCGACTCAAAGGCCCCTTGTTGAATGTGCTCAGCTTGTCTTAAGGGCAAAACTTTTTTCACCTGCACACGCTGAAATTTTCCTTTTCTTTTCGGTTTTGATTTTGTTGTTTTGTTTTTCTCCACGGCATGAATCAATTTTTCATCTTTTGATTTTTATTATTTTGGGGTTTGGGGTAGTTTTGTTTTTATTATATTCTTTCTTCTGTTTTTAGCCTTCATTTTTCCATTATAACCTTGTTTAAGTAATAAATAAATCTTATATTCATATTTTAAGTGTTGCCATTCCTGAGCATGCAGTACTTTCATGACGCTGAGCAAACATCACCACTGTCTATCTAGAGGCAGTGTGCATACCAGCACACGTCAGAGATGCCCCTCCTCACCAGTGGGGACACAAGCACTGTCCGCACTGTTACCATTGGACTGGCAGTCTTCTGGTCTCATGACCATCAGCCCTGGGGACAAAGTGAGGCAGCAGAGGCCCCCGCAGGTTCCCTGGGGAGGAAGGGGAATGGCCCCTCCTCTGGGGGAACAGTGTGCAGGACCTGCCAACATCCCACAGGGGCACACTTGCACCTGGCAGTGCTTACCTCACAGAAATTCTTGCACAATTTTTCAAAGGTTTATTTTTGAGACTACCCATCAGAGCACTGACGTAATTAGGTAAAACACTAATGTCCACAGAAAGGGGATGGGCTCTACCAATCCTGGTCCACGTGGATTGGGGAAGCTGAGCAGCTGGTAACATGGGTGCAGGGTCTCTAACTACTGACAGATAAAGGCCTCAGGGGTCCTCTCACTAGAACTGAAAAGAATTTCATTAAATTGAAGTTGATACACTAAAAGAAAATACTGACTTACCAGAAGAATAGTCTCTTATTTCTGACAATTCTGATGATCAAGAAGTTAATGTAAATATATATGTAATTTTTAATTCTCAGTTTTTCTGCTTTAATTTAGTTAGGATTCAAACCATAGTTCAAATGTAATCATTTATTTGGTTGCTAAATACAAACCTATTTGTAAAAATATGTGTCTCAAAATATTTTGTGGAATATAAAAGAACACATCTTTTATGTAAGAAATTATTTTTCTTACTATACTAAAATGGAAAGGCTATGTTAAAAAGTCACATTTTTAAGAGCTTAATTTTTGCTTATTAACGGTTCAAATGAAAGTGCTTTTAGCCATAAGAAAGCAGATATTGGTTACTCAAAATACAAGTGTGACATTGTAACTGTTCAGAGCATATATTTCAAAATAACTGAATGTAGTTAAATAGAATTTTGTTTCCATGCACACTTGTGGGAGAATGATAGTCACCTAGCTGGGGTTGAACTTCTATACAGTCTTGGAATTTTTTTCTTGATTCTTAATATGACTTTTGGCTTCAAAAAATCCCACCAATTCTCTCCTATTTTCTAAAAGCAACTTTTATATGATAATTGAATTTAAGATGGAAGAAAAATCAACTCTTTTAACTATTTATAGAAGTTTGGTTGTATAGCGTTGGGAAAGCTTCCAACTCAAAAATAGTAGGGGTCTTCATATTTATTTTTATGACTGATCTCACTTATAAAATAGATGGATAACATCCCTATTACATTAGGGGGAGACTTAAAAACTTGTGGACCAGGTAGAAGTGGGAATCCTCATTTCTGGGCATTTCCAGTCTATCATCTCATTGAATGTTTGGGGAGTGGGAAAATGTTCTTATGTAAGTTGGTGGTAATGTTGTTGGAGTTAGGATTAGGGACATTCATGATGTGGCCAGTTGAGGTGACCAAGGAGACTGTATTAATGAGCCCCACAAGGCACTTGCTATATAATGCCATCCTATGAAAACAGGGAGAGATCGAAGATGTACCTAAGACACAAAAGAAAAAGAGGCAGCCAAATGAAAAGACAAATAAACAGGCCCCAAATGAAAAAACAGGAGAAATCCCCAGGAAAAGAACTAACTGAAATGGAGAAAAGCAATTTACCAGATACAGAGTTCAAAACAGTGTTTATAAAGACTTAAATGTTAGACGTGAAATCATAAAAATCCTAAAAGAAAACTTACGAAATAAAATCTCAGACATTTCTCAGAGCAATATTTTCTCATATATATTGCTTCAGACAAGGGAAACAAACAAAATAGAGAAATGAGTCTACCTCATAAGTAAAAGTTTTTTATAGCAAAGGAAAACACCAACAAAATGCAAAGACAACCCATTGAATGGGAAAACATATTTGCCAATGATACATCTGCTAAGAGTTATTATCCAAAATTTATGAAATACACAACTCAACACCAAGAAAACAAAAATCCAATAAAAATGTGCAAAGATCCTGAATAGATACTCCTCCAAAGAGGACATACAGATGACCAATAAACATGAAAAGATGCTCAATGTCAGTAATCATCAGAGAAATACCAATTAAAACCACAATGAGATGTCACCTCACACCTGTCAGAATGGCTATCATTAAATCAACAAACAGCAAGTGTTGGTGAGGATGTGGAGAAAATGGAACCCTCTTGCACTATTGGTGGAAATGCAGATTGGTGCAGCCACTATGGAAAACAATATGGACTTAGCTCAAAAAATTAAAAATGAAACTGACTTAAGACCTAGAGTTTCCACTTCGAGGAATGTATCCAAAAAATCTCAAAACACTAATTCCAAAGAATATATGCACTCCTCTGTCCCTTGCAGCATATTTACAATAGCCAAGATTTGGAAGCTGCTCAAGTGCCCATAAATAGCTGAGTGGATTAAAAAAACATGTGGTACATTTACACAATGGAATACTACTTGGTCATAAAGAAAAAAAAGAGAAAATTTTACTTTTCATGACAACATGGGTGGACCTAAAGTGTATTATGCTAAGTGAAATAAACCAGACCAAAAAAGGCAAATAGGACTTCACTTACATGTGGAATGTAATGAACAAAATAAAGTAACAAACAAAGTAGAAGCAGACTTATAGATACACAGAACAGACTGATAGCTGATAGGAGGGGATAGAAGAGCTGGGTGAAACAGGTGAAGAATTACATTAAAACACACACACACACATACACACACACACACACACACACACACACACACACTAAAAAAAAACACATCCTCATAGACAGACAATGGTATGGTAAGTACCAGAGTTATAGGAGGCTGGGGAGAGGTAGGAGAAGGTAAACAGAGGGTAAATGCTGATGCAAGGAATCTGGATTTTGGATGATGAACACAGATAATATCCAGATGAGGTGTTATACAATTGTACCTATGAAACCTATAATTTTATTAACCAAAGTCACCCCAATAAATTGAATTAAAAATAAATAAATAAATAAATAAATAAATAAAAATATTTCCCCAATCTGAAAAGACAGTCTTATTTTCCAACGCCCCCCTGAATTCTGAAATGGATTGACATGAAATTGAATGTAACTAATACGATGAATTTAGGCTTTAGAAAATAAGAAAGACAAACACATTGTCTATCTATAACTTAGTGATGACCTGTGACAGATGCTTGCCAAGAGTAACTCCTAATCTGCAAACTAGAACAAAGGGTTTAAGGATAACTTTCAAAAAAGATAAAATCAGTACTTGTAACAAGATTCAAAATAACCATGATGTAGAGATTTTATTTAACTCCACAGTGAGGAGACTGTTCTGATGTTACAACCAGTTCAAAGGAGAATGCACAGAGCACATGCAGTTATAGCAGAGACAGAGGGAAGGCAGTGTGCGCATGTGACAAATCCAGCTTTTTCTCAGGGAGAAGCCAGGAGTCCTTGAACTCCACTGGGTGGAATTTGCTTATCTCCATGCAAGAAGGGTTTTTCATTGCTATCAGCTAACTTCAACTTACAGAGTTGTGACATACTAGTAGCTTCCCTAGAATTAGAATCACATAGCCCAAAAAGGTACGCTCTAGATCTGTGATGGCGAACCTATGACACGCATGTCACCACTGACACTCATAGCCATTTTGAATAATACGCAGCCACATGCAGTCACATACGGAGAAGTATGGGGCCACATGCCGAGAAGAACGTTTCATCCTCGGTGCAGTAGCCAAGAATGAAACATTTGCTGTAGTGTAGTGTAGACACTCTGTGCTGAAGGTCTGTAGGCCAAAACAACAGAACTCTGGCACAGAGCTTCTAGTTCTGGGACTTCCGGGTAGGTCATTAGGGGACTTTTGACCTCATTTCCAGCCAGCGGAGTAGGGAGCAGCGGAATGCTGTGAGGGATGCAACTCTGAGGCCCTATGATCGCCATTAACAGCAACCACATAACCACAGCAACCATCATCCAATCTACTGTTCTGGGGTGTCGTGGATTTCTAATTGACCATCATTACTGAGATAAATGAGGCGGAAGCTGGGAGAGGCCAGGGCCTGTGCTATGGGCGCCGTTTCCCGCCATTAGAAATAGCAGCAGCCATCTTAATTTATATAAGGAACATCATTTTGCAGCATAGTGCAGACTCCATTTCACCACTGTTACTGTTGTGCATCCTTATTAACCCCTATTTCTGCTTATTAACCCTGCCCTTTCCTAAAAGACAGTTACATGTGCCATCTTGTGGTCAGTTAGTCTAGTTAACCCCTAATTGCCTGCAGGGCTTACAGGCTATCTATAATTCTATCTTCTGTCACTGCCCCGCTAATGGAGAACCCAAAAAATAAAAAACCAAGGTTAAGTAAAGGAAGTGGTAGTAGCAGTAGCCAACCCTTTCAAGACACATGGACAGAGATGTACGGCATTATAGAAAAAAATACCAGATCATTTTGCGTTCTATATACTGAAACAGTAGTAAGCAGAATGTGGAGTATAAGTAAACATTTTGAAACTAATCATTCCCAGCTCTTGAAAAAAAGTGAAGATGAAAGGAAGGAATACATTTCTAGGCAGCAACACCTTTATAAGAGCCAATCTAATTCCATCCTTAAATTTATAAAAGGCTCGACAGATTTAACATTTGCAAGTTTGAGCATTGCTCACGCCATAGCTCAGCATGGAAAAGCACTCAGTGAGGAAGAATTTATTAAAGAAACTCTCCTGAGATGTGCACCAGTTCTATTTCACGCTACGCAGAATAAAGATGCAATTATTTTTTTAATTTTTATTTATTTATTTATGTATTTTTATTTACAATATAACTTATATTTAATAGTAGTGCATATGTTTTCCTCCCCCCCAATATCCTCCCCCCAGCCTCCCTTACCCCCCAGCACATGTCCCCACCTGCCCCCCTTCCCATCCCAGAGTCTTTCATTCATTGGTTATGCTCATGTGTATGCATACAAGTCCTTCGGTTGATCTCCCCCAGCATCTGCCTCCCCTCCACTCCAGCCTTCCCCCTGTAGCTTGACAGCCTGTTCGAGGCCACCCTGCCTCTATATCAATCACTCTCCCCTGTTTCTTTTCTTCAAAAATATCTTGCCTCTGCATACTGAAAACAAATGTATAAGAGCAAAAAAAGTTTGAGTGTCAGTTTCAATGTCCAACTGTTCTGAGTCCCAGTTTCAATGTCAAATAGTTCTTCATGTGTACATGTCAGCAATGGTATCCAGATGGTGGACACATCGTGGCAATGCAAGATCCATCCTCTCTGGTATGGTCCTGGGCCGCCAGCAGCCACGCACAGCTGCCGACTGCTAGCATGGCAAGGTGTCGTCAGTGTCCCCCATCTCTGGACCGTCCTCGTGGATGGAACAGGCCTGTCAGTTCCTCACTGTCGCAGGAACCCACATGGTCTTGGAGTTGTTCTCTGCAAACACACAAACACATTCTCGACCAAAGGTTAACAAAGGGATCCTCTCTGCAAAGTAGACTTGGGATTCTTTTTATTTTTGCCTAAATGATTTTCCTTTGGCTTATTTTGACACCATGTGTGTTTTTTTTTTGTTGTTGTTGTTGTTTTGTTTTGTTTATGGGTGTCCTGCAGCTGGTTTTACAAATGGAATTTTCTTTTCTGGAGTAAGAATTTTCTACATGTATTTTACTTATAGAATATTTTTCCTTGCATGATATTACCCCACAGTTCCTGCCCCCCCTTTTTGGTTAATAGGGGATTTTGGAAATTTTATCTTGCAGTCTTGGTAATTTTAAATTTTAATTTTTGCACACAAATATTACTGCTTTAGGTTCTTTGGATGTTAGGCAATTTTGCAGTGAGATGAACTACTAATAGATAATTTAGTTAATGTTTTAGGAAAAGCTTTTTGTCCAGTACAGTTAGATTTTCTTGAGTATTCACTTATTTCACTTGTCCAATTTAAATTAATCTGAAAACTTGATTACTATTTTACTGTCAATTTTAATACTCAAGCAGAAATCTTAGTTTACCCAGTAAATACTTGTGGAAAGGAATATTTGCATTTTTGAGTAGGTCCTCAGCATTCCTTGTAATAAATTAAATTTAGATATAGGGCAGCTATTGCTGGCCAAGTCTCTGTCTACCACCCGGGTCCCGGTGTGAGTTGTGTGTGGGAGGCGAAGCAGCCATGGGGGTAGGAGACCTTCCTCAGGAGGGGTGAGAATTGAAGCCCCTGCAAGGTTTGTGGATGAGGGTCTGTGCCCCACCTCTGTTGATCTTTTAGTTCTCTCCTGTTGGCCCCTCTGCGACTGTGCCTGTCTTAGGTTGTTCCTTCCCTGAGGAATCTTACCCGTCTCTGGCTAACCAGCCATCCTCTGGGGCCAAACAGGGTGATGTGAGGTTCAGTCCTGTCTCCTTTGTAGTCTATGCCCCCGTGGCCTCCACGTCCAGCACCTGCCCTGGGGTCCCCTCGCCTTCTGACGGGGTCCCGGTACTGATCACATATCTCGGGTGACCCAGGTTTCTTCTGCAGAGAGGGCCCAGCTCACGCCATTGGTCGAGATACAGATCCATGGTGCCAGCTGCCCAGAGGCTTCAGCCACAGCTGGAACTGAAAGTTCACGCATCAGCTGTGTATTTGGATAATAAGAAGAGGTTCCCGCTTGGCAAATGGGCCAGAGGGGCCAATATAGAATGCTCGGATGCCTTCCCAGTGCCTTCATCCCTTCTGAAAGGGATTAATTCCTTTCCTATCCTTTTTTTAAGTTGCTGCCCAACATTCAAAGAATTAGTTTGTAAGTTTATTTGGGATAATTGTATAATATGCTGTTGTCAAATATCAAATATTATAATGACATTGTAGAATAATATCATGTAAGGGTATTGTGGTGTCACGGGAGGTTAAAGAGGGTCTAGCCTAAGAGCTGGTGTCCATAAGAGATGACATGCTCTAGGCCCTGTTAATTCAATCTCAAACTAGCTGCCAATTTTTTTTATAACTTTATATAAACTTTTCAGGGATATAAAAACACAAATCACTTACCTTAGTTCAAGCATTCAAATATATTGACTTTCCCCCTTACTCCCACCACCCGCCACTTACCCTGAGGTTTGACATTTTGATGGACTTTTCTCAGTCTCTGGATCCATTCTTGTTCATCAGTCTATGTCATTCATTATATTCCTCAAATGAGTGAGATCATGTGATATTTGTCTTTCTCTGCCTGGCTAATTTCACTTAGCATAATGCTCTCTAATTCCGTCCATGTTGTTACAAATGGTAGGAGCTCTTTCTTTTTTACCGCAGCGTAGTATTCCATTGTGTAGATGTACCACAGTTTTTTAATCCACTCATCTGCTGATGGGCACTTAGGCTGTTTCCAAGTCTTAGCTATGATAAATTGTGCTGCTATGAACATAGGGGTACATATATCCTTTCTAATTCGCCTTTCTAGTTTCTTGGGGTATATTCCTAGAAGTGGGATCACTGGGCTGAATGGGAGCTCCATTTTTAGTTTTTTGAGGAAACTCCATACTGTTCTCCACAGTGGCTGCACTAGTCTACAATCCCACCAACAGTGCAGGAGAGTTCCTTTTTCTCTGCATCCTCGCCAGCACTTGTCATTTGTCGATTTGTTTATGTAAGCCATTCTGACAGGTGTGAGATGGTACCTCATAGTCGTTTTGATTTGCATTTCTCAGATAATTAGTGACTTTGAGCAAGTTTTCATATGTCTCTGGGCCTTCCTTTTATCTTCTTTAGAAAAGGTTCTATTTAGGTCTGTTGCCCATTTTTTTTATTGGATCATTTGTCTTCCTTTTATTGAGTTGTGTGAGTTGCCTGTAGATGCTTGAGATTAAACCTTTGTCACTGATAATATTTGCAAATATGTTCTCCCATACAGTGGGTTTTCTTGTTGTTTTGTTGATGGTTTCTTTAGCTGTGCAAAAGCTTTTTATTTTGATGTAGTCCCATTTGTTTATTCTGTCTTTAGCTTCCATTGCCCTAGGAGCAGTATCATCGAAGAAGTTCTTTTGGCATATGTCTGAGATTTTATTTCCTATAGATTCCTCTAATGTTTTTATGGTTTCCCGTCTTACGTTTAAGTCCTGTATCCATTTGGAGTTTATTTTTGTGTATGGTGTAAGTTGGTGGTCTAGTTTCATTTTTTTGCATGTATCTGTCCAATTTTCCCAACACCATTTATTGAAGAGACTATCTTGACGCCATTTTATGTTCATACCTCCTTTGTCAAATATTAATTGATCATAGTGGTTTGGGTTGATATCTGGATTCTCTATTCTATTCCATTGATCTATATGTCTGTTCTTGTGCCAGTACCAGGCTGTTTTGAGAACAGTAGCTTTGTAATATAGCTTGAAATCTGGTATGGAAATCCCACCGACTTTGTGCTTCTTTTTGAGGATTGCTGTGGCTATTCGGGGCCTTTTGTATTCCAGATGAATTTTTGGAGAGTTCTTTCTAGGTCTGTGAAGTATGCCATTGGTATTTTAATGGGGAGTGCATTAAATTTATAGATTGCTTTGGGTAGTATGGACATTTTAATTATGTTGATTCTCCCAATCCATGAACATGGTATGTTCTTCCATCTGTTTATATCTTCCTCTATCTCTTTTTTTAGCATCCTGTAGTTTTCCGCGAATAGGTCTTTTACCTCCTTAATTAAGTTTATTCCTAGGTATCTTAATTTTTTTGGTGTGATGGTAAGTAGGATTGCTTTTATAGTCTCCCTTTCTGTAAGTTCACTATTGGTGTATAGGAATGCCATAGATTTCTTGGCATTGATTTTGTAGCCTGCTACATTGCTGAACTCATTTATTAAGTCTATTAGCTTTTTTATGGAGTCTTTCGGGTTTTTTATGTACAATATCATGTCATCTGCAAATAAGGATAGCTTTACTACTTCTTTTCCAATTTGGATGCCTTTTATTTCTTCTTCTTGTCTAATTGCAATGGCTAATACTTCCAGTACTATGTTGAATAGGAGTGGTGAGAGTGGGCAACCCTGTCTTGTTCCTGTTCTTAAGGGAAATGGTTGTAGTTTTTGCCCATTGAGTATGATGTTTGCTGTGGGTTTCTCATATATGTCTTTTATTATGTTGAGGTATGATCCTTCTATTCCTCCCTTGTTGAGAGTTTTTATCAAAAAACGGTGTTGGATTTTGTCATATGCTTTTTCTGCATCAATTGATATGACTATGTGATTTTTATCTCTCAGTTAGTTTATGTGATGTATCACATTTATTGATTTGTGGATATTGTACCATCCTTGCATTCCTGGGATAAATCCTACTTGGTCATGGTGTATGAACTTTCTGATGTACTGCTGGATCCGATTTGCTAGAATTTTATTGAGGATTTTGGCATCTATATTCATGAGGGATATTGGCCTGTAATTCTCTTTCATTGTGTCATCTTTATCTGCTTTAGGTATTAGGGTGATGTTAGCTTCATAGAAGGAGTTTGGAAGTGTTCCATCCTCTTGAATTTTCTGGAATAGTCTGAGGAGTATAGGTTTTAGTTCTTCCTTGAATATTTGGTAAAACTCCCCTGTGAAGCCTTCTGGCCCTGGGCTTTTGTTTGCCGGAAGCTTTATGATGACTGCTTCAATTTCTTCCACAGTTATTGGTCTATTGAGTTGTTTAGATTCTTCCTGATTGAGTTTTGGGAGGTTATATTTTTCTAGAAATATATCCATTTCCTCCAGGTTGTCCAGTTTGTTGGAGTAGAGTTGTTCATAGTAATTTTTAACAATCCTTTGTATTTCATTGGGGTCTGTTGTTATTTCACCTCTTTCATTTCTGATTTTATTTATTAGGGTCCTCTCTCTTTGCTTCTTGGTGAGTCTGGCTAGAGGTTCATCAATCTTGTTTAATCTTTCAAAGAACCAGCTTTTGGTTTTGTTGATCTTCTGTATTGCTTCTTTGGTCTCTATGTCATTTATTTCTGCTCTGATCTTTACTATTTCCTTCCTTCTGCTTACACTGGGCTTTTCTTGTTGCTTTCTTTCTAACTCTTTGAGTTGTTGGGTTAGATAATTTATTGCCGCTGTTTCTAGTTTTTTGCAGTAGGATTGTAGAACTATGAACTTCCCTCTCAGAACTGCTTTCACTGTGTCCCATAGATTTTGGATTGTTGTGCTGTCGTTGTCATTTGTTTCCATGATGTTTTCTATCTCTTCCTTGATCTCTATAGTAACCCAGTCATAGTTTAATAGCATGCTGTTTAATCTCCATGTGTTTGATTTCTTTGGATTGTTTCTATTGTAGTTGATTTCCAGCTTTATGCCATTGTGATCTGAGAATGTGCTTGATATGATTTCTATCTTCTTGAATTTGGAGAGACTTTGCCTATGACCCAACACATGGTCTATCTTTGAGAATGACCCATGGGCACTTGAAAAGAATGTATATTCTGTGGCTTTGGGGTAAAATGATCTGAAGATGTCAATTAATTCCTTCTGGTCTAGTGATTCATTGAGGATTGATGTTTCTTTACTAATTTTTTGTTTAGAGGATTTGTCCAATGGTGATAGTGGGGTATTAAAGTCTCCTACTATGATTGTATTGCTGTCTATCTCTCCCTTGATATCCTCTAGGAGTTTTAGTATGTATTTGGGTGCTCCTATATTGGGTGCATATATGTTTACCAGAGTTATTTCTTCTTGTTGGATTGCTCCCGTTAGTATTATGTAGTGGCCTTCTTTATCTCTTGTTACATCCTTCACTTTGAGATCTAATTTGTCGGATATAAGTATTGCTACCCCATTTTTTTCCATTTCCATTCGCCTGAAGAACCTTTTTCCATCCTTTCACCCTCAGTCTGTGTGCATCTTTTTTTTTGGAGGTGGGTTTCTTGTAGACAGCAGATATATGGGTCGTGTTTTCTTATCCAGCCCATTACCAGATGTCTTTTGATTGGAGCATTTAAACCATTTACATTTAAAGTAATTATTGATAGATAGTTATTTGTAGCCATTTTTGTTCTTTGCCCCTATGTTCTTTCATGGCTTCCTATTGCTTTTCACAGCAGACCCTTTAGCATTTCTTGCATTGCTGGTTTGGTGGTAATGTATTCCCTTAGACCTTTTTTGTCTGTGAAGCTCCTGATTTGACCTTCAATTTTTACTGATAGCCTTGCTGGATATAGTATTCTAGGATTCAGACCCTTTCTTTGCATAACTTTGTATATTTCATTCCAATCCCTTCTAGCCTGATAAGTTTCTGTTGAGAAATCACTTGCTAATCTGATGGGGGTTCCTTTGTAGGTGACTTTCTGTCTGTCTCTGGCAGCTTTTAGGATTCTCACTTTGTCGTTGATGTTTGCCAATTTAATTATAACATGCCTTGGTGTAGGTCTTTTGGGGTTTAATTTGCTTGGAACTCTGTGAGCTTCTTGGATTTGTGTGGGTTTTTTCTTTCCTATATCAGGGAAGTTTTCTGTCATTATTTCTTCCAACAGGTTTTCTATTCCTTGCTCAGTTTCCTGTCCCTCTGGAAGCCCTATTATACGTATGTTGTTTTGTTTCATGTTGTCCCAAAGTTCCCTTAGGCTCTCCTCCTGCTTTTTAACTTTTTTTTCTAGAAGCTGCTCTACTTGGGTGTTTTTTCCTACCTTGTCTTCCAGCTCACTGATGCGGTCCTCTGCTTCATCTAGTCTACTCCTGATACTTTCTATGGAGTTCTTTACCTCAGCAATGTCACTTTTCATTTCTTCTTGGGTCTTCTTCATTTCTTCATAATTCTTCATTTCTTCATACTTCTTATTCATTTCTTCCTGGCTCTTCTTCATTTCCTCTTGATTACTCTTCAATTCCTCATGGTTCTTACTTGTATTGGCTTCTGTTCTCTTCATCCACCCTATGACCATTTCTCTGAACTCCCTCTCTGACAGGTTGTTTGCTTCCATTTCGGTTACCTCTTTTTCTGGCGAGGCTTGTTTTTCTTTCATTGGTGGGCTATTTTTTTGTCTCCCCATAGTCTTTCTTTTTTTAAAAATATATTTTATTGATTTTTTACAGAGCAGAAGGGGAGGGATAGAAAGTCAGAAACATCGATGAGAGAGAGACATCGATCAGCTGCCTCTTGAACACCCCCTACTGGGGATGTGCCCGCAGCCAAGGTACATGCCCTTGCCGGAATCGAACCCGGGACCCTTCAGTCCGCAGTCCGATGCTCTATACACTGAGCCAAACCGGTCTTGGCTCCCCATAGTCTTTCTTCTCTGTGTGTCTTGTTATGTAGTTCTCACTCTCCTGTGTTGATTTAAAGGCTCAGACTACAACACAACCAGGTGCAGCACATCAGGCACTGAAGAAGAATGTATTCACAGTATTGGTAACTCCAAATTAAAAGTGATTGCCAGAGGAAGGTAAATTAGGTGATAGGTGGGGTAAAAGAGAATAAGAGAAAACACACTAGCACACACAAAGTACAGAAAGAAAAACAGAGAGAAAGAAAGAAAGGAAGAAAGAAGGAAAGAAAGAAAGGAAGAAAGAAAGAAAGAATAAAAAAAGGGAATGCCAAAATAAAGTTGGGAAAATGGGAAGGAGTAAAAAGAAAGGAAAAGGGAGTAAACTATAAATATGGGTTGGAAACTCCCAGAGGACCGCCACTAATCCCAGCAAAAGCCAGCAACGCGTACCTGGAGAAGGATACAAACTACATACAACAACTAATATCAAGGGAGGTTAGGGAACACAGAAGCTTAAATCTATCAAAAAACAATGTAAACATCACCAATACACAAAACAATGCCAATTCCCGCCCCACAAAACAAATTAAAAGAAGAGAATAACCAAACCAATCTCACAAATGTGCATAAAATATAAACAACATCAGCAGGAACGAGAGAAAAACATTTTAGAATAGTGAAGTCAGAGAAGCATTAGATGTGTATGGACTTGGAGCAGGTGGTTGGAGATTGGATATAAAAGTGGGGTGAAATTTTAACAGGGGCTAAAAAGAGAGAATAAGGAAAATCTAAACCAGAAAAAGTGTAAGGGGAATAAGACACTAACTAAGGAAAGGTTAGCAAGAGAGTGCTGGCATAAGGGGGACGTTGAAGTACATTAAAGAGATACTACAGGGTAGATGAAAAAAGACTGTATAACACTAATCTCTGAGTAGAATAAAGATGGAATAAAATGGCACTTAAAAAATTTTTTAAATAGTAGTAGAAATAAAATTGATTCCTTAATTTGTGTTATACAAGAGACAATTTATGATTCAGCCCCTAGGTGGCAGTGTTTGTGAATTGACCTCCGGGTCTATTGGTCCTCTTTCGCCTGATCTAAAATCCCGCTATGTCTATGGTATTTACTACTGATTTGTGGAAATAGGCTACCCCAGAGCTGCCTCTGTAATGGTGAGGACCTGTTCTGATCCCCAGCATCAGAAAAGCAGCTCGCCACTGTGGTCTCCCAGGTTATCCCCCACCAGGGGATCCCCCCTTCCTCGTTCAGTGCTGAGAAATTCGGATTTAGAGAGGAGAAACGCAGGCGCGCGAACTCACGTCCTGCTCGTATGTTTGCGCGAAACCCTTTCTCCCCTTGGGTTTGGCAGCCCGCTCCCTCCCAAAACCTAAAGATGCAATTATTAAGAGAATATCTGAGTTACCACTCAGTAGAAATATCATAAAAGACCGAATAATGAGACTGAACACAAACATACATCAATTAAAGAGAGACATAAGTAATTGTAAATATTTTTCAATATCTCTTGATAAAACTACTGATGTCACATCACTTTCTCAGTTGGCCATTATTGGTCGATATTCTGATGGTCTCACAATGAGAGAAGAGTTGATAAAGTTAGTATCAGTGCCAACAAGTGCATAAGGAGGTGAAATATGTAAGGTTGCTATACAAACATTCCATGACCTAAGCATTGATGTCTCTAAAGTTGTGTCAGTGATGACAGATGGGGCACCAAACATGGTGGGGGAAAAGTCAGACTTGTCAAATTATTTATGGAAGCTATTGAACATTCGATTGTGCCTTTTCATTGTATTACCCATCAGAAGGTTTTATGTGCCAAGACAGGATTCACCGACTTAAACGACTTAATGTCAGTTGTTACAAAAATAGTTAATTTAATAGCTGCTTGCCCACTTCACAAGTAAGAACTTTCTGCACTTTTACTGGAGGTTGATTCCACCTACAGTGGACTGCTGATGTACAATAATGTAAGATGGCTGAGCCGAGGCAAAGTTCTTGAGTGCTTTGTGGAGTGCTTTGAAGAAATTAAGGTATTTCTTGAGGATAAGAATCTGGGAAACTTTTCTCAGCTCAATGATGATAAGTGGGTCAACACCCTGATGTTTTTTACAGATCTCTCTGTTCATATTAATGAACTGAACTTAAAGTTACTAGGTTTTGGCAAAAGTATTGATGTTATGTTTGGATACATAAAAGCTTTTGAAAGTGAACTTAAAATTTTCAAGCAAGATGTAGAAACTAAAACTTATAAGTATTTTCCTGGAGTAACAAATTATTTTGAGAAGGCCAGTGCAGCTTTTCAAAATGAAATGGAACCATTGCGTATAAGGTACCAGAATGTTTTAGACTCATTATTGACCAGTTCAGTGATAGATCTAATCAATTTACAAGCCTAGAACAGATCATAAAAATAATTAAGTATCCTGATGTAGAGGAAGCAAAGATGGCGGCATAGGTGAACACCTATTGTTCTGCCCCGCGCAACGATTTAGGAACTACAACATAACAGCAGAACAGATAGCACCCAGAACCGCCAGAAAGCTGGCTGAATGAAAACTCCACTAACTGGAGTGGAGGTGGGACACTGAGACTCAGAAGCGGCGGGAGCGCAGTCTTTCAGATGGAAACAGGTTAGGAGCCGTCCTGGTCACGCGCGCACGGGCTGGGGCTGGAGCAGCAACGCCCGTCC
This sequence comes from Antrozous pallidus, assembly GCA_027563665.1. Lineage (NCBI taxonomy): Eukaryota > Metazoa > Chordata > Mammalia > Chiroptera > Vespertilionidae > Antrozous > Antrozous pallidus. The sequence goes on along the minus strand of CM050522.1, from coordinate 38,804,750 downwards.
CACTGCCCGGATCCTCCAGCCCCCAGTGCCAGGCGAGGTCCGGCCGAGGTCCGGGGGACGCACCCTGGAAGCGGGGCGCGGCAGACGCTCCTGAACTGCGAGTTTCCGTGAAAGGGTCTCGCAAACCCACAACTTGCCCCCTGGAAACTTGTCTCCTGGTTCTGGAAACCATTTATTTTTACAATCCTGGGCTAAACTCTTGGTGTGCAGGCACATTTGGGGAAAGGCGGAGTGGTCTGGCAAGGGGAAGAGACTAGCAGCTTTCTCTTGGAGGTATCTGCAGCCATCCCCATCCAACAGAGACCAGCGCGCGGGAGCACGTATAGGACGCAGCTGACGCTACCTGTGCAGCTCAGAGACTCCGCCCATCCAACCTGAACACAGTCTCCCTTCACAGCCAATTGGCCTGGAGGTCATACCCTCCTAGGGCTAACAACAAAAAGCTGGGTTTAAATTAAAAAATTCGGAATACAACCCATAAAGGATTGCATTAAGAGCACCCACCTCAGGTAACTGGGGAGGCTGAGCCACTGTCCCTTTGAAGATATCCACCACATAAAGCAGCCGCCATGCAGAGACATGGAAAGAAATCAGGTGTGAAAGAAATGGAGGAGAAAAGACGACAAGACGTAGAGTTCAAAACCACCGTTATAAGGCTTTTCAAGAGGCTCCTACAAAAGGCCGATCAACTTAATGAGAATTACCAGGAAATAAACAAGACCAACCAGCAAATGAATGAGAATTACAAGGAAATGAATGAAAACCTCAAGCAAATGAATGAGACCCTCAAGGAAATGAACAAGGCCTCTGAGGATACGAACCAGACCCTCATGGATAAAAAAAAGGACCAACTAGAAATCAAGCTTACACAGACTGAAATAAAAAATAATACACAAAGTCCTAAAAGCAGTCCAGAGGGCCACAAGAACCAAGTCAAAAATTTGAAATACAAAGAAGCAAAATCCACTCAGCTGGAAAAGCAAGAAACAAAAAGAATTCAGATAATTGAAGATAGCGTAAGGGGCCTCTGGGACAACCTCAAGCATGCCAACATCCAAATTATTGGGGTGCCAGAAAAAGAGAGAGAGCAAGTTAATGAAAACCTACTTGAAGAAATAGTGACTGAAAACTTCCCCCACCTGGTGAAAGAAACTGACTTAAAAGCCCAAGAAGTACACAGAACCCCAAAATATAGGAATCTAAAGAGGACCACACCAAGACATATCATAATTAAAATGCCAAGAACAAAAGATAAAGAGAGAATATTAAAAGCAGCAAGAGAAAAACAGTTGGTTACCTACAGGGGAGCACCCATACGATTGTCAGCGGATTTCTCAACAGAAACGATGCAGGCCAGACGCGAGTGGCAAGAAATATTCAAAATAATGAAGAACAAGAATCTACAACCAAGATTACTCTATCCAGCAAAGCTATCATTCAGAATTGAGGATCAGATAAAGTGCTTCGCAGATAAGAAAAAGCTAAAGGAGTTCATCACCACCAAACCAGTATTATATAAAATGCTGAAAGATATTCTTTAAGAAGAGGAAGAAGAAAAAGGTAAAAATATAAATTATGAACAACAAATACACATCTATCAACAAATGAACATAAAACTCAAGTGAATTGATAGGCTGATGAACAAGATAAACTGGTGACTATAACAGAAACATGGACATAGAGAGGGAATGGACTGACAATTCTTGGGGAGAAAAAGGTTGTGGGAAGTACAGCAAGAGATTGGACAAAAATCTAGCAACAATGGGAGAGGACATTGGGGAGGGGGAGGTGAGGGTGGAGGGTGGGATAGGTACAGGGTGGAGGGGAGATATAGGGGGATAAAAAAGGGGAAACAATGTAATTAATAAACTGAACAATAAAGAAAAAAAAGTATCCTGATGTAGTAGTCTACAGTAGTTTGGAATTAAATGGTTTCCCATAGATCCAAATTGATGATTTGGAGATGCAACTTGCAGAATTTCAAGACAGCATCTGGGCTCAGGCATTTGTCGACTTGAGGTCAAAGCTTGAGAATCTGGAAAGGTGCCCCTTGGAGAATCAAGAGGAGTGCCACTACGAATAGGAAATTTGGAGTGCCTTCAACCAATTACCAGACAATTTTAGCACCTTGAAAAATATAGCAATGGCTTTACTCACAATTTTCCCCTCTATGTACTTTTGTGAGACCTTATTCTCAGCATTAAATAATATCAAAACCAACAAAAGAACCAGATTGATAGATGAAGTTAGTAGTGTTTGCTGGGGCTTGAAGTATATAAAATACCAACCTTCAATTGAAGGTTTAGCCAATGAAATTCAGCAACAAAAAAAGTCACTAATAGGCAGGTTAGTTAAAGATTTCCCCCTCCCCCTCACTTATCTTAGTTCATGGCACCCCACACAAGTTAAATAATATCAACACAACAAAAGGAACTGACTGACAGATGAACAAAGAAGTCACTAAGCAGGTAAGTTAAATAATTAGTTTTTGGTTTATTAAATACAGTTATATATTTTAATTATACATTTTTGTTATTTAAACTATAAATATCACAAAATTATGTTGTTGTTTTTTCCTCGAAGTGACACACCACCTGAGTTATGCTCGGTTTTTTGGTGAATTTTGACACACCAAGTTCAAAAGGTTGCCCATCACTGCCAAAGGCCCCAAAATGTGACCTCATTTGGAAATAGAGTCATTGTGGACGAAATTAGTTGGGTTGAAGTCATACTGGAGTAGAGTGGGCCCTATTCCAATATGACTGGTCCCCTTACAAAAAGGGGAAATTAGGATACAGACAAGCTCACAGAGAGAACGCCATGTGAAGGTATAGACAGAGATTGAGGTGATGCAACAGAAGCCAAGGAAAAGCAGAGATTCCTGCAAAGCACCAGAAGCCAGGAGTCTTCCTCACAGCACTCAGAAGAAACCACCCGGCCAACACCTCAATCTCAGGCTTCTAGCTTCCAGAACTGGAGACAATACATTTGTGGGTAAGCCACCAGTTTGTGGTACTGTGTTATGGTAACCCTAGCAAACTAACCTGGCCACCAGGCCAATAAATAGTGACTTCAAACCCAAGCTGTCTGGTGCCAGAGTCTGTGGTCACAACCATTTCACCAACCTCCTTATGTTTCTTAAAGCACGGAGTGCACTGTGTGCTTTCCCACACATAAGACAGAATGAGAGATACAGAAAGGATACACAAGCCAAACGAGTTTAAAGAAAGATTGTTAACAACCTAATTTAAAACCTACATTGAGTAAGCATTTGTTGAGAACTTTCAACTCCAGGGACTCAAAAAGCACATGATGTGTCACTACTCTCATGGAATTTAATAATCAAATTGGATCTCTAAACAACTAAATTAAAATGCCCTGAGTTAGGGAGGCTCTTCATCAGAAGTGACTTGCTGTAAAATCTAGGGGGCCTTTTAACTCTGTGGCAGAAGGAGATTTTAAGCAGAGGAAGTGTTATTGGTGGAAGTGGAGTTCTTGGGGTGCTTAGAGAAAAGGAATTTTCTGAGGCCCTCAGGGAAGGATGGGATTTTGTGGAAAGCTTTATTGATGATGTAAAATTAAGAGAGTTTCTCTGCATGTTCCCATCTCTGTATTGCCGTGGAAGAAATTAGATCTTGTTTTCAGCAGGGCCAGAATTAAAGCCACTGTCCAGAATTTTTGTTCCATATTACAGAAAGTTCCAGTATCTGGCTAGCTTAGCATGTGTTCCTAGCTGCAGTCCATTGTGTGTGGTATCCACACACCATGCGCCATGTGGCTGCTTAAGGCCAAAGGCTATGGAGAGAGAACAGGAGAGCGCATGGGTGAGTGTGGGTCACAAAGCAAGGTACAGCAAGAGCAAGCCAGAGAGAGGAACTCAGTGTTTCAGGATTTTAACTAGTAGTTTCTTCAAACTAACCAATTAACTCTCTAAGATTTCACATGCTTCTGATGGGATCCACCTCCTAGCCAATCTATTGTACCTCTGGCTAGACTGACAGACAAGCATCTTCCCTACATCACCCTGACTTCTTTGCGCATGCCCTCACCTCCCCTTTGCTTGGTCCCTCCCCCATTGATTTGCAGGGAATGAACTGTGGTTCCATGGGGAGCATGAAGCTGTAGTTTCTTGTAGAAACTGCCCAGATGACCATGCTTAAAACGTCTGGCTTCCCCTTGCTCTTTCCCTATTGTTAATATTAACTAGCTAATTATGATGATAACAAAAGCTATGTGTATAATATCAAGGAATCATGAATTGTGCAAGGCAAGGAAGGGTAAGTCCAGATTTTAACTTCCATCCTTGTTTTGTTAATTTGCATACTCACTCTGATTGCCTGAGGGCATAGTGGAGGTATGGTCAATTTACATGTTTGTCTATTAGGTATGATGATTTTTAGACCATGGTTGACCATGGGTAACTAAAACCTCAGAAAGTGAAACTGCAGATAAGAGGGACTACTGTATTTTTTGTTTTTGTTTTGTTTTGGTTTTGTATATTTTCATGTTTTGGCTTTCTAGAGAGTAAGAAGAGAGTACCTCTCCAGGGTCAGCCAATTCTTAAAAGCACCAAACAGCCCAGCTAGAGTGTGCCTTTGATTGTAAACTAACCAATTCAAAGCCATCCTTCTTCTATCTGGTCCTTATACTCCAAGAAAAATATTCCTCTCCCTTAACCACCCCAGAGCCAGACATCAGGCAACTAGAGATCACCTTGTAGTCCCAATTCCATCAAATTATTCAAACTCTCCAATCCTAAACTGTTTACTCTGCCCTGCCTTGTCTTTCCACAGAAACCCAATAATAGAAGCCGTGGCCTAAGCAATCCCCTGGCACCTGTCCTCTGCCTCCAGACCACTCTGGTATTTTCTCTTGTGACCCTAGGGGTATGCAGTGGCCTCCTCTCTGGGATTTGAGACACTTCTTTCCAAGACTCATTCTCGTCTCCTCCAGTGGCCACCTGGATTTTATCATACCATACCCAACATGTACACTCTTAAAACCCCACTTCTTACTCACTGTGCAACCTTGGGTTGTTTAAGGTGTCCAACGCTCTGTAGGATAAAGTTAATGATAATGCTGACCTCTAAGGGTTATTGTAAGGATTCAATATGAAATGACATATACAAGTATATACATAGCACATTTTAATAAAAGTTATATTTAAAGGTTTAGTATAGTAGCTAACACATGATAAATAATGATATAAATAAATGTTCATTATTGATACTGTTATTTTTATTATTGGATTTATTTTTTCCATCCCTGGAGCACAGCAGCCTACACTGAAAGCAAGAGCATAATGGTTCTAAAAATGAAAGGAAGGAGATCTGGGTCATCTTTTTGAAAGAATGCAAAGGCAGCTTCAAATTGGCTATTTGACAAATAACTTTAGGGGTCCGCAGTGTGTTGGGGGCAGGGCAGGGTGTGAAAACTTCATTTGCAAAGAAATTTACATTTTTGTTTAACTTTATTTATTTAACTTTTTATATATTCATAAAACCCTGCTTCCCATTGCAAATTAAGCTGTAAGTTAAGGCAAGATTTTGTGTGGCAGTTAGGAGACTGGTTAAGAAGATAAATTATGCACAATACTCTAAGTCTAAGGAATCACGGAAATAAGCAGGGTAAACTGAAAGCGACCTTGTGGCTTCAGAAGGTGGAAGCTCACCGCCTCCTGTCCACATGCCAGCTCTCAGTGTGCAAGACCATCAGTAGTTCCACCTCACCTGGCTGAGGAGGCCTCCCAAGCTTCCCTAGACTTCCTGCATGCATGGTTTGTGCTTTTAGGGCTTGGATTTCTTTCTTATTCTCCCACCCCGTTATTTAGTCTCTACTCTTCATTAGAAATTTGTCAATTAAGCACCTACTATGGACCAGACATTTTTCTAGGCTCTGGAAGCACATTAAAGAGCAGATTCTTGCTTTCATGGATCTTATAATCTAGAAAGGAAGATAAACAAATGAATATGTGATACAGCAGATAGTGATGAATGCTGTGAAGAAGGGTGAAGCCAGGTAAGTAGGCAGGAAGATGTGTTTCTCTGTACCAGGTAAGGCCTCCATCATAAGGGAATATTTGACAGAGAGTTGAAGAAAGTGTGCAGTGAAGATGAAAAAACCCCGGGCTTTTTTTAAAGTGAATTATTGGATGGAATATAACAACTTACTCATTTACATATTTGAAATTTCTTCCAAATCATTGGGGTCTCAGCATAGTTTCTCAGCTAAATCACTTTCTGGAAGGTAGCTAATCATCTGAAAGCAACCAAGATATCCTTCAGTAGGTGAATGGAAAAGTAAACTGTGGTATAGCCAGATAATAGAACATTACTCAGGACTAAAATAAAATGAGCTATGAAGCCATGAAAGACATGGAGGAACCAGCTATCTTTTTTAAAGCATATTACTAAGTGAAAGAAGTCAATCTAAAAAGGCCATATACCATATGACTAACTCGATGGCATTCTGGAAAAGGCAAACTATGGAGACAGAAAAACAGTTAGTGGTTGCCAGAGGCTTTGGGGAGAGAGCAATGAACAGGCACAGCACAGAAGATTTTTAGGGCAGTGAAACCACACTGGATGATACTTTAATGCTAAACATGTCATTATACATTTATAAAAGCCATAGACTGTACAACACCAAGAGTGAACCATAATGTAAACTATGGACTTTGGGTGATGATGTATCAGTGTAGGTTCATCAACTGTAACAAATATGCCACTCTGGTGGGTGATTGAGGATGGGGAGGTTATGCATGAATAGGGGTAGAAGGTCTATAGGAAATCTCTGTACTTTCTGCTCAATTTTGCTGTGACCATAAAAGTATATTTAAAAAAATGAATCAGCAATATAATACAGAAGGCTTTAGGCCAAAGTTATGAAGACAGAGATTCTAGGAAGCAGCAGGATGTACTGGGCACAGGTGCCTCAGATTACAGCATATTCATGCTGAGGCCAAAGAAAGAGGTGGGGCTGTGGTTAAAGAAGCAGGTAAGCTAAGGCTCCAAAAAGGAGATGAAACAAAAGCAAACATAAAACCGAGAAGAAGCAGAGGCTAGAGTGGCAGCCAGACGTGAAGTTGCAGAGTAAGGATGTTAGTGAATGCCTCTGGGGACAGCACGTGCAGCCACAGCCACCCTTGACATGCAGCCCGAGTTTTCCTCCTGGAAGGCTTGCCCTGCATACTAGCATACCAAGTTGATGATACCCATGAGGTTTACTTTTCATTGCTGTGTGTGGTGCCTTTCTAACAGGGGCATGTGATTGATCTGGTCATTACAATGTAAATGAAAGTAATGTGCACACATCCATAGAAGTTTTAGAAGCTATTGCATACTTCACCAGGGCTGAGTGGCTGGTTCAAAAAAAAATTTTTTAAGTGTTAAATTAGATATTTGGAGGTGGTTTACTAATGCAGCATTACTAGTGTCTATTAATTAATATGCTTAGCTTGAAATTTAAATGAAGCTCTTCTAGTTCAGGGTTTCTTGATTGACATTTGGGCTTGGATTACATTGTGTCGTGGGGTTATTCTGTGTATTGCAGGATTTTGAGCAGCAGCCCTGGCCTCTACCCACAGAACACCAGTAGCACCCCTTCCCCAGTTGTGACTGTCAGAAATGCCTCCAGACACTATAATTCCATATATGTGAGGTGCGGAGAGCGATCAAATTCATAGATACAGAAAGCAGAATGGAGGTTGCCAGGGTCTGGGGGGAGGAAGGAATGGGAAGTTATTGTTTAATGGGCACAGTTTCCTGTTTTACAAGATGAAAAGAGTTCTGTGAGTAGGTGGCAGTGATGGGAGCACAACAGTGTGAATGTACTCAATGCCACTGAACTGTGCACTTAAAAATGGTCAAAATGGTCAATTTTGTTATGTGTATTTGGCACAATTTTAAAAAGAGAGGAGAAAAAAGTCTCCAGACATTCCCCAAATTTCCCCTGGGGCAGGGGGATAGGAGAGCAAAATAGCCCCTGGCTGAGACTCACTCTTTAAGCTATAGCAGTAGCGCATTGAAATGTATATATAAAAATGCAGGGCCAGGGCTTAGCTCTGTTCTACACTACTAAGGATTAAAATCTCAACTCTTCTAAAATTGTTTTTATCTACTCTGATTTCAGGCCAGCATCTCCACAACAATTGAACAATTTAGTCTAGAAAAGATTCCTCAGAGTGGACTCAAAATTGATTTGACAGGAATAAGCCCTGTGAAAAATTCTTACACTATATAAAGCTTCCCACTTCATTTGATAAACAGAGCACACTAGGAATTCCACTGGGAGTAATTATTCCTAAAAACCTGCCAGTTCCTCACACAGATCCTAGGGTTAAGGGGTGAAGCCAAATGGGAGAAAAATAATGGAGTGGCTTGAAGGACTACACAGCAGGTTTGTGAGTCTGTCATTTGACAAGTGGTCCTGGTTTCCCCCTCTTGAGAAGTACTCTGCAAGCCTGAGAAATAAATGTAAGCCAACCTGGGGGTCCAAATGGCGATGAGCTCTGCTCTCCATGAACTGAATTCCACATTGACATTGAAGCGGGAGCGGGCTTCTTACATCCACCTCCACCGCTACCCTGCATTAGTTTTCTCAGAGAATCCTCTCCATATCTCCACATTGTGACTATATTCTTACCCCTCAGTCCCTTTCCATAATAACCCTCCAGGTTGCCCAGGTTAGGACCATTACCTAGAGGGCAATGACAGTGCTGGGTGAAGACTTCGTCTCCAAGTTGGGAGCTGGTGCCCTTGACCGCCGGGCTCCTCGCTCTGGCCCTCACGGGCATTCTCCAGATGGACACTGAGACTTCTCCCCCCCACGCTCTGTAATAAGCATGAACAGATTACCCTCCCCTTCTTGGTTCCCATGGCCAGGATCCTTAACTAATGCCCGACCCACAAAGTAGGGCTAGTTTCACAAGCTGTTGTCTCAGCTGCTCACTCCAACATCAGCTCTGGATTTGCTTCCTGAACACCTCCAACATGCACGGAGTGCTGTCACGCTTCATGCGGCTCAGTGAGCTGCCCCCTCCATCCTCAAACACTTCTGCATCTGCACACACCTGTTCCCCCTCCCATCCCCAGTTTGGCCCACTACTGATCCATCTACCTGTGCCCCAGCCCCTGGGATTTTGTACCATTAATTACATGCTTTCAGTCCAGAATCTTTGACCTCTCTATCTCTGGGAGTCCTTCACTTATTCAACAGAAAAACTTGTTTAAGCCTTTCCTATCTGGGGGATGGGAGGGAGGAAATCCTCCCTTTATTCCTATCTGCAGCTTCTTTTTTAAAAATATATATGTTATTGATTTCAGAGAGGAAGGGAGAGGGAGAGAGAGAGAAACATCAATGATGAGAGAGAATCATTGATCGGCTGCCTCCTGCACACCATTACTGGCGATCAAGCCCACAACTTTGGGCATATGCCCTGACCAGGAATCTCTGGTTCATAGCTCGATGCTCAACCACTAAGTCAGCTTCTTAAAGTGAAGTCTACAATCTTCCTTGCTCCTTATTTACCATTGTACCAGTGTCCCTCACAAAAATGCATGTCCTCTGGGAACCTTAGTATGTGATCTTTGGAAATACAGTGTGGACGATGTTATTAGTTAAGAGAAAGATCCCATATGACTAGTGTCTTTAGGGAAGAGAAGAAACACAGTTTTCAGGGAAAACTGGACATGACAATAGAGGCCCAGATTGGGGTGATGTGTATGCCAAAGATTGCCAGCAGCACCAGAAGCTAAGAGATAGGCATAGAACGGATCTGTCCCCAGAGCATTCAGAGATAACATGGCCCTTCCAATACCTCACCTTCAGACATTTGGCCTCCAGAACAGGCAGAGAATAAATTTCTGTTGTTTTAAACTGCCAAGCTGAGATAGTTGGTCATGGCAGCCCCAGAAAACCAACACTCTTTAAGTCATCACAATATTCCATTTGGCTCCAAAATGTTTCCATATATGACCTGCTGGAGTCAAATCCAGAATTTGTTTTATTTGACCTTACTACTCACTTATCCCTGTTGTTCTGCTTCTCCTTCTGCATCTAAAACGTCACTGGCCATTGGTTCTCCTCCCTCTTCCTTCTCAGCCCCTTCACTGCCTCCTTCTCCTGCAGCCGCCTGTTGAATAGCGGGGGTCCCTGGGATCTTCCCTACCTCTCTTCACACTCGATTCACGCCCTGCTGTCATCTCCTCCAAACTCCAGCTCTCCCGACACCTGCATGATAATGACTCTTCCAGCCCCCTAGTCCCCAGTCCAAACTTCTCTCCTGAGTTCTAGTTTTGAAGTAACTGACTCCTGGGCATGTCCAGGTAGTGCTGGTGCTGGCGCTACATGACTAAGATAGAAGTCATGGTCAAGAACCCCCTGTCTCAATTCATGCTTCTTCTTCTATAGCCCACGTGTCCACGCAAGGAACAAGTAGGCTGCTTGGCACCTTCCTGGACTTCTCCTGCCCCTTCACTGTGGTTATCAAAGTCACATGAGGGTTTGGGGGAAACTACCCACTCCTTTCCATTCCTGCTGCTGTTGCATTAGCTCAGATTCTCACCACCTCTTTTTAAAATATATATATATATTTTTATTGATTTCAGAAAGGAAAGGAGAGGGAGAGAGAAACATCAATGATGAGAGAATTGTTGATCCGCTGCCTCTTGCAGGCCCCCTACTGGGGATAGAGCCCACAACTCAGGCATGTGCCCTTGACTGAGTGGAACCCAGGACCCTCCTTTATCCTTAGCTACACTCCTAGGAATAAGCAAGTACTAAAGGTTTTGCACAGCATCTGGGCGCTTAGAATGTCAGATTACACCTGCGCGGGGGCATACTGGCACCTACAGCCACCGAGGCTCCAGTCCGCCCGACCCCCAGATGTCCTCTCCTTCTCCTTAGGGGCCGCCACCTCCACTCCCACTGCACCTTCTGACCTGAGGGTGACCTGCAGGCTGCGACTCCCGAGGGTCGGCGTCCTCAGCCCTTCCTCCTTCTCCCAGGCTATCACCCCTGGTGACTAGGGCCCATCACAACCCTTCACGTCGTCGGGATGCAGGGCCCCCCGCGGCGGGACGTGGAGCACAAGGTCAGGATTCCCGAGAGGGATTGAGAGCTGCCTGCTACCCCGCCGGGGAGGGCGGCCGGGAGGAGGCGGGCCCGGGTTCGCCGTGCCGGGGTGCCTGAGTTCTCGGGGACCCCGCGGGGAAAGAGAACCACCTTCCTGCTGGGGAGGAGGAACACACTCTCGGGACTGACTCCTCCTGCGGGGTTGCCTTCGGTGGAATCCTCGCTTCCAGGTTGGGCGGGCCGGGCCCGGGCCCGGGCCTGTCCTCCCAGGGACCTTCCCCAGGAAGCTCGCAGCAGAGCGCTGGGCGAAAGGCTGGGAGCGGGCGGGGCGCGTCCTTCGGTGCCGCTGGCTCCCGGCTCTGCCACCCAAGGCGTCCCGAGCGGGAGCGTTCGCGGGCGGCGGGGGGTTGTGGTTACAACAACCGCTCCGCCGCCTAAGCAGGGTCCGCGGGAGAGTCGTTTAGTGTCTCTAAGTCACACATTTCTTACCTGTGCAACGGGGGTTCCATGGTGTCTTTTGGGTGCTGGGAGGGTGAAAGGTTGGAACCAGTGTCTGGCAGAGAGAGGAGGAGAAGGTCGGCCGCTGTTGTTACTCTTCACAGGGGGCGGGACCCTCTGCGCCAGGTTCCCTTCGGCGCTCGCCCCAACCCCTCTGCGCCCCCCGTCCTTCCGCAGTTCTGGACACATCCGGCTTCCTGGCCTCGAGAAAATGAGTCCCAGGGTCAAGAGCGACCCCTGAAGATGGATCCCATCGAGCAATTCGAAGCGGCGGAACCTGCTCGCAAGCATTTTAAATGAACCCCGCGTTCTAGCCCAAGATCTCACCAGAGGCCAGCACCGGGGTGCACAGAGGCCCAGGATCCAGAAGGTGCCGGGACGCCCCTGCGCAGAACCCCCGGGTCCAGAGCATCTGCCTCTTGTTCTGCGCCGCCCCGAAGGCGGCCAGGCCGGATCCCCGCGCCGAGCCACCGCGCGCACCCGTCCCCATTGCGCCCCCGGCTTTCTCTGCCTTGGAGGCTGCGGCGCCGCCAACACTCTGTGCAGAGGCTTCCGGGCACCTTCTGAGTTTGCAGAGGTTCACGCGGGCCCCGCTTCAGGCTGATCTCTCCATGCAATCGCCGCGCTCTGACAGGTGGATCCAAAGCGCCCTGTTCGGGTGGAGAACTGCGTTTAACTTACTCTTCCACTGAGTCGATGTTTTTCCTGAAAAGTCGTCGTTCGATATAGTTTCATTAGGTAAAAATTAGGAGCTTGCGGGCCGGCTTGGGCCCAGTTCTTACCCGCAGCCACCGTGTTGGTGGCTGTGTTTGCCTGGCTTGGGGCAAAGGCGGGGAAGAGAACGCTCCTGCGGGGAGTGGGTGGCGCTCCGACATTCGGTGACCTGTTGGAGTAAAGAACAGGTGCAGGCCTGGAGACGTTCCGCTAAAACCAAGGGAGAGTCGGAATGTGAACCACCCGAGAGCTGACAGGAGAATGGGTTCCCTTTTCTCATGGCTTGTTTCCAAACTCTTCAGTTGGCCCAGCGCAGTGGTCGGCAAACCGCGGCTCCCGAGCTACATGCGGCTCTTTGCCCCCTGAGTGTGGCTCTTCCACAAAATATCACGGGACAGTGCGATTGAAGAAGTACCCTAATTAAGTTAACAATGTACCTACCTTTATACTTTAAGTTTTAAAAATGTGGCTCTGAAATTTCAATTGTTGTACAGTTGATATTTGGCTCTGTTGACTAATGAGTTTGCCGACCACTGGCCCAGCCGCATAATTTGCCAAAATGATCTTAAAACTGAAGTGCTGTGAGTCAGACAGACTGAGTTCAAAGCCTCCATGGATGTGGGGAGAGGGTATGAAGACATGGGCGATAGGAGCGGGAAAGAGGTGGGTACAGGGGGAGGGAAATGGGAGATATCTGCAATGCTATCTATCACCACTAAAAAATTATGCTAACTACTTTAATACATATATTTGAGATGATATTTCCAAAAGTCTTTATATTATGATTCTGTTTTATGTAAAGGACTATTTTCATTCTTTGAATTTTGTTGGTTGTAATTAGCTATCTACATTCCACAGGATATAGTTGGGTTCATAGACATGACATAAAGTCTCTAAATTTCCATTTTCACAAACCCAAGGAGGGAGACGTGGATGAAAGAGAAGGGGTTAGGGGAGGGACTGCCTGCAGCCCAAGGATAAGGGCCTATGTAGGGCACTGGGTGGTGCTCGGTACAAGCTAAGGTTGCAGGTGCAGAGCCAGAGAGTACAATATGAAGTTCTGTGTCCCAGTGGCTACCAAGGGTTTGGTTTAGGAATTTTCCAGAACGTCACTGAAACCGAACTACCAAGCCCCAGAAGGTAGGGATTGCTGGCAGAACATGCCAAGGAAGATCTGAGGGATGCGGTGGAAATGAGAAGCTGGAGTACAAATCACCAATTAAAAGGCTGTAAAAACGTGTCTCTTTGGAGCCCCTCTCTCTTGTAATGAGAAATTCATAGATGCGTCTGGGAGTAGCTGAGGGCCAAATATCTTTTTCACACTCACGGAGTGACTTTTTCCAAAGTCATCTGGAAAGCAATTCTTGTGATGGGGAAAAAGAGAGAGTCTGCTTAGCAAATAGAGAGCTACCGGGTCTCTAGAAATTTGTTCTCTCTGGCAGGAGTATTTCATGATGGACATTTGGGTCTTCTTTCCCTCCCACCTAGTCACCTGAAACCCAGAACAGTGAAATCTTCCTGTTTGCAAAGTCCTTTCAGAAATTATCTGTTTTCCAAACAAAAAGAAGTTACTTTCTGTTCTAAAGAAAGAATAGGAGCCCTTAGAAGGCACTTGCCTAGAGAGAGAAGTTTTTTAATCGTAAATGTCCAGAACAGGAATGCTTATTTGATACATTATATACCTTTCCTTTGGACCCTCATTTTTAAAGTTTGAATGCTTTTTTTTAATGCCTTCCCTCCCCAAACTAACCCCCCCCCCCCAAAAAATAAATTCTGGCCACTACCTTCCATACTGACTTCAAATAGTCCTCCAATTTATTCTGGAGAAAAATCAACATCTTTAGGAAGATTTTTAAAAATGTAGACTACATTTAGATTTCCTCCAATTCTTTTATTCTATAGGTTTTATACATATTAAACCCCATATTTCAAAAGACAGAACTTTTTCAACTTCAAATATTCTTAAGTTTTAAAAGCCATTTTTAAAATGGGTTGTTTCTGATATCAAATGAATAAGAATTGTAAAACTAAATTGTTTATTGAGAGAAAAGAAGTTCCCAATAAAAGTTCCATAGATGATGTTGTGTAATCATTTAGCACTTTATTTAGTCTAACACAGCTAGGTTTAATTTTAACACCTCTCCATGGAAGTTGGCACATCCGACACACAGATCAGAAGTAAATGCCCTGAAATTAAAATCCTACTTATATTACACATAGGTTTCAGAAAGACATAAAGGACATGAGCACATTGTAGTGGACTTGGGAATAATACTTGCAGTTCCTAGGGGGTGAAGAAGGGGGAAACATTGTATCTTTGGACATTGTATCTTTGTTTTTCTTTTCATAGCACAGCAAAATACCCCACTCACGTTCATAGTTCCTCTGGAAATGTGCATACCAGAAAAGTCCTGGAAGCCACAAGAGGAGGCTGGGAAAGAAAGGGTAAAAATTGATGCCATAGGAAGTTTGCGTTCACGTCTAAGGGGACAGTAGCCAACTTTTCCTTTGTAAGTATTTCCCAGCGAAGGGAAATTGGTGGGAACGGATATTGGTGGTTGCTTTGCTGGGGGATGCTAATGCATTCTCCTAGTCCTGGTGGTGAAAGGTGGAGTGCGCAAGGACAGACAACGGGGAGAGCCAGACCTGGGACTCTCTGCGCTCTAGTTTGGCTCCAGGTTCGCCCCTCGGAGTTGGCGCCAGGGCAGGAGGCAGGTGCTACTCAAAATTCCGGCGAAGTCCCCCCTACTCAGGACATCTGCCTGGAGCCCTCTGCTCCTGGCTGGCGCCCCAGCAGCGCCGCGGCGGCAGACAGGTGCCGGCCTAGCAGCGCGCCTTTGCTGGCACAGTCCTGGTGCTGCTGCGGCTGCGGCTGCAACATCCTCTGGGCAGCGGATGCGGCGGCCGACTTGTGGAGCAAGGGGGCAGCGGTCTGGGTGTGCAACAGGCACGACGGGCGCTGCAGCAGGTGACAGTAGCCCCACGGGGGCCGGGGCAGATTCTGCGCGGTCTCTGTACCTCCTCCTGGGCCCCCTTGCATGATACTTTCGATGCTGAAGGAGGTACATCCGCCTACCTGTCTGGAAGCCAGCCCCTTGCCCCCTTCCCAAGGCTGGAAGCCCAGGGAGGGCTGCAGCGCTGGAAGGGCGGCCCCGGGGGTCACCAGGTCCTCGCCTTGCACTTTCCTTGGCGCCTCAGAGTAGACAGGGGCGGACAGCAGCAGGTAGCGAAGGGGGTGGGGGTGCAGCAGAGCGCACAGGCGGTTCCGGGGGACGGCGGCAGGGTAGGCCCCGGGGATGGGCTGCGGTGGAGCCAGGGACCCAGGCAGCAGGCCCGGGTAGGGACCATGCAGGGTGGCGGGCACTATGGGGAGGGAGAAGGAATGACCCAGGTGGGCTCCCTGGGGCTGGTGGTGGCGCTTGAAGCGCTTCCTGCGCCGAAGGAAGCTGCCGTTGTCGAACATGTCCTGGGAGGCGGGGTCCAGGCTCCAGTAGTTGCCCTTGCCCGGGTGGCCGGGCTCCCGGGGGATCTTGACGAAGCAGTCATTGAGCGAGAGGTTGTGGCGGATGCTGTTCTGCCAGGCAGGGAACTTGCGGCGGTAGTAGGGGAAGCGGCCGCTGATGAAGGCGCAGATGCCGCTCAGCGTGAGGCGCTTGTGCGGGCTCTGCAGGATGGCCATGGTGATGAGCGCGATGTAGGAGTAGGGAGGCTTCGCGGGCTGAGGGGCCTCCCCGGAGGCCGCCGCACACCCAGTCGAGGCCCCGAACTTGGTGCCAAACTCCGGGGAGTCGCTTGGGCAACCGCTGCTTTCAGTGCGCTCCCCCGGCTTCGCGCCCGCGCCCTGCGGCTCCGGCTGGTGCAGCCGCTCTAAGAACTGTGGGCGCACTTTGATCTCCACGCGGTCCTCTTCCTCCTCGCCGTCTTCATCTTCTTCCTCCCCCAGAATATCGATTTCGCCGTCTTCTCCGTCGGGGCCCTGGAGGCTGCGCGGCTGCGTGGGGCGCAGGCGCTCAGCTGCCGGCAGGTTCATGGAGGAGCAGGTCCCGCAGCCCCAGGGATGGCGGCCGCCCACCTGTCCTGGCTGGGCTGGGTGCCAGGGTTAAGGGTGTTCTTAGAAGTAGGAACGCTTTAGGTGTCCTTAACTTCTGGTTTCTCTTCCTATACAACACGCGAGTCCAGCGAAGGTGCACTTTGCCTTTTATTAAAGCTTCTTCGAGTCCCTATGCGGTGAAGTCTCCTGTCCTTCTTAAGAGCGTTCCCACTTCCTCGCCGCACAGTCCAATGATGAGGGTCCTCTGCGCAGGAGCCGACCGGGATGAGCCTCCAGCCTCCTCCTCCCCACACCCACCCACCACCAAGGAGGATGCTGTGCTCCTCAGGTTAGCCAGCCAGTCGTGCTGGAGTTACATAGGCAGTTAATGCGCGTTTTTTTCTTCATCCCTCCCCCCACCACACACACACCTCATCCCTTTAATGCACTTTTAAAACTGAGCAAATAGCTCTTGCTGGTGGCTCAGTGAGTTGTAGTAGTCCCGCCTGTACACCAAAAGGTTGTGAGTTCCATTCTAGGTCAGGGCCCATAACGTAGGTTGTTCAGGACGAAAGAGGAAGATAATGGATCAATGTTTCTGTCTCATCAAAGTTTCTCACATCAATGTTTCCCTTTCTCCCTTCCTCTCTTTTCTCTCTCTCTCAAAAAACAAACAAAAAAAACATATCCTCAGATGAGGATTTTATATGAATATAAAATAGAACTGCGCAAATAAAAAGGGGTAGGAAAATGACACCCAACAATCTACCTGGAGGAAAGGAGAAGGGACATTGAAATGTGTAACTGAAATTGTTTTCATGCTGCATAGCATATCCATCACGCATTTTCATTGGTGGATTCTGTCCTTATTCAGAATGATGAGCTGAAATATTTTAAATATTGTAACTATATCCCTGAGCTCAGTGGGATATATCCCTCAGCTGTTGCGTTTACCTACTCTCCCCAACCCCCGGTGCCCAAAAATGTCCTTCCAGACTCAAGTTTTCAGAAAAGGCTGAAATATTCAGGCATTAAATTGTGGAAGTTCAAGGTACACAGCAGGAAGGCTAGACAGAAGTCCCCTTCAGCAGTGATTTCACTGATTTCTTTGAATATTTAACAGTAGAAAATGCATTTAAAAATATATTTTATTGATTTTTTTACAGAGAGAAAAGGAGAATTAGAAACACCGATGAGAGAGAAACATCAATCAGCTGCCTCCTGCACACCTCCTATTGGGGATGTGCCTGCAACCAAGGTACATGCTCTTGACTGGAATGGAACCTGGGATCTTTCAGTCAGCAAGCCGATGCTCTATCCAATGCATTTTCTAGCCCTAGCCAAACAGGTTAGGGCTAGAAAATGCATTTTACCACACAATCATACATATATAGACTTGTATAACTAGAATGGGTTTCATAGAGCAATATACTCACACTAGAGTGATGACATTTTTCTTCTCTAATGGCCACAATCAACTAAATTGATTTTGCCACATACTAACCAGTACAGACCTATTTCGAAATACCCTGTTTTCACAGCATGGCCCCACAATTCCAAGAGCTGTACCCAGGATATGAAGGGCTCTTCCATCCCTCTTCCTTTCAGAGAGAAAAAAAAAGTACTCCACATTAAAGCACCTTTATTATAATAAATAACAAAACCTAAGAAGTGAGGCAAGGAGAGGCCTCAGTTTCAGTCACCAGATTGTCATTCATTACTCATATGGGAGAGGATCAATATGAGAAAGAAGCTTCATTAACTCATTTAGCATCTTTGGAGGTAACAAGATTTTTAGATCGCCACATTTATATCAACTCAGAAAGTAGCAGTCCAGTAGGATATAACTTAAGTGTGTTATATAAATAAGGATTTTACGGTATCCTATCTAATAAAAGAGTAATATGCAAATTTGACTGTACCTTCGCTACACCCACAAGCCATGCCCACAGCCACACCCACCAGCCAATCAGGAGCAGATTATGCAAATAAATCCCAACCAAGATAGCTGCTGCCACTGAGAGCAGGAGGAAGACTTGGGTTTCCCCGGCAACAGAGGAAGCCAAGCTTTCCACCTGCCTTTGATAGCCTAGGCCTCCACTAAATGCTACAAAGTTTCAATTATAAAAGACACAATCCCAACAGAAATGGCAGTAGTCACTGAGCTGGAGAGAACAGAGGCTTGGTTTTCCCTGGCAATGGAGGAAGCCAAGCTTTCTGCCTGCCGTTGCTGGCCTAGGCCTTCCCTCTAGGCTACAAAGTTTCAAACAGAATGGGCTGCCACCCCGGAGCAAGCAGAAGGCTTGGCTCTGCTCCAGGCTACAAAGTTTCAATTGTAGACATAAATTAATCCCAGATCCCAGGGCCTCCACTTGGGTTGCTGGGGTAGCATGGCCGGCCTGCAAACCACCACAGGCCCCATGCCCAGGCTTCCCTTTGCCCCAAGGGAACCCCCACCCTGATCTGGGACACTCTTCAGGGCAAACCAGCTGGCCCCCACCCATGTACCAGGCCTCCATCCTATCTAATAAAAGAGTAATTTGCAGATTGACCATTACTCCAACACACAAGAAGGTTGCTCCCATATAGTCAAAGATCCTTCCCCCATGTAGACACAGATGGCCACCACAAGATGGTCAGCAGGGGAGGGTCATTGGGAGGTTCCAGGCACAGCAAGGGAGGGCAGTTGTAGATCAGGCCAGCAGGGGAGGACAGTTGGGAGGGACCAGGCCTGCAAGGGAGGGCAGTTGGGGGTGATCAAGCCTGCAGGGGAGGGCAGTTAGGGGTGACCAGGCCGGCAGAGGAAGGAAGTTGAGAGCAAACAGGCTGGCAGGGGAGCAGTTAGTCATCAATTAGGCTGGCAGGGTAGTGGTTAGGGGGTGATCAGGCTGGCAGGCAGAAGTGGTTAGCGGCAATCAGGGAGGCAGGCAGGTGAGCAGTTTGGAGCCAGCAGTCCTGGATTGTGAGAAGGATGTCGGGGCAGTCAGACATCCCTTGAGGGGTCCCAAATTGGAGAGGTTGCAGGCTGGGCTAAGGGACATCCCCTGCCTCCTGTGCACAAATTTCATGCACTGGACCTCAATTTATGTAGACATAAATTGGTAATTTATGTCTACAATTTATGTCATAATTATGGTATATGTATACATGCCAGAGTATATTTTCATAATTTAAAACTCACCTACTTATAAACAGAATTTGGGGTAGCATCTAATTAAAATGCAGCATAAAAGAATATTGAATCAGGCAAATTGATAGTCACACAGTAAATCTTCCATTAATGTTTATAAAATAATGACTTTTCAGTCACAAGTCAGAAGGCAGCTGAAAGGTCAAGATATAATTAAAAAGTAGCTGGCACCTTCAGAATGAAATTTTGAAATCAAATTTTTAATCCTGAAATATTTATCCTGTGAGGTTTCCCAGTTATATATAGTTTGAAGTAAGACAAATACCAGGTTTTAAGCTGAATAGATTTATGTTTGAATCCCAAATTTACCAATTACTACTAAATTAACTCTGGATGGCAGGACAGGTGTCTTATTCATCCTTAGATTCCCAGAGGCCTCCCCCTTTACCTCCTGCAGGTAAAGTTTAGTTCTACCATCAGCATAGAAATCAGATTACCTGAGAAAGGAAGTGTTGTTAGTTTTCCTAAAGTCAATTTCTACTGGGATTAGGGTCATTTAAAAATGAAAGGAGGAAAATGAACCCCACATTGATGGGGAGGGTGGAGGTTGGGGGTGGGTATGTCAAGGGGTACACAGGAGACAACTGAAAAAGCTCCCAATGGCCAACACTGGGACAATTTGAACAACAAAATGAAGTTGTATTGAATTATAACCTGTCCTAAAGTATAAAATAGGTATCTATGTATCCATACTGATAAAGGATTGAGTTAATAAAATGATGGGAGAGGCAGAAGAATTCCAAATAACTTAGGTTCTCAGCTCTTGAGGATGTGTAATGCCCCTCTCCTTCAATGTACAGAGTGACCTCCCTCCAGGATGTAGTGTGGACAGGGGTGGAAAGAGTCACTTAAGTGTCCATGCGGAAACCTCACAAACACTACTTCAGCCGGATGGTCAGGTGATCAGTATCAACTAAAACACACATGAATCGTGTTCATAGTATATCTCCTTGATATGTGATGAAAATGGCACTCTGTGATCTTCCTCCCCCAGGCATCAATCTAATCATGAGAAAAACACAAATTCCAAAAGAGGGGCATCCTGTGTTCGTGACCAGTATCTCTCACAACTATGGAAGTCACCAAAGCAAGTAAGTCTAAGAATCTGTCACAGCCAAGAAGAGTCTATAAGACAGGGCTACCAAACAAAACACAGAGTCCTGGATAGGCTCCAGGAAAAGAAAAAGAACAGAAGGATATCTGAAAAACAATGGGCTTCAGTTAATAATACTGTATCAATATTGGTTCACTAATGTAACAAATGTACCATACCACTGTAAGATGTGTGTGTGTGTGTGTGTGTGTGTGTGTGTGTTGGAGGGTGATATATGGGAGCTCTCTTACTACCTGCTCAATTTTTCTGTAAATCTAAAACTGTTATAAAAATATTCTATTAATTAAAAAATTAAACATAAGGGAAAGGACATAATTGCCAAAAAAGTAAAAACTTAAATGTCCATCAACTGAGGAGCAGATAAACAAAATGTGATATATAAATAGAATGTTACTTAGCAATTAAAAGGAACAAAATGGCGATGTATGCTACAACATGGTGAATCGTTAAAACATTATAGTAAATGAAAGGAGTCCAGAAAGAACATCTACAGAGACAGAAAGTGGATTAGCACTTGCTGGTGGCTAAGAGCAAGGAAAAGTGGGGAATAACTGCTAAGAGATACAGGGTTTCTTTTAGGAGTGAGGTGTATTAATTACAGCATATGAATTATATCTAGAGTTGTTATACAAAATACATCAATATGAAAACAAAGAGCTGTATCAATGAAAACTAAATTCAATGCTTTGCAGATTCCATTATGGCATGTCACTCTAAGAAAAATTTAAAAAGAAGGCACTATTCCTGTCCAGTCCCTTCAATTCTTCAGTGTTGCCTTAAAAATCAAAAGCTTTACATTGTCACTCATGCAACATGGCGTCCTGTGCATAATTTTTGGTGATTAATGTTTGTTTGTTTTTCCCTGAAAGACCCTATCAGACTCACAAGACACTGGTTTGAAGAACAACCCTTTCCAAACTAATTTACAGGAAGGATTATGATGATGTCTGATTTCTCTCCATTTCACTCTGAAAATTAAAGGCAATTTGGTCATTATTTAAAAGGTAAAGTTGATTCCAATATTAAGACCGTAAGGAAAAAATCTAGTGTATCTTTCTCATCAAAGTAGATCAAGTTGCTAGACAATTAAAGGTAAATTCATTTCTTTCAACACTACTACTATAATGTATGGCATTTCAAGAACTATGAAAGTCATTTCAAAGCAATCCTGTGTAATAAAAGAGTAATATGCAGATTGACCACCACTCCAACACACAAGATGGCTGCCCCCATGTGGTCAAAGATCCTGCCCCATGTAGACACAAGGTGGCCACCACAAGATGGCCAGCAGGGGAGAGCAGTTGGGAGGGACTAGGCCTGCAAGGGTGAGCAGTTGTGGGCAATAAAACCAGCAAGGGAGGGCAGTTGGGGGTGATCAGACCTGTAGGGGAGGGCAGTTAGAGGTGACCAGGCAGCAGAGGAGGGAAGTTGGGGGCAAACAGGCTGGCAAGGGAGCAGTTAGACATCAATCAGGCTGGCAGGGGAGTGATTAGGGGGTGATCAGCCCGGCAGGCAGAAGCAGTTATGGGCAATCAGGAAGGCAGGCAGGTGAGCAGTTGGGAGCCAGCAGTCCTGGATTGTGACCCCCACTTTGAGGGGTCCCAGATTGGAGAGGGTGCAGGCTGGGCTGAGGGACACCTTTCCCTCACACACTTCCCCTCCCCCGTGCACAAATTTTGTGCACCGGGCCTCTTGCCTAAATATAGTCTTCCTACCTATTCTAGTAATCCAAAGGAAACATTCAATTTGTACAAGCAAACAAGCCCATAAATGTTTAAAAGGTTGTTAACTTTTATTTTGTTGATAATTCCCTTCAGACTTAGGGATCTAGGAATTACAGACCCTTTCAATCAGCTAGTCTTCCCTCATACCCTGTGCTGAACCTTCGTACAGCTATCTTAATCTCAGTACCAATGTTCCTGCCCTTTTCACTGAAAGCTGGGGAAAGCCTAGGAAAGAACAATTTGTTTGAAGAAAGTGCACAAAAGCTTTATTTTTTTAAAAAATCGGGTTTTGCTAGAAATGGGGAATTCACTTTTACTGAGATTTGGTATCCAGGGTGCTTTCAATTTAATCCTGGAACAATCCAGAGAGATCTGCATTGTTATATCCATTTTATAAATAAGGAGGCAAAAGTTCGAAGAGATTTTGTCATTATGCTATATCACTCAGTAAGCTATAGTTTTAGATGAACTATCCCTAAGTCTTAATTATCATCATCAATACCCTCAAAATCTTCTATCGTAAGCAGAATAATACCCCACACTATTTACTTTAGTTAGCAATTTGTATTATAAAAATAAAATCTTCTCTGGAGGATATTTATGACAAGTTCCAAAGTCTTCTCTCTGAAGGTGCTGGTTATACTATCGCTCTAGTCACTGAAAAATACTTCATTTGGGGGGAAAAGAATGAGGGGTAGGATCTTTAAAATAATATATAAACAACATAAAAATACAAAATAAAATCTAAATTAAAAGTGACATGTCATCCCATGCAGATTGACAAATGTCAAATTGTGTTAGCTAGGTTTGGAGAAATGGGTGCTTTCCTATACTGCTGTAAAGAGGTAAAGCCATTAAGGAGCAATTTATATCATATCTATTAAAAAATTTAATTGTGTACATCCTGGAAGCTCATGATTTCACCCTTCCATATCTATTCTAGAGAAACTATCTCATATGAACAAAGACGCATGTACAGTGATGTTCACTGCAGTACTGTTTGCAATTAAAAAAAAAGAAAAGAAAAGACAACTAGTTCATCCATCATAACCACATCACTACACTTCCCCGGGCTTTCAGAATAATCCAAATGTGTTATTCAGTCCAACACCTCTGGCCCCAGCTCCTGACTCCAATTCCATCTCCAAGCCTGGGTGTGTAACCTTCCACTCTTGCCTTCTTCCTGGTCTTCCAACATGTTGTGCTGGTTGCCACCTCAAGGGCCTCTGCAAACTCCCTTTCTCTGTGTAGAACCTTCTCCCTCACTTTGCATGAACAACTCCTTTTACTAGTAAGTATATTCTCAATTTAAAAGCTACCTCTCCTCAGCTTTTCCATGACTCAATCTGAATTTGATCTTTAATCAGCCATCTTAAGGCTACCTCATATTTTCTTCTATGCCCCTCCACTAGAACAGAATGTAAGCAATATGAGAACTTAGCTTATATCATGAGCAGTTTCAGCCCTAGCACTAATACCTGGGCAAACTGGAAGCTCTCAACCAACATTTTGAAAATGAATGTATTCTATGCTGTACTATGCATATCTATACAACAGTTAAAGAATAAGACATATATATACATGGTCATGGAAAGATCTAAGACTAATAGTTGAGTTTTTTTTTTAAAAAGCAAACCGCATTACATGTTTTATTTAAAACATTCACTTCATAAAAATTAAACCTTTCTTTGAGGATATTTATGGCAAGTTTTCAAGTTTCCTGGAGAAGTAGCTTAAATTAAAGCTTTAATCATAGGAAAATAATTCACTTTGGGAAACTATGTAAGTGAAAAGACATCTAAAAGAATAGACATAAAATAATAATATTACTTATTCCTGAACTTTCTTCTTCAGTTATCACAACAGGACAGTTAATTATAAACTCTTTCTGATCTAGAAGACATGAATCCAGATGAATTATATGTCAAAGAGCATTATGAAGTATTACAATGACAACATAAATTATAAAGCAAGTTTAAGCTGTTAGGAACAAGATCCATTTACCTGGGCTCTGTTGTGTGCCAGGTGCATTACAAACCTATTTAATCCTCACAACAACCTTGAGTGGTTGATATTATCACTGTGCACTTTATAAATATGGAAACTAATTTCAAAAAAAATACTTTGCCCAAGATTACACAGCCAAGCAGCAGCAAAGCTGAAATTAAAGCCCAGATCTCACTCAAATATTAGCTGACTTTCTATTGCACACCATGCTGCTACAAAATATAGGTATTTTCACAACCACCAATCCAAAGAATGGATTCAGGAGGCAAATGGATGAATATAGAGAAGTTATGTATAAAAAATATAGAATGCAGGGGATGGCACACATTATAATCTAATCAACTGATCTGTCTCCAAACACTGGAATTATACACAGATATAATTCTTTTATTTAAAATTCTAAAAAAATACAAAATGCTACCTTGATAGCCTTCTCTGATATTTAACAACTATTAGTTTGAGAAAGCACTTCTTGAAATTCCATCTAATGCTATTCTCCTACAATTTGAATACCGTCAATGCTGACCTGGCCTTTAGTAGAATAGGAAAAAAAATAACGATTATTGAATTAAGTTTTCTGCAGTTATATCTGAAGATTGGTACCTTGTCACTTTTTGGTGTATCCAGTTAATGGCCATGATATTTTGAATTTAATTAAAAAATGTTTGCTGCTTGCATCTACAGATGCTTATGGAGTACAAATGCGTATACTAAAAATTAAAGAAGTAAAAAAAAAAAACCCCACCCAAGATGAACTTAATACCAGGTGTAAAATCTACTTAAAATTAAAAACTCTACAATAAGAATATTCTAAATATATCATAAATTGAATGAAGTTTCATTACATTATCAATAAGGCTTAGAACTGACTAAAAATAAGGGATGGTCCCAATTAATTTATCTTATTCATATTTCTTCGACCTATAAGTTTCTAGCCACAATAAACCTTTTATTGCATTTAATAAAAATGGCAACATTATTTGCTTTCAAAATTTATCCTATATAATAAAAGGCTAACATGCAAATTGACCCAACAGCAGAATGACTGGTTGCTATAACAAGCACTAACCACCAGGGGGCAGACGCTCAATGCAAGAGCTGCCCCCGGTGGTCAGTGAGCTCCCACAGCCAAACTCCCACTGCTGGCCAACCTCCCACATTCCCTCCCCCCACCTGCTGGCCCTGATCGCCCCAATAGCTGCCCAGGCCAAGAGACCCCACCCACGCATGAATTTGTGTCCCAGGCCTCTGGTTATAAATAACTCCCATAGATGAACTTGGCATAAGTAAACTCCCAAGCCATTTCTGAAAGATATTTTTGTGAAACATCTGTTTATTAAGAAAACACTTCAGCCGAAACTGGTTTGGCTCAGTGGATAGAGCGTCAGACTGCGGACATGTCCCCAGTAGGGGGCGTGCAAGAGGCAGCTGGGCGATGTTTCTCTCTCATCAATGTGTCTGACTTTCTATCCCTCTCCCTTCTGCTCTATAAAAAATCAATAAAATATATTTAAAAAAAAAGAAAGAAAACACTTCAGAGGATATCATATTTTATTATACAAATATCAAATGTTTTACAGTACTGCTTTACTATATCTTATGTATCCTATAAAATAAATATAATTTTAACATACATTGGAATTCATAACAGAAGTAATGCAAAGAACAGATGCTTGAAATATACCCAGTAGGAAACTTATTCCTAATATCATCCAGTCCTTCGGCTAAGAAATGCTTCCAATATTACAGAGAAATTTGATCTTCTTTAAAATATGTTGTCCGCTGTTTCTCTGTTTCTGTCACAGTAGCTATAAATAGTTGTTTAAGGATATCCTTATCTAAATTTCTGCCTGAAAAGAGAACAAAATATGGTGTGATTATACTATGCTTACTGATAGCACAGTTTAGCGATCAATTCCTGACCATTAAATGCTAATGATCTTCAGAAAATTAAAAACAATAGTAATTGAGTGATTCTTTCCTTAACTTTTTGGTTAAATACTTCAGTATCCAACTGATACTTGGATTAATCACTTTTCTAAAGTTCTTTGAAGAGTAAAAGGTCTAGCAAGTTCTTATGAATGTTATAAGATGATTAAGACAAAAATATTAACCATAAGTTTATTTAGGTTTACAAAAGGGCTTCTGATTGGTTAATACTGCTTCAGTAGTACATTATAATCTTTTCAAATATATTTTCCACTTTGCTTTAGAGATTTAACTGCTTGTAACTTACCAATAAGAACCAGTCGATTTGTTCTCTCAGTGTCATCTCTCCAGCTCACTGGAGTCTCCTCCAGATCATACAGCTCATAGACACCTTGGACAATCACTTGCTGTGGTTTGTCTTTGATGGACACCAGCCCCTGCTCAGAGAAGAATGATCAGTCAACCTCAATGTGAACTGAGCCAGATAACTGCTCAGAACTCCTTGCAGTAGAGAGCACAGGGTAACATTTCAAAGCACACAGATTGTTTTAGCTGCAACAATAAATGAAGCTGTGTGAATAAATCATGCTTTATGCAGTGATTTTCAAAGTGTTTCAGCAATGGAAATTTAAAAAAAGAAAATAGATAAAGGTTATTTGTATAAAACCAGTGCTTCCACTTAAAACCAAATATGCTTTTATGTAACAGCCAAGAAAGGGACACTGTCCAAAAGTACAAAACTGTAAACTGTATACTGTACCTTCAGTCGTATGACTTCCATGCAGTCATTATCCTTGTTCCTCACATTCTTTTCCCACAGAAGATTCTGAATCAAGTAACATATGCCAGTAAGACCAAACACTGCTAGTAGCAATGACTATGTAACAATACAGTTCATAAATCATTAATCAGTTAACTACTGCATTCACCTGAATAAATTCATTTAGACTTTTTTCCTTTGCATTTCCTGGTACTTCAAATGTGACTGTGATAATACTCTGTAAATCAAGAAAGAGGATCAATAATGATTTTTATAGTAAATAGCGATTTAAAAAAATCCTAAGTTTTAAGAATAAAAAATATTATTCTTAATACTTTATTTGATTTTTGGTATCAGCAACTCCAGTTTCTAAATTCTGAATAGTTGATCAATGATTTAGCATTTACACAGAGAAACTGCCATAAAAGGGTACCCATCATTTAATTCTTCCTTTTCAGGATTCTCAATACTAAAAGGAAAGATATACAACTGTAAGTACTGAGCCAGGTATTTTTGCCTGGGTCACTTCATTTGATTTTTCATTTACGTATGACAATAATCCTGTGGAATAAAATTATTCCCATTTTATAAGCTGGGGGAAATGAGGCTCAGGAAAAAACAAATTACCCAGAACAAATGTTCATATACTTAATGATACTGCACTATACACTTAAATATTTCTTAAGAGGGTGAATCTCATGTTATGTGTTTTTTACCACAATTAAAAAAAAAGTGTTTATTTTTTTCATCTTAAACACTGCTTTTTAAACTGTTTTTATAAGTTATGATAAAAATAGTATATATTTAAACAAAATGATAGTCTTCTTTCCTCTTCAAAGCAATCACTAAAAATCTATAGAAAATCTTGTTAAAATACACAGCAAAAGGATGCCAAGTGAAACATAATTTGTCAATTTTAAAAGACAGCAGTAACTTAATCTTCAAAAATGCTAAAAATGTAGTTTATTCAAGTTAGATAACTTGGCATTTAATACTGATTAAGTATGCATAGATTGTCCCTTGGGTTTTCTCATCTACTTTCCACCCTCCAACCCCAAGTCCTCCTTATTGGGAGTAAATGAGAAATCCATGAAATATAGAGAACTACTTTAAGCATCATTCCAGGATAAAACTTTAATAACATACAATATGTCCTAGATATCACCCATTTCAGACTTTTCCTCTAGTTCGTTGTTTTCAATCTAAAAATAACTATTCTTTCCCCAACACAGAAAGAATCAGAAAACTGAATCAATAATTCAGAAAACTAAAGCAAAATAAGGTACTGTTCTTAAAATAAAATCCAGGAATAACTTAAATTCTAGGAGTTTGTTCAGTTTTTTTCTTCAACCTACCAGGTTATTTCCCTTGGTTTTCCACTCTTTTGCAAACAATACCTAATATGCAACTACTTCTATGTTTTATTCACCTAAAAAACTAAGCCCAATAACATGCTTAAACCCAAAATTGGCATCTTCACACTCCAG
The DNA here is from genome assembly GCA_027563665.1 of Antrozous pallidus. Classification (NCBI taxonomy): domain Eukaryota; kingdom Metazoa; phylum Chordata; class Mammalia; order Chiroptera; family Vespertilionidae; genus Antrozous; species Antrozous pallidus. The sequence continues at coordinate 38,776,224 of CM050522.1, read as the reverse complement.
TCCTCTGCTCCTCTTTGCCTGTGTAATCTTTACTGTTATATCCTGCCACCAAGTAAAGAGGTGAATATTCAGTTTGCCTTCCAGAGTTTTCTATTTCTAGGTTCCTTTAGGTAATCTAGGCTTGTTTTCCATCACTTCTCTTTTTATTGCTCCATCACTAGTTAGCCAAGTTATCCAGCCAAATCTACCTGTGAAATAGTGCTCGATTTATCCCATTTCTATTCTCAATGTAAGAAGGCCTTCATCAAGGGCATGTGAACTTCTGAGGTATCTTCCTGCTTGGTCCCTGACTCCACACTCCAATCTGACTGACCTAATACTGACTGACAGCACGAGTTCTCTCTCTCTCTCTCTCTCTCTCTCTCTCTCTCTCTCTCTCTCTCTCTCCCTCTCCCTCTCCCTCTCCCTCTCCCTCTCCCTCTCCCTCTCCCTCTCCCTCTCCCTCTCTCAATGTATTTCTATTGATTTCAGAGAAGAAAGGAGAGGGATAGAAAAATCAACGATGAGAGATAATCATTGATCGACTGCCTCCTGCACACTCTCTATTGGGGATCAAGCCTGCAACCTTGGCATATGCCCTGAACTGGGAACTGAACAGTGACCTCCTGGATTCATAGGTCAATGCTCAACCACTGAGCCATGTAGGCTAGGTCATGAGGTTTCTTTGCCTAGCAAATCAAAGCCAATACTAGGATCCCAATACCAAGCATTCATGAAGACTTCTGCACTGAAGTTCTGCTCTTGTAGAACATTCTACTTTCCTACTTTTAAACATCTGGATCGATCTTTTCCTTATTCTTCTGGTAAAAAATAAATCTACCAATTGGGATTACTTTTTGTTATAAAGTCAGAAAAGCTGTTAGCTCTTTGGGAGAAGAGTTGCTGACTGAACATTTTCTATATCTTGATCTGAGTGGGAATTGTAGGGATATATATTCATGTGCACATATGGGCAGATATATAGGTAAAAATATATGTGAAGATACTTGTATATTAAAAATTTGTATACTTTATTTACTTTACATATGAAACAGTCCTTTTTAAAATATATATATTTATTGATTGTTCAGAGAGAGGAAGGGAGAGGGAGAGAGAGAGAGAGTTAGAAACATTAATGAGAGAGAAACATCAATCAGCTGCCTCTTGCACACCTCCTACTGGGGATGTGCCCACAACCAAGGTACATGCCCTTGACCAGAATCGAATCTGGGACCCTTCAGTCTGCAGGCCTTTGCTCTACCCACTGAGCCAAACCGGTTAGGGCAAAACATAGTCTTTTTTTTTTTAATTTTTTAAATTTTTTACAGAGCAGAAGGGAGAGGGATAGAAAGTCAGAAACATGGGTGAGAGAGACATCAATCAGCTGCCTCTTGCATGCCCCCTACTGGGGATGTGCCCGCAGCCAAGGTACATGCCCTTGCCGGAATCGAACCCGGGATCCTTCAGTCCACAGGCCTTTGCTCTATCCACTGAGCCAAACCAGTGAGGGCAAAACATAGTCTTTTACAACTACTAAACCAAAGGAGACAGTTGGAACTCTTGATTCCATAGCCCTTTGTCTGCAATATTATATGTTCAGACATTTAAAACAAAAAAGTCTGCTGGAGAGCTTTACATAAAGAATAGGCATACCCTAATTACTGACAAAATGACACAATGTCTGGGATTTGCTTTAATACACTCCAACAAGGGTGATGAATACATGTGGGTTCATTACTATACTTGTTTAGTGTTATGTATGCTTGAACTTTTCTATTTAAAGAAAAAAAGTTTAAATAATATTGTAGCAAAAGAAATGCTGGGAAGATAGATGAAATAAAATTAGCAAAATGTTGATGGCCACTGCAACTGGGTCATACATATGTGAAGGTTACATTTTACTTTTCTTTCTACTTTTATATATCTTTGACATTTTCCAAGATAAAATGTTAAAAATACATATACACATTAATATGTACATGCTTAAGGTCATCCATTCCTGGAGATATGAGAGGTGGCAACAACTGAGCATTCAAGTTATTTTTAAAAGCTCCACAATTGATTCTCATTTGAGAATCACAGCTTTGCATTCTTTTAATATTCACTAAGTACCCACCATAAATTTCTAGCAATGAAAAATTTACGTTTAAGGAATTTAGAGACTACTGCAAGGAAAAAGCATTTCAATCCAAACTACAATGCATGAGAAATGCCATGTTAAGGATATACTCAAGACACTATGGGTGCAGACGCTGGCTATTATAAAGGTTCTTGAAAGTGAATACTACATCTTTTAAACTTTATGACTCCTACTATGATGTCCTTTATCCAGAAAGTCATTAAAAATGTGATTCAAGTTCATTTTCTAATTAATATTGAGATTATAAAGATTATAAACAGCTTTCCAAAAAACTCTACCTGGCTCTTATATTTTTCCAATTCACTAATTTTAAAGATATTCTATAAGTTTCTGAGAAAAGTGTTATAAACATGGTAGTATAGCTCCCCATAAATATGAGCCAAAATGGAGACAAAAGAACAAGTGGGTGCTGTTGCCTGGGCCCTATTGCAATTAGTAAGGACTCAAAAAATGAGTAAAAGCTTTAAGACAGAGGAAGGAAGACTAGGTGCAATGTTCACCCACAACCCTCCACTTCCTTTCACTGTGTTTAAGTGGAACAAAGAAGTTACCCTAAAGCTCTACTATCTACGACTTGCTTAAAAAAAAGATGAGTACAGTGAATATTTATTTTGTTTGTTCCTAGCATTTTCAATATTTACCTCAGGAATTAGAATTTTAGAGAGTGAAAAACATCTTAAGTTTAAATTTATAGTGCTCAATTGAAACTCAAAGACCATTTTTATTTTTTTTTAAATATATTTTATTGATTTTTTACAGAGAGGAAGGGAGAGGGAAAGAGAGCTAGAAACATCGATGAGAGAGAAACATCGATCATCTGCCTCCTGCATACCCCCTCCTGGGGATGTGCCTGCACCCAAGGTACATGCCCTTGACTGGAATCGAACCTGGGACCTTTCATGTCCTAGGCTCTCTCCACTGAGCCAAACCGGTTTCAGCTCAAAGACCATTTTTATTAAATGAGCCATGCATGCTTATACCAAACTTCCTTAATCAGTTCAATATAGTTAAAACAGGCTGCATACAGAGCCACTGCGCTGCCTTTAAGTGATTCCCTCAGAAGAGCCGATAAAGTACGCTTCGTGTCCTACAGAATGGAGAACTTAGAAAGCATGATTTTCTAAACATTCTAAGCAACTCCAGTTTAATGAATTCCTATTATGCTTTAAGAAGTGAGATTAGATGACCTCAAAAGCATTTACATTCTCAAAATTATCAACATAATTTAAAAATACATTTTTAGAAAGAGTTCTAATAAAATAGTCCTAAACAGAACCTATTTAGTTAAAGAAATACTATAAAAATATTTTCAAGGTTTTTTGTGTGTTTTTTTTTTACCTGATCAAGGTGAGGTTGTATTGTTGGCAAATGTTGAAGTTTTTTCTGCAAACTAAGAATAATTGATTACAAATTCAGATATCAATGTATTTTTTTAACCTTGTACATTTCTTAACATTACCAAGCTACATAAAGAAGAGATATTTACAGTTTAATCTATTATATAGTTTACATGTTGCTCACGTATTTTAATAGAGAAAAGCTGGCAGATTATTTTAAAACTTTTCTTAAAAATGTATAAACATTCACATACATAAACACAATATAAAGAAAAACTAATTTTTAGCAACACTATTTTGTGTGGTTAAATATGTCAGTAGATTTCTTTTTATTTCCAAAAGTTCTAACTATCCCAAAATTCAGATACAAAAATCTAAATAAGCCTAGAAAAATATAAATAAGCATTTTTACTACTACTCAAAACTTCATCAACTCTCCCCATGCTTCCTAATATGAAAATTCTTGTACCTAAAGAAAGTTAGAAGAATAAATTTTCTTTTATAAACATTTTCCTTTGAGCACGACTACTTAGTAAAAAATAAACAGTATTCATAAATATAAGCCTTCTATATATTCAGTTAGTGGTAAAAACAAAAAGCTAGAATCTTAACAATGCATTGTTCTGATATGAAAAGAGTGAGAAGAGCATAACAAATTATAACCATGACAACTGTTAGACAGTGATGAGGGTAGGCTGGGAGGAGGGAAGGACTTAAAACCTTGCAGTTGTTTTGGCTTGAAGAACAGTGAGGGCTAAATTAGTAAGAGCAAGTTTAGGAAAGAGAAAAGGCTTGTAGGAACTGTTGGGGGGAAGGAGGAAGTCTTAGTAGGGAAAGTGTCAAATTAAACCTTCCCAGCTGGTTGCTCAGGAATGGATTCCGTTGTTCAGCAACCAAGCACAATGAGAAATATGCAAAGGCCTTACCCATAGCGGGGCATTACATTAAACAGCTACTTTTTTAAGTGTCACTAATGCATTCTAACTGCTAAGTAAATCATCTGCCATTTCTTAACATTCAATATTTAATGTTTTTAGACAATGACTGCCTAAAACTTCTGTAGGGAAGGAAAAGGTTTTCTTCTACCTTCTTCAGGTCCCTGGCTGGGTCTGAAAATTAAATTGATAAAGACTGGGTAGCAGGAGGAAAGCACACAATTATTTAAGTTTTATAAGAACAGGAGCCTTCATAAGGAAATGAAGACCCAAATAAATGGTTAAGCCTGAGTGGTTTTATGTGAGGTGTGGTAAAGAGTGCAAAGTCATGGAAAGATAGGACAGGAAAGAGTGTCAGCCAAGCATAGTAAGGTGGGGGAAAGTCAGTAAGGTCTGCTCCTTCAGATTCCTGCATGTGTCCATTTGTCCTCAGAGATAAGCATGCTCATTTTCTCAGGGATAGGGAGGAAACCGCTCACAGAAGGGTTCATCTACTTCAGAGGAAATGGAAGAAAACATCTGCAAATCATGTCTGATAGGAGTTAACGCCTAAAAAAAAATCCTGAAACTCAGCCACAACAAAATCAAGTAACCAGATTTCAAATGGGCTAAATACTTAAATCGACATTTCTCCAAAGATGATACACAAATGGCCAACAAATATATGAAAAGGTGCTCAACATCTCTAATCATTAGATAAATGCAAATCAAAGCCACAATGAGCTATCACCTCATACCTACTAGGACAGCTACTACCAAAAACAACAGAAAGTAAGTACCAACAAGATGTAGATGAACTACAACCTTTGTGCACTGTTGGTGGGAATGTAAAATGGTGCAGCTCCTATGGAAAACAGTATGGCAATTCTTCAAAAACTTAAAACTAGAAATACCATAGGATATAGCAATCTCACTTTTGAGTACATATCCAAAAGAAATGAAAGCAGTATCTTAAAGAGATGTTAGCTCACCTATGTTCATAGCAACATCACACACATACAAGGAAATATTTAGCCTTTTAAAAGAAGGGAATCCTGTCCTGGCCAGTTTGCTCAGTGGTTAGTATCAACCCATGAGTCAAAGGATGAGGGCGTTCAATTCCTGGTCAAGTGCACGTACCTCAGTTGCAGGCTCAATCCTTAGCCTGTGCCAAAGGTAACCAATTGATGTGTAAAAAAAAAAAAAAAAAAAAAATCAAAAGAAATAATATCCTTGAGTGGGAATTTTTTTTTAAAAAAGGAGGAAATCCTTTCTTTGTTAAATATGTATGAACCTTAAGGACTAAATGAAAAAGTGAAATAAACCAGTCATGATATGACAAATACTGCTTGATTCTACTTATATGAATATCAAAATAGTCACATTCATAGAAATAGATAATAGAATGATGGCTGTCAGGGTAATGGGGAGGGGAAAATGGAGAGTTGTCACCAATAGGTGTAGTTTTAGTTTTGCAAGATAAAGCATTTCTGTAGATTCAGTCCACAACAATGTGAATATACCTGATTGAAATGTACACTTAAAAATGGTTAAGATACCTTTAAAAAAAAGATACTGGTACACAGAAAGGAAATTTACATTCTCCTCTTTCTTATAAAAAAGATTCCCTTTAGGGAAAGATGCAAAAAACTGATCCATCACTGAGGGGAAAGTATCTGTGGTAATAGCGTAAGCTAAAATTTACTATGTATTTCATGCATTTTGTCATTGAAAGTATTATATATATTTGGTGTAAAAATAGTAATTAGTCTTAAAGTTAACTACTATTTACACTATAGCTATAGGAAAATACACTGTGATTCCCAAATATCTAATTAACAAAACTTTCAAGAACATAATCATTAGGAATGGTCTTTTATGTCAAACAATGACAGGAAGCTTAAATCAAGTGTGTAACTCTGTAAATCATTCCTGTAATACCTGTCATTTTGGAATAACAGGTACATTACAATAAAAATTACCAAAACACAGGAAACATACCTTATTCCAGAGAGACTGTCAAAGGCATGAAGATCTAACACGTTAGAGAGATCAACTCTAAAAGAAAGAAAACCAATGTAATAGTGTAAAACTCTAATAAAATATATTCAATCCAGAAAAAGAAAATCTCAAAGACTGTTTTGCCAAAAATGTGTGCATAAAGGTTTATCAGTACATCATAGTATTTTGGGAAAACAAAAATGACAAGCCAGAAACAAAAAGCTTGTAAAAATAACTTTTTTATATATTTAATACATAAAATTTTAAAAATTGGTTGAATGGTCTAAGATCCAGATTTCTTAATTACTGCTTCAATAAGCTATAGTTTTTTTAAAGTTTATTCTTCATTTAATATTTTTAAGATATTTATTGTTTAAAGTATTGCATATTGTTGTCTCCCCCCCACCCCCCCCTTCAGCCCATTAACCCATTCTAGCCGGTCCTACCCACCAGCCCCAGGCATTAGTTTTTTAAAATTTATTTTCAGTTATCTTTTTAATCCTAAAAATTCATCCATATATATATATATATATCAGTTAAAGAACTGAAACTTTTCAAACCAACAGTTTATTACTTAAAATATGAAATGAGAGTAGTAGAACAAATGGAATTTTTCATATTTCTTTTACTCCACCACCCTCCTTCCATGATATATAACAGGTAATATTGTAAGAATGTGAGAAGTCAAACAACTACTGTATTAGAAATATTCACTTTAGGACCCATATCTATATGCAAAGAATGTGGTTTGATTTCAGAATGGGGTTGCATATAAACTAAAACTTCCTAGTTAATGCTCTATCTGCATAATCATTATGTTAGAATTATTTAGTTGTATTTAAGTAAGCCTTATTTTGAAAGCAAGTATTCAAATCAGAAGAGACGATCATTTCAAAATTAGCATTAGCTTTGTTTTAAACACATAAATTTATAAAGACTAGTGATTGAGTTACAATTTTTACATGAGTCTATTAAACATTTAAAGATGGCGATTTCTCAAAAATAACACTACAATGTAAAGAAAATATCATCTATATAATTAAATTTCAAAATTAGATTACAGAACTTGCCAATTATCTATTACATTTTTCACATACACACACACACACACAAAAAAAAAACAAGTAAAGATTTTTAAAAATGCATAAACATGTAAACTACAGAAAACCATTTCCTTTAACTCAGGACTGACTAACCAGCTGTGTTTGCTTTGCTCATTCTCAACAGACTGCCATATATTCATACTTGTGTCAACAATACTCTTTGTTAGATCATGGATGCTTACCCTGGCACAATGCAGACAAATTCCCATCTTATTAAAAGAATACACCAAGGTTCTCTGTTAGTAGACGAAGAATATTTCAAATTCTAGACATTCTAGATGAGCAGGATTAGGAAAATGATCCAGCAAAAAGTAAATGTTCCATGAAGAAATTTTTTAAATATTGATTTTAGAGAGGAGGGGAGAGGGAGAGATAGAAACATCAGTGATGACAGAGAATTATTGATCTCTGCATGCCCCCGACAGAGAATCAAGCCTACAATCTGGCCATATTCCCTGACCAGGAATCAAACCATAACCTCCTGGTTCATAGGTTGTCACTCAACCACTGACCACACTGGCCGGGCAAAGAAATTTTTTAATATCAATTTACATAAGAGTTCAAAGCCTCAATATTAAACATATTCTCTTTTTTTCTATCACAGCTGAGCAAATATTTATACTGATAGGTGATGAATGAAGTTTTCCCTAAGTTTTTTTTTTTTTTAATATATTTTATTGATTTTTCACAGAACAGAAGGGAGAGGGATAGAAAGTCAGAAACATCGATGAGAGAGACATCGATCAGCTGCCTCTTGCACGCCCCCCACCGGGGATGCGCCCGCAGCCAAGGTACATGCCCTTGCCAGAATCGAACCCGGGACCCTTCAGTCCGCAGTCCGATTCTCTATCCACTAAGCCAAACCAGTCTTGCCTGAGGAAAAAACTTTAAAGTTTGAAAAAGTTTACAGATGTCAATTGTGTGAATATCAAAATTCAGGCCAATTGTGTGAAAACCAAAAGTATTGTAACACAAGCTTCTAAATAAACTAGTTTCACTGGGATCGTGTCCTTGAGAACACATGTCATAGATTTAGAGATAATTTTGCTTTGTACTCAGATTCTTTTGACATTTCTAAAACAGACAGGACCAAAAATAGATCTACACAGGTTAAATTCTATAGAGAATAATAAAATATCAAAGTCTCTCCCTGTATTCTCACCAGATTTTCAATGGACAGTAAAAGAGGAAAAACTCTAAGCTTCCAGATAAAAGTTACCATACACTTTCTTCAAATCTATTATCGCCATGAAAAATAAATGATTTCACTCACTAGAAAGCTAACTGCCATGGCATCAAATGCATTTAATTTCCTCCTTTGAAGATAAAAAAAAAATCAGACATTTTCCAAGATATTAATAATAAAAAATAAATAAAGACTAGTACCATCATGTAAAAACTAAATGAGAATAAAGCAAACACCAAAGGGGAAGTAAAGAACTTTGAAAACTCATCTTTTCTCCTAATTTCTTGAACTATCTATACTAGGAGTACCTAATCAATGAGGAACTTTCAATTTTCCCTATGTCTATAGAGTACTTTAAGTAGCCTAAGACCAGGGAAAGGAGAATGACAAGGAAGAGGGCTCTGGCTGTCTAAGGTGGAAAGGGAAGTTCCAGAGGCTACTCCAGGGATACTGCCTGTAGTCATCTTTTCAAAGTTCAGTGAGTCTCATGAACAGAGGCACCAGCCAATTCCAGATCTATGAATTATCAATACCATCCAATAGCTACAACCTGATCTCTACAATTAAATTTCCAAATGCTTTCCCCAGTGGCACCTCAAATGCCTACAGAATTAAATTAGTCACCTTTACTAAACCCACTGCTAACATCGCCCTACCCCAAAATTGTTCCTCCCTTCCTGTATTTCCTAACTTGGAAGAACTGGGCAATATTAAACCAATTCCCCAAGAGTCACACTGCTTTTACTCCTTCACTAGCTCCTGCTGTCCCCGGGAGAAAATCCAAACTATGTATCATGGCATTCAAGACCCTTTGTGGTAAGTTCTCCATCTCTTCAGTCATATCTCTTTTCCTCTCTGCAACATAATACCATATGTTCTAGTCATTTTGAAATATTTACCGGTGTCTCAAATACAAAAGCTTCCTTAGACCTAGAAAGCCATTGCTACTCTTGTCCATCTGGAAAACTCCTATTCATTTTTTTAAGACTCAGGTCAATGATCACCTTCTCAGTCAAAATTTTCTGACTCTTCATCAAGAAGAGTTGAGTATTGTTCTTTATCTTCCTGTTCTTTCAGGAAACTATGCATCTAATATTCTTGTTACATTAATAATATGATATATTGGTTTTTGTTTGTTTGCTTTTGTCTCCCTCAAATGACTGATCACCTTTAAGACCAACTTTTTGCCTTACCCATTGCTTATTAGTAAATCCTTAACATGTCACAAAATGCCTAGCAACTAGTAGCATGTTCAACATATAATGTAGTTTGTTAAATAGATTAACTTATTAAACAAATTGGATTTAGGTTTCCCTCTGTTCACTCCATTTATATCTCCAAGATTTTTTTAAAAGTCCAAAAAAGATAAGAATGGAACTCCTAGTCTTTCCATCTAGCTTCTAAAGTCCATGTGTGGTCCATTAGAATCCCATTTGCCTCAACATCAACTTAAGACATATCAATAAAACAATGCTACACATTATTCTCACTCTTTAACTTATACACCCTTAGGCAAGCTTTTCTGATACATGCTTATAGCAGCTTTACTATGGTCAGTTTTATTACTGTCAGCATTTGTCTATCATAAAATGCTTAAGAGATTAAAAAAATACACACACAGTAACACAAAACTTCTATCAGAGTGATTTCAGCTGTTTTGTTAAAAACCAAATCTCTAGTTTCTAAACTTAGAAACTCAAGTTGCTATGCCTCAAGGAATTTTGGGAAATATCCTATATAATAAAAGGCTAATATGCAAATTGACAAAATGGCTGAACAACTGGTCGCTACGACATGCACTGACCACTAGGGGGCAGTGCTCAAAGCAAGAGCTTCCCCCTGGTGGTCAGTGTGCTCCCACAGAGGGTGCGCTCATCAGCTAAAATCCGGGCTCACGGCAGGTGAGCACAATGGTGGTGGCGGAAGCCTCTCCCACCTCTGCGGCAGTGCTAAGGATGTCTGACTGCCTGCTGGCTTAGGCCTACTGGAAAGCAGGACTAAGCCATTAGTTGGAAATCCCCTGAGGGCTCCTGGACTGCAAAAGGGCACAGGCCGGGCTGAGGGGACCCCCCCCCCCCGACCCCAAGTGCACAAATCTCGTGCACTGGGCTTCTAGTTTGATATAAAATTCATAACCTACTAGTAAGAATTCTTCCATGGAGTTCTGATCTTCACTGAAAAGGATCCTAACACATCATGTTCAACCCAAGAAGTGCTACTTCAGAAGGACCCTAGATTCTCAGAATCACTGGCAAACACCTGACACTGAAGAAACAGAAAAAAAGGGAGACTTTATTCCTTGTTCATTCATCTATTTGAAATAACAAAATTTAATCACTGCATGTTTGCTATTCTATAATATAGTAGAACAATGATAGAAAAGCCATCCTACCTAATAAAAAAGTAATATGCAAACTGACCGTACCTCCGCTATACTCACAAGTCACGCCCACCAGCCACACTCACCAGCCAATCAGGAGCAAATATGCAAATAAACCCAACCAAGATGGATGCTGGCCACATAGAGCAGGAGGGAGGCTTGGGTTTCCCTGGCAATGGTGGAAGCCAAGATTTCCACCTGCCCTTGCCGCCTCAGGCCTCTGCTTAAGGCTACAAAGTTTCAATTATATAAGATAATGATGGCAGCCACAGAGCTGGAGAGAGCAGGAGGCTTGAGTTGCATCCAGAGATGGAGGAAGCCAAGCTTTCCACCTGCACTGGCCAGCCCAAGCCTCTGCTTAAGGCTACAAAGTTTCATTTACAGAAGATAGATAAATCCAACAGAAATGGCTGGTGCCACAGAGCTAGCAGAAAGCTAGGCTCTGCTCCAGGCTACAAAGTTTCAATTGTAAAAGATAAATAAATCCCAGATACCAGGGCCTCCACTTGGGTTGCTAGGGGGTGTGGCCAGCCTGCAAACCTCCATAGGCCCCTCACCCATGCCACCCCACGACCTAAGAGAACACCCACCCTGATCTGGGACACCCTTCAGGGCAAACCAGCTGGCCCCTACTCATGCACCAGGCCTCTAACCTATCTAATAAAAGTAATTTGCAGATTGACCATCACTCCAACACACAAGAGGGCTGCCCCCATGTGCTCAAAGATCCTGCCTCCATGTGGACACAAGATGGCCATCATAAGATGGCCAGCAAGAGAGGGCAGTTAGGAGGGACAAAGCCTGCAAGGGAAGGCAGTTGGGGGCGATCAAGCCTGCCGGGGAGGGCTGTTAGGGGTGACCAGGCCGGTAAAAGAGGGAAGTTGGGAGTGACCAGGCCTTCAGGGAAGGGCAGTTGGGAGGAAGCCAGGCCTTCAGGGGAGGGCAGTTACGGGCAAACAGGCTGGCAGGGGAGCAATTAGGCATTAATCAGGATGGCAGGGGAGTGGTTAGGGGGTGATCAGGCTGGCAGGCAGAAGCAGTTAGGGGCAATCAGGAAGGCAGGCAGGTGAGCATTGGGAGCCAGCAGTCCTGGATTTTGAGAGGGATGTCTGACTGGGATTGGGCCTAAACGGGCAGTCAGATATCCCTCAAGGGGTCCCAAATTAGAGAGTGTGCAGGCTGAGCTGAGGGACACTCTCCTTCCCGTGCATGAATTTCATGCACCGGGCCTGTAGCACCGGGCATGTAGTGTAAATATAAAAATCGTTATATAATAAACTATTCAAGATAAACCTTTATACAGGAAAATAAAGGTCCTAAATAAAAACCAACATTAAAAATATTAAGCAAGATAAATCCACAGGTCTTTAAAAAACTGATTTTAGATGTTTGTGAATATGAACCAAGTAAATGCTATTAGAACAGAACTACAGCTATTTATATGGACATGATTTTTAAAACCTTACTTAAGCATTATATGGTTGTGTGTCATTTTATAAAGAAAGAAACATTAAGGAGAAAAGAAACAGTAAAATGCAATAGGAAGAAGACATACTGAAGAATGCTTATGGTATCATTAGGCTACCAGACATTTTCTACACTGGAATTTGCTTGTAGAGAACTTAAACTCAGGGCATTATTCTGCCACCTCTGACAGCAGACCAGTGGCTCCTGAGAATGCATACAAAATTAATTCCCCAGCTGCTGACATGCATATAAGCAGCTGCTGCTGTTACTGCCTAACATTTATGATAGTCTGTCAGCACCTTAATCTCTGCCCCAGCAGATGAGCTACTCAACTTAGGCACCTGCTGCACTTTCAAGGAAAGATCTTTAAATTAAAAACTGGGTGGCACAGACTACAAGCTGTGAGTCTCAGAGCTGTGGCTGCATGTTGCTGGGTCTATCAGCTGTTCAGCCATTCTCACTAAAAAAAAAAAAAAATGAGCTTAACGAAATACCCTTGTAAGCATTCAATGGAAAGTAAGAGTCCAATCTATAGAAATATATTTTAGGGATATTTTAAGAACACATAATTTTATAAAGTAATGCACATCAGTATAAACATAATGGAAAGAGAGAAGAACCTACAGGAAATGGAAATTAAATTTTTAAAAAGGATGTATCAGAAACTTAAAGGTTCCATGTATCTTTACATGACAAATTATTTTTGCAACCATGAGACACTAGGGAGGTTTTAAAATGTTACAAAGTGCCCTGACTGGTGTTGCTCTGTGGTTAGAGCATTGGTCTGCCCACCAAAGGGTCTTGGCTTTGATTCCCAGTCAAGGGCATGTAAGTGGGTTGCAGGTTTAATCCGCATCCCAGGTAGGGGCGCATGTGGAGGCAACCAATCAATGTGTCTCTCTCAAATTGATATAGCTCTCTCCCTTTCTCTCTTTCTACCTCCCTTCCCTCCCATCCCTTCCACTCTCTCTAAAAATCAATGGAAAAAATATCTTCAGGTGAGGATTAACAACAACAACAAAAAAGCTATTTAGATATCTCAAATTAAAATAAGATTCTTAATATACTTTTTTCAGATTTCTACACTAGTTACTTTTATAAATGGCTGAACATCCTACGTTTTCCTCTCCATTAGCAAAAGCATAGTTGCAGTGTTAGCATGACTCCAGTCTTAATTACAAGAAGTTAAATAGATATGGAAAACTAACTTTAAAAAATATATATATATTACTGATTATTTACAGAGAGGAAGGGAGAGGGAGAGAGTGTTAGAAATGTCGATCAGCTGCCTCTTACACACCCCCCACTGGGGATGTGCCCAAAACCAAGGTACATGCCCTTGACTGGAATCGAACCTGGTACCCTTCAGTCCACAGGCCGACGCTCTAACCACTGAGCAAAACCGGTTAGGGCCCAAACTAACCTATAAAGAACATTCAAATCAACATTTCTGGGCCCTAGTTTTAAAAATGCACATGTGCCCTAGCTGGTATGGCTCAGCTGGTTGCTGCCATCCCATATACCGAAGGGCCCAGGGTTCAATTCCCGGAAGTCAGGGCTCATAACCAGATTGTGGGTTCAAACCCCTGTCAGGAGTGTAGAGGGGGCAAATGATTCTCTTTCTCTCTCCCCCTCTAAAAGTCTTTTTTTAAATGCTCATGTTTTTTTTTTTCTTATATTAGATTCAAGTATATTTATAAATTGCTTAATATTTATTAACTAAATTTATTGTTAATATCACTAATAGTTTTTTACAAGTACCTTGATCTTTGTGTTTCCAAAATTTTCCCCAGTCCATTTATTGATCTGAAATAAATTTAAAAATCAGAAAGAAAAGGTAAAAATATGTTTTTTAAAAAAACATACAAGGCACATTATTTCTAAAATACGAAGCATATATAAATTTTTCTGGAACTAGAAAAAAACAAAATATAGAAAAACAAAACTTTTACATTTTATAGTTTATTCTTTTCCTTCTACTCATAAGTCAGGTATATTCTACTAAGGCATTAAAACAAGATATGTAAAAATTTACTGCACAACTCACAGAATGAGTGGCTACTTTGCAATTTATAAAAGGTCATTCACTTTAGAAAATGTGATTCATAAATAACCAGTAATTCTAATATTCTTAAAATAAGTAGATAAGTAAAACATTTTATTGATACCCAATATTCCCCAAGCAGTTTGTGGAAATGATTATACACATGCTCTGAGTGGCTTTGACCTCAGCCTGTACTCACAGTAACACCAAGGCAGTGGTCGGCAAACTCATTAGTCAACAGAGCCAAATATCAACAGTACAATGACTGAAATTTCTTTTGAGAGCCAATTTTTTTAAACTTAAACTTCTTCTAATGCCACTTCTTCAAAATAGACTCATACAGACCGTGGTATTTTGTGGAAGAGCCACACTCAAGGGGCTAAAGAGCCGCATGTGGCTCGCAAGTTGTAGTTTGTCTACCACAGCACTAAGTTATAGATCCAGGTCCTTTTAGAGAATAACCTCTTCAATTCCCAGAGTAAAAACTCTACCCATTCTGACAGTCCTTCCCTTTCTGATACCAAGATAATAAAATATGGCTCCCATTGCATGGCAGCAAAAACACTTAAATATTTTTCAACATACTGTACACCTGATCTCGTTATCTTCATATCCTCAATGCCATTGCCTTTAGTGCTACTTGCTGATGATATCTGCTATTTGTTCAAGCTTGTTCTCATGGGTAAGGCTTCCCGCATCCAATTCTGAGGCAAGTCTTTCCACTATTTCACAAAGTTCTTAATCTTCTCTTTTGAATGTACTTTGTAATACGATGGCTATTTCCTCTCAAATGTTTACCTTCCAACTCCCCAAATCTAATTCTGAGTGAGTTGCAAGTCTGATGTACCATGGAGGTTAAACAGCCAAAAGGGTCTCTAACTTCTCAATGTGCTTTGTCCAAATTCTTTTCTGGTATAGCTGTACAGTCCAGGCTGGCAACAAGCTGACTAACAGTCAGTCCTGCAGATCCAGCTTAGTCATTATGGAAATAGAAAAGCCCAGTAGTAATAATCTCAGATTCAAAAATCCTTGCTACATAGGTTGTGTTCTTTATTTCTAGTAATCACAATGATGCATGGGACTTGAAAAGAAAACAAAATTTAGGAAATGAGTGTCAAAAGGGGTAAAAGAAGTAATCTTCATTTACTGGTTTTTCTTTCTAGACTTCAAAATTGTCAACCATCTTTCTATTTCTTTCATTTTTTTATTCACTGTACCTTGAAATTACTATATAAACAAATAAAAACCTACGATCTGATAATGGTAAGAGTTAATAACTCACTATGTGCTGAGCACCGTGCAGAGTTTACCAACATTATCGCATATAACAATCAAACCAACTTATGAGGTTTGTATTACTCTTGCTTTACAGATGAGACTTAAAAATAATATAGTGAGAAACAGACCAAGGATTAAAACCCAAGCAGATTCCAAAGTCCATGACTTTAAATACTATGCAATATTATCTGCTCTCCACTTGAAGACATTATTAGTTTTTATAGTGAAGTCTGAGAGGCTATTACTATTAAAATAAGACCAATATAGAGGAAAACATGAATTTTTTCTTCTGTAATCATTATAATTGTAGGCAATCTCCTAATGAATCTTAGCTTCGTTGATTCCATTCATAACATATACTCTATGAACTGGCACTGACAGATTCAAAATCTGATGTCAACAGCCTGTGTCCACTAAAGATGACTAATAATAAAAGCTAGTCTCTTTATAGGCATTTATTAGTTTAGGTCTTATAAAACAGTTCAAAGTCCCTAAACTCTAACCTCACTTGAAAAGTCCAAGTTACTGTTGGATCATTTAATACATATTTGAGTATCATTCATATTATCCTATATTGATTGGTGTAGGCCAGTGGTTGGCAAACACATTAATCAACAGAGCCAAATAGCAACAGTACAACGATTGAAATTCCTTTTGAGAGCCAATTTTTTTAAACTTAAACTTCTTCTAATGCCACTTCTTCAAAATAGACTCGCCCAGGCTGTGGTATTTTGTGGAAGAGCCACACTCAAGGGGCCAAAGAGCCGCATGTGGCTTGCGAGCCACAGTTTGCCGGCCACTGGTTGTTAGGCCATGGATACTGCAGATATTAAAACAAGCTGGAAAACAGGTATGGTCAGTTGACAGTTAAGGAAGACAAAGTCAGTGAAAGTTCAGGTAAAAGTAAGACCACACAAATCAGGGAAAACTTCACAAAGCAAAGAGGAAGAAAAAGGTGGAGAAAGGAAGGGTTTTAGGGAACAGATAAAATTGCTGGGGGGAAAATGAAGAATAAAATTAAAGAAGATAAGGAATTCAAGGACTGGCAGAGTGAAAATACAATATGACTTAAAAAAAGGATTTCACAAGACACATCCTAGGTACAGAGAACTTTATGTAGAGGAAAAGTCGAAGAAAAGACAGGAAAAGCAGGATGAAGTCGGAAGATCCTGAGTATCAGTCTATGAACTTTGAACGATGCTCAGTAAGCAATGGGGAATAATTTCATATATTACTACTTATATAACAGCTAGTCAATAACAATACATGTGATTCTCTAATGGTACATGGTAAAAATATTTTGTATAGTACACTTAGAATTTGTAGATACTTAACACTTATAATTTTGTACCTAATAGTTGTTCTTAATTTGTTTAAATCCTCTTCTGAAACCAAGTCTGTTTTATTGATGAGTATGATATCTGCCAAAGCAACTTGCCTAAATTAGCAAACAAGAACAGATGTCAAAACAAAAATGTTAAGAAATTAAAAATAAATAGAAACATTTCCTTCAGATCAATTGTCAGTTAAAAACTATGTAGTACTCTATATAGTAATTCAATTTACTCCTAACCTACTTATTCTACAGAGAGTAAGAATAAATGATATTCATCACTATACAAATTCAAATTTCACATTATTAATTAAAAATATTTACTAAGTACTTTCACTTGCTACTCTAGAACAAGCTTCAAAAGTTGCAGAGGCAAGATTTTTTAAAGAAAAGAAACGGGGGAAATAAAAAATAGATACAGAGGCAAAGAAGCATGGCAAAGACTGTCGACTACAGTGGGAAAGCAGGGGAGTTTGGGAGGGAGTGCTGCAAGAGATCAACTGAAGGACTTGTATGCATGCATAAAAGCATAACCAGAGGACACAAGACACTAGGGGGGAGCAGGTGGGGGCATGTGCTGGGGGGGGGGAGCCAGGGGGAGGTCAAGGGGGGAAAAAAGGAAACATATGTACTATTTGTAATATTTTAAACAATTAAAAAAATAATAATCATCAAATAAATAAATAAATACAAAAAAAGTTTATAACCAAGGATGATTTATAATTAGAATGATTATCAATTCATGATTTTCTTTGTAAAGAAATGCATAAAATTCAGATTTCCAATATGGCAAAAATAAGGACAGTTTACTTACTAAAATATTCCATGTATTAGTTAACATAATTTTCAAAGAAATACAGTGAATTAAGTTTTTTTTTACATTAAACAATATTTTAAAAAACTATACTTCGGAAGGTTTATCAGGATCTCTAACAAATATCTATTTCATCACTATGAACATATATTTTTTTGTAAGACAGATATACATAAGTTCAAGCTAAAGAATCCAGTTAACAGAAAGAGTAAGAAAACAGCTTACTATAACAGAAGTTATATATTCTATTAACAGGAATAGTAAAGCTGAGGAATCTAAATTTTCCTCAAATCCTCAGGAAATTTTTATCATGAGACTATCTGTTCCTATTCTAGTTTTGTGATACCTGGAGATATATATGATAAATAACAGAATCAAATTCTCAAAAAGAAATTAATTTTAAATCATTAAAAGAGCAGGTTTCAATAGCATGGATATCATGATCCCTTTTTTGGTTTAAGTAAATTTTACATGAATGTGCACAGTTGAAAATATAAGCAGGTGCAATTTTTTAATTGAAGATCTTTTATGTTTAATTTTATTTTAGCTTTTATAATATTTTCTAGTTGATTTATTTACATTTTCTATAATAAACACAATCTATTGAAGGAAAAAGTTACAAGAACATTTAAATTCAGTCTAATTTGAATTATAAGTATATACCAAATGAATGCTTAGGCAGGATTACATAACAACAGAGTACCACACTCCAAAACGATAGGAAATCAATTGCTTGCTTGCAGTCTTCATTATTTATGTCTGGATCATTCATAGCAAATCTCAAGGGAGCTCATTCTTAAACCCAGCAGCATATTTAGTGACTGTCATTTATCCAAAAGCCCTTTTCCTATTAGTGAGAATATGCTTAGAGCAGGCAAACTCATTTAAATATTTTAAGTCTAAAGACAAACCAATCAGAAGCATAAAAGTATTTAAACAAAAAATGTTCTAAAAGCCAAATTAAACCATATCCATATTGGGTCCTCTGTTGTTCTGAATAACAGTGAACATTTGGTTCAAATGAAATCCTGTTAAAAAAAAGGCAGTAAGTGAGCCAATTTTTTTATAATCTTCAATCCCAAAGAAATGGAATGAGAATAAAATAATATTTTTAAAAGAAAATATATTTTAAATGTTAACAGTTCTCAAACTCCTCATTAAGAACTCCTATGCACAGCACTCACTTTATGCTATAAGTTTTAAACAAAAGTTTAGTTATCAGACTATTATAAATAGAAATAATTCAACTATAGAAAAAAAGATAAATTCTTTGACTTATGTTTTTATATTTGTTTCTGGTTTTCACATGTATAATTTTCTCTTTTTAATTAGCCAGTAATTAATATATACTTTAAATATGAATACCTAGAAGCTTCATTGATAAGGCCATCAGGTTTTTCTTCAGTTAAATGCTAAACAAAAACAAAGTTTGAAAAAGTTACTATAGCGTAACAAAATCTAATGTTAACACAAAGGGTTTTACTTTGGAGACTCCTTTCTCACCTCTGACAAAGGCTTTAACAAGCTCTATTACTGAATATACAAAGTAGTTCTCCATTTGTAATTTTTTTTCCTACTGTGAACCTGTAGGGTGTGTTTTTGATTTCTGTGGGGTTTTTTTTCGGGGCAGGGTGGGGGGGTGGGGTGGGGGCGAGAGCTTAAATTGTGTCCTCTGATATTTTTCCTTAAAAGGAAAACACTCATATTTAAATAAAGTCATAAAAACATAGAACATTATAGTTTAGGTTTTAGGCATTTTCCTTTTTATAAAATTGTTCTTGTTCTACATATTCATTACCACTTATTTTAAAAGATAACCACTGAAATTGTACTTTGAATACATCTAATATACTCCCCTCCATTCCTGCCCAACTCTAGAGGACATAATAGAATCTGTTACAGCCTAATATACTTCCCTTAAAAAACTACACTTCAGAAGATTTACCAGGATCTTTAGCAAATATCTTCATCATTAGAAATATTTGTGTTCTCTATGAAACAGATATACATAAATTCAAGTTAAAGAACCCAGTTGGCCCTGGCTGGTTTGGCTCAGTGGATAGAACATCGGCCTGCAGTCTGAAAGGTCCCAGGTTCGATTCCGGTCAAGGGCACGTGCCTGGGCTGTGGACTCGATCCCCAGTGGGGGACTTGCAGGAGGCAGCAGATCCATGACTCTCTCTCCTCATGGATGTTTCTATCTCTCTCTCCCTCTTCCTTCCTCTCTGAAATCAATAAAAATATATTTTTTAAAAAAAGAACCCAGTTGACAGAATGCTAATAACAAAAGAGCCCCACTCCCCACCCCAGAATTATATCACATTATATTAACTCTGTACTGGGTCCTTCATTATAGCCTAGAAACAAATGTGCTGAGAGAGGGCCCAGCCCTAATTCTAGCATAAAAAGTTTATCATTTACAAACCCTTGAGTGATCTGGCCTCTCCAGCAACTGTTTATTTTGCTGAGTTTTCCAGAGTAACGCTAGCTCCAAAATAATATTTTGACATTGACTTAGAAGCCCACAAGATAGTGCTCATCTCTCAGGAGGCAGTTATCATTTTTCCATAATCCTATTTATCAATGCCATAAGGTTCTTCCGAAAAAATGTTTCACCTTCATTATCTTAACTCTCAAAAGCTGCCTACTGAGATTAAAGGCAATTAGATTAATATTCTTCATATTTCAATCAAACTTCACAATTATTAAATCCTTTTACACATATTATCTCATTTAGTCTTCATAACAATTATGGGAAAAGGCTATTCTCATTTTAGAAAAGAAGAAACTAAATCTAATACCATGACCATCACAGAACACATTATTATAGGTCTATTTTACTAAAATTGAAAATGAAGTAAAATTTACTAAAATTTATAATAGAAGTAAAATGAACATTATTTTTAAATCTTTGTGAAAGTTTTTTGTCTTATTAAATAATCAGTCTTGTATAGTGTTACACATCCTATCTAATAAAAGAGTAATATGTAAATTTGACCCATACCTTCACTACACCCACAAGCCACGCCCACCTGCCAATCAGGAGTGTGGGGGTGTGGCCGAGGCAGCTGGTAGGTGTGTCTAAAGTGGCTCGGGGCCGAGAGGGGCTTGTCCCAGGCGGCCCAGGCCACAGGGGACGGGAGGGTTGTGTGTGGCTGAGGCAGCCCAGGCTGCCGGGGGGGGGAGGGGGGGGGGCGTGTGTGAGGCAGCCTGGGCCTGGAGGGGCGTGTCTGAGGCAGCCTGGGCCTTGGCAGGCAGGGCTGAGGCCCATGCTAGCCATGGGCAAGCTGGCTGAGGCTAAGGCCCAGGCCAGAGAGGTGGGGGGGGGGGGGGCCTAGGGTGGAGCCAGCCACCTGCCCCATTGTAGGGCGATGGCTGGGTGCCCAAGGCCTAAAACCTCGGCCAGAGGGTTCCCAGTATGTGTGAGGGGGGCAGGTTGGGCTGAGGGATCACCCACCCCCAGGGCACGAATTTTGTGCACCAGGCCCCTAGTATATTAATAGTCACATAAGAATATTAGTAACAACTTCTGGCTTTTTTTTCTCACAGAGTATATACACTGAGTGGCCAGATTATTATGATCTCTGAACACATAAAAATCTGGCCACTGTGTGTGTGTGTGTGTGTGTGTTTGAAGCCTGGTGCATGAATTTGTGCATGGGTGGGGTCCAGCCAGCCTGGCCAGGGGGAGGGGACATGGGTGGTTGGCTGACCTGCCTGCTGGTCAAACTCCTGGTTGAGGGAACAATTTGCATATTAGCCTTTTATTATATAGGATATACACTAAGTGGCCAGATTATTATGCATTCAGAGATCATAATAATCTGGCCACTCAGTTTATATGTTAAAATTACCTAAAAATTACATTTAAAATTACTTCACCATCTTTACTTTGGCAGCACATTTACTAAAAAAAATTATTCAATCACACTAGTTTCACAATTCATGAAGAGGCAGATTAAGATATTTGACTAGTTTGAAACCTAAGAGCAATCTATTAATACTTTTATTTAATAGTATTGGTTAAGTCTATAGAGAAAAGTGGTTTTTTTTTAAAGTTTGCCAAATTCTATTTTGGAGAAAATAAGACCAAACTAAAACTATAGTAATGATGTACTGGTTTCTATTTTAGGTATAATGCTATAAATTTAACTGCAGGCCTACTTAAGTCATGGAAATCATAGAACTTGGAGAATATTGTAGCAAAAACTATTCCTTGTCAAAAGACCAAGTTTACTATTTTTGACAATTATTCTTGCCCTGAAGCTCTAACAAATCCTATCATTGTGTCCTCTAGAGAATAAGGCTGTTAACATCTTGCAAAGAGAACTTCACAGCCAGGCTTAATAAATATCTGTTAAATGAATTCTAATTAACACCTTCTATTTGTTGACAGGTACAAGAACCTTATTTGAAAAATCTACACTAATAAAAGAGAAAGAAGAAAATTGACCATACCTCCATGACACCCACCAGCCAATCAAGAGTGAGCATGCAAATTAACCCAACAAAGATGATGAGTTAATTTGCATATGCAGGCACCAAGCGGCCTGGGTCCTGGGGATGGGCACCAAGCCTGCAGCCTCCCGGGATTATCATTGCCCTGGCAAGCAAGGGTGGCAGTACCAAGCCATGGCTGCAGACTCCCAGGACCATCGCCGGCCCTAGGAGGGGAGGGCAGCCATGCAGCTTGACAGCAGACAGCAGGGCCTGCTTGGCCACAGCCACTGTGACCTGCAAGCAGGCAAGCAGGCCCACAGGCAGAACCCAGCAGGGCCTGCATGGCTGTTGCCAGGGCAACCTGGGAGCAGGCAAGCGTGATCTGCAGACAACACCCAGCAAGGCCTGCTTGCCCATCGCTGTAGTGTGAAGCAGGCAGGCCCTGCAGAAACCAAAGAAACATGGGGAGCAGGCCTAAGCCATCAGTAGGACATTCCCTGAGGGCTCCCGTATTGGAAAGGGTGCAGGTCGAGCTGAGGGACACCGCCCCCCACCCGTGCACAAATTTTGTGCACTGGACCTCTAGTTTTATATAACATGAAGCAACAAATCACTTTCTATTCGTAGTAAATATATTCAGTAAAGATGTATTTTTAGCTCATCATCTGTTCCTGAATGATCTTGTACTACTTAAGTTCTTTTAAATTATTTTTCAAAACATATTATTGACCTTTTGGAAACTTTGTTTACATATGAATTTGGGGCTATTGGGCTGTGAACTGGTGCAGTATGAAAAAAATTTGGCAATAAAATTAGAAACCAGTTTTGAATTTCAGACCTAAATAGAATTACTAACTCTTGTTTTTAATGCATTTACTTCTCAAGAAAATTAGAAATCTTCACTCAAAGCTGTATTTTACTACCTCTAGGCAGTCCAGAAGTATCACATAAAAATGCTACAACTCTCCAAAATAGCCCAGCCTATGCACCAAGAGTCACCCATTGGATTCCTGGTTGGGCACATGCCCAGGGTTGCTCATTCCCCAGTGAGGGGGCATGCAGGAGGCAGCCAATCAATATTTCTACCTCTCTCCCTTCCTCTCTTTGAAATCAATTAAAACAACCACATCTCTCCAAAATAAAAATCTCCCAACACATACAACTCTATGAAGAATATATGTAATAATCATATTACAGCAAAGAGATAAATGCCCTGTTCTATGCACATATGAAGGCTATACAAACATAAAGAAATAATAAATGCATACTAACATTTATTTTCTCTGGATATCAGCCTACCATTTCCCTTATGCAATCTCCCACCTCCCCAAGAATCAACTCTACAAAATGACTAAAACCAATGTCTGCTATTCAAAAGGACATTCTCTAATATCAGCTTATACACCATTAAGTCAGATGCCTTCCATTTATAAGGTTTAAAAAAATGAACATTTTGACATTCTATTCTATCTGTACTGGCAAGGAAGAAAAAATTTTTGGAAAAAAAAATATATATACACATATACCTCCCCAAAGGAATCTTCATCTTTGCTTAAAGACTGTGGTTTTTGCTTATATTTCAAAAAAAGACAAAAATAATTTTGGTGCTAATTAATTCAACATATCCAAAAGATTAAGGTTCAACCCTATAACTTAATATACCATAAGAAAGGAACCCTTTTAAATAACACCATTGTAGGCACAACTTCAATGAAGACTATAGGTGTCCTTTTCTGCAGAAATAGAAACAAACTGCATTTTTTAATTAAAAAAAGAAAGAAAACACTGTTGTTGACCAAAGTGGAAATAAATCTAGTGTCAAAGATGTCAGATGACATTTAAAAAAAAAAAAAAAAAAAGCAAGCATTTCTTTCCAGTGGATCGCTTATAAATCTAACATTATTTTGGCTTAAAAAAAAAGATTTTGCATAATGTCAGTCTACTTATTTTGCTGGTCTTTTCCAAGCCAAACTGTTTTCTAACTGAATTGTTTCAACAGCTTGTGCAATATGAGAAAAGAACCAAGAAGAAACCTCTTCCTTGACCTTTTCTCTGTAACTTCATTCATTGATTTTATTGCATTAAATGCTGTCACATTTGTAGAACTGAAAAGAACAATGTCAGTAGCCTTGGTGTCAAGTCCTAAGAATAGAAAGCTGTCATTGAAGTTGTCCAATTCTTTGCCCATGATTAAAAAATGAATATTTCAGATCAATGGGTGACAATCCCATTAGGGTGATAGCCCATGATATCAATTACCACTTCAGTTTCAATTTGGCTGGCTGGCCACAGGGTACCATTTTTCAGCTTTACTTGTGATGGGCTGGCTCTGTGAAGCATGACACCCTTAAATTGCTGCCCATTATCCAAGTGTCATTACTTGTACTGCTTCAGAATTCTCTGAATCACAAGCAGCTCCTGAGGTCAAGCTTTGCAACCCAAGGAATTGGACAAGTTGGCAAATTCTTTATATAAAGGAAAAGTTATTTATCTGGCATCTGACTTAGAAAATCTAAAGTTTCCATTATCCTGACAGTATGTCAGTTTTATGTAGGTATATTGATTTAATAATTTAAGAGGTTTTATCAACGTGGCAGGGGGTTAAGCGTTTACTGTGTTTGCATTATTCAGAATGCTGCTTTGATTTTCTGGCCTCTATCACACCGATAATAGATCCTACTTAACTCCTCTCCATATCCAAATATACACATAAAATTATTATTATAATCATAAATCCATAGAGTTTGACTTTAGGTATGGCACTTTAAGTCTATAAATAAAACAAATCTTAACTGCTATCTATCCTATAAGATCCCAAATTAACTAAAAATGTCTCTAGGAAATAAATTTAAACATGCCAGAAATCATTCAGAATTAAGAATTTGAGGGTTGGTTTTATTTTTCTTCTTCATCAACATTTTGCTAGAAATGTTATGATTTCAGAACAGTCAGAATTTTTCTGAGTAAAATTGTAATATCTGGAATCTTACTTCGATTCTTAGGACCATTATTAATAAATTTGGACTTAAAAATCTAAAAAGGAATTATCACCCAAACTTCTCAAATTAGGGTGCTCTACCCCTGAAGGAATTGAAGAGCCAGAGAAAGAGTATTGATAACTATTTGATAAGACCGCCATAGATTTCTAGAGCATTATTTTAATGAAGGTTTGGAAGAAAAACAAAGTTTTTCAAATTAACAAGTTTACATATATTGTAGGATAGAATACAAAACAGACATAAATTGTTAAACGTTAAATTTAAATTTAAAAAAAATGATTATACTGGGCACTATCCATATCCCCAGATTAGAACTGTGAGATGGAGAATAACTTTACTCTCTTCTTTCACTTGGAAGGTTGAGAAACACAACTTACTTTTAAAAATCATGCTAATTGTGTTTTATAAATTGAAGCCCATTGAAGTACTTCTAAGGACCTTGTGAAGTACCAAAAACCTTCAGAGTAGGATGCCCTTTAATGAAGAGTAGCACTTTACTAAACCTATGTATAAATCCTTATTTCTTAAAAAGCAGTATTATTTTTTTAAAGCTCAATTACATACAGCATTGCAGTTTAAAAAGAAAAATAAGCTCTCATGCTTTATCAAGCTCAGTTTCCTCTATTAATCAGAAAAACTTATCAATATTGGGGTTGAACCCTACTGAGGAGTTAAACACATCCAAACTTTATCCTGCAATATTCTTATTACAAAATATTGTACCTCCAACTTTTATCACATTAAGCCAAAGTAATAGAAAATAATTAATTCAAAAGCACAAAATAATAATTTAAAAACACACAAATTTTATTATTCAGGATACTTTAAAAAAAAAAAGATTTTGTCAAGGAAAATTTCAAACATACAAATGTAGAGAAAATAATATAATCAATGACCATATACTCAGCTCTTAAATAATTAGCAACTCCTAGCAACCTTTCAACTTACTTTTAATCCATATTTTGAGTCCACAACAGTTATGATACCTGTAAAGAAATAAATCATTTATCACCTTTATATTTGAGAATAAAAATTAAAACTCATCTATTTCAGCATACAAATGTGACTCAATAAAGTATATTTTTCTCTTGCCAAGGCTACAATTTAATTCAATTCTATTAATAAGTGCATGCATTTTCAAATGTGTACTGAATCTCCAGCACTATTCTAAGGTTAGACAGAATATAAAATAAAAATTTTAATTTAAATAAACAAGCTTTTTATCTTATAATCCAAAATATTATGAGACAAATTTTAATTTCATAATATAAGGTAAAACGTGACTAATTACACAAGACAAGTTATTCCTGGTTTATATTCACATAATCAAATTTGAGAATTTTCTTAACATTTAAATTATCTTTAATAAACCTGAGATGTCTTAGGATATTTTACCCCTATAATCTCTCACTAAATCTAACTCACACAAATGTTTATATATAATATGAACCTAAATCTCCAAATGATCAATTAGTTAGACAATCTCTGAATTTATATGCTAAATAACTTTTTTTTTCAAAAGTTATTGATGCCTAAATTCAACCAACTGTATGCCACAAATATTAGAGCCAAATAACAGGGCCCAGCTTCAATGATTCTTAAATGATTTTATCGCTTAGTCTATGAAAGAGCTAGTTTTAAAAGAGGTGGAGAGATGTGGGGGAAGGGGTAAGACACAACAGAGGAGAGGCAGACAACACATAATAAGACATAAATTAAAAAAAAAAAACAGGAATATAGGAAATCTATCTAGTATTTTGAAAGGAAACTTAGTCGAAACACTAAATTGGGAGTTGAGATTAAGATCTGACATCCAAAAAAATAAAATAAAAAAAAAAATAAAAATAAACAAAATATCTGACATCTAATTCTACCATTGTCTGGAGCATTAGAATTTGTATGAATGAAGACTTACTTCATCATCAAACTAAACAAGTTTAAAAAGATTAAGAATGTAAGGAATTAAAATGACAACATGAATGAACAAAAATCTTAACCATACAATAATATTTTACTTGAAAACAAAACAAAATTCTTCTTTAAACTTACCATCAAGATAAATGTCAACCCCTAGTTCATCATCAATCCAAAACATAGAAGCTACAGCACCTGAAAATATATATAAATAGTCATAAAATAAAAATATTTCTCCAAACTGAGAAACACAGTTCTATCCGTAATGATTTAATTTGCCCCAACAGAATTAGTAGGCAAACACGTACACAAATTAAACATCAGTTTCCAATCTTCTTAGGGAATTACAGTGATAGAACCTTTTAATATTTATATCTATTTCTTCCCCTTTCCCTTTATCTTAAAAAATAGACCAACTTTTATCAAATAATAAATTCAACACCACGCTTCTACCAATGAAATAATAATTTACCAATAGATATTATCAAATAAATTTGAGCAATATGGCTGCGTGCACAAAGAACATATTTTTATTTTCTCTCTCCTGAAAAGAATAATCATATAGTTAAAAAATAGTAAATTATATCTCCAAAGGAAGCAAAAGAAAACACAGATAATTCCAAAATCATTTGTAAAAAAAAAAAAATTTGTACAGAAGAAAAAGAACAAGAAATCCTTACACTATTTAATACTGATATAAAATTGGGGTTTGAGGAAAAATAATTTCTAAATAAGAAATTAAATCTTGTTTTTAATAGAAACTGGTTCAGTACCAATCCACACGCCCTGATTAGTTTACCACAACACAAGAAAAATAAAACTGTCAGCAAAGAAAGTATTTGATCTTTCAAAGCATCACAGGTCCAGTTAGTGACAGGGCTGTCTAAAAGAATGAGTACTGGGGGAAAACAAGGATAACCGAACTTGTTCCAATGTCTAAAACTGTCCACCTACCCTGATGAGATGTGATCCCCCAAGCATCACTCTATGTCAACAATGAAATACCTGTCAGCTGTTTACAATGATTACTCATGCAAGATATAGCAAGGGCCCCAAGATCTAATGGTTTCCTGATAACTATTGATTTTTTCCCAAAAAACTTAATAGTTTTCCAATTTGACTGAAATAGGATTTGCGAGTAACAGGGGCTGAATCAATGTCTGTCCCTTTGAAGGAAATTACTTTACCATGACAATTATTTAGCTTAGAACTGGAGAGTGTCAGTCTCCTAAATGGGAAACAACTGAATTGCCAATACAAATTTTCTTCACTTACTTGGCTAACAACATGATTTTAATTAATGAGGGGGGAAAAAGTAAGTCTACTCTGAGTATCACTACTCCAAATAATAAATCATTAAAAAGTATTAAGTTTTTCAACTTAGTATAATTCCTAACATTATACATAAATCATCTTCATTTTTAAAAAATTCACTTATTCCTATTCAGATAGCTTATAAGTCCTCGATAGTTAGCATTTGCCCAGTGTTAAGCTGAACTACAAAAATGTATTAGAGCTTTTATCAAAATTGGATGGATATCTGTGGTATAATACTTACCAGGCTACACAAGAAAGAACTATTTCAAATTTAGATGGAGGAGTTTAGAAGGAGAAGCAGAGATGAGAGAATGAAGTTAATCAGTGGTTCTCAAACCAGGGTGATTTTTCTCCCCCAGGGAATATCTGGCAATGTCTGGAGATATCTTTAGTTATCTTATTTAGGCTACTGCTATTGGCTTGTAGTGGGTAGAAACCCGGGATGCTGTTAAACATCCTACAATGCACACGACAGCCTCCTACAACAAAGAATTATCTAGTCCAAAATGTCATTTGTGCAAAGGTTAAGAAATCCTAATTTAGATTATAGAATCTCCCTTTTCAAAACCTAATAAAATGAAAAAATAAGATAAAAATTTTAAAGCTAGATTTTGGCAGCAGCAACCTAATACACAACCTCCTGCCATAAGTTTTGAAGAGCGATGGTTAAAATAAGAAACAGAAAGTTCTACGTGACTTATGAAAGATTTTAATTCTACTTTTATACCCAGTAAGATTATATGGAACTAGTTTATAAAGTCCTAACACTTATCAGAAATAGCTTTCAAGATAACAAGAAAAACTGAGGGAGAAATAAGCAATATGGAAAAAGAACAACAAAAATATTATGAAGGTAAAAGTTTCCTGTCATCTGTACATTTGTGGGAGGGGGAGTCACTTTCTAGGGCTCAAGGTCTCAAGCTCAAAGACATCCCCACACAAGGTATGCAACATATATTCAAGAGTAATTAGAGCAAACCCAGGAGGCGGGTGCATGGAGATAAATGGCAATGGACGGAGACTTGGGGATACCATGCACAGATGAAGTGCTCCAGAACTATCCTTCTGGAACCTGTAAAATTTTACTAACCAGCATCACCCAAATAAATTTAATAAAAATCTAAATGGATAAACAAATTGTGATATATTATTCACTAACATCCTGGAATTCAGTAATGCAAGGAGTAAAATAAAAAGAACTTGGATTTCCAGAGAGCTGAACCTAAAAGTCACATTGTCCACTCTGTCTCCCCTTTACCCCTATTCTGAACAATACCCAGTTTTCAAACTGGAGCTCAGGAGAAAAAAAACAAAATCAAATATAAGTAAAATGGGTAGAGTATATTACTAAACTTCAAAAATTCAAGTCACTTTCAAGGAGGCAGAAAAAAAACAGACTTTTCTACAGCAACATTCATTGCCCCAATATAATAAAACTAGAGGCCCAGAGCATGAAAATTTGTACACTCGAGGGGGAGGGGGTTCCTCAGCCTGGCCTGCACCCTCACAATCCAGGACCCCTCAGGTAGGGTCCTTAGGCCTGGTCTGAGATCAGGGCCTATTGGGGCTTGCTTCCTTCCCTGGGCTGCCTGCAGCTGGCCCCACTCCTGCTGCTGCCACTGCTTGCCATCTGTGCTGTGCTGTCCCCCCTCCCCTGCCATCGGTGGCCTCCCTCTGCAGGCGACAGGCTGGGGTGCAATGGCTTGGCTGGCCTGGGCCTCCCTCTTTCTTTGCTGGGGGGCGGGGCCAGTCCTGCGAGGGGCTGTCTGTCTAACTGATCTCCCCTAACCACTCCTACCTGATCACCTCTAACCCCTCAGCCTGCCTGCCTGATTGCCCCTAACTGCTGGTCTGCCTACTTGTTCACTCCTAACCCCTCAGCCTGCCTGCCTGATTGCCCATAACTGCTGGTCTGCCTACCTGTTCACTCCTAACCCCTCAGCCTGCCTGCCTGATTGCCCCTAACTGCTTGCTTCCAGTTGTTCAGCCTCTGGTCGTTTCTGGTCATTATGATCAAGGGTTTTTATATATTAGGATAATGACAAGAAAGTTCTAATGAAAATTTTCCCTAAAAATATTGCCTTCTGCCAAGTACTCTTTTGAGAATAAACAATAGGCAGACATTCTCAAACATTAAAGGAAACAACAAGCATTGAAACTCAAAAAATAGAGCATTCAAAAATCCTTCATCATGAAATAAAAAGAAAATAATGAACAAGGAAATTCAACTAATCAAAACATACTGAGATCTTGGAACTACATTTGCTAAGTTCTGAGGGAAAGAAACTGTGATCTGAAAGTCTTGAACCTACCCAAATAATCCCTCAAGTAGAAAAACAAAACATAAGTATTCTCAATCAATTAAGTATGCAAAAACTCAGGGAATATAGCTCCTATAGCTTGAAAAGATTACCTGACCATGAAATTCAGTCAATCAAGAGAATGATCAACAAAGAAGCCACAATACTGGTAATGAGGACTAAAACTGCTTAAACAGAAAATTAAACAAAGTAGGATAGAATGTAAATATTAGAAACCTTGACAACACAGCACAGAATACAATAAACCCAAACCAGGAGGTGGGAAAAGTTGAAGGGTGTTAATTTCCTCATCTTCTATTCCAGAGAGCCAATAAATGATGCTCTCAAAATTGAAACGTGTAGTTAAAAAAAACAACTTGTCCAATTTGTTTGTGTTCTTTAAAATCTTTTTCTTTTTACTTAATTCACATCTCTTGCAATCAAGAAGCATTTACCTGGTATTCAGCAATTCCTTCATTTCTTTTAAATTCAAGCAAAACTAACAAGAAACCAAGATGGTGGCATAGGTAAATACCTAAACTGCTGTCTCGCAAAATATCAAAAATACAACTAAACGCAAAACTGACATCATCCAGAACCACAGGAAAGCTGGCTGACTGGAAATTCTACAACTAGAAGGAAAGAGAATAGCACACAGAGAATCAGAGGAGATGCAAAGCCTGCGGTAGGGAGACATGCATGCGTGGAGAGGATGGGGCAGCTGAGTGGCTGGCTGGCGTGCTCTAGCGGGAAGAAGACAAAGCTCCAGACTGAGCTGAACCCCAGTTCCAAGTGCACTGAACCCCAGTTCCAAGCAAGACCCTTGGGACCCAGACCCATATGGGGGGATCTGGACTGTAAGGTGGAAACTCAGGGGAATGGAGACGCGTGCAAATGCACACAGAGCAGAGGGACTGTTGAATGTGCCACTGGCTTGATCTAGCAGGAAGGAGACAAAAGCTCCGGATAGCGTTGAACCCTGAACCCCAGTACCCAGCAATAATCTGGGAGTCCAGATTCATTAGGGAAAGACTGGACTGTTTAGCAGCGGGAGAAACTCGAGGTGCCTTTCCCTCAGAGGTGCTTACAGTGATTGTCTGGGGACACTGAGACCCAGGAAACTCGTGAGGCGGGGCTGACAGGAAGCCAAGGCTGTCCGCTACACCCTGAAACTCTGCCCCATCCAAGCTGAGCACAGAGGCTTTTGCAATTTTGCAAGACTTGTTCCATAAGGCTGTCTCCCAGTATAGATACAGCTGATCCCCACAGCCAATTTGCCTGGAGGTCAATTTCTCCCAGTGATATCAACAACAATCAAGACTTAACTACAGCAAGGCTGTACACACAGTCCACAAAGGGGTGCACCAAGAGGGTCCACTTCAGGTAACAGGGGAGGCCGAGACACCTAGCACACAAAGCTACCCTACCAATTCAGGGAAGCACCGAAAAAGCAGAGGCAAAGAAACAGATCACAAATGAAAGAAATGTAAGAAAACAAACAACTGAATATAAAGTTCAAAACCACAGTTATAAGGTTTTTTAAGAGGTTCCTAAAAAAAGCCAATAAATTCAGCAAGACCCTCAAGGATATAAAAAAGGACCAACTAGAAATTAAACATACACTGACTGAAATAAAAAATATATTGAGATCCAACATTAGACTAGAGAAACGCAAGAATCAAGTCAAATATTTGAAATACCAAGAGGCAAAAAACACTCAACCAGAAAAACAAAAAGAAAAATCCAAAAATTTGAGGATAGTGTAAGAAGCCTCTGGGACAACTTCAAGGTAGCAACATCAGAATTATGGGGGTGCCAGAAGGAGAGAGCAAGATATTTAAAACCTATTTGAATAAATAATGACTAAAAACTTCCCCCACCTGGTGAAAGAAATGGACTTACAAGTCCAGGAAGCACACAGAACCCCAAACAAGGGGAATCCAAAGAGGACCACACCAAGACACATCATAATTAAAATGCCAAGAGCAAAAGACAAAGAGAACATTAAAAGCAGCAAAAGAAAAACAATTACCTACAAGGGAGCACCCATACAATTGTCAGCTGATTTCTCAACAAAAACTATGCAGGCAGAGGGGAGTGGCAAGAAATATTCCAAGTGATAAATAGCAAGAACCAAGATTACTCTACCCAGTGAAGCTAGCATTCAGAACTGAAGGTCAGATAAAGAGCTTCACAGATAAGAAGCAGCTAAAGGAGTTCCATCAACACCAAACCAGTATTATATGAAATGCTAAAAGGTATTCTTTAAGAAGAGGAAGAAGAAAAAGGAGGAAAAGGTGGCTGCTTTAAATTGAGCATGGATGAAACTGGAGAGCATCATGCTAAGTGAAATAAGCTAGTCAAAGAAAGATAAGTATCACATGATTTCACTCATTTATGGAATATAATGAACAACACAAACTGATGAACAAAAACAGATCCAGAGATAGAGAAGTGTTGACAGTCAAAGCTCAGAGGGAAGGTAGGGGAGTGGGGTAGGTAAGGGGAAGAGATCAACCAAAGGACTTATACGCATGCATATAAGCTTAACCAATGGACACAGACACTAGGGCGGGTGAGGGCATGAGTGGGGAGGGTGGGTTAGAAGGGGTAATGGGGGTTGAGGACACATATGTAATACCTTAATCAATAAAGGAATTTAAAAAAAAAAAAGAATCTACTCCTTTCGCCCTAACTGGTATGGCTTAGTGGGCAGATTGTTGGCCTACAGACTGAAGGGTCCCAGGTTCAATTCTAGTCCAAGGCACATGCCCTGATTGCGGGCTCGATCCCCAGTAGGGGGTGTGCAGGAGGCAGCCAATCAATGATTCTTTCTCATGACTGATGTTTCTCTCTCTCCTTCTTCCTTCCTCTCTGAAATCAATAAAAATATCCATACATAGAAAACCCTAATATGCAAATAGACCGAATGGCAGAACAACAAAACAACTGAACAACCATTTGTTATGATGTGCGCTAACCACCAGGGGGCACGTGTGGAACATGGTGCGCATCAGCAGCTGACGGCACAGTGCAGAACATGGTGGGCCTTGGCCTCAGTAGGATGGTGGAGTAGATGAGCGGGGGCACCAGACCAAAATGGGGTGCCAGTCACTGTCTTCAGGGCAAGCTCTGGTGGTTACTGAAAATCCTTTGCTCCTGCACACTGTAGGCCTGCCTGGTGCTCACACCTGCTGCCAGCGCTGGCCCCACTTGCACCCACTGCTGGCACTGGAGCCATTACTTGCACTCGTTGCCAGTGCCCAGCGCTGGCCCCAATCTCTTGGCACTGCCGGCAGGTGGGAGCGGTGGCTGCTGGCCCTGTCACCCCGCAGGGCTTCTCCACCTCTCCCAGCTCCTGAGGGGCAACTGGGGCTGGCAGCCACCTCTTGCACCCGCTGCCGGTGACAGCCTCGCTCGTACCCACTGCGGGTGCCGGCTCCAATCACTCGGCGCCGTCAGCAGGAGCGAGCAGGGCTGGTGCTGTCAGCGCATGGGAGTGGCAGCAGTGGGAGTGGAGCTACCAGCAGACAGGAGACCGGGGCTATGGTGGGAGCGATGGGGCACTGGCAACGAGTGAAAGAAATGGCTCCAGTGCCAGCAGCGGGTGCAAGCAGGGCCAAGACCTGCCCCCCGTGCCCACCGCAACCTTCTAGCCCACAGTTCCTTTCAAGGTGCACAAATTTGTGGGCCTCTAGTATTAAATATAAAAAAAACAAATCTGCTCTTTTCACAAGCTCCTGAGGCCAATACTATCATTCAAACTATAATGAATAGCTTGGCACAGAGATATCCTGGGAATGAAATTTACCTACTTGAATTTCAACATACTGAAACATACGATGATTTTTATTTTAAACTTCATATTTTCTTAGGCGTTCTTTAATTTTTAAAAATAATGTTTAATTTTTACCCAAACAATAATAATCATTTTATTTTAAAAAGTTAGAAGAAACATTAACCCATTTATGTCTATAATTTGTACAAAAGCTTTATCTGAAATCTTTAACTTTTCTTTCTTCCTCTGAAAGCTGAACGTTTTATTAAACTCACCTACTGTCAGAAAAAGTTACAAGAGACTCTGGCTGGTTTGGCTCAGTGGATAGAGCATGAGCTATGGACTGAAGGGTCCTGGGTTCAATTCCGCTCAAAGGCACATGCCCATGTTGCAGGATCGATCCCCAGTAGGGGGGATACAGGAGGCAGCCGATCAATGATTCTCTCTCATCACTGATGTTTCTATCTCTCGCTCCCTCCCTCTTCCTCTCTGAAATCAATAGAAATAAAAGAATGTCACAAAGACCTTATTTTCACAAAAAAGTTACAAGAGTTTTTCTGGTATTATAATGAAAGATACTGATATTTGCTGTTTTAAAAAGAGGTATATATTTTCCTATCTTTCTATATCAAGTAAATTTAATATTTAACACTAGTGTAATAATTCAAGTTGTATCATTGGTCAAACCTATTGGAAATGTATAAAAAACCTAGGCATTCCATAAGGAACAAAACATCTCACTCAATACTAGTTTGAAAACATGAGGGCAATGGTATTATGTAATACTTCTAAGTATAATACCTTTATTATATTTGAACCTTCAGTATACTACAATATTTCTTTTAAATAATTATGATACTTTTAATAAATTAATCCAAAACATTACTTTAATATAGTTTTATGGTCTAATGACACAGATCCAGATCAAAAAGAAATAATGATATGGATCAGACTTACAAAACAAAGTTGGATTTGGAAAAGGTTCTGCAAACTCGGAATAAAAATGTTACCTAAAAGCTACTTGGGAACCCTGGCTGGTATGGCTCAATTGGTTGGAGTATCATCTTATTATACACTGAAAGATTGCCGGTTAGATTCCTGGGCAGGGGCACATAACTAGGTTGCTGGTTCGATCCTACGTCGGATTCATATGGGAGGCAACAAATCAATGTTTCTCTCTCTCTAAAAAAAATTAAAATTAAAATTTTACATATATATATATATATGTGTGTATATATATATATATATATATATATATATATATATATATAAAGTTATTTGGGTAAGAAGGAAACAAACCCATTGACAGAAACAGGTTGACTTTGTGTAGCTTTCACTGGGAAAGTTTATACATAATTCCATTCAAAGGTAAAAATTTCATGAATAATCAGTCTACACCAGCAAAAAAGGCCTGATTTAACTCTACACCTTATAATAATACTAGAGGCCGGATACATGAAATTTGTGTAAGAGTAGGCCTTCCTTCCTCCAGTTGCCAGCACCAGCTTCCCTCTGGCACCTGGATATTGGGGCTGGCTTCCCTCCAGCTGACCACTGGCACCCGAGCCACGGGCTGGCTTCCCTCCGGCCGCCTGCCAGCACCCAGGACCCAGGCTTACCTCGGGCCCTGGCTTGGTCCAGAAGGATGTCAGAATGACGTCCGGTCTAATTAGCATATTACCCTTTTATTATTATAATTTACCTCCAAAATTATTTTAAGTTTAGTAGCAGAAAAACAAAATGTTAATAATAATTTACAGGAATAAGTATTGCTAGAATTAGAATCCAAAAGCTCTGGAGTAGCTATAAATGACTATCTTAAGAAAACTGGATTGGAATCAGAAATACTAGTAAGATCTTGGGAAAGTATAACTAATCAAATATAAATTTAAAAGTATAATGTCTCAATTTTTCCTAAATTTCTGTATTTTTAACAATTTTTGTTTCTACTAAAAACCCTAAAACAATCAATAAAACTTCAAATCCTATTTTGAGATTAAAAGTACTTAGTACTTTGATCATGATTCATCTTCTAAAGAATATGACAACACATATTTTTCCTCTCTTAACCAAAAAATAAAGCTTTAAAACTCATTTTAGAGATTTCTCTAGTATATTTATTTAAAAATATATTAAGAACTATATTATGGTTATTAATAATGTTGTTTCTTACCAGGATCTGCTAATCCCGTGGTCTCTAAAAGTATGTAATCAAATTTCCCCTTCTTCTGCATCAAATTCTCAATTGCTTTAAGGCCATTGTCCCTAGAGAATACCAAAATATACTATTAAGTATTGGCCTGAATATTTTAAAATAATCATTACAAAAATTTAAAAATATATTCAGCAATCTGAGACTAAAATATCTTTAGGCATGTGAAAATTTAACACACTTTCAAACTTGTAACAAAATGTCCATCAAATATTTACCAGTGAAGGAAAAAAATAGATGCATATATACTGAGAAATAAAAAGAAATCAGTTATATGATAAGTTAATACTTAATTTTACTAAAATTAAAAGCAGAGGAAATGTTTACTATACCTGACTATAAAATAAGTCAGAATCTATTATTTGTATATCTTTTGAAAAAAATCAACATCGCAAATAATAATAAAATTTATGAGTTACAGTAGTTTAATATAACAGCTAAAAGGATACTACTGGAAAATATCATTTATCTCTGTTTTAAATTAGAGTACCAGGTTTTAATTTCCCTTTTTCCTTATAATATGAAAAGTACAAGAAAATAATTAATAGATGTATTTTGGTTGTTTAAGAAAACCTATTATGACTTTAGCCTTGTTAATACATTTGACTCCAAGTCAAACACCTAAGATAGTAAATGATGTAGAGGAAATTAATTCAAAAGAATATACAAAACTCACAGTGCAGTTGTTAATTTTCCTAATTCACTCAACAGATACTTGAGTGACTGCTATGTGTCAGGTCCTTTTCTAAGTTCTGTGGTATATTAATAAATAAAATAGTCCTTGGAAAGAATAATAACTCTGGTGGAAAATAATATGAAGATTTTCTCTTTTTTTAATAGTCATTCATTTTTGCTTTTAGAGGATGAAGTCTTAAAACAAAGACCAAAGACTTAACTAAACTCAGGCCACTTTTCACAGATAAAATGAGACTTTTATGCACCACAGAGATTAAATAAACCCTGACATTAAAAAAAAAATCAATAAAAGGACCAAAATATTAGAGCATGTACAAAAAGAAACGATAACAAGAAATGCTTTAAATCTATTTTCTATTTGAAAATACAATGAAGCAGACTGTAAATTCAGTAAAATTACATAAGAAAATCAAAGCTGGAAATATTACCAGTTAACATTTACAGTAAACCAACAAGAATACGAAACACATTGCTCACTTTACTGAACAGCACAGGCAACCGTTTCTAAGTTCCAGCCATTCTTCGTAGAGCTCTCCGCCTTGGCTCACAGCTAAAGATTTCTCCACTGCACTTCCTGAAATAAGAAGTCTCTTTACATTATGTTCACTAGCAAACCAAAAAAAACCAACTATATATATATATATATATATATATATATATATATATATATATATATATATGATGAAGTGACCGACTATCCGACCATCCAACCAACTGGCCAGTACATATGATGCACACTAGCAACCCCACATGATAAAAAGCTAATAAGCAAATTGACTGAACAGGGGAATGACTGGTTGCTATGATGTGCACTGACCACCAGGGGAGGAGACGCTCAACACGGGAGCTGCTCCCTGGTGGTCAGTGCAATCCCACAGGGGGAGCTCTGCTCAGCCAAAAGCCGGGCTCATAGCCGGCGAGCACAGCAGCAGGAGCCAGCCTCTCCTACCTCCAGGGCAGCACTAAGGATGTCTGCCTAAGCCATCATTCAGACATTCCCTGAGGGTTCCAAGACTGCAAGAGGGCACATGCCGGGCTGAGGGACTCCCTGAGTGCATAAGTTTTCGTGCACTGGGACTCTAGTTTAAAAATAAAAGTTGATTCACACATGTATGATACATATAAAGTTCTCGCTGGTGCCAATCTAGACAGAGTAGGAATATTGCTACCTGAACCCATTTTGGGACATGGTCAGTTATATGTTGCTTTCACTTGAGTTTGAAGAGCGTGTGATATTAAAGTTCAAGTTATAAATGCTTCATCACAAGGGAAATTAGTCAGGTACTCTAAGTGTTTTTACTCTTAATGTGATAAACAGGGATATAGTAGAATAAGTTTAATCGATTTATTAGTCATTGTTTTTATCAATTGTTTTTATGTCATGTTTTTGTATCATGTGTTTGTTTTTATATCATTTTTGTTGTTTTTATATCATGTCTGTTGTTATATCATGTTGCTATTTATTAGCCAATTTATATATTATTCTCATATACATTTTATTAATTCTTTCATCTCTGACACTTTCTCTTATAGAGAAAGGGCAAACGGCGATATTAAAATATTTTTTCTAATTAACTTCTTTTAAATGTGCATGAATTCATGCACCGGGAAACTAGTATATATATAGTTGATATTCAATAATGGAGAATTCAAAGCAAAAAATGTATTTTATAACTTTTATTCTATTCTATTCCTGCAGCCTCCTTATCTTAATCTATACTAACTCTAGCTTATTTTAGATTTCATTTCTTACAAAGGATTGAAGTCCCTAAGGATACAAGTCTAAAATTAATCATACCATGGCACTTTTTCTTGTTTGTGGTCAACTTTCTAGATAATGTGTTTTAAATATTAGTTTTCATATGCACTTCAACCCCTTAAGGTCCTTATCTATATTTTTTTCATTCTTCCTCTAAATTGTTTTTGTTTCTATTAGACAGTGAGTCTATTCAGTATTCCCAATGTGAGTAAAAACCTTAGTTCATTTGAGGAAGTTTAGCCAGGGAATTAATGTGCTCACTTAAATATTAAATTTAGTTTCCTAGCAATGCTAACTTGAGTAAAAATATATTTGAGATTCTTATACACATAAGAATCATATAAGAATGCTTTTTAAAGGTCTTATATTTCCCCAATAAAGAAATATACCAAAGTCAGGAAAGAGTTCTTAATGTCCAGTAACGCAAACAGCCAAAAAATTTTTTTCATTCATATATTTTTGTTTATATTTCAGTTTAGGAGCTGACAAAGAGCTTTGAAAGGGGTTGCCACAGAATTTAAGGTGTAGAGAACATCAATCAAATGTGAAGAACAAATGTAAAGGACAAATTGTGAAAGTGACACAGAAAGACTGAAAAAAAAGTAGTAAGAAATAATGTTATCAATATCCAAAAGATCAGTTAATAAGAAGCCAGAATATAAGACTGATTTAAAAATCTTGGGATTTTAATTTTGTCTAACAGGACTTTTCTCTTTAGTTTACTGGAACCAACAGGCCTCCTATCCTGTTCATAAAAACTAGTTATTTTACTAATTTACAACAGAAAAAATAGTATACCTTAGGAAATATCCCACAGAAGTTACATTTATTGGCTAAACTGAGCCTTTATTAAAATTCACACTTAAGAAGAAAAACGTATAAAATAAAGAAATGTGTTTTATAGTGCCGTATGTATTTTTTTTTTTTAAAAAAACTACAGTTCAACAATAATGACAAAAAATGGAATGTTTAAAAACATGTATTTTCACTGGTACCTGAAGTGTTTTGAAGATAGACCATATGTTCAATGTATTTTTAAAATCTTTAGTTTTAATTTCTTTGCAGATAAACATTCAACTAGGAAACCTTTCAATAAATGAAGCATTTTTAAATTTTTCAAAAGCCAATACTAAACAATATAATCAGTATAAAAGTATCTTTCTAGTTCCTGAAGAACTTTCTTTCATATCCCATATCATAGATTTTTACTTCTGGAGTAATTTATTTCATGTAACACTTTAATTCCATTAATATGAATTTGAAAGTTATACAAAATAAAATATTATAGAAACTATCTAATTTCAGTATTCAAAATCTGTCCAAAATCAAACTTGACAGAAATGAATCTCATTCTTCCAAAACTATCCACATCAATATATTCACATTATAATGCATCGCATTTTTATTTTTAAATATGGAATATCAAGTCACAATGGAATGAACGATCTTATAAATTCTTGCAGCATAGCATTTGTTCAACTTGACTTACCTTCCCCAAATTCATTTAAAATAACTGCAATTCTTTTACTGTGTTGCTCTGTCAAAATATAGTTCAGAAGTGTTGTCTTCCCAGCACCTATAAAATACATTTTATAGATCTTATAAAATAACAAAATTTAAAGATACAAAAAGATAGAGTCACAATGGTTTTAAAAATATTATTTAATTAAGTTTATTCCAGAGGAAGATTAAAGTACCCTTTGAAAAGTATTAAAATGTTTTGTTGACATAACACTTTATAAATACTTATAAATACTCCTATAAGTTGAATCACACTGCTTTCTTCAATCTCATTACGACAAAAATAACATGCCTTCTACAATAATTTATAATACAATTAATACAAGGGCTTTAAAATTTTCTATTAAATAAAAAATATTGAATTAATAGCTTTCAAAGAATAAAGTACTCATGTAGTTTTTACAATATTTAAATCCTTTTGCACGATGACAATGTTTCTTAGCCAAGAATATATGATTTTATTCCCTAAAACTTACATATAGGGACCTTTTATTTCAAAATCCATCATTAACCAGACACAAATTGAAACTGACTAAATGTCTACTTTTAGTATGCTTAACGCAACATATAAAATTGATTTTATATATATCAAACATACAAAATAATTGATGTAGAAAATAACATGACAGAATATTCAATCTTTAGAAAGATAAACTCATAAAGCTACACTAACTTTATCCAGTAGGTGGCATATTAAACCTATTGTGTTCAGCTGAAGTAGAAGAAAAACATTTGTCTTGTGAGCCACAGACAGCAGAGTTCATAGGGAGGAAAAAAAAAAAAAAATCCCAACTGCACAATACTGTATTTCAATTGTATAAATATATCATTTATTTATCTATTTTTCTGTTGGTGGACATTCGGTTGTTTCCAGTGTTTTGTTATTACAAACACTTGTATTTACCTTCTGAAGGGGATTTACAAGATTTCTAGGAAGTTTCTGAGTATTAGGGTATTAATATCTTCTAGATCCTATTTCCTTTAAAAACTGAAGGATGGAAGGCTTGTGTTTAGAGTGCTCTAGGTAGGAAGCTCAACATCACTGAAGTGTGAAGTATAGAATGGAAGGGACATACCTTGAGGAGGCAGGGCCATGAAGAAATTCTCAAAGCCAGTTCAAGAGTAAGACAGAGGCCCTGGACATGAGCGCTGCACTAGCAGTGGCAGTGAAAATGGAAAGGAAGGGGAGGTTGTAAGAGATCTTATAAAATTACTAAGGCTTAATAATTAACTATATTATGAAGCAAAAGACTTTAACAGATAGTTCATTCAAAAGCTACTATGGACCAGATTTCATGTTGGACCTCGGTGAAAAGAGCACAAAACAGAGATAAACTGCCTCTACCTTCATGCAGCTTAAAGGCATTAACTGAGACCGGAAGGGAAATTTAGATCAATAAAGAGGCAATTATGTCACAGGATGAAACATTTAATAGATGTATAAGATGTTATGGAGCACCTAAGAGGACATCTAGCCAGAAGAGTAAGAGTAAGAAGAATATACAAGGACCTGGCTAGTATGGCTCAGTGGTTGAGCATCGACCTATGAACCTGGAGGTCACGGTGTGATTCCTGGTCAGGGCACATGCCCAGGTTGCTGGCTCGATTCCTGGTGTGGAGCATGCAGGAGGCAGCCAATCAATGATTTTCTCTCATTACTGCTGTTTCGATTTCTCTCTCCCTCTCCCTTTTTCTCTGAAATCAATAAAAATATATTAAAAAAGAAAAAAAGAAGAATATACAAGGGCTAAAGTTCTTGGTACCATTTAGAAGTAGGTCAATGTTAGGTCACAGTTTTGCAAGCTGGAGAGCTTGTCAAGAGCCAGACAATACAGGACCTTGTCATTCACGTTAAGGAATTTGAACTTTAACCACAGAAGAGTGTGACACAATCAGATTGACATTAATGAAGACCATTCAGGCTAAAATACACAGAATATATTAAAAGGACATCAGGACTCAAGACTTGTTAGGAAGCTTTTAGGCAACTGGGATCACAGAAGCAGGAGGATTTGAGGTGGATGATATCATGCATGGTCTTGGGCGTGCCGAGTTTGAAATGTCTGTGGAACATCAAAATAGAAACTATCTAGGTATGAAGTTCAAAGAATGGACAGAGAAGAGGAAATTTTTAAAGAAGAAACCAGAGAATTAGGTGGAAAAATATTGGAAGAAAAATGTGATAGAAGCTGAGGAACAATGTTTCAAGAAATCGAAAATGATTATCAAGAATAGGCAGTGAGCCGACACCGGTTTGGCTCAGTGGATAGAGCGTCGGACTGGGGACCTAAAGGTCCCGGGTTCGGTTCCGGCAAGGGCATGTACCTTGGCTGCGGGCACATCCCCAGTAGGGGACATGCAAGAGGCAGCTGATCGATGTCTCGCTCTCATCGACGTTTCTGACTTTCTATCCCTCTCCCTTCCGCTCTGTAAAAAAATCAATAAAATACATTTTTTTAAAAAAATAGGCAGTGAAACTAAGCCCTAGATTCAACAGAAGGTTGCCGGCATGAGCCTCACTCCCAAGTTTCAGACCATTATCTCCAATGCTCTCCTGACCTACCAGTGTGCAAAATGAAGGAGGCCAGAGGGGCAAGTCCAGCTATACTGCTTTGGACAAGGAATTTCTTCAATTTCACAGAAGGGCAGTCTCTGAATAACAGTGGAAAAAATACCAAAAAATAAATTCCATTATAAAATTAGTCTTGAGTAAAAACAGAAATAAACGTATAGTCTACAAAACAAACAAACAAAATACCAGTGATTGAATTCTTATTTTTATGTAAAAGGTCCTCGGATGCACCAAGTTTGTGTTTATCTCTAGTAGCATCTAGGAATGGTATTATTTCCCCCATATCATTTCACTTTTTTTTTACATTTCTGAACTTTCCCCACACTTTTAA
Organism: Antrozous pallidus; assembly: GCA_027563665.1. Lineage (NCBI taxonomy): Eukaryota > Metazoa > Chordata > Mammalia > Chiroptera > Vespertilionidae > Antrozous > Antrozous pallidus. The sequence goes on along the minus strand of CM050522.1, from coordinate 38,732,409 downwards.
CATGGTCATGCATTTATTCCAGCCCTTCTATTTAACAAATAATACTTCTCAAACTTTTCCAATTAAGTACCTCTACTGTAAGCGCATAAACTGTCCTTCAGGAAACTGTAGCATGTTTACAGACCTATGAATTCAAGTGTCCCAGGGCATTCTTGGACGACCTCAGTTTAAAGAAATACAGGCTGCTTCCGGTCAAGATAACAGTGTAGGTAAATGTGGTGCTCACCTCCTCCCACAAGCACATCAAAGTTACAACTACACTACAGAACAACCATCCTTCGGAACCTCCTGAAACTGAGCTGAATCCAAGTCCTAAAACTTCCCTAACCTGGTGAAGGAAATAAGACACACAAGTTCAGGAGGCACAGAGTCTCAAACAAGATGAACGCACACCAAGACACATCACAATTAAAATGCAAAAGGTTAAAGACAAAGAGAGAATCTTAAAAGCAACAAGAAACAAGCAGTTATCTACAAAGGAGCCCCGTAGGACTGCTGATTCCTCATCAGAAACTCTGCAGGCCAGAAGGGGATCAACAAGAAGTATTTAAAGTGCTGAAAAGCAAGAACCTCTAACAAAGACTACTCTACCGAGCAAAGCTATCGTTTAGGATCGAAGCACATACAATGAGCTTCCCAGTCAAGAAAAAGCTGAAGAAGTACATCACTGCTAAACCAATGTTACATGAAATGTTAAAGGGTCTTTTTTAGGAAGGAGAAAACAAACAATATGAACAATAAAATGGCAATACATACATACCTATCAACAATTGAATCTAACCCCCCACCCCCCCCCCAAAAAAATTAACGAACAAACAGAACAAAAACAGACTCACAGATATAGATGGGTGTTGGGAGGATGGGTGAAAAGGGTGGAGGGATTTAGAAGTAGAAATTATTGGTATTTACAGAATAGTTATGGGGATGCAAAGTACTACATAGGGAATAGTCACTCATATTCTGATAACTGGGTATGGTGTCAGATGGGAATAAGATTTATCGGGATGATTACTTAGTAAGTTATATAATGTCTAATCACTGGGGTGGTACACCTGAGACATAATATTGTGTGTCAACTGTAATTGAAAAATAAAAATAAACGATTAAAAAGCAAAAAAAAATATTGGAAGGCAGAGTTTTTATTCTTACTCTTTCTCCTGTAGTGCTTTAAAAACAGATCTCAAACAGAAGAAAAAAATATTTGAGAGAGGCGGTGTTTCCAGGAATGGCTGGAGGAGAACGGCTTGAGGGGAAGGGGACTCTTCCCAGGCCTGCCCCTGGTGTGGAGCCTTTAACTGACAGGACATCCTTAATGGCCAGAGGCTCACAAGGCAGATATTTCCGGCCCCGTTTTGCAGATGAGAAACTCAGACAGGTGACCGGAATTGTTTGCATTTTCAAATGCGGTAGATAAGCTTCAGAAAGGTGATTTGTTAAAGGTCACGGCCATAGTTTGGGGGCGGGTCCGGGCTTCAGACCGCAAAACCAGAACTATCTTCAAATTTTGAATCTCACATGATAAATGTGAATCGGGGGGCCAGTGGCCCGGCCCGTACCTCCAGACGCATTTGCTGCTAGCCAGTGGCCAGAATGTCTATAATCTCTGAGCCCCCCAAACCCCAAGATACAAGGGTTCTCCGACCGGGATGGTTAGTTACCTAAATACCCGGTGATAATTGTGACTGGGATCTTAGCGCCGGGGCCAGGCTTTTCCTCCTGCTCTCTTTGCTTCGCCTCAATGGGGACCAACTCAGGACAATCCTCCTCCGCCAGCTCCTCTTCCGCGTCCACAGCGCCAAAGGCCTGTGACATCTCGGCCGGCCGACCGCACGCACACCTCTCCCTCAGCTCGAGGGCTGGGACCAACCCGCAGAGGAGCGGCTGGCTGCTCACGCCGGGCACGCCACGCCAGGCGCGGTGTTAACGTCATCACGCCGCGACGCCAGGCTCCTCCGAGTCCCGCCCCTTTTACCTGGGCTCTGGCGGAGGACAGCCTAGCGTCTTAGACACGCCCCCAGGGCGTTCCCGGAAGCCGGGAGCGGCGGGCGGGGTTGTCAGGTTTCGCAGAGAAAGAAGCCCAGCTGTCACCGTGCGCGCCATTCGCCGGCCGCTTTAATAGCTAAAGGCTGATTGATGGAGGGCCTGTGGCCAGGCTGGTTGGAACCTGGAGTGCGTAGCCTGACCTTAACAACTCCCACAGGGCATAGACTTTATCAGCTTGACATTAAACGTTTTTTTTTTTACTATAATTAAAAAATTACTTTTGATTCATAAGGAAAAAAATGGAAGGTTATAACAATGCAATGTTAATTATAATATGTATACCTGACGAAATAATCAGTGAAACCTTTTTTATAATTACATGTATGAATACTCATACGTTTACAATGTACACATATTACTTTCATTTATTTTTTTTTGCCACTATTTGTTTGAATCTTAGGTAACCTAAGTTCATTTTCAATATTCTTTGGTTCATGACACTCTCTCATCATTTATTCATGGAGAGCTCTCCTTTGTATTTATATATACAGTGTCCCAAAAATGTATATACACTTTTAACAGCCAATAGCTCAATTTTGAAAATAAAATTTATTTTCATAAACACGGCCTCCATAATTATTCAAAGTCTGTGTGTACATTTTTGGGGATACCCTATATTTATAATGAACTCCTTTGCAGTCACCCCTAAACCAAGAACATTACCAATAAGTCCCAATGACCTATATGCCCCTCTTCTATTCCAAACTTGGCCTCTCCCTTAAGGTAGTAAACATAATCATGAATTCATTATGGGTGATTCATTATTCCTTCTTTTCTTTTTAGTTTTATTACATATATCAAATATATTTAGTTTTATTACATATGTATTTACCATATGTATTTAGTTTTATAATACATATTTAATACATACTTAGTTTTGTAATACATATACATTTTGTGTTAAGACAAAATTTACATATTTTCTAAGTACATATATGTTGTTTAATTTTGTCTTTGAACTTTGTAAAAAGAGTATCATACAAAATATAAACTGGGGTTAGCTATATTTTTCAACTTCAACATTGTAGTATATTCTACAATATTATGTAACTATACAGCAATTTATTTTTATTTTTTGTTAAGTTTGTAAGGTCTATTAAATAGATGTGTGGAAAGGAAAGTGATGAGCAGCTACAAATTCAAAAGAAAAAATCTTCGTTATTAAAGTCATTCCAGGCATGGCAGAGGGACATGGGCTGGCTCTAAGAGTACTGCTGTCAAGACACAGAGCTGGTTGAAGTGGACCCCCAAACTTTCTCTGTGATCTCTTGTGCAAGTGAACAATTTATCCATATCCTGTCAACTATTTCCAGGTTTTACTCCATGAACAGCATTCAGTGATCCTTCAGCACAGTGTGACTCCCTGAACAGAAGCTGACTGCCTTCCTTTAGATATTTCTCAGGCTCGTTCTTGCAGATTCCCTTTCATGGCTCCAGCTGAATGTCCTATTAACATCTCCTATCTCTCAACTAGAGAATCCCGTGCCCCATAAGGCCGGCTCAGTCAAGGTGACAGGCAAATACTGCTGTAACAGTGTATAGCCTCAGTCAGAGCAAAAAGTTTTATCCAGTGGTCACACATTAAAGTCACCCCAATTGTCCATCCTACGATGAATGGGTAAACAAAATGTGACATATACATACAATGGAAAATTATCTCAAACATTCATAAAGTGCTAATATCTGCTTCAAGATGAGTGGAACTCAAAAGCATTATGTTGAGTGAAAGAAGCATTCACATACCACATATTATATGATTCCATTTATATGAAATGTCCAGAAGAGGCAAATCTATAGAAATAAAAAATAGATTAGTTGTTACCAGGGACTGGGGGACAGAGGGAGGTGACTACTAATGGGTACATTTTGGGGGTGTTGAATATGCTCTAAAATTGATTGTGATGATGGTAACACAACTCTGAATATACGAAAAGCCAGTGAATTATATAACTTAAGTAGGTGTATGATATGGTTTATGAATTTTATCTGAATAAATCTGCTATTTAAAAAAAAATTAAAGGCCTGTCTTTTCATCAAACTGTGGTGGTGCCAGTGTAAATTTGCAGAGAAGCACTGCCTCAGGTCCTGACCTTAGAAGTTTTACCATTGCTGACATGTACACATAAAGAATTATTTGACACTGAAACTGGGACTCAGAACAGTTGGACATTGAAACTGAGACTGAAACATTTTTTGTTCTTATACATTTATTTCTAGTATGCAGAGGCAAGATATTTTTGAAGAAAAGGAACAGGGGAGAGTGATTAATATAGAGGCAGGGGGGCCTTGAACAGGCTGTCAAGATACAGGGGGAAGGCTTGGGTGGATGGGAGGTGGATGCTGGGGGAGATCAACTGAAGGACTTGTATGCATGCATATGAGCATAACCAGTGAATGAAGGACACTGGGGCGGGGAGGGGGGAGGGTGGGGATATGTGCTGAGGAGTGGGGGAGGCTGGGGGGAGGATAAGGGGGAGGGGGGGAAGGAAAACATATACTACTATTAATTATAAGTTATACTGCAAAAAATCAATAAAAATATATTTTTTTAAAAAAAGAAGTTTTAGGTCCTGGCCTTCTGAGAAGAGTTGATTTAGAATCTATTTGCGGTGATTGCCCATTTGAACAATAATTGCCCAATTGAACAATACCAAAGTACAAGTATAAAGATTGTAGTTTAATACCATCTTCCCTTGCATCTGTTTCCATTATACTCCTCATCAAGTTATTTATGAATTTTGTGGAATTCTGCCATTTTCTTTGCTGACTCTAATAACTAGACAGAATTTAGCAAGCATGTGACTGAGGAAGTGAGGGTTAGGATTTATTCAGATACATGGCTTGCAATCTCAGGTTTCTCTTCACCCTGAGTATGACTGTTTTTACTTTTTTGTTAATATAGGACTTACCAGTTTTATCCATTTTATTTTGTGTGAGCATTTGTTGCTGTTATTTAATCAAAAATGCCTTTAAAAATAAGTTTTTAAATTTCCTAATAGTATAGAATCTATTAGTTTCTATTATAATTTTAAATTCCCTTAGTTTTGCAATTTTGCTTAGTCTCAGTTACTTTATGATACAATAATAACAATAGAAATAATGTGTGGGGTTGTTCACAATCTCATAGGCATTGTATTAAGCACATAAAATGCATTATCTTATTTAACTCTGCACCTTAAACATTGTTTGTATGCCCATTTTAAAGACAAGGAAACTGAGGCCTAAATCCTTACCACTACAACAAAGACTTTGCTCAGGGTTGTACAATCTGTAAATGGCAGCCTTGGAGATCAATCCAGGCCTTCCAGACACTAAATTCTGTGCTCTTCTAAATTTTTTCCGTAAAGGGACAGTTAGTAAATATTTTAGCTTTACACATCAATAGATAAATTTGAGGGTATTATGTAGGCACTTATACAATAAGAAAGAAAACAAATTTCCACAAACTTTGAAATTTGAATTTCCTATACTTTTCATTTGTAATGAAAGATCATTCTTTTAATTTTCTCCAACCTATTAAAAATGTAAAAATAAAAAAGGTAAAAATCATCGTTAGTTTGCAGAGTGTGCGAAAAGAGGCAGTGAGCCAAAGTATGCCAACTACTGACCTAAGCTAATAGACACTGCCTTGTGAAGCTGAGTAAAATGAAACTTTGCAAAATATGTCATCCTTGCTATCTTAAGCTTAATTGGTTAAATTATTCACCATTGCCCCTAAAGGGATGGGTACCAGAGTCACCACCATATTAATAATTTGGAGGAAAGTTTGAAGCTGAAAGCTTATACTCTATCTCCAAGGGCACTGATACCTGGCCTTGGGGAGACCTGATTTAGGCAGCACTGTGATAAGGCCCCTCTTGCATTGGAGCAGAGCAGAGCCAAGAAGCTCTCAAGCTATCTGTATGCCTTCAGCTCAGCTTCCTGCCAACAACCCTGCCATTGTCCTTTGGCACAATTCCCGGTTCTTTCCCGTTGCCTCATTTTCTTCCTTTGATTAGTTATGACAGTTGCCATGAGAAAAAGTAAGGACTGTCGCTATATCCAAAGCAGAGGAGAGCTAAAAATGATGCCAACTTGGTTTTGTTTTTTTTCCCTCTCAATGTTGCAACTTTCTGCAAACGAAAGAACACTCTAGTGGCCAATAACAGCTATTGCTTTAGGGAAAACGAAACTGAAGGTTTCAAAATTAACTCAGTTCCTCTTATGTAGCTATACGTGATAAATAAATAAATAAAATATTTATCAAACACTTAACACTAATAGATTAATTTGCTATTTTTCATTACATTAACTTAGTGGGAACATCAGGGAAAGGCCAGAGGCCAATGGCTTTTATTTTTGTGGCTGCTTTAGTTATACTAGCATGTCAATATTCAAGTATCATAGAGTCCTCTGCTAAGACATGAAGCCAGTGTGAAAACATGAAATAATATTTTTCCCCAGAATAGTGAAAGAGGCTGACAGGTGTAATACATACATTTCAGTGCTTTTAGAAAGTGTGACTTTCTTTTCAAAGGTTGCCAGTAATATTATTTCAATTCATCAGTTTAAGCTGTTAAACCATGCTATTAATAAGGCTTAGCTCACAGTCCAGTCACTTATAAATAAATTTAAAAAAATAACTGTTACCCAGTGGTCAAAAATTAAAGGCACTCAAATTTTCCATCTCACAATGAATGGACAAACAAATGAGTGGCGTACTACTCACTCTAAAGTGCACTATCAGGCAGGGAGTGGGCATTGAGCAAAACTAAAAAACAGCGCTTGTGTAATGATTTATGTTGTAATAGTTTAGGAGACAATTTAAGTAATATCCTCTTCTATTGTAAATAGAAATTTAAAAGTGACATTTGTGGCTTTATTTAAGTTTCACTTTATAATTTTTTTCCACTTTATAATTTTTATGGCTTTTGAGAAGTGTACGCTCAAGTCCACAGGCATCTGCTCATGATTTCTTCCATGTAAATAAAAGACACAGAAACAAAAATGAAATATTTCCTTCTTTTTTTTTTTTCCTCTTACTATTCCTCCAAATCCCCTCAAAGAGTGTTTAGTTGCATTTTACTGAGATGTGCTATCAGCAAAGCCCTGACTTCCTGGTTTCAATACTCTGTCTTGGAGGCCCGTAGCTCTGTCTCTCAATTAAACACTACAGTTTCACTTACAGAGAAAGATTCATGAACTTTCTGTAGATTGATTTGCTTTCTTTCTTCTCATTATTTTAAATGAGACTGCCCTGGCGTCTCAGTGTAGGCTGCTCCAGCAGATATGTGGAAGCCACCCAGCCTCTTCTGGATCTCCACCTCAAAGACACAACCTTTCCTTAGGGAACTTGCGTCACATCAACATCCGTCAGCACACCTACTCCTTCTACAAAATACCTTTACTTTATTTTAACAATCCTTTCCAACTTCTGTGCATAATAATTTGAAATTTCCCGAACCAGGTATTATGTTACCTATCTTCCCCCTTTTTACAGAACAATAGCAGAATCTCTGATTTTTAAGCTAGGTACACAGCCTCCAGGGTAAAGCTACTCTAGACTTCCCAGTCTACCTTGCAGCCAGCCATGGCCTTGTAAAGATGATCAGGCTTAGGCCAGGCCAGCCTGGCTCAGTGGTTGAGTGGCCACCTATGAACTGGGAGATCCTGATTTGATTCCAGGTTGGGCCATATGCCTGGGTTGCAGGCTCAACCCCCAGTGAGGGCCATGCAGGAAGAAGCTGATCAATAATTCTCTCCCATCATTGATGTTTCTATCTTTCCCTCTCTCTTCCTTTCTGAAATTAATAAAAAATAAATATCTATGATAATAAAAGCGTGATATGCTAATTAGACTGGATAGCTGAATGACTTTGCAGACATCATTCCAACATCCTTCTGGATGAAGTCTCCATGGGGGCCATGAAGAGGTGGCTAGGGGAATCAGGCAGGCAGGCGAGTGGTTAGGAGCCAGTGGTCCAGGATTGTGAGAGGGATGTCCGACTGTCAGTTTAGGTCAATTCCGGGTCGGCCTAAACTGGCAGTTGGATGTCCCCTGAGGGGTCCCGGATAGCGAGAGGGTGTAGGCTGGGCTGAGGGGAAAATAGTCTGATGATAAGCTAAAGCTTGTGTCTTTGGTAATAAAATTTATTCCAATTTGAGTTACTTATAATTAATGCAATTCTATGCATGTACTGTATTTATTGTATTACAAGGTTGTGTTTTTGATTGTGTGTTGACATATGGACTTTTACAGTTCAATTGCAGTTAAGATTTTGGCGCAGATTAGAATTCATTTCTGAGTTGCTGCTTGGAGAAAAATGAGCTTACATATTACGTTTTGATCACAGTTCTAAGTTATAGCTTAACACTTCCACGCCCTTGAGTAACACTACTAGAAACTATTAGTACACAGAATATTTATCTATATACTTTTACATTATAACTGTTCTTTTACTTCATACATTTTTATTTCTGAAATGCTATGAATCACATAAGCTATTAATGATGATGCAACAGAAAATTAAGTATACTTCTTTATGCACTAATAAATACAAAGTATGGGTAGCAATGGTATTTATATAAATATTTATAATTGTAAGAGCATAATCAGCTGTTAACATGGTTTGCCTTTCAGGGAGAGGGAATAGAGAAGGTGATATGGGTGGCAGATGGAAAGGGGTGGGATAAACAAGCCTTTCCACCCATAAAAAAAAAAAAAAGCCTTTAAACATAGGATGTATGAAATACCAAACAAATGTGTTTATGACCTAATCTTGCTTAGATAAAATTGTATCTATTGGAATATATATATGCATATATATGTGTGCAGAAAATTATAATAGAAATAGTAATGTATATGAGTACTTATTTAACATAAATATGAGGTGAAAACATAATTTTCTTATAATATATGAGTCCATTTCAGTACAAATTTAAGCAAAAAGATTGCATACTTATATATACACTAGAGGCTCAGTGCACGAAATTCAGGGGTGGGTGTCCCTCAGCCCAGCCTGCACCCTCTCCAATCTGGGATCCCTCAAGGGATCTCTGTTTGTTTAGGCCTGATCACCACCCCAGTCAGACATCCTTCTCACAATCCAGGACTGCTGGCTCCCAACTGCTCACCTGCCTGGCTGCCTGATCACCCCCAACCACTCCCCTGCCAGCCTGATTGATGCCTAATTGCTCCCCTGCTAGTCTGTTCACCCCCAATTGTCTTCCCCTACAGGCCTGGTCTCCCCCAACTGCCCTCACCTGCAGTCCTGGTCCCTTCCAAATGCTTTCCCCTGCAGGCCTGGTTCTACCCAACTGCCCTCTCCTACAGACCTGGTCCCTCCCAACTGTCCTCCCCTACATGCCTGGTTCCTCCCAACTATGCTCCCCTGCTGGTCTGATCGCCCACAACTGCCCTCCCCTGTTGGCCATCTTGGAATGGCCATCTTGTGTCCACATGGAGTCATCCATCTTTGACCACACGGGGGCAGCCATTTTGTGTTGGAGTGATGTTCAATTTGCATATTACTCTTTTATTAGATAGAATATGAATGACTATGAATATATGTATATGTATGTAATGATAGCATATGTATGTTAGAGCAATATGTTTGGAAGAATATAACACAATGTAATAGCATTGTCTACAGCAGGGAGGTAGGATAGATGGAAAGGACAATGAGGGAAGATGAGAAAAGTTATCTTTTATTTTTTTATTAATTTTATTAACTTATTAATCTTTGTATTGCCTGGCCTGTGTGGCTCAATGATTGAGCGTTAACCCATGAACCAGGAGGCCACAATTCCTAGTCAGAGCACATGCCTGGGTTTCAATCTTGATCTCCCGTAGGAGGTGTGTAGGAGGCAGCCAATGAATGATTCTCAATGATATTTCTCTCTCTCTCTCTCTCTCTCTCTCTCTCTCTCTCTCTCTCTCTATTCTATCTCTCTCTCTCTCTCTATCTGTCTATCTCTCTCTCTCTGCCTTCTTCTCTGAAATCAATATGTATTGATTTCAAAAATCTTCATATATTAATGGTTACAAAAGCATCAAAATTTTATAAACCTCTATACCAGTGGTCAGCAAACTGTGGCTCTGTTGACTAATGAGCTTGCTGACCACTGCGTAAGGCATTACCCTTACCCAGAAGTTTTGATTTCAGGTTAAAGACATTAGTACATTATTAAAATGTTTTTTAAGAGTTTTTCCCTAAGGCAGTGGTCAGCAAATTCATTAGTTAACAGAACGGCAAACTGCCGTTCCTGAGCCACATGTGGCTGGTGAGCCGCAGTTTGCCAACCACTGATCTATACTAATAAAAGGATAATATGCTAAGTAGACTTGGAGACCTTCCAGATATCCTTCCAGACAAAGCCATGGAGGTGGGGCTGAGGTAGAGGTGATTATGGGCAATCAGGCCAGAAGGGGAGGGCAGTTGGGCAGTTGGGGCCAAACAGGCCAGGAGGGGGGTAGTTAGGATGAACAGGCTATCAAGAGAAACAGTTGGGGCAATCAGGCCAGAAGGGGTGGCAGTTGGGGGCAATCAGGTGAGCAAGAGGGGGCAGTTGGGAGCAATAAGGCTAGCAGGGGGGCAGTAGGTGTGGTCAGACCAGCAGGAGAGGGCAGTTGGGGCATTAGGCAGGCAAGCAAGTGAGTAGTTAGGAGCCAGTGGTCCTGGTTGGGAGAGGGATGTCCAATCCGGTGGGATCGGGCCTAACCCGGCAGTCAGACATCCCCAAGGGGTCCCAGATTGGAGAGGCTGCAGGCTGGGCTGAGGGATATGACCCCCCTCCCTGTGCACAAATTTCGTGCACTGGGCCACTAGTGAGAAATAAACATTTTTAAATGAATAAGATTTATATATATATATATATCTCAACAACCTTTTATGGGAAGCAAATTTTAAAATATCTATCAAAATAATAATTGCATTTGTGTTTTGACTTAGAAATTCTACTGATAGAAATATATCCTATATACAGGGTGTCCCCAAAAATGTATACACACTTCAACAGCTGATAACTCAATAAACACTGCCCTTATAGTTATTCAAAGTGTGCATATACATTTAAGCTTATATTTATAAACTTTCTGATCATTGCTATAAGTTAAAGGTTACATTCCAGGAGATTAGGTAAGAGCTTTGAAGTTAACAATTGACCCTCTCAACGGCTACTTGCTCTTTTTCAGTAAACATTGAAGAGAAGTTTTAATATATTATAACAAAGACGGAACACACATACACCTTTGCCCTACCTGGGTTTCCATTTGGGTTAATATCTGTAATTACCAGAATACAAACATGCACTTTATTATCTTTATGAGCAGGAAAAACAAAACAAAACAAAACAAAACTAGAATAGTACTTTGAATTTTGAAAGCTCTGGGGTCAATGAGATTATCTTTAAAAGGTTTGCATCAAATGTTGTTACCCATAAGTCTCTTTTAATATTAAGGAAAGCAGAATCAAACATTTTAGGTTTTATTTCACTAATACAAGAGTCACTAAAAAGACAATGTTAGGCAGAAAAAGAAAAATGCAGAATGGTATATGTAGTATGATTCCATTTGGGAGGGGAAAAAAGAAAAGAGAATGGTTAATATAATAATATTTGTTGTTAGTATTTTATTTAAAATGTTTATCAACATTCTTACCTATTGCTTTCTGAACAATGGATAGGAATTTTGGTCATCACTTCACCATTAATTTCTTATCAATCCATTGCTATTTTCCCAGCTGAAAGATAAAACTTCCCTTTAACTTTTCATTTTGAAACTATTTCAAAATAACTTACAAAAATAATATGGAAATTCCTACATACCCTTCATCCTGTTTCCCCTAATTTTAATATCTCACACAACCACAGCACAATTATCAAAAGCAGGAAACTAACATGGATACAATACTGTTAACTAATGTATAGATCTTATTCAAATTTTGCTACTTGCACAATGTCATTTTCTGGACAGAACCCAGTATAGGGCCTCTCACTGCACTTCATTGTCACATCTCCTTAATCTACTTTAATCAGGGCCATCGCTCTATCTGTCCATCATGGCTTAAAGGGTACTACTGGTTAATTACTTTGTAGAATGTCCCTCAACTTGGGTTTGTCTTATATTTCCTCAGGATTATTTTCAGATTATGCATTTTTGGCAGGAATACCAGAAATTAATGTTATTACCCTTCTCTCTGCATCATTTCAGAGAGTACATAATTTTGACCCCTTGGTTAAAGTGGTGTCTACCAGTTTTCTCCACCATAATGTTACTATTTTCCCACTGTAGTTAACAAGTGGCTAGAGGGAAGATACTTTGAGACTGCGTAAATATTTTGTTTCTCATCATACTCAGCCCACTAAAATGATCATCTGTTATTCTTTTTAAAAATCTGGCTATATTAAGGTGTAATTTACCTAGCATAAAGTTCACTGTTATGTGAACAATTCAAGAGTTGTAATACATCTGTACAGTCTTGAAACAATCACCACAATCTAGTTTTAGAGCACCGCCATCCAATCATCCCAAAAGGTCCTTTGTGTCTGTTTACAGTCAATCTCCTCTGTGTACCTCCAGCCCAAGCAATCACTGAACTAGGCTGTGTCTTTGTTTATACAATATACTGATTTTCCCCCCTCATTACTTACTTGATTGACTTCTTACCCTTGCTCATCTGTACATGAGCAGACATAGATAGTTTAGTAATGAGAAGACTTAAATGTAGAACATTGCTTGGTATTTGACACAGGACACTGACCATCTGGGAAGTCATCAGAAATGATAAGTAATTCATAGATATCAGATTAAAAATAGACTTTCGATATTCTAAATATTAGCAGGGCCTGCACAAATCCAGGTGCTTTGGATCTTCAATTAATTTATAACAGTCATCCCTATTAATTTCTCTCTCCGGGTATGTAAAGTCAAAGGCATCTTTGATGTCTTTTATGCACCAAGTAATTCTGATTTATCATGTCAACCTGCCTTGGAAAAGGGTTAAGTCCAGAGGTTTTGTTTCTTTGTTTTGCTTTGCTTTGGAATGTTAATTTTATAGACCTTCACTCCTGGATTTGCTGTTTAAAATTATTTTCATTCAGAGCCAATATTACTAACCCAATGCAATATAATTTTGAGTATATTATGTCTATCCTCTGTCCTTCAAGTGAGCATGAAAAAACATCATCATTTTAGAGCTGCACCTGGCAGCATATGGGTCAAATGTAGCTCACAGGTATGATTTTGTCAATGTTTTAAAAATGAAGACATTTTTGTCTATAGAAATTTATATATCTGGCTTTTCTGAAAAAACTTAAATCTAGTGATCCAGGGCCCATGTTTCCATAGCTGGAGCTGAGTCGTGGCAGCCCACTTGAAGAACAGAGCAGATGTTGCTCAGTTTGCCACTCACTCATTTAAGCTCCTTGCCTGGCCCCGTAGGCATTTGAGTTTGCTTATTAAAGTTGAAACCTGATAAACAATTGTTGGTTTTTATTTTTTTAATTGAGCCATAGCAAACAGAAAAAAACTCACTAATCTTACATGTTCAGATTGATGTTTTTTGTTTTTATTTACATAACCATAGATTTGAACATAGGAAAACTTAACAGTTTGTCATCCCTCACCCAACACACACCACAATTTCTATCTCCCCACATTTCCAATGAGCTTCCTGTTGGTAGCATGCAGCTGGGAGGTCAGGTAGGCGATGGTGCCAGGGTGCTGCTTAAGCTAACTGGACAACATGTTGAGCTCACTGCTCTTCACCCTCTCCAGGTACTTCTCCCACTTCTTAATGGTGTTCTCCAGCACCACCAACATTGCGTTCTGCTCCAGCTCTTTCAACAGATCATTGTTTTCCTTCTCCTAGACTTTCCATTGAGCTTCCAGTTCTTTACATCTTTTTAGTTTGCTGCTTCAGGGGTGGGGAATATCCCAGCCACAGGCCGTATAAGTTGGTCTGGCCCATTTGTTTGACCAAATATAGCAGGCTAATTTTTAAGTTGATAATTTTGTACGGCCCGAGAATCCTGTCTAATAAAAGAGTAATATACAAATTGACCATACTTCTGCTACACCCACAAACCATGCCCACCAGCCACGCCCACCAGCAAATATGCAAATAAACCCAACCAAGATGTCTGTGGCCACTGAGAGCAGGAGGGAGACTTGGGTTTCCCTGGCAATGGAGGAAGCCACGCTTTCTGCCTGCCCTCGCAGGCCTAAGCCTCCACTCAATGCTATAAAGTTTCAATTATAGAAAATATATCCCAACAGAAATGGCAGCAGCCATGGAGCAAGTAGAAGGCTTGGCTCTGATCCAGGCTACAAAGTTTCAATTGTAGAAGATAAATAAATCCCAGATGCCAGGGCCTCTGCATAGGTCACTGGGGTGTGTGGCTGGCCTGCAAATCACCACAGGCCCCTCACCCAGGCCATGCTACGACCCAAGGGAACCCCCACCCTGATCTGGGACACCCTTCAGGGCAGACCAACTGGCTCCCACCCATGCAACAGGCCTAAGAGTAATATGCAGATTGACTGTCAATCCAACACACAAGATTGCTGTCCCATGTGGTCAAAGATCCTTCCCCCATGTGGATACAACATGGCCAGCAGGGGAGGACAGTTGGGAGGGACCAGGCCTGCAAGGGAGAGGAGTTGGAGGTGATCAAGCCTGCAGGGGAAGGCAGTTAGGGCTGACTTGGCAAGCAGAGAAGGGCAGTTGGGCAAGACTAGGCCAGCAGTGGAGGCAGTTAGGGCTGACCAGGCCTCCAGGGGAGGACAGTTAGAAATAACCAGGCTGACAGGGGAGGGTAGTTAGGGGTGACCAGGCTCAGCAGGGAAGGGCAGTTAGGGGCAATCAGGCTGGCTGGGGAGCAGTTAGGTGTTGATCAAGCTGGTAGGGTAGTGGTTAGGAGGTGATCAGGCTGTCAGGCAGAAGCAGTTAGGGGCAATTAGGTAGAGGTAGGCAAGAGGTTGGGGGCCCACAGTTCTGGGTTGTGAGAGGGCTGTCCAACTGCTCATTTAGGCCAGATCCACTGGGACCAGGCCTAAACATGTGGTTGGACATCCCTCAAGGGGGCCCAGATTGGAGAAGATGCAGGCTAGGCTGAGAGATCTGCTACCCCTCCCCCTGTGCACGAATTTTGTTCACCATACCTCTAATGATGTTATAAATATCCAAATGGCCCTTATCAGTAAAAAGGTTCTCCTGCCCTATAGAAGATCCATCTCCTGTCTGTTCCAAGCTTTTGAGTGTCAGCTTTTATCTGTCCAGTATTGCTGCAGTCACCTGAGGTCAGGGCAGGCCCTTGAGTATGCTGGCTGGCTCCTCTTGTTAGAGGAACAACTGGTTCTTCTGCACATTGTGCACCTGGCTCTCCAGGCCTGTGGTGCCATGCTAACACTCAGATGACATCAGGGTTATCAGGACAGGAGACAATGTACCTTATCAGGGAAGATATCTAAAATCCACAGGGTGCATGGAGGGACCTGGAGAACAGTATGCTAAGTGAAATAAGCCAGGTAGAGAAAGACAAGTGTCACATGACCTCACTCATATGTGGAATCAAACAAACAAAATAAAGTGATGAACAAAGTAGATCCAGAGATATAGAAGCATGGAATAGATTGTTGAATCAGAGAGAAGGCAGGGTGGGTGGGTGGGTGGGAAGAGATCAGCCAAAAAACTTGTATGCATATATGCATAACCCATGAATACAAACAGTGGGGTGCTGAAGGCCTGGGGCAATGGACAGGGGCAGGCTGGAGTGGATCAATGCGGGGGGTGGGGGGAGACAAA
The DNA here is from genome assembly GCA_027563665.1 of Antrozous pallidus. Classification (NCBI taxonomy): domain Eukaryota; kingdom Metazoa; phylum Chordata; class Mammalia; order Chiroptera; family Vespertilionidae; genus Antrozous; species Antrozous pallidus. The sequence goes on along the minus strand of CM050522.1, from coordinate 38,716,582 downwards.
GGGAGACCTATGTAATTTTTTCAACAATAACGATTTAATTTTTTAAAAAATGAAGTCCATAGGGTGGTAAAAAGTGCTTTAAAAGGCTATTTGACTTCTGATTACCTCCCCACAACATTCCAGACAAAGCAGGGTCAGGCCCTCGGGCGTTCCAGGTGTGCCTGCAATGGAGATCTCTCACCCTACAATCCCACCACTGGCCCTGGACGGGCCTCTCTGCCCCATCAGATTAGCTGGGGTGCACAGTGGGGATAGTGCACAGCCTGACACAGGGCCTCGGCAAGGGCAGGCCGCCAGCGCTAAGCTCTCTGAGTCTCACTTTTGCCCTCCTTTCCAGCGCTTTGTTTTCCTCCTTACTCTTGTTTCATGGGTGAAACATCATTTATTATCCCTCTGTGGATATCAATAGTCTTCGAATTTGATCACAGTCTTGGTTTCTTCCAAGTTGCTACGTTGGTTTGTTTTGGTCTCTCCCTTTCATATTGGTGGTTTTCCATAGACGTCTGTTAATCTTCGGTCATCTACTCAAATTTAGGAGTGAGGTATGGAAAAAGCCTATTGGAAGTTCTGACCCCATGGTGAGCCTTGTTGACTGCTGGCTCTGGTCTTGGGCTGCCTTTTTGGGTAATTTAGCTGGGACATTCTTGACGTCAGTATCTTTTATGTCTTTCCTCCCCAGGAGGTCAGAACATTCCAACCTTCGGTGCAATGAAATTATAATGGAGGTAAAAGACTGGGGATTTTACTGGGGTAAAAATGGTTCTATAAATGTTCACCGAAACCACCCCTCTCTGTTACTGAATCCCATCCCCAAATGTGTCAAGTGTTACCCAAAAAGTGATTTTCGGTACAGGGTTAATATGGAGCTAGGAATCTAACCACTCCTTAAACTGACTTAGAAATCAGTCCTCCCATTTTTAATCCACGCTTTTTGGGAGGCCTGTAATGCAATTAGGGATCACCTTTCATAGGTCTACTAAGTCAGATACCTCTCGTGCATATGGCTTCTAAATTCCAACATGTCTTGCCTTTACTACTAATCTCATTTTTATTGTGTATTTCTACTCTAAAGAACAATTTATTTACTGTCATTTCTTGAGGTTTCAGGAGAAAGCCAAAGTAAATGCATACAGAGTAGGGCAAAGTTGTGTGTATGGAAAGCAACACCATGAGTAATAAATAATAATACAAGAACAAACTGTTTCAAGTACTCATGACTGTAAACCTGCTTTTGCCCCAACCTGTATATTCAGTTGATTACTCCTGCTCAGAAGCCAATTTTGCATTTTTACAAGGGAAATAAAAGCTGGTTCAGGTGTGTTTGAAGACAAACAGACCTGCTTTACAATTTTGCTACTGGCCATTCCCCCACTGAGTGTATCTGCTCAACAGTTGTATCCATGGAACAGAAATTACAACTCTGACTCTGCTTTTATCTGAACAACGACAAGTTCATTCACTTTTTATGGTTCACTTGTCAATTGAAAAGGAAACTTAATTTGCTAGTAGCTTTAACTACAGTCATAGGGATCTTGTAACTGGCTTTTGTCTTTGTACACTAATCCTCCCCATCTTTTACTTCCTTATGAAATAACAAAGTCCCTATTTTTTTGAGTGCTCAGTATGTGCTAGACATTGGACTAGGCTCCATGATATGCATTATCCCATTTAGCCCTTCCTACACCCAATAATGTCCATGTTATTATTCTTATTTTATAAAATGGGGAAATGAGGCTCTGATAAGTTAGAGAATTTGTTCAACTTTGCATATCAATTAAATGGTGAACCAAGGATTTCAACTCAAGTAGACCTGACTCTCAAACATTTTCCACTCCACTATGCTGTCTTCATGATGATTTCTCTCTGGGCTTCTTGGGTGTTCATTCTCATGTGCCCAGCTCATGTAACTAGTTCCCTTCCAATTCAATTCCTGTACTACATGCCCTATGTCAGTGAAGGACATCCAGTTGCTTCAGCCTTTGCAAATGTCTAGACCACCTTCCCTTCTTCCCTCTACCTGGATACCTTCTCATCCACCTTAGGCATACCTCCCATGGGGAAAGGATTTCATAACTTTCCAAAGATTGATTTGGTGCCTTTCATGTACTCCTAGAGCACATAGAGAATTCTATAGCAGATACGGAATCCTGTAGCACATATAGAAGCAGTGATTAGCCTTCTAGAAATTATCTATTTACTCATCCATCTCTCAATTTCAGTGAACTTTAAGCTCCTGAGGACAGCAGCAATATTCACCTTATATATGTGGCATATCTTGCTGAATGAATAAATTAATAAAGTTACATATATACCTCTATCTGAATGAAAAGATTTTATCATTTAAAATAATGTTCTATTGATATTTTAATGTTTGTCAAGCAGGATTTCATAAAAGACAAGTCTTTGGTGCTTTTCAACTATTATTTAGAATATAGATAATATTTTAACTCCAACACTTTAAACTTTAGTGTGTATTTCAATCTTTGAAGTAAACTCTGACAAGTTTTAATAAAAATACTTATTAATTTCCCTGTGGAATTTTAAAATGTGAATTTTTATTTAAATATAAATTAAAAAGTCATCTAAAGTCTCAGATAAAAATCTGTCATGCTTAGAAGTCTTTCATTTTAATTATATAATTATAAAGTACAGTGCAAGATATATTCCAAAAAGTATCTTTGATCTTCAATTTTTACTGTAAATGGGTCTGTTGCAATTTTTCTTGAGGCCTATGTGATAAAATTTATTATAATCTCTGATGAGATAGAAAATCATACAACTGTTATCAGAATTTTTTACTTGTGGATATTTTAATGAACTTCCCTCCATGTAGCTTCAAGCTAGCAGGACACAGGCCCCACCAACACCCTTAATCTTCTCCTCGGCTCTTCTGCTGAAGAACTTGGCCTTCACAATGACAGGCTGCTTTGGGAGCTTTCTCTTCCCCAGAGTTTTGTAATAGCCGGATCTCACCACATCAATCAAAGGAGCAGCGCCAGTCTTGTTTTTGGCAGCCTTTACCTGTGTCTGCTCAGGATCAAGGTCCACAGTTTATCAAGATTGACAGCTGGGCAGAAGCTCTGGTTCCTCTATAAGTGGTGATGCCTCACACCAACTTTCCCAAAGTAACCTTGGTGATATTTGTCAAAGTTGATCCTGTGATGATGCAAGCCACCAGCATTACCACAACACCCCCGCCCCTCCGCCCCAGGCTTCCGTGCTTCCTGTGTTTGCCCATGCAGCCGTGGCCATGGCTCACATAGTTTCAAAGTTTTCGGATCTTCCTCAGTCTGGATGGCATGTCAGTGGCCGAGATGCAAGCTGTTTCCAGAATTTATGCAAAATGTTTCTCAGAGGATGTGTGTGTGTATGTGTGTGTTTACATTTTATGACTTTTAGCCAAATTAAAAGAGCAGATTGATGGAATAAAATGTAAAAAATGGGAAGGTATAACAAACTTTCCCCGAAAAAGCCTAACTTTCTACAGAGTTGTAGAAAGGGTTTTAATCACAAAGAATTCAACTGATTTGTCCTAATACCCAGTGCAGGTCATCAGAGGGACTCGAGAGTCCTCCTCTTGGAATTCAAGTTGGAATCAAAGTAGGTCTGGGGAAGCCACAGTCAACCTTTGAACTACCCTTAAGGGAAGAGATTCATTGGTCAAACATTAACTGTCCAGATATATTGACACCATGGCTACACTGTGGTGAGAATGAATGGTCTCCAGTTTAAGGCAACAATATGGATGAATCTTACAAACATAATGTTTGCAAGACAGAAACAATTCTACTTATATAGTCTTTAAAAGCAGATAAAACTGATCTATGATGTAAATAGTCAGGATATTAGTTACCCTGGAAAGAACTCAACTGGGAAAAAATATGATGAAGGTTCTGGAAGCTGGTAATGTTCCCTTTCTTCATCTGGGCATTTGTACTCTGGTAAGTTCATCAAGCTATACATTTATCATTGTGTACTTATCTCTATGTGTTATACATTGAAAAAGTTACCATTAAAATAAGCATCCAGTAATTTACTCCTGTCTCCAGAGCATCTAATCTAGGGAAAAGAATGCCTTGAACTATGGCCTCCCAAAGTGTAGCTAAATGGTAGATATGAAAACTAGGGAAACAACATATTGAAATATAAGTTTCACCGGGATAACCAAATGCAACAAATATATTCTAAAACCAGATCACGATATGCAAAATGTTCCAAGGAAACACTGAGAACCACTTCCATAATACTTGGATCCCACAGAATTTTTTAAGAGATCTTGTTGGAAAGGATTTTGCTGAAGAGAGTTCCCATGTCTGCCTGTGGTTGTGGGGGAGGGGAGTAAATGAGGGAGGGCTGCCACTTCCTTCCAAGGCTCCTAAGACGCCTTTCTTTTCTTTTCTTTTCTTTTTTTTAAGAATGTTTTTTTTAAATAAAACTTTTTTTTCTTTATTTTAAACCAAGCAACTTACTTGGTTTAAGACGCCTTTCAAAGACAATTTTTCTGCAGCTGGAAGTCACAGGGATGACTCTTGACCAAGGATGTCAAAGCAGCCTAGGGCACCAAGGAAGAGGGTAAGTTGGGATCAGCCAGGATTACCAGGCCAAGGCATTTCTGGATATTTTTTAATGGATCATATGTGGAAGACATGGGAGATATCCAGCCAAGTGTCATCTGAAGTCCTGTTCTGTAGGGTCACTGAGAGAGTGGAGAATCCTAACAGCAGGACACCAGAGAGGGGCTGCAAATGAATCACAAGTGAACAAGAGGGATAGAGATGTGTGAACCAGGTGAAATGACCGATAGGAAGTCTCTAGGAAGCAATCTTCCAAAGGACCCAGGGAGTGCAAAGCCAGCTGACAGCAGTGTTGGTTCTATGAGAGCTACCTCACAGCTTACCATTCCTCCAACCCAAGGTCAGAAACTGGCTAACCAGTCAGGCGAGAGAAGAGAAGTGGCACACAGGGGAGAGGAGACACCAACCACACATTCTTCCCTTTCTTGGCTGCTGCAGGCTACCAATCTGAAGCACACCCCAGCTAAGGGAAGATTTGCTATTAAAGATAAGGAAGGTGGTCAGAAAAAGCTAAGAACTATCTAATTTCATTCACATGTGGGATATAAAACTGAAACTTGTGAACACAAACAGCAATGTGGGGACTGCCAGATGGAAGGGGATGGGGGAGAAGAGGGTCCTAATATATGGTGACAGGAGAAGATTTGACTTTGGGTGGTGGGCACACGGTGCAATATACAGATCTGGTAACATAGAAACCCACACCTGAAACCTACATGTTCATGTTGACAAATGTCACCCCAATCAATTTAATAAATAAAAAATAAAGATAAGGTGATTAATATCTTTGGGCTAGACATGCTGGTTACAGACTTACACTATGTTTGGAAGTAAGGGCTATTATCTAAGAGTAAGAGAAAAGCAGTGGCACCTGCGTATGATTCCATACAGGACTGGCAAGAATTATCCCCACTGAAAGTGCACAGAATTTCTAAAGACTCTACACACCTGCCCAGCTTCTGTCCTTCTCCAAATGGCTAAGGTATTTAGGTAGATTCCTTATTTAAAGAGAGATACCCCACACTGGCAACACATTACTTGAAAGGTGAATACAAATCACTAAGAAAAACTCCAAGGCTTTAGCAGACAGTAGCATGAGATATAAATATACAAAATGCAAGTATACAAAATACAAAAGAAAAATGCAACTATATAGTGAGTTGACATGGAAAATATTCAACTCATCTAACAAATAAACTTAAACATTTTAACTTTAGCCTAGTAAATGTGCAAAAATGAAAAAAAATGCTCATTGTTAATAAAGGATGCAATAAAAAAATGTCTTCTACCTGGTTTATAAATGTGCATGAACTGACAAAAGCTATGATTACATTTGTAATTATAATTTTTTTATCTTTAACTTTTATTTAGAAAATTTTTAGTTATAGAGCAGGAATTTCTGCAACTGTTCATCTAGATTTACCAATTATTTTATTAATGTATTATTATTTACAATTTAATTTTGATGTTATTAATATTATCATTATCAGCAACATTGACCATTCTCTGAGAGTAAGTTGCAGACATTATAGCATTCTGTTCTTTTGCCTAAATACTTCAATGTGTATTTCCTAAAAATAAGAATATTCTCACATGTAACTACGTAAATATTAAAATTGGGAAGTGTAACTTTGATGTAATACTGTTATTAAATACAGTCAAGATGCAAATTTTTGCCAGTTGCCTCAACCATATTCTTAGAAGTATCTTTTTTCCTGGCAAATCCACTCCAGCATCCTTCATTGCTTTTACTTGCCCTGTCTCTTTTACTCTCTTTTACTCTGTACCAGTTCTTCAGCCTTTTTTTGGGGGATGGGTGAGTAATGACAGTTTTTAAAGATTAACAGTTGTTAAGTAGAATGTTCCTCAGTTTAAATTTGTCTGCTACTTCCTCATGATTAGAATCAGGCTTATTTTTTTTTTGGCAGGAGTTTATAACTTTTGAATTAATAAATTACACTTTTGCAGAATCCATTATAAGGAAATAATACTAGACATGTAAAACACACACACACACACACACACACACACACACTGCAATTTATACGGCTTTAAAGCAACATAATGTCGAGTAATAATATAATCACAGCCTACATGTCCTAAGATCATACTTGATATCCAACAGTGTGCTCTGCACATTATCTTCTCAATATTACTGAATCTTCTCAATAAAAGTGGTATGGCAACCTCTGTTCACTAATCACCCAACAACTATCCTTCCCTTTGTCCCTCTTGTGTTTTGGCAGTTCCAGAGAATGAATCAGTAGTTCTAAGCCAAACCTGATTACCCACTCCTGTATCCAGATGCTCTTTCCCAGCCTCCCTTGCAGCTGAGGAGAGGCATGGGACTCTTTCTGGCCAGTGAGTTCTAAAGGCATGTTTTCCTGGAAGACTGCTGGGCAAGGCAGTCCTCACCTGGAGAAAGCCTAGACGAACTTCTTTTTTCCTACTTGGGGTGTTGGTGTGTGCTGTGCTTGCTTGCGATCGTGGAGACCATCTAATAGCCATCCTATCTAATAAAAGGACAATATGCAAATTAACCATCACTCAGTCACAAAGATGGTGGCACCCTGTCCTCTCAGCCCCGCTGGAGTACCCCAGTCCCAGGTGGTGGCTGCTAATAGCAGGCAGTGTGAGTGACCTGGTGGAATGCTTGCTTCCTCACTGCAGTGATGAGACAAGCATTCCCCGTCTGGCCAGGCATGGGCCTCTGGGCCACAGAGAGCCTCTGAGCAGTGGGCAAGGAGGGGCCAGGCCCCACAGAGAGCTACTAGCACATGGATTCAAGCGCAGAGATACTAGAGAAGTCATAAAAGTGAAAACCAAAGGCCTATGTGCTAAGGATGGCAGGGTAGAGAGACGGAAAGAACCAGGATGCTTGATAGCATTGTTGAGTTGCTGACCTAGTACTGCACTGCCTTTCCCTGGTTTTATTGGGTAATAAACTAAGAGATTAAGCCATTTTTATTTGGACTTCTAAAAACGCACTGCAATAGATATTGCAGATAATGATAACAACAGGAATAAATTACATGTCACATTACTTAATCTTTATAACAATCCTGGAAAGAGGTATCACTATTAACCACACTGTATATATGATGAATGTCAACTGTAGCCCAGAATAGAAGCCCACCACCAAATCTCAATAAGCATGGACCAGAGCCCCACTTTTCCTTCTGCAGGGACAGCAGAAGCTGGGGAGAGGAGAAAGTACAACATTTAGCAGATGCCTGGAAAATTTCCAAGACATAAGAACAGACTGAGGCATGGGGAACTGATTCTTTCTTTACGAAGAAGAAAATAGACTGATGGGGAAGTTGGTAAACAGGCCTGAGAGAAGTCAAGAAGGGAGTTGGGAGGCAGGAATGAGGCAATGACCATGTCCACGTGTGGCATCTCAGCCGCGGCATGAGGAACCAGACTGGACAACCAGCATCTGACTCTCCTCCATAACCTCCTCCCCTCCATGAAATAAGATTTTGGAAAAATTGCCTAAATACTCCTGTAAAGAACTTCTTATTTCTTCATTTGTATGTGCCCGTACTCTACTGGACAGTCCTTATGGTGGACTGCCCAATGGCGAGAAGTAGACCTCAAGAAACAATGACCAAGATACAGAATCGGCTATCACCATTTGGTCATTTTCATAGCCTGTGGGATAAAGTCCAAATTCCTTGATAGGACCCTCACACTCAGGCCCTGCCCACTTTCAAAGTTTCATTTCTTGCCACTTCACTCTGTCCCCTGAGCTCCCATCTTACTTTTAATTCCTGCGACAGGCAGTGGTGTCTCCAGGCGCTCTGCCTTTGCATCTAGTGTTCCTTCTGCCTGAACACACTCTAATGCCTTCTTAAGACCCAGTTCCCGTGTCGCTCTATTGGCAAGTCATTCTTTCCTCAGCGTCAGTCTTTCTGCCAACATCCTCTCCGCAAGAATAAATCATTTCCTCTCTGTGCTTCCTCACACTCACAGAATTTGTGTGGCAAAATGCTTCTGCTTGGACACATGGAACTGGAGCCTCTTTCATCCTTCATGATGTGCGGCTCATTCCTAAACTATGAGTTCTAGGAAGTTGGCGGAAATATTGTTAATTGTTTGCCATTAGTGTCATTTAGAAGCCTGACATAAGGTAACCCCCTGGTAAATGTTTGGGGAATAAATAGAAGGCACAAACATGATGAGATAATTCATTTATTTATGACTTACTTTAAGGTCTTTTTAGTTATAAAATTTCTATGGTATGAATATTTCTATTGAATATGAAATAACATTGTAAATTAGAATACGACCTAAATTCTAAATTTAAAATACTAATATACTGTATATAGTAAAGTGTACATACAAAACTGAATAATATGTGCATGTATATGTGTATATCACCATGATAATTTTAAGGGAAAGTTTCTTGATCTTTATTTTTTCCATATTTACAGACTTCTTATGATAATATAAAAAATGAAGTGGAGAAAATGAAGAACTCCAAATTCTAATGTCTGAGCTATGACTGGCTTTAAATAGCAGCACACAAAACTTTCTGTATCTTTCCTCAGTTACAAGACAACAATAAAGGTATCTGTTTGCTAGAGCTTGTTTCATTTCTCAGTGCAAGAGATAAATACAAAACAAAGCTGGAAGGCATTCATAGAATAGCACAGTTGAAATACTCAAGAAGATGAATCAGATTCCTACTTCCTTCTGAAAGACTCAGGAAACTTGGCCACTCATTCAAGTTCACTTTAATAAGAATTTATTGAATTTCTGTTGTGTTCAATACTGAGGAAGTTAGTTATTCATTTATTCAACCTACTATGGGACGGGTATTTTTTTTTGAAGCAATAGAGATAGAGCAATGAATAAGTAAGGCAATAAAGATAGAGCAATGAATAAGTAGAAACACAAAAGGTATCAAACACACAAACAAATAAAACATACAGTATGTCAGAGAGTGATAATTGCTTTTTTTAAAAAAAAAAAAAACAAAGTTAAAAAGGGAGGTAGGAAGTGTCTGAACTTTGGAAGGGGGCATTGCAATATTAATTAATTTTCACAGACGGTGAAATTTTAATAAAATCTGATGGAGGTCTTGGGGTATACGGAAGATGTGCAAATGTACATAGTTTCCTGGATAGTCCCATAGACCTTGCATTCCATTAGGCTGTGTTTATTGATGACCACCTACACTTTTTAATAATTACAGGGTGCTGTCAGACTGGAAGAGATACTCTTAGGGAGAGGTGGAATTTAACAACTTGAGTCAAACTCTGAAGGATGGGCACAGATATTCCTTGAAGGATATCGAGTAAAGATGGCAGAAAGAATGACATAAACAGAGGAGGCTCCAGGTAAAGAAAAATACTCCCTCTCTAGGGACAAGTGGGAGATCTTCCCAAGATAGAGCTGGTTACGTGAAGTGGAGAAGCCACTATAAGGCGGTTGGAGAAGGTCACTCTTGGTCGTAGAGACTATGGGAAGCCACTAACATTAACTGAGTAAAGAAGAAACATGATAAAACAAATATCTTAGTAAAATTAATACAGTGGTAGAGTCAGGTTCAATTGAAATAAGGAGAAAGTACAGGCAAGGAGGCCATTTTCAGTCTTATTTATGATATTCCGATATTAATTTACATGGGCCTAACTAGAATGGAAGCAGGAAGAGCAGTGATATTTATAAAGGAGTGATGTTCACAAAAATAAAGACTACATGACTGGCCTTGGTAGATGAGTAGATTTGAAGGGTAAAGAAGAGGAAGAAGCTAGAGCTGAAACAATCACCAAGTTCAGAGAGGTGAACGGATGGTGTCGTTCTGAGACCAAGCACTCTGTGGTCCAAGCAGGGTGTGACTCGCTCAGGATCACACAATAGTGAAAAGCTGGAGCCAGAGCCAGATTGCCTGCTTTTCCCTCACTAGATAACCCCAAAGTTTTAAACCTGGCAAACAGAAATAGTTCTGCCAGCAGAAATGGGTGCATATGGAGGGATAGCAAGCTTACCATTGGGTAGAGGAGGTGGAGAGTTTTAGTTTTATATATGTGGATTTTAAATAAATTCAAGTGGAAATACCTGGGAGGTAGGCAAAACTTCAGGATTGGAAATGATTCTGTCTCTTACCAGTTTGTGATCTTGGGCAAGACAACCTCTCTGAGCCTGTTTTCCCACTTGCAAAATAGGGATACTGTTAGTTATTTAACGGCTGTAATTAATTAACTTGCTAATTAATTAATGCTAGTAAAGAGCTTGGAACAGGCTCTGGTATAAGGTGTTTGTATTTATCTATTTTTTTGTTTGTTTTTATTAACTCTCACCCAAGGATATTCTTCTTTCCATTGATTTTTAGAGAGAGTGGAAGGGAGGGGGAGGGGAAAAGAGAGGGAAGAGAGAGAGAAACATCCATGGTGAGAGAGACACCAGGGATGAAACCTGCAACCCAGGTACATGAGCTTGACCGAATCCTTGACCCTCTGGCAAATGTTATTTAATTATTTGTTAAACAAAGTAGGTAAGATACAATGTAAAGAAGAAGATTGGCTTTCCAGAGAGGTAAGAAAAAGAAGAAGTGGGGAAAACTAGAGGAAAATTTGAGATGATTGATAGAAGGTCTGTCATCTAAGTCAAGGGAGGAATCTTATGAAGGTGAAAACAAAATCAAACGACAAAAAGATACACAGAAAGAGGAAGGCCAAGAGAGGCACAAAGTGGGGGAGAAGGAGGCCTTTGAAATATGCTTTGGAGAGAATGACAATGAGGGGGATTGGAGTCATTTTTAATCATCAGAGAAATGACCGCATGGAGGGTAGTAATCCTGGCCTAAACTCCATAGTTCAGTAGAATAAAGCATGAGCTGATGTAAGATGGGAGATTTTATGACTCCCCCTTCTCTTTTTCTCTCTCTCTGTGTGTTTCCTTGATTGAAAGTTCTCAGAATTTGTGGTGCTCTCATTACATTTTTGTGTGTTTGTATGAAAATCTGTACATTTTCAGTGTGTATAGAAATGTATATTACAAACATCCAGAAATCCAGAGAAGCCCATCTACAAGGCTGACTTACTACACAGTGAACTAAAAACTCTGGTTTAAAATTTTTCCTCTGAATCATCTGTTTGTTCCCAGTTTGAAGAAGTACTCATAGAATTGTTGTATTAGTGTTTTTCTACCTGAATGTTTGCTTATGGAGGAGGGGGGCAGAATTTGCCACCCCAAAATATGCCTTTTGGAATACTGATTATTATAAGCTGGTTATTTTTAGGGAAGAAAAAGCTCAGGGAAAACCTTTGACCTTCCCCCAATTGCTTAAAAGAACTTAGCTGGAAAACTGCTTCCAAAAGGGAGATATCATCATAGATAACTAAGGTTTAATATGAACTTAGTGTGACAGGGTGGAACCTAGCAAGTTCTTGACCAAAGTACTCTCTGGGTTCCGTTGTTAAAGATGGCCCAGCAAACATTTGTTTACCAAACATTTGATTTTCCAGCTCATATAAATTTGCCTTTCTGACCTTTGAAATTCCAAACCACAACCTCCTTCTCCTTAGCTCAAGATGGTATACGTCATATAAGCCTTAACTGCCCCATCTCTCCTCCAGGCCTATATTCTTGTGGAAACCCCATATATACATATGTAATGAATTTGGTTATTTTTCTCCTATTAATCTGTCTCACATTGATTTGATTATTGGTCTAGCCAGAAGAACTTAAAAGGGAAGAAGGAAAATTATTTTTCCTCCCCTCCACTTATAAATCTCAGTGCAGTAAAAAATACTTAGGGGAATTTAGAAAGTTCTAAATCGTTATGTGTTTGTATGGAAATCTGTATATTTTCACTGTGTATGGAAGTGTATATCATAAACACTCAGAAATTCAGAGAAGCCCATTTAAAAAGCTGACTTACTACGCAGTGAACTGAAAATTAATTGGATCTCTTTTCATGTCCAGGTAACATTAGACTGAACTTTGTCTTATATTCTTAAAGGCATTGATATTCAGAAGCAAAAGTTACCTAACCAGCTCTGTAGTGTGGCTAAACTACCTGAGGCAGCCAAAACAGAGACAGGAATGGGGGGAGGAGGGATGGTGACAGGGAATTCAGTGCTCAGGCATTTAAGCATTAGGTTGTAAACTGCAAACTAGCACTGTCCAATCGTAATATAATATGTATGACCCCATAAGTGAGCTACAGATGAAATTTTAAATATACTTTAATGCAAGCCACATTTTAAAGATGGGAAAACAAACAGGTGAAATTAATTTTAATAATATATTTTATTTGCCTAATATATGAAAGGTATGATTTTTAACATGTGACCAACATGAAAATCATTAACAGGGATATTTTGCATTAAATTTTAAAAACCGTCTTCAAACATATTTTACTCCTTCAGCACACCTTAATGCAGACTAACCACCACTTTGGTCAATAACCACATGTGCCTAGTGGCTAGCACGCTGGACAATAGGGCAGTTTCGAACCAAAAATATCTTGCTTTAGTGTTTTATTTTAGGGCAAGTTGACAGGTAGAGGCTATACAGAGTGCTCTAGTACAGCAAACCTTACACCAACCAGTAACTTGAAATAAACATGGACTTTCCCACTCCACTGAGCATCGGGACTTTCTGACGTTTCTTGAGTTTGGGGCTGGGCTTCCTCCTGGACTTCTCAGTCGGAAACTGGAATAAACTGGGCTGCAGCATATTCTGGAATCACAGGAAAACTACGTGCCGTGTTTCCCCAAGAAAAGCATGTAAACCCACGGTGTGTGCGGTATATGATGTTTATTCCTTGGATGGGTTATTAATATTTATTTAAGGAGCCCCAGGAAGCATGATGAACATATCCTTACAAAAGCTGTTTTGTATTCAGAAGTGTCCCCTGACTCATTGTGGTGTTGTTTGTTTATTTATAACCCGGGCATGGGGTGACCTCTTAATAAAGCCTCGCTTCAAGAATTCCCAACTTGGCCAACTCAGTGGGGCGGGAGGGCGGAAGGTGCGGGTTCCCGCTCTTGCCCACACGCCTGGCAGCTTCGCAGCCCCGGGCAGATGGGGTTTCCGGCCTCGCTCAGTGGTCGCCGGGTCATCCGCCTCGCTCCCTTCTGCTTGAGGTCAGGGCTCGGGAGGAGCGCGCCGTCGGTCGCAGCATCCGGAGGGCCGTCCGCGGCGCGTCCACACCCTCCTCGCCGCGTCCTGCCCGGCTGAGCACCGGTGGCTGGGCTCGCCGCCGCCGCCGCCCGGAGGTTGGGCCCTCCCCCGGGTTAGCTCTGCGCCGAAGGTGGAAATGCGGAAGTTTCCAGCCTCCACGGACAGATGAGGCTGGCGTCTCGCTCGGCATGCGCGCCGAGGGCTGTGCGGCGCCCCGCGTCCCCGCCGTCTGCACCCCTCGAGCCTAAAGGCCGACCCGGGCGCGCGCCATGGCCACGCTGCCGCGCGCAGAGCGCCGCGCGTTCGTGCTCAAGATCAACAGGTAAGATACGCCCCGCGCCCCGCGCCCCGCGGCCTCACCCGCACCCGCCCAGCCGGCGGCGCCGGGACAGCTCCTGGGGCCGCTGCCACCGAGTCCCTCCCCGGGCGTCCGCAGCGGGGCGCGCCTGAGACCGCGGAGCGCCGGTCCCCTGGCCGCGGTCGCCTGAGCGCGCACTGGCCCGCGCATCGGGCTCTGCCAGCTCCTTTCCAAGAATCCTACCCCTCGCGCTTGTCCTCAGCCACCTGCGTCCCCGCTCAGAGCAGCCCCGGCCGCTTCCCGCCCGCCCGCCCGCTGCGCCGCCCCCGCGGGCATCTGACAGGTGGCGGGCCTGGCGGTGTGAAGGGCGCACGGTTAGCAAGCCCAGGGATTTCTCACCAACTGCGCCTTACTTAGACGCTGCTCTGAAAGGGGCAAGGGAAGAAGTAGCTGAAATGAGAGTTTTGCTCTGAGGCAGCTGCTTCAAGACTTCACTTGTCCTGAGTGGGACTCTTTCCTCTCTTTTATTTTTACAGAAAAAAATTTGGCTCCTGCTGACATAGCTATTTTTATTCCCTGGTCCAAAGGAGTCACGAAGTGGAAAAAGTGATTAAAAAAAAATTCTCCATTTAAATAAACAAAAGGAATGGCCTGTGGCTGACGTTTTTACATTTATAGCGCTCCAGCAAAGAATTGAGGACATGGATCCAACTTGCCATCCAATTCATAGTCACTGTTATACTGCTCCAAGTTCTCACCAGAGGTGCTTGAACCACTGAAAACTGCTGACAAGTGTTTGGAGACATTTTTGTCTTGTCTTGAGAAATCTAGACTCTCTGGTTAAAAGATAATATGAAACTCGTCCAGAAGGTCAACTTATTATTCTACTGCTCTCACTGCTCTAGGATTTGTTAGTCTTTTAGCTGAGCCTTTGAAAGGTTGGTTTCATAGGAAATTTATGGGCTGCTAGTGTCTGAAGAGGTTTGAAAGAAGGAACTAGAAGTTCAGAATAAAGGAGGCAGTAAGGACTTCCAGAGGGCATATTGAACTTTATAGGCAATTTTATTTCTACCTATATTGTAGCTGTGAGCAAACCATTTCTCTTACCTATTCCTTCATCTTTAAAATTATTTTAATTATTAGTGTGTACTGTATATTGATGTTGGAGGTTAAAAGGTATAAGGCACATCAGCGATCTCCCTATGGGGATTCCCCCCCCCCCCCGCATTATGTTTCACAGGAGGGGCAATTCATTTGGGGATTATGGGGGTCAAAATGAAGTTACTGATGGATGTACTAATTGTCATAGCTGCTATTCCTCTAACCTTGTAACTTTTATGTCAGGAAGTGTGATTCAGGCAGAAAAAGACTGTGGGTTGGATGAATTAATTAAAAAAATCATTTCAATAGCAGCATTGGTAAATTGTTCTGTATTCTGATCAGTGTTAATCTAGAGAGAGCAGCAGGCCCTAAACTAATCCTGTAGGCAGTCTTGAAAACAGCAGTGAAATTGGTGTGGCCTGGCTGGAATCAGATCTGCTTGCAGGTGCTCTTACAAGCTAACTACGTGACCATAGATATGTTATTTAACCTCTCTAAACTTTGTTTTTGATATTTCAAATGATCATAGTACTTATCTTTTATTACTGTTGGGAAGATTAAGTGAAATAGTATATACAGAGTGCTTGTTGTGCCTGGTTCAGAATGAATGTTAGTTATCCTCATCAGCATCACTATCAACTTCATCATTGTGATCATCATCTCTATTATCACTTCTTTGAGACCCGAAGAAAGAAAGGTAGGAAGAAAAGCTGACATTGGAGAACTTTCCACACAGAGACCAGTTTGGATTGGGTATGGAGATGCCAGTGTCTGGTTGGAGCTGCCTTGGGGGGGATGTTCTCCCTCATATACTCTCTATCTCTGTGCTGAGAAGATCAGACACACCCAGTGGAATAGGATGCAATCTGACCAAAAAGAGACCCACTGAAGTTAAATAAAATATAAAAGTTTCCCTAATCCTCAGGCAAGAATAAAGACTGAGTGATTCTATTTTGGGGGTTCTTTTTCCCTTTTGAAACATTTTGTGTATGAGGTTGAAGAGCTGTGCTAAGGAGGTTGGCATAAATTATTGTTTAAAGGAGTGGATTAATAAGGACATATCTTGTATTGATAGAATATTATATATTAAAATATTAAAATTCACCATTTATTGATCACATACTATGTCCCAGATACTGTATTACATTTTTAATGGGTTATATCATTAAATCCTTACAAAAATCTTATAAGATTCACACGAAGTCTCAGATAGAATAGTAAAATGAAGATGTAGTTGCATAAGGCCAGGCAATTTTTTTCAAGGCCACACAAGCAGAAGTGATAGAGCTAAGATTATAAACTGCCCCCCAAACTGCTCTTAATTGGCCACGAGCTATTTTGATCCATGTATCTTAAGAATTTCCTTTAAAAGCAGGAGGGAATTATTATTATTTTTTAAAATTATTTCAGTAGCAGCATTGGCAAATTGTTCTGTATTCTGGTCAGTGTTTAATATCTAAACAAACTAACAATGTGATATTTTGCAATTTTACGGCTGAAAAAGGAAATGTTTTCCCTTGCATGCCTACGTATTATTTTTTTAAACAGATCAACTTACAAAAGTAAGACAGTGTTAAGATATGGCCATCAGTACACTCAACATGGGTTCATGTATTCTCACCTTTCTACTCAGAATAATACAAACTATCCCCTAAAAATGTTTATGGGGTAAAATTAGTATGCTTCCTATTGAGGAAATGTTGAAATCTCATGTATTAAATTTTTATTTGTAAAGAGCCTAGTTCTGCCCACACCAACCTCAAAAAAGAGTGAGCAGACTTATCTCACAGTAGGAAAAGAATGTCCCCACAGTTCTCAAGTTCTGTGGCTTTTTGCAAGCAGTATTGCCCAGTAGAGGGGGGGCCAGAGTGAAGGAGGAACCTGGGGATGCCCATCAGTGCCCATTCCCCCACAGTTGCCCTGGCGCTCTCATGCTCTTATAGAGCCTACATTTTCATGTGTTGAAAATCATCATGTAAGAGTTCTGTTTTGTAAGTAATTGTATGACTTGTTACATTTAACCATTTCTGTAGAACCCACGGCTCAGGGAGATATAAGAGAAAAAATCCACCATTGACTTTTTCTGAGCTGGAAGAACACAATTTAATTTTTCACAAGTATTATATACTTGTCCTTACTTCAGTTTAATTGATACTGACTTCCTGTGCCCAAAGACTAGATCTGAATTAGGCCATTCATAATAATGTTTGCATTTGGGATTTCAGGCACTGCTGCATTAAATGTCATAATACAATTTTTTGTGTGAGCACCAAGACTTATCAATATCTTTATTTATTACTGGCATTTAGTGCTTTCATAGATTATAAAAATATTACTTATATTCTGAAAATTCATTAAACAAAGTCTTTTGTTTCTTTCAAGCACAGAATAGATGTAGAACTTGATCAAATATTAAAAATAAAATAAGAAACTTGGATAAAGAGAACAAAAGTGCAAAATGCAGAGAAAACATTAATGACCCTTTTGGATATTCAGGATTGAAAGAATAAATGATAATGGCTTATGCTTATATAATGGTTACTTTATGGCAGGTACTGGTCTAAGTATTAACATATTATAACTCATTTACCCCTTATAAAGTAGGAACAATATTGCCTTCATTTTACAGGTGAAGAAACTGAGCACAGAGAAATTATGAAAATTGTCCAAAGTCACAAACAGCTCATTAGAAGCAGAATTCAAATGCAGACAGCCTTGCTCCAGAATCCTCCCCCTTAACCACTATACCATGCTGCCATCTAATTTTATATTAAAAAATTGACACTGATTGAGTATTTACTATGTGCCAAGAACTTTATATATCTTTATCTCATCAGTGTAAAAAAGGAACAAAATATTAAGTGTAATATTAGTGAGTGGTTTATAGAAGATCAAAACAAGGAGCTAAGAAAACAGATTGCATTAAAAAACAGTTTCAATAATTTTGAGCATAAGAAGCAGAACAAGAAGGTGTAGAGATCTTCCTGAGAAAAATTTGCTACTTTTGTCTGCAAAGATGATGCAAGCATAGCATGATATATGTATTCATATGGATAATGTATATCTGCAGTGTAACAGTGCTGTTCTTTTAAAAATATATTTTTATTGATTTCAGAGAGAAACGGAGAGGGAGAGAGTGATAGAAACATCAATCTGAGAGAATCATTGGTTAGCTGCCTCCTCCATTTCCCCCACTGGGGATCGAGCCCACAACTTGGGCACATACCCTGACTGACCAGGAATTGAACCTCCTGGTTCATAGGTCGATACTCAACCACCGAGCGACGTTGGCTAGACACAGTGCTGACCTTTAGTAGTGATGGCACAGGGGGGTGTTGGTGTTTTCAGGAATTACTTCATTTGTCTGATGTGTTCAAGACCAAAGACCAATAGTAGAGGCTTCAGGCAACTGAACTCACAATTTCGGCCTTTCACGTTCAGAATCATTTTCTCTCAGATTCTTGGGAAAGCCACTTGAACTCTAGGCATCTTGTGCAATTGAAAAACAAACAAACAAATAACACCTCCACGGTGAAATTTTGAGCTCTGGCAATTCACATGTATGTGTGAAACTAACGTTTACTTCTACATGGAAGAGAAGATAAAATTACATAATGTGATAGTGCTCAGTGGACTAGATCTCCCATGTCAATCCTCACGCAGAGCTAGTGATGGAATGGGATGATGTTTCCATTGTTTTTAATCGGGACCTTGAGAAGGCAGGCGTGTGACAATATTCGGACTTCTTGCTGGAGAAGGCTAGGAAACAGGAGCTCTTCGTTCATTGTAGTGGCCAACAACTGCATGCTTCTTCACATCTTGGTCAATGATAAAGGATTAAAGCAACAGGAATGTGCTGTCTCTATCCCAGAAATGTTCAATCTAATTTATTACCAGTCAGCAGCCATTAAGGTTCTCCAGGCACTAGGAAAACACAACAGAGTTTATACAGTGTAGTCCCTGTGCATCTGGAGTTTGCAAAATAGTGGTACAGTTTTCTGTATTGACAGTTTAGGGGCACACAGAATAAAAACAGGTTGAAATCTCTGCTAGTATATCTGAAGGCATCCGTATGCAGGGGGTTGGTGAAATCAAACAAATGGTAAAGTTAGCATATGGTATAAGACCGTTACATTGTGTCCCGCTGTATTCAGCTCAAATGCAGGATCAGAAAAACAGAAATGGTAGTGGCAGAACCAGAGCTTCTCCTGTCCTTTATTCTTTTCATTCATGTTCATCACTAGAAATAGAGAAGTATAGTAAGCAAACAGTTCTACCACAACTGTTAACATTTGGATGTGTATCTTTCCATTTTTACAAGATTATAAGATGTGTATCCTTCCACTTTTAAAAGATTTGTTTTTTATTTTAAAATATTAATAACTCTCCATGTCAATCCATGTAGATCTACATTATAATTTACATAGGTTGTATAAAATTGCCTTTATTGAATATGCAATGATTTATTGAATTAATTCTCTACTATTGGGCCTTAAGATAGTTTCCAATTTTTCATTATAATGTATGGCGCTTAACGGAAGTCTTTTACATGTGTCATGTATTAGTGAAAATACTTCCTCAAAAATGTCTAGGAGTGGAATTGCTTGATCACAAGAGAGAAACATTTTTCAGGCTTTTGCCACACATGGCCAACGTGTCTCCCAGAAGTTATCTCTATTTACACTCTCATCAGTAGCCATCAGTGTGATAATTTCCCTACATTCT
This sequence comes from Antrozous pallidus, assembly GCA_027563665.1. NCBI lineage: Eukaryota > Metazoa > Chordata > Mammalia > Chiroptera > Vespertilionidae > Antrozous > Antrozous pallidus. The sequence continues at coordinate 38,696,746 of CM050522.1, read as the reverse complement.
CAGCCTGCTGAGTTTTATCATTTTTTTAAATCTTTATTCTGACGTTTCAACCCCCTCTCCTTAATGTGTCTGACCTCTTCCTGTTTAACTTCTCTTCCAGGTCCCTGCATGACCTCTGAAGTCATTCATTGGGGATTAAAATAGTCATGCATTTCTCCCTTTTCCTTTGCCTTATATATAGCTGAAAATGGTGGTAACCTCTGCCTCTCACTTTGTCTCTCTCCATTGAATAAGTGGGTTAATGATAATGGTAGATTGTTCTAGCAGCTTAGTTCTTTTTTAAGGAACTAAGAGAACACCACAGAGGTTCAAAAACAAAATTCTGTCTTAGGCTCTAGTTGTCACACTTTCTCTTGCTTTTTACTTTACAATATAGTCCAATCTACCCTTCTTTGCATGAACTTTAGCCCTTTTAAATGCAATGGCAAATAGGAAGTCAGATTATCTATCTATTCTATATAATAAAAGGCTAATATGCAAATTGTCCCCATGGGTTGGAGTTTGACTGACTGGGAGTTAGACGTACATTGTCCACCAGGGGGCGGCACAGGACATGGTGGGCGTCGGCAATGCAGGGTTGGCAGTGGACACGCTGCCAGTGCTGATGGGCTCTGATGAGAGCAGGACTGCAGCAGGATGGTGGAGCAGGTGAGTGGGTGGTACCAGGCCCAAGGTGGATACAAGTGGGGGTCACCAGCGACCCTGATTGCTGGCCAGGCCTAGGGACCCTACCATGAACGAATTTTGTGCACTGGCCTCTAGTTACAAAATAAGATTTCAGGTAGCATAACTCACTGTTTGTGTTTTTCCTTGAATCAGAGTATAGGGAGATGGACTTACTTCACATTTCTTTGAGTTCCTCTTCCCCTGGGATTGGCTTTGGGGTTAACACAACATGTTAGTATCAGTCTTCTCAGAAATCTCAAAGGCTTCATGAAGTTTTCCTAGCATTTCCATCATACAATGTTTAAAATTCATTGTTTTTCCCTTTGAAAGACCAAAAGTAAAAATAGCAGACAGATTACCTAATGATATTCTGGCTAGGCTGAAATAGGTTAAGAAAGGCAGAACTGTGAAATAACTGACCCTTCTACTTTCTCCCATCTCTTGACTTTCTAGCAGATGGATGAGTGTAGGCTTGTAAATCCTAGGCTGGTTAGTTTGATAGTTTGTTCATTCATTCATTCATTCATTCACTCCAGCTAGTGAGGGTTACATTCTAAGTATGATTTGTATGATTTCTGGAATAAGCCAGTATTCAAGAAAGCCAGTTAAATTAGGTAATACCAGTTTGAATTAAAGATAAGATGGGACTCTAAAATAACAAAGCTGTATTTTACATGCCTCTTTAAGTAAAAGTTTTGAAATCAATTGGAAAGAAGAGTTCCAAAAGTGACTTCAGGAAGGCAGCTCTGTCAGAATAAACTGGCACTTCTTGTGTGGAATTATAGAGAACAACAGTTATTTAGATGTGTACATTCTGGGAATGTTTTCCAATCACTCTTTGCATTATAGTCACATTACTCATTTCCTGGAATGGCCAGGAAATTCTTAAAAAAAAAAAAAAACACACATTATTTTCTCCATCAGATAAATGTGTCCATAATTTTCATCTGGCCTGAAATAAGCATTTGAGTTGATAACATGTTTATTTTTAAGTAATATGGTTTTAAGTTTATTTAAAATAAATAAAACAATACAGATTTTATCTTATTGCCAGAACATTTGAGTGAGGAAAGCATGGGATTAGCAAAAGAGAGTATGATATTTGCTCAAAAGTCTTTATGTTGTTATTTTGGCCTTGGTATGACTGACTGGGAAGCTTGGTTTTCCTCTGTTCAGGCAGATATGGTGCATCTGCCGCCCCATACCTCCAATTAGGCAAACTGGGGAGAATGCCCATAAGGAGAAATGCTTTCCCCCAGTTTCTACTTCCCCTGGCTGCCACACAGGGCAATCCTCAGCACACAGCCAACATGTTCTTTGGTAGTACTATTAGAGTTCTCTGTACTCAGCTTTCTGCTGTGGACTGAGACCACTCAGGAGAAAGTATGCTCTCATCAAAGTTACCTACCTGGGACTCAGGGTTCATTAAGGAGACAAACTAGAGTTGCTTAAGGGGTGCTAGTCCTCATGCAGTAATTTAAACTACAATGACAGTCCACTTTCCTTTATGTTAGTGGAAAAAGTCAGGTTCAAGGTCCACTAAAATGCACTTTATTCTACTATTTAACCTAAACGTTGTTTCAAGGCAACGGTGACCCTCTCTTCTCTGTGGGAACAAGATTGGCATGTAGCAGGTTCATTTCCAGTCAAGGGCACATACCTGGACTGCATGTTCCCCACTCCAGTTGGGACATATGGGGAGTCAACCAGTTGAGGTGGCTTTTTCACATCAATATTTCTCTCCCTCTCTCCTCTCTTCCCATCCCCTCACCCTTCCACTAAAATCAGTGAAAAAAATATCCTCTAGGTAGGATTATATCTCTTCTCCCCTATCCCCCCAAAAGGTTGTCATCTCACTGAGGACAGTTTGGCTGGTTTGCTTCACCTCCTAGTATTTTACCCTTTCATTCTGACCCACTGTCTGTTTTCATAGTATCTTTTTAGGAGGAGTAGCCAGCTTATCTATTGTATTTTGTTGCCTATCCAATAATTTCATTCAACTCAGCAGTAACTTTTTTGATTGCCTATGGCTTTCTCTAGGCATTACGAGAAGCAAACAAACAAAACCATAAACAAACCAGTATATGCCCTCAGAATTCAGCAGGGGTAAGCAAGTTAACATAAATGGAAAAGATTGAGAACACAGGAGATGGTGTTTCTGGCTGGGTAAGGGTTAATAACAGGAATGTTGACAGAACTCAGAGGGGAAGACATTGCAGCAGCCCTGGAGGGTGAGGAGGTGAGACTTCAGCCAGGTCCTGAAGGACAAGGAGGTGAGTGTCAGAAACAGAACTAATGGGAAGAATAACTATTAGTGAGCAGATGGATTGGAGGGGGGTGAATAAGAGGATAAGGAGTGAGCTTCAGTCATTTCAATGTGAGATGATGAGGTCTGGGATTAGGCTGGGGTAAAGAGAATGGAAAGAAAGGGGACTGTGTCTACAGATACTTCTATGGGAATCAGCTGGATTGGACAAGCAACTAAATATTTATTCATGTGCTCATTTCATGAATATTGAGGGCAATGTTCTAAGTGCAGAGGATAGAGCTGTAAGACAGACAAGGTTATTTTTCTAAAGGAAATATTTTTCCAGTGGGAACACAATAAAGAAATAAATAAGGAAATATCAGATACAGTAAATGCTATGCAGAGAATGTAAAAGGGCCTAAAGGGGCTGTGTGGATACCTTAGAGAGAATGGCGAAGGAAGGCATTCCTGAGGAGAGAACTCTGGCCAAGACAGGCAGGGGAATTAGTAAGTGCTGGTGCTGCTGGGAAACGTCTGGTGTGTGGGAAGAAAAGAAAGAGCCAATGAGTGTGTCTGCAGTAGAGTGAATGAGGGATAGAAGGGGTAGAGGTGAAGAGAAAACTAGGCAGAAACCAAACCACAAAAAGGCTGTGTAAATCATGGGGAAAGTTGAAAAGTTCTTCTAAGTGCAATGGGAAGGTTTGTTCTTCTAAGTGTAGTAGGAAGGTTTTGGAGCAGAGGTGTGGTGTAATTGACTTTTGTGCTTAAACGCTCTCTCTGGTTACCATGTGAGAAACAAAGAGTAGAAGTAAGGAGAGCATCTGGGAAGCGGTGCAGGGTCCTGGGGAAAGGTTATGGCTGCAGGACCTCACCTGAGAACAGAGGGAGAAAAGTAGTCAGCTCTAAGTGTATTTTAGAGATGGGGCTGAGGTAAGAGACAGTGAGAGAAAAAGAGAAATCAAGATGTCCCCAATGATGGAGTGATGGGTGGATCTGATGCTCTTAACAGAGATTGAAAAGACTGGAGGGTGAGCTTTTGAGTGAATCAAGAACATAATTGGGGACTTATTAAGTCTAAGATACATGTTAGAAATTCAAATGGGGTTATCAGCTACGTAGTTTTGTTTAGGAATTTGAGACTCAGGGGCGAGTTCATAGCTGAATATTTAAATTTGCAAGTCATTATCATCTGAATTTTTTAAATAAGGAAGGAAAAGAAAATGTTGAAAAACTTACCTTGATACATTTTTAACAGCCACCTCCCTCTCTCTCTCTCTCTCTCTCTCTCTCTCTCTATATATATATATATATATATAATGATATTTTAATTTAAAATGAATATGTGTACATCTCACTATAGAGGTAATACATAAGGAGAGAACCATAGGACATATGCCCACATATTTATAAGTGTTATACTTGGGTAATAGTAATAATTTAGGTATACACTAGTATTTCTAAATATATGTGACGTATATGTATGTGTGTAGTTTTCCAAATTTTCTTCAAAGACTGTCTTTGTAACAAACTAATATTTATAAAAGAGGTAACACCAAAATTGCCATTCTGAGGACATTGGATAAAGAAGGTGCCAATGAGAAATTGTGAAAATTAGGGATTAGAGTTAGTTTTGGGAGGATATATTTTTAAAAAAATATATTTTATTGATTTTTCACAGAGAGGAAAGGAGAGGGATAGAAAGTCAGAAACATCGATGGGAGAGAACATCGATCAGCTGCCTCTTGCACACCTCCAACTGGAGATGTGCCCGCAGCCAAGGTACATGCTCTTGACCGGAATCGAACCTGGGACCTTTCAGTCCGCAGGCCAACGCTCTATCCACTGAGCCAAACCGGTTTGGCGGGAGGATAATTTTGTACTTCTCTTATAGAGTTTTTATTTAAGAGAATATAGTAGACTGCACATTTACATATATTTGTTGTTCCTCTTTGAGAGTGGATTTTACTTCAACTTGTTGAAGGTGATGTGGTCACTTCAAGGTGAAGCTTTACGATCCAGCCTGACCTTTGTCATGTCACCTTTCGCCTATTCTACACAACCAGCAGTGCTCCAGACAGAGGCTGATCTGTCAGCCTGCCTTCTCGAGTGGCTTGTTTTCGAAAACCACTAAGGCATTGGGATTATTTGTTGACACAGCATCACTGAGTCTACCCTAACTAATATAGATGAGCATGAAATAGGCAATGTTTTCATTGGGCAGCTTGAGATATAGGCTGAGGGCTTGAATCAAATTGGAAAATAGATATTAATTAGGGAGCCATCAGTGAATTTGGCGTGGGAATGAAGAATGGATACATTTCCTAAGTGGGAAAGTATAGCGGAAGAGAAAAGGAATGGGCGTAGGTGAAGAGTCATGATCAGTTGGTACAAGAAGAAAGAGCTACAAAAAGAAGGATTTGGCCAAGAGATGGCTGACTAAGGTAGTATTAGAGAAGGAAGCTAACAAGGCAGTTGAAAAGGTCAGATGCCAAATTATGAGGACAAATAAAGAGCCATTGGATTTGCCTTGACGGGGGTCAGTGTGAACCTCTGAAACAGCAGTTTTTGTGACGTGGGGAAGGAAGTCAGATTTCACAGGGTTGCAGAGGGAGTCAACTCAGAGGAAATGGAGGAAGCTGCTAGAGGACACTCCTTTAAAAAGTTTGGACGAGGCAGAAGAGAAGTGGGACAGCGGTAACCAGGAGGTTCTGACAGAATTTGACTTATACACAGATATAATATGCGATGCTGGACACAGTATGCTCTGATCTTAGAGAAAGGCCTGTTTATTATTCTCATAAAATAAGTTTTACATGTGGACAAAGGTAATCAGAATGACTGAGACTGTTTAATGTATAACACCTGTTGCTTTGCATTAGCATTAAGACTCCCTAACACTAAGTAAAATACCCTATCTAGATCTTTTCTTCCTGGGATACTTGGACTCTCTCTTGCAATGTTATCTTTAAGAACATGATAATCCTTTCTGTTTTATTATCTGAACATCTATCTCCGTAAGTTTAAAGTACAAAAAATCTATAGGAAAGTACCAATATTTTGCTCTTTACCGAACTACCTATTGTGGGTTGATTTGTGTCCCTCCAAAAGATTCCTAAGCCCTGGTACCTGCGAATATCATCTTACTTTGGAGATAGGGTTTTGCCGATGTAACTAAAGTAAAATGAGATCATACTGAATGAGGGTGGGCCCTTAATGTCCATATGAGAAGAGGCACAGAGACACTCAGAGAAGAGACCAGTGAAGAAGGAGACTGTGGTTGATGTACCACGACAAGCCAGGGAACACCACAGCCCACCAAGAACCACCAGAAGGAGGAAGATGCAAGGAAAGATTCTTTGCTAGGGGCTTCGGAGGAAGCAAGGCACTGCAGCCACAGTTTAGTGACTTGTTATTCCTCCTGATTCTGTGGCAATTAGGGTTGGGCTCACTGAGATAGTTCCGTGGTCTTGCTGTGTGGGGCCATTCATGTAGCTGCAATTACCTGGTGGCTTGACTAAAGCTGGAGAGGCTAAGATGGCCTCACTCACCATATCCCAGCCTTGGTGTTGGCTGTCCCTCTTCATGTGGTCTCTTGTCCTTCAGTAGTGTAGCTTGGTATTCCTTACATGTGTAGGCAACTTTCTAAGGGGAATGAAGGTGGAAGCTACAAGGCTGCATGAGGCTTAGTCTAGAACTCATACAACATAACTGCTACCGCATTCATTAGTCAAAGCAAGTCACAAGGCAGCCCAGCTTCACAGGATAGGGAGGTAGCCTCAGGCTCTTGATGGGAGGAGCTGCAAAATATCGGGCCATTTTAATTGGTTACAACACCCAACAGAGAAAGTAATCACATCCCTTTCAAACTTCACATATTTAAGCAGAAGGTCTTGTCATTCCTAGCTAAAGTCAAAATACCCGTTTTACTGGCAGAGAAACTAAGAACAGATAACACTGACTTCTTCAAAGTTACCAGTGAGTCATACTTTGTGAGAGACTGTTTTTTGGCCCACAGAAGACAGCTATCTGTCGGGAAGAGCTAAACACAGACCTGCCTGGAGGCAGGTGAATGATCATAATAACTCCTTGGGTTTCTCTTAAATCCCATAATTACATTGATGGAGCCCAGATTGCAGAGCCGTGCAGTCCAGAGGCGAAGCAGCAGTTTGAGAAGGTCAGGGAGAGAAAGTGCGTGAAAATTGCTGTCTGTCACTCACAGGAGCAGGATTTCAGGCTAGATTCAATGACTAGGAAAAAAGCCAGTGAGCTTTTTATCAAGAGTTACCAAATAGGCTTAGAAATTCAGTGACTGCTGTGGTCCAGTGTACGTTTGGGCTGGGAAGAATTAGAGTGAGTAGAAGAAGAGAGGAGGAGAGAGGCAGAGACACCAACCTACCAGTAAGATATGTACTATGGGCTGTCTTAGAAGGATCACCTTTGGATCCATCAGGATGGCTTTTAGCTGCTGCGAGGAACAGACCATTTTGTAAACAGTGGCATAAATAAAGTAGGGGCTTATTTATTTTCTTAGATAACAAGAATTCTAGTGGTTGGCCATCCAGGCTTGGTATGATAGCCCAGGATGCCACTGGAGACCCAGATACCTTGTGTCTTTGATTCTACCATCCTTAGCATTTGGCTCTTATCCACATGGTCACAAGAGGGCTACTGAAACTCTATGCATTGAAGACAGGAGGAAGAGGGAAGGCAAAAGAGACATGGCAGCCAACTTGGCTCCCCTTTAGGAAATTTTCTAGAAACTCACACAATGGCATTTGCTAGAGAGATCTCATTGGTCATATCTGTGTTAACTCTACCTACAAGGGAGGTTGGCAAATGCAGTTTTATTAGACCAGCACATGGTCATCCCCAACAAAACAAGGACTGAGTTAGAAGAAAGGGAAAATGGCTATTGATAGGCAACTAATGGTCTCTGCTGTGATTCCCGACAATTACTATGGATGTGAATTAGTGACAGGACTTCCATTGTGGCATCATGGCACCTCCACCTCATTAATAATTATAGGAGATTCAAGCTCGTCTAATTCCAGGACCCTGGTCTAATGAGGATGGATGTCTGGGCTTATGGGTCCAATATTCATCAAGTAAACTATCTACTGTAATAAGTAATACTCAGATCTCAGTGGATTAACACCCCCCCCCAAAAAAAAATTATTTCATAGTCATATTACAGTCTGATGCATGTCAGGTAGCTCTCCCTCAAGCAGTGACTAAGGGACCCAGGTTGCTTCCACCTTATGGCTGTGCCATCTTGTGAGTTTCAGGTTATTCTGGCGTCACTCAGCTAGTGACCCTGAAGAAGGGAGAGTGAAAGATTGTGTATCCAGTTTTTAAACACTTCAACTCAAAATTGATACACATCACTTCCAGTCACATTCCATCAACGAGGATCGCTTACAAGGTCTATTAATACACAAGGAGGGCTGGGGAATATAGTTCTTGTCTGGCAGCCACTTTACATCGACAACCTTCACTGTGAAAGGGGAGCATGAACCTTTGGGAGTCAGCTAGCCATCAGTGCTACAGGATCCCAGTCCCAAAAGAGGAGCCAATAAACATGTGTCGGCCTGGTGTGCTGTGCTGTTGGCAGACGGGTAATAATCATGTGGTCTAAGTCACGGAGATGGGTGTGGAGGCTACAAAGGAAGCAAAACCCAAATCATATGGCTGAAGCACCTGAGATTTTAGGAGTAGATAGTAAGAATGATTAACCTAGAAAGCAGGGTGGCTTATAGTAGAAAAACCATTTAAAATCACAGTCAAGGACACCAGAAGTGTTGTGTGCAACTCAACACTTTCTGGAAATACCACAGGTGGATAAGAAGCCAAAGTGTTCAGCCATTTTTTTAAGATCAATCAGCTTTAAAATATTATAGGAAAAACCACAAGATTAAGATGTTTTTAAACTGAGTTTGAATAATTAACTTAGAATTAATATTTGGCAGGAAACAAGGTATTTCTGGTGTAAGAGAAAGAAGCATCCTGAAACATTCACTCCCACTTGCGGAGTAATGGTGTCCAGTCAAGCCTCCTCTCCATGACAGGACAGTTTTGATGAGCAGTTGAATCACTTTCCTTTTTGTAACTGCTTCAGTTTGGGTCTGTTTAATCCTCCTGTTTTATTTGCCTTTTAATCATTTTAATAACTTGTGAAATCAGTCAGCCTTCTTCATATTAACAGTTGTAGTGATAATAACAACTCACAAAGCCCTCACTGCAGAGAAAAAACTGTGTAGACATTCAAGTTGGAGTTTGAGGGGGCAAACAAGTCAGATTCCTGTCCCCGTTTCATTCTCAGTTGGAGCGTCTTATGCAAATCCTTTAATTTCTCTTTCTCATCTGTAAACCAGAAATAATACCAACATCACAGAGTCAAATGAAAAATTATCTCTGAGAATGCTACATAAATCCAACAGCACCACACACATATTGAGAAAATAACTATAAAATGGGAACAAGTGCTATATTTCTGCAATTAGTCAATGAGGTGACATGTCATACACCTAGCACAGGGTCTCAATCTTGGTAGATGCTCAGAGAAGTAAAAGTGAAAAAGGACATGGTGAATCCACCTGAAATGAGAGATGGAGAAATGTTAAAACAACAGCAACAAGCAGCCCTAGCCAGTTTGGCTCAGTGGACAGAGTATCTGCCTGCAGACAGAAGGGTACTGGGTTTGATTCTGGTCAAGGGCACATGCACAGGTTGCAGACTTGATCCAATAGGGGGCAGACAATCAATAATATTCTCTCATCCTTGATGTTTCAGTCTTTCTCTCCCTCTCTTTTCCTCTATGAAATCAATAAAAATATTTTAAAAATTTAAAAAACAGCCACCACAACAACATAAAATAAGGTTTTAATTCATTTGCAAAGCCAGGCTCCATGTAGCACACACATACATGCACCCACACACACATGCACACTGCACACACTTAATGGTAAACTTGTAAGGAAGGAGATGTAAAGGCAAAAGGGATATTTGGATTTTAAATTTTCGCATGACTTCATATTTTCTGTTACTGAAAGAGATCACAGACACACTATTACCTTTTCCAAAAAATAACTTTTATGGAAACTTCTTTCAGTTCTGAAAGACTACAGAACAAATTTGGTAAAGCCACTTAGTCAATGCATGCCAGGTGATCTCAGGAATGTGTATATGATAAATGGGAAAGAAATGAAATGCTGAAGAAGTGGAACCATTGAGGAAAATAAGCAATTTATCCTAAAGAATAGCAACTAGAGTTATAGATTGAAGACCTACAGGCATGTTTCCTATGTTTCCTAAAATGAAAAATGGCTTCTTGTTACAAAAGCTATATATGTGAATTACAGAAAGTCAAAAGTGCACATAGCAAAATTTTTTTAATAAAACTTAATTTTGGTTCTTTGACCTAAAGTTATCAGGATGTTCCCCCCAAAAGTATTCACACTTCAATAGCTGATAACTCACTTAATTTTCACTTAAGACTAAGAAATTAGTAAATTTTTATTCCATAGTAAAGGAAGGAGTAGGTAACCATTTTTAAAAGTGTTTTATTTTGTTGAATAGCAGCTGCTGCTCTCAGAGAAGAACAACTCGAGCCTTCCCATCAAGTAGTTGTGATGATTCAGGTTTTCCTTTGCCTCTCCTCCAACACAGCTATCTTGGCTTGCTGCACACAACCTGAAGAACCTCAGAAGAATCATACATTTCATCTCTATGGGTCTCAGTTTCTTTGAGATAGGCTTATTTGCTAACATCATGTGGTCTGTCCTTTTCTAAATCCTTCGCCTACTGGAGCCACTCAATGGGGTGACTGCCAGGCACCAGACTATCCTTGACAAGCAATTTGGGACCTCAGCCTATCACAATGACAGCAAAATTCTGTTTTACTGAGAGGAAGTGGAAAGACCAACTGTATAATTTGTCTTCATTGACAGGGGAAGACTAATACAAATAAGGAGAAACTGAAAAACCAGTGGTATATTTCTTGTCCTGTCAGTAGAAAAGAAATAGACACAATGTAATCACTAATAATTATTTTTAAAAATTCTTGCATTTATTGAGCACTTACTGTATCCTTCAGATGCATTATTTTGTATAAGTCTCATAACAGCCTAAAAGGTTGAGGGTGGTCTTATTGTCTCAAGGGTGTGGATTTGGAAACCGACGCTGAGCAAGGCTATGCTGTTTACCCAAAGATGTGTGAATGCTGGAGCTATGGTGGAAACCAGGTCTAGCTGAGACCAACTCAAGCTCTTAACCACCTGTTATTGCCAACTATAACTGCCTGTATGCCAACTCTCTTTCTGAAATAAGTTTTGTTTTTTTTTATCTTGGCCTTGCCATGGAATTTGTTGAGCTTGCTTTTTCCATATGCCGTAATGTGTTTAGTTTTGCCTCAGACAAGTCAGAGGATTCATTTTCAAGAGAGATGGACCTTGTTCCTTCTAAACACAACCAGAGGTAGCTTTACAGCAGCTGAAAATCCTGTGGTGGTATCTCTTCACAACTCAAATATTATTTTATAGGTTTTTTTTCACGAGAGTGGGCCAAAATGGATTTGATTTTTCTCTGAAATTAGCTAGGACAAAGATGCCTTTTCAAACTAACAATTGTAACTTTCATTTCCCCACCACACTGTCAAAACTAGAAATAATCCACTAACAACACTGCCCAGCTTTATGGGCTTAAGTAACTCAGTGGTACAATGCATGCAACTCGATTTTCAGATGGAGGAGAGAATGGGATATTGGGAGGTGATCTCTCTATGCTTCGGTGTAACATACATTTCCATTCACATCTGGCCCCTTCAAACCACTGTACCTTTCCACCCCTGACTGCTACTGACGTTACGAACCACACTGCAAACCCACCATGAAAAGTCACTGTGGGTGACATCACAGGGTAAAGAAGAGGCTCACCCTGGTGATTACACTTGAGTTCTAGTGCCTACTACCAAAGAAATTAGAGTTTCAGAAACAAACAAGAAAGATATGATTGCCCCCCTGACAGTTTAATATTGATTGGTTGGCACTTTTTTTGAATGTTAAGATTCCCATGGTTCCTCAGTTTGGACAAGTGCTATATCCTGACTGCAAAGCTGTTTTCTTCCCTACAGGGTCACCTGAGGCCTCAGACGGCTCCAGATGAAATGGGGTGCGTTGGGGTTGTTCTATATATTTCATTGTCCAAATCTAGATGACTCTGACACATATGTGTTTCCCACCCCATCCTATGTCAATGAAAGGGACCCTTTGGCCCACAATTGCCCTTTCTTTCCACAGTTCTGTCATCCATTCTTAAAGACAGTCTGTGGTACCTGCTACTCACTATCTTAACTTGATCTTCAATATTAGCTTTCAAAGTTTCTTCACCACAATCTATGAAGGCAATACACTATATTACAATTTAGCCTCCCCCCATCACAAGTGCATGTGGGCACACACACACAGAAATGAAAGTTTCAAGAAACAATAATCAACTTGTATGTTTCCAGTGCACATTGACGTTTTCTATTCTTTTCAGTTCCATTGTATTTTTTTAAATGCTGGTCACAACCCACTAAATTGAGCTTAGATCAAATTTTAATAAGTTACACTCCCCTTTTATACTACAGAGAACTCTCTACTCCTCCTTATTTGTACTTATCACATTTTGAAAAACTAAATTTATATGATTGTTTATTTAATGTCTCCCCACCTACTCCTAGTAGACTGGAAGCTTCAAGAGGGTAAGCTTTGTTCCCCTTTGAATCTTTAGAGCCTAGCATATACCTCACATATAGTAGATGTTTAACAAATATTTATTAGATAATTAATTAATTAATTAATTAATGTGGACAGACTTTCCCAGGTCTGCATAGTTCCTCCCTGGAATTCCATTACACTTCTTAAGTCTAATGTGTGCTCCGCAGCTGTGGAGATTTGAAGCTCAAAATTATTGGAGGTGCTCCCCCCTCATAGCCCCTGATGGCCCCACCGATGTTTTCTTCCATCTGTTGGCCCACCATGACAGATGGGCCAGTGAATTTGGTAGAAGGCTGGTTGCCGCTGACCAAGTTCTTGGAAACAGTTGCCTCCCTCCAAGGGAGCTGATGGAAGGGCAACTTTAATGGCAAAGAAATCTTTGTTTCCAAAGCTTGATAGCTTCTGGAAAAATGAATATTTCCAGTTTAAGTTCTGTTGATAATATTATCATTTATAAATAAGCTAAAATACTTCAAATTCCATTGTCTCAGTGTAAATTGTGTTTAAAAGTTCTTTTATGATCCTCTCTAAATTAAAGGAAAAGAAGAAAAAGAAAACCAAACACGCTATGCAAACTTTGTGTTGAAATCTTAATGCTTCAAGAAAAAGAATCTTGTATTTTGTACATTATCGATTCTAGTAAGCTGGTAGGGTGGAGAGCCTCATTTGAGGTGACCTTTTGTGGAGCAACAACACTAACTATTACATACTGCCTCATTCACTCTTCACCCTGGGTGTGTCCCTCAAACCCCAGAAGGACCCCTCAGTTCTCTTGCTTTGGCTATTTTCCACTCTACTCTCCTTGGCCTGTGCCTTTTTGATGAAACAGATTAACATTGCCCTGTTCTTAGCTTCCAGCATTGAATTATCTATCATCATATGGCCTGACTCAGGTCTAGATTTATTTGGTTAATTTTACATTTTTTTTTCTTTTCAAAGAAGCACTACTTATCTATGTCAAGTGCTCTTTTCCGCCTCCCCCTGCCCCACCCCGCCCCCAATTACACTATCAGAGCCTGAATAAAATTGGGACATAAGTGATATTGCCTGTAGATTCTCCATCTTCCCAGTCCCTTCCTGCATAGCTCCACCCACTTCAGCATGTTCTGAGGTTCTCATCCACACATGGTCTCCAAGGGCTCTATCTGTACTTTCCTGTCTTCTTTTTCCCCAAGCCGCCTTCAAAACCAGCCTTCAGCGGATCCACCTTTCAGCATGAATTGGTTTGTGGTTGTTAAGCATTTAGTGGATTATTGCTCACACAGTTACTTGCATTTTACTGAGACAGTGCTGTTACCGAATATAGGATCGCTGCGTGAGGAAACAAACCTGACTCTGGAAAAGGGAGACTTCCCAGAACCATAATAATCTCATGGATGGGCTCTTGTGGCTTGCTATTGTTACTTCATTCTAGGAGACTGAGTGAGGTGAATGCAAAATTGAATGCAGACTCAGTGGAGGATTGTACTAGAGCAGGGAGAACACACTCTCCCAAGTTGAATCCAATGCACCTTCTCATTTTTCTTCTTTACCCCGCGTATCTTTGTAATTGTCATCGTTACTATAAATACTTCCCTTGGTACCTCACAGGATGGGGTGAAGATGGAGGCAAAGGGCTGCTGGGAAGTTGCCCCAGATCTTGGGCCAATGGCAAGCTTTCAAGACCAGAGATGGTCCTATGGCATGACTTCTGGGGAGAGAACTGCCTTCACCCTAGTATTTGCATCACCGCAGAGTCATCTCTGAGAGCAGACTCTGCAAAGACAAGACACCATCTAAGGCTCAGTCAGCTCAGATTGCAGCCTGTTCCTCCACTAAGGTACATGAAAAAGGGCAGTGACATTCCATTCACTCCCAGTACCAATCTGGCAGCCTCAATAAATTTGCCTTTGAAATTGAATATATCAAACTTTTTTTCTCTATTTCTGGTTGGTTAGAGTGTATCTCATCTGCCACGCCACTTTTGGCCTTTCAAAGATTATCCTATTACTTTTAATTATAGCAGTAAGATAATTCGTTAACATCCAGAAAACTCTGTAAAGTTGCCATTGGCCTAAAGACCTCTCTCTTATTTTAGAAGACAGACTTTGTAAGGAAGAGACATGTCTTGTGACCCTCTGAACTTGTTGACTGTATGTCCCCAACTAAGGACCCTTTAGGTTGCCATTAGGTCCTGGCACAAGCATTTACCAGATCTCGAAGAGCATGTAAGGTTCAAGATGTGAGGTCAAAGAAGGCGTTGGGTTGCTTATTATTAAACTGACAAGAAACAGCCAAGGCTCAGGCACTACTGCTTTCAGTTGGGCAAAAGAGGATATATTAATTGCTTTGTAGAAATTCCTTTCTGCATTCTTTAGGGAGAATTTTTCCATGTGAGCTAAATGGTCAAAATGGGCAGTTTGAGGCTCAATAGCTTTGACATTGTCCCCCGAAGGAAGGAAACCATTAAAGCAACTGATTTCCTGTGAGAAAAGGCTATTTATAATGATCTATCTACTCTACAGAAAATACTCACAGTAGACTCCTAAAAACACTGATTTAATACTGGGTTTTTCATTGCTGATTGTCCCCTATTTTTTTCTTCAATGCTTCCCATGTTTTAGAAACAAGATTTACTTATCTGGTGCAGCTGCTTGTGCAATCCCAAATGCATCCAAGTACTATCATTTAGCATTGAACAACATCTAAGGGGCATAAAGGGGAGGAAGAACAATTCAAGAAGCTGAGGAAGGTTGACTAGTAGAATTGATAGTATGTGTATAATCCCAGAGTGGGGTTGTATGAAGGATGGAGTTGTATCAGTGTCTGATGCATCAGAAAGATCCTTTTAAAACAGGACTGGAAAGAGGTCATCCTTGGCTTTGTCAAGGACAGCTTCTGTGGAGGATGGATGCCGAGAACACTTGAATAGGGAGTGCGAGGGAGTGGAGGAAGTGGAGGCCGGCTGGCAGGGAAAGGGGAGAGATAGGAAGCTGGAGGATGAAGGTTTTCTTTGCTGATGAAACTGAGTTGAGCCCTGACCGGTTTGGCTCAGTGGAGAGAGAGAGCGTTGGCCTTCGGAAGGAAGGGTCCCGGGTTTGATTCCAGTCAGGGGCATGTACCTTGGTTGCAGGCACATCCCCAGTGGGGGGTGTGCAGGAGGCAGCTGATGGATGTTTCTCTCTCATCGATATTTCTAACTCTCTATCCCACTCCCTTCCTCCCTGAAAAAAAAGTTAATTAAATACACTTAAAAAAAGAAAGAAAGAAAGAAAGAAACTGAGTTGATCCAGTTTCTAGGAAGAAGCGAGGAGTCTGGGGATGGAGAGAGCTAGTGAAGATAGTTTATGATTTTACTGCTTATGTTTTATTTTAATGCTTATGTTTTTAATATATTTTTATTATTGATAGTGTTACAGATATCTCCCATTTTCCCTCCTTTTACCCCCTTTATTCTAGGATTTTTTGGAAAACATGGGCTGTAAAATCTCAGACATCTCTCATAGCAATATTCTTGTCCATATGTCTCCTAAGGCAGTGGTTGGCAAACTGCGGCTCGCGAGCCACATGTGGCTCCCGAGCTGTGGTTTGCCTCTCCGTTGACTATTGAGTTTGCTGACCACTGACCTAAGCATTTAAAAGAACGTGTGGCTCAGTAGTTGAACTTCAATCTATGAACTAGGGCAGTGGTTGGCAAACTCATTAGTCAACAGAGCCGCAGTTTGCTAACCACTGTAGGGTAAGGGAAGCAAATTATAAAAAAAATAAACAAATGGAATTATGTCATTCTAAACAGCTTCTGCACAGCAAAAGAAATCATCAACAAAATGAAAAGGGATCTCACTGTATGGGAGAATATAGTCGCCAATGATACATCTGCTAAGGGGTTAATTACCAAAACATATAAAGAATTTATACAACTCAACACCAGGAAGATAAACAATCTAATTTAAAAATGGGCAAAGGACCTCAATGGACTTCTCAAAGAGGACATACAGATAAATGGCCAATAGACATAAGAAAATATGTTCAGTGTCACCAATCATCAGAGAGATGTAAATTAAAAACACAATGAGATATACCTCACACCTGTCAGAAATGGCTATCATCAGTAAATCAACAAACAACAAGTGTTGATGAGGATGTGGAAAAAAGGGAACCCCTGTGCACTGTTCTAGGTACTTCCTCTGCCTTCTCCATCCCCTATTCTGGAAAAATACTTGGTGCATGAACAGATTTGGGTCTTCAAAGGGCTTCGCTTTTATTGAGCTTGAGCTTTGTTTTTTGGTGATACACAAAGAAAGAGAATCGTAGTTGATGAAAAAGCAACCTTCGATAATTGCTCTTAAATCTTTTCCCCACTGCTAATGTGGGTATTTGAATTTCATTTGGAACTTATTCCAAGACTACTCACCCATGGAGGATTAATGATATTGGAGCTGGGTTCAAAGTCTCAGTGACAAGCCAAAACCTGTTCTTAGTAGGCAGGGTAAAGTTTAATATGCCTTCTTGGGAAAGCTTTCACACAGTAAGCTTTCCGTTGCTAAGCTGCTGGAAAAGGAACATGTCAAAAATTTAACTCCTATTGGAATGTGTTTTTTTTTTTTTTTTTTTGCAAGTTACTAGACCTTTCCTGGCCTTCGTTTCCTAATTTGTAAAGTGGAGATAATAATGTCTACCTCAAAGGATTGTTGTGAGGATTAAATGGGCTAATTAAGACAGTTCCTGTCAGAAAGGAAGCATTCATTGTGTGACCTAGCATTGTTAATTGTAGTAACAGTAGCTATACATGGTAGTAAGCTTTTCTATGCTATAATGATTCTATTTACTCTTAGGTTACTCAATTAATGGTCAATTATTTTAAGGAGACACCACAAAGTAAGGAGAACAAGAAGCTACTTAGCAGATCCAAGAGTATTTCTTCCTTTCTTTTCTTTCTCACCTGCCAACATTTACAAACTGCCAATTTCACATGCAAATCCAGATTTCCAGTAACATGAGGTGTATACTCCTTCCTACATGGCAATGATGGCCTGGAGTTAAGTAGTCCCTCACATTTCCAATGGGTCTGTGATCTTGGCTTTGCCCACGTTAGTGCCAATCTCTGCTGCTATGCATGGGCCCAGGCCTTCCACGTAAGGCTGTGTAGGTTTCTCACTGCATAAGACACCTAGCTGTGAGGTCAAATGGAGACTGAATTCCTACAGTCTGGCAAAAGCAACTCGTATATAGCCTGACAGGCCTGAGACTCCAGGTCTCCCTCTTTCCCTCTTTTCTCTATCTGCTCCTCTGCCTCCTCTGCTAGTCCTGTTGATATCTTCACCTCAGGGCTTCTGCTCACTTGTGGCTTCTGTTACTTTACAACATCTGCTTACAACCTCCTCTCTGTGTGTCTCCATGCTTAACAGGGTCAATTAATTTGCCTAAGATCAGACAATTAGAATGTGATGAAGCAGGATTTGAACTAAAGTTATCACTGTTGGAAAATGTTTATATAAGTTAGCATAAGGATATTAAAGATAATTCCTTGTTAGATTTGCTTATTTAAAAAATTTTTACTTTTAATTACAGTTGACATATAATATTATATTAGTTTCAGGTGTACAGCATAGTGCTTAGACATTTATATAAGTTATAAAGTGATCACCCATATAAATCTAGTACCCATTTGACATCATGTATAATTATTGCAATATTACTGATTATATTCCTTATGCTGTACTTTATATCCCCATGACTGTTTTATAACTGGAATTTGTATATCTTGATAGATTTGCTTATTGTAAAAATTTTCCTGTGCAGACATCCTTGCATCTGTTAAGGCAGGCTTTTATTGTTAACTCTTATTTATAGCCAACATGCATTTAAATTATTTCTAACCTAAGGGAAACTGGGAAATGAGCAAAGTTGGACCTAGGGTGTCCTAAGGCACAGAGTGCATTGTTCTGTCCTTGGGACAAGGGTTGATCCAAAATGCATTTGTCATAGATTAGCCTTGAAAGCCTGATTTTACCTTCTTTACTCTCCATCCTTCCTGAAGAAAGCCTGGATCCCCATCCCCACCATTGCTTTGGGGACTCATTATCTTCTTCAGTCCCCTATACCACCATGTGATGGTCTGGGCTTCATTTCCTTAATGTCCCAGTCTAAGATTAGTGGAAATAGATTAAGTGTATAATGGTCTAACACCACAGTAGGTTTAATTCATATAATGTTCTCTAAAGTCACTAGTCATTCAACTCAATAAAACACTTCCTATAAGCTTTAGAGTGGTGGGAATTACAAGCACGGCAAGTAATAGTTGGTCAGGGATTTTTGCTTCTTTTAAAGCATAGCGTAAAGATTTCTTCCTATTGTGGCTACTTAAAATGATTTTCTTTAGAAAAAAAGACCATAGTCTACTTTCTCAGGCATTAAGAGAATAGAGTTCTTGTCCCAGTTTTGCAGTCCTTCAACTTTACTAAGTGTTGACTTGTCCCTTAACCTCCCTAAGCATCGCTGGCTTGGCTTGCCTACTTCATAGCAGTGAGGCTCTGGGTGGGGAGGTGAGACATCATAAGGCTCTGGAAGTTATGCTAAAATAAGAGACTAGCAAAGCTGGAGCTATGTTCAGCTGCCTTCTTGTGGGGCACACCTTGTTCTTGACCAAAAGGGATACCACAGTAAGAACTGTGTGGATGTTGGCTTTGTGCCCACCACATATCCTCTCCACCATTTCATTTCAGAAACCAGTTGTAGGCCTTTCATTTCTACATTCTCATTCATGTTGATTCCCATGTATTAACTTCATCTTAGAGTGTTTAGTGCAATCATCTGATGCACAGGCACTTGATTACCCCCCAGAATTATAACTATACACTCATGCATCGAGGGAAGAAGGTGAGGCCAAGATTTTGAATTGTGTTCAAATGCCAGAGGGCTTTAAAGTACAAAGTATTCTAGAACCGTAAGAAGTTAAAGCTATTTTTTTAGGAAAGTGTTTTTCCTTGTGAGTTTAATACTGGGAACTGCATAGGAGAACATTTCAGTAAGAACCATAATATAAACGGTAAGACACATTCTTAATGTAATAGCCAGACCGGTGGCAGAATTTTCAAATCCTCTGTGGGTGGCTACTAAAGAAGAATTTGGTCAGCAAGATCTCACTGAGGGATATCATTCCATTCCACAATTTGTTACAGATTAAGATCTGTGACTGAGACCATCCTGGACTCTGCAGAAAATATGAGGCCAGAAAAGGAATAATTTCCAACTCTTACTCTTTGGTTACTGGCCAGTATGCTGGCTGAGCTGAGGACATGCCTTCTGAAGCAGACCCGGTAGTTATTCCAGATGTACTGTGCACTTCACCCTACTTACGTGAGCAATACTACCTTTCTTTTATTTTTTCCCTTAAAAAATTCCTGCTCATCCTTCTTTCCTCCTTTCTCTTTCTTCTTTCTTAACTTTAGTAAGCTAAAGTGCCTTGATCTTGTTTGCATAGTGGTGAGGAGGAGAATGTTTACTGAGGTCATCCTGGGAACCTTGACCATACTCCCTTAAGGATAAGTCCTTCCCCCACTGAGGAAGTGGAAAATCACAGACAGATCCACCCAGACACAGTTTTTCCAGGTCCCACCTGAGTGAGCCCCAAGTATGTGTTATTACCTGAGATTTCCAGGTTGGTTTAGCAGATTTTTCAATGGCTTTGAGTTCATGAGGCAGCTGTTGCCTGTTCTCTTACATGGGCTACACCTGAACCCCTGGGGTTATTAAACATACAGATGCTGGCCATGCTTAGTCTTTCTGGAGATGGGGCCCAGACATCTGCATCACTGACCAGTTCCCTAGCTAATCTTATGCATGCTAAAGTCTGAGGCTCATTGCCTTCTAGAAGGAAAAGGATTCCAGGACAAGGATGGCAAAGGTGGTGTTCAAAGTTTGACTGAGTTAGCTAGCCTTGTTGTTTGTTATGTATTAACTTGGAAATCTGGAGGGTTCATATTAAAGTTTTCTTTAAAAGAAAGATTTTAAAGAAGGAACAGCCTCAGTACATAAAAGGAAAGATTATCATACATGTGCCTAATTGCAAGTATTTTGCAGAAAGCTAAAGACAATGTCTTTAGGTCATCCCTATAATTATTTTGAGGCTCTTGACAGTTTGATTTTAAGATGACTAATAATGGAGAAATCATCAATTAATAGAGAAAAGTTAATTTCTTTATATAGAATTTTCACATTTGCCATATATCTTTCAAAAGGTTCCTATAACTTTATCATTCATGCCCTCTAGTCTCTTATAATTTCTCAGTATTAAGAATAATTTATACTGCCCCACTGGCATGACTCAGTGGTTGAGCGTTGACCTATGAACAGAGAGGTCATAGTAACTAAGAATATGGTCTTTAAAGTCAGATAGCTTGGTTCAAATCCTGGCTGCAGACACTTCCAACCCTGAGTTTGGTCTCTGTTGAATGGGGAAGATAAACTTGGTCCATAATGTTGCTGTGAGGATTCAGTGAGATGAATGCTTAGCACCGGGCCGAAGCCATGTAAGCACTCAATAATACTAGCATGGTTTTCTGTTCTCACTAAGATGCTATTCGAATATTCCACAATCCTAATCATTGGGAAGATTTTCCTCAACATCTAGAGGCACACCTATTCTTATTTCATGAGTCTGATAAAATTTCATTCCACAAATTCTTCTGTGATTCAGACGCTGCTTTCAAGATCTTTGACCAGCTTGTTGAGAACTCTTGTGACCTGCGTTTTCCTCAGAGGTTGAACTCATCAAAGAGGAGTCAAAGCCAAAACATATGGATGGTCATTTTTTTTCAGAGGTTGGCTTATTTAGCTAGTGATAACGAAAAAACCATTGAAACCTGTAAAGAATTTTAGTGAGTTTATTTTGAGCCAAACTGTCGATATATGCTGGGAAGCAGAACTCAATGAATTGAGATAATGCTCCGTAGAATGGTGGGTTACAGCAGTATTTATGCATTGCAATCAAAGAAAAGAGATGTAGGTGAGTTACAAGAAATTTATTGGTGATAGCTTAAGGAGGTGGGATAAGCAATCCCAGCTGGGATTGGATAAAATAAAATGATGGACACACACTTGGCTAAATGTAGGAACAATTAACATGATAATGAAGGAATTTGTGGCATCCTGACTCCCACCACACGTGGCTGTGGCCCAGGGGGCTCCAGAAAAAAAAAGTTTCAATTTACCAGACTTCTCACAGATATGTTATCTTAGAAGGAGAAAGGCAAAAGAAAGGTAAATGGCTCAACAAAGAAGCTGATCTTTGTCAGGGAAAATACTGGCCTAGGACATGACTATCCACCATAACCTGTTTGTAGGTAAATATTTGCTTTTCAAACAATCTTTTGTGGTTATTTTACGTCTCTGAGTTTGCAAGACTGCCATGCAGGGCTCTTTTCGTCCACACTAGACTGTGTCGTTTTGCTCGAAGACCATAGGTTCTAACCACACCATTGTAGGCACCGCGTGCAGCCATCTACGTGGTGGGTTGCTAGGGAGATGGGTGAAAAACCATAGCTGGAGAGGTGGAGATCTCTCACCCAGACTAGAAAAACAGCATCAAGCTCAAGCCTGACCAAATTTACATCTGCAACTTGAACCTCTCATTGCTGCTCCAGATCTGTTTATCCAGCTGCCAACTTGACCTCCCCTTGGAGTACTCATTGGGCCCACAAATCCAGTATGTAACCAATCTTCAATGTCATAAAGTTCTTTTGCCTGGTATTACTAGAGCTCACCATCTTCCTTTTGATCGTTTTTGCATAACTTTTTTTTTTTTTTTGCCACTTTGTAAACAGTTTAGGCATTTACCCAAGAGACATGAGAGAATATGTCAACATAAAGACGTGCACAGGACTGTTTTATAGCCACTTTTTTTTTGTAATAGGCAAAAACATGGATAATCTACTATTAAGTAAGGTATGCGTCCTGTAAATAGCAAAGTTTTTTTAAATGTAATTTGGTGATTTTTCCCTTATTGGAGAATTTATGGGTTTATATTTAATACGAGGGGCCCAGTACACTCTAATATAATCACTGGTATATTTTAATTTAATTGTATAATCTTACCATGTTTTTTAATCTGTCTATTGTTTCTATAGAGATTACAACAATACATAATTGACTTATTAGAGTTATAATATTAATTGGTACTTTTACCATTTCCAAAACAATGCAAGAACGTTGGAACATCTGAACTCCATTTACCCCTCTCACCTTTTGTGTTGCTGACATGTATTTTAATGCTTGTATATTTTAAACTTCACATTATTATTATTACTATTAGAGGCCTGATGCACGAAAATTTGTTCAGGAGTAGGCCTTCCTTCCCCTAGCTGCTGGAACCAGCTTCCCTTCGGGCACCAGGGACCCAGGCTGCCTTCCCTCAGTGGTTAGGAATGATCAGGCAGACAAGCAAGTGGTTAGGGGCAATCAGGCAGGCAGGCAAGCAGTTAGGGGTACCTGCAGGCACCTGGGACCTGGGTTGGCTTCCCTCCGTCCCCAGCTTCGTCAGGAAGGACATCTGGTCTAATTAGCATATTACCCTTTTATTATTTAGACTAGAGGCCCGGTGCTTGAAATTCGTGCATGGGAGGTTGGGGAGTTCTTCAGCCTGGCCTGCACCCTCTTGCAATCCGGGACCCCTTGGGGATGTCCAACTACCACATCCACCTCAGAATCCGGGACCGCTGGCTCCTAACTGCTCGCCTGCCTGCCTGCCTGATCACCCCTAACTGCTCACCTACCTGCCTGATCACTCCTAACCACTCTGCCTGCCTGCCTGATTGCCCCTAACTGCTCACCTGCCTGCCTGCTTTATCACCCTTAACTACCTCTGCTGTGGCCCCTGCCACTGTGACTTCACCCGGAAGGACGTCCGGAATGACATCTGGAAGGTTGTTCAGCTGTCTGGTCTAATTAGCATATTATGTTTTTATTAGTATAGAGGCCTGTTGCATGAAGAAATTCGTGTAATAGGCCTTCCTTCCCTTGGCTTCCAGCACCGATTTTCCTCCGGCACCTGGGACCCAGGCCTTTGCTCCAGTCAGAGTCTGCCGCCTTTGATGCCAATTCTGGCCAGAGTCTGCCTTCTTTGTCTTTGCTGCAGACTCCAGCTGGAGTCTGCCATCTTCACTGCAGATTCAGGCTGGAGTCTGCCATCTTTGTCTTTGCTGCAGGCTCCAGCCAGAGTCTGCTGCCTTCCTCTTTGCTGCAGACTCCTTCTGGAGTCTGCTGTCTTCGCTGCAGACTCCGGCCAGAGTCTGCTGTCTTCGTGTTTGCTGCAGACTCTGTAGTCTGTAGTCTTCATCTTTGCTGTGGCCAGAATGCTGCTCCTGTAGATCCCTTTGCCCCCCTCCCTCTCTCTCATAGCAGGCGTCCTGCCTGGCCACTCCGCACCTGGAGCAGCTGGGTGGCCACCATCTTTCTCCTTCTAATTTTCATTATTCCTTCTGGTTGGCTGGTGGGTGTAGCAGAGTGATGGTTAATTTGCATGTTTTTCTCTTATTAGTATAGATTATTACTTTATATAGTCACTATCACTCTGATTTACTTACGTATTTACCCAGTTGGCATATTTCATTGTTTACAGCACTCTATTCTTCCTTCTGGGATCATTTTCTTTTGCCTGAAAAACTCTCTTTATTATTTCTTTTGGTATGGCTCTACTGGACATAAATTATCTCTCCTTTTGTTTATCTGATGACGTGTTTATCCTTTACTAATGAAGGGTATTTTCACTGGGTGGAAAATTCTAGATTGGTAGTTTTCTTTCAGCAGTTTAAAGATGTCATTACATTGGTTTTTGGATTTCACCTTTTTAAATGTGAAATCACTGATTAGTCTTATTATTACACTTTGAAGTAATATATCTTTAATATGTCTTTGAAGATAATGTGTCTTTCCCACAGATTTTTTTCAGGAACATTTAAATCTTCTCTTTCCATTTTACTGTGATGTGTCTAGGTTGATTTTCTGTACTGATTCTGACGGGCATTTGTAGAGCTATATGAATCTGCATCTTTGGTATGTTTTTGTCAACAATATTTTTTTAAGTATTCCTTCTGTTCCTGTTTTGTCTCTCCTTGTTTGGGACTTCAGTTTACTTATGTTAGAGCTGTTTCTTTATTTTTAGCACACCTTTTTGAAGAAACCTTTTTTTTTTAAAACAGTTATAAACAAAAAGCACTCGATATTTACAAGTGTTCTTTCATGTGATTAGGCTGCCACATCAGCGGATGGTGATGATGTCAGGAGAGAAACTAACTTGCATCATGATAAATAAGAACTGGGAAGAGGGTACCTTACAGAGGCATGAAGACATTGAGTAATCCTTCTCTGGGCTTGTTGTGGGAACCCTCCAACACTTGCATCATCTAATAAATACTCTTCTGTATTCAGAGGAATTTTCCAAGTGAAAGAGATTTGGGATTCCTCCCACATGAGGAAGAAACATAAATTCTCCAGCTTGTTTATACGGAGCACATGTCTCTTCATAATCATGTTTCCACCTGTCAAATCATCTTTACAGAAGTTGTACATGTATGGCATGTCTCTTTGTGAGAAGAGATGGAAAATGTAAGGCATTCTCAACCTGAAATATCTATTACGAAGCCTCAGGCTGGCAAACTTCTGAGGAATTCATTCAAGACTTCGTTGCTCCCCTTGTTAGAGTGGCTCAGTTGGTTGGAGTGTTTTCCCATGCACGGAAAGGCTGCAGGTTGGATTCCCGATTGGGGCATGTGCCTGGATTTCAGGTTCAGTGCCCGGTCAGGACATTGAAGGCAACTGGATGGATGTTCCTCTCACATCAGTGTGTTCTCTCTCTCTCTCTCTCTCTCTCTCTCTCTCTCTCTCTCTCTCTCTCTCTCTCTCTCTCAGTATATCTTCAGGTTCAAATGTGGTTCGAAAGTCTTCTTATCCCAGAAGCCTACTAAGCATTTAAAAGAGAGATTTCATTGCTCAGAACATGTATGCATGTATGTATATGTAAGGATAGAGATAAATATGTGAATAGATATAATATGAATCACATATTATATATATAATACACATACAAAATGTACTATAGAAATTCATTTTATAGACTTTTAAATTTAAAGGTGTACTTTACTACACGTATCTGAGGATACACCTCAGACAAAGCCTTAGATCATTTCTGTGTGATCAATTCCACAAATTACTCACCTGTGTTTCTGGACCTTATACATGCCTTACACTGTGATCCAACCCAATGCTGTTTACATCATTCAGAGCTACATACAACAAATTTTAAAATCATTATTTTTTTTATACTACACTGCCTAACTATAATTCAGGAAGTTTTGGGGTAATATTCTTTTACTGCTTTCTTGGTCTGAATCATTTCTAGCCCTGAACAATGCTATTTTGTAAGGTTCAATTATACCATGAGTTTATGGCTACATATGCCACCCACAAATCCGTAATTATTATTTATTACTAGCTATGCACTGTATACTTTGTATTTGCTGAGTGTTTTACAGTCAGGTATTAGTTACTCACAGTAAATGATATGTTTGCTTTTCTTTATTCTACCCCTTTCACTGTTGTTTAATACATGTCAGATTCAGGAAAACCCTAAACTTCTTTAAATACTTATAGACAAGGTTTTTCTCTTCAATCAGCTTTATAATCCCTCCAGCCACCTTGGCTGCTGACCACACCAGCATAGTGAGAGAATTTTCTCTCAGGGTTGAAAGCCAGAGCGAAGCCTTCCGGTGCTTGGTTTCCTAGCACAGCTGCTGGTGTAGATCATGCTGCTGATTGTTCTGCCTGGAGATTCGTGAGCATCTGTGCCAGTTAGTGCTGGAAGGGTGCCCATCCAGGAGTTCAAGCAGCCCAGTTACATGTAATGAAACTAAGACCCAGCCTGGTTAATGTACTGAACTCAAATAGCTGACAGCTGTCAGCACTCAGGACTAATTCTCCTTCTTTTTCTTTGCTCTTCTACCCATCTCTTGTAGAGAATTGGGGCAGCCAGGTGGTTAAAATACTTAAAAGTAGGAGTATGGAAACCTAATGTCTAGATGTGATGAGATTTTTTTGTTTTGTTTTGCTTTTTTAATGCTTGAAATGCATTGTCTTCTTTTCCATCAGGTCAGCTCCTTCTCATTTTTTTTCCCTTCAAAATATGGCTCAAAAGTCTTCTGATCCCAGAAGCCTACTAAGCATTCCTGGGCTGAATTAGCAACTTCCTCCTCATTACTTATAAGGCATTGCACATTCCTTATAATGCTTATTATACTGTATTATAACTATGTATTCAGTGAGCCATCTGTCTTCCTCCTTCCCACCCACTGAACTGAGTTTCCAGGAGCAGCAATAGTATCTCCTTGAACTTTAATCCCTAGCACTTGGCAAAGAGCCTGGCGTTTTGTGTGCCTTCCATGTTTTATGAATGAATGAATGAACCAACCACACTCACATAATCTTGCACTATCAGTGGTTGTTATACTTTATTGGACATATAAGTCACCTGGAGTTTCCAGACCACGCCACAGAGATGCTGATTCAGTATTGGGGTAAGATTGAGGAATCTGCATTTTTATTAAGAAGCTGATGACTTTGATGCAAAGGGTCTGTAAGTCACACTTGACAAGCTCTGCTCTCTCACTGGTTCCGCTGGTACTTATATATCCTAGCTACCTGTCATCTAAATAAACCCATAGAGCTTCACTGTACACCTCCTTCCACCATTTTGACTCTTGAATGGAGGTACAGTAAACCCTCAATTTTGCAGTCGTTGATTTAATGAACTTCACATTTAGCAGACAAAATCTCTAGTCCATATTTCATATGTGAACAATAACACCCTGTTAATTTCAAAATGCTTTTGACCAAGATTTGCTTATAATTAAATTAACAGGGTTTTGTTTTGTTTTTCACTCACTATTACTTTTAATAAATTTTAGTGAATGGGGCATGTGTTGGGAAAAAAAACACTGTAGTAATTTCACTGATATAAATAAATAACACATATCTACAACCATAGTCTACATATTTAAATCTAAGAGTCAGTGTTCATAAACAGTGTTCGGGGAATGCTGATCACACCGCCTTGCATGGTAATTGGTTTCTGCAGCTGTTGTAATGCCTGCCTGGGATGTTCCCACGTGAGCTAAGTGATGTCCCAGCCACGTGTATTTGTTTACTCTAAGTGACTGGTTAATGCACGCATTTACCAGACCTATTCAGTATAAATTTCAGGTCACAATAATACAAATAGAAGACTTTTCTGTGAAATTAAACTTTTCATACATGCTCAATTTTAATCACACAAATGTGTCTACATAAGTAAAAATAGGTAAACTAATTTGTCAATTTTTAACAAATGCATTTGGAAAACCTAATTTATTATATAGCAGATTTTCGGCTTTAACAGACACCCTCTCATCTGAATTAGTCCATTATAAGAGGTATTATTGTGTCAACATTTTAAACAATCTCCAATGCATCTTTCCAATTAAATTTGTAGAAATAAAGATAATATTTATATAGCATTTTGAGTAATTAGAAGAAGAGTATCTTAGTTCATCAGGGAAATATTATCTTACCTAATAATTCACCATAGCAAAGATTTGGAAACAGCTTAAATACCCATCAGCAGATGAGTGGATTAGAAAACTATGGTACATCTACACAATGGAATACTATGCTGCTATAAAAAAGAAGGAATTTTTACCATTTGCAGCAACATAGATGGAACTGGAGAGCATTGTGCTAAGTGAAATAAGCCAGGCAATGAAAGAAAAATGCCACATGATCTCACTCATTTATGGAATATAAAGATCATTATAACCTAATGAACAAAAAGATAGATACAGAGGCAGTAAAGCATGGAACAGACTATCAGATTACAGTGGGAAGGCTGTGGAGTGTTGGGAAGGGAGTGAAAGAGATCAACCAAAGGATTTGTATGCATGCATATAAGCACAACCAGTGGACACAAGACTCTGGGGGCATGGGATGAGGGTATTCAACAGTGGGTAGGGGATACTGGGGGAAGGTCAATGGGGAAAAAGAGATATATGTACTACTATGTGTAATACTTTAAACAATAAAATAAAATTTAAATAAATAATAAAAAAGAAATATTATCTTACCTAATAATAGACAAACATGTAAATTGACTATAACTCTGCTATGCCCACCTGCCAATCAGGTGTGAGTATGAAAATTAACCCACCATATATGGTGGGTTAATTTGCATAAGCAGGCATGGAGGGAAGACTGAAGGCTCTTCCCACGGCCCAAGCCAAGCCTGGAGGCTGCAGGCTTGGCTCTGCTGTGGCCTGAGTTGCGGGTGCTGGAGGAAAACTGGTGCTGACAGCCAGGGGGAGGAATGCCTATTGCATGAATCTTCATGCAACGGGCCTCTAGTCATAATATAATCTAGCATTATGAAAATTACACTAGGTATGTTGGATTCAGTCTGAGACTTAAATGCAAAGGAAATAAAGCCCACACACAATGCCTGTGTGGACACTAAGCCTGCATGGGTCTTGCCCTGGCTGGGTTTTCTTATTTGTATTTGTGTAGGCAGCCTTTCCCCTTCACTGGGGCTGGCCTAGAGAAGAGCGTGGCTTTAGACACGGGGGTGCTAGGTGCTCTTTTGTGAATGAAGCTCCATATTAGTAAACTTAATGGCTGATGTTTACATAATTTTTAAAAATCTCAACTAGTATATGTGTGCATGCACCTAACTATATGTATGCTTTTTAAAAAAGTTATGAACTTAAGCAACTTTGCAGAAAAAAATAACTGATCCGGGTAGTTATTAAACTGCCTTTGTGTAACTATCCCAAAGGGTTTCTCATCCTTGTAGAATATTTACACATATATTGAAAAGTATATGTATTGAGTTCCATATATTACTTTTCAGTTGTAATTTATTTTGTATCCACATGTCCAGGGATCAACCTAATTCATATTTTTTGTTTTTTTAAATGGTAAAATCATATTTCATCTATTTTATGTTATTATTTACTTAGTTATCTGCCAAGGGTTGGATGTTTGGGTTATTTTCAAAGATTTGCTATCATATAAAGAGCTCTTATGCTCATTTTTGCTCAAATTATGTTTCTTGTTTATATGAATTCCATTGTGCATATTCTCCAAAGTGAAAGAATTAGATGAAAGAGTAATAACAGTTTTATAGTTCTTATTACATATTATAGTATTGCCTTCTGGAGACACTGAACCAATATACAACGCACAGGGGTGTGGGCCATCCTGTTTTCCCACAGCTTGACCAATATGTAATTTCATCATTCCAGCCTATTTTTGCTAATTTAATATGAGCACAGGGCCTCTCCAGAAATATTTTATTGTGAAGTTCTTTAAGTGATGCAAGGCAGGTCTTTTCCATGTGGGATAATTAACTATTTTCATTTTAAGGACAAACAATTCACCTCCTCTTGACAGTTTTGAAGGGAGCGGCGTAACTGCCTTTTGTAAAATTGAGTCTGTAGAAATAGGAAATAGGGTCTAGGTCGGGCTCCACCTGTTAGGGAAGAGCAGTTGTATATATCTGAATTAGAAAATGTAGGTGAAGGACTGCAGCAGAAATGCCAGCTCACTCTGTTTAAGGAAAATTGGAGAGCAGGAACATTATAATTTCATGATGAAAAAAGCACTGGGGCCTTGGCTTAGGATGACAGGTTTTACTTTAAAATGAATGCAAAAACTTACCCCTCCTGTCATTCTGTGATGTTCTCCCACAATGCCACTTCCTTTTCTGAACATTTTCAGATGTCCCCATTTCAAGGAGACCCTCTGGTCTATGACAGGAAGGACTTTACAATGGCCAGGACACTCACATGGGCTACTTGAGAGGTCTTGGGGGGAGGACCTGGAGACAAGTCGCAGGAGCAGTCAGTCTCGTCTGTGGAAAGTCAACTCAGATATAAAATAGTTGCTCGTTGTCTCAGCATTCTGTGGCAATGGTCATCTTCTATGTCAGCAAATAAATGCTTGCCACGCTGGTTTGGGTTCCTGTGGTGCCAAACACAGGATACAGTGTTATTTATGGAAGATGGGCCTTTTGTTTTAGATAGTGCTCCAATCTGTTGATCTTTTTAGAAGCTGGTGACTGTCCAACTTGTAATGAAAATCAACCTCTGGAGCATTTGGGATCAAAATCTGTACTTTCCCTCCAATCCTGGCCGTCCTGCTAAATAGGGCACTTCTTGCTTTCACTCTTTTCTCCATGGAATGGTTACATACAGAGACAAATTTATGTCTATATTTTTTATTCATCTATGCTTACCTATCTATCTGCTTTATTTGGAAGTAATTCACATACCACACAGTTCACCCATTTAACATGTACAAGTCAATGGATTTTATTATATTCACAGAGTTGGCATCCATAACCACAGTCAATTTTAGAACATTTTACATCCTCCCTTCCCCCCTCCCCTCCAAGAAACCTCATTTCCATTAGAAGTCACTCTATATTTGCCTCCACCCCTCCAGCCCTAGGTAACTAGGGCTTATTCTGGACATTTCATATAAAGAATCATATAATATGTGATCTTTTGGTTTAGCTTCTTTCACTTAGCATAATTTTTTCATGATTCATCCGTGTTGTTGTATATACCAGGTTTCCCCCCTTTTTTATTGCTCAATAATACTTCATTGTTTGATATACCACATTTTGTTTGTCCATTCATAAGATGATGGGTTGTTTCTACTTTTGGCTACTATGAATGAATAATAAAACATGTGTATGTTTTTGTGTGGAAGAATGTTTTCACATTTCTTGGATATATACCTAGGAGTGCTGCGATGTTGGAGAACTCTGTTTAACTTTTTGAGCAACTGCCCAACTGGTTTCCAAAGCAGCTTCCCCATTTACATCCTCACCCACAATGTTTGAGGGCTTCAATTTCTCCATATCCTCACCAACACTTGTTCTTGCCCATGTTTTTTGTCATAGCCATTCTAGTGGTTGTGAAGTGGCATCTCCTTGTGGTTTTTGACTTGCACTTCCCTGATGGCTAATAGAATACTTACTCCTTATCTTACTATTCTTCTTATACTTTTATAAAAATGAATAATATGCTTCAAGTAATTAAAAAAGGCAAAGAATATGAGCAGCTATAACTTCCTCTTAGGTCTCATATATCATCCCATCAGAATGTAAGGGATCTCCACTGCCGTGAGTGTGCTCCAGCCATTTTTTACTTCCTGTGTTCATTCATCATTCAGAATATGGGGGAGCAGCGATCATTGTCCTGTGTTGGGTAATGTGCCCACCCCTTGGATTTGTAGTTATGACTAGGACCAGGAGTGTGTAAATCCTGAAAGGAAATTGAAGTGCTCTTACGGCGGGAGAATGGGTGCCACAGGTGGGACCAGATCATGTTTTCTGCTTCTCTGGATGAACCACATGGCCAAGGTTGGGAGCCACAGAGACCTTGTCAGAAACCTCATTATTAATGTCAGAAACCTGTGCTATGCCCTACCACATATTATAATGAAGAACACATAATAAGCTTTATTAATAATATTTTAAATGATACAATTTTAAATGTACATATTCCTACTTGAAATACAGCATTTTCAAATATATGATCTCATCGATCCTCCATCATCTGTTAGTTTCTAGTTACAGTCTGCGGTGGCCTCATGCTTTAAGTACATGCTTGTGAACGAGACTCAGAATCCAACCACCACCAACTGATTTCCTGAGAACATGTGTTCTGAGCTCCAAACAAATGACGAACAAATGCCCAAATGTCAACCTACCCCTAAGCCAGCATCTCACTGCTCGGCAGGCTCATGCCAGCAGGTTGAGTGGACAATAGAGGACAATTCCCACGTGCTCCATCCGGGCAGCAGGGATGCTGACTTGAGTGCTCAGCAATGTGAGGATGGGTGACTGGAAGGATCTTCTCCTAGGAGCAGTGTGGAAAATATGCAGTCCTTGGCATTTCAGATACCACATCAGGTGCCTCGGGAGGTAGAAATGTTCATATCACAGTTCTCTGGCTTTTACTGCTACAGCAGAAGGGGACCAGAAGGGTTTGACTGCTATAAAGGAGAATGACTAGATCCAAAGGACAGCTGGGGGTTTAAAGGACTCTAGCCAGAGACAGATGTCCTCCCAGAAAGCTTATGCCTCTGAATGGCCTGGGAAGGAGCCGCGTGCCCTGAACCTTTTCCTCGGGCTTCAAGCACATCCTCTTCCTGCTGCCATCCTTCCAGTCCTGGGCAGAAGCCACGATGGTGGGCATCCTGGCCTCTGAACTTCTCCAGGATATATATATATATATATATATATATATATATGTGTGTGTGTGTGTGTGTATATATATATATATATATATTCACACAAAAGCCCACCCACGGGGCCACTGTGGACATTGTAGTCCGTTCTGCCGTTTGCTCTGCCAACACAGAAATTTTACAGCATGACATCAAAGATTGTATCTGTAACTGTGATGATATTTTAAAAATAATCATTTCATTTCTATTTTTCTATTTTAATCCAAGGTATTCTTCAGCGGAAATAAGGAAACAGTTTACTCTCCCACCAAACCTTGGCCAGTACCATCGACAGAGCATAAGCACCTCCTCTGGCTTCCCCTCTCTTCAACTAGTAAGTATGAGTTACAGCTTTGCTTACATTGAATGGTCGCGCACAGAAGCGCCCAGCAAAGGCTTCCTGCCTCTCCCGCTGCCTTCCACTTCCGACCACCTGTGCCTACCTGGTCCTAATTTTTAACATCTGACAATTTCCCTCTCTCCCTCAAGTAGGGCTTAGGGTGCAAAAATGGGTCTCCAAGTGCTGTGGTTCTGACATCCCTGGACTTAGTGGACTTCCAGGCTATGTGATTTCACCCACATTATGATTCGTATTTTAGGGAGGCAGAGAATTAACCTTGGACGCTTGCTGCCATTTGTAACATGCTTTTGTGGGAGAAAATGTATTCCAAGACCTGAAAAGCCAAGTTACAAACCTTAATTTTTTAAAATCGTTTTCTTGGAAGTATAATTTACATACAATAGAATTCACTAATTTTTATGCACAGTTTGATGAATTTGGCCAATTTGTTATTATTTAACCTCTACTCAGTTAACAGTCCCCAACCTAAAACATCCCATTATGGCCCCTTTGTGGTGTGTCTTCTCTCTCAGACCTCAGTCCTAGCCCTAGGACCTAGGTCATCACTGATTTACTTCATCTGCACAATGTTGCCTTCTCTAGAACTTCATATAATTAGAATCAGTTCAAACCTCCATTTTAAGCACACACTGTCCTGCCGAAGCCGGTTTGGCTCAGTGGATAGAGCGTTGGCCTGCAGATTGAAAGGTCCCAGGTTCAATTCCTCAAGGGCATGTACCTTGGCTGTGGGCACATCTCTAGTAAGGGGTGTGCAAGAGGCAGCTGATCAGTGTTTCTCTCTCATCATCAATATTTCTGACTTTCCATCCCTCTTCCTTCCTCTCTGTAAAAAATCAATAAAATATATTTAAAAAAATAAACACACATTCTCCTTATGTATGGTGCCTGGTGGGTACTGGAAATCTCAGGAGGGACACTTTGAAAAAATGTACACTGAGTGGCCAAATTATTATGATCTCTGAACGCATAATAATCTGGCCTCTCCCTCTCTCTCTCTATATATATATACACACACACACACACACACACACACTGGGCCTCATATATATATATATGTGTGTGTGTGTGTGTGTGTGTGTGTGTATGGCCTGGTGTATGAATTCATGCATGGGTGGGGTCTGGCCAGCCTGGCCAGGGGGAGGAGACATGGGTGGTTGGCCGGCCTGCCAGCTGGTCGAACTCCTGATCGAGGGGACAATTTGCATATTAGCCTCTTATTATATAGGACATACACTGAGTGGCCAGATTATTATGCGTTCAGAGATCAAAATAACCTGGCCACTCAGCGTATGATTATTTAACCACTATGCATACACCAGAAACCAATGCAACATCATATTGAAAGTTAACAGTAATTGGAAAAAACAAACAAACACCTAACATATATATTTTTTAAAAACCAAACACTTCCCCTTCTAAGTTGAAGCTTGCCTGCATGTTTAACACCAATTGTTGAGTGTGCCTATGTGTGTGTTATTATTTGAGGACTAAATGCCAAAAGTGTGCTAAGTAGGATGTATCTAATTGAAGTGAGATGGTGTGTCAAACCAGAAGGAGCCTTCACTTCCTCTGTGAGCGCTGCAGCCTCCCCTGGCCTCACTTCCTCAGGCGCAGTGCAGTGCCCTTTTTTGCTTGTTCTGGCGGTTAGCCTGCGGAGGTTAGGTTTATTTTTTTGTTGCTCACATATTACTTCAAAACCACTTCTGCTCTTAGAAATTGTGTAACCTTCCACTCAGTTTCCTGTGGCTGCCATCTTGTCTCCTGTAACAATTTACACGCGACTCCCTGTGTGTCTTTAAAGGTATGTTTACTGGAGTGATTGGTGGTTATTTCAGAGGGATAACTTGTGTGTTGTGTCACTGATGAAATAGCACTACTAAAATAGACTGCAAAAGGTCATTTGTGATGGCATTTCTTCCAAGAACTATGTATGATTTGGGTGGCTTGCTCGACTGCTGTTTTTATTCGTACTTTTCCTGTCTGTTTCAAAATCGTGGTTTATAATAAAAGCACATCAAGTGCATAATGTTCATGCTTTCAGATATATCAGATGAACTGTGAACCAAGACAAATTAATTTGATGCTAATATATATTTTATTGAAGACCCCAAAATTATTATGCAATTTATGAATAAAATCTTATGTCAAAATATTAAAAATTTGATTAAAAAAAGATTAGATACACTTTTCTATCTTAAACAAGGTGGGGAGGTGGGGTTGGATGCTTTGCTTCTTTGTAAATTAAGATCTCGGTGCTCTGCAGTGTGCTGTCTTGAGAAGGAGTGTGGATAACACTGCAAAGAGGCTTTGAGGAAGTTCAGCTCATAGGCTTTAACCTCTTCTCTGCAGGCCAGCTTTGACTCTAATGCTGCAGCCTCACATTTCTTCAGGAGAAATACTTTGTAAATGTGAAGTCTCAAAGGAAACAATTGCTTCATGACTGCAGGTTCTTTTTGGTTTTACGGAAGTACATGTTGATGAGTTACTTCATTAGCTGGGCAGCCACGTTAACACGTGGCTTAACGACCCGTTTTCTAAGAGAAGATACCAAAGAAGCAGCACACTTCTTTAACTACAAGAATCATGTGTTCCTCAACTTATTCCTTTTTCCATTTGCAAATGAATAGCCTTTAAAATATACTACTCCTGTTTAGTTTTCTGATTATCTTTTCCCAGATCTCTGCTCCTGCTTCAGCACAATCTGTTCCCCTTGTTCCCCTATTAACTGTCAGTAAAGTAGGAGGTATGAGGGAGCCACGGACCCCAATTTGATTCCCATTAAAAGAAAAAAAAAGCGTGGCCTGCTTAGGAAATCACCCTGATGTTTACCTGCCTGTCCCGTTGTAATGTCAGAATGAGGTGACTGTTCTTCCCCTTGAGTCATCTTCCCAAATGAAAGTTCCTCCAACAGAAATCAACATACATGGTGATTTCCCTTTTCCTTCAAAGAATGATGTCATTTCATGGGAAGATAATGGGACATTTCAGCAGGGTTCATTTCTGGGGAAGCAGAGAAGTAGTTTGTCATCTCAAGACTCTCAACCAGAAGTCGCCCTAACAAACTGCTCTTAAGTGAGAAGCCACAGACTGTCCATTGTATTATTTTAGACAATTGAAAAATGAGTGCATTTTGACCTTTGTTTCTCTTACTTTTGTTTATATAAGCCACCATTTCAACCACTCCACGTGCTAAAACAGATGGTTGTTTAATTTTTTGAAAGTATTTAACTGGATAAAATAATTTAAAACTCAATTATGTTTGTTGTTTTGCAAGAGGAAATAACTTGGAGTCACATGGATCTGGGGTGAAGTATAACTGTCATTTAATTGATATATAGTTTGGAGTAAGTTAACCTCTTGCAAGCTTCAATTTCCTCATTTGCAATATTGGCATAATAATGCTACCCCATTAGGGTTAACATAAATGACATAGTAGATGCTGTGTAAATAGTGGCTATTACTGTCTATGTGGTTGGCACTGTGGAGACAGTAGGACATTAAAAGAAGAAGATCAATAGGAGATTGTTTTGCCTCTAAATGGCCTTATAGTCTATTTGAGATAATATAGGAAATCCATACTGGCTTTGAGTGTGGTAGGTGCTCAGAAGAGAGAAAAATTTATGACATAATAGGAGATAAAGACTTGATGGGGAAAGTGAGGATAGTTAGAAGAAGGTTCTCAGCCCTGGCTGCCCATCAGAATCCCAGGGACCTTTAGAAACACCTGTGGCCAGGCCCACCATAGAATCTATACTAATAAAAGGGAAATATGCTAATTAGACTGGATATACCGGACATCTTCTGGATGTCCTTCCGGATGTCTATCTGGACAAAGCCACGGTGGCAGGGGCCAAGGCAGAGGTGGTTAGGGAAGATCAAGCAGGCAAGTAGAGCGGTTAGGGGCTATCAGGCTGGCAGGGGAGAGTAGCTGGCAGCAAGTAGTTAGGGGCATCAGGCAGGCAGGCAGAGGTGGTTAGGGGTGATCAGGCAGGCAGGCAGAGAGGTTAGGGGAGATCAGGCAGGCAGGCAGAGGGTTTAGGGGTGATCAGGCAAGCTGGCAGGTAAATGGTTAGGAGACAGCAGTCCGGGATTGGAGAGGGTGCAGGCTGGGCTGAGGGACACCCTCCCCCCCGTGCAAGATTTCATGCACCAGGCCTCTTGTGAGTAAATAAAAATCCCAAGGGATGGGCCCAGGTATTTTAAAGTTCCCTGGGACTTTAACATGTGGTCTAGTTTAAAGAACTACATAATAGGAGTATTCCAAATAGGAGGAAGAACATAAAGAAAGTGAAGTTTCTCTTGTTGTCCTAGTGGTTCTGAGTTTCAGAGAGTATGGTCAGCAAGAACCACGTGCATCCCTATGAATATATCCTCATGTAAAGATAGTCGGTTGAGTGCCATCCCTTGCAACAAGGGTTTGCTGTTCAGTTCTCTGTCAGTGCACATGCCTGGCTTTATCCTTGGTCAGAGTTGGGAGGCAGGAGTCAGCTGATTGATGTTTTACTCCAGCATCAAAATTTCTCTCTCTCCCTCTTGTTTCCTCTCTCTCTGAGGATCAATGGAAAAAAAATCTTGGAGAAAAAAAAAAAGATAACGGCTTCTGTCATAAATCTGATAAGTCAAGTGAGAGAAAGGGTGTGTTTGATTTCTTTTTCTGTTTAATAAGTTTTTTATTTTTAAACTCTAATTGTTGATATTAGCTGTGATAATTGTGTATACAAGCATTTTCAAAGTCAATAAAATATTTTTTTTAATTTTACATTTGAAAATGAGAAGGAACCACCATTGGAGTTGGTTTCTTAGACATGCTGATAGAATTGTCCTGTCAGAGTCCTTTGTGCCAGGGCCAGAGGAAGTGACCCTAATGTAGCATCGCTCATTGGCTTTGGCATTCTGCGTTGCCACTGCCAGGTGAACAGGTTGGCCAGATACTCTCAGATGTGAACAACTCTGTATTTGATGTATTCATTAAAATGAAACTGTAAAATACTAAAATTATTTTTTAATTATTCAAAGTAGAAAGGGGAGTAAAGTATGCAAGAGAGGAAAATGTTGGATCTATGCCCTAAGGTATAAAGAAGGATGAGATACACTATCATGGCATTAATGATCTTCACCTACATTTTACAGAGGGTAAAAAATGAGAATAGAAAATTTCAAAGTGAAATGGAATGAATCAGCTGAACCATAATGTCGCTGGGTGAAGAAAAGGATGTAAAAAGCCACATCCTGGATAGGTACTAACCACCTTGGTTACATGACATATTTGTACACAGGGGCGGGCAAAAGTTGGCTTATAGTTATTCATATAAAAAAAGACATGCAGGTTATTATTACAGTAGCATTATTAACTCTGTATTTCTAATAAAATTCTAAACCTACTTTTGCCCACCCCTGTATAACATTTATGTAGGGAAAAAAAGTCTCATATTTGAGAAAGCATTCATTTTTATTATGTGTTTATGCTTCTGAACAATAAAGCAATCTTTTTCTTTTAATACTAAGACTGATTGCTTGATAAATATGGTCCTCTATTACTTTTCTTGTGCCATTGCTTGTGTGTGCTTCATTTTTCAAGCAGTTGGGCTGTTCTTGGGTTTCATTGATTTTACAGAGGGGACATGATAGAAAATGAAGATCTCAGTACAGTGTATAGTGTTCATACAAATTCACATGGAAGAGAATGAAAAAGTGGGGCTCTGCATGCAGAGCAAGAGTTTTATTACTGCCACTGTTTAAAGCAGGGAAATCAAATCTACCTTGGTAAAAATAGATGGTAGCCTACAATGGCATGCCAGTATCTTTCAGGGGAAGATTGTCATTGGTGGAAGCAGGGAAGTAGTTAGTCTAAGACGTTGTACTTTGAAATTACTGAAGCCAGAAGAACCTGTCTCCAGATCTGTTTACTTAAGTATGGCAGAGAGCTGAAAGGATTGTCTTAAGCATTCACTCACTCACTCATTCATTCATTTAAGAAATATGTTTTGAGTCTCACTCTGTGGCGGAGCTTCTCTAGGAGCTGGTGATACAGTGGTGAATATAGCAAAGGGTCTAGCCTCTTGGAACTTACATTCTAGAATGGGAAGCATAAACAAAAAAAGTGAATGTAGACTATATCAAGAGGGTTTTAATGAAACAGGAAAAGGGAATAGTGAGTGACACAGAAGAGAGCATATTTGATGGTCTGTGAAGGCCTCTGTCTAAAAAGGTGACACTTGGCTGAATGAACTTGACAGATATCTGAAGGAAAAGTCTTCTAGTCAGAGGAAACAGCAAAGCAAGGCAAAAGTATGTGGCATACTCCACAAACATCAAGGAAGCAGAGTGTGAGATGAACAGAGTAGGCAGTATGAGATGAGTTCATAAAGAAAGTAGGGCTGAGCCGAAGCTGGTTTGGCTTAGTGGATAGAGCGTCGGCCTGCGGACTAAAACGTCCCAGGTTCGATTTCGGTCAAGGGCATGTACCGTGGCTGCGGGCACATCCCCAGTAGGGGGTGTGCAAGAGGCAGCTGATCGATGTTTCTCTCTCATCTATGTTTCTGACTTTCTATTCCTCTCTCTTCTTCTCTGTGAAAAATCAATAAAATATATTTAAAAAAAAGAAAAGAAAGTAGGGCTGTGTCATAGACCTCAGAGACCATAGAAGAACTTTGATTCTTCCCTTGGTTAAGATGAAGTCATTGTTTGAGACAGCATGGAGGGACCTGGAGAGTATTAATGCTAAGCAAAATTAGCCAGTCAGAGGAAGACAAGTATCACATGATCTCACTTATATGTGGAATCTGATGAACAAAATAGATCTAGAGACAATGAAGCATGCAACAAACTGATGTATTTCAGAGGAAAGGGACAAGTGGGAAGAGATTAACCAATGAATTTATATGTATATATTCATAACCCATGGACAGACTATAGTGCAGGGAAGGCTTGGGAGGGGGTGGAGGGAATCAATGGCCAGGGAAAGAGGACATCTATAATACTGTCAACAATAACGATAAAAAAAAAAAAAGAAAAGATGAAGTTGCTGGAAGCATTGAGCACCAGCCAGGCACGATGGTGATTTTTATAAAGATTGCTTGTAGGGTTCTTTATATAAGGATCATTCTGGCTGTCACAGGGAGAATAGACTGGGCTAGATGAACTTGTTGCAATAACTCAGGAAAGTAGTTGTGGTGCTTTGGAATAGGGTAGTGGGAGTAGAGAACATGAGAAATGGTTGGATCCTGGATATATCTCAGAAGTAAAGTGGATAGGATTTTCTGATGGCTAGTACATAAGGTGTAAGAGAAAGAGAAAAATCATCGTTGACTCCAACAGTCCATGGAATGGAATTGCCACTTGCTGAGATGAGAAGACTTGGAAGATATGGGAAAGCAGATTGGCAGGGAAATTAAGAGTTTGTTTTAAATTTGATATGTTTGATACGCCTATTAGATCACCAACTGGTGATGTTGACATATAATCGGAAGAATCAACCTGGATTTTAAGCCAAAGGTTGAAGCTGCAGATATAAATTTGTAATATAAAAAACAAAAAAGGTGTTTAGAGCCATGGGAGTGGATGAGATCATCTGGGCATGAATGCAGATTGAGAAGAGAAGATGTTTTTAGAACTGAACCTTAGGATACTACATATCGGGAGGAGAACCTAGAAAAAGTGGTGTCTCTAAGGTAGAGTGACTGATCATCTCAATTTCCTTGGAACTGAGTGGTTTCTTGGTACATGGACTTTCAGAAATTGGGACTGATTAACTGTGTCCAGTAGTGTAGATAAACCAGGACCTTTAAATTTGGCAATGTGGAGGTCTCGGATGACTTTTTGTTGTTGTTAATCCTCACCTGAAGATATTTTTCCATTGATTTTTAGAGATAGTAGAGGGGATTGGGAGAGACAGAGAAAGAGAGAAGGTTGGGGATCAAGTCTGCAACCAAGATACAGGCCCTTGACTGGAATCGAACCTGTGACCCTTCAGTCCATGAGCCAACACTCTATCCACT
Source organism: Antrozous pallidus (assembly GCA_027563665.1). Classification (NCBI taxonomy): domain Eukaryota; kingdom Metazoa; phylum Chordata; class Mammalia; order Chiroptera; family Vespertilionidae; genus Antrozous; species Antrozous pallidus. The sequence goes on along the minus strand of CM050522.1, from coordinate 38,655,424 downwards.
TAGCCAAACTGGCTAGGGCTCAGTGACTTTGACAAGACTTGTCTTTCGTGAATAGCCTGATTTGAGAACCACCCTCCATGAAGATAAACATTCATGAGGGTGTAATGCCAATGTACCTGAAGACATCATTTCTCCTTCCAGCCCACACAGAGCACCAGGAAGCCACCCCAGTGCTAAAACAAGGGGCCTGGGTCCTTTGTGATTACTCCTGTGATTTGAATCAAGCCATTTAACCTCTGTTTTTCTTTCTTTCTCCTCCCCTCTCTTTATTGATTAAGGTATTACATATGTATCCTTACCCCCACATTGTTCCCCACCACCCCACTCATGCCCTTACCCCTGTGGTGTCTGTGTCTTTTGGTAAGGCTTATATGCGTGCATACAAGTCCTTTGGTTGATCTCCCCCCTTACCCATACTCTCCCCAACCTTCCCTCTGAGGTTTGACGATTTGATTGATGCTTCTCTGTCTCTGGATCTGTTTGTTCACCAGTTTATGTTGATCATTATATTCCACAAATAATCATGTTATAAATATAACACGTTATATTTATCTTTCTCTGATTGGCTTATTTCACTTATCATAATGCTCTCCAGTTCCATCCATGCTGTTGCAAATGGTGAGAGTTCCTTCCTTTTTACTGCAGCGTAGTATTCCATTCTGTAGATTTACCACAGTTTTTCAATCCACTCAGGCACTAGGCTGTTTCCAAATCTTAGCTATGATAAATTGTGCTGCTGTGAACATAGGGGTGCATATATCCTTTCTGATTGGTATTTCTAGTTCTTTGATATATATTCCTAGTAGTGGGATCACTGGATCAAATGGGAGTTCCATTTTTAGTTTTTTGAGGAAACTCCATACGGTTCTCCACAGTGGCTGCACCAGTCTGCATTCCCACCATCAGTGCACAAAGGTTCCCTTTTCTCCGCATCCTCACCAGCACTTGTTGTTTGTTGATTTGTTGATGATAGCCATTCTGACAGGTGTGAGATTATTTTTTTCATTAAGAAAAAAAAAAAAGACCCTGAATAGCTGCAGCAATCCTGAGAACAAAGAACAAAGTAGAAGGGATCTCAATGCCAGATATCAAGCTGTATTACAAAGCCACTCTTCTCAAAACTGCCTGGTACTGGCACAAGAACAGACATATAGAGTAATGGAATAGAATAGAAAACCCAGAAATTGACCCAAACACTATGCTCAATTAATATTTTACAAAGGAGGCAAGAACATACAATGGAATCAAGACAGTCTCTTCAATAAATGGTGTTGGGAAAATTGAACAGATACATGCAAAAAAAAAAAAAAAAAAGAAAGAAAAAGAAAAATGAAACCAGACCACCTTCTTACGCCATACACAAAAATAAACTCAAAATGGATAAAGGACTTAAACATAAGATGGGAAACCATAAAAATATTAGAGAATCCATGGGCCGCAAAATCTCAGACATATGCCGAAGCAATATCTTCACCAATACAGCTCCTAGGACAATAGAAACTAAAAATAAAATAAACAAATGGAACTACATCAAAATTAAAATCTTCTGTACAGCAAAAGAAACCATCAACAAAACAACAAGAAAGCCCACTGCAAGGGAGAACATATTTGCCAATGTTATCACCAATAAGGGTTTAATCTCCAACATTTACAGAGAACTTATACAACTTAACAAAAGGAAGATAAACAACCCAATCAAAAAATGGGCAACAGACCTAAATAGATATTTTTCGAAAGAGGACATAAGGAAGGCCAGGAGACATATGAAAACATGCTCAAAGTCACGAATTAGCCTCTGTTTTTTAATATTTTTATTTGTGAAATATTGTCCAGATTTGTTATTTTACTCTGCTCTCAGTGTGCTGTTTGCATACTACACTGTGATGGGAACTGCATAGATTAATTTTAAACAGATATGGTTCTGATACTGGAGAAATTTTCAGATTCAGAACAAATGGAATCCTAGTCCATGGGAAGAGAGCTAGCCTTTGATATGCATTAGGGAACAAGGAAAAGCTCAAACTCCCTTAAACAGCTGTGAATAATTTAAAATTTTAAGGTATTTAAAATATTTTTGTGTATATCTAGTATTCTGATGACAAGGCCTCTGAAAAAAGTAGCTGGAAAGAAAGAAAAAGTAGCTAATACTTCTCTTGTGCAAGTCTGTACAAGAGAAGTATTGAAAATTGCTTCAGGGTGGTGACTTTATCCTCTCAGCCTAGTGCACGACTGCTGCAGGATCCCAGTGAGTATTTGTTGAAGGAATGAAAGTAAGTGTATTAATCCAGGTTTGGCCAGAGCCGTGGAACCAGGAGGAGCTGCATATGTGTGTATATTAAAGAATTGATTGCAGGGAATTGGCTATACTGGTGGTGACTGACTAATTCCCCAGGATTGTCAGGAAGGCAAGATCACCAGCAAGCTGAAACTTCAGGGCATGAACTGAACTTTGAGAAGGCCCCCAACCACTTTGAAAAAGTATCCAATGTATTAGACCACCCAGGAGAATCTCCATTTTGATTAACTTAGGGTCAACTGATTAGGGACTGTAATTACTTTGGTAATATCCTTTCACTGCAGCACAAGTTGATTGTATCATTGTGTATGCTTCAAATAACTGCAGCCTCCCTTCTGTCCTCCATCCCTAGCAAGAGGAAACTTTTGTAGCTCACCCTATCTGGCAACATACTAGGAAGGGAATTCAGGGAATGTAGTTCAGCCTAGCCAGGTTGACTCAGCAGAAAGCCATCTTAGGATCATTTGTATTTTTAATTATCTTCATTTTTAGAGGGTGTTTTTATTATGATTATTTGTTGTTTTTTCTTATATCATTTTAACAAATGATAGACACAATATGATCATGCATGGTATAAGATGACTTTGAAATTACTTTGGATTCTAACATTTAAACTAGTCTTGGGTGTCTACTGTCTTAGGAGGCCACACATAGCTCAATAGCAGAAAAAACAAAATAGTTACCGTATTTTTTTGTGTATAACTTTTTTCTAACATCGTTAGCCTAAAAATTGAGGGGCATCTTATACACAGAAGTCAGCAAAGGAGGGAGCTGCATGGTGTGGGAGCTGCACCGTGTGTAGCTGCCCATACCTTATCAAACCGGCTTCTTCTAATGACCAGCTTTATTGTTACTAATGTCGGCTGATGCCATAATTGGAGGTCGAAGTGGAGAGGGACCAGAGCGTTCTGAGCCCATGAAGATGTCAAAAAATATGCCGAGACTGGTTTGGCTCAGTGGATAGAGCTTTGGACTGTGGACTGAAGGGTCCCGGGTTCGATTCCGGCAAGGGCATGTACCATGGCTGCAGGCACATCCCCAGTGGGGGGCGTGCAAGAGGCAGCTGATCGATGTCTCTCTCTCATCGATGTTTCTGACTTTCTATCTCTCTCCCTTCCGCTCTGTAAAAAATCAATAAAATGTATTTTTTTTTAAAAAAAGATGTCAAAAAATAAAAAGATAAATACTGGTAAGCGATTGTCTTAATCTGTAAAATTCAAACTGAATGTAACCAGCTATGCAAAAGAGCTTGGAAATAGAGCTACAGAGAGACAATTTGGGCCTCCTCCCACTAAGTGTATGATCAGACAGTGGAGAACACAGGAGGAACAACTCCTTAAGATGCCAAAAAAGGAGAAGGCCTTAAGAGGAAAACCAGCAAAATGTTTAAAATATTGATTTCTTAATTTGGGTTGGAAAAGTTGGGGGGGGGGCATCTTATACATGGGGGTATCTTATACATGGAAACGGTAATTTTCATGTTTGTCTTTTAAACCCCTGAGAGTCCAAGTCCTTCCTTAGGGATTGACCTTAGAACAACTCCCCACACCATTCCCAAACTTCAGCGCTCAATAAAATGCAGTACCGTTATAACATTCTCCGGTATTTGTTTTATCCCTTTGCTTACCTCTAAACAGGCATACTGTTTGTATTTGTATGTATGTGTTGATTGCCTCACAATAAATCCTACTATTGAGATTAAGACCTCATATAGTTTAGAAAGAAAAACCTATTTTCGTTCCCAGTTATTTGAATTTGCCAGAGGAAGAACTACTTGCGTGGAGGCCTTGTTAACCTTAATCAGGCTCCCCACCCATTGCCAAGGGCAAGACTAGTTTACATCACATTTAGAAAGAACAACTTCCTCCCTTGTTAGACTCAGTATGGAAAGGGTAGAGGACACTATTAAATATCAGCTTGTGTGCGTACAGGAACCATACTCAATCATCCTATCATTATGGTATGTGTTTACAGTCTATTTAGTCATGAAATCTATCCAGACCTCAAGAGGTTATGACTTTATGATCAGTTGTGCATAGAGCACTGGGCACATTGCCACACAAGTAGTGCTCAGTGGTGATACTGTGTTTTTTATCATAGCTTTTCCCTTCAAAGATAGTGATTTATATGTGTGAATGTGACAAATGATACCACCTCATGGTTGTTGACTAAAGAGCAATAGAAAGATGCGTGAGGGGATCTCCCTGAACTCTTCTGTGTCCTTGATGCCCAACCCAGTGGCTTATGTTCAGTAGATGCTCAGCTGAATAAGAGACTCAGCCACCCTTTCTCTTGGGTTCTTAGTGATCACAGGAGTTGCTATCAGCCACATTTTAATCAGTTGTGGCTTTGGATTTCAGGGATATGAGACTGAATTTTTTCTTTCTCTGATGATGTCACACAAATGCCATTCTCTATGGAAGCTTCTGCTTACTATGTATTAGTACTAGAATCACATTGCTTCAAATTGTGCCTCACTATAATTCTAAGTATATATTTCCAGTGCCTCTGCTTGAGTAATTGATATTCTTCATATTAAATTTACATTTATTACTTCTTTAATTAATTAACTTACTGTTGTTCATTTGAAGCAGCCAATCTCATGAGAAACTCAGAATGGACTTGTGGGTAGTAGTAAATGTATATTGTTTACTTCCAAACACACTTACTATTGCCTGGTGTTTTAATTATTTCTGGAAATATACTCTTCCTGAAAAGTCCACAAGAGAAAATAAAATTATAGTGGTTAAGAAAATGAACCTGCCTAGGTTTGAATTGCAGATGGGTTACTTCCCAGCTGTGTAACCATCTGCAAATTATTACATCTCTAGCCTTTATTGCCCTTATCTGTAAAATGGAAATAATAAAAGTGTGTACCTTATAGAGTTCTAGTGAGAATTAAGTGGGATAATGTAAATAATGACCTAGCACTCAGTAATTATTAGGTATAAACTTTATACTAATAAGGTTGGGTGTGCAATAAATGCAGTTTTCTTCACTTCAAATATAAGCCTGCTGGGTTGTGGTGAGGAGTGGAAAAGTTCGCTTTCCCTATTGAGGTTGGTCTTATGTAGGTTTGCAGTAGGCTTTTTTGTTGCGTGCATAACTGATGCCTGTGGTTCCCTGTGGCTGAGGTCAACAATGTTTTCTGCAAACTGTCCCCACCTGGCCCCCGCATTGGCTGATATCTGGCTCCCTGCATCCTGCTGGTCCCTGTTGCCTCATTTTGAGAGGCAACCTATAAGGACTATGGTCATCTCCTTAGCTGACGTCCAATTAGAAGCAAGAGAAACTTCCTTGTCCTTTGTCACACCACCTGAGAGCCATGGGGAGCTAGAGAGTCTTTGCTCTGTTGTTCTAATGAAGGATGTCTCTTGCCTTCTCTGCAGCCCTTTCTGCCTCTTCTGGCATTGTGTAAATTCTCTACCTTGAAGCATCTCAGACAAAAAGGAGAGCAAAAAGCTGCTCAATTCTCAGCTTTGTCCTCACTCCCCAACATGTCATTCATGTCTCCCTCACCACCAGGGACAGCAATGGCAGGGAGGGACAGGGCAAGACCCATTTACATTCTCTTACCTTGTTTCTTGTGCCTCTTCAATAATATGCTGTTCCTCCTATCTGGCTTGGAGCCCATACATCTAGCCTGATGGGCAGTTTCAGGGCAATGAAAACTCGGTTTTATTAGCACTTCCTTTGGATCTGTCCATGTTTCATATTGAGGTAGTACAAGTCAAGAATCTGGGGTGTTTGTTTTGTTGATCTACAGAGAGGGGGTCAGATGACTCCAAATAGTCTGCCATAAATGAACACCATCGAGCTGCTATATTATTATTATTATTATTATTATTATTATTATTATTATTATTTCTCCACAAATCTACTGATCTGGGTGATTCTTTTACTCCCTTAAGGCAGTGGTTCCTAAGTCTTTGGACTTCACAGACAAGAATATATATTTGTTGAATTGCCAACTTTTTATTTCATCAACTAAAGAAAATTATTTTTTTTATCACCACTCCTTCTGTCACTTCTTTTTATCATCTCCACTGTGGAAAGACATAAGTGAGGAGCAAAAACTCCATCACTGTAAAGCAAGTACAGCAGCTATAGGAAACCTCGCCCCATTGCCCTCAGTTTTGCCCATTTGACAGCAGGTGGTGGAAATGTCTTACCGACCTGCGCCAGTCAGCCCAGCAGCGTCTGGAAACCACTGCCTTGGGAGTGTTTCAGCCCCCACGTCTGGTTCACTGTGGGCTGTGATCGCGAATGCAGTGCTTTCATGAACCAATATGTAGGATAACCCAGGCCAAAGGAAACACCATGCTGAAATATTCAAAGGAATGTAGTTGAGTTTGCTTGCATTTCTGGAAAATTGCCTCTTTTCTACTTCACTGTATGGCCTCAGAGAGCATTTGCAGGAGAAATTGTAAAAATGTAGCAAAGCCTCATGATCTCATTTTGGATCTCCTCAGGATTTCTCATCAAGGTGCAATTAAGCAGAGAAAAATTCTGCCTTTGGGTATGATTTTAATTACTCATCATGTTCTGACTCGACTTTCCGAGCTGCGTTTCTTTTCCATATCACTGCCTCTGTGTTTGACAGCTAGCTCCTCTAAGCTAAGAGTAAAGCACTTTCACCGAGTGGAAAGGGGTAGGAGGGCACACACCTACTGTCGCCTTAGCACTTCTATCTGAAAACTGAGAGGGAACCTCCTTTTCCTTTTCCCTGCCCCTGCAGCCTCAGTTTTATGACCCCGTGGAGCCGGTGGACTTTGAAGGACTTCTGATGACACACCTGAACAACCTGGATGTGGAGCTGGTCCAGGAGCTGGGAGACTTCACGGAAGACACCTTGGACGTGGTGTTCACACCAAAGGAATGTCGGACTTTGCAGCCCTCTTTGCCGGAGGAAGGGTAAATCATTCTCTTAAACCGTTCATGGGATTGTGACTGTCTTGCCTGTTCTTGGTAAGGGGAAAGGTGCTCTAATTTTGGACTTCTTTTAAAAATAAACAAAATTACTCAGCTCTGTTGAGATGTGCAGGATGACTACAATAACCTGAAGACCTACATGTAGACAGGTTTTGAATTGTTTGACCAGAGGCTTTGAAAGGCCATGTGGGAGCTAAGCCAGTTAAAAGGATGCAGTGGGTTAAATCAGAATGCTCCATCAGAGGTGAAGAGTGCAGGATCCGGAGTAAGACCACTTGGGTGTGTCAGCTCAGTGACCTTGGGCGGGCCATGTGACCTCAGGAAGCCTCAGTTTCTCCACTTGTAAATATGTCAAGATTTTTCATAAAATTTTTAAAGCCTCCACTCAGAAGCATTTTAATTACTGGATCAAGTTATAAACATAAGTTGGATCCATGTTTGTTGAGCATTTACTGTGTGTTGGGCAGTGGGATAAAAAGATGAATAAGGCAAATTTTCCTGCCCTTGAAGAAATTTTTGTCAAATGGAAAAGCAATGGAGAAAGCTCTGTTGAGTGAATATGTGAATAGCTGTTTAGGGCTTGAGTTTCCGCAGTGGGTTAGTCTATGTGTTTATGGGCATGGAATTATATCTAAATGAAACTCGTTACTTCTGTAGTGGAAAAAGCAATGTCCCTTTGGAGATTTAGGAGGAACTTTGATTTGCATTCATTTTCAAAACAAAGTTAACATTCACATCTTCCTGGACATTTTTAGCCTCCTCCTCTTCCCCAAAAAGTCCCGGAAAGGAGATCATGAAACACAGCCCCTACCCTTATTACTCTGGGCTATTCTGATTCTAGTTTGGATTTCATTTTCTTACAGTTTAAGGAAGTTGTATGACAGTGAACAGTAATATGGTATTTTTTACCCTTTGCTCTGTTGTTTAGACAGTTTCTCATTCACATAGAGCTGACCGCATGCTCCATTCTTAATGTTTTGAAAATACTCACTTCCCACAAAATAAAAACTCCGTGATCCTTAGGAACCACTCCCTCCTGTTTTCAGTCCATTTATTCAGGTTTGACTTTAACATGGGTAGTGTCTATTATTTTTACTCTTAGGAGAATCATTTAATTTGATTTCTTTGTGTAAAATTTAGGGTTAATTATCTTCAAATGAACTGGGATCTTGGAAAAACCTGTTTAAAATACTTTAGAGGTAGGAGGATTTCTATTTTTTGAGACTTGATAGAGGAGGTAATATTTTCTTAGCCTTATTTTTTAGTGTAATACTATCTTGTCACTGAAATTTATAGATAACACTGTCTGTCTGATGACTTGAAAACAACCAGTACTATTTCAATTCTTGCCCCCAAAGTCTTCTGTGTCATTAAAGCCCAACAAGGTACCAGGGGGGTCACCATCAGAATAAACAGCTGATTCTGTTGAGTCCCCTGTGCCTAGCCCAGAACTTTGTGTTGAGCAGTGATCGTGTGGTAGCTATAAGCCTGCACTCCAAAGGTGAGCTGCCTGGGTTCCAGCCCCTGCTTTACCACTTGCTGGGTGACTTTAAGCCAGACCCTTGTCACCTCATTTTTCCGCAAAATGAGAATAATGATAGCACCTGTCCTAGAGGGGCTGATAGAAAATTAACTGAATCACTACCTTTAAGGTGATTACGTCAGTGCCTAATGCATAGTGAATGGTACTTAAGTATGAACTATCACCTGTAGGTCTTATTATGTGCTAGACACTCTTCTAAGCACTACACGTGCTAACTTATCTAAATTTCATCACGGCTCTCTAAAGGATACACTCCACTATTAATATCACCAATTAAAGATGAAGAAACTGAGGCACAGAAGGGTTGAGTGACTGGCCCAAGGTCACATTGCTGATAAGGGATGGGGCTTAGTTACAGACACTCAGAGCCCAGGGACCATATGGCTAATGTTTAGAATACTTCATCTAACATTAACTGCATGCCTACACAGTAAGTACTATTCTTATCTCCTTTTTACAAACAAGAAAATTATAACTTGCAGTACTTAGACTTAGTTATCTCTAATAACAAAACATCTAGGGAAACAGCAAAACAATGTTGTTGCTGTGGGAGATTAATTATTTCTGATTTCAAGACTCTGGAGCACTTGAAGAGTATCTCTCATTATGTGCAAGACCCACTCCAATCAATGATCACCAACCAAAGCCAGAGTCTGTCAACTTCTTTTTTTAAAATTAACTTTTAAAATTTTTATTTTATTGTTTAAGTATTACAAAAAGTAGTACATATGTCTCTTTTTCCCTGTCAACTTCTCAAAGCATACTAGTAAGAACATTGTTCTCCAGGGCTTTCAAAAAGAAAGACATGCACGTCCTAACAAGGTTACACATGAGCAAAAACCATGCCCAAATCCCCCCTCTGAAAAAATGGTACTTACTTATTTTTCCAGTTTTGTGTGTGATTACAGCTAGTTCTACCTGTCTGTGTTAGAATGCCTTTAGGGATAAGTACTGTTGAACACAATTCTGTGTAACAAAGAAAACCCACAAAGCATAAAATGCCAACATATCTTTCATCAAAGTAAAAATGTTATTGCTTGAGGAATGCACTCAGGGTGACTGGGTAAGGATTGCCCCAAGCATTCTCATTTGACATAGATTTGAAACCATGCTGCCCTCTCCTTGGTTATGATAAGGCCTTGCTTTGTTGTTTTTGCACAGTAACAACATGTTTTTTATTTCATTACCCATCTCACTAGGGTTGAACTGGATCCTCATGTCAAGGACTGTGTTCAGACCTATATTCGGGAGTGGCTAATTTTAAACCAGAAGTAAGTTCTTTTCTCTCTCTTTATATATGTATTTATTTTCTATTTTTAGCTTTTTAATTGTTTTTTTTTAATTAATAGATTTATTTCAAGAGTAGTTTTAGGTTTACAGAAAAATTGGGTAGAAATTACTGACAGTTCTCATGTATCCCCTGCCCCCATCTCCCAATAGTTTCTCCTATTATTAGCACCTTGGGTTTAAATTTTATTTTGTTTTTTAAAATTTTTTGCACATGTCCCAAAATGATCGTGAATAATGATTTAGGGGTTTCAATAAATTTTAATAAGTATGCAAATTTGCAAATACAAAATTCATGAGTAATAAGGATTGACTGTATCTTATATTACTCCCATGCTCAGACACCTGCTAAGGCTCCCTACCGCCTACTAAATCAGATATAAACTTCTGCTTGCCTTTTAAGGGCTTTAATAATCTAGTCCCATTCTGTCTATTAAAACTCACTTTTCTTAAGTCCTGGAGTCATTTCCTTTCTCTGGGCCTGCCTCTCTTCCTCACTAGCCTACCTCTACCCCCTTGCTTGGTTTCCCCTCTGGGCATGCCCTTCTTCCCTCACCTATCTATTAGATCCTCCCTAAGGATTAAAGGTCAGATAAAATCTTTTTTACTTTTTGTAGCTCTCTCTGACAGATTTATCTTTTCTTGGATGGATCTTAAGTGTGGTACATTTCGTGCAATTGATGAGCCAATATTGATACATGATTAACTGAAGTCCATAGTTTACATAAGGACTCATTTTTGTGTGTGTAGTATATTCTATGGTGTTGACAAGTGAATAATGACATGCATCTGCCATTATAGAATCATACAGAATAGTTTAACTGCCCTGAAAATCCCCTGTGCTCCACTTCAGCAACCACTTATCCTTTTATTGTCTCCATAGTCTAGCCTTGTTTCTCCTTTTTTTTTTTTTTTTTTGGTGTGGCTTGATAGCCCATTTCTTTTTTTGCTGAGTAATATTGTACTACATGGATTTTACAATAACTTATCTATTCACCTACTGAAGGAGAAGGTTACATTTCAAACACAGAATAGTATCCCTTTTTTTGTTTCCATTCTGATGAATTCCTGGGGCAGGGAGGGGGGTGAATAAAGGAACTGGAACTTGGCCTGAGATTTAAAGATAGCATTTAAATTTGTGACCAAGAAATAAACTGTTGCTCGCCTTCTAGTAAAAAAGGCCACTCTCTCCTGGGTTAAACAAGTGTTTTTGTGACATTGTCCTGAGCTTTATGTCTCCATGCCACGGACTTGGACAGCATTTAGCAGATTGGGGGGGGGGGGGCATGTCTTACTAGAGAAACAGCAGAGAACCTGTGGCAACAGTCCTTTTTCACCTGCGGTTTTGCTTTCTGCATTTTCATTTACCAGCAGTGAACCATTTGTCCACAAATACTAAGTGGCGAATTACAGAAATAATTTGTAAGTTTTAAATTGCTCAGCATTTTGAGCAGCATGATGAAATCTTGCAATGTCCTGCTCCAGGCCTGGATGTGAACTATCCTTTGTCTAGCGTCTCCACGCTGTATACGCTCCCCATACATTAGTCACATAGTAGCCACCATCTTGGTTATCAGATCAACTCATGGAAATGCTTGTGTTACCCTCAGAGTAGCCTTATGCTCCTTCACAATGCTTACGTCATTCATTCACCTCCCTTCATCTCATCACGCAGGCATTATGTCATCTCACATCATCACAAGAAAGGTGAGTATAGTACAATATTAGGAGAGAGAGGGAGCACATTCACAGAACGTTTACTGTAGTATATTGTTATAATTGTTGCATTTTACTTGTTATTATTAATTTCTTAATTTGTAAATTAAACTGTATCATAAGTGTGTAGGTATAGAAAAGAACATAGTATATATAGGGTTTGGTACTATCTGTGTTTCAGGCATCCACTGGGATTCTTAGAAAGTATGCCCCTCGGATAGGGGGGTTGACTAACTTCAAGTTCTGATACCCTCACATTGCCTATACTTCAGTGAGAATTACTGCTCTATGGGATAAATGATGAAAGACTTTGGGGGCTGGGTTTTATCTAGTTCCTGGAAGTGTGCCATTGAATTTGTGCTGGTGTTTTTTGAAGTACGTAATGTCAGTATGCATAGTATTTTAAATAGCTGAAAAAGAGAAAGCTTCACTTCTATAAAGTAATTAAGAGAAAGCTGGATGTTAATCCATCATCTGTTCTCATGGGAATTGAAAACCAAGTTTGCCAGGCAATCAAATAAGATTATGCTTTGCTGGTAATAAATAAAGGATTTCAGGACAAGTTGTTCTCAAGTTTTTATATGTTATAATTAGAGATGCTTTCCAATATTAAGGTTCTGAAAAAAATTTAAGAAGCGATAAATGGAAAAGACCATTTCACTTCATTTGGTTTTTACTTGCTGTTTGGGACATTGCACTTTTTCATTCCTGCTCATTTTATTCATGAAGTTGAATTTCATTGCAATTGGAATCTTTCTTTTCTCTATCTTGTGCAAACTTAAAAGAAAAAAATGACTCTTTAGAGTGCTCATTGTAGAAATTTTAGAGATTATTGCACAGAGAAATAAAAGGAGGAAACAGAAATCACTCAATTTCACTATGGACAGATAATCCTTCTATATAATAAAGAGATAATATACAAATTAACCATCACTCCAACACACAAGATGGCTGCCCCCATGTGGTCAAAGATGCCCACCTCTATGTAGACACAAGATGGCCAAAAGGGGAAAGCAGTTGTGGGTGGGCCTGCAGGGGAGGTCAGTTAGGGGTGACCAAGCCAGCAGAGGAGGACAGTTGAGGGGAGCTCAGGCCTGCAGGGGAGGGCAGTTGTGGGGGACCAGGCCTGTAGGGGAAGGCAGTGGAGGGCAACCAGGCCTGTAGGGAAGGGCAATTGGAGGCAACCAGACCTGCAGGGGAGGGCAGATGGGGGAGAACAGACCTGCAGGGGAGGGCATTGGGGGGGGGGGACCAGGCCTGCAGGGGAGAGCAGTTGGGAGAGATAAGGCATGAGGGGACTGCAGTGGGGGGGGGGGGCGGCAAAGCTGGCAGGGGAAGGGTGTTGTGGCAAGCAGGCTAGCAAGGGATGGCAGTTAGGGACAATCAGGCTAGCAGGAGAGCAGTTAGGCATCAATCAGGGTGGCAGGCAGAAGCAATTAGGGGCAATCAGGCAGTCAGTCAGGCAAGTGGCTGGGAGTCCCAAATTGGAGAAGGTGCAGGCTGGGCTGAGGGACCTCCCCCCCCCCCCGCCCCGTGCATGAATTTCATGCATCAGGCCTCTAGTCTTCTGTATTAGAATGGTGGCTTCTCTTGAGCAAGAGTAAATGAACTCAAGTCATGGCTCCACCTCTTACTAGCCGAGTGACTAAGACAAATTATTTCTTTGTACCTCAATCTTCACGTTAGGAAATAGACATTAGAATAGTACCTGCCTCATAAACTTTTGTTGTATGCAAAAAAATAAAATAACATGTAAAACACTTAGAAGATTTTTGGCATATGACAATTATTCCATAAATATTAGTTGCTACTTATTAAATAGCCTTGCAGAATAAGATTCATTTGTTCTTGCCCAATTGACAAATTATTTATATTAGGCCAATTAGTAAGATGTAATATGCAAAGGAAAAAAACAAGGGACAACTCAGTGGTGTTAAAACTTAATTCAATGATCCAGGGAAGATGTCACATCATAGGCACTGTAGTTTATATATTCACTAAAGGTCTGATGAATGAATTCATGCATAAGTGGGATCTGGTTAGCCTACCCCAATCAGGGCCAGCTGGCCCAGCCTGGGGAGGGGGATTCAGGAGGTTGGCCAGCTGGCCTGCCCCTGATCGGGGTGGAGGGGTCAATTTGAGGTAGAACTGGCTGGGGGGAGGCGCCACAGGCGGTTGGCCAGCCCTGCCCCCTGGTCAAATTCCCTGACAAACTCTGGGTTGAGGGGACAATTTGCATATTAGCCTTTTATTATACAGGATGTAATAAAGTGGGATAAGGATAAGATTTGGAATATCATAAGATTTGTACTTTAGAGTTTATTTAGTTCCAATTCAACTCATCTAAAATGTTCCTCTCAAGTGAAATAAGATTTTTCTGAAGACTTGAGAAAAAGCACTTATATTAGCATTTTAAAGGAATGAACCCAGGACTCTATTCCATATAGTTTAATGCATCACAGAGGGAGAAACTACCTTCCTCTAGAGGGCCATACTTAATGAAGTCGGTTCACCTTCTATCGATATATCTTTGTCTCTCATAACCATGCGGTCAAACACTGATTTAGTAGTTAGCTCCTTTATTCCCCAATTATCTCCTTGCTGATACTACATTTCTCTATAATATCTGGGGTTAGTCTTTTATGTTCTTGCTGTCTGAGATAATGGCTTTGAATCCCACTTAGGGGGCAAAGGAGTGGAGTAATGGCCACTTCTATTCCCTCCCACTCTCATAATTCTATAGAGCATTTGCCACTCAAGTTCTGTAATTGAGACTCTTAAATCAACTAGTACTGCCCATGAAGGGGAGAGGACGATTCAGATTTTCTTTTTAACTTAATAGAGAAAGATTAAACTATACAGAAACATTAAATACAGGATCTCTTAGAGGTGGGGTAAATATATTTTTCTACTTGAAATGTTTGTGTTTCCTACACTGGAAGATGCCTTGAATGAATTCCACTCTGTCTTTCATGGATAGAACAAGTTTGATGTCCTTGCTCTAAAAAAAAAAAGTTTTTCTCTTCAGAATTTTTGAAAATGATCATTGATCGAATTATTAGAATGGTGCCCTGGTTACTTGTTTATCCCATCTTACTTTCAGATATTTTGATAATTTTGTATGGATTAATGTTTGTTGACATTCTTTGGGTGACATTAAATACTTTAAGCATTATATCCTCTGTTATTTTCTCTAAATGAGCTAAAGTGATTAACTGAAGAATATGTTTGATGTCTTGGCGGAGAGTCGAACTCTTAAGTAATTAAACTTATTTGCATGCCGTTTATTCTTGGTGTATTATCCATAGCGACAGTGAAACATTGCATGAGTGGTATGAGCAGCATCATAAAAGTCCTATATTTTGTCTTTCATCTTAGGTGATTAAGGTTGTTTGGGAGGAAGGTCATACTCAAGGATAGCTGGGATATCAAGGAATGGGGTATCATCTGTTTTATTATGCCATATTTTACTCCCAGTGAACTGGTAAACAATTAAAATTCAAACACATCAGTGCATATAATTCAGTTACTCCCCAAACACCATCAAAATGTCTCCCCAATCAACAATTGCTTATTATGACATGCATTTGTTGTGTTGGCTGTCAAGGTGTTTAGCTATTAGCTTTCTAAATGTGTGGAAAGCAAACCAGGCTTGTCAACTGGGCAGTTACCAAGAGCAGCTCAGCTGCAGGATCACTGAGCCACTCTCTTGGCCTGTTTTGTGCAAACTCCTTGTCCCCTCAAAGCCACACCCGTTAAAGACCAACTCTAAGGCCAGAGCTTTCACAAAGCCTTCCCTGACCTGGCCATACGTAATTACTCCCTTCTCTGAAATTTCAAAGCACCTGGTTTGTATTTCTCTTAGAAGTTTTTGTCATACTCAGCATTACATGCTAGTTACTTGACTAAAATTTTATCTCCCCTGCTAAATATGTGATCTTTCTCACTACACTGTCACTTCGCCAATCACAGGGACTCCTTTAGAGCTGGTATTCTTGTGTCTTCCTTTGTCTCTGCATCCTCTTTTTTTTTCTCCAGGTTTTTTAAAATTTATTTTTATTCTTTAAAGTATTACAAATAGTAATACATATGTTTCTATCCCCCCAGCCTCCCTTACCCCCAAGCACATGCCCTTACCTGCCTCCCTCCCCTCCCCCCGTGTCTTGTATCCGTTGGTTATGCTTATGTGCATCTCTGCATTCTCTTTGGTGCCTTATTCTCAGGAGGTACTTTAATAAACTTTTGTTAAATGGAAAAAAAGGATGAAACTTTAACAAGCAAATATCCATATTGTGTTGATCTAAGGCAGTGGTAGGCAAACGGCGGCTTGAGAGGCACATGCGGCTCTTTGGCCCCTTGAGTGTGGCTCTTCCACAAAATACCATGGCCTGGGCGGGTCTATTTTGAAGAAGTGATGTTAGAAGAAGTTTAAGTTTAAAAAATTTGGCTCTCAAAAGAAATTTCAATCGTTATTCTGTTGATATTTGGCTCTGTTGACTAATGAGTCTGCCAACCACTGGTCTAAGGCAAGTGTTCTCAAGTCTATCAGACCTAACTCCATCTTTCTCTAACAAGTATTTTATGATACCGCCTTTATAACCCGCACACTTTCTTGTTTTCAGAAGTCAATAAAATGTTCCAACTGTTACACAGAGGGCAGATAAAAGAAACATGTCTAAAGTAGCATGTATGCAAATATACAAATGCTTGGACACAACTGCACCAGAGAACACAAATACCATAGCTGTTGGCACATGCAGGAAGAATCATTGTGAATATAACACCTACAAAAACACACTGCAACAACTATGTTGTATGAGTGATTCAGATACCACAAACAGCATTTCTGCTGTCAGAAATACGATTTTCTAAAATGGGGAAAACGCATGGCAGAACTCGAATCAGCATGAAGTTTAATCAACCCCTTCATTTACATGGTAGTGGTTTTCCTGGAAAACAAAGTACAAAAACACTTTACATTTATTTGCAAGGTGGTAGAAGGCCTTGCCTCAGATATTTACAGACTGGTTTTCCCACCTCCATAAATGTCCAACAGGACATTTGATAGATGTGTTGGAAGATTAATTTGCAGTGACCCTTCATTATGTATGATGCCCCATGCATGCAGAATATGAAATATAGTAGCACAACCCAGTCATTGGGACAATCAAAAAGGGAAAGAAATACTAGTTACCCTCATTGAGAACCATTGCTACTAAGACATCAAAAAATTGGAATCCCCAAATCCATGGTTTTAGCAGCACATCTGGGAAAGGAAATCCACAAAGACTCCCTGGAAGGGGTGGGGTGGAATGGAACAGGTTTAATCAGGACAGTAGTCTTATTCTGGTGGTATTGTGTGTGGGTGTTTTTGTTGTTGTTTTTTTGGTGGGGGAGGAGGGATATGGAGAAATCTACAAGTGGAGTCTTAAAGTGAGCACTTTCCAGAGGTCTACTTTTATTTTTTGATAAGAAATCAAATGTCCCATCCTACATAATAAAAGCTTAGTATTCAAACTGTCCCTTCGACCAGGTGTTGGTAAGGGAGTTCGACCTGGGGCGTGGGGGGCAACCGCCCTTGGCCTCTCTCCCCAGTGGTAGCAGCAGCAGCAGGTGGCCGAGGGAAGGCCAGCAGCTGCTAGGGAACCTACCAGTGCACAAATATTGTGCACTGGGCCTCTAGTATAAAAAAAATGCAGTCCAGCAGCAATAAGGTTTTAGGAGACTTTAAGTTCAATATATCCATATAATAAGAGTTTCTAGACCTATAATATATGCATTGGTATTGCATGTGATTTTTATTTTAAAAATAATCTCATTTATTGAGCTGGTGAGATTTCTGAGAAGCTGAGCCAGAGACAGGGTTTCAAGTGCGTGTGATGTTCAAGAGCATGCTCTTTAGAAGAAGCCTGTAAGGGAATGGGGGAAGCAAGATAGAGAAGTATCAACTAAGATGATAGTGCAATAAATTCTTGGCCTGATCCACAGGGTGCTCTGGAAGGATCTCTCTGCAACGGTGTCCAACTCTTCCACTCTGCGTCAAGAGGTGGGGCTCTTGTACCCTAAACCAGTCGGGCATTGGTAGCCACCAACCAAGCCCAAGAAGGAGATTAGGGGACTGGGAGGTAGAGTGGATTGTTCAGAGGTCTCTCCTACACTCATAGGAGCTGCAGAATCAATGCCTGGTTGGTAAATAGGACCGTCTACCAGTTTTCATTTCAGGGCCTGACACCTAACGTATATTATTTTCCTTTTATTTTGAGATGATCTCAAATTTACGGAAAACTTGTAAGTATCGTACAAAGACTTTTTCCTCTCCTCCCCCAAACTACTTGAGAGTAAATGGCTGACCTAATTCTCCATTCATTACCCCCTGAATATTTGAGTGTGTAATTCTTACAAACAAGGGCATTTTCCATCATAATTACTATAAAACCATCACATTCAAGAAATCAGTATTGACACATTATTACAATAGAAGGCCCATTAGAGCAAAAGGATCTAGTTTAAAGTCATTAATTGCATTAGGTTTTACACATCTTTAGTCCTGTTTGCTCAGGGACATTAGTTTCTCAGTAGTTCCTTGACTATCCATGACCTTGAGGTGACATGCTAGTCATTTTTTAGAAAGTCCTTCTTTGTTGTATCTTCTTAGAGGATAGAGCTGTGTGACTGAAAGCTATGAGTTCATGTCAATATGCGCTACCCCAAGCCAACATCACAATATTCACTCTGGTTTTCTTTTTCTCAGTAGATTTAACTTGTTTCTTGCACAGTGAACAGTCTGACTCCTATTGTCCTTATATATTTACTCACTTGATTAATTTCCCAATCTGTAACCATTGCCAACACCCCTCTCTCCCCATACAGTTGCCCTCTTCCTCATAATCTCACACCCCTGCCCCAGGCTTGCCCCCTTCAGCCTTTCCTGACACGGAGTGCCAGGCCATTCTTCTACAGGGGCACCCTTGGCACCTTGCCTTGGCTCTGATGCTTGTGGCAGGCCTCTCCTCCAGGTACATGCCCCCCTCATTCCACTCAGGTTCTATTTTCAGGTGCCAGGCGGCCCTGGGTTTGAATGTCCTCCCCACACCATATGGGTTCTGATTCTCCATGCCAGGCAGCTCTTTTAAGTATTTTAAATGTTTAGTCTTCAACTTCCCACTCTGTGCTTCCCCAACACCCCCAGCATGAATGGCTACCTTGTTCTGATGGCTTTTAGTGCCACATTGTACAGGAAGGGGGGAAGAGAGAAAGGAAAACGGTATGGGAAAGGGAGGAGAAAAAGATGAAGAGGCACGTAATTATTTCCCAGTCCTCACAATAAGCAATGTTTCCCCCTCATTTACACTTGATGGAACTGAAGTTCTGAGAGATGAAGCCACTTGCCCAAGGTCTCAGAGCCAGGAGTATGTAAGGAGCCAGCATCTGAACCAGTTCTGCAAAGTTCTGTCTATTCCCCACACTGGCTCTAAAGAGAATGCTCTCAAAATGTGTTTGGTCTTTGGATGGTCCCCAAATGGGTAACATGGTGTTTGTATAAAAGGGATGCAGTTCTCTTGAGAAGCAATAGGTTGTGTTCATTGTATGAGAACAGTCTTGCCACCACTTGGCCCACTTCCCCGTCTCATCTACAATTAGGCTCAACAGGAGCATGGCTTTACTTGGCTTCGTTGTCTGGGTGGAGCGATGAGGCTGGGATTCTGGTTGCCAGTGGCACAGCCAGCAGTCTCACTGCCTATCCAGTGGTGGCGCCTGCCTTCTGTGGTGGGTACTTCTGAAATGAGTCATCTTTACAGGCTTGCCAACCCTAATTCTCTCCCCACCAGCTGGCCTTACCCTTACTGCCACAAGGGAGCTTCACAACTTTCTGAAATTTTAAGTGGGGAAATAAATGCTAAATCCAGAATGAGGAAGGGAAAATGTTTTCTCTGGTTTCACACACATGGCTACAGAATACACTAGTCTGAATGCTCTTCATACCCAAATCCTGAGGGCTGGCATATACATAGGATTAGAGTGTATATATTGGGAAATGAACTTCTAGCATTATTCGGTAACTTGTTGTCTTAAATGCTCATTTATCCATGTCTTTGGGGCCCATGTAAAAAAACTCCAGAAAACATTCTAACAAAACTAAGGACAAAAAAGAAAGAAAGAAAGAGAGAGAGAGAGAGAGAGAGAGAGAGAGAGAGAGAGAGAGAGAGAGAGAGAGAGAGAGAGAGAAAGGAAAGCTCTATTTGCATAAAAGAACAAAAGAACAATTGCCAAATCAATTTCATTTCCCCCAGATTTAAGCATATTTTGAGAAGAACATTTGATTTGAATTTTCTAGAGATAGTGTATGCACTATCACAAAATCTTTAAGCTGGGAGAAATATCCTAGAATCCATGTTATGTCCATGCTTCACCTTATGAAGCAATAGAGAGATGACTTGAGGATGATGGATGGAGGCACAAACTGTAATTGTGTGAGTCTGTGTCTGTATATATTGTACACTTTTAAGTAAACACTCTTAGAATGGTACATTTTATGAGACAAGAGACAAAACTAAAACAAATATTGTTCTGGTTACCACGGCTTAACCTAAGGTCTGAAACTAGGTTGCTTCCTGGTTTTCATTTTGGTGGCCCACACAGGTTTTCCCATGAAGAGGCATGTGACTGAGCTTTGACATCAATTCCCTTTGCAATGCACAAGTCCTGAGAAAGGCAAAAGGCAGATACTAAAGTGAGGAATTTGAATTTAATTCACTGTTTGCTTCCATCTTAGAATGAATTAATGTTAGTTAATTCCTTGGGGAATGTTTTCCCTTAAAATTGGCTTTTCCACTGATTCATCATGTTGTCACTTGGGGTAGTATAATCAGGATACAACTTGAAACTTGCCTATATTTGCCTCTCTCTGAGTTGGGTGGCTTTTGCCCCCAGGACATTAGATCATATGACACTATTTCTTTTCATCCTTAGGGAAAGACCCAGAAATGCATTTTCTGTATTAGTAAAGCCCACCCATCCAGCACACATGTACATATTGCTGCTGAAATTTATATTGGCAAGAATAACTTTTGAGAAGCTAGCATGTTTATGAAATCCCATGGGAAAATCTCTCTTTTCAGAGGATCTGTGTTAGAAAATAGAAAATCAATATTATGGTGTAAAATAGAGCTTGGTCACAATTGTATCTACTCCTTTTTTACTACTCCCTTCTGCACACTTAGAGCAACTGGAACCAAAATCATTTTCTTAGATTTTTCAGTTAGTTACTACTTCTGAGGAATTGTTTGAACAGGTTCTCCAAAAAGCTGTTTGTTAATTGATGATTATGAAAAATACTAGAGGCCCGGTGCACGAAATTCATGCATTGGGGGGCAGGGGTTGTCCCTCAACCCAGCCCACACCCTCTCCAATCTGGGACCCCTCAAGGGATGTCCTACTGCCTGTTTAAGCCCAATCCCAGTATAAACCCAGTAGGATTTGGGCCTAAACAGGCAGTCAGACATCCTTCTCACAATCCAAGACTGCTGGCTCCAAACTGCTTGCCTGCCTGCCTCCCTGATTGCCCCTAACCACTTCTGCCTGCCAGCCTGATCACCCCTAACCACTACTCTGCCAGCCTGATTGATGTCTAACTACTCCCCTGCCAGCCTGTTTGCCCCTCCTCTGCTGGCCTGTTCACCCCTAACAGCTCTCCCTTGCAGGCCTGGAACCTCCCACTGTCCTCCCCTGCTGGCCATCTTGTGGTGGCCATCTTGTGTCCACATGGGGGCAGGATCTTTGACCACATGGGGGCAACTCTCTTGTGTGTTGGAGTGATGGTCAATCTGTGTATTACTCTTTTATTAGATAGGATAGAGGCCTGGTGCATGGGTGGGGACTGGCTGGTTTGCCCTGAAGGGTATCCTGGATCAGGGTGGGGGTTCTCTTGGAGTGTGGGGCAGCCTGGGAGAGGGGCCTATGGTGGTTTGCAGGCTGGCCACACCCCCCAGCGACCCAAGCAGAGGCCCTGGGATCTGGGATTAATTTATGTTCTACAATTGTAACTTTGAAGCCTGGAGCAGAGCCAAGCCTTCTGCTTGCTCCATGGCAACAGCCATTTCTGTTTGAAACTTTGTAGCCTAGAGTGGAGGCCTAGTCTAGGGCTGCAGAAGTTTGGCTTCCTCCATCGCCCTGGCAACCCTAGCCTCTTCTCTCTCCAGCTCCGTGGCTGCTGCTATTTCTGTTGGGATTATGTATCTTCTATAATTGAAACTTTGTAGCATTGAGTGGAGACCTAGGTTAGCAATGGCAGGCAGCAGGCAGAAAGCTTGGCTTCCTCCATTGCCCGGGAAACCCAAGCTTCCTTCCTGCTCTCAGTGGCTGCAGCCATCTTAGTTGGGGTTTATTTGCATAATTTGCTCCTGATTGGCTGGTGGGCATGGCTTGATTGGAGGTATGGTCAATTTGCATATTACTCTTTTATTAGATAGGATAATTAACATTTTAAAGTTTATTTATTGTGTTGGTGTTTAGGGATCTCAAACCAGAGTAATGCTGGTTATTTCTGTTAAAATCATTTCTAAATATTTACCCTTATTTCCCCTTTCAGAGTACACCTTTTTCATTTCCTTGTTTGTTTATTTCCAGTTCCCCATTTTGGCCTGTCGTTCATGCTGCCCAGTCAGTGCAGGTTGGGTCAAGGACATAGTGGCCAAGAGACATTGACAGTGGGTGGACTTTTACACTAAACGTGGACTTGAACTAGTCACTAAGATCATCATGGCTCTCTTTTAGACTATTTCTTGTCTCCTTTTACTCAAAACAAATAGCTCATCCTTAGAGCATAATGCAGCCCAACGAAAGTCACATTCTCCATTCTCTCTGCCGATGACACAGAGACGTCTCACTTTTCTTTCATTAACTCCACTGGAATGTACGGAATACTTGTTCTGTGTATGCCACTGTGCATAACCCAAAACTTCGCCCCTCCCAAAGAGTTATAAACTCTGTATTTGGGTTATTGCTAGGCCCTCCTCCCCGCCCTGCTTTATCTGCCTGCCATTTGATCTGCCTACTAAACCCTAACTCAGTTCGTGTTTCTCTACCAACCTGCTCGGTGGTTTTTCTAACAGTGTGGGAAATCAAACAAGACGTGGGTGCGTGCTCGCGCTGTTGACTCTGCAGCATGTTTTCCAGGAAGTCTTTGAGTCATAAAACTGGGGAATATACACATTGGTTTCTATGGTTATTATTCGACAATTTATACCTGTTGATTTTCTTGTTATGAGATTATGGTCTGATTTCTTTCCCCAGGGATAGTCCTAGACACGATATTTTAAATCCTGACCATAGATACACATTTTCAAAACACCATTTTAATGGAGATTGAGAATACTAGCAAAGATTGTCAGTACATAAATCCTTTATTTCTGTGTTGTTTTTTTTCATAATCATGTACTGCCTTTTTCATTCTTAAGAACATTGATATGGAGATTAAATGTTTTTCTCTATTTTTATCTTCAAATGACCTTTATTTGCTGCTTCTGCACTTTGCTAGATTTATTCCAGCTGCTTACACTAGAGTCATAGTTTAGCTTCAACTGGGAGCCAAATGCCCCACAGCTGAAATGACCGCACCTCCGAAGTGGCATTTTCCCAGGCCATCCCTGCCTTTAATACGGAGCCAGCCAGGAGGCAAGTTTGTATCTCAGTACAAGAGAGCCTTGTGTTGGGCCTGGCGCATAATTAGATGCAAGGAATTACAATTGGTCCTCTCTTTGCAGACCTTTCAGCACTAAGTCTGTGCTTAAGCCATTACTTTTTTTTCAGTTCATGTTTTAACATTTATTGAGTTGAGCAGTCTGTATTTTTATTTTTAATCTAATGATTTTGCCTCTCTCTCCCTCTCTCTCCCCTCGCCCCTCATGATAACAACTTTAAATAAAGACACCAAGGAAATTCGGAGGTTTGCCGTTTTAAAAAGACTGGATCGCGAAAAGATTTTCACAAGACGCTTCAGAAACAGACGTTTGAATCAGAAACCTTGGAGTGCAGTGAACCCAGAGCTCAGGTATTTCCTATCAACAAACATGGTTACCAGGTTACTGGCTGCTCTGCCCACACCAGGCTGTGGGGTTTTATTAACTGCTAAAAAGGCTAAATTCATAGAATATCAGAACAGGAGGAACTCGACCTTCTGAGTCAGTGATTTCCCCCCCCAGACTTGCTTGTAACTACAGACATTCGTGTGCAAATGAAAACCCAGTAATTAAAATAGATAAAAGTGGGGGGGCTCTACTTGCTGGGGGAGGCCACTGGGCCCTATCTCTATAACATTCCCATGGAGGCTATCGGTGCCCCTAAGGCAGGCTGAGACTGATTAAAAGCTTCACATCTAACTCCGCAGCCTCGGGCAGGATAACTAAACTCCCTGGGCTTCATTTTCCTTCTCTGGAAAACGAGAGTGATAATAGTAACCAACTCATGAAGTTGTTTGAGTATTAAATGTGTTAATATGGATAAAGCATTTAGAACCATGTCTCTTCTGACACTTAGTACCCAGTAAATATTGGCTACTGTTATTATTGTTGTTCCGATTACTATTATAGAGTAGTTACAGTTTAAAAGTGAGCTCTCCACATCTGTGTTTATGTATGGCAGTATTCACAGTATTCCAGAGGTGGAAACAGCCATGTATCCCTGGTCAGATAAATAGATGAACAAATGTGGCATGCACATACAATGAAATATTCAGCTTTAAAAAGGAGGGAAATTCTGACAAACACTACAACATGTATAATAAACCTGGGAGCCATTATGCTAAGTGAAATATAAGCCAGTCACAAAATTACCAACACAGTGCTTTCACTTACATGCAGTACCTGGATTAGTCACATTCATAGAGACCAAAGTAGGATGGAGGTTGCCATTGGCCAGAGGAGGGGGCAATAGGCAGTCACTGTTTCGTGGGTAAAGTGCTTCAGTTTTGCAAGCTGAAACGAGTTCTGGAGATTGGAGGCGCAGCAGTGTGACGGTACTCATCACTACTGAGCTGAACACTAAGTTTTGTCATGTTTTACCACAATTAAAAATAAATTTTGAGCCAGTGCTCTAGTCCAGTGTGCTCATTTTATAATTAAGACAAATAAAACATAAAGGAAGAGATTTGTCCAAGTTTGCATAGGACTTCTTCTTAAACCAATATAAATTTTTAGCTTTCAGGTGCTGTCATAGCCCAAGCATCTCACCCTAGTTCTATGTGTGTTTTTTTTTTTAATTTAAAAAACTAGAGGGTTTTTAAATAGTGCCCGTTTTTCTAACAACAGTCTCTCCAGTCCTGCCTGCGACCTAATCTGAGCTCTACAGAGGAATCAGCCATCAATTCTAGTGCTGAATGTGGTGGGCTTCCTGAGGCCTAGAATATCTGTGTGCCGAAACTCTATGGGAGATTGGAAGGACATTTTCATTGGTCATTTTGACTAAATTCAGTTTTTACGATATACGATGACGAAGGAAATTGTTCCTTGTATCAGTCAGATGGCAGCCGCACTAGGTATTTCCATCGAACATAGGGAATCGGTTAAACAGATTTTGGATGACGGAGAGAACCCAAAGGGAACATTGAAGCTCTGTGGGAATCATTACTGCAAAACACAGCACACCAGCCTGGGGCGGGGGTCTAGGGCAGTGCCTCCCAAACTTTAGCTTCCTCAGAATGGCCTGAAGGGCTTGTTCAAATACAGATTGCTGGGCCCCATTCTAGAGTTTCTGACTCAAGAAAGTCTGGAATGGGCCTTGAGAATTTTCATTTCTAATTAGCATTTCCCAGGAGATGCTGATGCTGCTGGTCTCTGGAACCATGGATGGAATGGGAAGAGCTTGGAGATCAGAATCTGAAAGCTCAGAAGAGGGGCCTCAGAGCTAGGACTCAAATCTCTGAGGAGGGGGTGCGGTCTAGCCAGTGCAGTTACCTCAGTATCTCAGAAGAAAGACCTTATAGAGGCCAGAAGTCTGGATTCAGACTTCCTAGGAGGCGGAATGGCTCAGCTGGTTCTGGTACCTCCAAGGAGGTAGATTGAGGATGGTTCTGGAAGTGCCAAAAGAAGCCAAGGCTAGAACAACTGCCACCACCATGGCAAGAGGAACTGTAAGCAAAGAGGAAGGGGCCAGTCTCTTCTCCCAGCCCCTTGTAACGCCCCCTATTGGCATAACTTAAAAAAGGAGAAGCAGGCAAAGCAGAAATGTGATTTGCTGGATGTAGACCTGGCATCACAGATTGTATAAAAGGATGAATCTGGAGCTGAGAGACAGTAGGTGAATGACCAGCACCCTATAAAGCACATTCATTCCTCCAGTAGGCTAAAAGAACATTCAATGAAGTCATTGGCTGGGTTTCAGAGGCAAGTTATTAAAAAACTATGTTTTTAAGTATTAGACTAATACTCATTATGGAGTGATACCACACCATAAAATGACCAGCAACATCTTCCCTTTCATTCTCATTCTTATGTCCCTTATTAAGTAGAAGAGTGAGACCAAATTCCTGAATTTATGTCAGTTAAATACCTATATGATATGACTTCATGGTACTCAGATATTTCATAAAATTAGGTTATATTATTCATAATATTATATAACTTCCTTTTTCATATTAACAATACAATATAGCGAATACATATCCTTTCTTTTTTATTGGCTGCATATTCCATTACATAAAAGTTCTAAAATTTCTTAATGCTTCCTCTTTTAGGGGGCATTTAGATTATTTCTTTCACTTTGTATTTAAAACAATGTTTCAGATATGCTCTTATCTTTGCATCTTTGCTTACTTGTCCAGTGATACTCCTAGGATAAATTCTGAATATATATATCTTGATATCCTTTTGAAGAAATTAAAAATCCACTTCATTTTCCTAAGCTTTTATAAATTCTAAAACAAACAAAAATATTAATAATTAAAGTGTTAATATTGATTATTGTTAGCACATTCATTTTAAGTAAAATTTATGATCTAGCAAAGTAGCATTTTTTATGCGATAGATAGATGTCACAAAAAGTGTACCTTATAGAGAAATTGTAAAGGGTAATCCATTTAGTGGAACTTTAGGATAACATTTTGCCATCAATTTTATAGATGTTTATAATAGATCCATCTGTATTCCTACAACATATTATTGATTATGGTTATATAGTCCTTACCAAGTCTTTGGTTAGATATATAATTCCAAATTTCCACGACATTTCTAATGGAATAAAGCATTCACTTCATGGTTGATTTAAGAGTTTTTTTCAAACACACTGCAGACTACTTGAATAGCAAACACTTTCTTCTTCTTTTTTTCTGGTGCTCACTCTTGTAACTGTTACTAAAGTCTGTTCCCATGCCCACAGCTCTCTCTCTCCAGAAACACAGAGTCAGCTTTGGCGTTTAGATAAGGTTTAATTTTGAAGGCTCCTCACAGGACATTAATTTTCCAGTTTCAAATGCCAGGTTCTGAGTTGAGATTGGGATGAAGTCTCTCTATTCCCCAGGCCAGTCTCCTTTCTGTTACACCTTGTTCCCGTCTGTTCTGCTGGAGCATGAGACATGAGCATGGCTCCTAAGAGGTTTGGCTTCCAATCTCCAGAAAAGGACACACCAAAAAAAGATAGGAACACCATGCTGTTTTCAAACCCTTCTGCAAGGACAGGTTTACCTACCTCATGAGTGAGTACCTGTTTCCAGGTGGGGAGGAGAGATTGCATTTTAGGATGCTCAGGGTAGGAAGCAAAGATGTGATTCTTGTCAAAGCCCTGGTTGGCTCAGAAACTCCTTTAGGCCTGATGCTGTAATCCCACGTGGGATCAGCCTTGAGATATCCCAGATTGTTTAGTCCTCATTGCAGACCCACAGTCTCTCTCACGAGGAAGTGTCTGTTCTCACAGGCCGGCCCCCGCCACTTGAACGTGCTTTGTGACGTATCTGGGAAAGGCCCCCTCACGGCGTGTGACTTCAGCCTGCGCAGCCTGCAGCCTGACCAGCGGCTGGAAAACCTCCTGCAGCACGTGAGTGCCGAGGACTTCGAGAAGCAGAATGAGGAGGCCCGGAGGACCAACCGGCAGGCCGAGCTCTTTGCCCTTTACCCATCGGTGGATGAGGTGGGTGTGACCATCCCCATGCTGGAGAATTTCAGTGAAGACACGGAGAGGCCCTGGGATAATAATATTGTTCATTATCACTGTATGGCAGCATCAGGATGCTTAATCATATGATTTCTAATATATATATATATATATATATATATATATATATATGCTCTTATTTTCTAGTTTAAAAGTTATAAATATACTAGAGGCCCAGTGCACAAAATTCATGCATGGGGTGGGGGGTGGTTGGGGTGTGTGTCCCTCAGCCCATCCTGCACCCTCTCCAGTCTGGGACCCTCTAGAGATGTTTGACTGCCCTCTCATAATCCAGGACTGCTGGCTCCCAACCACTTGCCTGCCTGCCTGCCTGCCTGATCACTCCCTAATCACTCTCCTGCATAACTGCTCCCCTGCTGGCCCGATTGCCCCTAATTTCACTCCCCTGTTGGCCTGGTCACCCCTAACTGCCCTCCCCTGCAGGTCTGGTCCCCCACAACTGCCCTCCCCTGCAAGCCCAGTCCCCCACAACTGCCCTCCCCTGCAAGTCCAGTCACCCCCAACTGCCCTTCCCTGCAAGTCATCTTGTGTTCACATGGGGGCAGCCATCTTTGACCATATGGAGGCGGCCATCTTGTGTGTTGGAATGATGGTCAATTTGCACATTACTCTTTTATTAGATAGGATTTGTTATATATAACAATGTTTATATATACATGTGAGTGTGTGTGTGTGTGAGTGTGTGTGTGTGTGTGTGTGTGTGTGTGTGTGTGTATACTGGCTGGGCTGGGTCTGTTTATTTTACTAAGGCAAGCAGAACCCATTATTGATCATTTATACAAATGAGATTATAATAATAGGATTTTCATAAGTGCTCTACAAAATACTTTCACTGATATTATCTCAATTTTCAAAATGTTTCAAGCCTGATCAGCATGGTTCAGTGGTTAAGTGTCCATCTATGAACCAGGAGGTCATGGTTTGATTCCCAGTCAAAGCACATGCCCAGGTTGTGGGCTCAATCCCCATTGGGAAGGGGGTGTTCTCTCTCATCATTGATGTTTGTATCTCTCTCCTTACTCTCTGAAATCAATAAAAATATATTTAAATAAAAACATTTTGAGGATTCACATACAGTAATCCCACTCAGCCAGTCAAACCATTCAGTTACATGGGAATAGGTTTTGAGTTAATCCATTAAGATGTATTACTTAAACCTTGATGTTCTTTAGTACTTGGTTCAGGTTTTTCTTTTTAAATCTCTGAAAGCATTCAAGCCTGAAACATCACAGCCATGCTCCTAATGCACAGAACCTTAGGATCTTGTTTGTTCATGTCTCTCTATATTGGACCAGGCCAAGAACAATTTGATAATTTAGG
The DNA here is from genome assembly GCA_027563665.1 of Antrozous pallidus. Classification (NCBI taxonomy): domain Eukaryota; kingdom Metazoa; phylum Chordata; class Mammalia; order Chiroptera; family Vespertilionidae; genus Antrozous; species Antrozous pallidus. Next base: position 38,626,169 of record CM050522.1, on the reverse strand, counting down.
CATTGCCTGTGGTCATTCCCCAGGGCACTTCAGATGGGATGAGGGGTGACCATTATTTGGGATTGTTTCAGCTCCTTACCCTTTATATTAGGCTCCCAGTCTTCCCTTCTGCACGTTAGAATACCTACACTTGTGTGTCTTGCCAGATCAGATTGCTGCAGTATCAAATTATGACTGAGTCCATAGGAGAGGTAAAAGTAGAACTCAACCACCAAGTTAGACAAGATGAGTTCTTTCGCTGATTCACTGAGTCTATAAAAGGTGTCCTGTGTGTGGATCCCGAGAAAGTTCCCTCCAAATCTGTGAAGAATTTGCATTTTGCCTACAAGTGATAGAACCCAGCAAAAATTAATTAAGAAAAAATGGGATTTATTGACTTACATAATGAAATTATAGGTAAGCAGCTGTAGAGTTGGCCCCAAGATCCATTTGGGTCAACTGATGGAAGTGTATCATCTCTCATTCTCTATTCTTGCTCTCTCTCTCTCTCTCCCCCACTAAAATTTTATATTTCCTCTTCTGCTTCTTTGGGAATTCATTCCTATTTCAAATAACTGTAAATTCCTATTTCAAATAACTGTAAACTCATACAGACTAGAAGAAACAAGAAATACATTAATATGTAGACCCTGTTTGGATCCTGATTTTTAAAACTAACTATTAAAAAATTAAGACAGTTGGGAAAATTTGGAACTGATTACATATTTAGTGACAACAAGAAATTTTTGTTAAATTTTTAAGTGTCATGATAGTATTACAGTTATGTGCTTTTATAAGTCCTTTCAAGAGTTGTACTGAAATATTTACAGATGAGATGATATGATGTTTGGAGCTTTGCTTCTAAGTAATCCAGTTTTGAGTAGGGGAAGGTAGTAAGTTTAATTATATAGATGAAACTAAGTTGCCCATGAGTTGAAATTGTTGAAGCTAAAAGTGGTTCATTATATTATTCTCTCTACTTGTATATGTTTATAATTTCCCAAAGAAAAACTTTTTTAAAAAGACTGAATCCAGACCAAATGTAGTCTTAGAAACCATTGAGTGTCTTTATGTTGAGGTTGTTTTCCAATGAGGGGGACCTTCCCTCTAAGATGTGTCTGTTCTGAGCATCCTAAAAGTTCTAGCTTATTCTGAGGGAGTTCCTCTCAATGTAGACACCAGAACAGTGCCTTCCCTGGTAGAAACTCAGAAGCTCCCCGCACAAGACAGCCAACTGGTAAACCCAGGATTGGGCCTTAAAGGAGAGCAAAGATTAGAGTGGATATGAGTTTACGACTTTGACTATTCCACCAAACTAGGTACAGATTAGCCAAGGAGGTGACTTTACTGCTGTTTGTAAAAATGCTATAGTTGCTGTGAGGTTTTTAGTGAGAAGCTACCATTCTTTGTAGCCCAGCAAGATACAATTAGATATGACTCTATTCTTAGACCCTTGTGAGCTGCAGACCACTGACCAGGGTTTGGATAGCCTAGCACAAGAGCAGGAATTAAAGTTTTCAGGGATTTGCACTATCTATGGTTGCCTATATGAATATAATTAAGATACTACAATAGTTTAGATTTGAATGCTAAAAGTTATAATAGGGATTTGATATTTCTCTTTAAGTCTTGAGTCCCAATGTGGTAAATATAGATATATGTCTTAATTTGTCATCACTAAGCCCAACTTTTAGCCAGACCTATTTTTATAGAACCTGTAAATTCATCCCCAAATCTCTATCATCTGTTTATGAAAATAGTGAACTGAGAAAGATGCTGTATTATAGTATTGATGGTTTATAGCCTTCAGTGAACTATTTTGACTCAGAGCTCAAGTCTGAAACACATATTTACTAGTAAAGTCCTTGGGAGGAAAAATATTCTTAATGTGTACTTACTAAAGCAGCCAAAAAAGAAAAGAAAAGAAAAGAAAAAAACAACAACAATAGGCATAAGATTTTGCAATGCCATCTGGTGGATGTTACTAAGTCATATCCATGTTCACATTTCCTTCCTTCCTCCCTCAGTATCTTTGTCTTCAATGATTGGCTTTCTACAGGAGAAAATGTTTGCTATAAATGCTGACTCTGAAGCTTAGGGTTGGTAACAAACTCTTGTAAGTGTCAGTATTATTCTGCTGTTGGAAGTAAAGCAAATGCAAGTTGAATTGAACAGTTGGGGGCAGCCTTCCCTTCCCTGGGTTAACTCCTCTGGTGGAAATTCACTAATGATTTCTTTACCATGTGATTAATAATAGGAGGATGCTGTGGAAATACGTCCGGTGCCAGAGTGTCCTAAGGAACATCTGGGCAACAGAATATTGGTCAAGTTGCTGACCCTGAAGTAAGTATGAGCAGTGGGTAATTACACTGAGGCTTCTATTGCCTCTTAGATACAAACTGTGTCTTTAACATCAGAGCTTGACTCAGGGAGGATCTCCCAACATGTATAACAGTGGGCAGCTCTGAGGTAATGGGAAGAGCAGAGTCTGGAGTTAGCTGGATTTTAATTCTATTCCTACCAAGGCTTTGATAGTCTTTCTTCTACAACAGGGAAGGCAAACACTAGGGTTAGGCATGTAAGGAAATGGAGTGAAATGGCCTACATTGCACAACAGCGAGAGCCAATGGTGTGCTGGACTCAGCTCTGACTCATGACAGTGGATCATGCTCTTCTCTCCCCAACTCTTTCTTCAATGAAGTCACATTGGTGGCTTGATATTGGCCTTGGTGGAAATATTTACATCAAAACCAGAAAATGCTACACATTAAAACTTCCCCTCTCCCCCTTCAGAGACTTGTTTTTTAAATAGTTGCCAGCAAACCACTGTTGAAACACATGATAAATGCAACTAAAACCCAGTTTCAGTGCCAGAAGACAATAGAGAGCAGTGGGGACTGTAACAAACTATTTTAAAGGGGGCACCCACTACCTAGGACCAACTCTTGCCATACAAAAACAGGCCCATTTTTATCAATTGTCTGATTTTCTTTCCCCCAAAGCAGCTGAATATCCACATTTCTCTGCATAACTTTCTGACTTCTCATTTCTTTTTTAAATACCACACAATTCAAACAAAGCATGTCTGCAGTCTAGATTCATCTTGTGGGCATTTATATGCTGTATCTACTAGCAGTTGTCTCAAAGTTATTTCATTATTTACTTTTATAGTAAAAAAAAGTCATGTATCCTCTATATATGTATTTTAATTTTGTACTTGCATATTAAAATATTAAGTAAATTATAAAACATGCATAATCAAGATATTTTAAAGGCTGAAAGAAATAATTCAAAATAAATCACAGTATTAGAGCATTTGCTCTCCGCATTCCAGTGGATTATCTTGGGAGCCCCTTGGGGTGCTTGGGCATCTCTCTTTTCTCTTTGCAAGCTGTTACTTTATAGAATTAGTTTGTCAAAGTCTTCAAATCATAGACCCTTTTGAAAATATTAAGTTGTAAATGTTCTACTTCGGCAAAAGTACATGAGCATATTTTACTATATCCTCTTAAGAGGGTCATCGTCTCTTAAAATCAGTTCAAGGACCCCTTAAGCAGCACCAGGTTTGCAATTAGGGCATCTGGATACTGAATTGAGGGCTTTGTTTCAACCTTGAGAACTTCTCTGGGACTTTGAATCTTTTCTTGAAAATGAAGTTGTTAGACCAGATAGTCTCTAAGTTCCCACCTGTCATAAACTTCTAACTCTAATGCATAGCCTCCCAGTTCCCCTCCTCAAACCCAATCCAGCATGGCTGCTCACCCTCTTGGGCCTGTCTCTTGAATGTTGTAGCCCTCTCCCTGCCCTAGCCAATTCCACCAGGGAGGGGGTACAGAAAGTCACACTCTAGCCCACTCCAGACCGGAGGTGGGAGCCTCCTAGTCTTTCAGCAGGAGGACCGAGTGGAAGTGGTTGTTCCGTTCCCCTCTGCATCGCGCAGGAAGTCCGCCCTATTGTCTGAGGCTCTCGCCAACCCCCACAGGATGCCAGGATGCACTTTAGATGCAGTGACTGTGCCATTTAGGACGGGAGGAATTCTCTCCTATGACGCTTATCACCAAGCTGGCTAGAGCTTTCCAATAAATGACAGCTGCTCTCACAGATGGGAAAACATGGCCACTATTTTTCCTCCCAAGGACTTTACTACATGCATTATTAAACAAACAAAAAACCAAATTGAGTCACTTGGATTTCTCTTGATGAAAATTGTGAAGAATAGTTTCTAGTGACTTTCCCCCCAACTGTCAAAACAGAAATGAAGTTTCATCGAGCTGTTTGTTCAGTGCACCTGGTCTGCTCAAGTGACTTAAATAGTTTCCATGTCAGGGGAAGAGATCAACCAAATGAACTCATATGCATATATGCATAGCCCATAGACACAGACAACAGGGTGGTGAAGACTTGAGGAGGAGTGGGTGTAAGAGGGCAATGGGGGGAGGGGAGGACAGCTGTAATACTTTCAACAATAAAGATTTATAAAAAAAAAAAATAGTATCTGTGCCAATGTTGCAAGTGTTTAACAAATGTTCGTTCTCTTCTTTCTCTGAACCACAGAGAACTCAGCACTCAATATCTGCCTAAGTAAATTACAGGAATGTTCATATCAGGAAATATATAATTAAGTACAGAGCAACATGCCAGGCAATAGTTGGTGAGCCTAGACACAAATATTCTCCTAAAAAAGTTATTTTTTTTTTAGGCAAAGCCATCCAATGATAAAGCCATCCTCTCACACATGCCTTGAAACAAAATTTGACCTAATTTGTGTGATCTCTGCAGTAATGTTGGTCCAGGGCCTGATTACTGGTGCTCTCAGCTGGCAGTGTGCAAGGTCATGGGTTGTTAACCTGAGAAACTCGGAAGGTGCACATCTGTGCTCTATATGCATATTGTAACATGTGGCAGGACTGCGCTTTGGGGATGCATTTTCAAACCCACCATTTTTCCAGGGGAAGGGGCAATGAGGCCCAATATGAGGGCCTCTCTTTCCAGCTGTTCCTGGCTCCACACATCTCCTTGTTTACTAGCATTTGTAGTGCTTAGTCCCCTTGCCCTTCCTCCACGCAGCAAATCCCTTGGCAATGGCATTAGAAAGGGCCAGTCACCCACATCATAATCCAGTCTTCCTCTGCTGGTCACACTATAAATGTAAGGAATAGCAACTGAATTTTCCTTTTATTACTATCTGAAAAGTCCCTTTCCTCAGAATTAAGTAATAGGGATTCCTATCCTAGCAGTAAAATGTAAACTGTAAATAAGGCCTTTGCCTAAGACCTCTGAAAACACAATGGTAAGCCGTGCCATGCTGCATCAGACCAGGGCCCATTCTGGCCACTTTCGTTTCTGGTGCCACCAACAAGCTCTTTTTGGGAGACGATACCACCTGCTACAATCACAAATGATTAGGAATGTTCCATGACCCTCCATAGCTCTCCACTAACAACCCAGTGTGATTCTCAGATGCATGGCGTTCTCAATGTGGTTCTGGAGACTACTTACATTTTTAACCAGTTTATATATATTCAGGAACTTTCAGAAAATTTGAAATTATCTAAGTTAAATCCATACAGATTTTCTCTCTTCCTCTCACAGGTTTGAGATAGAAATTGAGCCTCTCTTTGCCAGCATTGCCCTGTATGATGTTAAAGAAAGGAAAAAGGTAAGGAACTGAAGAAAATAGCCCATCCCAAGGGCACACATATTATTGATGGGTCTTTGGATTCACATGTTTCAATCTCGCTTCTATTCAGCAAATGACCTTTGATACATCTAGTTCTGTTGCCTTTGCAGTCTGAGAAGGGATGATCTAGGAATGTTAGTCATTTATATTCTTTGAAGAATATTTAAGGGAAAGCCTGCTGGAGGTTGGCCAGAGGATGGCTGGAGGCCTGGGTGGGTAGCGGGTGCTGGGTCAGCAGTGGTCTGAGCCCCTCAGCCATTCAGGACCCCAAGCGGTCCATGGCTCCTCCATCTTCAATAGGTGTTCTCCCAAAGTCATTTTTGTCACTGCCATTGCACCCCCTGAAAAAGGGGAAAGACAAGTGAAAGTGGCCTAGAGGTTTGACACATCACTTGTACACACAATTCGCTACTAACTGCCATGGAAGATGGTAAATGTAGTCTTTGCCTGGGCAGCCAGTTCTCAGCTATAACTTTATGAGTGACGAAGGGGAGACCCAGCCACACAGTGGTTCTAAGTATCACTACACTGTGAGCCAGGGAGCACTCACCATGTCATGCTCTTGCTAAAAATCTTTAATGGATCCTCACTACCTATGACATTGAAAACAAATTCTATAGGCTGGCCGGAGTGACACAGTTGATTGAGAGTTGTCCTGTGAACAGAAAGCTTGTGGGTTTGATTCCTGCTCAGGGAGCTTACGGAAGGCAGCCAATCAATGTCTGTCTCTCTGTCTGTCTGTCTATCTCTCTCAGCATGTCTTCAAGTGAGGATTTAAAAATAATAATAAATAAATAATATTTTTTAAATTATAAAAACTCTTTAGCTTCCATGCCTGGCTTTCTTCATGTGGCCCTCATTTATTCTCCCCCTCTTAGGCTGCCTATGCAGTCAAGATGAACTAGTCTCTGGAAAGTGAATTCACTCCAGGTGTTCTGGCCTCTGAGCGATTCCTTTGCTGTCCTTTCCCCCTGGCACTCGGTCCCCTCCAGCTCTGCTGGCAGACTCTTCTTCCAAGGCCCATCTGTCTCACTCTAGTGGAAGCATCCTATTCACCCCAGTGAATGGGATCCCTCATCCTTGTAGTTCCAACAGTGCTCTTTGTATGAATGTGGTCACTTATATTTTGCCCTGCCTGTATTAAGTACATATTTGACTTTACCCCATTTTTTAAATTTAAACTAATTGAGGGCAGAGGCAGTGCCCTGCTCTTATTCAGGGCAGTACAGACCACATCACATTAACATCACTGCTATTCAGAAATTATTGGTGGCTTAAGAAAAATTTAAATGTCGCCTGGAACATCTCTCAAATGACTCCAAAACACCTAGAGATTGTGACAAAATATAGAGTGTCCCTACCAAAATGTATGCACACACTTTGAATAATAATGAAGGCAATGTTTATTAAAATACAAAAAGGCAGTGTTCATTAAAATACACTTCATTTTTGCCCTAGCCGGTTTGGCTCAGTGTATAGAGCATCAGCCTATGGGGTTCCGGATTCAATTCTAGTCAAGGGCATGTAACTCAGTTGCAGGCTCCTCCCCAGCCTGGACCTTAATCAGGGCTCATGCAAGAGACAACCAATCGATGCATTTCTCTCATATTGATATTTCTCTCTGTCCTCTCTTCCACTCAAAAAATCAATGGAAAAATACCCTTGGGTGAGGATTAAAATAAATACATACTTAAGTAAACAAACAAATAAAATACATTTCATTTAAAATTGAGCTATCAGCTATTAAAGTGTATATACATTTTGGGGGGGCACCCTGTATGTATCAGGTTTCCCAACAGTCACTAGTTATGAACTATGTCTATAATTTACATTTATTCCTCTGGAGAAATTCCCTTGTGGTTTTCACTCTTTTTTTAACATGCTTAGACCATGAGAACAACAAGTCTAACTTATTTTTCATTTTTCTACTCATTTACAGATCTCAGAAAATTTTCACTGTGACCTGAACTCTGACCAGTTCAAAGGATTTCTGCGTGCCCACACGCCCTCTGTTGCCCCATCGAGTCAGGCAAGATCTGCGGTGTTCTCCGTCACCTATCCATCTTCAGATATCTACCTAGTGGTCAAGGTAGTTAAACACAATCTGATTCGCTCATTCTGATGTTGCCATTTTTGCATTAGACTCAGTGCATGTATCAGGTAAGAGAGGTGTCAGAACATATCTCTGTGTCTTCTGTGAGATTCACTTTGTTTCCTTCTCAAGTGACCTCTCTTTCTTGACAAGCAAATTCTGTGTTGAATACTAAAACAGCTATGAGTTTGAGAGTCATACATCCTAGTTTTGAATCCTTGCTTTTGCATCCTAGTTATTACATGACTTTTGGGGCAATTACTTAACCTTTCCGAGACTTAATTTGCTCATCTGTAAAATGGGGCTAATAACACCACTTTCAGTGGGTATCTGTGATTACAAAATAAAGCCTGGCACATTAAAGACACCTATCCACCTAACCAAGGAAAGCACCCTCAGCTATTTCATCTGGGAGGCTGCTGCTATCTCAGACAGAATTTCCTAATGATGTTCATGTCCTGGCTCTGATAGTTTGAGGTATGGGCTATATTTTGCAAGCTTAATTCTCTCTTTTTATCACCATCTCACAGCATTAAGTACTATGTCTGGTGGAGCAATTATATGTAGAAGGACCTTTCAATTTAGGCTGTACTCTTTGCTGGTATAAGAAAACCAGAGGCTTTCTCTACACACCCAAATGACTAGCTGGAAATGAGCAACAAACATTGAGTATTTTACCTACCTTAAGTAAAATAATTCGTTTAATTGATTCTTCACTACAGAATTGTATAAAAAATTTAAAAAACAGGTGATTTAATTTCAGATACACACAGAAGTCCAAGTTTGATGTTCATAATCTCATGAGTTCCCATGATCCTTGGGGGTAGGATAAAGATTTCAAAGAATTTAGGTGTCTTGAAAGCCACTTAACAAGTGGCATATGTCTTTCTATTCTAGTTTCCTTTCCTTCATTTTACCAGACTCTGAAAGGCTTCTGTAGCTTGAAGGGAACTTATTTAAATTCATGGAAACTATAATTAAAATCCTGTCACTACAAAGACATATCTTTTGTTGTAAAACCTTAGTGTGTGTCCTCTATCTTGCAATAGTATTAGACACATAGGAAAATCAGCTTACAGCCCACTCTAGAAGCCCTGTAGTTAAATTCAGAATTCTCTCCTAGGCTGGGAAACCAACGCTAGTTCTAAAAAGCCAAGTTTTACTTCCAACTTCACTTCTCAGAGGATGACTTTATTTTGGTTAATCTGTAACAGTGTGCTAAATATCAGCAGTCACCTGTGGACTGCTATTACTAAATATATCCAGAAGCCTTCAAATGTAATAATGCATTCATTTGGCAATAACAATCTTTCTCTTAATTGCTGGGATTTAGTTAAAGAATTTAAATCTATTCTTATAGTCCCTGGTTTGCTTCTGATCTGTTTTTCTTTTCTGTAATGCCACCCTGCAGCTTCTTTTTCTGGACATATATAGCAAATGGTGTTGTAACATTGATCGCATCTATCCACACAGTTGCCATTCAGTAAAGAGAACCTTTTTCTTATTTTTATTGTCAGGCTGAGCATCAGAATATTAACTGTTTTTTAGATAGAGTTACCTAGTTTAGTATTGTATAGGATATTACTGTAAGGGGTTATTTCAGGCTTAAAGGTTTTATTTCTTAACTGAAGATTGGAGAGTAAGGATGAGTGAATCTGGTGTCAAAACTTTAAAAATGCACATGAAAAGCATGGCTCCAGCCCCTCCTGAGTAGAGCAGAGGGTAGCCTTTTACCTTCAAAAAATTTCTAGGTAATTCTGGTATGTGCCTTTCCCCTACCTACCATAGTTATGAGGACACACTCATTTCTTTCACCCATAAATCACGAAGGACCATCTAGTGGGTTCCCGTAGCAGCCTGTGGCTCCTCCTCACCAAGTAACTGAGTTGCCATTGTCCAGCTCGGTGAAGGGAGTAGTATCTGCTGGTCTGGTTGAATCTGAATGTTCCCACATCCAGATTCTGGAGCTGCCTCTCCTGTGGATTCCACACTGTACTAATGCATGAACCCATGTACCCCATTCCTCACTTCAGAGTCCTAATGAAAGAGTTCTTTATTTCTGTTCAGTCTATTTTTACCCATTGACTTCATGGAAAAATTATCTTCCTTCCAATTTTCTCTACAAGCACCCATGAGCTTCAGGAGCCTGGGGACCAGATTTATTGTATTCACCCCCTTACCTCCTCAGCAGCCACCACATAGAAGGTGCCCAACAAATGTTTTTAGAATTAATGAATAAGTGAATGATTGCTGATGAACAGGAATGCCAGCCTCCAGCTCGAGTGTTATGTGTCTGTGTTCTCAACCTGGGGTATCTCTTATGGGGATCAGCCTGTCTTCATCCTCTGGCAATGGGGAGGGATTTGAAACTTCTTTTGTTGTGAGAAGACAGGCTTCTTGCTTGCAGTGTCCCTGAGATGGATATGCACTGAGCAGTCCCATGTCACTGTCCTTGAACTGCATCAAACACCCTCCATCACTAGGATATTTCTGGTTTAAATTAGGGTATTTCTGCAGCTCACTGATAATATCTATTAAGAATGTGTGCTTGTTGGACTATGTTAACCTGCATATCTTCAAGAATTCTCTCAACCAATAATGCAGACTGATGGGACTAAATCGCTTGTTTTTCTCATCAACATCTGAGTTAAATTAAATTTTCTTTGAACAGAGGGTTAGCAAGTTATAGTTTTCTCCTTTTCTGTCTCCTAAATATGCTGCTCAAATTTATGGCCAGCGAGATCCTTTACCTGAAGCAAAATCGAAGAAGATATTGGACAGTAGCAGCATTCCCATATTGCCATCCAGTTAGCAAAGTGAAAAGCTGCACTCTCTCACTGCTTTTGGTTCCTGTCCAAGTCCCTTAAAGCCAGAGAAGCAGCCCAAATAGGAAATACAAGGGAGACAATTACAGATAATTTATTCTGTTCATTTATTCATTTTGTGGAAGATTTGAGTCCCTAACCTGACTTTTACAGAGGTCATATCTCCTTTTTACATTGTAAGCAATAATAAAGAAAATGAGCTTTTCACTTCCTAAAATGTCTCATGGGTTTTGTTTTATAAAATAACTTTTATTGCATTTTTTATTGTAGGCATAATACATGTTTATTGTTTAAAAGTACAAAATACACATAAGCAATAGGAATAAAATAAACACAGCACATAATCCCATCATACAAAGATAACTATTAACATTTGCTGTGTATCTGCTATTATCTTTTTAATATGCCTTTATGATGTTTTTACAAAACTATACAGTACTTTTTATATTCATTTTTAAATACAAAAACATAAATCCCAGACATATTCCCATATCATCAACTATTGTCACAAAATCTAATTTTGATGGTTGCATAGATTCTGTTATGCGGATGTAATTTATGGGTATTGTTTTACTGTTATTTTTGTTGGCAGATTGAAAAAGTTCTTCAGCAGGGAGAGATTGGAGACTGTGCTGAACCCTACATGGTTATCAAAGAAAGTGATGGTGGAAAGGTATGATATTTTGAATACTGCTAAATGGTAACATCTTAGATAAGGAAATATTTTTTCAGGAGTATTCCACAATATTGTGAATGGGGTTTACTCCTTCTTATGTTTTCACAAAAGATATTAGTAAAATGCATATAAACCAAAGAAGGAAGAGAAAATGGTCATTGATGATAACTTTTGAAAGAAATAAGCTATTAAACTCAACAAATGATGATATACACATGAATGTCTAATTCTAAAATGAAACTAGGGCAAAGCCATGACTTGTTGCTTTGGTTCTGAGACTCTGACCCAGCTGGAGGGGAGGGCCACAGAGACCCCGTGGAACCAGGCAGTGCCAGGGCGCCCTGGCATATCTCCATAGCATGGGCGCCAGCCTTTCAGGCGTGGATGTTTGGAAATTGGCTGAGATTGCTGCACATCATAAATTCACTAACAGTGGTCGGCAAACCGCAGCTCGCGAGTCACATGCGGCTCTTGGGCCCCTTGAGTGTGGCTCTTCCACAAAATACCATGGCCTGGGAGAGTCTACTTTGAAGAAGTGGTGTTAAAAGAAGTTTAAGTTTAAAAAATTTTGCTCTCAAAAGAAATTTTAATTGTTGTACTCTCGATATTTGGCTCTGTTGACTAATGAGTTTGCTGACCACAACACAGGTACTGAGCCCATGGAGAGGACATCTTTCCTCAGTACTCAATAAAGCATGGCCTTCTGGACTAACACTTGGCTAATCAGCATCACTCCAGACTTAAAAATTTCAAATAAGATCTATTGAACTCAAGACATGTATTTTATTTTATTTTTTCCATCACCATTTATCCCCTCTATGCCCTCTTCCACCTCTCCCTACCCCTACCCCCTGCAATTATCACACTGCTGTCCATGTCCATGTCTCTCTCTTTTCTTTCTTTTTAATCTTTCCACTTCAAGACACTTTTTAACAAATCTGCCTTTTGTTCTGAATTTAGAAAGAACTCCTTGGAAGTATTGTTAACCTAATAAGGAAATTATTAAGGACTTTTATAGATCTTTCTGGAGTTTCCCAAGTCAACTTTTGAAGAAACAGGCTGTCTTGAGAGCTTGGTAGATTATATATAAAACTTTTTATCCCAAGGTGCTCTCATGTAAATTCAAGTCAAGTTACTGACCCCTCAAACTGAAATTTGTGGATTAGCTTGTATAGTAAGCCTTGGACTTTTATTTTTAAGCTGGTATATTTAATAGTTGAATGTAGCCTTTTTGTAAGCTTCTTCTTTTCTAATCTCTATTTCCCTAGACTTCTGGCCTTCATTGAGTGTGTCACTTTTCTGCCTATTAATCCATTTTAATCCGTAGGGTAGGGATTTTGCAGATGCCTGTCCTATCCATGGCAGGGCAGCTGACTGGATGCTGGTGCCCTATTGTTTGTCTCTGCTTATCTCTTTCCATTTTCTTCCAGAGTAAAGATAAGATTGAAAAGCTGAAACTTCAAGCTGAATCTTTCTGCCAACGTTTGGGGAAATACCGGATGCCCTTTGCCTGGGCTCCCATAAGCTTAGCAAGCTTCTTCAATGTCTCCACCCTGGAGAGGGAGGTAGCCGATGCAGAGTCCGTGGTTGGTAAGATTTTCAGCTGCGGTGGGAAGAGGTGGGCTCTCCAATGCACCAACTCTGAGGACAACTGCTCCTTAGTGGGGGTTTGGGGCACAGTAAGGTGTGGGAAATGGGAAAGAAGGAGATTAATAGGTTGAAACACTATTATGGCTTGATTACAAATTCATGATTATAATAGACAATGATTTCCCTAAATTATCATGAATGTTTGTGGAATTTAAATACTCTTGTAGTAAGATTTTTGGTTGGAATTTTCTGGACAGTTTGACATGTTAAAAACTTGATTTTAAGTAGCTTCTCCCTCTTAAAATTATTGAAAATAACAAGAAAATATAATAACTATATATAGTGTGTTAAATAAAGGACCCATGATTGACTCCAAAACACAAGGGCTGAAGTCATGGATGTTTTGAAAAGCAAAACTCCAGTTTTTCAGCAAAATTTCCAGCTCCTGAAAGTTTCTTTTGCCAACAGCAATGAAAAAAATGGATGCCAATAGAATATTGAGTTACTGTTCAATTTATTTAGCATGTTTCTTTTTCATCATCTCACCCTTGGTCTGAATCTTTAATTTTTAAAACAGGTTGGTTATGAAACTGTTCAAGAGACTATAGAATTTTCAAGTAGACCCACCCCTACTTGTGGCAGAGTTTCTGTTTTCCTAAATGTCTTTGGATCCAGCAAATATTTAAGTCTAGAGTCATATTTCTCATGACTTTTCTCTTGCATTCTTTAGCTCTGCCACTTCTGAAATGTTGCCGTTAGCAGAGGAGTGGAGGAAAGGGTACTTTGTTATTTCTGCTGCTATTCTGGAGTTATGGTTGCATAATTCCTGGTCAGAATTCCTGGATTATTTCTGACTTATCAATAACAAACCTCACTTTAGTGCATCTTGACCTTCACACCACAATGTTTTGGTTTTGGTTTTTGTTAATCCTCACCTGAGGATATTTTTTCCCCATGAATTTTAGAGAGAGTGGGAGGGAGGGAGAGAAATATAGAGAGGGAGAGAGAAACATCAATGTGAAATAGACATATTTATTGGTTACCTCCCACATGCTGAGCCAGGGATCAAACCTGCAACCCAGGTACATGCCTTTGACTGGGAATCAAACCCGAGACCCTTTGCTATTCAGGCTGACGCTCCAACCACTTAGCAAAACTGGCTAGGGCCACAATGCTTTTTTTAATGCCAACCTCTACGTAGACCTAAGTAGCCTTATTTGAAAGAGCTACGCAGAGAACCTAGAAGACACCCTGAATGAGGTGAATCCATAAATTCAGGCATAGGGCTTGCCAATGCTTTCATAATCTCTAGGTCAAGGATAAATTAACCTGACTACAGAAGCTGATTCTTGAGAAGCAGCCAGAAGAGGCAACGTGGCAAGTGTAGATGGGAGGGTGGTAGCAGGAAGTTCCAATTCAGCATCACGGCAAGAATTAAGGATAAGGGAGTCTTCCAAGACAGGATTGGCTGTTTTAGAGTTCTAAGCAATTTGACTATTCACAACAGAACCCCTGAGTTTTGTAGCAGAAAAGCAACAAAATTCTCACCTAAACATCAAACGGGGATAAGAAACAATAAAGCGGAGTATTAGGGGTCCCAGCCCGAATCAGGGTGTGACTCTGGGTTCTAATCCCCATTAAGCAGGTCACCAGAGAGCCGAAGAAAAATGGGACTCAGAGTATGCTCAGGCTGACCCTAGCAGTCCCAAATGCCTTCAAGGGCATTTGAGTACATGCCTCTCCCAATGGAATGAAAATGTAAAAATAAAACAAAAACAAACACTGTTGACTAAATAAAGCTTATCTGCAAACTCCATTCTGGACTCTGCAGGGTGGCATCTGGCCTGCCCTTCACGTGGAGGGCAGCTGCTCACGGCCTCTCAGCTCTGGTCAGAGGAGGATTAAGGGCCCCAAGGAGGGGGCTAAGAGAGGTAGGGGTCAGTGGAGGGACATTTTTATTCAAGACTAGAATGGCCACATTCAATGTTCTTGTTCAGTGACTTTCAACATAGTTTATATATGGTAAAGTTAATGACTGCTGTATCTTCCAACAGAAAGGCGAGCTTTAGAATGACAGTTGTTTTCCTTAAAGGAAGAAGCTCTTCGGGTGAGCGGAGAACCTTGTCCCAGTCTAGAAGGCTTTCAGAAAGAGCCCTTTCCTTGGAGGAAAATGGGGTCGGATCCAACTTCAAGACCACCACCATGTCCATCACCAGCTTCTTCAAGCAGGTATCTCTCCATGTTAGTGTGTTTGGGTTTGTCTCATAACGTTATGGGTTTTGGAGCCCAAAGTGGTGGTATATGTAATAAGTTAGATAACCTCCTCGCCAAGCCTACATCTCATTATCTACAGAACAAGGATGATGGTGCTTGCTTCATGTGGCTTTTGGGGAGATTAGATGACATGAGTCAGGTGAAACTCTTCTCAAGAGTGCCTGGGATATAGCAAGTGCTCACTGAGGGTTAGCTCTTTCCATTGAGAGAAGGGTTTGCTCCTTCTGATACAAACTGTCCTGTTGGGACACTCATGGTCAGTTCATTAGGAAGCTATGAAAGCATTGCCCCCCCTTGTTCTCGGGGTTTCCTGGCCGGGCTGTTGTCCTTCTCACCACTGTTCCATGTGCACACCTCAGGGCTGCCCTACTTGCTCAGAAAAGGTGACCATTGCACATGACGCTCTATGCTAGCTCAGTGAACATTTCTTTAAAAGACAAAGAACTTCCTAGATGCACAAAGTAGAATGATGGTTGCCAGGGGCTGGAGGGAGGGAAGAAGAGAGTTGTTGAAAAGGGCACAGAGTTTCAGTTTTGCAATATGAAAGAGCCATGGAGAGCAGTTGCACAACAGTGTAAATGTACTTAACACTAGGGAACTGAACACTCAGAATGGTTAAGATGGCAAATGTTTTATTATGTGTATTCTTACCACACAAAGGAAACTTCAGGCTTGGTTTGACTCTGTTTTAGAAAATTTCCATAGTTCAGTCTTCATGAGGCATTTCTTTTTTTTTAATTTCTTTATTGATTAAGGTATTACATATGTGTCCTCATCCCTCCATTAACCCCCAACCCTCCCCCACTCATGGGGCATTTCAAGGTGTTATGTTAATAATCTGAGATGCAGAAGGGATATTAAAGGGTCTGTGCACTGTAACCATAGTAGCATAGGGCTATGCAAGGGTTTATATTCCAAATATACTTCCAACTATATTAACTTGGGGGGCAAAGTACTTAACTAAGTCTGAGTTTCCTCATCTGTACTTGAGAATAAGTTATGCCCACCTACCTACCTTACCAGGTTGCCTTACCTTGTAAGGATTAGAGCTCTTGCCTGTGATTTCCTTGGTAAAGTACGTGTCCCATGTAGGCACATAGAGAACAGTATTTATGCTTAGCCTGCTTAGTCAAGACAAATATGAAAAAAGTGAGAACAGGGAAAAAATGGAAAGATGCTGTCACCATCTTCAAATCTTTGAAGATGGAAGTAAATTTGTTCTGTATTATTCCAGGAGTAAAACAAGCCTCAGTGGCTTTAAGTGATAGGGTGGAGATGCTTTTGGCCTAGATTTCTAATGGTCAAATGGACTTCCTTAGAATGCATACAAGCCCCATTCCAGGAGGGTTGATGAGAGGATGGGTGATGTTAAGTCCAAGAGTAGTAGAGAAGAAATATGTGGTAAGAGGATGAACTAAATTACTTCACCATTGCCTATAATCTTAATTTCTAAGAAAGGCATGTTAAAATAAAAGTCTTCCCATAAATCATTTGTCCCTACCCCAGGGGTCAATGGTGCATCTGTACTAACCCTGAGTTCTCTCTTGGCAGGAGGGAGATCGCCTTAGTGATGAAGACTTATTCAAGTTTTTAGCAGACTACAAAAGATCTTCTTCCTTACAGAGAAGAGTCAAGTCCATTCCAGGTGTGGATGGTTTGTCTTTATCCTCTTAAGCTGTGACAGAGCAATTTGTGATTAGATACATTATTTGTATACTGCTGCAATTTATAAAATTATGTGTACCAAATAAGATGTGGGATTTTACATCATGAGTTGAGTCTGAGTTGGTCTATTTTCTTGGAAGCGCTATTAATATTTTCTATTCTATTAAAGAATTAAATATAAATAAACATGCTTTAGATCTGGTTTTGTAGATAATCAGATCATTGTTTGAATAGAGTAGTTTTTTTCATCATGTACAATATTATATGGAACTTTTGTATAAAAATAAAAATAAAAGATGCTTTGATGTAGGAGATGAGAACATTTTCCTTATCCTCAGCTTAATAGCCTCTGAGGCACTTCTGCAGCACCCTGGGGTACCAGAGAACCCAGTTTGAGAACCCCTAGTGTTTACTTAAATATATACTACTAGAGGCCCTGTGCACGAAATTCATGCATGGGGGGCAGGGGATGTCCCTTAGCCCAGTCTGCACCCTCTCCAATCTGGGACCCCTCCAGGGATGTCCAACTGCCCGTTTACGCCTGATCCTACTGGGCTCAGGCCTAAACGGACAGTTGGACATCCTTCTCACAATCCAGGACTGCTGGCTCCAAATTGCTCGCCTGTCTGCCTCCATGATTGCCCCTGACCACTTCTGCCTGCCAGCCTGATCACCCATTAACCACTACCCTGCCAGCCTAATTGATGTCTAACTGCTCCCCTGCCAGCCTGTTTGCACCCAACTTCCCTCCTCTGCCGGCCTGGTCACCACTAACTGCCCTCCCCTGTAGGCTTGATCACCCCTGCAACTGCCCTCCCTTGCAGGGCCTGGAACCTCCCAGTGGCCCTCCCCTGCTAGCCATCTTGTGGTGGCCATCTTTTGTCCACATAGGGGCAGGATCTTTGACCACATGGGGGCAGCCCTCTTGTGTGTTGGAGTGATGGTCAATCTTACTCTTTTATTAGATAGGATTATAGTGTGGTAGTTCTGGAAGGGACTTTAAAAAGCAAGAAATTGTAGAATGAGTGAGTATAAATGGATTGGAAGATTTTTAATTTCTAGAAATGGAATCTCAAGAGTTGTCATGACATGCTTTCTCTCCAGCTCCAGGAAATTAGCTGGGAATTTCAGAACTCTCAGACTCCCACAACTTCTCTTTATTTTCATAAAAGAAATATGTTACAATTTTTCTTGATTCCTCTTTTTAAAAAACATATTTTAATGATTTTTTACAGAGCGGAAGGGAGAGGGATAGAAAGTCAGAAACATCTATCAGCTGCCTCTTGCACGCCCCCTACTGGGGATGTGCCCACAGCCAAGGTACATGCCCTTGACTGGAATGGAACCCGGGACCCTTCAGTCCACAGCCCCGACACTCTATCCACTGAGCCAAACTGGTCTTGGCTCTTGATTCCTTTTAACATGACAGTATCTTTCTTAAAACACTCGTTCTCTTTCTTTAGGCTTGCTCAGACTGGAGATTTCTCTGGCTCCAGAGATAATCAATTGTTGTCTGACCCCTGAACTACTGCCAGTGAAACCCTTTTCTGAAAACCGGACACGTCCACACAAAGAGATTTTGGAATTTCCAATCCGGGAAGTGTATGTCCCTCATACTGTGTACAGGTAAGAAACAAAGGCTCTTGGTAAACCATTGAGCCCACATTTACAGTTTTGTTTAGATAATGCCTTCATCATTCTTTGATCTACCTTCCTAGTTACTAAGTTTTGGAAAAAATGAAATATGATGTTTACGTAACTAGAGATAATTGCAAGATCATGTTCTAAAAATTATTATCTAATTTTTAAGTCATAATTGTACTGGGCATAGTCTTTCCAGAAATGAAAAATTCCTCATCATCATTACCTTGGTTTTCCTATGTGCAAAAGGATGTATTAGGGAAAGGGCAATGTGACCAAAAAATATTCTCAGTGTTTACTAGACAGGTTTTTACCTTGCAACCAGCTCTGTCCCATAGAATTTACAGCTATGACAGAAATGTTCTTCATGTGTGCTGCCCAGTACAATCACTACTAACCACATTTGGCTCTTTAGCATTTGAAATGTGGCTATGCAATGGACGAACTGAAATTTTCATTTAATTTAACTGTTATTAATTTGAAGTTAAAGTTGTAGCTGAAAGTGGTTGGTTGCTACCATATTGGACAGCATGGAGCTGGACAGTAAGGACCTAAAGCTTAGGCTGCCTCGGTTCCTTGGAGGCCCTTGGATGGAACTTGTCAACACACAGCTGCCAAAGCCACTGCTACACATTTTTAGTTTTTATTTTGAGGAGATATTTTCAGTGCGGAGTAGAATGCTCTAACAAGCACCTTTTCTCCACCATCTGGAAATGACATTGTGAGTGAGTGTGTGTGTGTGTGTGTGTGTGAAATCGTACTGATTAAATTGAAGTCTCCTCTATCCTGTCTCTAGTCAAAGACTTTTACTTTGCTGCCTAAACATCAATGATGAACTTATGCATGTCTTTTCTTCCATTCTCTCCTGTTTTACACATATATGTATGTATATGTGTGTGTATATATACACACACATATACATACATGTATCTGTGAACAACAAGTAGTATTATTTTTACATTCATTTTAAATGTTGATAAGTGACTGCACACTCTATATATTATACTGTACTTTTCAACTAACAGTATGATTTTTTCTTTTTTGTTTAACTATTACTGTGGACTCATGAATTTTATTGATTCAGTGTGTTACACTCATTATCCTTTGTAATTAATTAGATTTTCACAAATTTAATGAATGAGAATTACTTCACAGCTTGTATTTTAGAAATATTAATATTGATTTATATAGCACTTTGTCAGATTTTTTAACTGCTGTATAGATTCCTTTGTATAAAGAGAAATTATTTTTCTATTTCTTTTTTTTTTTCATTGATAGACATTTATGTGTTTTTCCAGTTTGGGGTTCTTATACTGTGCAATGAGAAGTTTGTCTTGGTCTCTCTATGCACATGTGTGAATGTTTTCCTAAGAAATATGCCTAAAAGTGAAATCACTGGGTCACAAATGATATACATTTAAAATTTTATCTATACTTCCACTTTTTCCCCCAAAATTGTATCAGTTTGCAATCCTTCCCATAGTGTCAGAAAATTCTGATTCCCTCAGATCCTCACCCATACTTTCCAATATGATATGTGTATGTGAGATTGAATGCCAAGAACTTTAGAACTCACCTAACCCAAACACAACTACCCCACATTTCCAGATGCACAAAAGTGAGACCCAGATAGGATAAATGAGCCGTTCACTGAAGTCAAAAGTTACAGTGAAAAAATCAAGCAACCATCCACACAATTAAAAATGGACCTCTTCCTTTCAATGTTGGTGAAGTACACATGTCTTTCCCCATTTAATCCTTTCTGAAGCAGCTCTTCGTTTTCTAACTTCGTTCCTTTAATATAAACTCAACCCAAGTCCCCCTCCTAGATAAATAGGCATCCCTAAGATGAAGTAGTTTCAGATCTCCATTCTGTTTAGGGAAATGAAGGCATGAAAATGTTTGCTTATGGATGCCATATTTGTATCTTTAGAAACCCTACCCTATAATTGGGAAAAAAATGCTTGTGGAATTGAAACAAACTTGTACCAAATGAATTCTATAGTTATTCAACTTCCCCTCAGCATTTAATTACCCAGGGGGAGCATTTACAACTCTCTCTACTCCTTGCTGCAAACATTACCCTTAATTACATCACAGTGGGACTCAGAATGCATTAGTGAGCTGATGACTCAGAAATGTAGGCGTGCTAAGAATAAGTCTGGAGGACCACTGTGGACCTGACTTGGCTCCCTGAGAAACGGTCCCTGAGTTCTAAGTGAATATTCTTTAAGCTGTTCTATATACTATGAAAATGCAAGGCCACGCCATTAAAAACCAGGTCGCTACCCTTAGGAATGATAGAAGAAGACACTTCCCTCCAGTTTGGTCATAGTGCCTTTTCTTGGCTCCCAGCCCACCACAGTTTATACCTTGTTTAAGAAACAAGAGATGTGCCGAGGCCGGTTTGGCTCAGTGGATAGAGCATCGGACTGTGGACTGAAGGGTCCCGGGTTCGATTCCGGCAAGGGCATGTACCTTGGCTGTGGGCACATCCCCAGTAGGGCAGCTGATCGATGTCTCTCTCTCATCGATGTTTCTGACTTTCTATCCCTCTCCCTTCCGCTCTGTAAAAAATCAATAAAATATATTTTTAAAAAAAGAAAGAAAAGAAAAGAAACAAGAGATGTAATAAACTTGGTTAAGAAACATACCACATGAAAACATCAAGGAATTTAGAGATCATCTTATCTGATCTCCCGGGCTGCTGTTAAATTGTTAGTAGTTTTTCTCCAGTCCTCACATGCTTTTATAGTGGTTTTGTTTAGGTTGGTCCTGACAGGAACCAGATCTAGACTAATTCTCCCATTTCCTACACTTCCAATGCCATTTCACAAAATGGAATGGAAGACTCAAGTCAGGACTGAACCCCAGGTCAAATTGGTGGGGTGATTGATTTTTCCTTTGGTGACCTCATCTTCTCTTTTCTGTCATTTATCCCTTCTTTTTGTTTGTCATCCCCATGTACCTCAAAAAACTTAGAACCTCATAGCTTTTCTGCCCCCTCCTGCCTGAAAATCAAAGTCTATGTTCAAGCAAAGGTCTCCTAATTTATGTACATTATGGTATCAGTAAAAAGTATGGCCTAATGTCTTATCTCTCCCAAGAGTATTATTTCAGTAGAGACAGCAGTTCCTGTTTCAGTTAGAAAAGTTTTCCCTTTACTTAGTTGAATCCTGGATATCTTTCTAAGAGTTTGCTAAATAGGGAAACTTTCCACATTGACATTGCTATTTCTATGACTAATCCTGGTTACAGCTATGTCCCTTTAAGAAAATGAAACAAACAAAAATTAAGATTTACAGAGCAGATAAATTCAGGGATAATTCTTCATAGAGGATTTTCCTAATGAATATAAAGTATGATTTGACTCATAAAAATTTTGATCTATCCAAAACTTCTGAAGAATATGTTATTAGTGCCCTTGCAGGATTTGGTCAGTGGATAAAGCATCAGCCTGCAGGCCAAAGGGTCTCGGGTTCAACTCCTTTTAGGGCACATCCCAGGTTGCAGGCTTGATTCCCAGTAGGGGGCATGCAGTAGGCAGCTAATCAGTGATTCTCTCTCATTATTATGTTTCTATCTCTCTTCCTCTCTCTTCCTCTCTGAAATCAATAAAAATATTTTAATGTATATTTTTTAAAAAGAAAAAGAATATATCTATTGGGCGAAGGATCCAAATTTCAAATTTGTATCCTTTTAACATAAATGGCAGAGCTTCCTTGGGTAGAGGGCACTATTACTGGCTCTAATGGAGAATGTTATCTGGCCTTGAGTGTGAACGGCGGCCAGAGTCACACATTACAGGATTCTAATATGGGTGAAGTTTCCACTGAGCACCGATTGAGTAGAACTCAAGTTACTCGTATCTCTCTTAAAGGAGCAGCTGCCATGGAACTTCACATAAAATTGGCTTAGGATAGCCTGAAGTTGCCTTCTAGCCCTCAATCTCCCCATTCTCCTACCTCTTCAGGTGCCTCCTCTGATTGCCCTCCCGCTTCTGGTGCACTCAGTCAGGGTCACTGTGTTGTACCACAATGGGCACCATTCACATCTTATTCTCTGTGGATGCTGACCCTGGTGCCTCCACCTTAGTCTTCTTGCTTAAAGGAGAGGTCATAGGAGAACTATGCTGGACTCGGAAACATCCCATGAGCCAGCCAGGGTTGGCTACTGGTAAAATGAACACCTTCTCTAAGGAAAGAGGTGAACTTCTAAAGCCAGAGTGCTGATCCCAGGAATAGCCAGCGTCTCCTAGACCAGTGCTGTGTGCCACCTCTGTGGGTTAGAGGCATGGACCCCAACAAGTGTTCCCTGAAACAGATTCAGGCAAGATCTTTTGCAAAATCAGAGACAGCCATTCTGAAAGTGGAGCAGAACAGCTGGAAAAATTAGGTTGATAAATAGGATTTTACCCAAATCTGAATTTAGCATTCCTTTCTTCACACCCAGATTAAGAAAACACTACTTTTTAGCCCAGGAACACTTCTGGCTTATTTTCCATGTGGCCCAGCAGCTGGTAATAGAGGCGCCAGCTGCCTTCTGGTGGGGGCAGCATGAAAACAGCACAGGCTGGGGCCAAGGCCTAGTGCGACCTTGAAGGGCATTTTATCCTGTGGCCACGGGGGCATGGACAGAGATCACAGGCGCTGAAGTTGTAATGAGCTTGTTAAACTCCTTGCTATCCCTTTAACTGGTGATTACATTAGGGAAGTCACATAAAGTGCGTTTTCATTTCTCATCCCGGCCCACGAGAGCCTCTGAGGTCATTTTCTCCAATTAGCAGACTGCTGCGGAGGACTGTGCTGGCTGAGAACAAGCCTATCAGTTAGAACATGATTTCTTTGATGGGTAATTAGGTGATTCCAGGCCTCTTCCTGTTCAGCCGAATGTTCTGAGACTGGAAGCCTACATTCCCGAAGCTTGCCTGATAACTGGTCTGAAAGGGAGGTGTCTCCATGTAACAGTGGAATTTTGAGGAATACTACCAGCCTTGCATCCCACAGGGCCAAAAAGAATGGCATGGGATAATTGTGCAAGCTGATCTTGCATGAATGCCTGGAAGATGTAATTGAGAGAATAGGACTTCTAAAGAAAGGAATGAACCAGAAATAATTCTGGATGAGGTAGTTAGGAAGGAGTTGGGGCATAGAGAATGGAAGCTGTCCTTGAGAGGGATTTTATTTCATCCAAGGAAATGGATTCCCAGTCTGAGCCCAGTGGATCTGGGTGAGAAGAAGGTGGTTGTGCCTCAGTCTATTGTGGAGCTTTATAACAATACAGGTGTTCATCTTGGACATTTACATGCCTGGAGACTCCCATTCAGGAGGTCTGGAGTGGGGCCTTAGGCTTCCTTGAAGAATCAAAGTTCCCCCTCCCTTTTATGGAATTTCTCTCAATGAGTTCTTCAATCTGTGGAGTTACCACCCAAAGGTCCACAGTGACATCAGCTGCTGGAAACACTACTCTGAAGCCTAGTCATTGATTTTACTAAATTTAACAAGTAAATGCTTGTGGAACACGAAGCTTATTGTGAATAAACACTTAATTTAGGAACAGCAGTGCAGCCCACGCAAAATACAGTCATTTGAATTAGCCAAGTAATGGAGACAAAGGCAAAGTGATTCTTGTTGCCTGAATTATCCAGATTATAAAGACCCTGTACTTACTTTGCTGTGGCAAGTTTGTCTCAATAATAATCAGGAACACAATCGCCATGTACCTGATGTCCGGCTCCAAAACTTGGCCAACCTTCTTTTTTCTTTTTTACATATATTTAGTTTTATTTATTTAAAAATAAATAAGATGAGTTCCCCTGTTTTTTCTTACCATTCATGTAATACATTATAGCAATTTGTCAGAAATAGTATCATTACTAATTACAGTGTTTTGAACTTCAAAGAGCAGCAATATAGTGAGAACTAAGCTCATAGAAGAGGAATTTGCTCTTATATAGAGAGATTTGCTTTCACATTGTATTAATCTGTCTATAAAACCTTCCCACAACAATAAATTCAAGTATAGTAAGAATGCATACTTTGAAAAAATGAAAAAATTCTGGAGAAGCCAGTTACTAAAAATTACTTAGCCAACAGTTGCAGGTTTTGCAAAGCTATCTTTTCAGCCACTTGAGGGCACAATTTGCTCACTTTCTAGATTCAGCTGCAATTTGCTATCTGTACTATTACAAAGGGAATTATTCTGATTTTATTAAAGGAAAACACACATTTTATTTTTTGTCTACGAAGTGTAGAAGCAAAAAAAACAAAACACAAAACAAACAAACAAAATCACTTGAAAGTGTTCCAAGAGATTGCCGTTGTCGTTTTTTGCAAAGCATTTTATTTTGACCTGTCAGCTTCTGCCTTCTCTTATTAGTAAGTCATAACCTTAGAAATCTGGAACTTTTTGGATGACATAGTAGGGATACACATTGAGATCTGTATCCTGTGGTTAGCGAGACAGTGAAATCTCATTTTGGGGAGGAGATGTTCACTATACATATGTACACACTGACCAATCCTGAATCACATACAGAACTAAAAAAATGTGGGTGAGGCAGTAATGAAATCGTGTTAAGGAGGTTACATAGACATTAATGTCACTGATGCCATAAGTCACAACTCCACATTATACTCATTCATTTTGAGTTGACCATGCTTTTGTGACCATAATTTCTGCTTATTAACAACTGTGCTAACAAAAATTTCTGCTATCTATTTAATGATGGCAAATACGTTCTTCACAGAGCCTTTACAGAGAATTCAGCATGAAGGTTCATGAAACATCTCCCCCCCACCCCCCCCATGGGTTTGGAGTGTCAGGTCGGGGGCAGAAGCAATAGAAATGGTGATGAAAGTAAGGCAAATCTAGGCTTGCATTTGATTACAATGAGGTATGGTTTGCCTAGATTAGAAGGAGCCTCCTAAAGTCCAAAAAAGCCATCTTTCTTTGATTTCCAGGGTTTTATTAGCTTTTTAATTATTATTTTAAAATTAGTTTTTTGAAGTGGCTTGTCTTCTGGCGAGATAGCCTTCAGGGAATTGTTCTTTCTTATTTCTTTTGTTGTTGGGGGGTGGGGGAGGGTAAAAATCTTTTCTACTTTTTAGCTTTTTCATCTTTAGTTTTATCTTTCCTGTGTACTTTATTAGTGGCCCAAAGATCAGCATCCACACACTCCTAACAAGAAGTGTTTGGCCATCTCTGAAGCAGAGGCATTTTAACAGCTCTCTGTTAATAGATGTCCTGTGGTGTCAAGGCCTCAGACAAACTGCCCTTGACTCCTTTTAGCAGAAGTCAGAATGCTCTGCATGAAATATTACATGCTGTGTCACCACCACCAGATTCCCCAGAAAAGAGTGGGTTTGGGTGGAGGCAATGCTGGCTAACCCCACAGCACAACAAAATAGAACTATGAGTACAGAAGGACTGAGTTTTGACAATGTAATAAGGCCATTTTTTTAAGAAACCATGGCTAATCAGTTGTATGTCATGAATTTTTTATCATTAAAAATGAATTTCATTTATTCACTGATCTAAACCCCATAACTTCCCAAATTATGCAGTTCCACCTCATTTATGGTCTTTGTTTGACAACCTTTAAAATGTAAGCTGAGATCCATGCAACAGGGTGGAAACATAAATATTATGGTTTAATAAAGATAAAAATAGAGGAACTCAACTTAGTGGCTAATTTTAATGATTTTTTTTACAAGATCTTCATGCCTAAGCCAAAAATTATACACACTTAGCAATAAGATTATCATTTCTCAGCATTTCCTAGAATTATTGTTTTTAAAACCAAGCCTGTGATTGCTTTTGTATCGATCCACTTGCTTGATGGGGGTGAGTGACATGGACGGTGTTTTCTCTCCTGTCAAAATTTCTTCCATTGGTTCACAGATAGGAAGCAGACCAGTTTCTTGATGTTATTAGTAGATTTACATGTCTTTTATGCCAAGGCAACAGTTGATGTCCTCAAAGATGACAAACACACATACACCAGAGACTATGTCTCACTTTTGAGAAAATAAGAAAGGAGTCATACTTACACACCTTTGAATTCTGACTCATTTTCCAGCCCAGGATTGGGTGAACTTGCCACCCAGAGCAGGAACATGGGAATTCTTCAGTTAATTTTATTCTATCCCTTTCCCCCCCTGATGCAGATCTTCTCAGCTTACGTGTCCTTCCCTTCGCTCCCATTGTTGTCAAGGTGAGAACTTGGCATCCCTCAGCGCATCTTTGCAGAAAGCTCCCTGTGCTCCTCAGGCTAGACTCATCTCAAGTTCAGGGTTCTGTCCAGTTCTTGCATCATTGGCCTTTACGTTTCCACTTTTTGGGTCACAGATGTTGAGCCAAATGCTACCAGTGAACACACCATCCAGGACATTTAGAGGCTACCATAATTCTTTCATACCATGAATGAGATATTCTTACTGGGGAGAGGAAGAGAGAAGGGAGTTGATTCATTTTCCCCAGACAGATTTTCTTTCAATCTAATGGTCATCCAACCCATGAGTGAAGAGATTGATCAATGGCTGCTCCCTCTTTTGTAGAGAGCAAACATCAAGTTAGTAGTCTGTCCTTACTTGGTAAAAAAAAAAAAAAAAAGGCAAAATGATAACAATTATCCCCCAAACCCCTTCCTACAATAGTTTGAAACCACCTCCAAAACCCAGACAAGCCTTCTCTCTCAGGTATATGTTTCTAGATGGAGGTAGTGGGGCATCTGTACAATTTATTCTTATTTATTCAAATAATGCAGCTATTTCCTCCAATTCTAATACTTTCTCCTCCAACCCAAACTGAGGCAACTAACAATATTAAAAACATCAGGAATGATCAGGCAAGCATTTTAATGAATAATATTGATTTATTCATTGTTTGTTTTTAATGGATAGAGGATCAGCAAAGGCTCTGCCCCAAACCAAAAGAAAAACAAAGTCAGCTTTAGCAACAGCAGAAATTGGAAAATTTCTGGTATGTTGTATGTGCTTTCATTAGCCGGCAGATTTGTTTTAGGAAACTATTTGCAAAGCCTGGAAAAAATGTGCTCCCTCTGTCCCTTAAAAGAACATGCAGGTCGGTTCATGTTAGTCACCCATGTGACAATTCTGACTGGCCGTCTTTTAAAATATGGAGCCCCATCTAGATTTGGCATTGAAATGGTATCTTCAAACTTGAATCTTTACTTTTTCGTAAAACTAAATATTGAAATGTATGTGTTGTTTTTACTTGGGGTAGGTTTTCATTAAAAATGTGTTTTTTTAGCCCAGCCGGCACGGTTCAGTGGTTGAACTTCAGCCCAGGAACCAAGAGATCACTAGTTGGATTCCCAGTAAACATCCCAACTTATCTATTGGGTCTTTTGCTATTGAAAAGTAGTTGGACTTTGCTGAAACTGGTTTGGCTCAGTGGATAGAGCGTCAGCCTGTGGACTAAAGGGTCCCAGGTTCAATTCCGGTCAAGGACATGTACTTTGGCTGCGGGCACATCCCCAGTAGGGGGCGTGCAAGAGGAAGTGTTTCTCATCGATGTTTCTGACTTTCTATCCCTTTCCCTTCTGCTCTGTAAAAAATCAAGAAAATATATTTTTAAAAAGATAAAAATAAAAGTAGTTGGACTTTTCTTAAACAAGTGAGTTGATTTTAAGGAGAGCTCAGGTACTTTTACCTGTTTCTAAAGGAGAACATTCTCTTTGCTCCAGCTTGAGGTCCTGTTTTATTGAACAGGAGGAATGCTGATTTTCCAAGCCCTATCTTAAGAGGAGTTGTTACCTTCCACATAAGAAGAAGGGATGGGAATTGAGGTAATAGAAGAGGTACTCTGAAAATATAGGATATGTTCAAAGACAAATTATTAGTAGTAATAATAGTTGTTCAGTATAAAGACACCATATCTGATATTCAAATTGTAGCTCATCAGTTGGGAAAGAATGGATTATTTTCCCCTTCAAAATCTTTAAAAAGTGGTGTAATAACAAGCATAAGAGTTTGCTGGTTTCCTATTTGCTTTTCTTGCTCTCATTTGATTTCTGTTTTAGAGTGCATTTTTAAAAAAAAACATAACATGACTAGAGAGAGAGACTATTGGGTCGTTTATTGTAGCGTTTCTAAACAATTTGGGTAACATTTTGTCTCTAGCTACTTAACTGCATTTGCTTGTTTCGGAGGTGAGGTTAGAGGTCCCCAATGTTCAGAAAACAGTGCCAGCATTTACACAAAACATTGCAGCCTAGCCCACAGAGCAGAGGTTACTAAGGGGCAAACTGCTGTTTGGGACAACACGCAGCGCCTCCTTCTAATCTTGTGCCATTTCCCAGGGCAGGCAGCCTTGTGTGGACTCTGACTTGTGCCCTAGAACAGGATTCATGCTCCGTTTTCCTTGCTGATTCCTGAAGATGGAACATTCTCTTCATCCTACACATAAGGGGTTTTCTTTCTTTTCTCCTTTGTGAGTTTGTGCTTTGATTTAACCTAAAGTATTAAAAATAGGAGTAAACACAAGACATGGCATTAGACCATGGAATAACAAGACAGGATATGGCAAATGTTTTATGTTTGTGCATTTATTTATAAACATTCCCATTCTAAAAGGTATCTGAGGCAGCTTATGGAGATTGTAAAACAAGGCATAAAATTTCTGGGTGAAAAGAAAATAAGGAGAGGGAAATCGATCTAAATCTGGATAAGGTTAATACGAAAAATATATCTTAAGGTTCTTGACAGTTCCTTAAAAAGTGGTTGTGCCCTAGCTGGTTTGGCTCAGTGGATAGAGCATTGGCCTGAGAACTGAAGGGTCCCAGATTCGATTTCAGTCAAGGGCACATGCCCAGGTTGTGGGCTCGATCCTCAGTAGGGAGCATGCAAGAGGTAACCGATCAATGATTTCTCTCTCTCTCTCTCCCTTCCTCTCTGAAATCAATGAAAAAAATTTTATTTAAAAAAGTCAGTTGCAAATTTGACTTTGAGCTTCCTACCAGACATGCAAACAAAAGGAAACACAGTAAATTACAAGATTCGTATGTCCATTGAATTAAAAAGAGATCAGGTCTCAAACTTGACTGTGCATTTGAAATCACCTGGGGTGTTGTTAAAATGAAGGTTCTGATTCAGCAAGTCACTGGTGAGTCCTAACTGGCCCAGGTGATTCTGATGCTGATGCTGCTCCTCCCTGGATCGTTCTTAGAGTACCAAAATCTTTGCTGTGTGTAAGTGCGTATTTACAACGCCTACTCCCACCTAATATATATAAGCCATGTTTGGCTTGCAGGTTTCCCAGGTAGTTCCAGAATATACCAAATATTGAGCTCTAATATTTCTAACTTCATTTGCTCTTGATGTATTGAAAACATCAAAACTTCTGTCTACCACTGAGGGACAGTAGTTATTCTCATCTTCTAAGTTAACTATGTTATTGCAAACCTTTTTAAAAAATGTTTAAGGAAATATTCTTTAGCCCTTATAAACCTTATATAATAAAGATGTAATATGCAGATTGACTATCACTTCAACACACAAGATGACCACCCCATGTGGTCAAAGATGGCTGCCCCCATGTGGACACAAGATGGTCACCACAAGATGGCCAGCAAGGAGGGCAGTTTGGAAGGACCAGGCCTACAGGGGAGGGCAGTTGGAGGTGACCAGGCCTGCAGGGAGGGGAGTTAGGGGGACCAGGCCAGCAGAGGAAGGAAGTTAGGGGCAATTGGGTCAGCAAGGGGGCAGTTAGGTATCGATCAGGCTGGCAGGGGAGTGGTTAAGGGATGATCAGGCTGGCAGGCAGGCGAGAGGTTGGAAGCCAGCAGTCCTGGATTGTGAAAGGGATGTAACTGCCCAGTGGATCAGGCCCAAATAGGCAGTCGGACATCCCTCAACGGGTCCCAGATTGGAGAGAGTGCAGCCTGGGCTGAGGGACACCCCCCTCCCCCTTACCCCCAATGCATGAATTTCATGCACTGGGCCTCTAGTAATACAATAATGTTCTGGTGAGTCTGATTGTGGACCAAAGATATTGTTTATGGTTGTTCTTAGAAATAGCAATGATTATGGGCAACGGGTCAAGAATTAGCTTCAGAGCACCCAGATCTGAATTGCACTCTGCTAGCTGTGTTACTTCCTGCAAGTTATGCATCCTCTCTGTGCTTCAGTTTTATCATCTATGTAATGAGGATCATTATAGTATCTGTCACAGGTACTATTAACTACTATTAGAATAGTGTCTTCACATAGTAAGAATTAAAAAAGCCTTAGCTATTTTTATTACATTTAAAATAAAATTTCCTTAAGAAATAAAATAAAATTTCCCAGCAGTGAGTGTGAATGGTAAGTGAAAAACACCTCCTCAGCTACTCACTTTGCATAAGTACCATAAAATAAAATATTGAGATCTGCAATTTTCTTTGGAATGCTTGAATAAAAGACACCAGATAATAGTAAGATATTGGTGATATTAATAGGCATTTGAATTTTGTGCTGTTGGACTCAAAGCCTGCTGTTAACAAATCACTAAAGGGAGTAAGAGGCACCAACCTTTTCCCGTAGCCTTTTAATGAGGGTATCTCTTTTGTGCAATTGGTTTTGCTGCATTTCCACTTCCGCAAATAGTTCATCAATTCTTTGGCTCTGTCTTTGCAAAAAGGGCTAGAAATCATGAAGTTAGAAAAGGGAGAGTTTTAAAGCACAAGGAAAGGAAAATAAATTACTTTGAAATTTCCAGAGAGGTTGGTGAGCTTTGTCTATAGAAAGCTGTTTCAGCAGTTCCAGCAGAGAGCCAGGGGCTAATTGCCCAGTTAGTCTACTTTACCCCAGTGCATATTGCTAGTGGTCACTATAAAACCATCAAGCTAGAAGAAAACTAATAAAATAGAAAAACCGATTTCTTGCTGAACCGGTTTGGCTCAGTGGCTAGAGCGTCGGGCCTGCGGACTGAAAGGTCCCAGGTTCGATTCCGGTCAAGGGCATGTACCTTGGCTGCAGGCACTTCCCCAGTTGGAGGTGTGCAAGAGGCAGCTGATCGATGTTTCTCTCCCATTGATGTTTCTGACTTTCTATCCCTCTCCCTTCCTCTCTGTGAAAAATCAATAAAATATATTTAAAAAAAAAGAAAAAGAAAAACCGATTTCTTGGTCTTTTATCCTTTCCCTTTCTGATATCTATATCCAAGAATCTGTTAAAGATCGTCCCCTAAGTCCCAAAACACCTGACCACATCATTTAAAACATACTAGGATGCACCCACTTTCTCATTTGTTACATACACTTTATATATAACTTTATAGCAGTCTGTGAAGTAGGAGGAAGTAATTTTCACCTGTAGGTTAAATTCTGTAGAGTTGTTGACTAATTGAGAAAACGTTGCAGTTGGTAAGCATTTAATTTAAAATACATCAGTTTTGGTTTTGAGCTTTTACTTTTTGTATTTTGGAGGTGATTACTTTTGAATGTACAGACATTTTTGTGGAATTCTAAAATGTTGTTAGATATTAGGCTCTGTGCTTATCATCCTGAAAGAATTAAGGCCCTGCTCACAACCCAGTCCCAGATCACAGCAGGAAATCATCAAACACTCACACGCTTGTAAGGAAATGGATTTTAGTGATTAGATGGAACTAGTCAAAAAGGCTAGTTTTAAAGGACTATTCTACTTATTATCTTATTTGGTAAGGGCCACAAATCACAGGTCTCCGTATAAACCCATCTTCCCTGAAAGAACAGCAGCCTAAATTATGGGCATTACTGACATTCAGAAAGACTGTAGAGATACCCTAAGCCACAGAATCAGCAATTTTTTGTTTTGTCTTTTAAAAAGTACATATTTGATATTAGTACCCTGTATTAAAATAAAAGAAAGAAAACCGAAATTTACACCAGGTTCATTCAAAAATCATATTTACTCTTTTCATTTCTTCATATCATCTTCTAGCCCTAACCCTTTCATGCATATTTAATGTTTGAATATTTGCAGCCCTGCCATAGATAAAATTTTATATCCTGAATTTTCACTCAATGTTATGACTATAAGCCATTTGATTCACTTCAGTCTCACTTTTAAAAAGATATATACTAGTAAGAAGCACCAAGGATTGTTGGACTTCGAACGACTGACTACTGTTACTCCTTTGGCTCTCTGGAAATCCCAAGGCCATGTACATAAGATGTTCTCAGAGAATAGAAAGCTAGCTTTTTGCTTCAATACATGATGTGTTCCTCCACCCACTCCTTGGGAGCAAGTGACACAAATTTTTTAAAAATTCAAACATGGTTTAGGTTGCCATTACCAGCAATGGCAGATACATTAGCATTTGCATCAATAGGGTTAATCTGCACCATCACTCTTCTTACCCAGACTTTCTCATGGTGAAATTATTCCAACTTTATGAATCTTACTTTGGGAATCTGTTTTCCAATAGAATGGTATTTCTACTAAAAAGTATTAAAAAGTAGTATTAAAGTCATATTTTATTTCCAATAGAATAATGGTCAACTAAAATTACCAATAATGACCTACTCACCATAATGTCATCCATCACTTCTGTCAGAGAAAGCCCACCTGCCTTGAAGAACACAGCCTCCTCATTCTTCTGCTCCAGCAAGTTTAGCCTCTCATTGAATTTCTCTCTGTCCTTTATCCCTGCAACCATCTGATGCTGGAGCTCAGCAACCAGCTGATGGAGGTCTTCATTCCTCTTGTCGAGCTGCTCAGCTCTCCTCTGCAGGTCCTCTTTCTCTCTCCCCTGCTGGCTGACTTGAGTTAGAAGCTCAACTAAAGAGGTATTCAGAGAGTCCAGTTGTTTGAACAGGTGGCCAATGTGATTTTTGCTGTAGCTCACTTGCATCTTGAGCTCCACTCCAAGTTGTAGAAGCCCCTGAGAGAGGACATTGATGTCATCTTGGGGATAGAGGATAGGGATATGTCTTTCTTTTTGTCTCCTTGCACTGGATAAAGAATAGGCTAAACTGAGGAGAAGCCAAACTGATGGTTTTTGCATTGTGGCTTTGAAAGATTTCACGGTCCCTTGGGGGAACCTGTTTTCAGCGAAGAAAGTAGAAGATGGTCCCAAGACAGTAAAGAGCAGAAAGAGTTTGCTCTAAGAAAGACCAAATTCCACAACAGTTTCCTCTATCTTCCTGGAGCTGCTAAATCACAGCCGTTTATAAATTAGTTAAGAGGCTATTGCTGAATCAGTGGAAAGAATTTGAAGTTTCCAAAACAATTTGTAATCGAGAAAAGCCATCTGAAGTAGCTCTGGAAGAACATCGTTGATGAATACCAAATGTCCTGGTCTTTGTTGTGATGCATATGACTAAAGAAAACCATTTTTGGGGAGGAAAGTTGAGATTAAACTAAATGCCTTACACATACACTGGGCTTGCAGGTACTAAAGGAGTTTCCAAGATAATTTTGCTATACGAAGTAATTCCTATTTTGGTTATGGGCTATCCTCTCAAAAATCATTATGTAATTCTCAAGATTTTCTCTAGATAATATGAGACACTTAATTTACCACATATACATTTTATGCACCTGTTTATCAGTTTGTTAATAATTACCCTTATTTGGTTTAGGCTCTGTGGGTTATTGACCATGCAGGCAGATCTTTCCTCCCAATAGAAAACATTATTTTTTAATATTCCTTTCTTTAAAAGCATGCAGATTTAATAGAACATGTCACTTGGTATATTTGCCATTTAGAAATAGGATGAACGATGGAAAATACATCTTTTTTTTTTTAGAATTATTTTTTTAAATTTTATTTACAGTATAACTTATATTTAATAGTAGTACATGTGTTTTCCTCCCCCCAGCCTCCCTTACTCCCCAGCACATGTCCCCACCTGCCTCCCTTCCCGCCCCAGTGTCTTTCATTCATTGGTTATGCTCATATGTATGCATACAAGTCCTTCGGTTGATCTCCCCCAGCATCTGCCTCCCCTTCACTCCAGCCTTCCCCCTGTAGCTTGACAACCTGTTCGAGGCCACCCTGCCTCTATATCAATCACTTCCCCCTGTTTCTTTTCTTCAAAAATATCTTGCCTCTGCATACTGAAAACAAACGTATAAGAGCAAAAAATGTTTGAGTGTTTCAATGTCCAACTGAGTCCCAGTTCAATGTCAAATAGTTCTTCATGTGTACATGTCAGCAATGGCATCCAGATGGTGGACACATCGTGGCAATGCAAGATCCATCCTCTCTGGTATGGTCCTGGGCCGCCTGCTAGCATGGCAAGGTGTCGTCAGCGTCTGCCATCTCTGGACCGTCCTCGTGGCTGGAACAGACCCGTCAGTTTCTCTCTGTTGCAGGAACCCACATGGTCTTGGAGTTGTTCTCTGCAAACACACAAACACATTCTCGACCAAAGGTTAACAAAGGGATCCTCTCTGCAAAATAGACTTGGGATTCTTTTTATTTTTGCCTAAATGATTTTCCTTTGGCTTATTTTGACACCATGTGTGTTTTTTTCATGGGTGTCCTGCTGTTGGCTTTACAAATGGAAGTTACTTTTCTGGAGTAAGAATTTTCTAGATCTATTTTACTTATAGGATATTTTTCCTTACATGATATTACCCCACTGTCCCCCCCCCCCCACACTTTTTTTGGTTAATAGGGGCTTTTGGAAATTTTATATTGCAGTCTTGGTAATTTTAAATTTTAATTTTTGCACACAAATATTACTGCTTTAGGTTCTTTGGATGTTAGGCAATTTTGCAGTGAGATGAACTACTAATAGATATTTTAGTTAATGTTTTAGGAAAAGCTTTTTGTCCAGTACAGTTAGATTTTCTTGAGTATTCACTTATTTCACTTGTCCAATTTAAATTAATCTGAAAACTTGATTACTATTTTACTGTCAATTTTAATACTCAAGCAGAAATCTTAGTTTACCCAGTAAATACTTGTGGAAAGGAATATTTGCATTTTTGAGTAGGTCCTCAGCATTCCTGGTAATAAACTAAATTTAGATATAGGGCAGGCCGAGTCTCTGTCTGCCACCTGGGTCCCGGTGTGAGTTGTGCGTGGGAAGCGTAGCAGCCGTGGCGGTAGGAGACCTTCCTCAGGAGGGGTGAGAATTCAAGCCCCTGCAAGGTTTGTGGATGAGGGTCTGTGCCCCACCTCTGTTGATCTTTTAGTTCTCTCCTGTTGGCCCCTCTGCGACTGTGCCTGTCTTAGGTTGTTCCTTCCCTGAGGAATCTTACCTGTCTCTGGCTAACCAGCCATCCTCCGGGGCCAAACAGGGTGATGTGAGGTTCAGTCCTGTCTCCTTTGTAGTCTATGCCCCCGTGGCCTCCACGTCCAGCACCTGCCTTGGGGTCCCCTCACCTGCTGGCGGGGTCCTGGTACTGATCACATATCTCGGGTGACCCAGGTTTCTTCTCCAGAGAGGGCCCAGCTCACGCCATTGGTTGAGAGACAGATCCATGGTGCCAGCTGCCCAGTGGCTTCAGCCACAGCTTGAACTGAAAGTTCACGCATCAGCTGTGTGTATTTGGATAATAAGAAGAGGGTCCCTCTTGGCAAAAGGGCCAGAGGGGCCAATATAGAATGCTTGGATGCCTTCCCAGTGCCTTAATCCCTTCTGAAAGGGATTAATTCCTTTCCTATCCTTTTTTTAAATTGCTGCCCAACATTCAAAGAATTAGTTTGTAAGTTTATTTGGGATAATTGTATAATATGCTGTTGTCAAATATCAAATATTATAATGACATTGTAGAATAATATCATGTAAGGGTATTGTGGTGTCACGGGAGGTTAAGGAGGGCCTAGCCTAAGGACTGGTGTCCATAAGAGATGACATGCTCTAGGCCATGTTAATTCAATCTCAAACTAGCTGCCAATTTTTTTTATAACTTTATATACACTTTGTCAGGGATGAAAAAACACAAATCACTTACCTTAGTTCAAGCATTCAAATATATTGACTTTCCCCCTTACTCCCACCACCTGCCACTTACCCTGAGGTTTGACAGAAAATGTTTAGGCAAAGTTATTTAACTTCCTTGAGAGTCTAGCCTTCCAGAAAGGATGTTGGACTAAATTCTCTCGAAGTTTCCCTTAGCTTTGTACTCTGTGGAAAGTGTATTCAGTACCAGGCAGGACACAGAATGCCCATGGTGATGTTGTTTAAACGTAGGGGTCAGCAAACCCTTTGAAAGCAATCTACAAAGTTGACCAATGTTGGGCAGATAGGTGGGTGGTGGCCCTGTATTGGAATGTAGGAGAGGAGTGTAGTGACAGCTAACTCGCTTAACCAGTCTGGCAGGGCTATTACTGTTGTGATTTACACAGATCCTTTCATCTAGCTACTTCAAAGCATTTTACAAACTTGGGCTCATTATTTCTTCAAGCACAGCGTAAAAAAAAAAAAGGTTGATTGGTGTCTCTCCAATTAATCCAAAGATGAAGAACTATATAGAACTAAAAGGGATTCTTCCCAAAGTACACTACATTGCAGAAGGGTAATACATTATGTATATATACATATATATACATATATATAAAGGGTTTATCACAGCTTTATAATATTAAAAAAGGAAATCATCTATATGCTTATTCTTGGAGACTAATATAAATTATGACACATTCATAATATAGGATATCACGTATCCATTAAAATCATCTTTATTAAAAATATTTGCTCTTCCCATAAGTGGCCTGAGGTAATCTCTGAAAATGGTTCTCTATTCACTTGACCCAGAAAACCCTACAAAATCATGCAAATCAAGAGATTCAGATCTTCATGTTCACTTTAAGAACACACATGAGACTTCCCAGCCCATCAAGGGTATGCATCCCTGAAAAGCCACCAAGTATGTGAAGACTGTCACTTGACAGAAGCAATGTGTGCCATTCGATTGTTATAATGGTGGAGCTGAGGTGGGGGAGGGGTGCCCAGGGCAAACGGTGGGGCTGGATGTAGTGTCAGTGTCCCAGAAAGAGTGCTGAATTTTTGCCTTGCATGCTTAAAAATGCAGAAAGTAGTGCTGAACTTCAGGGTTTAGATGTCAGTTCTCTGGTCATTGAGCACATCCAGGTGAACTAAGCTCCCAGGATGCGGCACAGAACTCAGAGCTCAAGGGCGGATTAACCCACACACCAGCTCTCCCTGCCACATGGAGATGGCCTTTCCCATCAAAGAGCTGGTTGATGACCCAGAGATTCTACTGAGAATATATCCAAAGAAACCTGAAACACATCCAGGACCTTAAGACTCTCTCAGCTGCAGCAGACACATCTTTATAGGTAACAAAAGAAGAACACTGTTGGTTATTATCAGATAACTGCTGCTGAGGAGGAAGAAGCAGCAGTATCTCACTCCTCCAAAAATAATTCACTTCTGAAAGGAAAACCTCCTTCAGAAAAGTCTCCTCCTCTTGATTGGTTAAAATAAGCCCTAGAGCTTATTCACTGGTTCTCGGTCTTCTCTTTTCCAGAAACCTTCTCTATGTCTACCCACAGAGGCTGAACTTCACTAACAAGCTAGCATCTGCCCGGAACATTACAATCAAGATCCAGTTCATGTGCGGAGAGGATCCCAGCAACGCTATGCCGGTAAAGACAGAAGCAAACATTTGCCTCGAACCAGGATGTGCTGAATTTCCCTTGTCCATTCACGCGGACAGAACCCAGGGCTCATGAGCATGCCGAGTATGTCTGTCTATTCAGGACAGTGCTACTCATGCTAAGTATGTCTGTTTATTCAGGACAGCAGAGGCCTTAGTGGCTAGTCCAGTATTGCTCCCAGCATGCTGAAGGGAAAACAGGGTCAGTCTACATTGCAAGTCTCTTTCCTAACTTATTCCATAAGGAGCTATGAAATTTGGACATGCAGATTATATTAGAGGACTGGAAAATATCATAAAGTCCAGGCCACCCTCACAGCATAAGTAGACAGACGGGCCCAGTGTGTCCACCGTGTTTGCTGCACTTCCAACACAGCTACACACATCTCGAGAGAGGTGTGAAACATGCCTAGGAATAAGAAACGCATGCCACCTCAACACCTTTTTGGTCTGGATCTTCATCCTGAGATAAAATATAAATCAAGTAATAAATATATAATGCAGTGTTCTCTAAGAAAACTAAAATGCCAGAATTTGTGTGTTTTTTTTTTAAATCATCTGCTGCAAATGCTGTTAGCCGTTTCTATTTTCTGTAAGTCATAGAATTCAATTACTAAACGTTTCTACTGAATCAATTTTTTTCAGGACTTCCATTCTCCAAATATTTTCTTCTTCCTATTTTTTTTTTTTAACCATCCTCCTAATGCCTCACCTACCTTCCCAGTGCAAGGCCTTCTCTTACAATGATGGTAGGAAAGAAATCCTAGAGGAGAACTCCCCCGATTCTCTCTGCTCTGGCTCATGGCAAGTCCACCAGAGCTGCCGGGTCTGGCTATGCTAATCCTGAATGGAACCAAGTGCCCAGCCAGGGAGGAGTGGGGGCCAAACTCCAGCCTGTTCTCTAACCACCAAGGGATTATTGCATCTAGTAAAAAGGGCCTTTTTTTGGTCCAGAGGTGAGTCCACTCGACAAATCATGTACTGTTAAGGCTGAATGAAGCCCAAGAGGTGTCTCTTTCTAAATAGTCCAAACATGTGGACAGGGAAAGTCCCGATCACCCCAGGGACCAGGCCCATGTCTTTGGAAAAGAGGCCATGACCAGAGATCTTTAGCGGACGTGACTTTGTCCACAAATACAGACTTCTAGGCAGTGAGGCTGAGCGGACAAAGCGCTGGTTTCCCAGTCTCACAACCCTGTGGCCCTCGGGGCCTCACTCCACCCTTCAAAGCCAATTATTTTGCATCCATGTGGTTGGGCTGGTCATAGAACTCAGCACTCTTTCTTTTCTTTTTCTTTTATTGTCTAAAGTTTTACATATGTTTCCTTTGTCCCCAATTGACCGCCCCCCCCCCGCCCCCACCCAGCCATTCCCAACATTCCCAAGATGGGCCAGCCCCCAGTGTCTGTGTCCATTGGCTATGCATGCATACAAGTCCTTTGGTTGCTCTCTAACCCCCCCACCACCACCATTTCTCTCTAGATCGATCTATTCTTGTTCATCGAATTATATTGTTCATTATATCCCACATATGAGTGAGATCATGTGATATTTATTTCTCTGACTGGCTTATTTCACTTAGCATAATGTTCTCCAATTCTATCCATGTTGTTTTTGCAAATGTTAAAAGTTCCTTCTTTTTTATAGTGGCATAGTATTCCATTGTGTAGATGTACCACAGTTTTTTAATCCACTCCTCTGCTAATGGGCACTTAGACTGTTTCCAAATCTTAGCTATGGTAAATTGTGCTGCTATGAGCATAGGGGTGCATATATCCTTTCTGATTGGTGTTTCTGGTTTCTTGGGATATAGTCCTGTTTGTGGGATTACTAGAACTCAACACTCTTAGCTTACACAGTGTAGCTATATGAGAACAGAACATCCTATTGGGCCGATGAAAGTTGGTTTCATATACCCAAATATCACTGTTAATTTGGTTCTTTCTATATTGGTCAATAGGTCATCTTTGGAAAATCCAATGGGCCTGAATTTCTGCAGGAAGTGTACACAGCTATTACATACCATAATAAGTAAGTGTATTACAGAGTTCTAAACATATGCCAAGATTATTTCATTATTTGGTGGCTTATCTGGTGGATTTTATAATTCAGGGACAGAGGAAATTCATGCAAGTTACATGATTCTTTGTTGCAGATGCAAAGTTTTTGCCATTAACTAAGATTGAGAGAAGAACATATCCTCAAGAACCTCATAGTGTTTTGTTTTTCTGGAGCCTTCTATCCAGTATGATACAGGGAAGTTTTATGGTATTAAATAAATACATTTCTTAACTTGCTTTGAAGTACTGGAGGGGGCCAGAAACAAAACGGAGCTCTTGTCTACACCAGTCCACACCTACATCACTACCTTTTTAAGAAAAATTAAGTTTAACAAAGGGGAAATGGAGCACTCATTATTATGTGGGTAAATTGGGCTCCAAAATAGTGTCTAAATTATTCCATTTTACATGTAGGAGAGAGAAATCTGTACAGGGTCAAAAAGACTTGGCCCATTTAAGCCTTCCTTTAAACCCTTGTTCTTGGGTTGGGTTGAGGAGTAAATGAGTAAGGTACACGAAGTCCTTGGTAAGGTATCTGGGACTTAGTAATTCAGCAAAATCAGGTTCCTTTTCTTCCTGCTTCATTCATTTGTTTCTCCAAAATTCTTTGATGTGCCTGTCTGTTCTTAGGGTAGACACAAAAAATGAGGTCACAGCAGGACATTGAACCTCATCGAGTCCTTTTCAAATTAAGTTGTTGGATTTATCCATTGTGTGTGGAAATCATCCACCCCCACCCCCAAAGTCTTTAGTTTCTAAGTGTCCTTATGTAAGTGAAGTACATCTAGTGACATAAGCTTGGTCTCAAGGACTTCCAGCCAAGGAGTAGAATGCTGTAAAATGAAAAGGAAAACACGAAGCAGACAAATTCTGAGAAGTAAAGGGTCTATTGCATTGTAATTTATAGTCAGAGAAGTTGTCATTCTTGCTAAAAGTTATGTGTGTATAATGTGCTTTTGAAACAGGTCTCCAGACTTCTATGAAGAAGTGAAAATTAAGCTCCCTGCTAAGCTCACAGTAAATCACCACCTCCTGTTCACCTTCTATCACATCAGCTGTCAGCAGAAGCAAGGAGCCTCCATAGAAAGTCTTCTGGGATATTCAGTGAGTCGTTTTCAACTTGCCAATTAACACTGCAGTCCTTGGTGCATCCAAGGTCCCTGCAGAGATAAACAACTAATTTCTGTTCAATTGCTTTTTTCCTGTCACAAGTAACAGAATGTACCACAACAGATTATAGCAAAGAGCAGAGATGACTTGACTTAGCAAATGGTAAGTTTCAGGAACGGAAAGCTGGTGGGAGATAGATATTGAAAGAATACACATTTATCTAAAAATAAAATAAAATAAAATAAAATAAAAGGCATTGTGACATTAAATTTAAAACTAAACTACAGAACAGCCATCATTCAGAATTGCCTAAGGTCTAGCTGAATAAATACAACTGGGGATTTAAAGAAGAATCCACATTGATATTAAAGTGGGGGAAGGGAGAGATGCAAAATGGGCTGTTCCCACACCCACATGTGGCAGGTAAAAATCAGGAGGAATATCTTAGCTGGGAATGTCCCCTCCTGAGGAGTAAGCGGTCCCAAAACCAAAGTAAGCCCCTCTAAGCCCAGGGTTCCAGTGCCAGCAAGAGAAGTTCCCATGACTTCTAGTTGTAAAGCCAACAGGGATTGTGGCTGAGTAAGACTGAGGGCTCCTAGAGTCCTAGGCATTCCTCTTAAACAGCCCATTCATGTCTTACTTAGACTTAGTCCCTCTGAGATCCAGCAAGTGGGCAGCAGCTCCAAAGGCACCAGGAACGCCAGGGAGGAACTAAATTGTCTGACATAAGGGTGAGAGCTGGAGGGGCAGCTTTCTCTAAGACAGAGTGCTGGCAGAAGCCACTGTTCCTTTTCTGAGCCCTTCCCACACAGAGCCGACAGGGAGGCTCCATATCAACCTGGCTATCACTGTTCACCGCATTCCCGTGATTCCTCTGGAGAATCCAACCCACCCAACTTGTGGACTCATCCTAGCTGTTTCTAATTGCTTTTCCATACAAGTGGCCTGTCTTGGCTCATGCTTTATATTTTCCTAAAATCTCTCAAACAAGCAGCATCTGGCCTCAGTATGCCTTGTGTCTCTAGCTAATTGGCCCCAGGCCCAGCATTAGCAGCAGTTGGCCTTGGTTCACAGGTTGGCCTTACTGGGGCATCTCCAAACCTAGTTTAAATAGCAGCCATCTGAAGATCACTTTGTGACTCATGCCAGATGTCCCTGGGCAGAACACAGGTGATAGTTGACCTTGGTCTGCAACTCCCAGGAGGCCCCAGAACCAGCGAACTCAGTAGACAGCATAAGT
Source organism: Antrozous pallidus (assembly GCA_027563665.1). Taxonomy (NCBI): domain Eukaryota; kingdom Metazoa; phylum Chordata; class Mammalia; order Chiroptera; family Vespertilionidae; genus Antrozous; species Antrozous pallidus. Next base: position 38,583,775 of record CM050522.1, on the reverse strand, counting down.
ACTAGATGCAGAGTTAAAAACACTGGTTATAAGGATGCATAATGAACTTAGTGAGAACCTCAACTCCATAAAAAAGGACCAGTCAGAAATGAAAGATGCACTAACCCAGTGGTCGGCAAACTCATTAGTCAACAGAGCCAAGTATCAACAGTACAACGATTAAAATTTCTTTTGAGAGCCAAATTTTTTACACTTAAACTTCTTCTAATGCCACTTCTTCAAAATAGACTCGCTCAGGCCATGGTATTTTGTGGAAGAGCCACACTCAAGGGGCCAAAGAGCCACATGTGGCTCAAGAGCTGCAGTTTGCCAACCACTGCCCTAACTGATATGAAGAATAATTTATAAAGAATCAACAGTAGAGTATATGAAGCTGAGAATCAAAACAGAAATTTGAAATATAAGGAAGCAAAATAACACCTAATCAGAACAGCAAAAAGAAAAAAAGAATTTTCAAAAAATGAGGATAGTGTAAGGAGCCTCTGGGATAACTTCAATTGTACTGACATTCACATCATGGCAGTGTTAGAAGGAGAGGAGAGAGAGTAAGAAATTGAAACCTATTTGAAAAAAATAATGACAGAAAACTTCCCTAACCTGTTGAAATAAATAGACATATAAGTCCAGGAAACACAGTCCCAAACAAGATGACAAAGAGGCCCACACCAAGATACAGCATAATTAAAATGCAAAAGTTTAAAGACAAAAAAATCGTAAGAGCCGCAAGAGAAAAGCAGTTACCTACAAGGGAACTCCCATAAAACAGTGTGCTGATTTCTCAATAGAAACTTTGCAGGCCAGAAATATTCAAAGTGATGAAAAGCAAGGACCTACAGCCAAGATTACCCAGCAAAGCTATCACTTAGAATCAAAGGACAGATAAAGCTTCTTAGACAAGAAAAAAGCTAAAGGAGTTCATCACCACCAGACCAGTGTGACATGAAACGTGAAAGGGCTTTTTTTAAAAAGAAAAAGATAAAAATATTAATATTAAAATGGAAATAAATACATACCTATCAACAATTGAATCTAAAAACAAAATAAAAGAACAAGTGGAAAAGAAATAGGCTCATAGTTACAGAGAACATTTTGATAGTTAACAGATGAGAACTAGGTAGGGAAATGGGTGAAAAATGTGAAGGAATTAAAAAGTACAAATTGGTTGTTACAAAATAGTCATGGGATGTAAAGTACAGCATATGGAATATAGTCAATAAAATTCTAATAACTATGTATGATGTCAGATGGATATGAGATTTATCAGGACGATCATCTAGTAAGTTAAATATCTAATCACTGGGGTGTATACTGAAACTAAGATAATATTGTATGCCTACTATAATCCTATCTAATAAAAGAGTGACCATCCCTCCAACACACAAGATTGCTGTCCCCATGTGTTCAAAGATGGCTGCCCCCATGCAGACACAAGATGGCCACCACAAGATAGCCTGCAGGGGAGGGCAGTTGGGAGAGACCAGACCTGCAAGGGAGGGCAGATGTGTGTGATCAGGCCTGCAAGGGAAGGCAGTGGGGGCAATCAAGCCTGCAGGGGAGGGCAGTTAGGGGTGACCAGGCCTGCAGGGGAGAACAGTTGGGGGGGGGGGACCAGGCCTGTAGGGGAGGGCAGGTAGGGGTGACTAGGCCTGCAGGGGAGGGCAGTTAGGGGTGACCATGATTGCAGGGGAGGGAAGTAATAGGGTTGGGCCTAAACAGGCAGTCGTACATCCCTCAAGGGGTCCCAGATTGGAGAGGGTGCAGGCTAGGCTGAGGGATACCACCCCCTATGCATGAATTTCATGCACTGAACCTCTAGTTGAAAGATAAAAAATGATTTATATAAAAAATAAAATGTATTAATTTAGTGATATTTCAAAATCTGTTAAAATTGGCCATTGAAGTACTGGGTATGTTGTATCGTTGTATTTATAGTTTTAGTATCCATTTGCAAGATTTGTGTGTCTCTAAATATATTATTTGAAGATATCATTATTTTTTAAATTACAGAGAGTATTTAAATACAAAAATGTACCATTGGGAGACATCCTATATAATAAGAGAGAAACATGCAAATTTGACCAGACCTTTGCTCCTGATTGGCTATGCTACCAGCCAAGCAGGAGTGGGGGCAGGGCCAAGTGGCATGAGTGCCGGGTCCAGGGGTGGAGATGAAACGGCAGTGGCGGTGAGCGCCCAGCCCCCAGGTGCTGTGAGGAGAAGCAGTGGCAGCAGCAGCAGTGGTGGCGGTGGCAAGGAGCGCCCAGCCCCCAGGCGCTGTGAGTGGAAGTGGCTGTGAGCGCCCAGCCCCTGGGGCCGGGTGGTCCCAGGCAGCCAAGGCTGAGCTGAGCAGAGCGATGGCTGGGTGCCCTTGGACAGACTGGGGGTGAGCCATCAGCTGGAGATCCCCTGAGGGCTCCCAGTATGTGAGAGGGGGCAGGTTGGGTTGAGGGACCACCCACCCCCAGTGCACGAATTTCGTGCACCAGGCCCCTAGTGTGTGTGTGTGTGTGTGTGTGTGTGTGTGTGTGTGTGTGTGTGTGTATAATATGACTATATACTTGTTACCATGCATTTAGAATAAACAATAGTAAGTAAAAACATTTTAAAGCATTGCAGTATCTATTATTTCCAAATTTTATATATATGCTTTACATGCAGGGTGGGCAAAGATAGCTTTACAGTTGTTTGAATGGAAAATTATACAATAATTAATAAGTAATAATACAAAAATAAACTCTGGTTCGCATACTTACAACTATAAACCAACTTTTGCCCCATCTGGTATAAAACTAGCTCTTTTTATTCTCCAAGAGAAAAAAGTTGTTTCTTTAAAAAATATAAAAGTTAACATAAGCATTAATGTTGTTCAGAGACACACAAACATTAGCTTTAAAGAAAAATGCTACTACTTTGGCTCTGAAAGTAGTAAATCATTGATATTACCACCTCAAGAGCTCACCAAATTTAAAATGCAAAGAACTTGAGAGACATTACTGCCAAAAAGCATCCTGGTCAATATCTAATCATTGTTTAGTTGCATTTGATTATTGTGAGCTAGATAAATTGTGAGAGTTATATATAGTAATAAATTCCACTTATTCTCTACATCATCTATTTCAGTGGCTGCCAATTCTCTTAAATGAACGTCTTCAAACTGGATCCTACTGTCTCCCAGTTGCCCTGGAAAAGCTGTCACCCAACTACTCCATGCATTCTGCAGAGGTAACCAGCAAGCTGGCCATCCGCTGTTTCTTGTCCAGCTGTGATCTTGGACTACCTTCCCAGATCCACTTCCCAGTGCCTTCAACCGGACTGAGGATGCTCAGCATGTGTGTGGGAGCAGTCATCTGTCAGCATACAGTGTCTTCTGGGGACACATGGGTCTGATAGATGGGAAAAACAACTAGTGATGAAAAAACATTCACTTAGACATCTCCAATTCAGAACATTTAGTAAATGCAGCCTGCGCCAGAGGCAGTTTTGCCTTGTAAAAAGGGATTCACAAATAATGTAATGTGAAAGGGGAGGCAAATGGAGCCCACTTATAACAGCTGCTCTCAGCACGGATCCTTATGAAAGGTTCCTGGGCAAGATTCCATCAGTTTCTCTTCTGGGTCAATTGTCACTGTCCCCAGATGGATAGTGGGGTTTTTATTCCTTTGCCAATGCCAGTAGCCTTCCCCTCCTCCTGTTTCTTGCACTGCCTCTTGCCCCATTAGAAGTGAGCCTAGTGGACTCATTATTCTGACCACACCAGCACTAGCTCTGATATTCTCAGTTTGACTAGTGGAGTTTTATTTCAATGGTAGTATTTTGAAGAAAATCCCAGACTTCATAGCATTTCATCCTATATAATAAAACCCTAATATGCAAATTGACTGACCAACTGTTTGTTATGACACACCCTGACCATCAGAGGGCAGACACTCAATGCAGGAGCTTCCCCCTGGTTGTCAGTGCACTCCCACAAGGGGAGCACTGCTCAGCCAGAAGCTGGGCTCATGACTGGCAAGTGCAGTGGCAGCAGTGCTAAAGACCTCTCAAGGGATGTCCATGGGAGCGGGCCTAACCCAGCAGTTGGATATCCCCTGAGGGGTACCAGACTGTGAGAGGGTGCAGACGGGGCTGAAGGACACCACGCCTCTCCCCACAGTACACAAATGTTGTGCACTGGGCCTCTAGTTCATACATATTGTAGTATGCAACTTCAAAGATAAGGACTCTTTTTTGAACCATTGTTGTATCTTAAAATTAATAATTCCTTAATATCTTCAAATATTAAGTTAGTAATCAAATTTTCAATGATCTCATTAATGTCATATTTTTATTTACAGTTGTTTGTTTGAATAGGTTCCATTGCTATTGATTGACTTGTCTTTAAGACTCTTTAAACCTATAGATTCCCCTTTGTATCTTTTGGGTTGTTTATTATTATAATTTTCAGGTTGAAGAATTTCATTTTCATTATAACCTTAATAGTCAACTTTCTTCCCTACTCTGACTACCCATCCATCATCCCTAGGTTATTCCATTTTTCTCTTATTTCCATTTTTCTCTGGAGAATCTTTCTTTGCCCTGGGCCACAGTTGTGTGCCCACCTTTAGACCAAAACTGCTCTCCTCAGAACCACCTGAGATCAGGCTGAGTGTGTTCACAGACATGCCCTGATTACTCTTTATGATTTGGATACACAGGCCCTTCTGATGTTCTCACAGCCGCCTTCTCATCATGCACATTCTAATTTCTTAGAACCCTTAATTATCTTCTTAATGCTGCAGAGCAAACCTGGGTTTTAGGAACAAACAAATTTGGATCCAAAATCCAGACTCTTCTACTCCCTAGCTGTATGAGCATACATGGGTGAATTGCTTACCATATCTGTGTCTCAGCGATGAAACATCACCCATACCTGTCCATAAGGTTGCTGTGGATGTTAAATGAAATAATGCATATCAAGAAACAAATCTAAAAAAAAAGAAAAACAAATCTACGCTGAAGTAAATATTATTTTTTATTCTTCGTGCCCCAAACTATCTTTATAGATATATCCTCAGCCTCTCCTAATATCCTGAAGACTTAATACTGTCCAATACAGTTGCCACTAGTGATTTGTGGCTATTAAAATGTGTTTTGTCCAGCCCAGCTGGTGTGGCTCAGTGGTTGAAAATCGACCTGTGAATCAGAAGGTCACAGTTCTATTCCTGGTCAGACCACAGGCCCAGGTTGTGAGCTTATCCCTAGCGGGGGGTGTGTAGAAGGCTGCCTATCAATGATTTTCTCTTATCATTGATGTTTCTACCTCTCTCTCCCTCTTCCTTCCTCTCTAAAATAAATAATTATATATATATATGTATGTATGTATACATATGTGTGTGTGTGTGTGTGTGTGTGTGTGTGTATATATATATATATATATGGCTTGTCCAAACTGGAATGTAATGTAAGTATAAAATACAAACCCGATTTCAAAGTCTTAGTAGAAAAAAAGTATGTAAAATAACATCATTCATAATTTTTATAGTGACTACATGTTGAAACAAACTTTAGGCTATATATTTAATATGTAATTAAATATAATAATCAATATTCTTTAGGCTATATATTTAAGCTATCTATATTAAAATTACTATCACATGTTCCTTTAAATTTTTTAAATGTGGCTACTAGAAAACTCTAAGTGACATGTGGCTCACAATATATTTTTTAGTGGACAGTGCTGCTTAAGGTCGTAGGTGGCAGCCTCCAGTGGCCCAGGAGCTGGACTCACTGACAGTGAGTGCCGGGTCCCGGTAGACTTGTTCCCGCTGGAGATTGCCCCCTGAAGGTCACAGCTGCTCCTCTGCCCACAGATCAGTGGCATTCCGGGACGCATGCCCAATGTTTTCATATCTTCTGGTTCTCAAAAGAAGTTAGAAAAATAGGCTTTCATGTGAAATTTTCTGACTTTTAAATGTTGGCAACAAATTAAAACAAGTTTCCAGTACTGAGCCAAATGGAATTTGGCCATGAGTTGGATCCAGCTTTGACCCCTGTTTGTGACTCTGTCTTAGATATTTCCAAAAGTACTCACCCCATCCACCCATCTTACTCTTGTAAATACAGCATCCTGCCATTAAAATGCAAGAGATGCCCTGGCCACATTGCTCAGTGGTTAGAGTGTCAGCCTGCTCACCTAAGGGTCAAGGGTTTGATTCCTGGTCAAGGGTACATACCTGGGTTGAAGGAGGCAACCAATCTATGTGTGTCTCTCATATCAATGTCTCTCTCTGTGTGTCTCTTTCTCTGTGTGTGTCTCTCTCTGTCTATCTCTCTATCTCCCTCGCTCTCTTCCATTCTTTCTAAAAATCAATGGAAAAAATATCCTTGGGTGAGAATTAACCAAAAAAATCATAATAATAATAAGGCAAGAGATGCAAAATCTACACTCACGTGGCTGTGTCAGACTAGACCCCCTCACCCAATGCTGTATGTTGTCTCCTGAGGAAGATAATTCCATGGGAATTCAAGGCAAAAAATGGCCTCTTAGGATTACAGAGCTATTAATACATAAATGACATAAAAGAGTCATTTAAAGTAATTAAAACAGGAGCCTAGCAGGACTGCTACTTGGAAATGTTTTGTTAAAAGGGAAAGTAATTGCAGGTGATCAAAAGCATTAAAATTTTATGTTGTGTAAAGATACTCTAGGCTTTGTCTTGATATTCCTAATAGGAAATCACCAACATATTACTCTATTTTAATTCCTAGAATCAAGGATTTATCAATGCTGGGCGGGAGCTTACAGACAGATCACTCAGTTCAAATCTATCAATTCAGCAAAGAAAACAAAGGCTCAGAAGTTTGAGTTGGCAAAGTAAAAGTAACTAGCTCAGGTCCTATCCTGTTTGACTCAGTGGATAGAGCATCAGCCTCCAGGTTGATTCTAGTCAAGGGCATGTACCTTGGCTGTGGGCACATCCCCAGTTGGGGGTGTGCGAGGCAACTGATTGATGTTTCTCTCTCATCAATGTTTCTTGTTCTCTCTCCCTCTCCCTTCTTCTCTGTAAAAAAAAAAAAAAAATTTCAATAAAAATATATATTTTTTAAAGTAACTAGTTCAGGACAGAACAGAACTTGAACCTAGAGCTTCTAACTCCAAGGCCAATTCTATTAGTTTTTCAGGGAGTTTTATATTTGTACTAAAGGCCCAGTGCACAAAATTTGTGCGCAGGGCGATGAGGGGGTCCCCTCAGCCCGGCCTGCACCCTCTTACAATCCAGGACCCCTCAGGGGATGTCTGACTGCCAGTTTAGGCCTGACGCCCAATCTGGGACTGCTGGCTCCTAACTGCTTGTCTGCCTGCCTAATTGCCCCTAACCACCTCTGCTTCGGCCCCCACTGCTGCAGCTTCATCTGGAAGGATGTCCGGAATGATGTCCAGAAGGTCGTTCGGCTGTCTGGTCTAATTAGCATATTATGCTTTTATTATTATAGATAACCCTGACATTTATAGTCGAGTTGCTTCATGCTTCTTGCTAATATTCAGGAAAAGGGATTGAATTGCTAATCTTTTTTTTTTTTCTTTAACCCAGAAAGTCCCCTTACAGAATCCTCCCATTAAATGGGCTGAAGGACATAAAGGAGTATTTAATATTGAAGTGCAAGCTGTTTCTTCCGTTCACACCCAGGTAAGGAACACTGAGTCCACTTCACTTCACAGCCAAGAGGCCAATAGTGAAGATGGGGGGCACAGCAGAGGACCTTCTAAGGACAGCCCAGTAACAGACCAGTGAAAATCATTGTGCACGAGTAAAGCAAAAATAACCTTTAGTTCTTTATGGGGACTTCCTAAGCCTGTTCAGGTTTCATCTCCATTTGAATTGGAAGACCTTATAAACAGGTTGAGCACTTAAATGAAGGAACCCAGTTTCTGTACAGTTGGCTTAGAAATTATGTGGAGAGACTTCATTTGAAGTCTCTATCTCATTTCCCTCTGTGATTCTGCCATTTCAGGCAGAAGGGGACATAGAAGTGGGAGAAAGCCTTTCTCCCACTTCTACATCCCCTCCTTTTCGTGCCACTGTTTGAGTTTTGCACCTGGTGTGCTTGCTTCTGCTTACAGAATATGTCAGAGTCCAAATTATTTTTTTCTTCAGTTAATAGTTATGGAGAGGGTCTATTTTGTGCACACCACTCTACCACATGATTCATAACCTTGGTATGAAACATCCGTGTCTCAGAACTTCTAGTCTAAGACCTGGGATAAAGGGCTCTGCCTATGAGGAGCCATTTGATTGTGTTTATGAATTCACTGATGAACCTGAGGCCTGCTGTCTGCCTTCCCAGGACAACCACCTGGAGAAATTCTTCACTCTCTGCCACTCCTTGGAGAGCCAGGTGACCTTCCCCATCCGTGTGCTGGACCAGAAGATCAGTGAGACGACGCTGGAGCATGAGCTGAAGCTCAGCATCATCTGTCTCAACTCCTCCCGCCTGGAGCCCCTCGTGCTCTTCCTGCACCTGGTGCTGGACAAGCTCTTCCAGCTGTCCGTGCAGCCCATGGTCATTGCCGGCCAGACAGGTAGGCTGGGAGGAGGCGGGGAGAGACAGTGCCTTGTGTTAGGAGACACGATTTTCCAGAAATCCTGGGAGCGGGGAAAGTGTGATCTTTTCTGTTGATGATGTGAGTCCAATGGAGGCCAGGTCCACTGCTGTTTCTTATTCTCCCTGGATGTTAAAAAAGAAAAGAAGATCAGATGCTTAAAATCATAGTTTTTAAAATAAAATTTTTACACTATTAGAAGTAGTCTTTCAAATTCCATTCTTTGTAGTGGATAGAATTCTTGTACTTCTAAGATACTTTCGGTTTTTGACCAACAGGGAAATATAATTTCTCAAAAGAATAAGACAATTCATATTAAGTAGAAGGAAATGAATTTTAAATTGAAATGCAATGTGATCATGTTTCATATTGAGATTGTAATGTACATACCATAAAATTCATTTAGGTGTACAATTCCATGGTTTTTAATATATTCACACAGTTGTGCAACTATCACTACTATTTAATTCCAGGTGAAAGCCCTCCTTCTTAGCAGTCATTCAATATCCACCTCTCCCCTTAGCCCCTAGCAACCACTCATCTATTTGCTGACTTATAGTGTATTTTAAATGCTAGCTTTTAACAAATTAACATTAACTATAATATGTAAAACTTCCGTTGGAAATAATGTCATGTAAGATGTGGATCCCTTGGTTCTCCTGACGCCTGCTGGGGCAGATTGGCTGGTGTGGGCATTTTTGTCTGACACTGTTTTGGGCTGGGCTTATATTATCCCAGGCTAGCAAGTACAGCAGATGTCTTTTCGGTAGGCATCATCAGTGTTCCCAGTACTGTGCTAGCAATTGTAGGCTTTGAAATAATCGAGAGCATAGCTGACCTCAGAAGACTTACAATTAATACAGTGAAGAGCAGCAGCGTAGGATAAGAATCCTCAAAGGACACAGCTAAAAATACTGGGGGGAGAGGAGGCACTGGAACATCCATCTGGGAGGATGTTGGAGGCCCCAAGGAGGAAGGTGTTTGAGATGACCTTGAAGGAGGGGTAGAGAGAAAGCAGCTGAAATGGAGACAGTGAAAGCGAGTGGCAAAAGCAGAGACGCAGAAAAGCATGGGAGTGTGAGGAAAGTGGGAAATAGCACAGATGGGCTATGGCATATGAGTAAATTGATGGGGGGGAGGAGGGCGGAGAAGCAGGGGTACTTTCTGAACTCCAGGGAAGAGCATGTCTTCTTAACCCCTCATTTGCACTCTATCCTGGGGGGTGTCTTTTGTGGTTCCACAGTTAAGACATTCATCTTGTAGGCTACATTTCAGACATGCAACTGACACCTCTCCAGCTAGATTCCTGCAGAGCAGTGACCTCTCCCCTCCCTGGATTTCTTTCTGTGCCCCCACTTATGTAGCACACTGCTTTGCATGTTTCAGCCATTTACTACAGATTTGTGTGTTGGACAAAAATATTCATTCACATGTCTTCTCCATTGCAAGTTTCTGCCTTGTCATGGGGACAGCCGGGTGCTGGGACAGGCAGAATGAATAGTGGTGTTTAGACAACAAGCCTTTATTGTCATTGTCAGACACAATGAAAGGCACTTGGGAGACAAGAAAGTATGAGAAATGCACTTTGCCCTGGAAGGGCTTCCAGCCTGCTCAGAAAGACAAGATTTACCACCAAAAATAGCCAAAGCATGTTGGGACTTGCTGTCACTTAAGCCCTGTACTGAGTGGTACCAAAGGCTTTGTGGAGGAGATAGGATTGTGCTGAGCATTGAAGGGTTGGTGTGATTTTGTGAGTGGGAGAAGGGCTTTCTAGGTGAGGACGACAGTATCAGCAAAGTCACAGAGAAGAGAAAAAGCAGACATGTGATGGGGATAATACAGTCAGTGTCTCATTTTAAGGGAAGTGGAGGTTGAGCAGAAAAGGGTCCAAAATTGGGTAAGTAGGGTGGATCCGAACTGTGGAGAGCTGGAGCTCCAGAACAAGACAGTGGATGTGCCAAATCAGTCCTTTGTAAAGGATCATTGTAGGGAATCACCTCAAAACATACATTTTTAGAGTAATCTGTACACCAAGGTGCAACAGTGCATCTCAGACCACAGTGTACATGAGAATCCCGGGGCATCTTGTGAAAATGCAGATTCTGACTTAGTGAGTCTGTGGAGGGATTTGAGATGCTGCATTTCTAGAGGGCTCCTGGGTGACGCTGACCATGTCAGTGCAGACCCCACTGAGTAGCCCCAGTTCACCTCATGGTTTAGAAAGGGAGGTTGTCTGGATAGTCTCGTGTCTTTGTCATGAAAAAGCGTGGTGCTGGTGGGAGGGGGACAATGAGGGAGGAAGCATGAAGCCATTGGCAGCCTGCAGAGCCAGCATGCTGGAGCATCACTCTGCCCCAGGTCAGCATTCTGACCCGCCCAGCTCTCTAGGTTGGTGGTCAGGCTCCCTGTCACTGCCCTGGAGAACACTTCACTTTGGGTTCATTAAGGACTGATGGTGAGGCTGCCCATTTTTATCTTGGTTCCTCAGCCAACTTCTCCCAGTTTGCCTTCGAGTCCGTGGTGGCCATCGCCAGCAGTCTGCACAACAGCAAGGACCTGAGCAAAGACCAGCATGGGAGGAACTGCCTGCTGGCTTCCTATGTGCACTACGTCTTCCGCCTGCCGGAGCTGCAGAAGGACCTGCCCAAGTCAGGTAGCCTGGCCTCGAGGGCGCAGTCTGGCGGCCGGGCACCCTCACCCCCACCCCACTGCCACATCATTCAAATAAAATAAAAAGCACGAACGTTACATTTTATTTTTCAGAATGACACAAAAATGATACGAATACTAAAATTAAAAGTTTATTTCTAGATTTTCCTCTTGCTTTCTTCCTGCCTTTATATCCTTCCTTCTTTATATACTCTAAGCACTTATTTTCTCTGCCTGTTTGATAATACCTCACTGATTGCTACCCACAGGTCGAGAAGTGCTAGTAGGGTCGCCTAAGACCATTGGAAAACACAGATATTTACATTATGAATCATAACAGTAGCAAAATTACAGTTATGAAGTAACAATGAAAATAATTTTATGGTTGGGGCTCACCACAACATAAGGAACTGTATTAAAGGGTCAAGGTATTAGAAAGGTTGAGAACCACTGCCCAATTGCCTTACCTCCTAACTACTTACCCCCAAATCATTGTCTTCCCTAAGGCATCTCTATATATAAAAGCTTAACATGCAAAGTGTCCCTTCAGGAGTTTGACCACCCGGAGTTTGATCGCTCACTATGATGTACGCTGACTACCAGGGGGCTGCGCAAAATGAAGGAAGGCCCCTGCCAGCAGCCACTAGGGACCCTACCCATGCATGAATTTCATGCACTGGGCCTGTAGTTTAATAATAAGACCCTAATTCTGAGGCCTAATCTACCTCATTCCTCTTCATTTCCTTCTCAAGTCCAGGAAGTGACTCTAACCCCTTTCTGTTGACATGTCTGTACCTGATGGAATGGATGCAGGCGGTTCCACTGCTCTCCCAGATCCTCGCTACCACACGTATGGACGCACCTCTGCAGCTGCCGTGAGCTCGAAGCTGCTGCAGGCCCGGGTGATGAGCAGCAGTAACCCGGACCTCGCGGGGACACACTCTGCCGCCGATGAGGAAGTGAAGAACATCATGTCCTCAAAGGTAGGGGAAATGTCACAGCCTGGAGAGTGACTCAGGCTTTCTATTTCTAACACCTGGAGAAAGAACACATCAGCCATGACTGCTGCCCATGGTGTTGGTCAAATGCTTTTCTGCTCAGAGTATTAATTTCTTTTCTTTCGAAGTGATTATGGCCATTCAGAATAGTGTAGAGGCATGTGAGGTTCTGCTCAGTTTGCTCTGGCAGGAAGATTTTAGGGCATTGCTGGTTTAGTCACAAGGAGTAAAGAATATCATGAATCTTATTTTCAAGGGAAAAAATCGCTTTAACTATTTTTTTAATACCTAGAAAGGTTGTTTTTTATTTTATTTATTTATTTTTTATATCTGGCTTTTGCCTTCATTAACATCATTAGCTTCATTATCCCAAAGAGCAAAGCCACATTTTATAGAGAAGTAAAAACGGAGAGGGTTGGTGACTTGCCCTGTTGCTTTTTCTTGATGAACGTTTTTATTATAGTAGAACAGTTTTAGACTTACAGAATGATTGTGAGTATGGTACAGAAAGTTTTTGTATACCTCATACCCAGTTTTCTTGCACATTATACTGGTACATTTGTCACAATTAGTGAACTAACATTGATATGTTATTATTAGTAACTAACGTTCATATTTTCTCAGATTTTCCCTAATGCCCCTTCTCTGTCCAGGGCACCACAATTCTGTTTTGTAATCTGGCTGGAGTTTTAGGCTCCCGCTCGTTGTGATAGTTTCTTAGACTTTCCTTGAGGTATTTTGTAGAATGTTTCTCATTTGAAATTGTTAAAAAGTTGTGATATAATTCACATACCATAAAATTCCCCCCCCCCCCCTTAAAAGTATATAATTCAGCAACCATGAATTCTTAGTCTGAATTTTATTTCCAATTATCTGTGGCCTCAACATGGTTAAGTTTTTAGAGTAGGATCATTTCCCCTAAAGACGATAAATCAAACTCCCTAGGTTTTGGCACAATTTCCCTTACAAAATCCACCATTTGAGACAGTATGTTTTGATAAAGGGAATCTGGACGCTAGGGTTGGGTTGACTCTGACACCAGCTGGCCTTGTGGTGACAGACAAGTCAGTTCCTGCGCTGGGCCTTATTGTCCTTGTCTCCGTGGAGGTTTTGAACCCTGGCTGAACTTAAGAATCCTCTACTCATCTTTTAAAAACCCTGGGTCCACCCTGGCTGGTGTGGCTCAGTTGGTTGGGCATTGTCCATGCACCAAAAGTTTGCTGGTGTGATTACTGGTCAGGGCACATGCCCAGGTTTCGGGCTTTTTATCCTTGATAGGGGGTATGCTGGCCATTACCAAGACAGTTGATGTTCAGCTCTCTCATAGATATTTCTTTCTGTCCCTCTTTCTTCCTCTCTCTTTCAAAAAAATCTTAAAATGAAATAAAAAACCCTGGATCCCACCCCAGAGATTCTGGTAAGCTATAGGTGTACCATAGGTGGTATTCGACGCTTTTTTACTTACAAAAAAACCCAGGAAGATGTTGAAACTGGCTCATACGAGTTTTTAAGAGCTAATTGTTAAATTTCTAGGAATTTTTAAAAACTTGTCATTAAACACAGACATTATTAAAAATTGTATAAAATAACAATTAAGTAACTTATAACAGAGGTAACCTAAATGCAGGGTGGTATCATGGATTGTATCTTGAAACAGAAACAGGACATTAGTGGAAAAGCTGAAGAAATCCGAATAAAACCTGTGGGTTAGTTAATAGTAATGTGCCAATATTAATTTTTCAGTTTTGACAAATGTACCTGGTGAAGGGTGTACTGTAATTCTGTACTACCCTTGCAACTTATCCGCAATCTAAAATTATTTCACTTTACAAAGGTAGTACTGAAATCTAATTCCTTCCTAATATCCTACAGTGTTTTACTGTTATCTCTGTTCTTGAGGTTATGTCTGTTGTATCTGGTGGAAATACCATATAATGGTTTGCTACTGCACATCTCTTCTCAGTGTTATACTCAAAGCCATCATGTTAGCTTGAAATCAGCCACAATGGAAGAAGTTACAGCACAGAAATTGGCAAATGCTGCAATTCAGGCCCCGCCTTCTCCACCCCAAGAGCTGGTGGCTAAACATTTGCCAGCACACCATGGTTCGACCTTATATAAGGTCCCTTTTAAAGAACACCATTTTCTGATTGTCCACGGGAGAAGTGATCTACAGTTATCACTGGCAGGCTTAATCATAACGGTTTTCTTTAATAAAAGTGAAAATATTAAATTCTATAGAGAGTAGGTTAAGGCTTTTCTAATTGTTTTGTAGTAAGGGGAGAAAAGTTTGTCCGAAGTGGTTTTTGACAATTTCTTACAGTGCTGAGGAGGCTAGTTACAGTACCATCCTAACCCACAGAGAGGCACTGTTCCCATATGTTCTTTTCCTGCTCTCCCAATAAAGTCACAGTCTGAGACCGTTGAAGGGACTATTACTAGTAAGCACCCCTGGTACTTAACTAGGTTTCACTATAGGTAACTACACACCAAACCGTGGTCAGTGGCTGTCTCAGGCTCAAGTAGAACTAGATGGAACTTTCCCTTCTTTGCTCTGTTTTCTGATTTATGTAAACAATCATTTTACCTTTGTAACCAGGGTAAAAATAGAAAACACATTAAAAAGGAATTTGGAGGCGGTGACTTCCAGGCCCCTGGCTCATCTTGCCAATGAACCACTGTTGGTTGCCTGTTGAGTGATGGTTTGTGTATTTCAGATTGCTGATCGCAACTGCAACCGGATGTCTTACTATAGCTCTGGCAATAATGATGTTCCCAGTGCAACCGGAGCCCCACGGCCAACCAGCAAAAAGGTACTGAGCAGGGCAGTGTGAGGACAATATTTCCCACCCTTCACACACACACACACACACACACACACACACACACACACACACACACACACGTTTGGGGCCCACTAACTCAGTGGCTCTCCAACTTCACCATGCATCAGATGTGCCTGGGATGCCTGTTAAAACTGATCGCTGGGACCTCTCCCCAGAGCTTCTGATGCAGTAGATCTGAAGTAGGGCCCAAGAATTTGCATTTTTAATAAGCTCCTAGCTGATGCTGGTCCAGAGACCACAATTTGAGAACCACTGCATTAGCTTTTTTTTTTTCTTTCTTTCTTTCTTTTTTCTTAAGAGAAGGTGAGATAGGGACAGTTCATCCTCGACCAAAGTGCATGGTGATAATGAGACATCATTTATTTTAACAATGTATATATTAAGGGACTATGACATGCTTTCTCATAATTCTTTACAATCAGCCTTTCCTGTGAGTTCAGAGACTTTACAAGCAGTTAAACTGCTCCCCAGAACTCTTCATATTAATAAAATTCTCCGATCATAGTCCCTGACTGTGGCTCAGAGGTGGAGTGGGGAGACTGTCTGCCCCAGGTTTCCTCCTCTGCCATGCACCCAGAGTCTCACCTTTATAGTAGTTACTTACATTAAGGTCTTGAGTGTTTGTTAAGACCTCTAGTAAGAGGGAGGTCATTCATAACAGCTGACACTTTGGGAAAATGTGTATTAAACAGGCAAGGGAGAAATGACCTCAGCATAACTCTTGGGACCAGGTGAGGGAAATACCAAACGAATGGGAGCCCTGCAGGGCTCATGCTACGGTAACCCAGGCCCTGTAAATCTGGGGAGAGATACCAAGAGCTCATGGAAAAAGAAGTGAAAGGACATAGGGTAGGTGCTGAAAATAAACTTTTCACTTACTCTAAAACTTAACTTTGATCTTTGCAGTGACTGGTGACAGGGACCATTTTCCTTTTTAAAACCATGATTTTGCTACAGCCTGACAACTTCAAGGCAGGGCTGATTTCTCCCAGGTGCAGTCATTATCTGGATTTGTACTTGCTTCGTTTTAACTTGGTTCCTGGTCAATGAGATCATTTCATTTCCGAGGGAAGTTTAGCCAGTGTGTTTCCTTAGGAGCTGAGCAAACAGGGCCCAGCTGCTTGGCTACTTCCTGTAATCTCCAGAGCAAGGAGTCCTTGTAATACTGTTGCCCAGTCAGCAGCATCAATTCTTTCAGAAGCAAATAATCCCTCTCTAATCTGTTCTTGCCATAAGACTCTGCCAGTCAAGCTGACCTACTTTCCAGAGGTTCCCATTAAAGCCGGTAGAGTGTTCTCTCTCCTGCAGTGGGAAGATCATGTGTAACCAACCATGTTAGACCACCTGCCAGACTAACACTCATGCCTCTCAAGGTGGGAAAGCCTCCCTTAAGACTCCCAACCGCAAACAAATGTATTAACAACGTGTATTAAGATTATAAAAGTTTGACTTGCCTGGCAGAATGAGTGGAGCTGACTAGCTTCAGCGTTCTCCATTCATCACCAGAACCAGCCAGGGATGTAAATAGTTAGAATCCCCAGACATCTGCACATAGATTTTTCCATTTGCCTCCTTTTAGTTTAGCTGAGTAACTCTCAGATTTTAATGTCCATGAGAATTAATAAATTGGGTTACATGCATTCTATATGTTGTGGGTAATTTAAGGCTTAGTTAAGGGTAATCTTTGCTAAAATCAGCTTTTTGCTTTAGATGTTGAACTTAAAACTTACCTTCCACATAAGCCAATGCTCTAGGGTGTGATATTAGGATATTCAAATTTTGGCTTTCTTACCCACAAAATGATAAACAATAAGTTCATCTGCCTTTATTCTAGGTTTTGTGGTCATTCGATAAATGAAATCCATAGAAAATGCCCATTTTTGTCATTAGTTAGGTTGACCAACCATCCCCGTTTGCTCATAACTAAGAGGGTCCCTGGGATGCAGGGCTTTCATTTTAAGACCATGACAGGCTCAGGCAGACTGAGATGAATTGGTCACATACCTTTGGTCTTGAACTTCGTCCCATCCAAACTTTTGTCAAAAGCATTAACAAGTAGCCAGATAAATGAGGGAATGGGAAAGGCACAAAAGGTATAAAAATTACCATCTGCTCCATTTGCTGTCGAGCAGTCCGGTGCCTTGAAGGGAAGTGTGGACATAAAGTGGAGCTGAGGAATTTTCAAGCATCTGACCCTGGAACGTCAGAATTTAGAAGTTAAGAGTTCAGGCTGATGCCACTGTGTCTTTTACTACAGAGGATCTGCTCATGGACACAGCCCATCAAAGCCATAGCGGGAGTATAAAAACAAAAACTGTCCAATCTGGGAGTTTAGATACCATCTAGTCTTTGGTTCTGTGACAGAGGTCCCCAGACCAGCAGTGCCAGCAGGAACTTGTTAGAAATGCAAATTCCCAGGTCCTGCCCCAGACTCAGTGAGTCTGAATCCAAAACTCTGGGGGTGGGCCCAGCAGTCTGAGTCCTCACAAGCCCTCCAGGGGATCCTGCTGCACAGTCATGTTTGAGGACTGTTGCTATCACCCAACAACAGGTGAGAAAACTGAAGGTAGGGGAATGGCTTGCACACAGTGTTTGCTGCAGGATCTGAAAGGAAAAACACAGGTACCCCAGTTCTCATGGCTACCCCAGAAAGCACACCCCCTCTCAAGCTGAGGCCATTCCTTCAAACCCAGCTCTCCTGTAGGATACCACCACCAACTTCTCTTACCAACCTAAATGTTCTCCAAGCTCAGGTTATTTCAGCATTGACTTTGCCACCTACCTGTAGTCTAGAACAGCAGTCGCCAACCACATGCGGCTCATGAGCCGCAGTTTGCTGCTCTGAGTTTGCAGACCACTAGGATAGGGGTTTAATCACAAGGAACAACAACAACAGCCTGTAATTATTGAAATTGAGAGTCTAGGTTAGTGGTCAGAAAACTCATTAGTCAACAGAGTGGCAAACCACAGCTCGCAAGCCGCATGTGGCTCATGAGCCGAAGTTTACCGACCACTGGTCTAGGATATCTAGGACCCACGTGTCAGTAACAAGCTATTACAATCGGTAAGAAAGAAAAGAGGTGTTGGAATACAAAGCATTTGCCCTCAGAGATGGTCATTCCATGAATGTAATGTTTCTTTGGGTGTTTGTTGTCTAGCATTTCCATGAGGAGCTTGCCCTGCAGATGGTGGTCAGCACTGGATTGGTGAGAGAAACAGTCTTCAAGTACGCCTGGTTCTTCTTCGAGCTCCTGGTGAGATTCATGCATGTTTCTATCTGTGCTCAGTAGGGCATGAAAAGCACGTGGCAGAAAGGCAGTGATGTGTCCCATAATAGGAAATGACATTTTATCCATTGAGTTGCTCCTGCTGAAAACCTGGGATCATTCCTTAAAATCTTACTCTCCTTCACCCCTCCACCCAGCTTCCACCAAATCTTGTGTTTTCTATTTTAAAAATCTTCCTCCAACACTTTGGTTCTCACCATCTTGACCACCCACCACCAGGCCAAGCCACCATCATCTCTCTGGTGCCTCTTGCAATAACTTCCTCTTTGGCTACCTGCATTCATTTTTGCCTGAGCCCATCCATTCTGCACAGGGCCGCCAATATTAAACAGATGGTATACTTCTCTTGAAAAACCTTCAATGATTTGCAGAGTATGAGAAATAAAGCACACATCTTTGTCAAAGCCCTCATAATTCTATTTGCCTCCATCTATAACCGACTCATCTCATGAGTGGCTCCACATGGCATCCTGGAGCTCTCTTTGAAGGCATGTTGGCTTCTCTGCATGTATAACAGTGGCTATGTCCTTCATATAATTCTACTAATGGCTGGCATCCCTGATAAAGGAAAAATAATAGCATTGAAAATGTGTTGTATGTCTTACTATGTTTGTGCTGGGCACAGTTTTAAGCACTATCTTATTTAATCCTCAAACAGTCTTGAGACAGGAGTTTTCTATGGGATCTGGGGAAGGGTAGTGGTCAGAAAGAGGAGTCTCCAGGTCCACCAAGGCTTCCTCAGTCCCACTTTGCTGTCCCTCACTGCAGGGAGCTAAGAGCCATGGAAAAGGTACATGTTGCTTTTGATCTTGCACATTTATTTACTGGGACTTGGTGGGCCCAGGAGAGAAAGCAAAAGCTAAAGCGCTGGGAAGGAGGGAAGAAGGACTATCCATTACTGCTAAACAGATGCTGGAAAGAAAGCTCTTGGTGGTCCAGTACATGGAGGAGGTTGGTCAACATGAAGGTCACCCAAGACACGGTTATCCAGGGCTCTACATGTTATAACCTAAGTCTGTCAAGGTCCTAGCAGGACAGCGTTGGCATTACTTACGGGGTCAACTGAAAAGCATTTATCGGAGGGACTCTGCCCAGGGTGTACACAAGTTACAGAAGCAGGTAAGGGTTGGTGAGGCACCCAGGAAGCTGCAAGTGCTGGAGGTTGTTATTCTAAAGAAGCTAGGGTGGGGAGCACTATAACAGGGCCTAGAGAAAGCTAAGGCAGAGGAGAAGGTCCACACACAGCAGCTGGAGTCTTAGGGAAATGTTGCCACTGCCAGAACCATGCTGTGACAGGAATGAGGGCACGGAGTGGATAAATACCAGGACCTCTCCATCCTCCCGCCTACTGATCCCTTGCTGGTGCCTCGATTGGCCTCTTCCAACCAGAAGCCAAGGAGACCTGAAAGGTGTAGTCCATGGAGATCACGTTTTCAGGGTTCAGAGATAGACAGAAAAGGGCAAGGGATGGATCTAAGGGCTGGGTTGGAGGCAAATGGAAACTATCATCCCCAGCCAGAACTTTGCAAGGAAACTGGCCTCAGACTCAGACAGGGTGCCCAGTCCTCTGGGCATTGTTTGTGCATTTGCTTTTCAGATACCCAGGAAGTTATTTAAAAGCCAACACAGTTTTTTGCCCAAGAAGCTTGATGAGAAAGAAAGCACAGCCTTCTTGGACTTAGCCAACAACCTGGGAGATTAAACACCTTCCAGTTGTGTTAATGCCCAAGCAGTGATGAACAACCATTTGGCATGACAGCTGCTGAACACCCTCCTTTTGTGAATTGCACACTTGCTAATGAGTAAATCCCTGTGCTTCTGTAAACCACTGAGCCAAACTTTGAGGGTCCAGACGTAAATGGGTGACCTAGTTTGCTCAGGACAGGAACGTCTGCACCAAGGTGTTCTTTAGAGGTACACTTGCTCTGAATGGGTCACAAAGGCCAATATGAGGGAAAATATTTTCCTGCCTCACCCCACCCACAAATAATAGGCCAAGCACCCTCTATATTTCTACCGGGTGCTCCTCTCTAGACATACAGGGGACACAGTAGCTGGCAAGTTGCTGACCATCTGGAAAGAGGCCATCAGTTGGAAGTGTGGTATTGTGAGAATTATTTATTTGGTTGTAGGATGGCCAGACGCAGCGGGAAGGAGCTGAACACCACAGTGAGCTCCAAAAGACTGGTGTGGGGTAGGGAGCCAGCAGAGAATCAGGACTAGGGTAGCCCAGAACAAAGAGGTCTGTGTTCCCAAGTCCTTGGTTAGCATAGTGAGAAACACTCTGCCAGACAAAAATGGGGTCCAGTTCCTACACCTCATCCAGGTCCTCTCACTAAGAGTGTGAGACTGTGGTGTGCAGACATGTCCATGGGTCCTGAACCACGAAGGATGTGACAGTGAAGAAAAACTATGGTTCTTACACTGGGCTTTCAGATTCTGTATTCTTAGGTCTTCCTCTCTGTCTCTCTGACTCTCTCTCTCTCTCTATCTCTCTCTCTCTCTCTCTCTCTCTCTCTCTCTCTCTGTTTTGTTTTTGTTTTTTTGTAAATCCTCAACTGAGGATATTTTTCCATTGATTTTTTTTTGTTTTTGTTTTTGTCTTTTTTTTTTTTTTAAATAGAGAGAGAGTGGAAGGGAGTGGGGGAGACAGAAAGAGAGAAACATTGATGTGAGAGAGACACATTGATTGGTTGCCTCCTGCACAAGCCCCAGCTGGTGCTGGGGATCGAGCCTACAACCGAGGTACAGACCCTTGACTGAAATCAAACCCGGGGCCCTTCAGTCCAAAGGCCAGTGCTCTACCCAAACAGGCTAGAGCCGTGGCACTGTCGTAAACCGTGAAACACAGAAAGCCTGTCTGCTGTTTTTCTCTTCTTAATTTACCTTCTCCTTGTTTTATCTGTTTATCTTAGCACTGATGAAAATGCCAATCCTGTATTCTTAGACACAGAAATTTGCCCTTAATGCAGAGCAGTTCTCCCATATATCTCTTGGGAGGAGGGGTCGTTTTTCTCATACAACTGTCTTTCCTCTTCCTCCAGCCCTGACCTATGTGGTCATCTTCAGGTAAATGTGGGCAGTCTAACTTCGAGGGCCATTTATTTTTGCCACAATTCTCTGTCTAGCCTGGACACATTCATGAAAAATGACCTCAGAGGCTAGACACCCAACCACGAGAACTCCCAGTTTTTCTCATCAGATTATTCCTAATCGCTCTGAGCAATTTCTAACAAAGACAAGGTGCAACCTCAGACTGTATTAAAGGGAAGTGTATGGACCCACAAATCTCCTAGTCCCAAGAAAAAGTCCCCCAGATAAGCATGCTCTAGATTTAAAATTGTGGTAGGCATTGAGCTGGTGGTGGATAGTCACAATATAATCACCAATTGACACAAAGGTTTTTATTTTTATACTAGTGGCCCGGTGCACGACATTCGTACACTGGGTGGGTGGAGAGGGGCCCTCAGCCCAGCCTGCGCCTCTTGCAGTCTTGGTACAGGGTAAGGAGCCAGCAGAGAATCAGGACTAGGGGGATGTTTGACTGTCAGCTTAGGCCCACTTCCCCGGGACCTAACCTGGCAATCAGACATCCCCAAGGGGTTCTTAGTGCTGCAGCGGAGGCAAGAGAGGCTCCCGCCACCACCACTGTGCTCCCCTGTGGGAGCACACTGCACACCAGGGGGCAGCTCCTGCATTGAGCATATTCCCCTAGTGGTCAGTGAGTGTCATAGCAACCAGTTGTTTTACCATTCAGTCAATTTGCATATTAGCCTTTTATTATATAAGAATATTTATATACGTATATGTACATATATATTTAATTTATATATTTAAAATATAGATAAAAATGAGTCAGTCTTGTAGAATTCAAAACATAATTTCTCTTAGAAGCAATGTTCAAAGTAGTGGTCAAGTTTCCAGCTAGCATTCTATAAAACTGTTTCTGGGAGAAACTGTGCTCTTCATTTCAACTTGAGATCCTGTTAGGAGGAACATTTCTTTCCCTTTCTCCTTACTGTAGTTTCAGGGATAGCAGGGACTTCAGTTCACATCACAAACAGTTTCATAAACAGTCCCCTTTTCGGTGGTGTGCTGTATGCTCTGGAAGACTAAGGGCTAAGTGGCTCTGGGAGCCGCATGGGTCTGCCTTCCCGGACATAGGCAGTTGAGTGAAGAGGAGTCTCATGACACGGTGGCTAAAAACTCAGCTCCCTGGCTTTGTCAGCAGCAAGGAGGAAGCCCCCTGACTTGGGGTCAAAAAGAGGACACTCTTCCCACCTCCTACCACCATGGTAACCATCTGTGTGTCAGGAGCATTTTTAGTACCCAGCCTGCTTGGGCAACTGCCAGCACAGATAAAGTATTACAAAGTCTATTGTTAATGAGTTTTTCTTCCAGCCTTTTCCTCTTCTCCACAGTGTACAAGCAGGTCACCAGTTTCCATGTTGACATTTCCCCCATCCCTCTATAGGTGAAAAGCATGGCCCAGTATGTACACAACATGGACAAACAGGACAATTTTCGGAGGACTCGTTTTTCTGACCGTTTCAAAGATGACATAACTACCATTGTTAACGTGGTCACCTCGGAGATTGCGGCCCTTTTGGGAAAGCCTCAGAAGGTAATTGTGCCATGTGACTCTTTATGGTCTAAATTTTCTACCTGGAACATCTTATTTTCATAATCAGAGAAAAATAAGCATCATCTTAAAGCAATAATTTGAATGCAACTAACTATACCTGATAAGCAAATGCTGTGTTTTTTTTATACTGAATGGGACCTTAGAGGAGGTTTGCTATAAAGAAATTGCAACATCTAATTGCAGTAGTTTAAATTATTATATAAATGTAGAAATGAGAGAGAATATTCTTGTTCTTAGGAAATATGCCCTGAAGTATCATGGGGTAAATGGGGATGATATTTGCAGGCTTCTTTTTTAGTGGTTCAGAAAAAGAATTGTGTAGATAAAGAGAATGATTAATATAGCAAAACATCAAATATTTCTGAACCTAGTTAAAGGGTATGCAGGAGTTTTTTTGTTCTTGCACCTTTTCGATAAGCTTTAAATTACTTTAAAATAGAAAGTTAAATATATAAAATGAAATAAAACAAAAATTTCAAAAGCAACTATAAAATTTGAGGCAGCGGTAATCATTATTAATACCTTTATCATTCTAAAGAACTTGTATAGCACCAAGTGCTCAGGAGAAATAACCACTTTTTTTCATGGCAAACTTTGAGAATGGCAATGATACCTCCATTTCAGTAGGCATGAAAAGTGAGGTACGGTGAGGTTGAGATTTTTAAAAGTCACACAGCTAGCAGCAAAACAGGACTGACAATTCAGAATATTCAGACAGTTATGTATACTACCCAGGGGTGGCCCATGAAGATGCTGAGAGTGTGAGGACTTGGTGCTCCTTGAGATTGAGGAAACTTCTTTAACAGGTCTACATCCATGCCTGTGGCTGGTCAGTGTGGCCTAAATAAAAAGAACATAACATAACAAGAGGAAAATATTTTCAAGCTATATTTTCAACAGTGTCAGAGAAAACTGATTCATCATTCTGGGACTAGGAGGCATGACTATGAACAAATGCATCCCAATTGCTCTGAAGTTCTGTAAAACCCCTCATAAATACGAGCCCTGTGAAGTAAACACAAAATCCTGGTCTTACTTTATGCAAGAGTTTGCCCTACCATGAGTGACTATGACCTCTTTTAGGTTGAGCATGCTGCCTAATTGGAAAGATAAAAATCCTTAGGTAGAAATGGCATCTTTTATCCTGATTTGGTTTTCTGCAAAAATACTTATAAGAAGATAGTGAATACATTTCAAGTTACTTTTGCCAAAACAGTACTTACCATAATCAAATAAATTTTGATAAAGCCATATGAAGAAATACGATGTGGGGTGTAGGAAAATGTTTATTATGTAATGTTGAATGAAAAAATTCAGGACTCAGCCTTGTATATAGAGAATGAACTCACTTATATACATGTAAATATGCATGTAGGAAAACAAAAACTAGAAGGAAATGTATCTTAATATTAACTTGAATTACTTGATTCAACCTAACACTCATGGCATTAGTTAAGTTCTAAATTATATTTGCTCCAATTTTGCAGGGTTACCTCCTTTGCTCAGTGTTTCTTAGAGGAAGGAATCTATAATAATAAAAGCATAATATGCTAATTAGACTGGATGACCTTCCAGCTTTGGGGCTGCGAGGGAAGCCCGGGTCCCGGGGAGGGAAGCCTGGGTCCCAGGTGCCAGAGGGAAGCCAGTGCCGGCAGCCGGGGGAAGGAAGGCCTACTTTTGCACGAATTTCGTGCATTTGGCCTTTAGTACTGTTTATAAAAATAGGACCTGCTTCTCCCAACTTTCCCACCAGGGACCTGGAAGTTCATGACCAGCATTTACCACAAAATGACTTGAGTATTTGTATGTTTGTTTTTAAGGAAACTGAACAGGCGGAGAAGATCAACATCAGCCTGGCTTTCTTCTTGTATGACCTTCTCTCACTTATGGATCGTAGCTTTGTGTTTAACCTCATCAAACATTATTGCAACCAGGTCAGTGTTCCCTCGGATGCAGCCATGTTGTCCCTGGTTCCTTCTCATCTGTGTGATGCTCGTTGTCATGGTGAGCGGTCTTATCCACTCTCTGTCAAGTTAGACAGTTTGGCTCTTGTATATTCTGAATTTTGTGCTGTAGACATCCCTAGACATACTTGTTTGCATGGACCCTAAAGCATTTACCGACCCAGTATTGAAGGGTTAATCTAAGATAATTGAAATTTGGTACTGATATGATCGGCTTTTTCAATTTAACATTTAAGAGAAATTACATGACTATAGCATCCAATCTTTGACCAGGCATAGAATTCAAAATATGAGGTCTCTTTCCACATGTTAGGACAATTAATTAAAGTGAATGAGGATGAGACATGTCCATTGGCAAGAATGAGACATTGGGTTTCCTGTGCCAAGGCTGGAGGGTGTTTATGATGATATATTGAGAGGTTCAAGGTCCATCAAAACCCTTCTTTCTGTGCTTTGCCTTAAGAGAAGCTGCCTCTCGTTTTCAGCCTGTTGAATCTGGATCCTTCAGTTGTCAATTTCCCCAAGAGAAGCACGAGATCTCTTCCAGACTGTCACCTGTGTCAGCTTTTCGTTGCTAATTTCATGGTTGGTTTGTTCAAAGGAAGTTTTTTTTTCCTGAAAACTCTTCCAGTTTTCTGTTTCTTTCTCCTCTACTTCCTCTTCTCCCTCTTTGAAGCAAACTCTTTGGCTTTTTTTTTTTTTCCGAAGTAATTTGATGCTCTCATCCAGAGAACTGGCTTGAGAACTTCCCGTTGGGGTCTTTAATTAGAAACTACAAAAGAACACTTGTGGCATTAAAGCCACCCAGTCATATTCCATTAGTTTTTGTGTGGCCCCATATGGGGGGAACTTCTTTCATGTAGTTTCTTGGACACAGTAGGGTTTTTGTAAAATTAATTATATTCTGTTACACTGAAGACATACTTCCAGATTATGAACAACAGAGTCTTGTCATGGTATTACAGATTTGACAAGACTGGGGTTTGGGGCAAGAATCCTCATTTTGGGCAGTTTTTAGGCTAGGAATCATGAAGGAAAACAGGTAGTGAATGAAAACCTTTGGGCCCTTCCTGTAATACAGAGTTTGCCATCTGTTGACTGCCCCATTCATTTTTATTAATCTGGGGCGAAAGGATATTTTTGTGTCTGTCAATCTCAGTTCCATTCACCTTATAATAAATGCTTCTTTCTTTTCCTTGTTGTTCTCCCCAGCTGTCAGCCAAGCTGAACAACCTCGCGACGCTCATCTCCATGAGGCTAGAGTTCCTAAGAATCCTCTGCAGCCATGAACATTACCTCAACCTCAATCTCTTCTTTATGAGCGCGGACACTGCTCCAGCATCTCCCTGCCCCTCCATATCTTCCCAGGTAACCGATTCCCTGAAAGAATTATACATGAGATTTCACTTAATTAGCTTAATGTAGTAATTTGTCCTCTACAGGTTGGTGTTGTTAATTTTTAAAGAATCAAGCCTGGTCGGTGTGGCTCAGTAGTTGAACAAGGAGGTCACAGTTCAATTCCCGGTCAGGGCATATACCTGGGTTTTGAGCTGGATCCCCTGTAGATGTGGAAATTTGCAGGAGGCAGCTGATAAATAATTCTCTCCCATCATTGATGTTTCTCTCTCTCTCTTCTTCTCCCTTCCTCCCTGAAATCAATAAAAAAGAAAAATCAAGCTATTAAAACAGATCAATACATACAAATATGCTTCCCAAAGTTGTACCATCTAACTAATCATTTACATACTAAGTAATTGATTTCTCTCTGGGCTCTAGGCACTAGAACAAGAAATCCATATATACTATGAAAAATAAGAAATTTATTAAAAAGTCACATGTCTTTTTTGTCTCACGTTAATCATCTTTCTACTTCAGCTTGACAGTCTCCTCTATTCCACTTTTCTGAAAACCCAGCACTATGACATTTATGAAGTTGCAGGTTCCTTTATATTGATTCCAAAATGATCTAATAGTGTTTTTTAATATATTTTCATTGATTTCTGAGAGGAAGTGAGAAAGAGAGAGAGAGAGAGAGAGAGAGAGAGAGAAACATCAATGATGATAGAGAATCATCGATCAGCTGCCTCTAATAGTGGTTTTTAATGTGGATATTATATCCTTGAATTCTTTTAGAACTTTTTGCTGGTAATGTTACAGAATGGAATTTGGCACAAGATGAGTCCACCTTGAGTCATATTTCAGATAATTTGGCTCTCGAAACATTGAAAAGATCACATCATGAACTAAGCGAATGGCCTGTTGTATAGGGAATATATTTCTAAGTTTTGTTCATGATCATTCAGAAAGAGGAACACTTGTATTAATACTTATACACAGGAGCTTTGCCAATCATTTTCTCTAAAACAGTATTTTTCAAGTTAATTCAGTGGGCCCCAAATTCTACCAGTATAGGATGCTCAGAGGTATTGTACAAATACAGAATTCCAAAGTCTAATCAGTTTGGAAACCCTGTGTTAGCACGTTTCTTTGCAGAAGCCAACTTAGAGTCTCTGACTTCTTGGTGTAAGTTGTAAATGCCCCAAGGGCAGAGGAGGCAATGGGAGGAGGCGCAGTGATTCCCAACATGATTTGACTCCAGAAAGCTTTTTTTTTTTCTTCATAGATTTCTCAAGGGGCTAGTGTCCTCTAGAAAATTTTTAAGGAAATGCCATTCTTATAGTCACATTTCATTTGTAGGGAACAAATCAGTAGCTCAGAGAAGCAGGCAAGATTTCTCAATATTAGGTTCTATTTTTGTTGCATATTTCTTGATATTAGCACAAAGGTGAAGGTCTGTCTTATTAATTTAAAAATAATAATCTTGGCCAGGCATGTCCAAAGACATAATCCAGGTATTAGCTCTGCGGCCATTTGAGTGAGAACTAGGAATGGGGTCTTAAAAGCTGCGTTTCCAAATGTGCTCACTTTGCCCCAGGTCCTGGTCTACATTCCCTCTGACTGCCCTAGGGAGTTAGCAAACCCAGGGACCAGCCCCAGCCCCATGAAACATCAATGATTCCAGAGACATTTTAGATTCTCTTAATGAAGTATACAGTTGTGTCGCAGGATAAGAGCAGAGGCATTATCTGGGACTGGGCCATCTGACACCCCTGCCCTAACACCACTTTTACTTTCCAGCCCAGCAACATTCAGACACTGTGTATAAACCATGTTTGGAGGAAAGCTCATTATACGAACACTGTTTCCTGTACAGGGGGCTGTTTGTTAGAGAGGAATTGCCTGCTCACAGCTGCAGCATTGGATTCCGTTCCCATTTCCCTGTCCAAGTATTGTCCTGGGATTTTCATTTTCAACTTTTGACTGCTTGTGAGGAAGGAGTGTTACACGTCGTGTGACAGAACCTGAGTGCTTTATTTTCACCTTTCCCAATGGGCAGTTTTCCATCTGTGGGGATGGGAAAGCTAAGTGACCACTCTAGTCTGTTTCCTCATCTGTCCTATAGGGAGAGTCGTGGTGATCCGGGGCCGTGCTTACCAAGCTTGGCCATACTCATGCTCAGTAAATACTAGCTCTTGTGGTCTTAATCCCAGTTCTTGTTACTCACGGAGCTGCTCCTTGCATTTCTGTAGAACTCGAGCTCCTGCTCCAGTTTCCAGGACCAGAAGATTGCCAGCATGTTCGACCTGACTCCCGAGTTCCGCCAGCAGCACTTCCTCACCGGCCTTCTCTTCACAGAACTGGCCGCTGCCCTGGATGCGGAAGGGGAAGGGTATGTTTCTGACATTAAAAATGGGATACGAAGCACACACAAAAATGCTACCAGCTACAGTTTGCAGTTCGGCATTCAGTACATAGCACCTTCATATCCACTAGGATGGCTATAATAAAAAAGACTCATAACAGAAGTGTTGGCAAATGGAATAGGGAAACTTAATGCTCTCCTGCTAGGAGTGTAAAGTGGTATAGCCATTGTTGAGAACAGTTTGGCAGATCCCCTAAACATTAAATATACAGTTACTATATGATCCAGTAATTCTACTCTGTGGTATATACTCAAGAGAAATAAAACTTATATCCACACAAAAACATGAACAGAAATAGGCAGAGCAGCATTCATAATTCATAATAATCAAAAAGTAGGAAGAGTCCAAATCCCCACCAATTGATGACTGGATAAATAAGATGTGATATATTCAGCCCAGCCATCGTGGCTCAGTAATTGAGCATCGATCTATGAACCAGGAGGTCATGGTTCAATTCTTGGTCAGATCACATGCCCAGGTTGTAGGCTCTATCCCCAGTGTGGGCCGAGCAGGAAGCAGCCAATCAATAGTTCTCTCTTATCATTGATGTTTTTATTTCTCCTTCCCCTTCCTCTCTGAAATGAATAAAAATATATTTTAAAATAAATAAAATAAAATGTGATATATTCATACAATATTATCCAACAATAAAAAGGAGTGAAAGACTTCATGCTGCACTACGATGAACTTTAAAACATCATGCTAACAGTGACCCAGGACTAGAACACAGGTAGTCTGTCTCTGAGCTGTAAACACTTCACCCAATTTTTCTTGATTTTCACATTGTCACCCCATTGTTTAGGAACATGCTGGTCACTCCTTATTGTTTAAGAGCATTTCAGTCAATCTCCCTTCATCATAACCTCTAGCGTTCTGTGTTGTGCCAACAGGATCAGCAAAGTGCAAAGGAAAGCTGTCAGTGCCATTCACAGCCTGTTAAGTTCTCACGACCTTGATCTGCGCTGTATCAAACCAGAAGTGAAGGTCAAAGTCGCTGCCCTTTACTTGCCTTTGGTTGGCATCATCTTGGATGCTTTGCCACAGCTCTATGACTTTACAGGTAACAATTTCTTCTGTTTCCTCCTCGGGGGACGCTGCCCAGTGCTACACTAGAATGAGGTTTCTGTCGTTGGCTCCAGGGCGGATATGCTTAAGGGTACAGTTCTCCACACCATGCTCTCTAGACCTTTTTAAGGCCTCAATAAGTTTTATTTTCTTAAGGTACATTTAACCCTTATCTGTTTTATTTAAAGATTATTTATTTTTTTATTCATTGGTCTAATGGTGTATAATAAACTTTATAGACCAGTGGTCGGCAAACCGTGGCTCGAGAGCCACATACGTCTCTTTGGCCCCTTGAGTGTGGCTCTTCCACAAAATACCACATGCAGGCACACACGTACAGTGCAATTGAAACTTTGTGGCCCATGCCCAGAAGTTGTTTTCAGCCTGGGTGAGTCTATTTTGAAGAAGTGGCATTAGAACACTCAAGGGGCCAAAGAGCCTCATGTGGCTCAGGAGCCGCGGTTTGCCGACCACTGTTATAGACCATACACCACAAAGGATGAGATAATAACAAGATCACCCAACTTTGAAGATTCCTGCTCTAATGCCTTAAAATAAAGGTGTTCCTTACCTTCTGAGCAAAGAAGCAGCCTCAAATGAACCTAAACAATTGTTACATGCAAAAAAATATCCTGGTGTCTTTCAGGATTAGGAAAGTCTGCCATGGCGGAGGAATTTTGCCTTTGGCGCTAAGAAGTTGATTCTGAGGTTAGAAGTCAATGTCTCTCTCATAGGAAGGGGGGAAAGGATAATTATCTCTAAGGGGTATGGATTCGGAATGTAAGTGAACAAAACTACTGTATACCTGAGAAAAGCAATCCTTATTGCCTACCATTCCCACAATACACACACACATACACACACACACATTTATGATCACTTCAGAGTGGTGCTTGCTTTTCCCCCAACTCAAGGGAAGTTCTTAGAAATTATCATGCTGCTTTCTTGACTGATAAAGGATCCTGGAGTCTGAGAAATGCTTACATCAGCCCAACATTCTTGTGGGCAATCATCCTTGGAATCTTAGAACCACCAAAGTTCTTGCTGTCTCTAAATGTAGTGTTATGTGTGATTTAATTATTTCTAAGATCATTAGGGTGATCATTAGGGCTCAGAAAATTAGCAAAAAAATAACAGGCAAGGAAGTTAACAGAAGCAAGCGTGTCACACAGGGTGAGTGGGCTGCAGGAAGACATTAGAGCTTCTTCTCGGTGTGCCTGACTGGAGGGCAAATAGAGAACAGAGACGTCTTCAATATTTGAAGATGTGGCTCAGAGCAGGGCAGGTGTCTTGCAGACCATTTCTAGAATTTTGTGTGAAAGTTTCTAGAAAGTTTCACTTGAAGACCCAGGATTGGTTTGTTTCCAACGCAGGGAACCACTTTAGTGCACATTCTCCAGCGATTCCTTGTTGATTAGAATTTTCCAAATCAGTTATTTGGGATCAAATTTTTTAGCAATTCACTTTTGAACCTTTAAGTCTTGACTATTTCTTTACATATGCATTGAACTTTATGGTCATAATGAGCAGACAAGTGGGAAAACAATAAAAAGTATTCTATTATTAATATGGTATAATATATCTATTGTATATGTAATCTTTAGGTTGATAAACTAAGAGGAATATAGTCTTTAGAAAGAGGTACAACTGAATTCAAACTGCAGCCCATTTATTGCTATATTAGAGGCCCAATGCACGAAATTCCTGCAAGGGGCTCAGCCCTCTCAGCCCTGGCTTCCTCCGGAAGGTTGTCTAGAAGGACATCCGGAAGGTCGCTCTACTGTCTGGTCTAATTAGCATATTATACTTCTATTATCATAGGTGTGATCTTTGATGAAATCCTCAGCCTTTTCTCAGATGTAAAAACTATAATAATGGTGCCCACATCATAGATGAAGTGAGAGAACACTTTGTATAGCAAATGTTTAGATCCTTCCTTCCTTTTCTTATAACTATGACCCTGTGCATATTTGGAGGGAGAAAGAATGTATCCTCAAATATCCCTATATTATCAGATCTTATGTCATTTTCATGTGCTATTCATTTTACTATTTGTTCAAAGACCCAATTGCCTTAAAATAAATAGTGAATTCTTATTTTTAAAAATTGAGTTCTTAAAAAAAACTGCATCCTTTTTTCAGAACTTTAGCAGATGAAAATACTGTTCTCACTGTACTTTTTTTTAAATTGAAGGTCCAATACTAATAATGTTGACTTATCTAATAAAATGAGTTTATAAAGGATCAATCAGGTGCAAGTGTTTTAATACACTTTTCTAAGAATTTTCTAAATACTTTCTATATGTGTGATTGGTAGTGTTCTTAAAAACCAACCTTTTAAACCTTTTTCTACTTGCTTATATCTAGACCTATATATAAATATAAATATGTCTATATTATATAGATAACAACAAATTAAAATTCATTTTAAAACATTAAAACAAAGTATTGCTGAGTTTGTGATAATAGCTTGTTATTCTATAAGGTATTAATTAATTCTGTAATTATAGGCTTCATTCTATTTAGTTATTTAAAATATGTGAATATATTTTAAGTGTTATAAAAATTGTTATTAAAGTTATAAAAATTTTTATTTTAGCAACTGAAAAATTAATTTTTAGCATAATCTTGAACTAGACATTCTGTCTTTTTTATTATAAGCCTTCCCCCTTTCCCCTATAGATGATAGCAGATAAGTAATGTAAACATCAGGTTTAAAATTATTGTGATGACTTTAGTGTCTGATAAGGATCAGGAACACATTGGATATTGGGTATAGGACATAAGAAGTCACCATCTTTGACTTAACATTACCAAAGATTTTTTAATTAGTGTTTTGAGTTCCTTTTTTTAATTTAAATTATTTATTGTTTAAAGAATTACATATGCCTCCTTTTTCCCCCTTGACCTCTCCCTGGCCACTCCTACCCCCAACACATGCCCTCACCTCCCCTACTTTCTGTGTCCATTGGTTATGCTTATATGAATACATATAAGTCCTTCCTATCTTAACCCCCCTCTCACCCTCCCCTGCCTTCCCTCTGAGGTTTGATAATCTATTCAGTGCTTCTGTGTCTCTGGATCTATTTTTGTTCATTAGTTTATGTTGTATATTATGTTCTACAAATGAGTGAGATCATGTGATATTTATGTTTCTCTGACTGGCATATTTCACTTAGCATAATGTTCTCCAGTTCCATCTAATGGAACCTACTGTTGCGAATAGTAAACGTTCTTTCTTTTTTATAGCAGTGTAGTATTCCATCGTGTAGATGTACCAAACTTTTTAATCCACTCATCTGCTGATGGACACTTAGGCTGTTTCCAAATCTTACCTATTGTACCAAAGATTTTTTTAAAGATGAACTATTAGAGCAGTTTTCAGTTTACAGCAAAATTGAGAGAAGGGTATAGAGATTTCCCATATACCTTCTGCCCTGACACATGCATAGCCTCCCTATTAGCAGCACCCCCCACTAGAATGATACATTTCTTACCATTGGTAAACTATATCGACACATCATTATCACCTAAAGTTCATAGTTCACACTGGGGTTCACTCTTGGTGTTACACATTCTAAGGGTTGGGATAAATGTATAATATGTATTCTATGCATTCATCACTGTAGTATCACAAGTAGTTTTTCTGCCCTAAAACTCTTCTGTACTCTGCCTATTCATCCCTCCCTTCCCCCAATCCCTGACAACCATTGAACTTTTTACTGTCTCTATAGTTTTGCCCTTTTCAGAATGTCAT
The DNA here is from genome assembly GCA_027563665.1 of Antrozous pallidus. NCBI lineage: Eukaryota > Metazoa > Chordata > Mammalia > Chiroptera > Vespertilionidae > Antrozous > Antrozous pallidus. The sequence continues at coordinate 38,550,220 of CM050522.1, read as the reverse complement.
ATAGTTAGAATCATATAGTATGTAGCCTTTTTAAATCAGCTTCATTCCCTGAACAATATGCATTTAAGGTCCCTCCATATATTTCCATGGCATGCTAACTCATTTCTTTTTAGCACTGAATAATTTTCCATTGTATAGATATACCACAGTTTTTTTTCATTCATTCACCTACTGAAGGAAATCTTGACTGCTTTCAGGTTTCGGTAGTTATTGATTAACCTGCTAAAACACCTACATGCAGGTTTTGATGTGGACATGTTGGAAATGGTATGGTAAATACCCAGGAGCATGATTGCATTGATAAGACCAATAATGTTTGACTTGCAGCAGCAGATGCCCGTAGTGGAAAAAACCGTGCCAGTGGTTCAGAGGAAGAACAAGATGGGACCAGTGGAATTAGCCAGAATGTGGCACTGGCCATAGCTGGGAATCACTTTAATTTGAAGATAAATGGGCCCATGCTGTCTTCCTTGGTATGTTGCACATTTCTCTAGTTTGTTTTTCACTTTGAGCTTTTTCCCATTTTCTAATGGGTTAATTCTTATATTCACCTACCAGAACCCTCTATAGCGTAGGCAATGAGATTGCTCCCTCTTTGCTTGATGCTGAAGGAGTCACTGTGAGGCTGGCAGCTGTGGAGGGAAATGGTGCAGATGAGGCTACACACAGACGGGTGCTGGCAACAGCAAGAGAATCACAAGTCCAATTCAGACAGTCTCAATGGTGCCAAGTTCAAGGCTCAGAAAACCAGGAAAGAGATGAATTTGGGAAACCTGAGATTATTGCAGAGGATCAAACCAAGGCTCACTCAATGGGAGTCTTGAGCTATGTTTATTCTGTGTATTTATTATCATACTGTGTCTGCCCCCCAAAAAAGATTGAAGGTCACTTGATAGAGTGTTTCTTAAGCAAAAGACTTCAGCTTTTCTAGGTTTCCAGAGAGCCTAAGCAGAGTTATCTGGCTCTGTCCCTGTGGGTTTAAAGAGGGGCTCTCTCTGGAATAAAACCTCTGATTCATGGAGGTGTGAACTCTCTCTATTTCTTGATGAGCTCTGAATGCTCCTATGTCAACTCTGCTCTATATCATCTAGCTAATGGAACTGAGCATTTCAGAGTAGAGTGTATCTGTAAAGGACTCAACTAGGTTCTCTCCTGAAAAGGCATTATTGAGACCTAACTCATCTATGATAGATGACTTTCTTCTTTTTTCTCCAGCATTTTTAATCTCACATTCTTCCCCTACCCCTCCCTACCCCCCATCCTCAGTAAACCTTCATGAGGTCTGGAGGACAGAGAGGTAAGAAAGAGAATAGACATTTGAGAGTTGGCATTACTCATCCTACAGTTTGATAAATATTTCTAATAGCCATCTTAGCAAAGTGAGATGCTTGAGGTGGTGTATGCCTTTTACATTGTTATTTGATCTAAGGGCAGAAATGCCCAAAGCTCATCTATTAGAAGATATTCCCTGTGAATATCTTTATATCTAAAGACTTCATGTCTTCTTTTCACTATACTCAGAAAAACTAAAGTTAAAGTGATTTCATAAGCCCCATCATTCCCATCCAAAATCAACATTTCCCTCCCATACTTACAAATAGCTCATTGCAAATTCACCACTACAGTCCATTGGATATTAGCTATGTCACATGAACCAAGGGTGCAGCCACATATTGTTCTTTCTGTTGATCTGATGAGTAACAGAAAGTATGCTCCGCACTCTAAAATGAACTCTTTTGTGGCCTGTATACTCAAGCAAGTAGCCTGAGTTCCCACACCCACACACCCAGAAAAACATGAAATGTGGTTAAAGTCACATTACAGAGGACTCCACTAAATTATGGATTTGATTAATTGGTTGAGCATATTATGCTTTAAGTTCTCTGCTATAAGATTGTTTTAAGTTGCCTAGTGTCCAGATTGAAGGAGAAATACTTGGATATCTTAGCAGCATGGGAGTCCTTGTTATCACTGAGATTGGGGTGGGGTGGGGGGGGGTGTCAAGATCCAGGGCAGACCACCAGACCACAGTGCTCCTGAGACTGAGAGTGCCCAAAGTTATGTGGCTAAAAGGCTAGCTCAGATATAGCCCCAGGTGAGCCCATTGGCTGATGAACCTGGCGGGGAAAGGCAGAGTTCCTGGAGTCCAACCCAGCCAAGTTAGAAGTACAGTTGCTGCGTTCTAAGAGATGAATGTCCCTTAAGACTTTCAGTGTTTCTGCTGCTTAACTTCTTCCTCTGCATTTGTCTCCCCATCTGCCTGCTCCCAGCCCTACAAGCAGTACAACGTGCTGAATGCCGACACAACCCGAAACCTCATGATCTGCTTCCTCTGGATCATGAAAAATGCAGACCAGAGCCTCATAAGGAAGTGGATTGCTGACCTGCCCTCCATGCAGCTCAACAGGATTTTAGATCTTCTTTTCATCTGTGTTTCGTGTTTTGAGTACAAAGTAGGTGTGGGGTGGCTCAGTTTTAAACCAGTTCTCATCTCCCGAGGTCCATCCTGTCTTGTCAGTGTTCTCCCTCTTTGTTTGGACAATGGAGGCGTCAGTACATTTTCTTATTTCTGTATTAAAATCCATAACCTATTTCCATATGCAACACCTATATGGATATGATATTTCTGGGAAAGGATCCCTGCCTTCTGCAGAGAGAACTCCATTCTTGTTAACAGGATGTCAGCCATGGGATTTCCTAGGATAGTATCTCTGTATAGCACACGTTCATGCTTGCCAATGTCACCGTGTTGTGTTCTGTTGTGAAGAGTGTCCCCATAGACGGAGACCTCACCAAATGAAATGTCCTTCTTCCTCTGTCCTGTCCAGGGGAAGCCGAGTTCTGACAAAGTCAGTACCCAAGTCCTGCAGAAGTCAAGGGATGTCAAGGCCAGGCTGGAAGAGGCTTTGCTCCGCGGAGAAGGGGCCAGAGGGGAGATGATGCGGCGCCGGGTCCCAGGTGTGTTGGATCTGCCCTTCTCTGTTTTCTGTCAGAGAGTTCTGCACCCTCTATGGGAGGAATGTCCTCCCAAAATGAGTAGACACCATCACCTTCATAAGACATTGTGATAGTAAAGACAAGCAGGTTCTGGGATTCTGGGCATGATGTGTGTAATGTCAGCTCTGTGTCTCTTAAGAAAAAGCTGCTTTCCTGCGATCACAAGAACACTAGAAATGACCCAAATAGGATCTTCTGCCTAAAACTTATTTGTGGTAAAAGATCACATTCAAGAATGTGAGTTATGGTATGAGACAAATGGTGTCTCTCTCAAGGCTAAAGTCTCTCCGTGCAATGTTTGACTTGTCTCCTCAGAGCATCATCTCCCCAAATCACTCAGGCCACTGTTCGAATGGAACAAATCCTCTCAGGGGTCTCAGAGTGTCCTAGTCCTCCAGAGACCCCACAATACCAGGAAGGGTCTCAAAGAAGCTGAGCTCATCGCTGTAGAATAGAATGAAGTGCTCCGGTAGCCTCGGTCTGTTTTACTGTGCTCAAAGTAAAACAGCAACAGCTCATCCGATGCAATGGGACACAGTGGTCAGAAACTTGAGGGAAGCTCAGCTTTCTCATGTGTGATTGGTTACCTTCCTTTGGCACCCATCCTGTCCTTTCCAATAACTTAGTGAGAACCCCCAGAGTTTCACTGGAAACCTGTGTTCCTGGAAACATGCTCACCGACACTCCAGAAAGGCAGGGGTTCTACCACAGCTCTAGCTTGTCAATCAAAGAGCAAGCCAGCCCGGACATGGCCATGGCCTTTGTCTCCTACCAGCATTCAGCATGGACTCTAACCGAGAAGCAGCGCTGGATTCTCTGAGTTGACCTTGTTACAGAACTTCTGGTTATCTTGGAAGGTTTCATGCTAATCACATTCCTATCATGCGTTTCTTAACTCCTAGGGAATGACCGAGTTTCATGCCTAAGTGAAAATTTGAGATGGAAGAAGGAGCAGACACATTGGCGGCAAGCTAATGAGAAGCTAGATAAGTGAGTCACTCAGCAACTTTGTGCTACTTTTACCTCAAGTTCCAAACTATTTTTCCCAGGCTACTTGTATTACTACATCCTTCATAGGTTAAGAAAATAAATCAGTATGGTCTGTGTAAATTCAGTTCCTCCAGGGACTCGGTATAATCAAAGGTATAAGGAGTTATGATTTTCAGCTCTTAAACATTTATCACATGGATAAGCATTTAAGAAAACAACTATTAGCAATCTCAGATAGCTTAACAAAAGCTGCTGATGGGGATAGCACAGAGTACCCAAGACCACATAATTTCAGTTTATATTTCCTCTCCAGAAATGTGCACAAAAAATGTCTATTCAGGAATATTTATATCAGCATTACATAAATTTATTTTTCGATTAGAAACATTCTAAATCCTCAAGAATGGGGAAATATTAGGTTGGCATTAAAATGTTTTAACATCATTTTAATGACACATTAAAATGATATAGTTCAGTAAATAAACGACATTTGATTTTAGAGTAGAATCTTAAGTCTGTAATTACATACAGTAAATACATTTTTGAAATATTGGAAAAATTTATCAAAATATTTTTAAATATGTTTTTATTGACTTTTAGAGAGAGGGGAAGGGAGAGGGATAGAGAGATAGAAACATTGATGAGAGAGAAACATCATCAATCAGTTGCCTCCTGCATACCCCTTTCTGGGGATAGAGCCCACAATCTGGGCATGTGCTCTGACCAGGAACCAAACCAGTGACCTCTTGGTTCATGAGTCAACACTCAACCACATGAGCCACATTAGAAGGGAGAAATTTATCAAAGTATTAACAATGGTTTTCTTTGGGTGATTTTCTTTTTGAAATAATTGATGTTTTCTTCTTTTTGCATTGCTGTATTACCTACAATGGATGTATTATGGTGTATGCTAGTATTATCAGAAAAAATTATAAAGAAATGAAAGAAGAAAAATCCTGCTTGGATTACAATATATACATATGCAATAATCTGGATATATAAGGACATTAAACTAAATATATTGAATATATAGCCACATGGCTGTTATTTCTCTTAGCAGGTAATCCAATGAATCCCAGGGTTCACTGAGCAAAACATTGCACAGCTAAAGACACCCCTCATCACACACTTGACAAGGCCTAGGAAGTGTAATCCCATGGTGTGTGAAGTCCCAACATAAGGGAGTGGAGGGTGGGACAGACCTGAAGGTTATTTTGTAAACAAATATAAGTTACTAGCTTTATTGTTGTCACAAGAATGCAACATTCTGGTCCACTTCTAGGAATTTTGAGGGCCTAATTTATTTTAAAATATTAAACACATTTTTCTTATAGATGTTACTTGGAAAGCCCATTTATTTGGTCTTATTAAGAATATTTATTTGCTCTAGGATTTTTATTCTTGCTCTATGTCACCTGAACTGGTTTATAATATATTTGGTTCTGAGAGACTATAAGTTCTAGCTCAGACAATGAAAACCAAAAAATAGTTTTTAACCATGCATGCAATATAGAACTGCACAGGTGGTTAAGACATCTACTATATGCAATTAAAAGAAGAGCTTAATGAGGCATGTTTTGCTTGGGCTGTGTAAATTGATGTTTTGGGAAACTTTCCCTTTTGCTTGCAGAAACAACACCATATGGAGCCTTTCCGTGCAGGGCCCTCCAATTTTCTCTAGGTCAATTCTCAGCCCTGAGCTACCTGGTGGGCTGCTTGCTCACTGTCAGAGCTAACGATTCACCTCTGCAGATTGGGGTGGTATCTTTTTTCTTTTCTTTCTTCCTTTTTTTTCTTTTTTTTTAAAAAACCATAGTAAAATTGAGCAGCTCGATTTAGAAAACTTTTTTGGAAAACTTTTTGTTATTATGAATGTGGTGTCTTGCACCCTTTTTTTCCAGCTCACTTTTCAGTGCCTTGGCTCTGTTCTTTTTAGAGCAGTGATGTTCAGCCAGGGCTGTGTGTTAGAACCACCTGGGAGATTTTAAAGCTTCCAGTGCCCAGATGTACCCACGGCCAATTAATTCAGCATCTATAGTGGTGGGGACCAAAAATAAATATTTGGTAAAACTCCCGGTGATTCTGTTGTGCAGTCAAACTTGAGAAACACCATTTTAAATGAATAGTTAATAGGCTTTAAAAAAAAAGAGATTTGTGGCGCACAGCAATATGAATGTACTTAATATCACCAAACAGTGTACTTAACATGGTTAAGATGATAAATTTTATGTTATGTGTATTTTACCACAATAAAAATTGGGGAAGGGGGATTAGGATACTCTAGACCTAGAGGTCAAATATAGTAGCCAGAGTAGTAGTATAAGGGAAAAGGACACACCAGATTTTAAAGATTCAGTACAAGTAAAATAATGCAAATTATCTCATTAGTAAATTTGATATTGAGTTTTGAAGATAGTACAAAGACATGTAAACTATCTCATCAGTAATGTTTATAGTGATTATACATTGACAATATTATTTGATATATTGAGTTAAACTTATTACAATTCATTTCGCCTATTTCACTTCATTTTTTTTGTATGTGGCCCCGTTATGTTTCTGTTGGATAGTGTTGCTCTAAATCTAAACCTATGAGTAAATTTGTAAAAAGTAGTGTTTCTATTTCACTTGTTTTACATAAATATTGTCACTCGGAGAATGAGAAAAACAAAACAACACAGGGCAGCCTGGGACCAAAGAGCCTGTCCTACATGTGAAAAACAAGGAAAATATTTATTCTGAGGCCCTGATGGCATGTGAACAACGACACTGCCCCCATTGTTGAGTGATGGGGACTCATGAGCAGCTGGGGAAGCAGGGGCAAGTCTTCTGGGCTCACCCTCCCCGCCCCCAACCCTTGTGCTAACATTTTGGCCCCTGGGACATCTTGGGAAAATCCATTCTTTACACTTCCCTTTCCCGGCAACTCAATTTAGATGAGGCAAAATCTCCTTTTCCAACTTCACTTGTATTATATGAGAATGGATGAACTAATGCATACAATGCTCAGAGTCCTTAAAATGAAACCTAGTAGAGAAGGAGCACCAGGCAATTTCCCATTTCCTAGTGGACAATCACCATTAATGAACATCCTGGAGGATGTTAGATGGCCCATCCCACAATGCAATCCTGCTTCCCATTGGAAAGGATGAAAGGCCCGCACTTGACTGCAACCCCAAGACAGTCTCAGGAAGGTCAAGAGACAGTCTCTTCCCTGACCCCTTTCCTAATCCAGCAGCATCATCGCCAGATTCATGTCACACCCAGTCTCCTCACTCCCTCCAGTTCCTTGCAGAGGTTGCCCTTGGCTCAGATCTGGATATGTTATTCTGCATGAAATGAGGAACGCCCCCCAAGGCTTTCCACAGCAGTCTGGTTGGCTATCCTCATTGCTAGTAGCAACCAATAATTGCCTTTCTACCCATCTTGTTATTTCTGTAATTGTCATCATTATTCATAATAATGGGGATGAGGATGGCCTGCAGACTCCACCTAGAAAGCCTTTCTAACCAGACACTAATCACAAAAGGCATCCTGCACTCCTTAGTTACCCGTGTTGCCATGCTCTGTATTCATGCCAACCCACCTCTTCAGAAGATGTCTTTATGTCTTGTTGCATAGATTGCTATCGCTGCCATACAACCAGGTTTGACATGTGCTCTAATTTGGCCTCTTTTTTATTTCTTAGAACAAAAGCAGAGTTAGATCAAGAAGCCTTGATCAGTGGAAATCTAGCGACAGAAGCAAATTTAATCATCCTGGACATGCAGGAAAACATTATCCAGGTGAGGACAACAAACAACTGCTCTATTCAGCATGAACATACTGAAATTTAATAGAGAATTCTTTATAGAAACTCGTAAGAGAAATAAACATGATCCCTAAATGTCCTTTAAAAAAAAATGAGCTAGGCAGTTTACAATAGTGTCCGGCTTACAAATTCCAGAGATAATGAAAATTCTTCAGACTTCTTTGAACTTGCTGTTCACCTGGAGGAGTTAGATGCTTTATAAACTGACCCTTGTAGTTAAATCTTCTGGAATATATCAAATTTATAATGTGAATGCTGGGCTTATCGTCCAGTATTCAGAATAAGGATGGTAGCTAGGGGTATTTTTGATGGGTCAAATCCACTCGAGTTTGGTGGATTGATATCTGGTGGAGGAGCTAAGATTATGACTGGGTTAGGTGTAAAAAAGAATGTGTTTTGCATACAAATTGGAAAGTAATTTATTTGTGCCATAAACTTGTCATTTCTGCTGTAGAAAAGTGTAGCATCACCATAAACAGTAATGCAATTTATCACACTAACTTCATCTTTTAAGTGAATGTTTCCCCAAATTACCAATACATCTATGTGACAGTGGGATTTTAGTTAAACTGAAAAATGAGTCCTGACATGTTTCCAGTGAGAAAACATTAGAGCAGAATTAGTATTGCTTTTTGGAGGCCAGAAGAAGAAAACTTGTTGAAATACAGTGGCACTTTAAATATCCAACTCTTAAATTGTCTAAAATCAAGGCAATCATTGTACAAAAATAAAGACAAAAAGTATATGGCATCTTTGATAAGGTAAATGCCTGGCATCACATTGATTATGTCCTTAGACTAGAGGCCTGGTGCATGAAATTCATGCAAGGTCTCAGCCTAACCTGCACCCTCTCCAATCTGGGACCTTAGAGAGATGTCCGACTGCCCGTTTAGGATCGGACCTAAAAGGGCTGTCAGGCATCCCTCACAATCCAGGACTGCTGGCTCTCAACTGCTTGCCTGTCTGCCTCCCTGATTGCCCCTAACCTCTTCTGCCTGCCAGCCTGATCAACCCCTAACCACTCCCTTGCCAACCTGATTGATGTCTAACTGTTCTTCTGCCACCCTAATTGCCCTACCCTGCTGGCCTGGTCACCCCAACTGCTCTCCTCTGCAGGCCTGGGTCCCCACCAACTGTCCTTCCCTGCAGGCTTGATCACCCCCAAATGTCCTTCCTTACAGACCTGGTCCCTCTCAACTGCCCTCCCTTGCTGGCCATCTTGTTTTGCGGCCATCTTGTGCCCACATAAGAGCAGTCATCTTTGACCACATGGGGGCAGCCATCTTGTGTGTTGGAGTAATGGTCAGTTTGCATATTATTCTTTTATTTGATAGGATTAGATAGGATAGAGGCCTGGTACACAGGTGGGGGCCAGCTGATTTTCCCTCAAGGGTGTCCCAGATCAGAATGGGAGTTCCCTTGGGGTGTGGGGCAGCCTGGGTGAGGGGCCTGTGGTGGTTTGCAGGTCGGCCATGCCTCCCCTCCCCGGTGACCCAAGCGGAGGCCCTGGTATTTGAGATTTATTTATCTTCTATGATTGAAACTTTAGCCTTGAGCGGAGCCAAGCCTCCTGCTCACTCAGTGGCAGCAGCCATTTTTGTTGTGATTTATTTATCTTCTATAATTGAAACTTTGTAGCCTTGAGTGGAGGCCAAGGCAGGTCAGGGCTGCAGAAGCTTGGCTTCCTCCATCATTGGGGTCAACTCAAGCCTTCTGCTCACTCCATGACTGCAGCCATCTTGGTTGGGCTAATTTGCATACTCATTCCTGATTGGCTGGTGAGTGTGGCTTGTGGGTGTTGTGGAGGTACGGTCAATTTGCATATTACTCTTTTATTAGATAGGATAACACAACTTTGAGTGTTATATACTTAACGCCAGTCCTCACAATGTATTTGCAATTTTCAAAGAAAGCTGAAACTTGTCATTATCTTTGGTGGTTTTGATCTTATTGTAGCTGATAAACAAGCTCCTTCAGCCCCTATTGTACTGGAAAGCCCACAACTGTGTTTTGAAGCTCAAAGGAAAGCTATACCTTGTATACAAAGAAAGAACATTACAAAAGCTATTGCCTGGAATTATAACGTAGTTTAACAACCCAGATATAAACTTCAAATCAGCTGAGAGTTTTGGAATAGTTATTTAGATGATATGGGTGGTGCTTTAACAAACCCCCAAGCTCATAGATCAAGAGGAAAAGAACTTCAGATCCCTGTGCTGATTGTCAGAAGCATCTACTTGTATCTTCACCCTTCAGTTCACAACTCAAGGATTCAGTGATGCTGTTCTGTTCCCCCAGGCAAGCTCAGCTCTGGACTGCAAAGACAGCCTGCTGGGAGGTGTCCTAAGGGTGTTGGTGAATTCTCTGAGCTGTGATCAGAGCACCACCTACCTGACTCACTGCTTTGCAACACTCCGTGCTCTCATTGCCAAGGTAAACACAGAATGCTTATTTTCTTACTTAATTTAACTAATTAAGAGTTAATATTCTTGTCTAGCTTCAGACTTCTCACTTCAGGTGCACAAAACCCACAGGTCAAGGTCTTAAGTCTCCCCAGGAAGAAAGCAGATGCACCATGGCGAGGAAAAAATAGGCTCTCAAACTTGAAATGTGGGCTGAACTGTAGAAATATGGAATGGCCACGCACTGGAGACATCAGAGGAAAAGTCCATTAAGCAACTTTGCCTTTCACCCCTTTTCTTTAATAGTGCCTCTGAGAGTGAAGTCTTGTGTATGACACCCAGCAGTAAGCCTTACAAAATGTCATGCCATAAAACAACGGAAAGTTTCAGCCAGAGAGAGGTCAATGGGGGGAAAAGGAGACATATGTAATACTTAAAACAATAAAGAATTTTTAAAAAATAACAGGAAGTTTAGGAATAAAATTTCTCTTTCTCACAACCTAAAGACTATAGATGTTCCTTAAGTAAGGTGGTCTAAGACAATTGGCGTTCCACCCCTTTATTGTAAATCTCACTCGGTGCCTTCCACATGGGATCTTTTCCATTTAGAAAGTGGAGCTCTGCTCTCCCTAACAGGGTCATTTTCTCATTCTTCATCACCAGTAATTTTTAGGGAACCCAGCAAGTCAGGATCATCCCTTCAGAGTTGCAGCTTTGTGAGTGAATGCAACCTGGCTAACAATGCAATTAATTATGCAGCCCTATTCTTGTTGTATGGTTCATAATTAAATCTCAACTCCATCATTTCAGTTCATCTTCTGACTCAAGTAGCTCATGATTTTTATGGAGCAATCCATGAACTCTTCCAGGCTTTTTGTTTGTCCAAGCAGACATTTGCATATTTCAACAAGCATCCAGTCCAGAAAGCATATGAAAGTGCCTAATAACCCCTGTGTCTCTCCTAGTTCGGTGACTTGCTATTTGAGGAGGAAGTGGAGCAGTGTGCAGACCTGTGTCAGCGAGTGCTGCACCACTGCAGCAGCAGCATGGACGTTACCCGGAGCCAAGCCTGTGCCACCCTCTACCTCCTCATGAGATTCAGTTTTGGAGCCACCAGTGTAAGAGCTCAGACCAGCTGGGTGAATCAATGAAGTCAATGCAAAACGTTGGTTGAGGAAACGTTTGCAGGCTTGCAATTTACTTCTTCCTTTGCAAAGAAAACAATTGAGTATGCAGAAGGATAGCAGCCTTTGTTTAAATTTGCATCCAAAAATGAACATTAAGACCAATGAAGGCTATGGTTTCCATATGGGTGTTTCAATAAAAAATGAATGAATAGATGTAGATTCAAAGCTATCATCTGTGGGGGCAAGGGGAATACAACAGGCAGAATAATGATTCTGAAGAGTGTGATTTATTTATAAATTCTGGTTGACTAGTTTCATAATGACCTGTGGAAGAGAATTTGAAACTACACCTGAGTTTTCATCAAAGTTTAGCAGCCTTTGGTACTATTTTATTGCAAAAGAGTCAACTTTTGCTTTAGCTGGTCTAGATATTAATATGTTCTTTTGGAATTTACGTTTGTGGTCATGTTCATGAGCATGCTCAAGTGATATTAAAAGATAAATTGGCCCATGGAAGAAAGACAGGGTCCTCAGACTATATTAGGCATAACTATTTAAAAGCCTTTAGAACATTCCTCAGGGGCCCTTAGAATACTCATATTTTTCCCCATGGGCCTGGAAGGGAAGGAGAAACAGAAAGTGGCGGCCTACCCAGAGTCCAGAATCTCAGAAATCCTGGCCATAGAGATCATGTTCTTCTCTGCAGTTTAAATAAAGTTCCAAGAAGAAGAATCTTGGCATGAAAGGAGACATCCTGTGACCCAACTTTGAAGGAACCTTCCAGCCTGGCAACATGGAGGTTGCCCAGGCCTCCATGAAAATTTAATGTCAGAGCAATATCCTTTTAAGCCATTTAAACAATAATATGAATCTTGTGCAGAGTATACCTCACATTTTATTGAGAGAAAAGAAGATGAGTTTCAATGATGAGAGTTATTGGTGTCTGGCTCTACTGCCTTCAATGATCTACTGGCTGGGTGCCTCTTACTGTTCCATCTTTTCTTTTAACTGATGCAGAACTTTGCAAGAGTAAAAATGCAAGTAACCATGTCTCTGGCATCTTTGGTGGGCAAAGCACAAGACTTTAATGAGGAGCACCTGAGAAAATCCTTGAGGACTATTTTGGCCTATGCAGAAGAGGACAAAGCCATGCAGACCACTCCTTTCCCTACCCAGGTAGGCTGAAGAGCATGCCTTGTCTCATGCATGAATTCGGGATCAGCCAATAATAATAAATTCATATATATATATATATGTATATATATGTGTGTGTGTGTGTGTGTGTGTGTGTGTGTGTATACATACACTACAATATGTTATATGTACAATATATAGTTATATATTGTATACTTATATATGTAAATGTCATATAGTATTATTTTACATATTATATGTATACTAGAGGCCCTGTGCATAAATTCATGCACTGGTGGGGTTCAAACAGCCTGCCCCAATTTCAGTGAGGGGTCGAGGGGGGGGGAATCTGGGGCAGGGCCAGCCAGGGTGAGGGGTCACAGGTGTTTGGCCAGCCAGCCCCAACCCCTGGTCGAACACCTGCTTGAACCCCTGATCAAACTCCCAGTTGAGGAGACAATTTGGCTTTTATTATATAGGATATGTATGTATATATATCCTATCTAATAAAATATTAATATGCAAATTTACCATCACTCTAACACACAGGATGGCTGCCCCCATGTGGACACAAGATGATTGCCACAAGATGGCCAGCAGAGGAAGGCATTTGGGAGGGACCAGTCCTGCAAGGGAAGGCAATTGTGGGCGATCAAGCCTACAGGGGAGGGCAGTTAGGGGTGACCAGGATGGCAGAGGAGAGAAGTTGGGGGCAACGGGGCCTACAGGGAAGGGCAGTTGGGGGAGACCCAGGCCTGCAGGGGAAGGCAGTTGTTGGGAGACCAGGCCTGCAGGGGAGGGCAATTAGGGGTGACCAGGCCTGCAGGGGAGCAGTTAGGCATCACTAAGGCTGGTAGTTAGGGTATGATCAGGCTGACAGGAAGAATCGGTTAGAGACCATCAGGAAGGCAGGCAGGCGAGCAGTTGGGAGCCAGCAGTTCTGGATTCTGAGAGGGCAGAGGGACATCCCTTGAGGGATCCCAGCTGTCATTGAAACTTTCTCACTCTGTGCAGGCTGGGTTGAGGGACACATACTCCCATGCACAAAATTAATAGCTTTAATTAAATCCAAAATTCGTGCACCAGGCCTATGAAAAAAAAATATATATATGAAGTGCTCAGGTAGCCTCAGTCTAATTTACTGTGGATAATGAACATAAGGATCACAGTTGCCAGTCTATCTTTCTCTGCTAAGGAAGTTTCTGGAACAAAGCATGCTGATTAATGGCAGTGTTGCTGTATGTTATAAATATCTATATAAAACATAGAACCTAAGCTGATGTCCTAAACTGTCTCCAACTTGGTATAAACAGCCCTGATGTTCCAGATTACACTTTAGGACTCTTCAGGTTGTAAATAACTGGAACTAGTTCACACTAAATTATTTTCCATCTGCAAAGGTGAAAGCCACAGAAGATCCCATCTAGACTCCCCTCCACTCACAACCTCTCCTCTCCTACAGAAGCCTGCTCCTGCTGCCCTTGCAATTTCAACACAATTCTAACTCGTTACCATAGGCTACAAAGAAAAGATTACTTTTTCTACACTTTTTTGCAGGTTGAGGAACTTCTTTGCAATCTGAATAGCATCCTATATGACACAGTGAAAATGAGGGAATTTCAGGAAGATCCTGAGATGCTTATGGATCTCATGTACAGGTAAACTTCTCTGATGAAATCAAAAGGGTGTCCCTTGAGGGGCTAAGGTTTGTCACAGTGGAGTTCATAATTAATGTTATCACAGGCCATGTGGGAACACTCTTTTGGGTGATATATCCAAAACTATTTATAGAAACTGGTAGAAATTAATTATTCAGAGAGTTGATTCAAAGATCAAGTTGTCAGAAAGATCTCCCTAATTAAAGTAAGATGCCCATTTTATAACACTATCTTCCACTTAGTATAGAGTGAGAGAAAAGAACTATCAACTGTTATATGAGTTATTTATTATGTGTTTTTACTATTATATTCAGACATACTTGTACAGTTTTATTTTTAAAAGTCATATTTTACCATGTAGCTTTAAATTTTGCTTCTCAGCCCTGCCTCAGGAGGAATTACTTACGGAGGCAAAATAATTCCAATATGATGAAATAAGGATGGTAGTACTTTTGTCTTCTGTTTTTTGAGAGAAAGGGAAAAAAAAGGAAGAAAACTGCTAGAGAGTCATTAACATAGATGTCATTTTATCAGGCCTCTTTTTTCCCATAATGCTTTAATTAAATGCTATTCCTTGGGGTCCAAAATACCTTATACATGGAGTGAAAAAAGCTGGACTGATAAGTGTTGGCCTTTTCTCTTATATTCTGAATGTATAGGCAAAACTCTTGGGAGGAAATTTTTTAGGGGAAAAAAAGTGGCCATTTATATTAGAAAAACAGTGTCATTAACCAGTTGTCCTTAAAACTTTCTCACTTCATCCTCAGAATTGCCAAGAGTTACCAGACATCTCCCGACCTGCGGCTGACCTGGCTCCAGAACATGGCAGAGAAGCACTCCAAGAAGAAGTGCTACACAGAGGCCGCCATGTGCCTGGTGCACGCAGCTGCCTTGGTGGCAGAATATCTGAGCATGCTAGAGGACCACAGCTACCTGCCCGTGGGCAGCGTCAGCTTTCAGGTGTGGGGCACGTTCCGCTTTTCCTACAGGGTAGTGCTTCTCAACTTGGGCCTATCCCTCCCTCTCCCCTCCCTCCCTTCCACTCCCAGTCCAGAGGGCATTTGACAATGTCTGGAGACATTTTTTGATATTACCATTGGGGAGAGGAGGGAGGGTACCACTAGCATCTAATAGGTATAAGGCAGGGATGCTGCTAATCACTCTACAATGCTTAGGATAGCTCCCACCACAAATAAGTATCTTGCTCCAAATATCAATAGTGCCAAGGCTGAAAACCTGCATTAGTGTATTATAGTTGCCTCTTCTCATTACTGTACCATCTTGGTTTGTTTGTTTTTTTTAATTATTGATTACAGTAAATGTAGAGTCAACAGGCACTTTAGACATTACCAAACACTTTCTTATCCGTGACTTCATTTGACCTCCCCACCAACCAGTGAAGCAGGCAGATAAAGAAAATGAGAGAGCGATTTTTCTAAGGTTATTTAAACGCTTTCTCAAAGACGTATAGTTGGCACAGTGTGGCACAATCATGAGACAATTTTCCAAACATTGTAGAAACAATTTCCCTCATGGCCCATTCCTTGGATTACACTCTCCAACTCTGTAGTATCCCACTCCCTAATCCAAAAATTAAGCAAGAACCAAATTGATATGATAAGGGAAAAGGGGGCTGAATTAATACTTTCTCATGATAGGCTGAATATTGCCCATAGTCAGAAAAGGGACATTGCTTGCCAGGATGAAAATTGGTTCAGGCTATGGTGCTAAGAGGCCACTGGGACTGCTTTTGCTAAATGGTTTAACACAGTATTTAGAGGAAACAAAAGTGTTATGAGTACTTTTTTTTAAGGAAACATAATCTGTAGGAATGACCAACCCTAAAACCATAAACAATATAATAAGTACAGTAATTGAGTCCTTTTCAAGCCAAACTCAGTCATTTACAAGTGCTTGCATTATTTTTGTTTGAACTTACATGACTGGATTTATAAAAGGCTTTGTTCTCATTATTGTTTTTCAACATAATTTTGTGATGCCGTGTGAACCAGAAAGAGAGGGCCATTGAGAGTAACTTTCATAGGCAGAGAAAATAAGTCACTGAGTCTGTTGCTGGTAGAGCCAGGAGTTTCTGTTTCTTAGACCACTGTCCATCTTCTAAACTGGGTGTGGCCTCATATTAGTAACTCCTCTTTTCTTACGGTCTTCAAGAACAGAAATATTCTATTTTTTTCATTCTCAGCAAATCTTATTTTTAATTCAAAAATATTTGTTATAAAAGCCAAGTATTTCATTCTCATCCCATAAAAAATCACATTGAATTTTTGAATCAAAGAAAAGTAAAGAAAGTTATAAAAATCATTTTAGATGTATCTACTTCTTTCATCAAATTTATTTTGGCCACTTGTTATTACCAAGGGTAAATATTGTAAGTGATGGACTTTCAGTGCCCTGAAATCTTTAGATCACTTAGTTTTGAATTGTGTTATCCTCTTTTCTTGTTTCATTAGCTGAACTATCATACTTTTTCTGAGTTATTTTGTTTTATATTTATCACTTTAATAATTAGTAATCCTTACAACTTTAATTTCACCTAGAATTTGGTTGATATGCTTATAATGAGTCCGGCTAAGATGAGATAGAATAGTCATTCTAGAACCAACAGAAAACTTCACATTGTTCCTACATTGAGGGGTGCACATGGCTGTATTTTTTCATATTCTTTACCCATCCATCCATTCATGCATTCATTTAGATGATATTTATTAAGCGTCTGTTTTGTCCCCATAAACTTGACATTATTACCAGGGAAAGTGACATCATATAACTATGTCATTCCTAACTTAATTATAATGATGGTTAATGCTATAATAAAGTTTCTATGAATGTTTATAATTTGCCTCAGCCTGGAGGTAAAGGGAAAAGTCAGAAGGACAAGGAAGGCAAAGGGGAGGGCAGAAGAAACTGGGAAGTGTGAGATTTTCATGATACACAGAACATGGTGAATTAGGTGTTTTCAGCTACAGAAGAGAAGTGAAATTATGTTGATGCTTATGAGCCAATTCTCTTCTCTCTCAAATGAGACATACCACATCCATTTGGAAATATAAGCTTACAGGGGATGGAACACCTAGCCCACAGTGACAGAAGGGAAAAAATGGAATTTATCAGCTAGCATGAGAGAGGTGAACCTGGAGTAGCACCGGCCAAACTGAACCTAAGGACCCAAACAATGTTATCAGAATTTAGTGTCAAACTATTTTCTGTCTCTGCTTTCTGTAATGTCGCCTTCATTCTTCACAGGCTTCCCACACTCATCGAGCAACACTTAGGCTTACATCTTCCCAGGTTCAAGTCCAGGAGAAAAGACAGATGCCTCATTTCTAGCAGTTGCTGAGAAAGTCTCAGTGCATCTTATTGGTTCTGATGGGGTCGTGTTCTCCTGCCTGAACCAATCAGAATGGCCAGAGGGATGGAATGAGAAGTGGAATTGGCCAAGCCAAGGTTGAGGTCCACACCTAAAGTTATGGAGGGTTCTCCAGGAGGCTTTACTGTGTAGAAGGATGAAGGAATTCTGGCAGCATTAACAGCAGATGTTCAGTGTTGAGTTCTTAGATGCTTTGTGCTTTAGTTTTCAACCTTGTTCTGCTCCAATAAAATTGAATATGGGGGGAGGAGGGGACATTAGAGATCAACCAAAGGACTTGTATGCATGCATATGGACACAGACACTGGAGCAGTGGGGGCTTGCCCTCGGGTGGGAATGACTGTGGGGTGGCGGGGGAGGTCAATGGGGGAGGAAAGGAGACATATGTAAAACTTTAGACAATAAAAAAAGATTAAAAATTGAATTTTTGGAAAAGAATTGTAAACTAGAAGTAAATAAATCTGTGAAAGGGAAATAACTTTAAGACCAGTGAATTCTACAGAACTGAGGTCATTCAAATGCTATGCCCCCAGAGTACAATATTTATTCCACAAATGTAGATACAGATGCAGTCTCAGATACTGCTGTTGCTGCTCCCTCCTAATTCTGAAGCCAGGAAAGTCTTCCCAGAATCCTTTTCCTGTGACTACAGCCAATAAAGCTACATAACTTCAAATCTATTCCTCTGCATATAGAGGAATGTGCAGACAATTCTAATAGTATTTGCTTTGGGAGTTATTCTTTCAAATGAATCTTTTGGCCCTTCTATTATCTCCAGTCCATAAACATCATAATAGAAAAACCAGGTTTAGAAGAAAGATTGGCTACAAAAGATTCTGAAAGCCTCCTATATTCCTAAAACCACATTACATATTGGAGGTGAAGACATAGGACCGTAAGCACTCTCTTTTCCTAGATTCACTTGATCCTGCTAGCCAAGGCAGGCCCATTATTCTAAAAGCCAACGCTGGCCCATTAGTAGTGGCTGACTAGAGTACTATGCTGAGAGGACTTTTGAGACTATCTGTAAGCTTCAAGGGGAAGAGTGCTATGATTGATTAGTTATGCCTGCCATGAATGCAGGAATAGGAAAGGGTATGTATGCTGTCTGCAATTCCTTAAGCTAGAAAGGTTTCCCATTTCTTCCATGCTCTATATGCATTTCTTTCACAGCTGGGAGACAGGTTGAAGAACATACTCTTGACATCTCAGGTCCAGAGCTGGGAAGAGGCAAGTGAGGCACAACAGGCAGAGATTTAAGGAAGTACTCTTAGGGTCAAGTAGTTTCAGGGTTAGCACTTCCACGGCCGCCCTGCGTTTCTCAGTGGTTCACCCTAGACCTGACCTCAGCCACTGCATTCTTTGCCAGAGACTTCAAACTCTACAGTTTAAGTAAAGGAAAGGCATGTAGAAAGTAACAATATGTTTGGAGTAAAAAGAGTAACTGTTACGTTACCATAAAAATTTCCAAAGAGGAGACATTCTAATTTGCTACGTCATATAATATGGTGGTTCTTCATTTGAAAGTCAAGTCAGGAGGAGCAACCTTCAGAAAAACACCTCAAAAAGTAAGAGGTTCACTCAGCTGGTGAAACGAGGAGTCTGATCACCTGTTCTTTGGCTTTTGCCTTTTAAAAACCATGACCCCAGCTGGATGTTTCTTATGGTCATTTCCCTAAAGTAACTCAACTGTTGTTACATTGAGGTAGATATCCTTTATATAGCTCCTAATGGTTACTAAAAGAAATAAAGAAAATTGTGAGTTTTGAAAGCCTGTTGCTTATATGTCCTCTCAGAATGATGAACGGAGCCTCTTTCCAGTGAATCACAGGCCTGGATGGACAATCACAGGCTTGCTGCAGATCCTTGAGTGCGGCTCTCACCGCTACATTTTGGGTCGCCATGGTGCCTTTTGTTAGCAGGGTTTCCCTGTTCTCCATGCTTATACTTTCATTTCTTTCAGAATATTTCTTCCAATGTGCTGGAGGAATCTGCAGTCTCGGAAGATACCCTGTCGCCGGATGAGGATGGCGTGTGCTCCGGCCGGTACTTCACCGAGAGCGGCCTGGTGGGCCTCCTGGAGCAGGCGGCTGAGCTGTTCAGCACGGTGAGTGCACACAGCAGTCCTGGAGCCTGGCCTCACGCTGGGCTGAATTCCTAGAGCTGTGAATGTGGCCTTCATGGCCACGCCAGTCCCACTTGGTGAGGACATGTGCAGGGATGTGCAGGACAAGGGATGGCCAAGATGACTTTAATGGCTGCAAATTGCAGCAGTTCTCCAGGGAGGTGAGAAAGCCTTTCACCACTGCAACAGTCTGTTTTCACCACATGCTCATTGATGGGCAGCAGTTCAGCATTATTTCCTTTTAACGGGTGGAAGCGAAGCCACGGAGAGGTGAAATCGCTTGCCCAGGGCTACAATAAATGATGAGGCATGTTGTCCCCGCCTCATTTTCCCTCTCAGAGAGGAGAATATTGGGGTGAAGCCACTAGGAGGAGAGGGAAGGAATAAATAGCCAGCGTCTTCTTTCCTAACAACTGAGCTGTCCTCAGGATCTTCACGACCAGGTCGAGCTCACAGAAATGTGGGAGCAGAAACCACTGCAGCTCCTCTCGTTGACCTCATCTGGGTCTAAACACTCCTAACAAAAGAAAATATATGTAGATTAAGTCATCGATTTTCAACCTTTTTCATCTCATGGCACACGTAGTTTAATTACTAAAATTCTTCAGCACACCAAAAAATATATTTTTTGCTGATCTGACAAAAAATATAATTCTGATTCATTTACACAGACAGCTATTGTCATGTTGACTGGTTTGTTTGTTTGGGTTTTTTTATTTGACAGTCTAAGGAAAAAGAGGTCAGATAGTCACGTACTGCATTCTTGTGTCATACCAGTTGAAAGTCTCTGGATTAAGTCACTGATTCAGGGCAGGGGGAAAAGTCTCTTGTCCATTTTCATTGTAACAATCTCCCTCTTCCTTGATTATTTATTACTCCCCTATATCTAGGTGATTCATTTTTATTTCATCCTTATATGTTTCTTTCTTTTTTACTTTTCAATTCTAAGTTTATAACCAACAACTTCTGTGTGTTTTAATTATTGTTTTAACTATATTCTTGTTTCTTTTTTCTGACTTCTTTTTCAGGATTTAGAAAAAAAGTCCACTGTACTCCTATTTTTCCTGAAATTTAAGAAAATAAACTATTGGAATTGCACTAACTCCTTTCAGGCATACATTGAACATCTGGTCATGAGGGGTCCCTGATGGCATTTAAATATGCTGGATCTGCCATCCTAAATTGCTCTTATTTTCAGCTCCGAATCTCCTGGTTTTTTTTTTTTCTTTCTTTCTTTTCTTCAGTGACAACCCCTTTCCTCACTTAACATCAGCATAAAGAACTATTTAGCATGGGTCTAGCTCATTTTGAGTGCTATAACCATCCCAAAGATGCTCAGACATCACTTCTGCTCTGTAAAATATCCTGGTGCCCATAACAAACCCGCTCTCCAGCACTAGCAGGTGTCACTAAGTGGTTAGAGCATTGGCCCGCACACCACGGGTCATGGGTTCAACTCCCAGTCAAGGGCATGTACCTGGATTGCAGGCTCCATCCCTGCCCCAGTATGGGCGCATGCAGGAGGCAACCAATTTATGTGTCTCTCTCATATCAATGTTTCTCTCTCCCCCACCCCCTCCTACTTTCTCTAAAAATCAATGGGAAAAAAAATATCCTCAGATGAGGATTAAGGAAAAAATTTTTTTCAGTAGATAATGAACTCTGGTTTCTCTTCTTACATTTCCAAGGATTAAATTCTCTTTGACTTCCTTCTCTTTCCAAGGGAGGATTGTATGAGACAGTGAATGAGGTCTACAAACTGGTCATCCCCATCCTGGAAGCGCATCGAGACTTCCGGAAGCTGACCTCCACTCATGACAAGCTGCAGAAGGCCTTTGACAGCATCATTAGCAAGGTAGCTGGGGATCCTAGCCGACACAGTTACCTGGCAGCAGGTGACCCTAACCTAAAGATGCTTAGCCCTCCTTCCTCTCTGGGGAGTATCTACCTTGAGCACATCATCTCTCTAGTTCTCACCTACCACACAGAAAAGGGCTGGGAACAAACAAGAGCACTGACCCAAGTCGGAGCGTGAAAGAAGGCTGCTCCAATTACTTCACAAGCAGGAAATGTGAGAATCTTTTAGGTTCACTTCAAAGAAGTCCTAGACATTTTTCACAGGATTTCTTTTGTTCTTGTTTCCAAAATTCATTTCATAAACATTAAAATGTTTAAGGCATGATTTCTGTTTATACTTTCCATAGGAACAAACTGCTTTATAACACAAGAAGAGTCCCATCCTTTGCAATACAATGAATCCTTCTGGAAATACATAACTTAGGAGAGGTTTTCTTATTTTGCTCATTAGGGTCATAAGAGAATGTTTGGGACCTACTTCCGGGTTGGTTTCTATGGATCCAAATTTGGGGATTTGGATGAGCAAGAATTTGTTTACAAAGAGCCTGCAATTACCAAGCTTCCTGAGATCTCTCATAGACTAGAGGTAAGAAAAGTGACTCTGTGTGCTTGGCTTTGTATACTTTACCAAAAAACTTAGAGGAGGTCACTATGAAAAAAACAGTCATGGATTCATCTTTGTTCTCTATGTACATTTTCCCACATTTCATATATAATATGAAGGTATTAGATGAGATCATGAGGTAAAGGAGATTTGGGTAGTTTTCTCCTAAGTTTCTGTGGATGCTTATCAATGTTTGTAAATTTACAGGGCGAATATTTATTTTCCAGACTATACAAAACTCAGTCAAAGTCATGTACTTTTTTGTAACCCTTTCCAAATTTTAGTAAGAGTTTTTCAGATTGGAGATTATTACCTTGACTTTGAAGTAATCTGGCCAAATTACTGAATTACCCTTTGAAAATGCTGTGACCATCTTTTTGGTGTCACTGGACAACACATCCCACTTCTGACACAGAGATGCTCACGGTAGCCACACCATAGTTGTGGCATAACGCACTCTTCCTGCTGATCCAAGGGAAATAACTCAGTATCACAACCCATAGGCTGGCTGCCCCAAGTTCAACCTGCTGGTGCTACATATGATCCATCGTGTAGCAGAAGGGAGCAGCATGTTCCTGGAAGAAAGGCTAAAGAGAAAGGGAAACAGCAGAAAGAAAAGTGAGAAAAAAGGAAGCAAACATTGAAAGAGCCAACCACTAAGAACTTAGGAGGAAAAGCAAGGAGTGCCCCCAAAACAAAACCCTTATTCACAGGGTGAATAACTGGGGTCTCCTGAAATGCCGATAGCATTTAACTAGAGATTCACTCCTTGCTATTGCTTTGCATTTAGGTCCCACTGTGGCTCTAAAACCTAAAAAACCTTTGTTGGCAAATTTCTTCTTATACTGTTTATTCATGCCAACTAAGACAGGGGACTTTAATCCTTACGTGGCTCAAAGAAGCAATGGCCCAGAGTAGTTAGGTGACTTACCCGAAGTCACTGAGCTCGTGAAGAGAACTGGTAATTGACCCCAGGATGCTTGGCTTTGTAATGTTCCCCCAGCTTAGGGCTAGAGGTATATGATTGGTCTTCTTGTGCACTGTGGTTTGTCACATTATGGAAAGGCTAGTGACCTCCAAGTTCCTAGGGTACAACAGGCCAGAAATGAATAGTGCCATGTCCCTGGAACCGCTTCAGGCAATGTGATAGCGCTGGTTGAATCTGAGGTGAAGCATGCATACTGTATAGAAGCATGTGTCAGTTTGCAGTGCTGCACTTCCTTATGCTTTTACTTTTGTCTCGGAAAGGCTGAACTTGCCTCATTAGATCAGAGGGACTTCCAGTGATCAGGAAGCAAATTGCCCCTTACACTTGTTCCAACCTTATTCTCCTTCTGAGAGATGAAGACTTGCATTACATTAAAATAACCTTTCTCATCTGTCGGTTTCTGTTATTTAGGGATTTTATAGTCAATGTTTCGGTGCAGAATCTGTGGAAGTAATAAAAGACTCTGCTCCTGTAGACAAAACCAAGCTGGATCCGAACAAGGTATGGGGATATTTGCAAAAAAAATAACCACCAGGCTCTGATTCCCTTTGCTCTACCCCAAGAACATACAATGACCTCCTCTGGTGAGCTCTCCAAATCATTTCAGTGCAGCCAAATATTTCTGTCTAGGGTTCAACTGCAATTTTTTAGGTCTTAAAGAAACCATACTCTAAGGTAAAAATCACAATAAAAGCTATTGTTTATTAAACACTAACTTTGTACCTGGAACTGCATTAGGCCCTCAATATAAATCATTTCATTTTCCTTTGAAGTAGGTATAGTTATTCCTATTGTACAGGTGAGAAAACTGATGTGTGAAATGGATAGGCAACTCTCCATGGTCACTCAAGTGCTGAAACCAGTACTCAAACTCAGAGCCCTTCATCCTCAAAACCATACTCTTAGTGAAACCCTCCATTTAAAACATGTTAAAAAGGTGCACTCATTCTGCCTGGGTGGCTCAGTTGGTTGGAGCATTGTTCCAGATACCAAAAGGTTGCAGGTTGGATTCCCAGTCAAGTCATAGACCTGGGTTTCAGGTCCGATTCCTGGTCAGAGCATGTATGGGAGTCAACCAATCAATATTTCTCTTGTATGTAGGCCTGGGGGAGAAAAGGTAGGGGAAGAAGATATTTTTTTATCTCTATTCCTTCCTTCCTTCCTTACCTCCTCTCTATCTTCCCTGCTTCCTTCCCTCCCTTCTTTTCTTCCTCCCTCTCACCTCAAGTAGGGCCCCTGAGCTACCCACACCTTTATCCAGATGGCTACAAACCTGGACATTCCTGTTCATCTCTCAGATTAAGTAATTCACTAGAATGGCACAAAACTCTGAAAAGTACTATACTTACACTGTGCCAAGAAATGAAAAGATCAGGTATATTCTTTTCTAAAAGCCTGGTGCACAAAATTCATGCTCAGGTAGAGTCCTAGGCCAGGCCAGCAATCAGGACCAAACTGGGGGGCAATTGGAGGGATGATTGGGGGAGGAGGGAGAGCACTGGCACCCGCCTTGACTGGCCTGGGGCAGCTTTTGCATTGGGCATCTGCCCCCTGGTGGTCAATGAGCATCATAGCAACCGGTCGATCCACTGGTCGTTCTGCCATTCAGTCAATTTGCATATTAGGCTTTTATTCTATAAACATGCCTCCTTGCCCAACCCATAGACACACATGTTCATGAGAGAGCTTTCTAAACTGCTGGAAATAATGCAAGTTCAAGTATTATTAAGGGTTGGGGACAGAGGAGCAGTTGTGATACAGCAGGGCTACACAATGAAGAGTCCATACTCTTTTCCCAAGGCTGTCCTCCAGGATATGAAGAAGATGATGCAAGTAGGGAGGAATGGGCCAGAGGTAATAGTTTGTTTTTCTGCATATTTCAGAAGACTTGCTCATTTTAGACACATTCCCCAGTCTAGGTTGGAAGCATTAACTGGTCAGACCTGAGCTAAGCTTCAGACAGAAATGTTTGAGGTCTTTGAAAGGGGAATTGGCCGTGTGCCTGCAGTGATCTGTGCACGGCACATGCTCTGGGAGAGTCACTGGTGCCACCCCTGACACAAGGTGCTCTTCCCTTTTAAAATGCCCCGAGTAGGTAGTGAGAGTTTTAAATAAGAAACTGAACCCAGAATTAGGATCAGATTTCATCACATTAAACAGTGACTTATGGTCTGAGATCAGTGGCCTCACCCATCCATTTCAGTGAGCGGGTGTTGTAAAGTCTATGGTCATTGTCATTTTTTTAGTTTTTTAAAGAGGCCTTCTTTCTTAGTAAGTGCCCTCATTCACTGTGTGTGTGTGTGTGTGTGTGTGTGTGTGTGTGTGTGTGTGTGTGTGTGTGTTTTAATTGGTGCAATAAAATTGGCTCCTTTGGTGTTCTATGAGCTTTGACAAACATGTAATCACTACCATGATCAAGATATGTAAGAGTTGCATCACCCCAAAGTATTTCTCTGTGCAGCTCTGTGGCCATGTTCTTCCTGTGCTTTAATCCCTGCCAGTCACTCGTCTATATTCTGTCTGCAATTTTTTCTTTTCCAGAATGTCATGTAAATGGCATTCTAGAGGAAATCAATGGAATCCCACAGCCTGTTGAGTCTGATTTCTTTTACTTAGCACAGCGCACTTGCTGTGGTAGTTTGATTCTTTGTATTGTGGAGTAGTATCCCATTGCCTGGATGAACCAGCGTCTGTTTATCCATTCCCTACTTGAGGAACATTTGGGTCTGTCTATGCTACAGACATTTGTGTGCATGTTTTTCCTTGAAAATAAGTTTCCATTTCTCTTGGGGATGCACATGGAGTGGGATTGCTGGGTCGTGTGGTCCGTGTAATTTAACTGTTTCGTAAAGTGACTGTACCATTCTACATTCCCACCACCAGTGTATGAAAGTTTAAGCCGCTCCCCATCCCTGTCAGCCCTTGGTGTTGTCCGTTTCATTTAGTTTGGCCATTCTATCAAATGTGCAGCAGTCATGGCTGTTCTGGGAAGGAAAGTTTGTCTCTACAGAATAGCGGTTTGCGAACTCTCATACCAAGTTCCAGTTGCATCAGTCAGGAGGGGTGGCTTGTGGATGTGCCTTTACAGAAACACACTGCCCCCTCCTCGCTGTCCTCTCTCTCCCTGGGTTAGAGAGGAGGCCTGGCTGATTGCTGAAGTCTTCTGTGGCTGTAGGGAACTCAGGGCGGGGGTGCCTCGGGGCTGGTTCCAGCATGCCCCTCCTGTGCGTCCTGGCTGGCTGTTTGCAGAATTGCTCATCTCCTCCTTCCCCTGCCTTTTCTCCCCCAGGCCTACATACAAATCACTTTCGTGGAGCCTTACTTTGATGAGTATGAGATGAAAGACAGGGTAACCTACTTTGAGAAGAACTTCAATCTGCGGAGGTTCATGTACACCACCCCCTTCACCCTGGAGGGGCGGCCGAGGGGAGAGCTGCATGAGCAGTACCGGCGGAATACTGTGCTGACCACCATGCACGCCTTCCCCTACATCAAGACCCGCATCAGCGTCATCCAGAAGGAGGAGGTAATGGCCCCCGCTGGGGACAGGCTCTGGACTGAGGCTGCCACCGAAGGAGTGGGCAACACAAGCCTCCTTCAGAAAGGGACACACTGGAGATAACATTTTGGTGGCTATCTCTCATTCTTGTGGTGCCAGAGAACTCCATTTAGGCAGCTACATATTTCGTAGTACCACTCTATATTTAAATAGTTTCTACTTTAAAGTTCTATCTTTAAATGTTTACAGAATTATAATTTGAATAGTATTTTAATGATACATTTGTACAAACTGTATATATTCACATTTTAAACACTTTTTATTAAGTCTTTATACTTGGAAAGGCTTACAGGTGATGTAGGTGCAGTTGGGTGGTTAGCTATTAGAGACGGGAATGGCAGGCAAGCAGCCCCAGGGACCGGGGGTGAAGCTGGAGGAAGGGCACCATGCAAGGTGGATAAGAAGACCCACTGCCTCACAGGCCCAGCTTCCTCCTGCAACATTGCTCAGCCCCCTGTCTTCATTCGGTTTCTTCATCTGCACACCGACAGGAAGGACCCCTTTCTCTTCTGAGGTTCTGTGTATGGGAGACGTCTCATCCATGGGACTGATCAAGAAAGTACCTCAGGCCACAGAGCATTCAAAATTAAATGTACTTTAAATACTTTCACTTTACTTTAAAACACATCCATGTACACTTATTTGTCATTTATTTTATACAGGGCCAAACCTTCTCTGTGATTTTGGGTTGGGCTACCATAACTCAGCATTGTCTTTCTTATGTAAACCCCACCCATAATGCACTGTCTATAATTTTCAGTTTTTATTTACATAAAGCAAAATGAGAGTTTAAAGGTCCTTGCTAGCAGAATCCTCCTGGATTTTTATGATGTTTTTTACCCCTAGCCTTTTATAGTTGTCTTGGGCAAACCTAATATGGCAAGCATCTTTTTAGCAACTGCTTCTCATAATGCTTTGCCCAAGCAATCAGCTTGGTTTTCATAGAAACAACTCTTTCTCTTTCCACACCCATAGTCGGTGTGTTATTAGATTAGGTCATTCAAACAAGTATAATAGGTATAATCAAGTTGGTGAATAAACACAGGTGGATTGTGATGACTACACACCTCACCGGGCAGGAGCAGAAGGGACTGAGCTCACTGGAGAGTGGCCCACGTGCTCGGGTTCAGCAAGCATGTCAGATAGTGGGTTTCCCAAGGGCAAGGAAAGCCTGAACTAGTGACTCCATTAAGAGGAGAATGGTTTTGAAGGCATTTGCTGTATTTCTTATTGTTTTGGACTTTTGAACACTAGGACACAAAGGTGTAGCACAAAAATAAACCCACGGTCCCAAGAGGAGCCTTTATAATTTTTCTTGGCCATCTATTGTCTCTGAGAACTTTGGTATATTCATCTGTTAGGGCTGTTTTAACAGAGTCTCTCACATTGCTTGGCTTAAGTAATAGAAGGCATCTGCTGTATTTATTGTCTCCCAGTTCTGAAAGCCAGAAGGCAAAATTCTAAGTATTGGCAGGGAAGGACCGGTTGAGGCCTCTCTCCTTGACTTGTAGTGGCCACCTTCACTCTGTGTCTTCATATTATCTTCCCTCTATGCAGGTCTCTGAGTCCAGATGTCCTCTTCTTATAGGGACATATGTCATACCGGATTAGGGCCTTCTTAATGACCACCCTTAACTTGGTTACCTCTGTAAAGACCCTATCTCAAATGAGGCCACATTCTGAAGTACTAGGGCTTAAGACTTTGCTATATGAACTGCGGGGGATGTGAATTCACTCATAACATTCGGGAGGGATCATATCCTAAGCCAGCGGAATTTAGCAGCCAGCAGATTGACTCTTAAGAGAATTCTGTTTACCAAGAATGTACCTTCAGGGTAGTTGGAGAAGACGCACCTGATGCCAAAATCTTGTGTGGTAATGGGAAAGAAAACCTTGAGTGCTGTATTTCTCATAGCATGGATTTTAAATGTAGACATCATTGTGATCAGATTCTGGCCATTACCTGTGCCATTTTTATGGCACTGCCTTTACCTTACAACTCCCTCTTTGACTATAAAATGGAGAAAATAAGGAGGTTGTTTAAAGGAGTAAATAATAAGCATATGCAAAGTTCTTGGAACATAATAAGCATTGAGAAAATGTTAGGCCCTTCCTTTCTCTTAATCTTTCCAGATTATTTTAAATTACTCAGAAAGCCTCCTTAGTTTCTCTTCAAATCCAGGTGCCCTCTATGTCATAGCTCCAGGTTTTCCATGGCTTATAAGACTTAAAGTGACTTTGCTACCTTTCTGTCTTACATTCAGTTTGTTTTGACACCAATCGAAGTTGCCATTGAAGATATGAAGAAGAAGACCCTGCAGTTGGCAGTTGCCATCCACCAAGAGCCCCCTGATGCCAAGATGCTTCAGATGGTGCTGCAGGGCTCCGTTGGAGCTACTGTGAATCAGGTCAGCAAAATGAGCTAGCGGCAGCTCCTCTGGTTCTTATTATTTTGATTTTCACGATATGTTTGCATCTTCCTGCCTTGAGGTTCAGGGGGAGTCTGATCAACATACAGATAATATTCCTCAATTTGGGCTGAAGACTTGTGAGGTTCAGAACACTTTGAGTGACGTCTTCTGTTCGTGAAACAACCCTAGGTAGAAAAGAAATCCCGGAGATTGAATGGACCATCTAAGGATCAGCATTTTCTGATTTGGGACCAGACTCGGCAATATGATTGAGACCTAGGGTCCTATTAATGAATGCTTAGTCATGCCCAATTTAGCCAGAGTTGTTGCTTGGCTTTGGTTAACCTAAGAATCCTGCAGGAGAATGAGGAAAAGGTCTGGAACATGCAACTTCTGGGTCAGTCATCAGATGAAGCAGCATGCCAGGAGCCTTGCTAACCAGAAGTGACCTGGGACCAGGTTTCTCAGGCCACTTTAGACCAGACTGGATGGTCTCTGACCCATTAGAATCCTGACACCCAAATTCAGCATGGATTAATTAACCAGTCTCAGATGGAGGAAGATATTAGTTTAGTACTCTGTCCAGTGGAACACTTTAATTTGAGATCTAAATCCGCTCTTGTCTACACCTCCACACTCAGAAACACTTGAGCATTGTGACTCTTTCCTCCCTGCAGAATTCTGTGTCCACATAACATCAAGGGAACAAAATAGCAGAGAGGAGAAGTGACTGTTATATTTCCAAGATCAGAAAACATTAGGGAGCTTTTGCTTTTGTGAGTCCCAATCCTTTGATGAAAATAGAAGACTGTATCAGCCCACAACCATGTACTCTACATTCCTCTCTAGGGCAACTGAGCAAATGAATATGAATGGAAGGAACAAGGCAATCACCATTTTTAGAAAAGCAACTCAAAACACATACCCTTCAATGTAGTATCATTATCTTTATATATGCAAGGAAACATATTATTAGTAGCATTTGATTAAGAAAATACATTTATACTTCTGAATATTCTCTGAAAACTCCAGACTCCTCCTTGAGAATCAAAGATCCCTGAAAAGTTTAAGACTTCCCTTTATTTTTTGTTTGTTTTGATCAAACCAACTATAAAATTAAATGTTGAAATTAAGAAATCTTGCCAAGATTTTCTTCCAAGTAATGTCATTTTATTTCCAATGTCAGTATTATTTTCACCTTTTTCCTTCAGGGACCACTGGAAGTAGCCCAAGTGTTTTTGGCCGAAATTCCAGCTGACCCAAAACTCTATCGACATCACAACAAGTTGAGATTATGCTTTAAGGAATTCATCATGCGGTAAGAGGGGAAATGGCTTGGAGTTCAGCAGAGCAGAGGTTCCCAAAGTGTGGTCCCCAGACCAGCAGTGTCAGCAGCACCTGAAAACTTGCTGCAAAGGCAAATGCTTAGGCACCAGCCAGACCCACTGAATCAGAATCTCCAGTAAAACTCACCCAATTCAGTAAAACGCATCAACAGGCACATTTAAAATGGGTAAATGTTATGATCTGTCATTTGCAACCTCAATACTAGTGGTAGGGGTGGAGACTTCCTTTCCCCTCATTGCTTAATTGCTTCTCAAGTCCAATCTGCATGTGACAGCTTTTGAATGAATAGAATAACGATTTTGTCCAGTGGTTTAAATCTTCTTATTTCTCCCCCCTCTGCTTTCAGGCAGCAGAGGTGAGCAGGAGTGGAAAATGTCTGGGAGATTGAACAGCTCTCAGGTTTTCTCTCTAGTGAGCCCCAGCTTCTCCGCAGTCTTGGGCTGCAGGTCGATAAGCCCAGATATGCAGGGGGGAACATAAGTACATCTTCCGACACTGACTGCTAATAGCGGAAATGTATGCAGGCCAGGCGCACTGCAGTGGGTCCTGGCCTTTCTGATTCAGCCATAAAGAAGCTGGCAGCCCCGCTGCTGCAGTCTGTTCTGCAGCTTTTCAGATGGCTGCCAAGTGGGGACCTCAATCTCCTACTACCTTTTCCTACGATAAGAAAAAACACTTCAGGGTTTCAGGACCCAAGATGGACAGATACAACATTCTGTTTCCGCCCCTTCTACTCCCCAAAGGACTGAAACCCTTTTAGACACTGCAATTGGTGCCAATCTGTGTTTAAATTTTCTTCTTATATTTCTGTCTTGGTCAGCTCCGGCTGGTCTAACAAAATGCCATAGATCGAGTGGCTTGAACAATAGCCATTGATTTCTCACAGTGCTGGAGGCTGGGAGGCCAGGATGAAAGTGCCGGCAGATTCAGTACCTGGTGGGGACCCCCTTGCCGGCTTGTGAATGGCCACCTTCTCTCTGCATCCTCATATGGAGACAGGAAGAGGGAAAAATCTCTCTGGCCTTTTTTCTCCTAAGACGATTCATCCATCATGTGGATCTCACCTTCATGGCTTATTCTTCTCTCATCTATAATAATAAAAGCATAATGTATAATTAGACCAGACAATGAATGACCTTCCAGACACCATTTCAGATGTCCTTCCGGACAAAGCCATGGCAGTGGAGCCAAGGCAGAGGTGGTTAGGGACAATCAGGCAGGCAGGCAGAGTGGTTAGGAGCAATCAGGCAGGCAAGTGAACAGTTAGAGGCGATCAGGCAGGCAGGTGAGTGGTTAGGGGTGATCAGGCAGGCAAGTGGTTAGGGGCAATCAGGCAGGCAGGCAGAGGGGTTAGGGGCAATCAGGCAGGCAGGCAAGGACTAGGAGGGATCAGGCAGGCAGGCAGGCAGGCAGAGGAGGAGGAGGAGGAGAAGGAGGAGGAGGAGGAGGAGGAGGAGGAGGAGGAGGAGGAGGCGGCGATTAGGGGCGATTAGGCAGGCAGGTGAGCGGTTAGGAGCCAGCAATCCCAGATTGTGAGAGGAATGTCTGACTGCCTGTTTAGGCTTGATCTCTGAACTGGCAGTCAGACATTCCCTGAGGGATTCCGGATTGCAAGAGAATGCAGGCTGGGCTGAGGGACACCCCCTCCACCCACCCAACCCTATGCACAAATTTCATGCACTGGGCCTCTAGCATATATATATATATATATATATATATATATATATATATATATATTTACACTATTCTAGAAACCATCAAAATCATTAAAGATTTTCAGTAGTAGAATAACATGTTGTATTGCATCATTCCCTTTTCCAGTTAGGGGAAAAAAAAATCCCATCTCAAAGGCTTGTAATTTATAGCATACAATTGACTGTCAATGTTACTTAACCATTCCGACTAGATTTTAGCAGTTTTCAAACCAAAAAGAGAATTTCTGAAAATATGAGGATGTGGAGAAAAAGAAACCCTCTGGCACTACTGGTGAGAATGCGGACTGGTGCAGCCACTGTGGAGAACAGTATGGAGTTTCCTCAAAAAACTAAAAATGGAACTCCCATTTGAGCCAATAATCCCACTTCTATGAATATATCCTAAGGAATCAGAAACTCTAAACAGAAAGAATATACGCACCCCTATGTTCATAGCAGCACAATAGCTAAGATTTGGAAACAGCCTGAGTGCCCATCAGCAGATGAGTGAATTAGAAAGCTGTGGCACATCTGCACAATGGAATACTATGCTGCTGTAAAAAAGAAGGAACTCTTACCATTTGCAACAGCATGGATAAACCTGGAGAGCATTATGCTAAGTGAAATAAGCCAGTCGAAGAAAGATAAATATCACATGATCTCACTCATTTGTGGAATATAATGAACAACATAAACTGTTGAACAAAAATAGAGTCAGAGTAATAAAAGCATAAAACAGTCTGTCCAACCTAAGAGGGAAGGTGCAAAGGGGGTGGGGTATGAGATCAACCGAAGGACTTGTATGCATGATTATGAGCATAATCAATAGACACATACAGTAGGGGTGTGAGGGCATGTGCTTGAGGGTGGGAGTGGCTGGGGAGAGCAATGGGGAGAAAAAGGAGACTTATATAATACTTTAAACAATAAAGAATTTTTTAAAACATCTATACCTACAGTAAAAAGAGGATATGGTAAATAAACTTCCATAATTACTAAAAGCTAAATTTTAAGTTTCAAAATGTACCCTTTCTGATGCATTTAATGTATTTCACCTTCAGCTTAATGTGAATGCTAATTTTTCCACACATTAAATCCTCCCTTGATTTGTTCTTCCATAACAAATTAATTTTTTTGATCTGTGAACAGCCTGAGAGAAATTATTGTCCATGTAAAGTTCATCAAGCAAGAGATTTTGGCACTTTGGGAAGTACAATAACTTGTATTATATATATACCAGAGGCCCAGTGCACAAGATTCATGCACTGATGGGGAGTGGGCCTAAGCCAACAGTTGGATATCCTTAGCACTGCTGCAGAGGTGGAAGAGGGTCCTGCCACCACCACTGTGCTCGCCAGGGCTTTTGGCTGAGTGGTGCTGCCCTGTGGGAGTGCACTGACCACCAGGAGGCAGCTCCTCATTGAGCATCTGCCCCCCTGGTGGTCAGTGTGTGTCATAGCAACTCGTCATTCACCATTTGGTTGATTTGCATATTAGCTTTTTATTATATAGAATATGTGTTTGGCTTGTCTTCTGGATTCCCCACGTCCCTTTTCTCTCTGACGCTAGAGCAGATATCTTACTGCTAATAGAAAATAAAATCAAAGATAGTCCCCCCAGAGCTATGTGGTAACCTCAAAAATCATCAGTGCCTCTGGCACTTTCCATTCTTTTGCTCTGCCCATCCTCACAGTCACATATGACTACTAGGGCTTGGGCCACCATGACCACATCCCAGGAAAGTATCTGGATTAGAAATGAGAAGAGAACAAAAGACTGTGCCCCTTTAATGACCTCTCCTAGAGACTTTATGTTGTATCTCATCAACCATTCTTATCTCTTAAGGGAGGCTAGGGACTGTAATGTTCCAGGTGGGCATACCTAAGGAAGGAAGGGAATGGATCTGATGAGTGGGCTGTGCTGAAGGGGCTCTGCAGAGGAGAGAGGCCAACAGATGCAGAGTAAGGGCTACACGACCACCCTCTCTGTAGGAAAGACACCAGACTCCTCACACAGAGGCCCCAGAAGGACACTGTCAGCAAAAGCCAGCAACCATATTCCAGAAGCACAGCTTCCTGCTCTGTGTGGTCCCCTTCAGCGTGGTTTGTATGGCTCTGACTCTGAGAAACCACAGGTACATTTGCTGTGAGAAGATGCTTGTGTTCAGTGAACTTATCAACAAAGGGAACATCAGAGGAAGTGGCCATGGGGAACATGGTGTGACTGAGGGGGAGAAGCACAGTGCAGATGTGTGGGGACCTAATGAGAATGTGGCATATAAGACCATTTAAAAAATTATTTGCAAAGTAGTTGTGATCCTGTGTACATTTCCCAAGATATAGCTATTCTCTAGGAAGGAAATTCAGTACATGGCTCTTTTTAAGGATTTAAGTTAACATATGGGAAATTATTTTAATTTTAATAAGAAAACATAGAGAATATAATCTAAATAAAAGAAAGGAAGAAATGCAGAAAATATAGTATATGAAACTACTTTATCTTATATAATCCTATATAATAAAAGGCTAACATGCAAATTGACCAAACCATGGAACAACCAGTCACTATGATGTACTCTGACCCACCAGGCGGCAGACACTCAATGCAGGAGCTGCCTCTCGGTGGTCATTGCGCTTCCACTCAACCAGAAGTCCAGAAGCCAGGCTCATGCCTGGGGAGTACAGTGGTGGTGGGGGGAGCCTCTTCCACCTCCACAGCAGCACTAAGGCTATCTGACTGCTGGCAGGGAGCAGGCCTAAGCCATCAGTTGGACACCCCCCAAGAGCTCTCGGACTGCGAGAGGGCACAGGCCAGGCTCAGGGACCCTCCGAGTGCACAAATCTTGGGCACCAAGCCTCTAGCAAATTATGAAATTTGTTAAAATATAAAATAACATTATCACTACAAAAATAAGAATATTTTCACTCCACCTGTTAATATAATTCACTGTAAAAACACTATGTTTATCTACTGCTGTGTAGCAAACTAGCCCCAAACTTAGTTGCTTAAAAGAACAACATATCACTTACTTACTGTGCATATGAGTCTAGGTGGTATGCTGGGCTCAGCTGGGCAGATTTGCTCCGTCTCTCAGGCGGAGATGTGCCTGGGGTCTACTCAAATCACACGTGGTTCAGGACTCCAAAGGCATGTGTCCTAGGGGTGCCAACCAGGCATCCATATCACCCAATCACCCAGCATCACTTACAGCACATTGTGTTCACTGAGGCAGTCACAAAGGACCACCCATCTCTTGTTGGGCCTCTAGTTTTTAAATAATATGAGTTTCTTCCTTGGTATACCATACTGTAGGAAACTATGGAAAAACAAGTCTTGACTGTCCACAAGTTCAGTTAACACAAGTTTGTATTTTTTATGTTTTATTGATTTTTTAGAGAGAGAGGGAAAAGGAGAGAGGCCTAGAAACATCAATGAGACAGAAAAATCGATCGGCTGCCTCCTGCACACCCCCTCCTGCACACACCTCCTGCAACCCAGGCATGTGCCCTCACTGGGAATCAAACTGGTGACCTCTTGATGCAGGGGAGTGATGCTCAATCCACTGAGCCTACTGGCCAGGCAATAAGCACAAGTTTTTAATATTTTTTTCTTTAATACTCTGCAGGTTCACCAGGGTGGGGCTAGGTATCAGTCTGTTTTGTTGATTAGAGAATGTCTGTCTCTTTTCAATTCTGGAAAACTATCAGCTGTTATCTGTGAGTACTGCCTCTGACTCATTTTGCATTCTTTAAACATTATTTTAGATGTGGGTTAAGCATATCCATGGTATCTCCAGATTTTTCAACCATTTTTTTCATATTTTAAATTTGTTTTATCTCTTTGATGGTTTCCTTAGATCTGTCACATAGGTCATGAGGTTTCCAGTTGTGTCTAGTTTATTGTTTAACCTGTCCATCGAGATTTTTCTCTTTATTTTAGTGATTACATTTTTATTTCTAGAAGTTCCATTTGGTTCTTTTCTGAAACTTTTCTGATCTCTTTTTTCAGACTCTCCCACTTTTTAAATCATGGGTTTATACCTTTTCTTATACATCTATATTAAGTTTGGTTTTTCTACATTATTCTGTTGTCTCTGATTCTTATTGGGGTAATTCTCCTCCTTGTTGCATCTTTTGGTTCTCCCTCTTGGTAGTTGGTTTCCTCAGATGGTTTGTAAATTTTTTATTTTGAGTTCATCTTTGGCAAGTACTGCTCTATCGATGAGTAACCCATAGGCCCTGAAGAAACTGCTCCTCCAAAGCAACCTGACATCTATTCCCATCTGAGCCTTAGGGATTTTAATAACCTTGGTCTGGTTTTATGGTTATTTGGAGCACCCACAGGAGAGGAATGTAAATTAGTAACTCATACCCACATGCAGTGCAAGACTAGAATTTCAATTTCTTTAGGTGACTTTTTTTCCTCTTAATAGCCCCGAGCTGATAATCAACTTCCATTCCACCTCTGTGGACAGTTTGCAGCCCTTTTTCTAGATCCTTTCTCACAGATGGGGTAGCTTTTCAAGGCTCTGAACTATAAGCAGGTGGCATATGCAGAATCCCACTTTGCCCTGGCCAAGGCTTCCTCACTTACCTTATGTGGGCAGGGAAACCCACTTCCTGCTCCAGCCTCTTAACCTATAGGCCAGTGGTCGGCAAACTCATTAGTCAACAGAATCAAATATCAACAGTATAACGATTGAAATTTATTTTGAGAGCCAAATTTTTTAAACTTAAACTTCTTCTACTGCCACTTCTTCAAAATAGACTCGCCCAGGCCGTGGTATGTTGTGGAAGAGCCGCACTCAAAGGGCCAAAGAGTTGCATGTGGCTCACGAGTCACAGTTTGCCAACCACTGCTATGGGCAATCTTAACATCCTAACAGGCGGTCCTCCTTGCATCTGTCATGGCACCAGCTTCTGCTGTCACTTTGATTTTGATTTTTCTCTTTCTTTTTGGTACCTGGGGTTTCCCTTTCTCTTTCGACAAATTTTTGCTGTGCTTTCTCAGCATTTCCATGTATAGGTAGCAGGAGGTGCCTGAATGGCACCCATTGTGTCTGCCCTGTCACCATAAATCACAGGGACGTTTTTGTAAGCATTAAGAGGTTCCATTCTTCAGTGACCTGAGTTTGAATCTTGGATCCACCACTTCTTCACAGTGTAATCTTGGGAAATCCACCTCACATTTTTGAGTTTCAGGGACAACATAGAGATAAACATAGACTTCCCAGGTTTGCTGAAAAAATTAACCAGATAATGACTGTGAAGTTCTTTGAATAGCGCCTAGCACATAGTGAATCAGAGCATCAATATCACCTGAGCAACTTTTCAAAAATACAGATTCCTGGGTTCTGCCCCTTAGAGATTCTGATTCATCAAGTCTGAGGTGGGGCCAGAAATCTGCATTTTTAAAAGCTACCCAGATGATCCTGATAGGCTGTTACGTTTGCAGACATTCCTAGAATTATTACTCAAGAAATGTTAAATGAGCCCTAGCAGGTTTGGCTCAGTGAATAGAGCACCGGCCTGCGGACTGAAGAGTCCTGGGTTTGATTCTAGTCAACGGCACATACCTTGGTTGCAGGCTGGATCTCTGGAACTGGTCAGGACATGTGTGGGAGGCAACCAATCGATGTCTCTCTCTCTCTCTCTCTCTCTCTCTCTCTCTCTCTCTCTCTCTCTCTCTCTCTCTCCTCCTCCTCCTCCTCCTCCTCCTCCCTTTCACTCTCTCTAAAGATCAAGGGAAAAATAACCTCAGGTGAGAATTAACAGCAACAACAATAAAAAGGTTAATCATATCGTCATCCCTTATTTCTAAACGCTTCAAACACCTATGAAATGAAACCTCATTTTCTCCCCACCCTGATATGTGCATCTCAGATGTGGTGAGGCCGTGGAGAAAAACAAGCGTCTCATCACAGCTGACCAGAGGGAATATCAGCAGGAACTCAAAAAGAACTACAACAAGCTGAAAGAGAACCTCAGGCCCATGATCGAGCGGAAAATTCCAGATCTCTACAAGCCGATATTTAGAGTTGAAAGTCAAAAGAGGTAAGAGTCTTCCTGGGGGTAAATGATAAGGGCTTGGGGCCCAGCAACAGGGCACGCTCCACTGCACACAGCCTCAGAGGGAAGGCTGGGAGTGGGCTAGAGTCAGGGGAGCTGCTGAGCTAAATCTGTTCTGCTTCCATCCTGATCCTCCCTGTCCCCTCTCCTGATCTCACCGGGACCCCTCCTGCTGGCCATTGGCCAGCCGTCTTCCCAGGCTGACTTACTGCCCATGTACTTTCTGGCACAGGGTGAAAGCATCTCTCACCCTCTCGTTAGGTGTTGGGTACCCCGTGATTGATGTCCTTTTCTAGTGGGTGATTTTTCCCCTTCCCTCTCTTTCTAAAGCTAATTGATCTTTACCTCTGTTTTCTTTTTCTCTCTCTCTCCTTAATTTCAGAGACTCCTTCCACAGATCTAGTTTCAGGAAATGTGAAACCCAGTTGTCACAAGGCAGCTAAGAAAAGCTGTCTACCACCATAGAGACTGAGGCTCTGCGACCCCAGAGAAGGACTCGCCGGTACTAAAACCACTGGACATTGGCCACGCAGGACAGACTCATGCTCCCTGGCCAGATGGCTCTTTGGAAGATTTGGGATCCGAGTGACCCCATGGGGTATTTTGTCCATTTGGGAGGGGGATGCGGGTAGCCTAGGGTGGTGAATCAGAATGCCTATGTATTTATTAAAGCATCGTTTTCCACAGTGTTGAACAAAACAAGACCTAAACACGTCTCCTGCTGAGTGGCCAGTTACTGTCTACCTGGAAGGTGACTTCCTCTGGCACATATTAGGATTTACAGGATCAACCCAAATTACCCGAGGGAAAATGGAGAAGTTGTCCACCAGTCTGTTCAAAGTGAACCTCACTCACCCCCTCTTTATGGAAAAGGAGGGTGAGCGGGTAGGGCCTTACGGGTCTAAGAATCACGATGGTTGGAAACTTGGCGATAGATGAATTATTTGTGACCTGGTTACCCTTTCGGTAGTGGTGAACTATTGTTGTACAGTTGTTTTTGCTCTATTGTTACGGTTAAGTTGATTTAACCTGTGTTTCCAGAGGAACACACTGGCACTGATTTAGGAGATACATGGTACTCTGAGCAGCATTCCCTTACATTGAAACAGTTTTCCTGGTGCTTTGAATTTTTTCTTATGCTCCAGCTTGCTGGCTCTTTCTCTCCTCCTCTGTGGGATCAAGTTTATCTTTATAAAAGGATAATATCTCTGCTTTCATATCGGCACACTGTGCTGTCCACTAGCATATGCATAGCTCATACAGTCCTCTTTGACTTCTTATGACAATGTACTTTAGGAGAAAGATGAACGAAATATTATCTGAGAATTAAATTATATATTTTTAATATGACTCATTACCTTGACTGGTACTAAAAATGTACTAAGAATTGTAAACAAAAAGTTTCCCGTTGCAACTTGTGCTTTTTGTACTGACAACTCGTAATGCTTTGTACAGCACTCCAGAGAAGAAGAAACACGGGTACCTGTGGCCTCAACAATCAGTGCTGTCCAGGGTCGGACCTCTTCTGCAATATTTATTCTTGGTGCTCCTGAGACAGAATTTAATTTGGATATTCCAGATCTTTTTGTTTATATCATCAGGTCTGAATGAGTTTATATCCTGAGAGGGACTTTTTTTTTTTTTTTAATTACTAAAGCTTAAGTGGCAAGCTTTGTTTTTTAAGCATTCCAGGCAGAACTCTTTTTAAAATTTATACTTAACTAGAAGCCTGGTGCACGAAATTCGTGCAAGGGGAGGGGTGTCCCTCAGCCCAGCCTGTACCCACTCTAATCTGGGACCCCGTGAGAGATGTCCCACTGCCCATTTAGATTGGGCCTAAATGGGCAGTTGGATATCCCTCTCACAATCCAGGACTACTGGTTCCCAACTGCTCACCTGCCTGCCTTCTTGATTGCCCCTAACTGCTTCTGCCTGCCAGCCTGATCACCTCCTATTCACTATCCTGCCAGCCTGATTGATTTCTAACTGCTCCCCTGGCAGCCTGTTTGCCCCCAACTTTCCTCCTCTGCTGACCTGCTCACCCCTAAATGCCCTCCCCTGCAGGCCTGGTCCCTCCCAACTGCCCTTCCCTGCTGGCCTGATCATCCACAACTGTCCTCCCTTGCAGGCCTGGTCCCTCCCAACTGCCTTCCCCTGCTGGCCATCTTCTGGTGGCCGTCTTGTGTCTACATGGGGGCGGGATCTTTGACCACAGGTGGGCAGCCCTCTTGTGTGTTGGAGTGATGACCAATCTGCATATTAGTCTTTTATTAGATAGGATTGCTTTCTTAAAGGAGTATACATGATGTATATTTCATATCATTCCATATGTTGTTTAGTATCTTCTGTTTGGGAGCTCCTGAGTGAGATGAATGTTAAGTAACATTGTCACTACCCTCCAAAGTGTCTCCGTTTAGTAGGAATAGACTCTGTATGAGTATAGCCATAACACACAGCAGTCTACAACAGGCCTATGGAATATAACACTTCCTGAGGGACTCAGGACGGCCATCATTATCAGCACCTATTCTATCCTGCTCTCAAACAACAGGGTTAGGTGCTAAGTTACGTAGGGCTGGCTTTTAATGCTACAAGCCCTAATAATCCTAATAACCTAGCATATTCCTGACTAAATGTCCCCTGCTTTTAGATACCTGTTGGCATTTTTTTTACACAGTTAGTGCCACTTGCTGTCCAAGTGCAGGAACTGTGTTCACTGCTGCATTGCTGTTCCCTAGTCCAATGCACATCACACAGAAGATCCTCAGTAAATATTTGTTGAATGACTAAATGAATAAGTGAGTATAAGGAGGCCTGCATTATGTCCAGTGAAACATAGTGAAGCTACATTAAAAATACCATAAAAAGAAGTAAAATGCTTTTAATACTATGTTCTATTTAACCTCATATGCAAAATATTATCATTTCAAAATGCAATCAATATAAAAATTGTTAATGAAGTATTTTACATTCTTTTTTCATATCAAGTCTTTGACATATGTATGTATATATTTTATACTTAAAGATTTTACAGTTAACAATATCAATTAAGGCTAACCACATTTCAAGTGCTTAATAGCCACATGTGGCAGGTGGCTACAATACTGGACAGTCCAATTTAGAAAGCATTAATTTCATGCCTCCTCTCCTTCAGCAAGGTAAAGGGTGCAATTGTCCCTATCTCTTAAGACTCTCAGAAAAATGAAACATGAATATACTGCATTGACCTGACATTGATCTTTCCTGACATACATTATTTTAAAGTCTATAATTCTACTCAGTCCTATCCATGACAATAGATTTATTTTAACAAAAACCTTTTAGAGGTGGCATTGGTCATTATGATTGCAAGTCAGTTGTCAAAGACAGGGAGCCTTCATGACATGACCACTTACTTCCCTCAGGTTGAATGGTTCAAGAGAAATAAACAAAAGTGGCCTTATCTTTTATGACCTGGCCTCAGAAATCCAACTCCCTCATGTCTGCCAGCGGCAAACCACCAAGATCAGTCCACATCCCAGAGGAGGAGAATTAGGCTCTAAATTTCGAACAGAGGGCTGTTACATAACTTTGACATATTTTAAAATCACCATAATAGTGTACATTAAAATTTTGTATTTGTTGTCTCACTGGGATAAATGGACAAAACTACTCGCCACTAGAGATGACCAGCCTCGGAGCTCTGGCTGCTCTGAGTCCCTCCCAGAAGGCTGGGTGATCACCCTCAGGAGACATCTATAACCCAGACCACTGCGACAGTCTTGGCAAGCCCCACCCTCAGGATGGTGATCTTTTATAAGAGACAGAAAATCAAACTTAAATCAGTATTTTAAATAGGTGTTCATTGGCTCACTTAGTTGACTAATCCAGAGGTAGTAGTGGTTAAGACCCAGCTTGATTCGGGGCCCACGCATCATCTCCTGGGTCCGTTTTATTTCTGCTTCCTCTTGGTTGGCTCCATCCTCAGGCTTTCAGCAGTG
This sequence comes from Antrozous pallidus, assembly GCA_027563665.1. NCBI lineage: Eukaryota > Metazoa > Chordata > Mammalia > Chiroptera > Vespertilionidae > Antrozous > Antrozous pallidus. The sequence continues at coordinate 38,508,080 of CM050522.1, read as the reverse complement.
GTCCTTGGAAATTCCAGACTCATTCATCAAATGCAGTCCTGAGCCTCACAACCTCATACCACCAACTTCCACAAAGAGGAAAAGTTCCGTATTCCAGAATTCCCAGTAAAATTCCTTGGATTTACTCTAATTGGAGTGGTTTGTGATAAGCAAGCTTCTCTCCTTGCACTAGAAGTGGGATCAATAACAACTCAATCCACCTGGCTAAGGAGCTGGCAGTTCCGCAGGGAACAGGGAAGAAAGGCTAAAGGATGGGAAACAAACCATGTGAGCTCTCTGAAGGACATTATGCTTTAAAGAAAATGCATCCAGAAGAAGGAGCTTGTGCGGACATAAGGATGACTGTTCATTTCATATCATGTTCACAACCTCCGACCTGATAGGACCGTCCTCTGGAAAGGGAGTAAAGGGGACCTGAAGTCTATGAAGGAGAACCCTAGGGCTTATCGTATCCTGAAGAAGAGTGTGGACTGGGAGAGAGAGAGCAGGATGTGTTCCCAGACCAGTAATTCATACTCTGGAGTGTTTTGCCAAAACAGTGTAAATGGTCAGGAGTCAGAACTATAGAGGTGAGGGGGGGAAAGGGAAGGGGGACTGGGAGGGCAATGAGGGGAATAGAGAAATGGAATAAGATTAGATTTGAGTGGGAAGACTCAAATATCAAAAATGTCTTTTGCTCGCCATTGTAGCCCCAGTACCTGGCCCCTAGTGGACACTCAATGAATGCGTGTAAAGGATCCAAGTATTGAATGGAGGTGGCCCTCAGGGATGATTTCAGCAAGGCTGTAGCAATAAGTTAAAAACTGCTCTTAAAAGAGGAAGAGGATGGTCAACTGGCCATAGAGGAATAGCTTTCTAATCCTGTTGATTTTACCTATTACCAACGTGTGAACAGGAATTAGGATTTTCTTTTTCTCTTTTCTGGTGCTTTCCTTTGAATCATCCTAGACCTTATCCTTAATAATCTAAACCCAACCTTACAGAGCCTGATTACAAAGCCGAATCTCTGATGTTCACTAAGGTTTTCAGCCCTGGAATTACTGGAGGAAATGCAGCATAGCCTCGGGTGGGAGGATCACATTCCTGATCCCTAAGGCCTTGATCTGGGACACATCCTGGAGAGCACTGCTGTCCCTGGAATGATGCTGCTGAATCCAACGCAATTCCTGTTTCACGACGATCTTTGTGACATTAGCTTGACAGCAGAATGGCTTCCACCTTTACTATTCTCCCCACACACTGGAAGACGGCAAATCTCTGGTGGCAAAGATAAGGGAGTGATTTTCAAGGAGGTATAGCTCTAAAAGATACAGGAGAGAAACCAGCCCCCTCCCCTTCCTCTTACCAGTTCCTTTATGCAATGGGTGAACAATTTTTTCTGTCATCCAACAGATTATCAGTGTGATTTTAAAAAGAAAAGGAAAAAAGTGGTGATTTCCAAAAGCCTCTGGACCAAGAACTCAGGCCAATGCCCTATACCTATCTGAGCTTCAGGATTTTCCCCTGTGAAATAGAGATTGAGTGTCTCAGTCTTCTTCCAACCTGCTGTAGAAATCCCGTGAGATGATGAAGTCCTGGCAATGTGTTTTGTAAATCAAAAGTGCTATCCCAAATGTAAGGCAGTACTATTACAACTGACACCTCCAGGTTTCGCCAGGCCCCCACACAGTTGCATCCGCTGCAGGCAATGTTTAAGTAAAAGCAGGCCAAAGATGCTGGCAGGACAGAGGCCTGAGGTGCCAGAAAAGAAGAGCCGGGTCTATTCAACTTGCAGCGGCAGTGTACTAGCATACACTGTCTGGCAAGGGCCAACAGCAAGGGCCTTCAGGTAGAAGGAAGAAAGGCTATCAGTGGAACTGACTGGGTAGGCAAGGCGCCCGGAAACCCAATCCCATCCTGCTTCCCTTCTCACCTGCCCATGTTCCCAGTGCATTCCTCTGGGAAGTTAATACACTGGTTCCAACAGCCCAGCTGCCTCCCCAGGCTGTGGGTGCGTTCTGAGGATATCAAGAGCATGTGGACTTCCACCTGAAACAAAGTCACTGAGCGGCAAGTTTCCCCACAGCACTAAGGAAGAAAGAGGATTTAGCAGCCATGACGGATTTGCAACAATTAAGCTGAAATCAAGCTGACATGGCTCCTTGGGAAGCCGGGAGTTTGGGGCCTCCCAGGCCCCACTCCATTGGCTCCAACTTGGCAGCCAGGACGCCAATGTCTCTAGGTGCCTATTAAGCAAAAAGTTTCTAAAAAGGATTGTGTAGAGCCCAACCATTAAGAGACTCATTGGCCCTAATCCACCGATGATTGAGAGAAGGGTGCTCCAGCAAGTGCAGAGTTCAGATGGAGTTTAGGAAATCAAGCCTCACACCCCTCCACCCTCCTTTCCACGCCCCCACCCCGGGCCCTGGGACTTAATGTGCCTGCGCACGTGGTGTTTTCAGCTTGTGTGCAGACGTCCACCTATGGGACACCGGAGTGGCTGGAAACTGGGAAAGGGAGATGCAACTGAGGATCTGAGGATTTCATGGAGACTCGGGGCCTTTTCCCTCAGGAGTTGCAAAGCTGCAGAAAAAGGAATTGAAGTGAGAATCGAGTAAAGTAACATCATGACAAATGGGCATAGTTCTAAAATCGTCTTCCTGGGCCCCTCCAACTGGATGAACCTGAAGGTCGCAGCTAGAAGTGTACTTGGAATGAAAAGATGAGAAGAAGTAGCAGGGAGAGGGTGTGGTGAAGTCCCCTGAGAGGAACATCGTCCCCCTGTGCCCAGGCTTGGTTTCCACCTGCCTGAGCGCTCATTCTCCTGGCAAGCCAGCACAGTTAAGTGGGCAGTGGGATGCCCTTTCGGCAGAGATGAGGAAATAAGCGCCAGTCTATGCTCCAAGAGAGCACCCCCACAGTAGGGGGACTGCATATGTGCACAGGGCTGTGAGATTTGAAAGACACCTCTCCTTCCATTGTACCTGAGCTCCAACTTGGAACCCAGTCCAGGCTAATCCCTGACTCCACACTTAGTTGAAAATTTCTTCTCTTTTCCACCCACCCCTCATTGGCCTGTTATTCTTCCGTTTTATCTGTGTATAGGACTGTCCTCTTCACTTGAGGCCAGGAACTATCCCTGTTTTTATCGGTGAAGAGATTTAAGATCAGGAAGTTGTTGTCTAAGTAGACACCAGCATCCAGGGTAGTTAAGACAGAACTATTAGTTCATGTGGTGATTCTTTTTTTCTTTATTTATTTTGTTGAATGTATTGGGGTAACACTGGTTAACAAAACTCATGTGGTGATTCTTGTAATGTAAACTAGATAATGGAAAATTTTAAATTCTCCTTCAACTACACAATGCCAAGATTATTGTTTTATAATAATGGAGGTGAGGTGGATGGCCAACACTTTCCACCAACGTCTTCTTCACCTACTAGACTGAGCTTTATCTTTCGGAGCTGACAAAGTTGGGCACGAGGAAAACCCCAGCACCAATGGAGGCTGTAAACATTGGCGTTTGCAAGAAGGCACCAAGAAAGAATCAAGGAGGGATGCTATATACTGTGGGGCAAAGAGATGAGGTTTCCCAAGAGAGAGGTAAGGACACTGGATTGAGGGTGTGAAGGAAGGAACTGTAAGGGCAGGACAGGAGAGACTGTGGAGAGAGGTCAAGAGATGGAGCTATTCATGTAAGAATCCCTCTTTCTTAGATCCCAACTCTGCTACCTTCCCTGGAGTGGGACAGAATCAAGTGAGATGAAATCACAATTTCTGGTCCTTCTTCACTCTGCTGTTCTATGAGGTTAATGACATTCCAAATCATTCTCCTAAACCTCCATTGTAGGTGGGTGTTGACACATGAGGACTTGTGAGCCAGCCATCAAGGACCAGGACTAACTCCCTGGGTATAAGGAACAATAAAAAGAAATCTGATGCCCCATATCCTCCCCCTTTGCTTCAATCAGCGGTAACAAGAAATGCCTTTAGGTCAGTGGTGGGCAAACTCATTAGTCAACAGAGCCAAATATCAACAGTACAATGATTGAAATTCTTTTGAGAGCCAAATTTTTTAAATTTAAACTTCTAATGCCACTTCTTCAAAATAGATTCACCCAGGCCATGATATTTTGTGGAAGAGCCACACTCAAGGGGCCAAAGAGCCACATGTGGCTTACGAGCCACAGTTTGGCAACCATGGCCTTAGGTGACTGAAAAGAAGGGGCCCTTCTTCTCTAGAGCCAACTTATATCCCTGTGGGTCCAGACCTGGTGTTGAACATAATTATTGGCACTTCATATAAATAAAGAAGGCATTTCTGTCAGGTTATATAGTCGTCCTTAGCCCCTTTTTGAGAGCCTGTCCTGGTCACAGTTTCTGGAAGATACAATTGTCTCTTCTGAGTGACCAAGTTCCTGCTGGTTCCCCTCAACCGTGGCTGACTGACCAAGGAAACCAATGTAATCTGTGAGAGGCACAGCCTCAGGTCCTCTCATTCTTATTTCCACTTTCCTGAGGTGTGATTACCTTCCTTTCTGTGAGGCTCTACCATATGTCCTTTTTTTTTTTTTTTTTAATGAGGTAGCTTGGGTGGATTTCTGCTTCTTAGTATTGCATAGGGACCTGATTACGTGTGGGAATGCAGAGAACAGGAAATGGAAGTGAGGTGGATTGCCATACAGACTTTCCTTGAATCCGAATGGCCCTGAGCTTTCCTTTGGCCCAAGGAGTGCAGTGAAGTGATACTGTGAGAGTTCTTGTCTAGGTCTTAAGAAGCTTACCAACTTTTGTTTAAATTTTCTTGGAGCTCTGAGCCATTGTAGAAAGATATCTGAATACAAGGATTGGCTTTATAATTTGCAGGACTTATTGTTAAATGAAAACGCAGGGTGCCTTGTTTCAAACATATTAAGGTTTTCAAGGCAGTGGCCACAGAATATTAAAGCAAGAAGGGCTGTTCTGGGTGTAGGGCCCTGTGTGATTGCACATGTTGCACAGCTGTAAAGCTGGCCCTGCTGGCCACCCTGATGGAGTGACCTGGTGGAAAAAGAGGGATCCAGGCCAGTTTCTGCTTTCCAGCCATCCCGGTCTAGATGCTTGGCATGGGAGTAAAGACATCCTGGATTTCTTACCCCAATGAAGCCTCCTCGTGAGAGGCATGAGTGCAGGAATGACTCCAGGTGAGGCCAGCAGAAACACCACTCAGCCGAGCCCTACTCAGGTGCAGAACCATGAGCAAACACCTGGTTGGTACTCAGGTAAAGCTCACTAAAGTTGTCATGGCAAATAGAATAGTCCTTAGGGCAGCTTACTCGGAATAGGTTGTATCCAGCCGTAGTTGACTGGAGCAGGAGGACAGAATTCAGTGACTGCACACCCGCTGTACTCCAGACTCGTGCTGGTGCTCTCTGCCTGTGCCGGCTCACCTGATCCTCACCACAACCCAGCTGTGGTTTTTATTTACAGGAGAGGCCACTGCAGTTCTGTGAGCGAGGGACTGGCCCCACTGCTCCATGGTTAGTAAGAGGCAGAGGCAGAATTTGAACCTGAGTCTGACTGTTTCCAAGACCCATATAATATCCCTACAGTGACATAGAGGAAGATCCAGGAAAGGGGCATGGGCCCCATAGTCATTAGGTGGGGATTTGATGCAACCTTTCCTCTAGTTTCCTCACAAATCCCATAGCTGAAATGTCAGACAGGGCAGTGATCATCATGGGAAAGACCCCTGATGGGGGACCATCACAGCACAGTTCCATCATTCTCTCCCATCATCCCTGTGATCCCGGGTGACCTAGAAGTGCCCTACAATGAGGCATTCTCTGGTTTTCTGGTAGGGATGATTTTAAGAAAATTCGATGTGGTTAGTGAGAGATAGTCACCACTTATTTATCTGTATATATAAAAGCCTAAGCAACCAAATGACCAAACAACTGTATGACTGACTGAGCAGTCGACTGGTCACTATGATGCACAATGACCACCAGGGGGCAGATGGTCAATGCAGGAGCTGCCTCCTGGTGGTCAGTGTGCTCCCACAGTCAATCTCCTGACAGCCCCAATTGGCCCCAAGAGGGCTGGCTGGCTAACCTCCCACAGTCCCTCCCCCAAGCTGGCTGAACCTCCCGTGATCCCTCCCCACAGCCAGCCAGCTTCATGGCCCCTGTCAGGGCTGCCAGCCAACCTCCTGCAACCCTAGCCTCCGACAACCAACCTCGAGTGGCCCCAATTGGCTCCAATCACCCGCCAGGCCAAAAGATACCAACCATGCATGAATTTGTGCACCGGGCCTCTAGTAAGTGTATAATACTCCAGCAGCAAACCTCCAGCATCCATGGTCACCTGGGACTGTGTCCAGGCAATGATCGTGCCACCAGAAGGAATAAGAGTTGATTTTAACATTAGAGTAAGCCAGAGTTAATTAGGAAGCTGAAACAGCTGTCCCTATGTTATGGCATCTAACAGGAAAAAGACTTACTTATATTAGAATTTTTTTTACTGAGCCTTCTTGAGTGTCATCAGCGGGTGAGTGAGTGTGTGGCAAGGTGCCTGCCTGTCTGCCCGTGGGTCGTGAACTCATCACACCAGGTCAGCCATGAAATCAAGGTTAAATGCTAAGTCAGCCTTAAGCAAAATAGTGACATTCCATAGCACAGAGGAGTTGGACTAAATTCCATAGACTGAGTGGCTTACACAACAGACAGTACTTTCTCACAGTTCTGGAGGCTGGAAGTCTATCAAGGTACCAGATGATGCAGCTCCTGGTGAGAGCTCTGTTTCTGGCTTGTACATGGCCAACTGCTTGTGTGCTCCCATGGCCTTTCCTGGGTGTGTGCCTGCAGAGAAAGAGGAGCACCTCTCTTCTTCTTCTTTTTCTTTTAATCCTCACCTGAGGATATTTTTCCATTGGTTTTTAGAGAAAGTGGAAGGGAAAAGGAAAGACACAGAGAGAAACATCAATGTGAGAGAGACACATCGATTGGTTGCTTGCCGCACTGCATCCTGACCAGGGCCAGATATTGAGCCTGCAACTGAGGTACGTGCCCTTGGTCAGATCAAATCCGATTGGTCCTTCAGCCTTTGGGCCAATGCTCTACCCAATGCTCAAACTGGCTATGGCACACCTTCTTATAAGGCCACTAATCCCATTACTAATGGGATTAGACCACCCTCATGACCTCATCTACCCTAATTACCTCCCAGAGACCCCATCTCAAACTTGATCACATTGGGGGGTCAGGCTTCAATGTGTGAGTTGTGGGGTCACAAACATTCAGTCTATAACACTAATCCTGATCATATGTGCAAATCTAAAACTCAGTCTCGACCTAGCCGGTTTGGCTCAGTGGATAGTCTTTCAGCCTGTGGACTGAAGGGTTCTGGGTTTGATTCCGCCTCAAGAGCATATACCTCGGTTGCAGGCTCCAGGGCGAGGGCAAGAGGCAACCAATCAATGTTTATCTCACATCAACATTTCTGTCTTTCCCTCTGTCTTTCACTCTCTCTAAAAATCAATCGAGCCCCAGCTGGTTTAGCTCAATGGATAGAGCATCAGCCTTCATACTGAAGGGTCCCAGGTTTGATTCTGGCCAAAGGCACATGCCCGGATTGTGGGCTCGGTCCCCACTGGAGGGCGTGCAGGAGACAGCCAATCAATGATTCTCTGTCATCATTGATTTTTCTATCTCTTTCTTCCTCTCTAAAATCAATAAAATATATATTTTTTAAAAAATAAAACTCAATCTCTCCTATTACCACAAGGTTACATATCCGTCACCACAATACACCAAGGCATCATCTTGGAAAAAGGGCAGGAAGCAATGCAATATTATCCAGTTGCCTTAAAACAAAAAACAAAACAACTCTTTTTCTTTTTAAATATTTTTTATTGATTTTTTACAGAGAGGAAAGGAGATGGATAGAAAGCCAGAAACATCGATGAGAAACATCGATCAGCTGCCTCTTGCACGCCCCCCGCAGGGGAAGTGCCCGCAGCCAAGGTACATGCCCCCGGACCAGAATCGAACCCGGACCCTTCAGTCCGCAGTCCGACGCTCTATCCACTGAGCCAAACCAGTCTCGGCCAAAACAACTCTTTTAAAACAAAACTGTTTTCTAACAAAAGAGAGTAAGATACAGTTAATAATGGTCAATGTGGTGGAAGCCAATGAGGATTGGGTCATTTGCAGGAAACAAGCTACATTTACCTTGCACAGTGAATGTAATTTGATAAGTTTTTGACCCCATTATATGAAGAGGGGGATGAATCACCTGTAACTCCATCATGCTAAATATCCATTACACTTTTAAGGTATGTCTTCTCCACTTGTTTTGCATATGCATGATTATTGTACATAGCTGCATAATTTTATATGGTGCTATTTGTAAAATTCATCAAAATCACTTTTTCTTGCTGCTATGTAATCTTCCTAAGTATGAGTGTTAATGGCTGCATAAGTTGTCAGTCTAAACTCTTGCAGCTGCAACTAACATAAAGCCAACTCTAACTACCTTAGGGAAAGAGGAATTCAATGGGAAAAAATTGGGCTTGCTCACTGAACTATCAGAACCACACTTCCCTGGGGTCCTAAGTATTGGAAACTAGGGGCTTGATGTCACCAGAGTTTTTCATTACTCATTCTCCTAGAATTCTCCACACGATGGGGGCTGTGCCACCTGCAAATGTGGGGTCAATTATGCAACCTTCCACCAAAAAAGGAAGACAATGTATTTTAATAGAAAATCTAGGAAAAGGCCTTTAACCTGGATTTGATCATGTGTCCATCCTGAACCAATCACTGTGATGACAAAGAAGGGATACAGTGGCTCTTTCTGAGTTGATTTTTCCACTCATTTAATGGGGAAAAGGAGGAAATAGGGTTGTGTTAATAAAAGAAAGGTAATATCTATAACACGCATCTGATTTAAACAGCTTATTGCTTAAAATTTTGATTATTTTGCTATTTGAAATTATGCTATTTAAAATAACTTGCACATAGACTTACTCTTCTTTGGGATTTCTTACAAGAGGAGGGAATTGATGTGTATTGATTACCTCTGTGTCAGGAGGTTAGCCACATTAGGTACATTTCCTTTAGCCATATTGCCAAATGGGATGAGAGACGTTAAGGGAGTTAGATGGCCACTTAAGGTGATTCAATGACATTGACTTGAAAATGTGCATCTTAATTAAGATCAGTAGATTACTACAAATAGTTCTAAAAGTATATAAGAAAAGCTGCATAGGATGAAAACATTAGATTTTTGTGGGAGCTTCAGATGAAGGAGAACAGAAAAATCCAAATGCCCTTTTATTTCCCCCAGGATAGCAGCTCCTTCCTTCTCAAAGGAACAGTCCAGGGTCTTTTTGACCTCTCGCTCTTCCTCCCATAAAGAAATTCAAGACAACATTGTTTTCAGAAGCCAATACTGTATCCTCTTGTCTCTACTTGCAAGAAAATAACTGGGCTTCCATTGAGTATAGTTGGTGTTAACAATGATTTATAATACACCCAGTTCTCCAGATGGCTCTTCACATAGAGATTATTTTTTCCTGAAAACAGAAAAATAAGGAATTCTCCCCGCACCGCCCCCCAACACCACTCATCAGGTTATAACAGGTCTACAATCCACTCCGTCAAAACTAGGACCAAAAGCTTTGAAAGAGTTCCCTTAAGACAGAGAGGAACACAAAAAACACATTCCATCTGGTAAATAATTGCTGGGCTTGCATTCCTGTGCATTCAGGCACAAGCTAACTTCTGTACAGCATAAACCTGTGAAAATGTCTAAACTTAATGGGGCGATATGAGATAACATCTACTTAGATCTATCATACCCTCAAATTGCAGCCTTCTGGGGGTACTGGCAGCCTAGCACTCTCAACTCACCCAGAATCCGATGAGCTAGACAGACATAAGATTATTCCAAGATGACTGAGAAAGTTCAATCTTAAGTACAAAAGATTGGGTAGGTACATGCAGGCACTATTCTACAAGAGTGAAGAAGAATATTTGCTAAGGTCATTTTCAGATCACCGTAGTTGCAGGATAAAGTCAAATGTGGTTCTAAGTTTCCTGTCTTCTTCCTAAAGAACAGGTTGAAAATGTACCCAATAGGCTAACTCAATCTCATGTTGGAATGCTTGGGAATAGGAAAAATACTCGGCAGGAAACAGTGAGCTACCAAAAAGATTTAAAATAGTTAATTTGTAATAGGTTAATTTCAGCTGCTGGCTCTAACTTATGGTTTTCATTCAGGAAGAACTCTTTATAGCCTAAGCTTTCCACCAATGGAACAAACTTCCTGTCAACTGACACAGAGTCAGGAGGCTTTGGCTAGAAATAAATATCAAAAATTTATTAAGGAGCATTGGGGTTTGCAAATCATATGCACAGCTAAGGAAAATCCAGAGTGATCCAAACCAGAGAGAAAAGCAGAGAATTCTCAGAGTAAAAAGTACATTCCTGAGAAGGATCATGAATAGCCTCTGGATTGATCTCAGATGATAATCTTCCAGATGTGTAGGAGCTTGGCTAATGGATGTCAGGCGGTCTGGAAACATGAACATTCCTAAGTCTCCTTCAGGGAGTAATCAGAGGGTTATCTATAGAATGTGTGTATACATATATTCCCAAGCTACTTAAAAAAGAATAGAATCATTTTCTCATGACTCAGCCAACTATAGTGACTGTTTTATTTCTTCATTCATTCTTTATTTCTCATAAGCTTCCTGCCTCTGGAAGCACATGCCAGAGAGTCATGTATTAGAGATGTTGTGGAGAAGATCCAAGAACTTGGGGAGCTGGACTCAAAAATTAGGGCTCACTGCCCTAGCGGATTTAGCTCAGTGGTTTGAGCGTTGGCCCTCAGGCTAAAGGGTCCTGAGTTTGATTCCGGTCCAGGGTATACCTTGGTTGCAGGCTCGATCCCTGGTCCTAGTTGGGGTTTGAGCAGGAGGCAACCGATCAAGGTGTCTCTGTCACAGTGCTGTTTCTCTCTGTGTGTCTCTCCCCCTTCCTTCCATTCTCTCTAGAAACCAATGGAAAAACATCCTCGGGTGAGGATTAACTAACAACAAGCACACACACACAAAAATCAAATTAGGGTTTACAGCCCTAGCTGGTTTGGTTCAATGGATAGAGCTTCAGCCTGAGGACTGAAGGGTCTCAGGTTCAATTCCTAAAGGGCACATACCCGGGGTTGCAGACTTGATCCCCAGTAGGGGGCAAGCAGGAGGCAGCCAGTCAATGATTCTCTCGCATCATTGATATTTCTGTCTCTCTCTCCCTCTCTCTTCCTCTCTGAAATTAATAAAAATACATATTTTTTTAAATTAGGGTTTTAAATGCCTTTAGGGGTCAGGCAGATAAATTAAATGGCGGGGAATGCACAGCCACACCCCACCTGTGTGCAGGCATCCAAACTTAATACTTAAAATAAATAAATAAATAAAAAAGGACTGGGCTGGCCAAATGAAAATCTTTGCCGGATGTGGCCTGTGGATCAACAGGATATTTGCCATGTGGAAATGATGCACTTTTATCTATTAAGAGCCAAACACTTGGGTTAAGCTTTGTGGTAGGAGAGGTGGACTGGCCCAGAAGTATAAGATGTACTCTCTATTCTCTAGGAACTCAAAAATATTCTTAAATAAGATATGCTCATACAATTAACAATGCTAGGCAAAATCCCATCAAGGCCTGAAGAAACGCTTTGAACTTACATTTCAATTGGCCCACAAAGAGCCACAGAAAAGTTAACATTGATTTAGGCTTAAAAGGATTAACAACATTAAGATAAATGGAGAGTGGAGTTATGAGGTGGTGAGAACAGTTTTACAAAAAAAAAAAAAAAAAAAAAAAAAAAGGCCAAGAGGTAGGTGGGAAGACGGAAGGTCCTTGGATCCTTGTGAAAGACCTACCAACTTTTTCTCAGGCCCTGCCAACGCTGGCTTCCCATCCCCTGTTCATTCTGAGCCTGGGTCCTGGTCCTGCCCTTCCTCAACCTCCAGCCTTCCTCTTCCCTTTCTCCAGAGCCCCAGGTCCCCGAGCTGGCCCCACCCCTGCAGTCAGAGCCTTAGAGCTCCCCTTCTATTGCCTGTTTCACACCCAGCACTACTACCCGTTTGCAGGCTCATCAACAGGCTGCACCTCGGCCACCTTCAGGACATTTATCCTGCTGCTAAACCACCACGCAAATGGACTCCATTTTCAAGGGAAGAGAGTCATTCTAAAATCTTGATGAGCAGAAGTGAGGAGGCAGAAACCATTTTCAGAATTTGAACTGGTCTTTGAAACTACCTGGTGTCTGTAGCATGCACTTAGTGGTGTGGTAATTGCCATCAGCAGCTAACAGTGACTCACGGCTCACAAGGTGCTGGACTCTGTGCTGAGCTCAGCACCTGCATGCCTTTGCTTGCCCCCTCACAACAGCATCTGAAGTGGGGCCCATTACTTTTCCCTCTTTCGTGACAAATAAACAGAGGCTCAGAGGTGCCCAAAGTCATACATCAGAGAGGGGTACAGATTCAAACCCAAGTCTTGGTCAACTCTTAACCATTACACAATACTACCTCCTGTTACTGCATCATTCCTGTGAGTGTGTAAACACATCCTCCAGGGCCCAGGGCATCTGCTGACTTATCACTGGATATAAGCATCCACTCTCTCCTCCCCCAAAACACCCAAATGCATATAAATTTGTAACACCTGCTCTTCAAAGAGTGCCACATTCTGAGGACATTCGAGTCACCTTGGCAGTTAAAAAAATATTCAGCCCCTGGAGACTCAGATGGACTTGGTTTGGATTGGAATCAGACCCTGTACCCTCTAACAGCTCCCCAGGTGGGCCTGTTGGGCGGAGCAGGGTTGAGAGCACAGTCGGTGAGTAGCGGTGGAGAGCCGGGGCTTGGGACCTGATTTCCTAAAGGCCAGTTCCAGCACCTGGGCGAGTCTCTGCTCTCACCTGTCAAATAGGAATCTCAGAAGTGAGCGCTATATAGGGCTGATGTGAGGATTAGAGTAGAGGGAGGGAAATGGTCCTGCCCCTAACAGCCTCATTGATCCATAAAGAGACTGAAGTTTATAGTTTCTCCTGCAGATACACCATTGGTTACAGGAGAACATGCATCCTTCCTATTTTCCACTCAGGCCTTCTGACACCACAGGGCAAAAAAGGAGGCTGGGCAGGCCCTTCTGGGAACTTGTTAGCTCTTTGAGAGATGTAAAAGGCAAACACTTTGGAGTGCCAGACAGCTAACAGACACAGGTGTGAAATAGCTGGGCAAATGCTCTAAGTACTGTGGAAATCAGGAGTGAAGTGGAGAGAGGATGCCCCATGACGGGCTCTCAAGTTTATTACAAATGAGAGCAGCTATCCCTAACAACATGGTGCTGGCCAAACAGACCCATCTGAGCCCCTCTGCAGCAGGCCAGTGTCTGCCTGTGGTCCCAGGCGCCACAGCATCAGCCTTGCAGAACCAGGTCAGTGGCTCCTCATTGCTCCTGCCCCAGGGGAGCTCTGAGAGGAACCAAGGGTTTCCAGGACCCGTGTCTTGACAGTGAGGGGCCTGCAGACCACACCCAGACTTGTTAGAAGCAAAAGGGCAGCTAGCGGTTAACAGTCCTGCCATACAGCCCTGACAGGTTTGGCTCAGTGGCTAGAATGTCGCCTGTGGACTGAAGGGTCCCAGGTTCAATTCCTGGTCAAGGGCATGTACCTCGGTTGTGGGTACATCCCCAGTAGGGAGTGTGTAGGAGGCAGCTGATCAATATTTCTCCCTCATCGATGTTTCTAACTCTCTATCCCTCTCCCTTTCTTTCTGTAAAAAAATCAATAAAATATATTGATTTTTGACAGCCCCCACTCCAAGCCCAGCTGCACCTCAGACTAGCTGTGCTGCCTTCATTTACATCCTGAGCCAGCTTGCTCACTTGTGAAATGTGGATGAGAGGATCCACCTTTGGAGGTTGCTGTAAGGACTAAAAGAACAACGGGTATAGAGCGCTCAGCACAGTGCCTCTAGTCTCAGCACTCCGGATGTGTCCGCTTTTGTTTGATTTTGCCATTCTTCAGTCAAGTAAGAGGAGCCCCGAGCACTGTCTCTCCCTGTGCCCTGAAAAATCAGTTAAACTGCGAGCTATACAGCTCATTCTAATCCATTACCTCATCCCTCCTTTGGCCCCACAGTCACAAGCATTGAGAATCAAGTTTGCAAGAGATAGTGAGAGGTGAGATAAAGGGTGTAAAATGACAAAAAATAAAGGCAGAGGATTTGTTTCTGGCTCATTCTCAGGGACCATGGGGCTGCTGGCTTGCTTAGCGGGGCACAGAGAGGTGACACAGGACTCCTCCCCTTGCTCTATCCCTCAGCGGGTAGAGCCCTGGGCAGCGCCCAAGCCCAGGCAACATCACAGAAAATAATGAGTGTTGAGCCAGGAGAGGGCTTTCTGACTTATCTGTAGACGGCTACTGGCAATGTTTCCAAGAATAAGAATCCTGCATGTGATTCATTCTACTTGGCATTTGCCATGGAGAAGTCAAGCAAAACAAAAGGTAGGCCTCACAAGGCAGGTAGGTGAGTGTTTTGGGCCATGGCATGTCCCAGTTTTAGTGTAGCGAGGCCCTGGAAGCCTGGACTAGTTCTGGGTCAAGTTTGATCTTTGGGTATTTCGGAAGCAAAATCCATTAACCCAGTTTTCAACCAGCAAACCACCCTCTCCCCGTCTCAGGTCCTGTGCTTTGGCTGAAACTGACTCGTCCACATCTCCAGGGTGTGCACGTGACCTGGCCGCTCTGAGCAGCACATTTCTCTGACCTGACCCAGTGAGAGGTCCAGAAATGGGCATGTGACCCTATAAGCCAAGGAAAATCTGTTTCCAATGGCTTTATTGGGGTATAACTTCTATACCATGAAAGCACTCTTTTGAAGTATACAATTCAGTGATTTTTTTCTTTTTGTATATTTACAGAGTAATCATCTCAACAATCTGGTTTTAGAACATTTCCACAATCCCTAAAATATCTCTCATGCCCATTTGTGAAGACTAGGATACTTGAGCTGAGGAGTTGGGAGAGATTCCCACATTCCTTCTGACCGGGGTCTGTTTTCAGTAATGATGACAAGAGTCTGGAGCTACTAGGGACCTGCATGTAGAACCAGAGAATGAAGCAGTCACCTCAGAAGGAAGATCTAAGAGATGGAGAAACACTGAGTCCTGAGGTCACTAGTTGAGCCTAATCTGAAGCCAGTGCTTCTCCTGACTTGTCAGTTACAGGAGGAGCCAAGTTTCCCTTTACCTTAAGCCGGTTTGACTTGGGTTTTTCATCTCTTGCAACAAGAATCAATTCCGACTCTAATGACTCTGATGACTAGCTGAAACCCTTATCAATTGAATATTCAGATAAAATGGCCCTTCTCCAGGTCTGTAGTGAATACAGAATTGTTTTACAGATGACTATAGAGCCATTTCACAAATGAGGTCCAGTGCTGCTAGGTAAACTGCTTTCCCAGGATACACAGCAGACTCTGAAGAAGTCCTCTGCTCTGTGTAACTCAGAATTTGATCCTGTCTTTCTCCTTCAAATCATCATTCCCATCATCATCATCGTAATAATCACTGAGACAGGCCAGGAAGCTACAACAAGCAGAATAAGGAAACTGAGACAGATAGTTAAATAGCAATTTGCAGCCATTTAGTAAATCCTATCTTCTCTAAACAGGGATACTTAAGAGTAAATGGTTTGCACTTCTTCCCCAAACACAAGGTAAATAGCTGAAATCACCCTACTCAGGGTGACAGATAACAAATCCAATTAGTGCCATTTGCCAACCACACCCACGGCCAGATGACATTAAGAGAATAAACCTCATTTTGGCACATCAGCAAAAAGGTGTTGCGTGTTCTATGTAGACCCTCCCCTGAGACCTTCCCTAAATGCCCAGCCTTTAAAACCCCTCAAAACAAATCTTCCTGGCACAGCTGCTCCCTCCCAGGAGCACAGCCTGGCCTCCCCAACCCCTTTCCCACAGGCATCCTCCCCCTAACTCTAAGGGACCCCATGGGGCTTGCAACCAGGGCAGCAATGGGCAGTGGCAGTTTATCCCAGGCAACCCTCCTCCCCCTGAGTTTTCCCCCAAGACCCTCTTTCCTCTGAATTCTTAGTGAGCCAACGCAGACCTGCCTTGTTTTCTTGCCTGCAGCTTTAGTAAACGTTCTCTGAAATTCACCTGGACCCATGTTGTGCAACTTTC
This sequence comes from Antrozous pallidus, assembly GCA_027563665.1. NCBI lineage: Eukaryota > Metazoa > Chordata > Mammalia > Chiroptera > Vespertilionidae > Antrozous > Antrozous pallidus. Next base: position 38,491,843 of record CM050522.1, on the reverse strand, counting down.
CCTGCACTAAGTCAAGAACCCACACACTACTGGCCGGCCCGAGGCAGACCCATCATCATTGCCATTACCTCTTATAAGGTGTTTAATATGAGACAGATCTATTCTGAGTAATTTGCAAACATTAACTTGCTTAACCTTTACAACCACCCTATGGGGAACTACTATTATTATTATTCCCATTTTACAGATGAGGAAACTGAGGCCTAAAGAGATCAAGTAACTTGTCCAAAGTCATACAGCCTAGGAGCAGCAGAGGCAGGATTGGGGTGCAGGCACACCAGCTGCAGAGGCCACCTCTTAGCGCCTCTCCAAAATTCTCATTAACTAACAACGGTTTTTAATCACAGTTCCGTTGGTCTTTTATTCAGAGGCACTACTTTTTTCCAAACTTTAATTCATGATACAAATAGAAAGCAAGCAAGAACCCCAAATATTTTCCATATTATACAGGCTCTTCAAGTTACATAAAACAGTTTTCATCTCGATAGTTTCGAGTCATAAGCTCATGCTTTTTACAGCTTTATTTTGCCCTTCTCGATACATATTGCAAATAAGGACTAATACGCCTTCTTTGTGGTGAAAAACTAGATAAGTGCTCTGCCTTGTTCATTTTAATTGATATGTAATGAAATAGTGATATTTAATATAATTTTGTGTGAAAGTTTACATTGCATATCAATCAACTGACAAAAAAGTGAAAGGCCTGGAATTTAACAACTCACTTATAGAAACAAAATACACACATATTGAAAGTAACTCAACTCTGTCTTCTCTGATATCTTGAAATGCGGTGTAAATGCTTCAGAAGCTCTGAAATACCATGTGAAAGTAACTCACGATAGTCTTCAGCATTTTCACTCCATTGTCTCCGTTGATCCTTACCTAAACTGTGGTTGCGCAGGGATTACCAGGTGAATAAACACGGGTGTTTTTTCAGCGGAAGGACTGTGGAAGGCTTTTATTTTTATGAAAGGGGAGTGAAATTATTTTTATGTAGGAGAGTGAGTTGGTCTTTTAGAAAATTCAGGGGACAGATGTCTATAGGATGGTTGAGGGAGGGGGGTTGTGGGAAATGAGAGCCTTTTAGAAGGCTGCTCTTGGTTTGTAAATATGTTGAGTCCTGGCTGTTGTGGCTGTTAGTTGGGGATCATCCCATGCCCTGAAAGGTTTGCTGGTTTGATTCCAGGTCAGCTCATGCCTGGGCTGTAGGCTCCATCCCTAATAGGGGGCATGCTGGAGGCAGCTGATGGATGTTTCACTCTCACATTGTTGTTTCTCTCTCTCTCCCTTCCTCTCTAGTCAATGTAAACATATTTTTAAAGTATATTTTTATTGATTTCTAGAGAGGAAGGGAGAGGGAGATAGAAACATCAATGATGAGAGAGAATCATTGATCTGCTGCCTCCTGCATGCCCCTGGGGCATGTGCCCTGACTGGGAATCGAACTGTGTCCTTCTGGTTTATAGGTCAAAGCTCAACCACTGAGCCACACCCAGCGGGCAAGCAAGGCTAAAAGTCTTTGAAAAACATATAAATAACTATACTGAGTTCTGCACTAGTACCCGAGACTGACTTGCATCGTGGGGGCAACAGAACTTTGTTCCAAGTTCTAACCCATTGCTAAAATGAATGGGTCCTCAACAGAACACTTGAAAGCCTGAAGCAGAAGGGAGTGAACTGGAAATCAATGGAATGAGTGTGCTAGAGCATGTATTGGAGGAACGGATGGTGAAACCGATAGGCAAATTATTCTGGGCAAGTCTGTTCAGTCTTCAAATGGTGGAGGTGGACCTGAGTCATAGAACAGTTTTATGCGACCCCTCACTGCTGAAGGCAGCCTGTACCCCAAAGAGGTAGCAGCACAGACTTCGGCAGTATTATTTTTTATTCTTCTTCTTATTATTTATTTATTTATTTATTTTTGCTTTTTGTTTTGTGGCAGTATTATTTTTTAAGTTGGTGTGGAAAGGGAATGCCTGCCCTCAGGAAAATGGACAAGAAGTCAGCATCTTCCCCAGCAAACCTAGGCCCCATTTTCCCCAGCTCTCATTTCCCGTTTCCTTCTTCCGTGGCCCTGCATGATTTCATATCCATCTTGTAAAAACAAAAACAAAAACACAGTCCAGTGTGCCCACTCATTTCCTACAAATGAAGTACTAATGAGTTAATATGCTCCGTCAATCCATACAAATATGGGGGCAGAGTGGGACACAGGTCCTGGGTGCCTTGTGTGCGTTTGGATGGAGGTTTTTCCTGCCATCAGTAGTATGCCCTCACACCATCCGGTCCAGTGGCTGGAATGTGAAGCAGGAGAGGAGAAGATAGAGCTGCAGGGGAAGGACAGGCTTTGCAGCAGGCGGGCAGGTTAGAGATGCACTGGCCACAGGTTTTTCCCACCTTTGCTGCCCTTTCCTGCTGAAGGAGGAAGAAAAGAAATAAGTTAAAACTGTCATTCACCCTCGGATGATTTTATTCCAACTTGGAGAGAGAAATTCTGGACTTGAGCCCTGTTTCTGCCATTTATGAGTTGATTGAACTTGATGTGTGAGCTCATCTCAGTTACCTCAACTGTAAAGGGCAGTTATAATACCATCTTTTCTGTCTCCTTTATAGGAGACAGGGCAGTAGGGAGAATGCATGAGTCAATGCACGTGAAAAATGCTGCTCATTTGCTGGGTAAAAAGAACGGAGCGCCAACAATGACTGCCACTGTCCTTTGGGGTCAGGATTCTCTGTTTCGGTTTTTTGTTGGCAACAATAATCTTGGTGTTGTGGTTACAAGCAGTATTAAATGTATTATTTTAAGAATGACCTTGCTTCTAACACCATATTTTGCAAACCAAAGATTGTAATTTTAAAGAAAATCAAATACTAAAAGGGACGTATTCTGGAAAATTGAAGGCAGAGAGGTTTTGTTGTTGTTTTAAAAAATATATTGTTATTGATTTCAGAGAAGAAAGGAGATGGAAAGGTAGAAACATCAATGATGAGAGAGAATCACCGATCTCTCTCCTGCAAGCCCCACAGTGGGGATTGCGCTCACGACAGGGCGTGTGCTCTGACCGGGAATTGAACCATGACCTCCTGGTTCATAGGTCGCCGCTCAACCACTGAGCCACACCATTTGGGCATGTTGTTGTTTAAATACTGGTCTAGGAGTTAGGAGACTTGATCTCTAGTGCCTCCTTTATCAGTGATCATGACACCATTTTGGGCCTTTGTTTCCCCAATCTGTAAAATGAGGGTGTTGGACCCATTGCTTCTAAAAAGGGTTGAAGTTGTAGAGTCACTTGAGAAGATCCCCAAAAGTAGAATTTTATTTTGTTTCTTGCTGTGTTTCCAAACCATAGAAAAACTCTTGATACAGGGTAGGTATTTTTAATGAACAAATAGAACATTTTAGAAATTCACAGGCCTGGATCCATTTCAGAAGCTTCTTTGCATGTGGGGTAGAACCTGTATATGTTTTGCCAAGCACCCCTGGCTGACAGCCATCACACTCAAGAAGCCCCAAGTTTCCTTCTACCTGAAGAGGCCAGAATTAGCAAATAAAAATACAACACATTTGAATTTTATATAAGCAATGTAGATTGTAGTGTAAATATGTACCACATGATATTTGGCTGTTGCAACTTATCTTGAGTTCATTAGGTAAGGCTACTGATTAGGCTGATGGCACCTTGAAACTGGCCCAGATTTGGGGATCAGACAGATAATCTTGGTTTGAGCCTCTGCCCTGATTGTGTGTGCTTCACAAATTGCTTAACTTCATTGGGCTTTGTAACTGCAGTATCTAGCCTGTGCAATTGCTGAAAGTATTAGAGATAACATAGTCATGGTGGCTAGCACTTAACCTAATGAAGTTCAGCGGTTATTACTGTGGTTGATATATTTAGTCGGTTTAAGGAAAAAACTCAGTATCAATGAGACCTTTATTGAATACACTGTCAACTAGTAAACTGGCCTTCTGAAATGACCAAGCATACAGTTAATAGTTCTAGGTAGACCTGGGCAAGTTAGACTGAATGCTGACCTTTGATCAAACAATACCTCTATGTCTGGGGAAACAAAACATACTACATAAAGGAATAAAGGAAGGAAGTTCTTTCATTTCATTCCTTATGAAATGTCATTTGCTGACCTGCCCTTTTCTAGTGTTAAAGGTAAATATTTGTTTAGGTTTTATAGGGTCACTTTGCAGAGTGACAGGCTGTTTCTTAGGCACTGGAAATACTTCAGTCTTGATCTAGCTTATTTCTCTTCTAGGATAAAAGCATCTTTTGTTTCTAGGGTTTTTGTGGTTTCTATAAATTTCTAACACATCTTCTCTGGCTAAAAAAATAACATACACAGCAACAAATGTAGAATGTTCATTAAAAAGAATTACCTGGCTGGTGTGGCTCAGCATCACCCCGGGAACCCGGAATTCAAGTCCCAGTCAGGACATAGGCCTGGGATCCCTGGGGGAAGAGATGCAAGAGGCAGCCAATTAAGGATTCTCATCATTGACATTTCTATCTCTCCCTATCCCCTCCTCTCTCTGAGATCAATAAAATGATATTTTAAAAAATATATGATGCACCTTACCAGAGTATTTCCTACAAGATTAAAAAAAAAAAAAGACAGGTAACTCTTATTGTCTTGATCATGATAAAAGACCTCATGAACCGAACCTCCAATTTTTAGTCTTTATTTACCCTGTGGCTGCAAGGAGATCCCGAACCACTTACCTAGAATGATGGTTGTGTAGCTGTAAAGCATGGATAGATTAGGGATTTCTTTTACAAAACTCTGACTAGAGGGAATCCATATAGCTTAGTGGTGCTGTATTTGTTTTCACCGGCCAGAGTTCATATTCTGATTTCCTTACTGTGCCCTTGAGCAAGTTACTTAACCTCTCTGTGCTTCAAGTCCCAGCTCTGTGACATGGGCAACTAACAGTACCTCCTTTGGAGCTCTGAGAGTTGTAGGAGAGGGTCCGTAGAAAATGCTTAGCATAGTGCTTGGCACTTAGAAAGTACTAAATAAACATCATAATTATTTTTTGAAAAATATAATTAGGAGGGTTAGGTATTTTTGAAAAACATATTTCAGTGCATACCTGAAATTTATATTGAATAAACAAAACATGCTTTTGAGCAAAAATACCATATTATTATTATTAATAATTGTGATAGCCAGCCTCCAAGATGATCCCCGGTGACCCCTGTCTCTGAGTATTCACCCCTGTCCTTTGTTTAGTCTCTGGCCACATTGTCCCAGGGTGGGTCTGTGTGACCATACAATATGGCAGGAGTGATAGTAGGTCACTTTTGAGATGAGGTTAAAAAAGACATTGCAGCTATCATAGCTATTCTCTCTCTCTCACCACTTGAATTGGGGAAAGAAGCTGCCTATCATGAGCAGCCCTAAGGAGAGGTGCTCTGTGGAGAGGAGATACTCTCATGATAAGGAATAGTCAGAGCCTTGTTGGAAGTGGACCCAAAGCCGTGGAGAAGCCTTCAGATGACAGCAGACCTCACTGACATTTTGACTGCAACTTTATGGGGGACCCTGAGCCAGAGCTGTCCAGTTAAGCATCTCCCAGAATCTGACCCTTAGAAACTGTGTGAGATGATAAATGTTTATTGTCTCAAGCTTCCAAGTCTTGGGGTGATTGGTTTATACAGCAATAAAATAACTAATATAATGATATATGTTTTAATTAGCTTTTGAAGGTAAAGAATTTATTAGACCTTAACCTATTTCAATCACTTTCGATCTTTAAAGATCATTCCTCATCCTTGGTAGTTCACAAGCATTTATTTTTTGACATAGTTGTTATCAGTGTTTATACTCTGCCTGGTATTTGATTTTCCCCTTAGAATTATTTCATAAATACCAATAGATTCAACATTCTTAGCATTTTTACTGGCTATCTAGCATTCTTCCGTATGTTATACGATCTCAAACATTCCCTGTTGTAGAACATTTGTGTTATTTTCAGTTTGCAAAATATAACAAAATAATAACTGGCACAATAAAAAATAGCTCCAATTAGCCAGGCAATGTACCGAGAGCTCTTAGATACATAAAAGATGGACAACACAGAGAGGACTGTGCTCCTAAGGTACACAGACTAGTACGGGTGGTGAATATGTACAATATGTGCATTGGTTAGATAAGTGAACTGTCCATTGGGCCAAACTAAGGTGAATGAATGCAAAGGAGCTGGGTGAACTTATTTGTTCAAATAATAATGATAACAGTTTTGTAGAACTCTGTATATTTCCTAGGAATGACAGCAGACAATAAAACCTTGGAAAAATCCTGTAAGTAACTGCCTTGGCTCTAAGTCTCAAAGCTGAAATTCAAAGAGGGTTCTACCCCTGAACTAAAGCCATTGTCCCCAGACCCTGTGTCTGCCTTGTCCCCTTCAGCATTCTCCTCCCCGCCTTTGGCTGTGCTTTGTCAGGTTGTACAATTGTGCCCAGAAGAGAAAAGTTTAGTAAGCCCTTCTTTGTTGAAATTCAACACTATATTATACGCATCAGGTCTCCTTTGAATACAGTGTTCAGTAAATGGCTCCATCTCTAACCACAGCCTCCGAGTAGGGAGCCATCATTTCTCCACCTTGGTCAGTCCTGGTGCTCAGTCTTTGACGTTTCCCACCTTCCTGACAAGGTTTTGAGGACCGCCAGGTAAGCAAGCCATCTTTAATATGCAAAAATAATTCATGATTAAAGGGAGCTACACTTAAGGGACATTAAGACAGGTAGTTTCTTGGGGTGTCCTTTATAAAGCTGAACCCAGTGCTTTGGGCACAGTAGGCCCTTAATAGATACTTGCTAAATAAATAAACGTTATAAATATAGTGGTTCTGCAGGGGCAGGCTAATACACATAATCCCTCCACTCAGCATCCTAGGAGAATGTCATATACCTTTTGAATCCTCTATAAATATTTTATGATAATAACAATGAAATAATGAAGATTATAATTATGAATAAAGACTTTTCTTATCTCTAATTTCCTGAACTAGGGCTCTGTCCTTCATATGAAATGTACTCAGACAGGGCTTTCGCTTAGTGCATACTGAATAGCAACTTATTTGTAAAATACTGAAAGCAAATGAATTGAGTCCTTTCCTTTTCCAATGGTTATTTCCAAGAACCACAAGTGTGAGGCTATCATGTTATAGATTGAAATAAGTTAGATCCTCTTTTCTTTCTAGATTTAGATGAATTACCTTATGTGTTTTCTGATTTAGGCAGCAACTAGCTTTGACATTTCCTAAGCTTCATCATGCTTATAATTAAGTGGCTAGTGAAATCTGAGGTCTGAGCTCCGGAGATAGAGAAAGGAGCAGAGCCCGCCATGTGGGCCATTCCCTCTGCTTCCCATTCCAGCTTTCTCCGGCCAGGCAGGTCACAGCACTGTTCTGGGAGAGGAAACCAAGAACCACTGGCAGGAGGCAAGTCTTCCCGGTGGTGAGTCACAGACTACCATTTTGTAATAGTAATATACGTGCCTTAAGAAGAATCCTTAGTGGCAGTAAGACATTGGCAAGAGTGAGGGAACACACAACTTTCCGTAGTAAAATCTAGAACCCCAAGGTCAACATCGGAAAAGGATAGCAGATGGTGAATCCTGCTATGGCAATTGCACAGTCTTCCCTGCTCCCCAGTTTACGTTTTCTCTGAGACTCACTTGTGACCAAGGTTAGCTCAGGCAGGAGTGCACGTACGTGTACACACACACACACACACACACACACACACACACATTCTTGCTATCACAGTTTCTCTTTCATGAAGCCCGATATAACCCCTACCCTCACATCTCTAACATATTTGAGGATGACAAAACCTTTTTTAAAATGTCAATGATAACTGTGGAATCCACTATAAAAAAAAGCAGGGGAGGGAGGAGATAAAGATGAGTATGAGGAAAGAAGTTACTTTCAGGGCCTGCCCCCAAGGTCTGGTAGGACTTTAGTGACTTCTTGCCTGGACATCTTCCTCACTCTCTCCTGATTGACCTACTTCGCTGCCATGGATCTTAGTGGCCTGTGTACAGGACACTCAGGGGTCTAGATTCCTATCTGCAACATACCCAAGACCCATTCCGGGCCCACTCACTCTGCAAGGTTTGATCCTCACTGCAATTTGGCTAAGCGGGCACAGTGGTATTATTCCCATTTCATAGGCAAGGAGCTGGCAGCTGCTATTTGCACACAATTCCTAGTGTGCAGCAGATACCTAATTGCGTTACATGAAAGGCCACCATGCAAGTAGTCTGATAGCGTACTATGTATATCAAAGAACCAGGGCATATGCTCTTTAACTGGAAATCTTGTATAACTTGTGGTTACATGTATTATTAATGTACCAGATTAGCTTAACTCAATCCAGAAGAAATGAACAGTGGCCAAATTAGGTTTGATGGGAAGATAGAAAGGAGAAGGTTCCAAACACGGGGAATGCTGCCAGAAAGACAATCCTCATTATGATCCCATGTGTAGAGAGCAGGGCCATTAGGGGTGATATCAAATAAATAAATAAATAATGTGTGTGAAAAAAAGGGCCTGTAGCTAGAGGAAAGGGGGGAGGGGAGTAGACAAGGGTTGGGTGTAGATGGACAAAGGGGGAGAGGAAAGAGGACATCTGTAATAGTATCAACAATAAAAATAAAGTTTTAAAAAAGGAGGGGGCGGAAGGAAAACTTTTATCATCTTAACAGTGACTATATCTAGGATATGCGGCCATAAGTGATTGTTATTTTTTCTTTATCCTGTTTTATATTTTTTCAAAGCTTTTTTCTTATAATGGGTATGTATTACTATTATAGTCTGAAAGACTATTGTGTTAACTTATAAGTGTTAGTGACTGTCAAATTAAGACAAAACAAAAAAAAAGTGTTTTAAAGGACACTATAAAGAAAGTGAAAAGACAATCCACACAATGGGAGACAAATTTACAAATCATATATTAGATACCTAATAAAAGAGTAATATGCAAATTGACCCTACCTCCTATCAAGCCATGCCCACCAGCCAAATCAGGAGCAAATTATGCAAATAAACCCCAACCAAGATGGCTGCAGCCACTGAGAGCAGGAGGGAGGCTTGGGTTTCCCCAGCAACGGAGGAAGCCAAACTACTGCCTGTCATTGCCAGCCTAGACCTCCACTCAATGCTACAAAGTTTCAATTATAGAAGATACATAATCCCAACAGAAATGGCAGCAGCCATGGAGCTGGAGAGAGCAGAGGCTAGGGTTGCCCGGGCAATGGAGGAAGACAAGTTTCTGCAGCTTTGGCCGGCCTAGGCCTCCACTCCAGGCTACAATGTTTCAATTATATTGCAGCCATGGAGCCAGCAGAAGGCATGGCTCCCCTCCAGGTTACAAAGTTTCAACTGTAGAACATAAATTAATTGCAGATCCCAGGGCGTCTGCTTGGGTCACTGGGGGGCGTGGCCTGTGTGCAAACCACCACAGGTTCCTCACCCAGGCCACCCCATACCCCAAGGGAACCCCACCCTGATCCGGGACAGCCTTCAGGGCAAACGAGCTGGCCCCCACCCATGCACCAGGCCTCTATCCTATCTAATAAAAGAGTAATTTGCAGATTTACCATCACTTCAACACACAAGAGGGCTGCCCCCTTTGGTCAAAGATCTTGCCCCCATGTGGACACAAGATGGCCACCACAAGATGGCCAGCAGAGGAGGGCCGTTGGGAGGTTCCAGGCCTGCAAGGGAGGGCAGGTGGGGGCAGTTAGCGGTGACCAGGCCAGCAGAGGAGGGAAGTTGGGGGCAAACAGGCTGGCAAGGGAGCAGTTAGAAATCAATTAGGCTGGCAGGGGAGTGGTTAGGGGGTGATCAGGCTGGCTGGCAGAAGCGGTTAGGGGCAATCAAGGAGGCAGGCAGGCGAGAAGGATTTCCGACTGCCAATTTAGGCCTGATCCTACCGAGACCAGGCCTAAATGGGCAGTTGGACATCCCTCGAGGGGTTCCAGATTGGAGAGGGTGCAGGCTGGGCTGAGGGACACTCCCTGCCCCCATGCACGAATTTCATGCACTGGGCCTCTAGTATATCAGGTAAAGAACTAGTATCACTTATCAGATATAAGTAAAGACCTCTTACAACTCAACAATAAAAAATTTAAAAATGAGTAAAGGATTGAATAGACATTTCTGCAAAGATATACAAATGGCGAGTAAGATTATGAAAAGGCTAGAGGCCCAATGCACGAAATTCATGTGGGGGGCGGGGGGGGTGGGTACCCCTCAGCCCAGCCTGTACCCTCTCCAAACCAGAACCTCTCAGGGAATGCCTAACTGCAGTAAGACATCCCTCTCACAATCTGGAACTGCTGGCTCCTAACTGCTCACCTGCCTGCCTGCCTGATTGTCCCAAACTGTCCCCCATGCCAGCCTGGTCACCCTCCAACTGCCCCTCATGCTGGCCTGGTCATCCCCAATTGCTCTCCCTTCCCCCATTGGCCTGGTTGCCTCCAACTGCTCCACTGCCAGCCTGGACACCCCACACTGTTCAGTCGTTTGGTCACCCCTCACTACCCCCCCCCCCGCCGGCCTTGTTGCCCCACGCAGCCTGCTGTTCAGTCATTTGGTGGCCCCTCACTAACCCCCTGCGGCCTTGTCGCCTCATGCAGCCTGCTGTTCAGTTATTACTGTGATGGAATCCTGGACAATCTACATATTCCATATTATTAGTATAGACACTCAACATCATTAGTCATTAGGGAAATACAAATTAAAACCAGAAGATACCAACTCATACCTATTAGGATATAAATAATCAAAATAATAACTGTAACATCTGCTGTCAAGGATTTGGAGAAATTAGAACCCTCATAATGAGAATGTAAAATAGTATAGCCACTTAAAAAAAAATTTACTTCCTCAAAAAGTTAATTATAGAGTTACCATTTAGCCAAGACGTTCTACTCCTAGACATACACTCCAGTTTTACACAAAACTTGTACCTGAAAATTCATAGCAGCATTATTCATAAGAGCCAAAAAGAACAATTTAAAATGTCCATCAATGCATGCATGGGTAAATAATAGTATTGTCCATTCAAGGGAACATTATCCTATGTAATAAAGAGGTAATATGCAAGTTGACCTTCATGCCCTCGTGTCACAAGAAGGCCACCCCCCGGGGACCAGGCCTGCAGAGGAGGGCAGTTAGGGGGGGACCAGGCCTGCAGAGGAGGGCAGTTAAGGGGGGACCAGGCCTGCAAGGGAGGGCAGTTGGGGGGGGGGGGGAACCAGGCCTGCAGAGGAGGGCAGTTGGGGATGATTGGTCTGGCGGGGGAGCAGTTAGGTGTCAATCATGCCAGCAGGGGAGTGACTAGCGGGCAATCAGGCAGCTAGGGTAGGCAAATGGTTAGGAGCCAGCAGACCCATATTGTGAGAGGGATGTCCGACTACCAGTTTAGGCCTGATACCTAAACTGGCAGTTGGACATGCCCTGAGGGGTCCCAGATTGGAGAGGGTGCACGATGGGCTGAGGGACACCCCCTCCAGTCAAGAATTTGCCCCTAGTTCAGACATAAAAAGGAATGAAGTACCAAATGCTACAGCATGAGCGAACTCTGCAAATATTACGTTAAATTTAAGAAGCCAGACCCAAAGGTTGTCTATTGTATGAAATGTGAGAACAGGCAAATCCATAGAGAGAAAGTAGATTACTGGTTATCTGGGACTGAAGTGAGAGTGGAGGGACTGGGGAATGACTGGAATGGATTTCTTTATATTGGAGTGCTGACATGGGCTGGAAGTCTCGAGTTATAAGAGATCTTTACTTATATCTGATAAGTGGTGATGGTTGCACAGCTTTGTGAATAATTGAAAATCATGGAGTTATACCTTTTAAGTAAATTTATGTGAATTGTATCTCAATAGGAAAATGACTTAAAAATGAAGATTTTTCAAATATAAACCCACTAGCTGAAACCAGTTTGGCTCAGTGGATAGAGCATCGGCCTGTGGACTAAAGGGTCCCAGGTTCGATTCCAGTCAAGGGCATGTACCTTGGCTGCGGGCAAATTCCCAATAGGGAGTGTGCAAGAGGCAGCTGATCAATGTTTCTCTCTCATCGATGTTTCTGACTTTCTATCCCTCTCCCTTCTTCTGTGTAAAAAACCAATAAAATATATTTAAAAAAACCACAAATATAAATCCACTAAAAAGTCTGGATTGATTAGAGTTGCCATCATTTGAAGGCCTATGAAATAAATGCTTACTGACTGTAAATAAGAAAAAATATAGGGTGCAGGCACTTTGTATATACAGGAGCCTCCCCCACCCCCCATTTTCCCTTCCCCACTCATCACCTTATGAAGAAGTTTCTGTGTGTTTTTCATAGACATGGGGGAGGAGGGTATTTTAGAAAGGACCTACTGAATCCATACACCCTGTTCTACAGATGAAGAAACAGGCCCAGAAGTTTATTTACTGTTGCCTGGTGAGCCTGCAAACCAGCGAAGACTAAAATAAGATTTCCTGTCCCCAGTATCTTTGAGCTGCCCTTTGCCTGTCTCTTAAGAGGCAATGGCCATCAATTTCAGGAATTTGTAGGTGTGTTCTGCCACGCACAAGTAGAGAAGCATTGATTTTGCCAGCCTCTTCCCCCCAGAGGCCAGCATTTCAACTTGTGTCATTTGATGACTTCACTTTAACCCACTAGCAAAAAGTTGTGATGGGGTAAGGCCCAGCTGGGCGTGCGCTCCGCAGGAGGGCTTGGGAGAGCCCCCTTCCTACCCCCCCTTCCCCTTAAGAAAGTCAGTGATGAGAGAGCTGGCATTAATGGTTTTTATGTCGGTCCTCCCGTCCTGTTTATTCAAACCATCTTCAATTTGAAAGAAGACTCCAATCCAGGGCTCTTAATCCCTACTCCTCTCTCCAGTGTCAGATGTCCTAGTTCCGTAATCGATTCCCCGAGGCAGGCACTGCGTTTTCTCTGGAGTCCCCCAACACCGGCAACCTTCTGGACACGCATCCTCTGCTTTCCACGGAGGATTCCGTCCCGAGGCGGGGCAGGAGCGAACGCACGGAAGATACGAGGCCGGATCGGAGAACGGTGGGAAGCTGCCGCCGCCCCAGAGACTGTCCCGCTCAGGCACCTGCAGGAGAGGAGACCCCTGCACCCTCCACAATCCCTTTCTCATCCGGGGCCAGAAAACAACCCCACAGCCGCAGAGCAAATTCTTAGCGGAGTGAAAGGCTGCAGTAAAAGGCACAGGATGGAGTGTTAACCTGCCCCCCCCTGCGGCGCCCAGGGATGTCCCCCTGCCCCCTGTCAGAGATAACAGATTTGAACTGAAGCAAGTTTCAAGGGGCCGGGGGACGGGCTCTTTCCCTCCTTCGGGGGTAAAAGCCAACACACGTGGGCAAAGTGCGGAGGGAATTCCTCGGCCTGGTTCCGGCGGTGCAGAGGCTGGCGGGTCTGGTGGGAGACCTTGGACGAGGTGAGCAGAAGTACCTCGTGGGTTCGGTGATCTCGGGGCCGCGCGCAGGCGCACTGAGGCCGCCGCCGGCTGGTCCCGGGGTACAAAGCCCTCGCAGAGCTGGGGTTCCCGCCGGGGATTCCCTCCCGCCGAGCTCCGGGGCGCCGCCACAGGCATTCCTCACCCGGCGTCTGAGGCTGACCAGCCTCCCCGACTTCTCCGCCATGGCCGCGTTTGCAGGGCCGGGCGGCTGCCGCGCGTTCTGGTGTTTAATTCTGGCGCCGGGCAGCGGGTCGGCTCCGCCCCTCCGCCCCGCCCTCCTCCGAGGTCCCGGAGCCGGCGGAGCCCGGGAGCGGCGCGCCCGGCTCGGCAGGACGGGAGGAGCGCCCGGAGGTGAGTGCAGCCGGGGACTGGCTGCGCCCTTCTCCCCGCGGGGTGGGCGCGGGGCACCCGGGCTCCGACTTCTGCGCCGGCCCTGCCTCCGCCCAACTGGGCAAAGTTGGCGCGCGCCGGGGGCGCACGGCGGCCGTGGCGGGGGCGGAGGGCAGCCCCGCGGATCCCTCTCGCCGGTTCCCTGGGCGGCCCCAGAGCGGGCCTGGGGACGGGGTCGCCGGGGTTTGGCACTCGCTGCGCCGCGGGGCTGGATCGGTGTGGAAGGGGAGCGCGGCGCGCCTGGCTCCGGGCAGCGGGAAAGTGCGGCCGGAGCGCACGGCCTTTTGATGCCCCCCGGCCCTTTAATCCGCTCGGGATGGGGTGGGAGATCCTCTCCGGGACGTCTCCCCGAGTTCTCTGTTCCGCGGGAGGGCAGGCGGCCGACCTCTTAATCTCCGTTCCGGAGCGGCAGGTGGCCTCGAGTCGCCCTCAGCCGACTCCGAGAGGACTCGGGCCGCGCGCGGTCCGAGGGGCCGGGAGGTGGGGGAGGGGGGTGGCAACTCATGGGACGGCGTGGGCTTCGGGTGGATCCGCAACGTCAGATCGAGGGAGGGTGCGCGTGCCCTTCAGCGGGCCTGGCCCCTGAACCTCCAACACGCCGCGTAGGCAGACACGCAGGGAATGCTGCGCCCCGCGGCCGCCTCCCCGCCCCGCCCCGCTCGTCCTCTCCGCCGGCTCCGCGCGGAACTCTCCACAGTCGCTCTCCGCGGGGAGTCTGGCAGGTCAGTCGGAGCTCCGCTGGGCCGGCGGGACTGGGTGAGGGCTTTGGCCGAGTTATCATGAAAGAAGAACTTATGCCGTCCCCCCGGGCTCGCTCTCTGCACTGAGCCTCCTCGGAGGTTCATCTTGTATTAATGAAATGTTGTATTAGGACGATAGCGCTGGACTACCGAGGGAGGTTCATCATGCAGGTCTGTCTGTCATGGTGCACTGTCTTGCCTCACTTTCATCCACTCCCCGCCCCCCCCCCCATCCCCTACCTCTGAGCTGGATTGAAATCAGAGTCGGTTTTCTCATTTTTAATTCATGAGTTTATTCCATTTGATTTTTAGGTGGTACTTAGCACTTTTACCTGTTAGTGTTTTATCTTTTTCTTAAAAAGTTGGGCACTCATCCACCTTTAGTTTATTTTTAAAAAATGAGATATAATAATCATGCCATAAACTTACCCTTTTAAAGTGTACAATGTAAGGTGTTTTTTTTAAAAGTATATTCACAAAGTTATGCAATTCATCATTACTACCTAATTCCAGACATTTTCCAAAAAGAAACCTTAGACCCATTAGCAGTTATCCATTAGCAGTCACTCGCCATTTCTCCTCCCCAGCCTGGTACTCCCTCATTTTAAGGTGTAGTTTTCCCAAGGTAGAGATTGAGCACACTGAGAAGTTAGTTACCTTCAGTCTTTTCCCACCTAATAGATTTGGGGAAAGGTGCTGCTGCTGAGGCAGTGCAAGAACAATTAAGTGTGGGCTGTCCTGCGTCAAGATTAAAATGTCTAAGGAGCCTGCAAGCGTGGCTCCGAGGTTGAGCGAGGACCTATGAACCAGGAGGCCATGGCTCCATTCCCTCCAGGCCACATGCCCAGGTTGCTCACAGTGCTCGTCGCCAGTGTGAGCCGGTGCAGGAGGCAGCCGATCAATGATTCTCTCTCATCAGTGATGCTTCTATCTCCCTTCCTCTCTCTGAAATCAATAAACATATATATCTTTTAAAATGTGTAAGGATGGAGGAGAATCCGCTAGGGGAGGACTGAATGCCTCCTTTAAGGACACACAAATTAGGCCTGGACAGTGTGGCTTAGTTGTCCCATTCATTGGTTCAGTTCCAGGTCAGGGCACGTGCCCAGGTTGCTGGTTCCTTGCCCAGTCTAGGTGGGTCGTGGAGGCACCAATTGATGTTTCTCACATTGATGCTTCTTTCTCCTCTTCCTCCTCTCTCTAAAATCAATTAAAAAAAATAAGAAATATATGTAAGAATACACAAATTAGGAATGTGATTTATCCTCACAGGCCACAGGGTTGCTTTGGGACACTGTCTGCACTCCAGTTTGCCACGTCCTCAGATCACTCTAGTGGAGGTTGTGCCTCAGCCAAAGTGAGTTGGGGGTGGGGGAAGATGACAGAGGGGGAAAAGGGACTGCAAATTTAAAAAATAGTTTTGTTTTAAATCATCCATAATGGCCCCAAAGAAAGAAATCAAAGGCAAAAGGTCAGTAGATGAAGGTCATTTCGTGAGTATCAACATCTACTCACAGATAGTCATGTGAACTAAACTGCTCCTGCATTAATCCCCTAGTGCAGGGAGGAGGAGGATGGGAAAGGGTCAAATTCAAGGAACGGGGGAGGGGGCAGGAGTCTGACTGAAAGAAGAGTGTTGTGGGAGCCCAGGCCTGTTAAAGTGGAGTAACCATGGGATGAGCAGATTCAGAGGCAGCCAAAGGGATCTCCGTAAAAAGTTAACATATATTTTACTCAGGCATTTGCTGGGTTACTTGTGCATGCTTTCAAAGTCACATTTTGAAGCTAGGTAAATTATGCAACAGCCACCCACTTCTCTTCCTCTCTCCAGTCAAATAAAGAAGCCAACTGGTTTCAAATGTTACAGGAAATTTTATGCCTCATGTGTGGGTGGCTTAGCTTATGCGATCTCTCTCTTTTTTTAAAGTATAATTTATAAAATTGAACTATAACATACAATATGACAAATATTTACAAAATGAGCATAAACTTATAACTAGCATCAAGATCCAGGAACAGAACATTGTGTTCTGTCTTATTGCAGAAGGCCTCTCAGGCTCCTTTCCAATCACTATCCCCAAGATATAGTCTAACCATAGATTAGTTTTGCCTAATAATCCAAAAGAAGTGGCTATATATTGTTTCTTTTTCTCAACTTTGTATATGGTTATCTATAATAATAAAAGCATAATATGCTAATTAGACTGGACAGCTGAACAACCTTCTGGACATCATTCTGGACAAAGCCACCAAGGCAGGAGCCGAGACAGAAGTGGTTAGGGGTGATCAGGCAGACAGGTGAGCAGTTACAGGTGATCAAGCAGGCAGGAAAACAAGTGGTTAGGGGTGATCAGGCAGGCAGGCCAGCAGTTAGGAGCCAGTGGTCCCAGATTGTGAGAGGGATGTCCGACTGCCAGTTTAGGCCTGATCCTGCAGGGATCGGGCGTAAACTGGCAGTCGGACATCCCCTGAGGGGTCCCAGATTGCGAGAGTGTGCAGGCTGGGCTGAGGGACATCCCCGCCTTTTGTGCACTGGGCCTCTGGTAGTTCAATAATTATCATTGCTGGCCAATACTCCATTGTGTAATTCTATCCTGATTTATTTATCCATTCTAGGGTTGATGGGCATTGATTCATCTCCAAATTTTGTCATTGGTGAATTGTGTAATTGAACATTCTAGTATATGTCTTGATATACATGTGCACATTTGTATTTTTATTGGGAATGTCCTCAGGGGTAGAACTGCTGAGTTCTAGTGTTCAGTTTAGCATATACTGCTAAACAGATTGCAGTATAGTTTGTACTTCAACCAGCAGTGCATGTGAGTTTTATCCTACCCCGCCCCCTTTTTTAAAAGATTTTTAAATTGATTTTTAGAGAGAGAGAGGATAGGAGGGAGAAGAGAGAGAGAGAGAAGGAGAGAGGAGAGAGATGTGAGAGAGAAACATCACTAGATCAGCTGCCTCCTGCATGCCCCCTACCAGGGATTGAACCTGCAACCCAGGCATGTGCCCTGATTGGGAGTCGAGCCAGCAATCTTTCAGCGCACGGGAGTCGCCCAACCAACTGAGCCACACAAGCAGTAGACTTAAGGAGATTTTGGCAAATGGACAACCATATTAATCAGTCTCAGCAGACTGATTATTTCTGCTGTGTTCGATTCCAGTGCTTTTCCATGTCTGTTCATTCTTTTATGGAGTCATGATCCTAATATTCAATTTTGTATGTCATTTGTATATTAACACTATATCTTAATGTTGCTCCAGTCTTTATGACTTTTAATTCCTATACAGGTCCACAATGTCACGATTATGTTTTCATTTAATAATTTACTCAACATTGGAAATGTGTGTTAAATTTTGTAGTATTGCCGAGACCAGTTTGGCTCAGTGGATAGAGCGTTGGACTGCGGACTGAAGGGTCCCGGGTTCGATTCCGGGCAAGGGCATGTACCTTGGCTGCGGGCACATCCCCAGTAGGGGGCATGCAAGAGGCAGCTGATCGATGTCTCTCTTTCATTGATGTTTCTGACTTTCTATCCCTCTCCCTTCTGCTCTGTAAAAAAGTCAATAAAATATATTAAAAAAATTTTTTGTAGTATTACTGGTATATAGGTTGGGGCAAAAGTAGTTTTACAATTGTATGTGAAATTAATTATTGCATTTTCTTTTTTGAAAATCTTCATCTGAGTATATGTTATATTGATTTGAGAGAGAGGAGAGAGATAGAGAGGGAGGGAGGGAGAGGGAGAGCGGGGAAGAGAGAGGGAGGGAGAGAAAGGGATGGATTGGGAGAGAGATAGAAACATGGGCAAGAGATAAATATCATGGATCAGCTTCCTCCTGCATGCCCCATATTGGTAATTGAGCCGGCAACTCCGGCAAGTGTACAACCCGGGCTTGTGACTGCTGAATGAGCCTGGTGATCTTTGTGGAAGTGTAGCTGTGGACCCAGACTTTTGGTTCCTAGGTCAGTGCTTTTTTGCAAAGGTACGAAGCTAGGAGCTTTAGGTGATATAAGAATCATATTATTAAGTATGATCAGAAATTCTGTATAAAAATTAACAATACCACTTAGGCAGAATTCTTATGTGACATAGGAGTGTTTAGTTTACTTAACAGATACGTTATGCTTATATGAGTTCTGCATCAAAAGAGGCCTTTCTTGCCTGGTCAGTTAAGATTGGCTTCCATAAACAGTAGGACTTCAGCTGAGCTTTAAAGAGGTCCTTAGAAAGTGGGGTGGGAACAGTCGGGGAGACGTCAAGCGAGGGGGGGGGGAAAGGAGACATGTATAGTACTTTAAACAATAAAGAATTTAAATTTAAAGGAAAAAGAAAAAGAAAGTGGCGAGGGAGCAGGTATTTTTAAAGAAAAGAGACCACAGAGCCATCTCAAGGGGAGAGATTAACGGTTCATAGACGCTGGACCGTGGGGTTGCTGCTGTTTCCGGACCATTCTTTGTCTGGAAGAAATTGAAGATAAACTAATATAAAGATAGGAGAAATGTTTTGAGCAAAGAATCTCACAGAGTTCATAGCAAGTGAGGAGATAGATACAGAATTGTGGTAGAAGTCAGAAGGCTGGAAATACCTGATGTAAATGGTTCATTCTGGAAATGTAGGGGGTAGAGAAATTAATGCTGAGTGGAGAGATTTGGGTGATATTTAGGGGCCTTGGGCCTTGAAAACTGTACAGGTGGAGAGTAAAGAGTACTGCCTTTTAGGTAGGCTTTGAAGAAACAAGGCAGTCCATCAGTGCTTGACCTGTAGTAAGTGTGGGTAGTCACATGCTTGGAGACCCAGGTAAGTGCACTTTGAGACTATGCCTTTATCCGGTGGCTTGTGACTGCTGGATTAGCCTGGCGATCTCTGTGGAAATGCGGCTCTGAACCCAGTCTGACTGGTTTGAATCTAGGTTCTGCCATTTGATGTGTGATCTTGGTAGTTACTGAACCTGTCTGTGCCTTAATTTCCCATATCTAAAACGGGCAAAATAAAATCACCCCCTCTCATGGGATTATTTTGAGGGTTAAATGAGTTAAAACACATAGAGTATTTAGAAGACTGCCTAATACGCAATATGTGCTAAGCATGTTCACTACTGTTCCTTTAATTTTTAAAAACCTTCCCCTAGTTTTATTGAGGTATAATTGACAAAATTGTAAGATATTTAAAGTTGTGCATTATGATGATTTGATATATGTACACATTTAGTTAACACATCATCAATATATGTATTTTGTGTATGTTAGAAGCATTTAAGTCTTACTGTCTTAGCAAATTTCAGTTATATAATACCTTGTTATTAAATTTCAGAAGTCATGTTTGCTCATTGTAAGAATGCAAAAAAACAAAGAAGGGTTTAAAATGAAAACGAAATTTCATCACTCCTCTGATCCTAGTTCAGAGTATACTCTCTTTTCAAGTGTCTTAACTGTCAACTATGTTTTTAGGTCTTCTGGTGGTTAGTATTGGAAAAATGACCTTGACATTTAGTGGCTTAAATGATTGTTTCATGCTAGTATGGATTCAGGCTGGGCTTGGCTGGGTGCCTTTGCTCTGCATGATGTCTGAGGTTTCTGTGGCACTTAGCTCGTGAATGGGCCGGTCTGGGTCTAAGAAGGCTTTGTACGCCTTGGCAGGGGATGGCTAGAAGGCTGGGCTCAGTGTTGACTCTTGACATACATATGGTAAGTTAAGCATGGTGGCCCTAGATGTCAGATTACTTACATGGCCACCAGATTTCTCTGTGTATAGTCATGCCCCACATAATGCAGGGGTGGGAGCGTCTGGCCCGTGGGCTGCATAAGGTCTGCGAAATTATTTGATCTGGCCCTGCCAAGACATTAGGAGTGAAATTAAATGTTTGACCAAATATAGCAGGCTAATTTGTAAGTTGGTAATTATGGATGGCCTAGGAATAATGTTATAAATATCAAAATGGCCCTTGGCAGAAAGTTCCCTAGCCCTGACGTAATGTAACGATGGGGTTAGATTTTCTTGTGCAAACATCAAAGAGTGTACTTCAGAACCTAGATGGTATAGCCTACTATACACTAGACTGCTGTTCCTAGGCTACAAACACTTGAACAGCATGTTATTGTACAAAACACAAGATTAAATCAAGCACAAGAGAAAGTTGATACAATCAAGAGACAAAGTATGAGACTGCTGCCTGCATAACATGGCATAGTTTTACAGCAAACTTTCATATATATATATATATATATATATATATATATATAATTGATTTCAGAGAGGAAGGGTGAGGGAGAAAGAGATAGAATCATCAATGATGAGAATCATTGATCGGCTACCCCCTACTGGGGATCAAGCCTGCAACCGGGCATGTGCCCTTGACCAGAATTGAACCCGGCACCCTCGAGTTCGCTGGCTCTGTTTACTGAGCCAAACCGGCTATGGCGCAGACTTTCTTTTAAAAACCCCCACCTGGGGATATGTTTTTATCGATTTTGGAGAGAGAGAGGGAGAGAAATGGAAAAAGAGAGAGAAGCATTGATTGGCTGTCTCCTGCATGTGCCCCATCCAGGGATTGAACCTGCAACCTGGGTAAGTGCCCTGCCGAGAATGGAACCTGAAACCATTTCTGTGCATGGGATGATACCCAGCCAACTGAGCTACCTGGCGGGGGCACAGCAAACTTTTTTAATAAGTAGGAAAAGTATACTCTAAAATATAGTGGAAAATATAGTATACTAATATATAAACGAGGAACATAGCCATTTATTATCATCATCAGTGTTATGTACTATACAGAGTTATATGTGCTATTTTTTTTATATGATGGGCAGCACAATAGGTTTGTTTACACCAGCATCACCGCAAGCATTGTGCTATAACTTTATGATGGTTATGATATCACTAGGTGATAAGAAACTTTCAGCTCCATTATAACCTTACAGGACCACCACCAAATATGTGATGGGTGCTGACTGAAACATTGTTATGCAGTGAATGACTGTGTATCAGGGTTCTGTAGAGAAACAGAACCATAGGATGTGTATATGTTTATAGAAGCCAACTTGTTACAAGGAATTGGTTCACGTGATGATAGAGGCTGACAAGTCCAAAATCTGCCAAGTGGGCTCTCAAACAGGAGGCTCAGGAGGGCCAGTGGTGCAGCTGAAGACCAAAGCCCGTCTGCTGGAGAATTCCTCCTGCTTGGGGAGGCCGTTTTTGTGTCCTCAACAGGCTTCATCTGGTTAGATGAGGCCCACCCAGATTATGGAGGGCATTGATTAAAATGTTGATCTCATTCCAAACACCCTTCATGTTGACACATACAGTGAACTCAAGCTGTGGTCACCTCACCTGAACTGGTTGGAAGCCTCATAGTCTTTATGACCGAGCCTCAAAAGTTACATAACTTCCCTTTTACCAAGCTCTGTTGGTTGGCACAGTCACCAAGCCTGCTCAGACTCAAGGGGAGGGAATATAGACCCTACCCTTGATGAGAAGAATGTCAGAATATGCCACCTTCATTTTAAACTGCCACAGTCTATACTACTTGATTTTGCAAATTTGACAGTAGCTACCAATTCCCTGTTAAGGGGGTTATATTCCCTCTCCCCTCTCTTCCTCTGCCTCTGCCTTCTAGTACGGTATTTATTAGATACCCTCTTATTTTTATATTATTATAGATTTTCCTTTTTTTTTTTTTTTTTAGTTACCTTTATACTTTGCAGTAAAGCATTTTATACTTGACAAGGCCATAGAGAGGTGGAAAACTTGGGTTTGTTGGAGTGTTCACGTGTGCGCGCGCGTGTGTATGTGTGTGTGTGTGTGTGTGTGTGTCATCTTGTGTTTGGGAGGGGCACTGAAGGAGAAAATAGAACTGTTCTGAGTAGAGGAAGCCTGACAATGAGGCTCTTAGTAAAATACTCCAGCCACTAGACATGTGAATTGCCTGTGAGTATGTACTCTGTGTGAGCATATACGGTGACTTAATCTATGCTTTTTTCGTTACAGAAGCAATCAGTTAATTGAAAACTGTTATATATTTCAAAGTGTCAGGAAGCCTGTAGCTCTGTTGTTTTTTTTGTTTTGTTTTAAATCCATTTAGTTAATGGAATTGAGCAATGGGCTTAGTTTAACTCTCAGAAGACATTCTAATCCCCCTTTTATAATTACCTGGTCCCCTGAGAAGCATACAAGAACCTCAGTTCTTGTTAGTTTGCCTTTTTTATTTTTATATTTTTAAGACAAATGGTTTATTTGGTAACAAGGGGTGAAAAAGGAAGTCTTCATTCTTTTTCCTTTTTCTCTGCCTGGTGACTGCAAGAGCCAAATGACTAGCACCATATAAGAATTCCCTTGTAGTCCTTGATCTTTTGCAAAATGCAAAGATGCCTGAGTCATGTGACTTGCAGTTATTTTCTAGACAAAGCGCCAGCTGTTGTGCTTTCCAGTATATCAGCAGTTGCTGCATTTTCCTCCCTGTCTTCCGGTTTCATGGCCAGAAACAGTACTTCCTTGACTTTACTGGTATTGGAGTCTGTGAGGAACATGGTGACTTGGTGGATGCCCGCGCCCCAGCCAGCTGTGGGGGGCAGCCCTGGACATGTGTGAACATGGCCTTATCATGCCAGTGGCCTGGCCTTGGCCTGTTCTTCAAAAAAACGCTGCCCCACGGGTCACTCAGCTCCTGTAGGCGTTGCATAGTTTCTTCTCTGTGACAAGCAGCTCGAAGTGCTCAGTTGGACCCTCTTCAGAGCGTGCCATTTTTTTTTTTTTTTTTTTTTTTTTTTTGCCAAAGGGCCCATTATCTGGGGCCGATCACATATGCATATAGGATTGATGTATGTCACTTCCAAGCTTATCTGGGAGCCTGGCTGTGGTCACAGGTAGAGGACTTTCCAAAGCTTTTGCCTCACAGATATTACGGAGAATTTTGCTAGTTTCTTCAGTTTCAAAGAGGTTCTGGCAGCTTTATCCCCAGGGCTTTCTCAAACTCTTCTATCATGCCGATGCTCCTCTCCAGACGAGTGGGGTGGAGTGAGTCTCCTAGGCTTCGCCTTCCAGGCCATCTGGATGGTAGGTGACCTTGTAGTTGCGTGCTTCACCATCCCTGAAATCTGAGCCGGAGGTCCTGTGTGGGTTCTTGACTGTGTGTGTGCAGGAAAGATTTCACAGTAAGAGTCCGGGTGACTTTCAGAGGATGTTTACTAAAGCTGGGGACCGGAAACAAGGATAGAAGAAGCAACAGGTGAGGGACTGACTCTGTGGGGGAGATGAGCATCAACTGGGCTGCTTTGTCTCAGAAGTCAGAGAAAAGGGGGTCTTGGGGACAGGGGTTTAGCCCGGGCTAAGCTGCCACTGTCCATTGCTCCCTGGTTGCCAGCCTTGTAGGGTCCCTTATAGTTTAGGAGATGCATACCTGTGGGGGAGGGAGGGGGACAGGAAAAGGAATGGATGTGATTCTGGGAGGGAGAGCATGCTGGGAGCTGGGACCTTTGTGGGGTTTTTTGTTGTTGTTTTAAAGATTTTTAAAATTGATTTTTAGAGAGAGGAAGGGGGAGAGAGAAACATCCTGGTGAGAACATAGATTAGCTGCCTCCTGCACGCCCTCTACTGGGATTGAACCAGCAGCCTAGGAACGTGCCCTGACTGGAAGTAGAACTGGCAGCCTCTAGGCTCATGGGACAGTGCCCAACCAACTGGCCACACTGGCTAGGGCTGGGCCTTCAGTTTTTGAGGGTTTTTAGGGATGAGGGTCTAGGGAAGGTCTTGGGGAGGATCTGAATGGAATATTCACCAACTTTATGCTAATGTGTCAAAATGAAATTTATTCCCTTCATGTGACCTTGGGTGTGGTTGGCAAGTGGCACTAATTGGATTTCTGTTAACTGTCACCCCGAGTAGGGTGATTTAAGCTATTTACCCTCCGATTGGGGAGAAGTATACATCATTTACTCTTTAGTGTCCTTGGGTTAGGGAAGATAGGACTTTTTGTGATTTACTAGATGGCTGTAAGCTGCTTGGCCATTTAACTGTCTCAGTTTCCCTATTCTGTTTTCCTGGTTTACTAGCCCGTCTCACTTTGACCTTGGGGGAAAATATGAAAAACAGAGCAAAAATAGAAAGCTAGCTTGAATTCATTCATTCTCATTCTCTCTCATTCTCAACAGAGTTGCTTGTTCCTATTAAAAAAGAAAAAAAATGATTAAAAGAAGCCCCTTTTAGGGGCTCAGATTGTTCTTATCATGTGATGTTACAGAGGTGAGCAGAGCAAGGACTATACAGAAGGCCACCAGGTTGGAAAGCCTAGCAAAGGACAATTGCAGTGTGGGACCTGGCCCCCAGGGTGGCCTTTCGTTCCCTAGCAAGTCCATGGTCGTGTGGTTTGGACCCCCGCCCCCAACACACACACCACCTTTCCTCTCTAGAGATAGCATCTAGGCCTCAGTTGTATTTTAGCTCCTGGCCCAGAAAAGCAGCAAAACCAGACAAGCGACCACAGCTGACCTCAAGAGCAGCTTCATTGGATAATAACCCCCTGCCCTGGTGCTGGCCAATCAGTGGAGAGCCCTACCCTGAAAGGACTCACCTGGAAAGCTGATGAATATTCTATTGAGATTGTGCACTGGAACCTCCCCTAAAATCTCCACCTTAGAACCCTTAGGATGGAGGACCCAGTGTGTTCTTCCTGGGAGCAGAGAGCATGCTGGCAGCTTTCCCTTTCTCTTCCTCCCCTCCCCACTTTCTCCCTTCACCACAACATTACCATTGCCCTTCCTCACTCCCAAGCTCCTAGTGCCCTTCCTTTGCCTCCATAACTCATTTCTTCAGCCCACTTCTACGAATTATTTCTTCTACCTCTGTAATTGTATAAATAAATGTTCTCTTGTAGTTGGAGTCTTGGTTCTGAATTTTTTCCTAGCCAGAACTCAAGTACCGAGGTTGCTGAACCCAGGTCCAGTCGGACCCCCACCAGTCTAACACCCAGTGCTGTTTCCCCCACCCCGTCCTCCTCTCCCTTCCCCCTACAACATGGCAAGATTAAATCCTGAGGGCATACCTAACGTGTCTTTGGGGAATCCAGGCTTCTGATCTTTGAGGACGGAATAAAATTTCTCTGCTTCCAGAGACACCACACTTTGATCTCAGTTCAGAATTAAAATTCACGTGTGGGAGTCCAGTTTGCTGAATCCCTTCAAGGGGAGAGGAGATGGGGAGAGAAACTATTGGACTTTATTTACTAAGTTTCTTAGTCTTGGTAGGGTTTCATAGCAAGTGGGAGAAGCGATTGAGATAGTTACTGATATGAAAGTTTTGTATATTGAAACATTTTTTTTAATTGAGGGGATTTATGGTTATTCCTCCAGTAAAATCAAACGGATTGTGTTCTAATAGATTTTTATCTGCGGGGATGGGGTGGGGTTCGCGGGAGGAAAGGGGAGAAGTTGTCATAACTCTGGGAGTGAGGCAATGTGGGTGGGAGGCACAGGGCAGAGATCCGAGGAACAGCCTTTGTATGGATTGGCCAGGGGGTAGTTGAATGAATCTGTGTAATTTTATCAGTGGCATATTACTAAGACTGCCACAACTGCATGAAGGCCTGGATTCATCAGTTGTCATAGCTGTCCGGTGCCCACTGCACAGCAACCTGGCCCGTAGGTCATCAGGAATGCAATGCTTCTGTCAGCTAACGTTTACACATTTTGGTTATGAAGAGGTTTGTCCTAATAAGATTTGGCCCTACCTGCCAGGTGTGTGTCTGAGTCTGCTGTTTGTTCTCCACCACTCGTCCCCAGTCACACTGTTTTATGTGTGTGAACCTAGAGCCGCAAGGGTGCTGTAAGTTATCCTCCCCAAATTCAGTGTATTCTTTTTTCAGGAGAGTTGTTTTGTTCATCCTCACCCAGGGGTATTTTTCCCAGTGATTTTTAGACAATGATAGGTGTGGGGAGAGACAGAGGGAGAGAAACATCGATGTGAGAGAGACACATGGATTGGGGCCAGGGATGGAGCCTACAACCAAGGTACGTGCCCTTGATCAGAATCGAACCCGGGACCCTTCAGTCCATGGGCCAACACTCTATCTACTGAGCCAAACCAGCTAAGCCCTCAGGAGAGTTTTAATCATTTTTTAGGCTATAGAGAAAGAGATTGTTTCTCCTTTATTATTTTTTGCGGGGGAGATGGGGCGGTGGGCAGACAGGAAGGGAGTTCTGTTAGCCAATCCCAGGCAAGCAAAGGCCACTGTTTGGATGCTCATGCAAACCAGGAAAACCTAATTGGAAAGGCCTCTGTTTTCCTTTCACGGAATCCCACGTGCTCATGGAGCTTTTCAACACTGTCCAGAGAACCAAGGCTCTCACTCAGTAACAGTGCCCCGTGCCCAGCTCAGGTCTGTGGTTGTTGCGAAGGGTGTGCCAACGGTTCACCTCTTGAAGTCAAGAATGAGTAAGAAGACCTCGAGGACTCTCAGTCAGCCGTAATGATTCAGGAAAGTATTTGCTTTAGTGCAGTGGAAAAACTGTCACCCTTTCCTGCTCAGTCAACGTTCCTTGCAAAGGCAGGAAATACTGCTTAAGGGGCTTGATGTTTATATAGTGTATAGTGTATGAATCATCCATTTTCTTCAAAAGAAAAAGTTGTTATAAACCTTTGGCCTTACATCCTATTTGACCAAATACCTGTGCTCACCTGCTCAGAGTCCTGACAAACTGGTATGAGTCACATGTGACGTCTGCCCGGGTCCCAGGCCGGGTTGAAGATGCCAAATCCAGCTTCATCATGAGCATCTCCTTTTCTTTCTTCGACCCTCAGTGACCCAGAAGAGCTTTTTCTTCCCCATTTTTAACCATTACTTTTACTCTGGTCATATTGAAGGAAGGGCAGTGGGTAGACTCTGGGGCTCTAGACTCTTAACTCTGCTGCTTCCTGCCAGGCATGTGTTGTTTTTGCTTCTGCCTGAAGAGAAACATTAATATCATTAAGCCATTGTGTCTTGTGGGGAGGAGGAGAAAAGGGACAGGGAGAGCAGGGAGGGAAGATAAAGCAGGGAACATCCAGGATATAGTATTTCCTGACTATAAAACTCCCTATGAGGAAAATTCTTAAAAGCGGTCTGTTTGCTTATAGCCAGAGAAAGGGCTGTGATCCCAGGTAGCCCACAGTCCATGGAAGAAGAACTCTGGGGACATGTAAAAGGGCAAAGGCAGGCTCAGGGGCCTGGGCCGGAGGAAAACCCCAACTCCATGAAATGCTGCCAATTTTCTGCTTTCTCTTCAGGCTCTTCCACCGTTCTGGCTGAGCATAATCGTGACCTGTCTGTAATGTGGTCATGAGGAGAGGGACAGTGCCCAGAGGAGCCGAGAGGATCGATGAGATAATATGTAATGTGTGTGAGCCTGACCCAGACTTTGTTGAAATCTGCTCATTCTAAGGGAAGCTTGTTGCTCCTCCTGCCAAGGAAACTTTCACTGGTTGTTTAGAATAATGGGATCTTGGTTATTGCTGGGAAGTTGTTGAGGTGTTGGGTACTTGGCTCTGGGAACATCTCTTCTGAGAAATACTTTGCAGAACTGCTGGCTGTGCTGAGCTGTGCTGGAAGCATGCTGTGAGACTTTTAAGGGCTGGTGTTGCAAACACTTCACTATAACAAAGTTTCCAGGATGTAATGCATAAATTCCCTTGATAAACTACAGGTTAAGTTGGTGAATCCTTGTGTCTGAAGCTTTGGGGAAGTGAGGATGGTAACATTGTATTTATAGTCTAGGACCTATACATATAGTCCTGGTCCTATATGATTAACTTTCTCATAAATCAGTGGCTGTATAGACCAAGAAGATTGGGTCTATTTCTCATAGCAGCATGTACTATTTTCCTTATTCTCATGTTCATTACAATTAACAACTCTCATTCAGCAGTAAAAATTAAGAGTGAAAAGGCAAATCACAAATTAGAATATATTTATTATCCTTATATCCAACAAGCAATTTGTGCTGAATCTGTAAAGAACAGCTACCAAACAAAAAAACTTTAATTTTAAAAAGAAAAAAATCAGGAAAATGCAAAATTAAAATGACTCTAAAACGCCACACACACACACACACACACACACACACACACACACACACACACACACGAGGCTTGGTGCATGAACTTGTGCATGGGTGGGGTCCAGCCAGCCTGCCCCAATTGGGGTAAGGGGTTATCAGGGACATGGCTGGCTGAGGGGAAGAGCCGCAGGCAGTTGGCCAGCTGTCCCCGCCCCCTGGGTCAAACTCCCAGTCAAATTCCCAGTGGAGGGGACAATTTGCACATTAGCCTTTTATTATATAGCATATATTCATACAAATGGCTAAAATAAAAACACATAATCAACCATTAATGGAGATACAGAGAAGCTCAAACTCTCATACAATGTTGGTGGAAGTATAAATTGATTGAACTATTTTTAAATATATTTGGACTGATCTATAAAGCTGAACAAATGCATATCCCATGTCCCAGTACTTATGCCCACCCGGAATGAGGGCATATGTGTACCAGAAGCAGTTACAAGAATGTTCATGATAGAGATGATCCAAATACCCTTGAATGGGTAAATAAACTGTGGTATGGCTATGTAATGAAATACCAAATGGCAATAAAAAGAACAAATTATTACTACATAGAACAACATGATGAATCTCTTAGACACTGAGTAAAAGAAGTAAGAAACAAGCGTGCAGGTTGTATGAATCATTTCTATGAGGCTCAAAAAGAGACAAAAAAGCGATGGTGACAGAAGTTAGACTAGAGCAGGGTGTGGTGCAAGGAATGTTGTGATGGGACGGGGGTGCTGAGGACCACGATGATATTCTCTGTCTTTGACTTGGTTGCTGATGACATGGATAAGTTTATTTTAGGAATTCATCATGATAAATATTTAAGACTTACGTATTTTACTGTATGTATATTATTCCTAATTTAGAAAGTTTATAAACATCAAGCATTTTAAAATAGTAAACCAATAAGGCTGGTTGGCTGAAGAAAGAAAGAAGAGAAGGGAGGGGAGGGGAGAGGAGAAGAAAGGAGAGGAGGGGAGGGGAGGGGAGGGGAGAGGAGAGGAGAGGAGAGGAGAGGAGAGGAGGGGAGGAGGAGGAGGGGGAGGAGGAGGAGAGAGGAGGAGGAGGAGGGGAGGGGAGGGAGAGGAGAGGAGAGGAGAGGAGGGGAGGGGAGGGGAGGGGAGGGGAGGAGAGGAGAGGAGAACTCATTTAAACTGGCTTAAACATACCAGCATCAACAATAAGGAATTTGTTGGCAGGAACCCAGTGAAACTCAGCAGCGTTGTAGCCAGCAGTCCTCCTGGGCATTGGAGAGTTAGGGCCTGCGTTATGATTTCTTGGGGGCACTAATGGTGTCACGTCTCTAGCATTTACACCATTCTGAGGCTTTTCTGTCGCGATCCTCTTTCTCTGCTTCAGCTCACATGTGGTAGAAATGGCAGCCCAGCCCTTGTTTATCATGACCTCCCATGTCAAGCCTAACTCCTTTTTCATACCTTACTAGAGGCCCGATTCACAAAATTTGTGCAAGGGGCTCGGCCCTCAAAGCTGTGGCTTCCTCGGGAAGGTCGACTGGAAGGTCGTTCGACTGTCTGGTCTAATTAGTATATTATGCTTTTATTATTATAGGTTATTATAGATAGTTATGAACCAGGAGGTCACGGTTCGATTCCTGGTCAGGCCACATGCCTGGGTTGTGGGCTTGATCCTCCTTTGGGGGCGTGCAAGAGGCAGCCAATCAATGATTCTCTCTCATCATTGATGTTTTCTCTCTTTCTCTCTCTTTCCTTCCTCTCTGAAATGAATAAAAATATATTTAAAAAATTTATAGCCCTATCTCCCTCCTTGCGGATTGGCTTCATTTCCCTCCTGCGGTCCAGTTAGCTGTGGCCAGGGAAGGGGTGGGATTAGATAGCAAACAAAGCAGCCAAGGTTAAGGACAGGTGGACTTTTCTAGAAAGGGTAACGTGTGTGAGGAAAAAAAAAAGATTGCCATTTTACCATATGTTCTCCTGCTGTCGGCAGGCTTCCTCCCATTTTGTCCAGTCCGTATTTGGAGCAGGGGGTCAGGGAAATTCCCAGAAATTCTTTGTTCCCTCCCAACCACATCAGACTCTGATGTCTACTTCCAAACAGGACACCCCAGCAGCTTGACCCTGATTCCTTACGGAGTCTCCCCGAACTCTGGTTTTACCAAGATCCGCCAGGAACTAGTCTTGTGGAGGGAGCTGCTGTTACTTTGTACCATTTTGGGGATTATGGACTAATTTCCCAAATACATGGAGAGTCACATCTCCTGGGTATAACTTTGTTTCAGAGGATAGGAAATACTGTTTCGAACTTAATTGAAACTTAGCAGTGCAAATAGCCATTCTGATTTCTATTTCGGGCTTGCTAAGGCTGGTGGAGAGAACCTTGGGCCCCGGGTTCAAAGCAGAGTGTAGCATTCTTTCCCTCCCCGTCTCCCTGTTTCCAAGGTCTGTAAACCTTGACTTGGAGAAGCCTGTATGGGATTTCTTAGCATTCCCCCTCACCTCTCGCTAGGCACCTTTCCACTGGGCCTGCTTCCATTTGTTTCCTCCCGCTGAAAACACTTAACACAGCCTCTGGATATGACAACCTTTCCGCTTAAGCTTGGTAAATTTCTGAGTTCCTCTGGACTTGCAGCTCACCAAGACCGAGCGCACATTTGCGAGAGGTGGCATAGAATGCTTTTCCTTCAGAAATTAACTTTTCAGTGACTATGTGTTTCATCAGAGTAGCTATGAGAGGAGTCTTATCTTGGGTTATTGCTTTTCTTTGGCTTCCAGAAAAGAAATGGAGCCTTCTAGTCATTTTCATCAAGCTCTGTTTTAACCGATCATTTGGAAAACTATTTGTATCAGGTCTTATTAGTAAGACTTCCGGGCAGGGACTAATAGTAAAAAGCTAAAGTGAACCTCAGCTTTTTTGGGGGGGATGATTTCTACATCCCATAAAATCCCAGGCAGTTACATTTCCTTGTTTTGCTGGGAGACTGGTGTACAGGTTAAATTTATAACCTTGAGTCTTGTTTTATCCCCCTATCAGTTAGAGATTAATTACGGGACTGTGGGACGGTGAGCTGTTGAACTTTCTCTTCTTTGAACCTACCTTTGTTCTCAAGAAGGTCTTCTAAAGGTCAGTAACTTAAAGTTTCCCCTTCTCCCTAAAGCATATATTTATAAGGCAAAAACTTTTATTAGAAAAAGGGAGGTGTTATTTCAGTTTATTATATTTGTTATGCAGATGGGCAGCGTGAAATTCACTGGCAGTAAGATCTACATGTCCATCTACCTTCATTAGGCTGCTGTAGGTATTAATTACTCTGCTGGGCATTAAAACATTTTAAAAAGTAAAGTGTTGGTTTCATTGCTCAGCTTAGATGCTCAGTGGCTTACAACAACATTTTAATTTCTTGTTCATATTACATGATAGTTATGGCTCTACGCCAAGAGTCTTCTTTTCTCTAGTTCCAGGCTGAATGGGCCACCCTGTCTGGGATGTAATCTCCTGGGAGTAGCAAAGGGTAAGAAAGGAAAGGACCAGTGGCTGAAACAAGTCATTTGACTGAGTCTACCCAGCAGTGAATTGGGAAGTAGAATAGTTCCTCCTCCTGAGGACACTGTCACATGACAGTGGGCGGTGTAATCCTCTCATGGGGAGGGCAGCAAGTAATTGAAACAACATAATCTGCCACAGCGGCACACTGTATTTAATGCAGAGCTTTAATGGCTTGTATGCTGCCATTAGAACTGATTAAATCTGCATTTCAGGGTTTATTTTGAAAAGGTTATGCTTCAGAAATCTGCCTAGATATGGAAAATAGGGTCTAATTTTTGTACACAGGACTGATTAATCTTTTACGAGCTGGAAAGCTGTGCCCCCAATTTGGTAACTTTCCACTCATTGTTTCTCAAAGGTCTAGGCCTGTATTTTATTCAAGAAGTTACTATTATTACTTTCTTGACTTTTATTTTTTATTTTTTAAAAATATATTTTATTGATTTTTGCAGAGAGAAAGGGAGAAGGATAGAGAGTTAGAAACATCGATGGGAGAGAAACATCGATCAGTTGCCTCCTGCACACCCCCTACTGGGGATGTGCCTGCAACCAGGGTACATGCCCTTGATTGGAATCAAACCTGGGACCCTTCAGTCCACAGGCCAACGCTCTATCCACTGAGCCAGTTAGGGCCTTTCTTGACGTTTAGTTCTTGGTTTTTCATGTATTACTGCTGTCTCACAGATCATTGTTTTTTTGTTTAACCACTTGAATTAGTAGAGTCTTGGCCGCCAACTAAGACAGATGGTTCTGTCCAGAGAAGAGTAGAGAAATGGAGTCTTTTGGTGAAATTAAAATTTATTAGGGCCCAGTAAATATGCCTTAGTATGTTTTCTTCCAAAAGTGAAATTGCTGAGCTATTGCTAATATTCTTACTGGGAAGTGTCTATCTTACTATTTAAAAAGTACAAAATCACCCTTAGCTGGGTTGGCTCCTTGGGTTGTGGATTGAAGGTTTCTGGCTTCGATTCTAAGTTGGCAGCTCAATCCCTGGCCCTAGTCCGGGCCTGTGCAGGAGGCAACCAATTGATGAGTCTCTCAAAATGATGGGTCTTTCTCTCTGTCTCTTCCTCTCCCTCCCACTCTCTAAAAGTTAATGGAAAAATATCCTCAGATAAGGATTAACAATAACAAAAAGTACAAAATCAGGATCTTTTAAAAAAATATATTTTTATTGATTCAGAGAAGAAGGGAGAGGAAGAGAGAGATAGAAACATCAGTGATGAGAGAGAATCGTTGATCGACTGCCTCCTGCATGCCCCACACTGGGCATCGGCCCACAACCCAGGCTTCAAATTGTGGCCTCCTGGTTCATAGGTCGATGCTCAACCACTGAGCCACACCGGCAGGGCAGGTTCTGCAGTTTCGCTGTGAATGTCAGCAATTCCGCTTGGCTGCCTATTACAGTAGGTGGACCAGCCCTCCATTTGGCAATGTTGAATGCTACACTCTGGGCTCTTTCTGCACACTTGACCTGCCCCAGCTATTAACGAAAACTTGATTTTACACACTTGTTCCATCGAAATACTGGGTACGTGGAATGCCGTACTTCCCTCTCATTTCCTCTGTGGAGTTAGTATCTGTGATCTCCTCAGCTTACGTGATTGAGGATGGGAAACAGTGTAAGAAGCAGCCACAGGAAACTCCCGCTTCCCAATCCCCTTTGTGTCTCTCGGCAGCCCTTTTTAGAAGAATCATCAGAAAAGTTCTATAGGATGGAGTACATTTCTTGGGAAAACATTTGATTGATTGACCAGCATGTGTCCTGTAAGAAATTGTGATTTCAATATTTGGCCAAATTTATATCCCGCTGGCAAACAGCCATGTTGGACATTACGGTATCTTTTTTGCTGACTAATTTGGGCCTCATTTACAATTCCATTGTACTTTCCCTTGTTCTGAATTTGATACTTTCTTTCCTGATTTTAAAATTAAGGTCAGTATAGTTCAATCTTGTTTTAAGATTTGCCTGAAGCCCTTTTGGAATAAGGCTGGAATGCTTACTTGGTGTGTTTGAAAATTTTAAGAGGGGCCATGCTCATATGAAGTAGAGAGAGAGGAAGAGGGAAAAAGAGGGAGGGAGAGAGGGAATGAATACTAGATAACACTCCTTTGTGTGCTCCCCTTATTCTCTTTATTGTGTGCTCAGGGGGATGCTGGGGTCTCTGTTCCTTGTACTCAGACTCAGGGCCCTTTTGCCAATGAGGGAGGGGCTTCTGGTGTGTCAGGGCATCTGTGCTCCAGGGACCAGATGGGGTTGAACTGGCAGAAGACAATGTAATGGGCACTTCTGCAGGGGCAGGTCAGGAAGGGGCTGCATACTAACTGTTGGATTTGGAGTTGGTGTTTCCCAGGGAGCTACGTTGGCATCTAACTCAGCTGACTCTCCAAACTGCTCTGCTTGGGCCGCAGTGTGTGCCTGCCTGTGCTCTCCTGACCTCCAGTCTCTGACCTGCGGTGGCCTTTCCTTTACTACGCCTCCTTGATGCCGACGGCTGTGGGGACCTAGCCAGAACTGACCAAATGCTGAACACCTGGACAGCTGTGCAGTAGCTTCCCGCAGAAGCAGTTTCTCTGAACGTGGTTCCGCTTGATGTTGTCCCTTTTGCTGTTATTGATGGGTGACATAAATCGTGATCACGTCAACTTTTCCTACACCTGCTGGTTCGCCTCCTGGCTCACTGGCCATGCCTCAGTTTCCTATGCTGGTTCTTCATTTCCCTGATTTTTGGAGGACCCTAGGGCTCAGTCCTTGATTTTTTTGCTTTTGTTTTTTTCTGTAGACACTTCCTTGATGATCTCATCCAATCTCGTGGCGTTAGTTACTATTGATTCTGGTTAATCTCACATTTATTTCTTCAGCCTTGACTTCTTTCCCCAACTCCACTCTTCTTTGTCCAACTTCCTGCTCCTATCTTCATCTGGATGTCTGACAGTGCCTCAGACTCAGCATGGCCAAAACAGTGCCTGGTTTCCCGTCTCTTTCTTCCCACAGTCCTCCCTGTCTTTATGGATGTGGAGTCCAGAAAACGGTACACTCATCCTCACTCTTCGTTCTCTCACACTCCACCTCCAATCTTAGCAAATCCTGTTGACTCTGCCTTAGAAATATATCCAGAATCTGCCTCCTTCTCCCCCTTTCCACTGCCACAATCCTGTCTCACCTGCATTATTGCAATGGCCTTAGAATTGGTTTCCATGCATCTGCTCTTGCAGTCTATTCTCAACAATGATCCTTTGAAAACAAGTCAGATGGTGGCACTTCTCAAACCCTCTGCTGGTTTCCCATTTCCATAAGAGGAAAAGTTTTTACAGTGAACTCCCTGGCTTTTAAGAGCTGCTTCCTTGTTTCCTCTCTTAACTTCCTATCCTCCCCGTATGTCGTGTGTGTGCCCCCCCCCCCCCACCCACTTTGGCCTCCTTGCTCTTCCTCAAACACACCTGAATGCTTCCCCTTAGGGCCTTTGCCTGAAGCAATCTCATCTCCAGATTTACTCTTCCATCCTTGCTGGGGTGTCAATTGTCTCAATGCCTTAAAATTCAGAAGTACAGTCTGCCTTCTGCTACTCCTGATCTCCCTTTTCCAGCCCTTCCTCTTCTTTTGTCCCATAGCGTAACAATAGAGTGTGTAATTTATCCATTTTGTGTGTTGTCCCTCTCCTTCAGCAATACCTGCGGGGTTTCCCCAGGGTGGGAATCTTTATCTGGTTTATTGGCTGATGGCTACCAAATTCCTGGGAAGGGCTCTGGAATGACAGGCAGCCCTGACTTGATAGGTGTTAGTGGCTGAGTGAAGGAAGGATTCACAGGCCTTCAGAACCCCTCATGTGAGGAAGTGCATGTTTCACACTGTTAGGAAAACATTTGTTTCCCTGATGGGCAGGGACTTTTTGTTGTTTTCCCCAGTTCTGAAAGTTGTTTAAGTCGTATTTCCTTTTCTGCTTTGGCTGTTAGGATGCCAGAAACTGTTTTATGCTCAGTTGTGATAGTGACTCTGCTTCAGTATGTCCCCTTTCTCTAGACTTCACTGGGTGAAAACTTGTTCTGTAGTTATTTTTACTTTTGACAACAGTCTTTTATTGTTAGATCCTATAATTAACCTTTGGAAGTGGTTTATGAAAGATTTGTTTGTCTTAGCTTATAGCTGGTTTTCTTTTGAACTTCAGCGAGGGTCAGCACCATTGTTTCTGGAAGTATGCAACTTACTAGTTTGATCAGTGTTCTGAAACAGTAATTTTGGGTATTCTATTTCTCTGTAGGCTTTTATTTGATTGAATTACACTTAGACACATATTAATATACTTGTAAATTGTTACTGTCAATCCCAAACTCTTGCTTCTTAAACCCAGGGACCCTCATTTCTTCCATTGAAAGAATTTCTTGCCACTGTTTAATAAAAGGAATTGTTGGCTAAACCCCAAAAGGATTAAATTAATGGCAGGGTGTTCAGTCTGAACAAATAGACATCCTAGTGTGTGCTTTTCGGCTGGGGCAATTTCAGAGGGTATTCAAAGCCATAGGCTTAACAGTCTTTCTGGAACTTCAATTCTGCTTGAAATTTTTAGAGAACTCTCTTTAGAATTTGAACAGTCTTAGCAAGTCATACAGATTGCAAAAATATGTAGAATTTCCCATTTCTGAGTTGGCCAACTTTGAGTTACTGACTCTAATAAGTATTGGACTTTTATGTCAGCAGCCTGTGACGATATTAGAGGCAGGAACTGGAGAGGAAGCGACAATAATCGTCGCCCTTCTTCCCTGGCTGTGGCTCAGCCATCAGGACTGGGACAGGGAATTTCACAGTGAGGCCTTAGAAACCGCACAACCAGTTTATTAACAAACTGAGTTTGTCACTTGAAGGAGCAGCAGTTATCTGTTTGATCAGTTCCTGAAGGCACCCCTTTTGAACTGTCCTCCTCAACCATGAGGTGCTCTTCATTTTTCTTTCCTGGATCCCATGGAGTCCTCTTTCCTTGTAGCCTCTCCTGGTCTCTTACCTTGGTAGGTAGAGGGCATTGCCAGCAGCTTCTGAAAGAGGTTTAGAGGGATACACATTTTTTGAGATTTGGCATGTCTAGATTATTATTTTTTTTATAGTTATTTACTGATTTTAGAGACAGGAAAAGGGATAGATAGAAAGATAGAAACATCGGTTTGATGCATCCTGCACACCCCTCCCAGTGGGGAGGGAGCCAGCAGCCTGGGCATGTGCCCTGGGTCATTGAACCGTGACCTCCTGACCCAACCACTGAACCACACCGGCCAGGCTATTTTTATAGTTTTAAACATAGCAGCATAGTATTTCTTTTTGAAGGCTCCATATTTTGTTAAATCGCTTCTTATTGACTCTGCTATTTGCACCAGTGCTGCAAGGGATAACTTTGTACATACATTCTTTTGTTCACATGAGATAACTAAATATGGAGTTATCTGGTGAAGGGTTCTGCATTTGTACTTGTAATAGGTGTCACCCCCAATGTCTTCCATAGAAGCTGTGCTAATATGTGTGGGCTCACCAGCAAGGTACAAAAGTACCTGTTACTCTCCTTCCTTGCCAACATGGGATATTAGGAATCTTCTTAATCTTTGCCAATCGGATGAGTGAAAAATGGTATCTTCTGTGCTGTTGATTTGCATTCCTCATAGGAAGGTGAGCATCTTTTCATGGATCTACTAAGAGCCTTTCTGTGAACTGTTCTGTCCTTTGCTATTGGGCTGTTAGCGATCAAGTTCTGTCACTTTATGTATATAGAAATGCGCCTTTACCTATGATAAGAATGGGAATTGTTTCCAGTTTTTTGTTCATCTTTTGACTTGGATTATGTTGCATTTTTCCATGTAAACAAATTTATCAGCTGTTTATTTTAAGGCCTTTAAATTTAATGCCATAAAGGCCTTCCCCATTCTAAAATTATTTTTTTAATTGTCCAGTTTCTTCTGACACTTTTTTTGTTCCAGTTTTTTTTTTTCTTTTAATATATTTTTATTGATTTTAGAGAGGAAGAGAGAGGGAGAGAGAGAGATAGAAACATCAGTGATGAAAGAGAATCACTGATTGGTTGCCTCCTGCATGCCCTCTACTGCATGCCCACAACCCCAGATATGTACCCTTGACCGGAATTGAACCAGGGACCCTTCGTCTGCAGGCTGATGCTCTATCCACTGAGCCAAACCAGCTACGGCTGGTTTCAGTTTTTATATTTAAACTACAGGCCCAATGCTTGGGTGGGGAGGTGTCCCTCAGCCCAGCCTGCACCCTCTCCAATCTGGGACCCCTCCTGGGATGCCCGACGGCCCATTTAGGCTGATCCTAGTGGGATAGGGCCTAAATGGGCAGTCAGACATCCCTCTGACAATCCAGGACTGCTGGCTCCCAACCATTTGCCTGCCTGCCTGCTTGATTGCCCCTAACCGCTTCTGCCTGCCAGCCTGATCACCCCCTAACCACTCCCCTGCCAGCCTGATCGACACTTAACTGCTCCCCTGCTGGCCCAATTGCCCCTAACTTACCTTCCTTGCAGGCCTGGTCACCCCCCAACTGCTCTCCCCTGTAGGCCTGGTCACCCCAACTTCCCTCTCCTGTAAGCCTGGTCACCCCCAACTGCCCTCCCCTGCAGGCCTGCATCCCCCCCCCCCAACAGTCCTCCCCCACAGGCCTAGTTGCCCCCAACAGCCCTCCCTTGCCAGCCATCTTGTGGTCAGGTGGTCAGGGCGCCATCACAGTGACTGGTCAAACAGTTGAAGGGACAATTTAGCATATTAGTCTTATATATATACTAGGGGCCCGGTGCACGAAATTCGTGCACTGGGGGGTGGGTGGTCCCTCAACTCAACCTGCCCCCTCTCACATACTGGGAGCCCTCAGGGGATGTCCAACTGATGGCTTGGCCTTGGGCACCCAGCCATTACCCTGCTCAGCTCAGCCCCAGCTGCCTGCGACCACCCGGCCCCAGGGGCTGGGCGCTCGCCGCCACTTCTGCTCACAGTGCCCGGGGGCCGGGCGCTCCCTGCCATCGCCGTTTCATCTCCACCCTCAGGCCTGGCGCTGGCGCCACTTGGCCCTGCCCCCGCTCCTGATTGGCTGGGAGCATAGCCAATGAGGAGCCAAGATACGGTCAAATTTGCATGTTTCTCCTTTATTATATAGGACTAGTGGCCCAGTGCATGAAATTTGTGCACATTAAAAGGGAATTAATTAGGGAAAATATTTTAATATTTCTATTTGCCCTTTCTTTATAATAGAAGTGTCAAAGATGAAAGAAAATTAGTAAAATGTATGTGAAAATTTTTCTCCTGTCAGAGTGTGGGGCACGCCTCGGGACCCAGAGTCAAGTCCCTGCCCAACTACACATGCCTCAAAATTGTGCGAGACCCAGCCCCAGCCAGCCCCACCCTTATTGGGCGAGATCCAGACCCACCCGGCTCCAACCTCATCAAGCCTCGCTGGGCAGGGTGGTGCAGCCTCAGGTCCCCTGGCCAGGTGCTGGGTGCAACCTCAGGTCCCCTGTCAAACCCTGCTGGGTGAGGGGTACAGCCCAGGTCCCCCAGAACACCTTCAGGTCCCCTGGCACCAAGGTGGGCTTACAGTCTGAAGTCACCTGGCTCAGGGTGAAGGGCATGGCCTGAGGTACCCTGTCAAGCCCTGCCAGGTGGGGGTCACAGCCTCAGGTCCCCTGCCCCGGCCTGGCACCATTCAGCCTCAAGTCCCTGCTGATCGCTCATTACAGGAACCTCGCCTTAGCTCTAGGTGCAGCCATTTTGTGTTACAGGAACCCCTGCCTCTGCTGTGGGCACAGCCTTCTTATGATGGCGTAAGGGTTAATTTGCATATTACCTCTTTATTATATAGGACTAGGAGCCCGGTATACGAAATTTGTGCACTGGGGGTGGGTGATCCCTCAGCCCAACCTGCCCCCTCACACATACTGGGAGCCTTCAGGGGATGTCCTACTGACCCCTCACCCCTGGCCAGAGCTTTAGGCCTTGGGAACCCAGCCATCGCCCTGCAATGGGGCCAATGGCTGGCTCTGCCCCAGCCACCTTGGCCCCACCCCCCTGGCTCTAGCCCCAGCTGGTGACCGCCCAGCGACTGCCTGGCCCCAGGGGTCACCACACTTGCCAGACGCCTCGGCCCCCTGCTCCCCCAGCCCAGGCCTTAGCCCCAGCAGCGACCGCCCACCCTGGGGGCACCCCGCACTCAGTGGCCTTGTGCGCACCGCAGTGGCCTCATGTGCTCACTGGCTGTCTCGGTCCCGCCCCCGCTCCTGATTGGCTGGTGGGTGTGGCTTGTGGTTGTAGCAAATATATGGTCAATTTGCATATCACTCTTTTATTAGATAAGATATATATATTACTAGTCCATCTCAAATTAATTTTAGTAAGTAGTGATCTCAATTTACTTTTTAAACGATGGCCTCTTGGTTCTCTCAACCACTTATTTGATCATCCATTTATCTCTTTATCATGTACCAAATCCATGACTCTTTGTTTCCATCTCCTGCCTCTTTTGTTCTCTGGACCTGCCCATCTGTTCAAGTTTTAATTGAACTACTATTCTCATTGTTAAGGATTTTCTAACATATTTTTGTGTTTGTGAGGATCCGGTTTTTTATTTTATTGTTGGGGTTGATACTAACTAAACAAAATTTTGCAGTGACATTTGAAAATGAACTATTCAAAATTTAAAGAAAACCAATCAGAATTTTATGTAATTCAAAAGAAGTTTACTGAGCTTGGTTGGTGAAAGTCAGAGATTTCTAACTCAAGTTTACTGTTTACTTATTTTTCCAATTAGGGCAAATAGGATGCCAGAACCAGGGGTAAGAAGGACTTAATTATTCACTTTGGGGATTAAGATTGGCTTCCAGGTCAGAACATGTAACCTTGAGGGATGGAAAAAAAAAAAGAAGAGGATTAAATAGGCCAATAATTGCAAAGCGGAACTCTTTTGGGTTTGAGAGTTGGATGAAGAGACCTGATTGTGGGGACTCGGTCATTTGAGAGGCAGCTCTTGGTCCACTCAGGTGATGAAAGTAGAGCGCCCATCAGTAGTCAGCGGGAGTGCAGCAGCAGCGCTGATTTCCTTTCAGGAGAAGCTTTTATTTGCCATGAAAAAGGAGACGGCAGCGGACCGCAGAGCATTTCCTTCTGAACCTTGACAGCCTTTTGGCATCTCTCCTCAGTTATTCCTCTGAAAGAGCCCAGGAAGTGTGCACGGGTCTGTGTGAGCCAGGCTGCTGCCGTATTAGCTGTGACACCAGCAGAGAGAAGAGCACCTGTCTGGGTTGCCCACTGCATGCTTACGAGAGTCATTTTGGAAACTGTTTTACTCCTGAAGGTAGTGGATTTAAACCACTGCTTCCCAGAGGCCAAAGCTGCAGTTTCCGTTACACTGGGGGTTAAGGCTTTCACACGAATTTCGGAAGGGGGACAGACATGGACATTCAGTCCGTAATCACATTGTGAAATAGCGAGTGGGCCGCTTGGAGCCCTGTGACCAGCTCTCAGAAGCCTCTGTGCAGGGTACGTAGTACCACTTAAGGCAGACAGTGTGTACAGGTCAGAAAGTAACTTGAGAGAGAGAGCACTATCTTTTTATAGGAGCACCAAGACTTCCCTGTAGTGTTTAAAGCCTTCCCTGTAGTGCCAAGATCTTCAGTGATTTATTTTATAAGGCGCCATGGTCTCCTTTCCCTTTACAAGTGACTGGTTTCAGGAAGGAAGCGAAGCATCCACTTGAATATTACCGTGATTTTGTGGTTGTGGCCATCTTAACTGTACAATTCAGTGGCATTAAGCCCATGTACATTGTTGTACAACCACCACTGCCATCCATCTCGTCTTTTCATCATCCCAGACAGAAACTCAGTGGCCATGCCAACTGATCCCCATTTCCCCTTGCCCCTAGCTCCTGGCAACCACCATTCTACTTGTCTAATGGATACTCAGAAGCTAAGCCTTGCTCATTTGAGACTCCTCACTAGCTCCTTGGCCTGGGCATCCAGCTTGCTGGTTAAGCTGGGACTAAAATGCAGTCTTCGTCGCTGATTTTGGAGTATCTGGGAAGAGGGTAAAAACGGCTTAAGTTTCACAATGAAGAAATGCACTTCAGATTTCTGGAGTAGATCAGAGATTTCCTTGCCAGCAGTGGCATCTCAGTCAACCGTGCTTTTCTTATCTCTTGGCCCGAAAACAAAAGCTGGGGCTGTGGTATAATAAGCCTGTGTACACAGCTGCAGGGGGGAGCGGGAGGTGGCTGTGTGGGGAGGCCCGGGGCCTGCGGAAGATAATGGGGCATCTGGCCCCATGCAGTCGTTGGTCACAGCAGCTTTGGAATTGGATTTTGTCCTGCAGGGATGGCGACTCTTTGAAGAGAAAGGCACTTTTGAATGTCCGCATTGCTTTGAAACCAGTGCCAGGAAGATACCGGTTCTTATTGCTGGTCTGAGGCAAAGCTGGGTGTGTGAGGCTTTCATACGCAGGAACAAAGGTTGTTGGGAAAAGGAGGTAATCATTAATTTTGTCAATGAAATTTGTTGCATTCCCAGGGCAGTTTGGAGGAGTTTTAGCTGTTTTGAAA
The DNA here is from genome assembly GCA_027563665.1 of Antrozous pallidus. Lineage (NCBI taxonomy): Eukaryota > Metazoa > Chordata > Mammalia > Chiroptera > Vespertilionidae > Antrozous > Antrozous pallidus. The sequence continues at coordinate 38,449,033 of CM050522.1, read as the reverse complement.
AATCCTTTGGTAACCATGATACATCCCAAAAGTGCATCCCAGGTTAAGGGCCTGAATTCGGGTTCTAAATTTAGGTGTGCTGATCTGTGACTTCCTAAGCCTCAAAAAAGCACCTTAGGAATGGTGGCTGAGATGAACCAAGTGGTGAAGAATTAAATTATTCTCCGCTAGTGTATTTATAGGACATATATGTCTGCTGCCAGCACAGTCAGCATTTTCAGCTCTTAGGCAGAATTTGTTTCCCCATCTGAAGAATGAACACAGAGGCAATTTGTTACTGGGTTCTTTGTAAGAAACAGATCAATAATGCATAACACATTTAAAGAGCCTGGCAACCGTCTGAGTACTTAATACCGGAAACCACTTATGCCCTTAGATGAGGCATATAAAATGGAAAGTTTTATACATACCATATATATATTTGTTTATCCCAATCCCGAATTACTTGACTGACTTGAATACCAAATCGTTTTTATTGGCTCACAGTCGGATGTCTGGACCATCCTGCCTGGAGGACCGTCCTGCCCAGTGAGAAGTCAGGGATAGCAGAGGCGGGCTCTTCCAGCCGTCCATCAAACCCAGAGGCATTTCTAGTTCTTGACAGAGTGAGGGAGGCCGATGCCAAGGTCGTGTGACGTTCCTCCCCAGGATGTTGTTTTCCTCTGCAGAAAGTAGGCTGGCATTTGTTTTCAGTGGCTGAGTTCATTATCCAACTGTCTCCAAGCCATACCTCCCCTTTCCCGTGTTTATGAAAAACAAAACAAAATTACTAGGCGCTCACATCATCCTTTTAGAAGGATGGGGAGATTCATTAGCTGACACTCCCTGATTCTGCAGATTTGGGTTGAGATAAGGAGAATAAAAGCCACTGTGGAGCTTCTACCTCTGTGCTCTTTGATTCGCAGGGGTCAGCGGGGGGGGGGGGGGGGGGGGGGCGCGGAGCAGGGGGAAGGGGTGGGTGAAGGTACCACCAGGATCTGTGCTCTTATGCACCCAAATAGTGCCTCCGCTCAGATAACGGCCTGTCTGGGTTTACTCGGGAAGGGCCCTGAGTAATTAGTAGTGGGATGTGAAGAATGAGCCAATGTGTGGAAATTCAGAAAATGTCATGCAGAAATGTACGTTTTTCCAGCCTGTGAATCCAAAACAATGGGATTGTTGGAAGAACTTTTGAGACTTGTTCTTTCTTTCTTTCTTTCGTTTTTTTTTTTTTTTTTTGAAAGCATTATTGTGTTCAGTGGGTACATGTGCTTTGCTCATAAAAATGTGTGCTTTTAACCACATTGCTGGCGGGGTTGAGTTGTGGATTTTACTACCAACAGAAAGTAATGTAAGAGCTGATGTCTTTTTTAACAAGTACGAAGAGATTTTTTTTGGGGGGGGGTGGGGGGAGATGGAGGGAACAAAGGGGGGAAATCCCAGCTTTTATGTAGAAAATGCTGACTGTGTTGGCAGCAGACACATCTGTTTTATGAACATACTAGCAGAGAGTGATTTAATTCTTCACCACTTGGTTTTATCTTAATCACTCCTAAGGTGATTTCCCCTCTCTTAGTTATGCAATAGCCTGCTGGCTGACATGTAACTATTGACTGTTAATCCTGGGGAATGAACCACTGTAATTTATGGTCAGGGGTACAGATGTAAAGAGACAGAAAAGATATTCAAATGCTTTTAGTGCCTTTTTCCCATCCCCAGGATGTCTTCTCCCAGAAACCTTAGGAAAGCACCAAAGCTAAAAAAAAACCAAAACATTATAATAAGGAAAAAAACCCTCTTCTTCTTCTAAAGTAGAAAGTTCTGTGAGTTTCTGTAAAATCTGGCTTTGCCTGGCTCATGTAGAAACAATGGTGGTCTTTTCATTTCCCATGTATATTCTAATTCCAGGGACGGAGATGGGTGGAGGCAGGGAGAGGGGAGGCTGAGGTGTGACGCCAGGCTGGAGAATCGATGTCTTTCTTTGAGGATGCCCCGTCGCCCCCTCCTGCTGGTTTCTGGACCGTGGGACCCAGCGCATCACTTCCTGTCCAAGTTGGCACTGACAGTGGCACAGTATCTCTGCCCAGTGTTCTCAAAATGCAGTTGGCAAGTCTCCAGCAATGGAGTCATCCAGAGAAACAACTCACCCCCCCCCCCCCACTTTTTTTCTTTCTGTGAACTCTGGGGCAGCCTCCTCAGGCCTCATTCCATCTGTCCCTTCCTTGCATTTTGGAATATCCCCATTGAGCCCCAAACCTTGCCGCAGATTATAGAGCCTGAACGTCCCCAGGCTTCTCTCATGAGCATGTCCCAAGGCTTCCCTGGGGAAGACTCCCAATGCTTTCCTGTGGGAGCAAGGAAGGAAGGAGAGTGTCCTCCCCAGTCACTTTTCCCTCCGCTCTAGGTCAGAAAGATGGCTCACACCCCTGAGTGCCTGTGATCTCCTGCTTGCTCCAGGGCTTTCCTTGTGCCACCTCATTAATCCCCATAACAATCCCGGGGTGTGGGTGCTAGGATCATTCCCAAGTGTGGTTCAGAGGTCGTCTGCCTGGCTCACTGGTGAGGAAGTGGCATTCCAGAGAGAGCCGTGGACTCACTAAACAGTGGGGTGGGCTGTGCAATAACCCTGGGTGGCAGGGTTGTCCCACTGGGGGGCCGGGCTGGTCCCCCACTTTGGGGCGTCACATTCGTGGTGCGCGGCAATGTGGTGGGATAGAGGTGTCTGTGACATCCTCTGCTCTTAACAATGTAGGCCTCTCCAGGATGATACATGCTTTGCTTACCACGCTCTTCACTTCCTCTGGAGCCCTCCCTGGCAGCCCTCAGTGTCCATGCGTCTATTAATAGTTCTGTTCAGGCAATTTAGACTTTTCTGTGATTCTCCTTCCAGGCTCCACCCACTGCCCAACCTAGAGCCGCTTCCATGGTTCGTGGTGTTTGTTACGGCAGCACCCCACTGCCAGGCACCAAAATCTATGCTGTTTACCCCATCATTAACAAAGCTGGCAGGTTTAGTGCCCGAAATAACACAAGTGCATTATCTCACAGTTCTGTAGATCAGAAGGTCAACACAGGACTCACTGGAATCAAATCCAGGGATGGGCAGGGCTGGTTCCTGGGGTCCATGGCTCCTGATTCCCTTCCTCCATCCTCACAGCCACCAACGACAAGTGGAGTCCCTTTCATGCTCCAAATTTCTCCTGCTCCTTCTTGTCGTTTATCCTTTCTCTGACCACAGCCAGAAAAGGCTGTCTGCCTTCAAGCACTCCTCTCGTTACCTGGTTCCCAGGGGAATAACCCAGGCACATCTGCTCATCTTAAAGGTCCTTAATCTTAATCACACCATCAGAGTCCTTTTTGCCATGTAACGTAAATTACATAGGTTTGGAAGTTAGGACTTGAGCCTCTTGGTGTGTGTCTGCCTGTCTGTCTGTCTGTCTCTCTGCCTGCCTGCCTGCGTCATTCTGCCTACCACACAAGGTAAGGTATGCATACACAGCAAACTTAATCTCTGGTCTTCGTTTGCACCCGGCATTCCTATAGGCCAACCACGTGGTTACTAAAACAATAAATATTTTCTCCAGGGCTCATCGGCTCCACCTGGCTGGCAGCACGCACCTTGCGGGACAGGTGAGAGATGAGCGGGAGCTGTGGAAAGGCCGAAAGCTCCCTCCCCTCGCTCAGTGAAAACAGGCCATGGAAGCCAGGGGACCACGAGGGTTGTGACTCTCCTCCTTAATGTGACATTAAGAAAGAAAACGGAAGCAGCAGCAGCAAAACCTTTCCTAACGAAATGCGTACTAGTGCTGGGATGTAAAACTGACCCTCTTCCTAACCCGCTCTTTCTCCTTCGGGCACAAAGCCATGCTGCATTGTCCTTTGAACGTTTTTTTTTCATGGGAACACTGGGCCCCTTGGTGGCATTTGGCGTGTTACTGAGGAGGTCCCTTTGGGAGGACGGGAAGGCCCTCTCCCTTCCCCACCTGGAATTCGATGCTGGTTCCCCTCTGACAGCTGGCTAGCCTGGAGGGCCCTTACAAGTTAAATCTTGTCTGGGGAAATAATTTGTTAGGAGATCAAAGCGTCGATGGGGTAAATTAATTTTCCAACAGACCACAGGTCTGGGAGAACGTAAACATTGTCTCTGAACTGCTGCTGATGTCCTTGGTGAATGAGTAATTTTGGGGCTCTTTTTTCCTAAGACTATAATTCTGCATTTGACTGACTTGTGTCTTCGTATGTTGGAAAAGAGCTCTGAAAACTTGTGCCTAAGATAAGGCCCTAAAATAACCAGTTATTTCAGTACCTAACTCAATGGGTCTCAAGGGGCTTTGTGGGGTGGGGGGTGACTTGGCCCGCTGGGGCCATCTGGCGATGTCAGAGACATTTTTGGTTGTCACGATTGAGGGGAGGGGTGCTCCTGGCAGCTAGTGGTTTGAGGCCAGAGATGCTGCTAAACATCCACACAGCAAAGTTATCCAGCCCAAATGTCAACAGTGCTGAGGAGGAGAAACCAGAGGGACCGCCTTCTATTTTTCACTTATTTGGATGTGTTTTTCATACTGCGCATAGGTTTAATTTCTCTGAGGGTCTGTTTCTTTCCTCACTCATCACAGCAGCTTGCCCTTCTTTGGCTCAAACATTTATCGATTGGGTTGGCTTTTCCCCTCCCACCTTTGTTGAGTTTCCATCCTTCTTTTTCCCTGTCAGAGCACAGTTCTTGGGGCACCGTGACAAGCTGACTTTGGCAGAGTCAGCACGGTATGGGGAGTTTGCACTCCATCTCCACTATCCTATCTGTAAAAGGCAGGTAGTAAAACAGCTAATTGAGGGTGATTATGGTACCAGAAAAACTGGGTTATCCTCTTCCCCCTGGGATGCTGGGGTTGGTGTCCCTGTGACATATTGAGAACAAGAATTTTCTGAGACTCACACTGGAGATTGAGTGGTTTTTATTTGTGAGGAATTGCATCTCTGAGTTTCTAAAGTCACATTTCCCATAGTCCAATCATAGAAGTGTAGCTGGGGTTTCAGTAGAGCTAGAAGCAAAGCCAGCGCCCACCCAGAGTTTTCTTTCCAGGTTGGACCTGGGTCCAGTTCAGCATCAGGCTAGCATCAGTCCATTAGTCCATTGTGTGTGTGGTCCGCATGGGTGTGGGTCATGTGGGTGAATATGGGAATACAAGAGAGCAAACCCCAAGCAGTAAGAGCCCCAAGAGCATAAGAGGAACCAAGAGCACACAAGCAGCATGAACGTGAGCTTCTTTGTTCAGGGAATTAAGTATCCCAAATTTCCTCGCATTCGAAGTGGCCACACTCATTCTGACCAATGACCTTTATTCCCAGGTGTGACTGACAGGAAAGCACCTTCACTGCTCCCCCAGCTTATTTTCCCTTTGCTCCTTTCCTGTTATTAATAACTAGGTAATTACAATGGTATCATTTGTATTCATGAGAGATGGTATTACAAAGTGTTTGGCCTGTAGTAAATGCTCAGTGAATGCCTTACTTGCCCAGGCAACTGATTAGGAGACCATAGCAAAGTCTAACGGGCCTAAAGGCTCCCTACCCCCCCCACCCCCCTTTTTTTTTGGTAAAAGGTTGCATATAAAGGAGAGGCAGACATCTTCAGCATTCAGGGATTGTTCTCACCTCTCCTGGAAGGAGAAAAAATAACTTAATGACTTTTCAGTAAAGGTTACTGAAAGTAAAGATCAACAAAACATCTGAAATACATAAGTGGCATGGCTTGCCTCAGGCCAGAGCTATTTTTACTTATTTATTCATTTATTTATTTATTTTTAAAGTTTATTTATTTTAATATATATTTTTTTTTATTGATTTTTTTACAGAGAGGAAGGGAGAGGGATAGAAAGTCAGAAACATCGATGAGAGAGAAACCTCGATTAGCTGCCTCTTGCACACCCACCACTGGGGGTGTGCCCGCAGCCAAGGTACATGCCCTTGACCGGAATCGAACCTTGGACCCTTCAGTCCACAGGCCGACGCTCTATCCACTGAGCCAAACCGGTTTCAGCCAGGCCAGAGCTATTTTAGAACTGAATTGACAACTAGTTCAAGTTGGAACAATCCAGACTTAATTATAGATAACCTGCAAAAGTTCCTTCAAACAGGTGGGTTTCCCCGTTGGGGGGAGGACTCTTTGGCAAAGGCTATTTCTGGCCAGTTATTTGTTTGAGAGCCAGCTTAGAACAGAGATAGGAGTCAGTTGGACAGAGAATTCTGTCCCTGTCCAGAGCAGAGCGTCAGTTGTCCCATTTGTAAAGCGGACATCGTAATACTCCCCTCAGAGGATGGCTATAAAAATAAAAAGGAAGGCGTTTTTGTGAGGTATCTGGCATAGTAAGTATACTTCATAAACATACCTGTGAAAGTTATTGTTTGAAAATTTCCCAGTTTTTTAAATTTAAATTCTTTATTGTTTAAACTTTAAAGTATTACACATTCCTCCTTTCCCCCCATTAACCTCTCCCTGGCCGTTCCCACCCCCCACCACATGCCCTCACCCCTTACTGTCTGTGTCCATGGGTTATGCTTCTGTGCATGCATACAAGTCCTGGGGTTGAGCTCTCTCCACCCCCCTCCCCATTGTCTGTACTTCGTGCTGATAATGTCTCAACTTTACGTCTCCTAACTACGTGTTTTCTCAAGCTGCCTCTACTGATTTGCATTTGTAGACAGACATGCTGCTTAGTAAATATAGCATTTCATGTTACATTGTTTTCTCGCCTTGATATTTTGTTTTCTTGAAAACGAGTTCCATGTCATGCATATGTTTTGATATCCCTATAATACTTGACTCCGAGGGGCGTTCTATAGCCTTGGTAGTTATACTTGCTGTTGATGAAGAGCCATAACGAATTTGGGATAAGAAATTAATTAGAGGATCTGGCTGACAGACACTCTACAGAGGATTAAGTAAGGTGATGGGTGGAGAGGAGGGCAGATCAGCAGAGTTAAGTGCTCTGAAGGAGGACATGTTGTTATGGGCACATAATACTGGGAATATTAGTGGAAGGTGGGAGTCAGAGAAGCTTAAGCTGAAACCTGTTGGGTTGGGTGAGGTGGAGTTAGCCAGGTAAAGGGGCAAATTTGGGGAAGAGGCTGAGGGGGCCGAGCATCCTGTGTTTACAACCAAAGAGAATTTAGTATGTGACTTCATATTGGAGGGTGGAATGAGGTGTGTGTGTGTGGGGGTGGGGGGTGAGATCATAAAGGACCTGGTGAACCGTGTTAATGCATTTATTTATTTATTTATGTTTATTTATTTATTTATGTTGATTTATTTATTTTTTTAGAGAGAGGGGGAATGGGAAAAGAGGAGTGTGAGAAACATTGATTTGTTGTTCCATTAATGTATGCATTTATTGGTTGCTTCTCATATGTGCCCTCCCTGGGGATTGAACCTGCAACCTTGTGTTGGGACGATTCTCTAATCAACTGAGCTACCTGGACAGGCCCATGTTAATAAATTTTAAACTTTATCTCAAAGGTGGTGAGAAATCATTGGAGTGAAATAATCAGAAGTGCAGGTAGGAAGGTTATCTGGGCTTGTGAGAATGGCCTGGGGACCGAGGTGCCTGCAGGGATACCCAGGTGAGGGGCATCGGAGCCTGGGCCAGAGCAGGGGCACGGTGCTAGGGAAAGGTGGGGTTTCGGATGGCGGCTCTGAGCTGACCAAATGGAGAGAGGGGAGCGTCAAGTGCAGTGTCTAGGTTTTCAGAGGTCCGGCTGCTGCTCAGTGAGAGGAAGCCTGGGAGCTGTGTGGGAGAGGACGTGGAGCTCAGTTGGGGACAGATTGAGTTCTGGGGCCTGCGGGATGTCAGAAGGGAGATGTGCGTTTAAAGCTGAGAAAAGAGGGCACAGTGATGTGGGTTCTGGGAGTCTCCCCCACCTTGATGATCACTGCAGCTGGGAGGTACAAAGAGCACTAAGTTGGGGCGGGGGTGGGGAGAAGATGTAGAGTGGGAGAGAGGGCGCAGGGCCCAGCCCTGGAGAGCAGGTTGCTGAGGAGGGTCAGCCAGGGCGTTTGGAGGAAACCTCCGAGCCTGAGTTTCAAAGAGGGGTCGGTTATCACTGTCCAGTGCTTTGGAGTGTGGGGATTCGGACAGAACTGTGGGTTTGGTGGCAAGAACAGTTCCAGGGCAGAGGGGGTGGGGTGAGTGGGAGGGGTGAGGAAGGTGCTTCTGCTGGCCTGTGTGGCCCTTTGAGGGCATTAGAAAAAGTTGTGCCCCCTCTGGCTGGGCACAGTCCTTGGTGCACGAGTTGGTGGGTGGACCATGGATGAGCCTTCAGCTCGCACCTGCCACCTTAGCTGGTGCCCTCGTTTAGTGTGCAAACTGCACCCCCATGCATGTGTTGTCTTCGGGGAGGGCAGCGGTTCTCCAGCTGAGACAGTTTTGCCTCCTCGCCTCCCCCCCCCCCTTCAGGGCACATTTGATTATGTGTGGAGACATTTTGGAGGTTACGGCTGAACCAGGGTGGTGGGTGTTACAATCATGTAGTGGGCAGAAGCTACGGATGCTGCTGAAGAGCGTACAACACACAGGTCAGCCCACATCAAAGAACTGTCCGGCCCCAAATGTCACTGGTGCAAAGGTTCAGAAGCCGTGCTGTAGGCGAGCCTTTCAAGATCTTGTTCTGTGAGGAGGAGGGAATGGGAGGGTGGTAGCTAAAGGTGAACCTGGGGACAGTGCCACTTGGCTGCAGCCTCATTGGCGCCAGTTTTCATCCTGCCCCCTCACCTCTCTACCGCATAATTCGTACTCATCAGGTTGTAGTTCTTCTGTTTATTCTTTGGTAGCCATTTTCACTAGCTACCTCCTCCCTTCCCCAACTCCTGCCCCCAATCAATACTAGAAGGCACGGGAACCCTGTATCCTAATTTCTGTTTCTGGGCTCTTTGTACGACATCTGCATTTTAATACCATTGGACAGGAAATTCTTTTGGCAACCAAGGGAGGGACGTAGCTTTGGCTCATCGAGAGTGGAGTGTGTGATTCAGTGTCAGGTCGATAAGGCTTTAATGCCTGGTCAGTCACCTTGACTGTCTGGCTTGGGGAAAAAAGACCGGAAGTAGTCCTTGGCTCTGGAAGCAAGCTTTGCTCCTGGTGTCGGGAAGAAGAGAGCCCAAATGGTTCTCACCAGATAGGGTTGCAGCAGCTCTCCCAGCATTTTGGGAACAAATCAAGTGATTATCTCAGCAATGTCAAAACTGCGTTCCCAGATTAGTTGTTGTTTGAACATTGGGGGCTTGCTGATGAGGAGGAGGATTAATTAGCAGCTCCTTCTCATGGTGTCCTTTTTCAGCCTTCTCGGATTGCAGCATCAAAGTCCACCAGCCATGCTGGCTGCTCTGCTCGCTTGGTAATCTGTGTTTTACACGGTACAAAAGGCTGCTGGCCAAATTTTGTGATCCCTCCAACGTGAGGCGGACAGTGTGCTGGGTCCAGTGAACAAGAACATTTACTGTGAAATGAGGTCAATGGGGAAGCACTTCAATTCACAGAACAGCTTTGGACAGTCCTGGGTAAGTTGGAAGGGCAAAGTTGCCTTTTCTGTTTTCAGAAATATCTTACCCTGCCACAGTGGGTAAATCAAAACCCATTTGGACAAATGAAAACAAGCTTAATATTAAGTTTTGGCAAGGAGTGGGTTCAAGATGAGGAGGAGGTATGGGATAAGAACAAGAAGTGTCTTCATTTTAAAAGGATGGCCCTGTCCGGTCAGTTTGTTGAGCGTGTCCTGTGCAGGTTCGATTCCCAGTCAGGGCACATTCCCAGGTTGTAGGTTTAATCTCTGGTCAGAAAGGCAACAATGTTTCTTTCTCACATCAGTGTCTCTCTCTCTCTCTCTCTCTCTCTCTCTCTCTCTCTCTCTCTCTCTCTCTCTCTCTCATCACTAAGCATGTCCTCAGGTGAGCATTAAAAAAATTTTTTTTAAAGAAAAGCATGGTGGCAGAGATGAATTAAAATGAATTACTGGCTACATTGAATGTGAGATATGTCTTGGTCGTGGGCATGTTCTTTCTGAATAACTTACTGTATATGGTGATGTATTTTAAACTCTTTCCTATGAAATTGTTGCCCAACTAGTTTAAAAGATAGGGCTGATGACAAGAATGATCCTCCTGTATGGTTCCATTATCCCGGTGGTATAGGTGTGCTTGTTATGTATCTGTATGCATACAGCCTAACTACTCAGTCAGTCTACAACCCCCTAAAATAGTAAAACTCACTCTACCTTTTAAATTTCTGTAGTAGACCAGCCCGTTTTATGAAAGGGGAGATGGTGGTGGGCAGGAAGCAGGAAGTTTGGGGCTGAAGAATGTTGATGTAAAATCTTAATTCCAGTTATGGCATTTTGTGCTCATGCAGTTAAGAAAGAGCTTGAGATCATCTCACATGTTCACATTTTCCCTAATCAGGGCTGTGGGAAATGCTGGTAAACATCTATCCTGTTTGTAAACTGCTCCATACTATGAAATTCATAACCTTTCTTTATAACTGCAATAGTACATGGTTTTCTATGGTTAAAAAAAAACTATTTCTCATTTGTCTTTTGTGGGTTTTTATTAATGGGCCAGAGGCCCTATGCAGGGGGGGGGGCGGGGGTGGAATGTCCCTCAACCCAGCCTGCACCCTCTTCAATCTGGGACCCCACGAGGGATGTCCAACTGGTTAGGATCAGACGGACATAAATGGGCAGTCGGACATCCTTCTCACAATCCAGGACTGCTGGATCCAAATTGCTCACCTGCCTGCCTCCATGATTGCCCCTAACTGCTTCTGCCTGCCAGCCTGATTACTCCCTATCCACTACCCTGCCCGCCTAATTAATGTCTAACTACTCCCCTGCCAGCCTGTTTGCCCCCAACTTCCCTCCTCTGCCGGCCTGGTTACCCCTAACTGCTCTCCCCTGCAGGCTTGATCGCCCCCAACTGCCCTCCCTTGCAGGCCTGGTCCCTCCCAATGGCCCTCTCCTGCTGACCATCTTGTGGTGGCCATCTCATGTCCACATGGGGGCAGGACCTTTGACCACATGTGGGAAACCCTCTTTTGTGTTGGATTGATGGTCAATCTGCAAATTACTCTTTTATTAGATAGGATAGAGGTCTGGTGCATGGGTGGCGGCCAGCTCGTTTGCCCTGAAGAGTGTCCTGGATCAGGGTGGGGGTTCCCTTGGGGTGTGGGGCAGCGGCCTGTGGTAGTTTGCAGGCTGGCCATGCCCCCCAGCAACCCAAGCGGAGGCCCTGGGATTAATTTATGTTCTACAATTGAAACATTGTAGCCTGGAGTGGAGGCCTAGGCCAGCCAGAGCTACAGAAGCTTGGCTTCCTCCATCGTCTGGGCAACCCTAGCCTCTGCTCTCTCCAGCTCCATGGCTGCCGCCATTTCTGTTGGGATTATGTATCTTCTATAATTGAAACTTTGTAGCATTGAGTGGAGGTCTAGGCTGGCAATGGCAGGCAGATAGTTTGGCTTCCTCCATTACCAGGGAAACCTAAGCCTCCCTCCTGCTCTCAGTGGCTGCAGCCATCTTGGTTGGGGTTTATTTGCATAATTTGCTCCTGATTGGCTGATGGGCATGGCTATGGGTGTGGCTTGATAGGAGGTATGGTCAATTTGCATATTATTCTTTTATTAGGTAGGATAAGTAATTAAGGCCTTTCTTATACCTTTATAATATCAATAGTTGTCCTAACATTGTAAGCCCCCAGTGAAAAAGATTTCTAAAGGTTTTTCTCACTTTAGGCACCCAGAAGAAGCTATATGTAGGAAAGAAACTCTGTTCTTAGTGTCATTTTAGTTATTGACTGAGGAGGGCTCTCTAAAGGTGTGTCAGTGATATATGAGGGATTCCTGATTTTGTGATTGCTGCAGGTGAACTTGGTACATCCTTTGCTGTTAAGCTTCAGCAGCAAATACAGATGTTCCTGTTTGCTCCATAAGACTATTATAATAGCAAATAGCAGAGCTATTTGTGAAGAATCTTTTTTTTAAAAAAAGAATGCAAACAAATTTACATTTATTTGAACAAACAGATATTCACAATGTTGGTGAAAAAAAATCCAGTGGGTATAGTATGAGGAAATTTTTATAAATCAACATCTCCCTTACTAACTCACCATGTATTTATTTGTGTGTCTATGTTTGCATAGAAAAAATATATAAAACTAGAGGCCTGGTGCACAGATTCGTGCACCCGTGGGGTCCCTTAACCTGGCCTGTGAGGACCAGTGGACTTCCGCACCACTGCGGCCTGGCCTTACCCACCAGCTCATCAGGCTCCAGTCTGCTGTCCACATCACTGTTGCACAGCACAAAGTAGTGCGTGAAGCTGCAGGCAGCTGGGGAGGAGCTAGAGCCGGGCTGGGTGCTGTGCCTGCCAGGTAGGCAGGGGGAGTGTCTGTGGGAGAGGCTTGTGCCATTGCAGCTGCCCTCACTAACTGTCATCCTGGTGTCTAGCGCCCATCTGTCAGCTGAGCAGCGCTCCCACTGTGGGAACGCACTGACCACCAGGGGGCAGCTCCTGCATTGAGCGTCTGCCCCCTGGTGGTCAGTGCACGCCATAGCTACCAGCCAGTCATCTGATCGCTTAGGCTTTTATCGTGCACTGGGGGTGGGTGGTCCCTCAGCCCAACCTGCCCCCTCTCACATACTGGAAGCCCTCAGGGGATGTCCTGCTGATGGCTCACCCCTGGCCTGCCCAAGACCAAAAGCCTCTGGCAGGCTTTCCATCCTTGGGCAGGAGACCTCGGCCAGGGAACCCCAGCCAGCCAATAGCTCCTCGATCAGAGCTGATCACTGCCTGGCCACGCCACCAGCCCAGCCCAGCCTGGCGGAGGCAAGGGTGAAAAGGCCCCTGGGGGAGGCCTTTTTTCCCCCAGCCTGGGGCACCCAGGGAAACAGTCCCCCTGAGATCAGGCCATGCCTGGCCATGCCCCCAGCTTGGCCCAGCCTGCTGGAGGCCAGGGGCGAAAAGGCCTCTTGGTGAGGACTTTTTTGCCCCTGGCCTGGGGCACCCAGGGAAGCGGTCTCCCCAAGATCAGAGCCGATCACTGTCTGGCCACTCCCCCAGCCAGACCTGGCTGTAGGCTGGCCACCGCGCTGCTGCAATCGATCGGGGGCCCGCTATTGCTGCCAGGCCCGGCCCCGCCCTCTGCCCACCCTGGCCTACAGCCGGGGGAGAGGCCTTTTCCCGACCCAGCTTTAGGCCAGCCACCCCGCTGCTGTGATGGATCGGGGGCTGCCATCGCTGCCTGGTCTGGCCCCACCTCCCTGCCTCACACTGCTCTGCCCCACCCCCTGCTCCTGATTGGTTGGTAGCGTAGCAAAGGTCTGGTCAAATTTGCATATTACTCTTTTATTAGATAGGATAGATGTTATTCTAAAATGTTAACAGTGGTCAAGTTTCTTTTGGAATTGTAGTAATTTAATTTAAAATTTTCTAATCAGGATTTTAAAACATTTTGTAATAGTCATGTTATATTTTATCCAATACAAATAAAATAAAGGGGGAAGATAAGTAAAGATATAAATGGCAGGAATTTTGTAATCTGGATACAGAGTATACATTGCATGAAATTATAGATGATATCATGTAAAATTAACATTTTTATTTTAATTTCACCAATAATTCTGAAAAAGTTTCTTTAATTTTTCCGGAAACCTTTTGCACAGAATGGAAAATTCACATATGTGAATTCTGAACTTTTTTTCTCTGCTTTCATTTATTCCTTTCTCTTAGTTGATAGTTCTTCTCCCAGGCTCCTGGTTCCAAAGCCTTCCACAGAAAGTGGAGGATGCCCCATCAAAACCCTTCTGCAAGATCAGTCCCCTAACTTCCTATAGCAGGTGGGACTTCGGCCACTTGCCTCCCTACCACCCCACTCAGCCCTGTGGGAAAAGAACGCTTCACTGAGTAAACAGGTCCTGCCTCTCTCTGTGGGTGACTTAGTTTAGTTGTAGGTTCTCCAGTTTATCAGTGAAGAGGACTGCTAAGGACTTGGTCATGGCAGAATCGAACTAAACCGGTAGAGGAACGCTCCAAGACAGGCTCTGTTTCGTGTTGAGCAACGCTTGTTCCGTTTAGATAAAAGACGAGTCCTTAGAGAGGACTGTTTTCCTTCCTTTTCCTGCCCCAGCTCAGACAGCCGCCTCAGCACATAGCTTGACATGGGGAGCAACCTGGCTTCCCCAAGCCCCTTGCTGCATTGTGGGAGTGTGAGAAAGCCCCCCCCCCCCCCCCCCCCCCCCCATCCTCTGCCCCAGCCACCTGGCTCCTTTGTTTCTTCCTCCTCCGCTTGTTCTCTGGCACAAACGGCAGTGGCTGTGTGATTCCGTGACATAGGAACTCTGGAGGCTGGTGACTAAATCCCCAGGCAGGTGGCTGCCGATTGTCTGTCTGGAGGAAGTGACCAGGGACTGCTTTCATCTTCTGATAGCTTCTGGGAGGCAAAATGACCCTTAATTGGGCTTGGCGGATTGTGTGCATCACACACACACACACACAGCCCAGGGGCAAAATGACCCTTAATTGGGCTTGGCGGATTGCGTGCATCACACACACACACACACACACACACACACACACACACACACACCCCAGGGGTCAGCAAGTTCCCTGGGGGTAGTCTTTTCTCTTCACATAGTGCTAAGCCTTTTGGAGCCTGACCTTGCTTTCTGATGTGAGCATGTCTGGAATGTCAGCAGTCTCAATATCACAGGGCTGGAGGCAGATATTCAGAATAAGGAGTTCCTATTTAAAAAACACAGAGTGCAGGTGGGATAAATGAGCCGACTTTAACTATGGTAGATTCCCCCTCGAGGTCCTGGTTTTTAGTATCTTTTTAGATATTGGTAATTTCAGAGAGAAGTTCCAATCTTCAATCAGGTTTTATGATAGCCATTAAGGTGTTTATTACCCCCAAAACACTCATTATTTAATAACATGGTGCTGGCCACCTGTTCCTCCCACATCTGTACATAAGGCTGACTACAGATCTTTAACAATATATTTTTTCAGGCTGAGCGGCAAGAACAGACAGGTCATCTTCTCAAAACACCATTATCAGAAAGTAACCTGGACTCCTTTTTCAGATTACGAGTTCCCAGAAGTGGGAGGCAGAGGCTGTACACCTGGGAAGGCCTACAAGTTCACTACCCTTGATTCTGGGGTGGTAAGGGGTAGGGGCTTAATTATAAGAAACAGACCCAGCAGCCAGCCATTCCATTTCATCACATCCCTTTCTCCATTTTTTCCCTGAACTTTCTGTCTTCCGACTTCTTTCTGCACCCTCCTTCCCCTTTTCCTAGGCTCCAGGATAATTTCTAAGAGAAGGTAGCTCCAGGGGTCTTGTTTGAATCCAGCCCCCAACCCCTCGTTTTGCCATGTCACCGTGTCTGTTGCACATCTTGGAGAAGCCTGGTGGGGAAGCTGGAAAAGAGATGAGGACCAGGGGAGAAAGAAACACTGCAGACTGAGGGAAATGGGTAATGGACAGGGCGTGGGGAATGGCATTTTTGGCTAATCCCACAGGTGTGAATCTGTATAACCCAGATTGTGATAAGAGGATCAAGAAGCTTTGCCCCCTCCCCAGAGCTTTTTAAAGGAGGAGTGACACGTGAGAATGAAGGCAAGCTGGGGTGGGGGGTGGGAGAAGGACAAACATTTACTTATTTCCCTCTTTTATCCAAAATTTGTAGGTGGGAGAAAGAGTCATTACCCATGATGGTTTTCAATGCCAAATTCAGTACACTGGGTTTCTCGGTTTTATCAGTCCAAGCCCCAGAATTTTGAATCTGAAGTAAGCAGCCTGTTTAAACTCAGAAGGTCCAAAGTTGTTTTTAAAGCTTTCACCAGCTTCTGTTTTTGGAAACCAGAAAGATAATGAAAGAAGTTACTTTCTCTGCCGAAACCGGTTTGGCTCAGTGGATAGAGCGTCGGCCTATGGATTGAAAGGTCCCAGGTTCGATTCCCGTCAAGGGCATGTACCTTGGTTGCAGGCACATCCCCAGTAGGGGGTGTGCAAGAGGCAGCTGATCGATGTTTCTGATTTTCTATCCCTCTCCTTTTCTCTTTGTGAAAAATCAATAAAATATATATTTTAAAAAAAAAAAGAAGTTACTTTTTCATCTGACAGTATTGCATGTCTGAAAACCTAAGTGATCCCAAAGTGTGTCTAACTGAATTGGCTGGGGGAAGACTGGGAGTAGACGCTCTGAGAGGGAGAACAGTGGGCAACCGCCTGTGCCCAGGCCCGGCGGTGGGAAGGAGGCCCTCGCCCCCTGAGGAACAGATTAGGATCCGGTGGCTGCTCTCACAAGAGAATGGACAGAGGACCAAAGTCGAAGCAGGGCATCAATGGGGAAGCTCAGGATCTTGCCCAAGGTCTATTAGCTGGTGAAGGACCAAGCCTTCACTCCAACCCAGGTCTATAGGAAGGTATGGCAGCATCTTCTCAGTGTGTGTCAAACCACATTTGGAAGTAATGTTCATGTTAACCTAGAACATGTTTAAAAGATTCTTAACTGACAGGTTACTTTGGACATGGCTTATCGATCTTTTGATTACAATGTGAAATGCGTGTTGAATTACCAACTGCAAAAAGGAAGGGAAGTACTCATTTGAATGAACCCGCAGAAACTTGAAATTTTGCCTCCTTCTTCAGCCTTGCCAAAACGTAATTTCTTTCCTTCATCCAATCACATTCTTGACTAATCTGTGCAAGTCGTGGCTTTCCCCCTTGGGCGTCTTAGGGATCTTTTAAGGTAAATGTTTTGAAATGTTTTCTCTTGGTCAGAGTGTCTGCGGTAAGGTATCGTGTATGCTGCATTTATTGAAGAATGAACTGTTTTTTCAGTCATGGGGTCCTTTGTTAGGAATGAGTGTGGTTGTAATTTTGTCACCTTTATTTAAAAAATCACTTATCAGGCGCTTTTCTATAGAAAGTGATTTAGATGTTTACAACCTCTGCTTTCTAGAGACTTAAGTATGTTCAGAAGTATTTAAAATTGAATAGTTTTGTTAGCCAATAACACCATTACTATTGTGGAGTGAGGGCTGCTTTGTGCCAGGCAGTGTGCTTTAAAATATTTTAAATTTTTTGTTACATACAATATTACATTAGTTTCTGGTGTACAACATAATGATTAGGCAGTTACATATCTTACGAAATGCTCTCTCCATTAAGTCTAGTACCCATATGACACCATACATAGTTATTACAGTATTGTTGACTATATTCCCTATGCTGAACTTTACATCCCTGTTACTCTTTTTTAACTGCCAATTTATGCTTCTTAATCCTGTTCATCTTTTTCACCCATCCCTCAACTTTCACATTAGTCACTCTCTTACCCTGAACTTTTGGTAAGTTCAAAGTATCCCTCTATTTGAATTTACTCATGGGAATATTGGAAGATCAATGAATTAGTCTTAAGAGGTTTAATGCAAATTACACACACACACATATATATATACACACACACACACACATGTATGTATATATGTATATACATACACACATATGTACGTATATGTATATATACATATATATTTATACATATGTACATATATGTATATATATACATATATATATATATATTTTTTATTCCAGAGAGGAAGGGAGAGGGAGAGAAAGAGAAACCTCAATGATGAGAGAAAATCATTGATGGCTGCCTCCTACATGCCCCCTATTGGAGATTGAGCCCCAAAATCAGGCATGTGCCCTGATGAACTTGAACCATGACCTCCTGGTTCATAGGTCTATGCTTAACCATTGAGCAACACTGGCCAGGCTATAATGGCAGTCTTAATGAATGATCACTTTATTATCTTTGTTTTATTTTTTTCTAACCCAAGCATATGTTTTTATTGATTTGAGAGAGAGCGGAAAGAGTGGGGAAAGAAAGAGAAACATTGATCTGTTGCCTCCTGTATGCATCCTGACCAGGGATCAAACTAGCAACATAGATTTGTGCCCTGACCAGGACTCAAACCTGAAACCTTTTGTTGTATGGGATGACCCTCCGGCCATTGGAGCCACCTGGCCAGGGCAGTAAATGACCACTTTAAAACAAGTGTTTACAGCTCTGGTTCTCTATCTGTACTGCTCACCCAAATCCCCTGAGGGCTATATCAGAACAGATTGCTGGGCCCCTACCCTCAGACTTTCTGATTCAAGAGTTCTGGAACTTGTTTGAGAATTTACATTTCTGACAAGTCCCCAGTTGACTCTGCTTTCTGGAGACCACACTTTGGGAATCAGTAATATGGGGGCAGGAATAAGTGCTAATGAAAGTAGATGGGCCAATAGCTAGCCCCTGAAATGCCATGTCCCAGTCTCAGACCACATCCACAACCCAAAGCAGAATACTGTCCTGATGTCTGTGCACCAAAGTAAATAGTGAGACAGTGACTCCATGGAGTCATTCCCACTTTTGGGAAATCAGTGGGGTGACCTTCCCCTACTCCAACCACCATGTACATGATGGCACGTGACTTAGATATGCCAGATGTATGCACTGTTAACCCTACAATGATTAAACGCTCCCACTTTACTAGGTGAATGACAGTTGCCCACATTGCTGAATTGAGTGAGTCAATGAGGAAACATAATTCAGAACCCAGAAACCAATTAGTTAAAATATTAATTCTAATGAGTATGTTATGGAGATTGTCCTTCCTCTGGGACAGTTCAGTGCCAAAAGCTTTGATGGGTTTCTCCTTCTCTACTTGCTGCTCCTGACTATAAGGTTCTCCTTTGGCTGGGAATTAAATCACATAGGGTGATTTAGTAAGCCTTAAGAAATTCTTCCAGATTTGATGTGCCCAGACTTGTACTGGAATATGAAATATTTGACTTAACAGGATTTGTAGGTTCCAAGTACACAAATGTTTTTGAAAATATGTTCCCCAAAATATGATTAGGAAACAATTCCTTTGAAATGCTAAAATTACTCTTTAATGGTGATAAAGATGCTGCCAAACCTTTTTATTTAAAAAATAACCAATAACCATCATTATCTTATAACATCATTAGAAGTCCAGTGCACGACATTTGCGCATTGTGGGGACATACTGTGGGAGGTGTGTGCCTCAGCCCGACCTGCACCCTCTCACAGTCCAGGACTCCTCAGGGGATGTCCAACTGCTGGCTTAGGCCTGCTCCCCGTGGGGTCTTTAGTGCTGCTGTGGAGGCGAGAGTGGATCCTGCCACCACAGCTGCTCTCACCATCTGTGAGCCCAGCTTCTGGCTGAGTGGCACACCCTCTGTGGGAGCAAACTGACCACCAGGGGGCAGCTTCTGTGTTGAGTGTCTGCTCCCTGGTGGTCATTGCGTGTCATAGCGACTGGTTGTTCCACCATTTGGTCACTTTGCATATTAGCTTTTTATTATATAGGATTAACTTGTTTGTAGACAAACATCCCTGTGCATATTAAAGTAATTATCAAACCCTTTTAGAACTCTGCTTACAGCTACTTTTAATCATACTACTCTAAAAGTTTGAGACATATTATTAGTATTTGCTTTGAGTTTATGTGGTTTAATTTTTTCTCATATTTTCATGAATAAACATGAATTGCTTCTGTAAAAACGTCCTGTGTGTATCTACGTATATATGTATGTCTCCGCTGCAGAGGAAGAAGTTTAGTGAGCATTCAGTGATCCCAATGAAGCACTGGGAACCCTGGTTTCCGAATTGTGCTAGCCTCTGAATGAGTGTGAGTTGAGTCTTAGGGTCCAGAGTTGACTCTTAGCCAGTTTTGGAGTCCCAGTGCTTCCAGTTACTAGATGTGACCCTCACACTATCATTGAACCATGAAGTCTTAGTTTCCACAACTGGAAAATAGGCATTAAAAATAGGTGTTATCATGTGGTTATAGAGTGCCTGGCTGAGTAAATAAACTGAATGTTAGCTGTCATCCGGATAAATTGCATGGCATTATTATTATTATTATTATTATTATTATTATTATTATTTTACTGTTTTTTGCAAAAGAAATAAAGGATTCTGAATACATTGAGCGATCTGGCAGGTTGCCTCTAAAAAATGTGTTCCAAGCAATGAGGTAAAAATGTAGGTGCAAATGGATGGCCATAGACTCATAAGACTGTTCATGAAAATGGCATATTCCTTGGGTGAGGAAGGGCAGGGGAAGGAACCCCCAAGAAGTCACAGAGGCCCCCAGGAACTGCTGAGGAGCTCTGTTCTGTAAAGGAACCTGTGCAAAAGGTGGTTGGAATGTCTGGGAGCCAAGGTGCAGAAGATGAGTTAGGAGCTGTGGAGGAGGTGGAGAAGGCCAAGATTAGGATGGGGCAACACCTTAGGAAATATTTAAAAGTTTCTCAAGGGGGAGAATAGCAAGAAAGGACTGATCCAGTACTTGGAGGTGTTCTGAAATGCAACAGGAGACCCAGAAGTAGCAAAACTGCTCATTGTAGGACATTCAGAAAAATTGAGAGGAAACCCCATTTCCCCCCACTGTTAACATAGGGGCTTAATCACAAGGAACAACAACAGTCTGTAATGGAATAGAGAGTCTAGGTCAGTGGTCGGCAGACTCATTAGTCAACAGAGAAGCAAACCGTGGCTCGAGAGACACAGTTTGCCGACCACTGACATAGCCCATTCGTGTTATTAGCTTAGTTTATGTTCTGTAAAGTGGCATGAGCACTGAATTAGTGAATACTGAATCATAGCTACTAGAGATTTTAAAATCAACAAACAAATTACGGTTCCTGTGAGCTTCTGGTCATAACATTTCGCCAACTGATCACACACATAGCCTTCTTTTGTGTGTGTTTCTGTTTAAAGAAACCTTATGTAATATGTATTGTTGATTCATTAACGCTGAACTCAGGGCCTACAGCACTATATAACTCGGTGCCTGAGTGAGGCTTACCTGTGAGGCACATCCTTGCCTTTTTTGCACTTAGGAACACGGGACAGCATTTCAGCACTACTTTTGGGGGCTATTTTAAGCAACAAAATTACCGGCAAAATGCACACAAATAAATGCAAACTGTGAAAAGGATACTTGTTTATTGGATGAGAGCTAAAACAAGAAGGCAGAGTGTTGCCTTGTCTGACCTCAGCTGGGAATGTGTGCATAGAATGACGTGAATCTTTCCCTTCTCTGCACATGTCCACCAATGACCATGAGCATTGATTTTGGAGTTACAAATGAATTTCAGTGAGCAGTTCAATTTGCAGATACAGAATACTTGATTAATAGTGAGGATCTGCTGTATTTTTAGCAAGCCTTTTTTGGGTAACTTACCCATCGCTGTTGAATTTCCCCCCCAAAAGATTGGTCAGCTTCTTGCAAATTGTCTAGTCTGTTGTCATGGCCTTTCAGATTTATTCTAAACTCTAAAAATCAAAGGTAGTGGCCACTTGGAATTTCTTGCAAATATTTTGTAGTGTTATCTATTAAAATTTTTGTGCACTGCAGTCAACACAGAACACTCAAGAATGATGATTTTTAATTGGAAAGGGCAAAATAAATGTAGGTGAAAATGGGTAGATGCCTAGGCTGAGGGAGGTGATCGAGTATGTAGTGAATCGAATTTGAGTGTCCAGACCCAGTTTAATCATATCTTAGCATTCTTAAAAGTCTTGTCAGAGGTAATCCCTTTTAAACTGCTTTGTAAACTTAAAAATATAGTCACAAGTTTAGGGTATGTTATGATTTGTAGGCTTCTCTTGACAATCTTGGAGAACAGGAGAAAGGTCCAAAGGACTGAAGCTACAAGCAGATATTCTTCAGAAATTGAAAACATTTTAATTTTATGAAATAGAAAATGATAGATTTTCCAAGTCTGGCCGAGAAAACTCTTAAGATAATTCCCTAGCAAAACTGTGTTTTTGTTTTTTGTTTTTTGGGTTTTTTTTAAAATGTTTTTATTGATTTCAGAAAGGAAGGGAAAGGGAAAGATAGAAACATCAGTGATAAAAAAGATCATTGATTGGCTGCCTCCTACATGCTCCTTTACTGGGGATTGAGCCACAACTATTTATGTGCCCTTGATGGGAATTGAACCCAGGACCTTTCAGTCTGCAGGCTGACACTCTGACCGCTGAGCCAAACCAGCTAGGGCTGGAATTGTCTTGGGTTAGATGTGTTTGTGACTATCTGCCCTGTGCCCTATTTTTACCTTTATGACTGCCTTTCACACATATTGTGGTCCAGCCAGATAGAGCGTTCCCTCCTGCAGATAAGTGCTTCTCTGTCCCTGCAGCAGTTTCCTCTTGTGTTGTACTTATGTGAATGTGTGTCATCTCTCTCTTTCCTGAGAGATAAGGCCCTGCATTGTTTTATCTCTCATGGAACTAGTTCAGTGTCTTCTGAACAGTAAGTGTGAAACCATCTTGGATGGAATAAATATAGGGAAGAAGGAATGGGTTGTAATTACGAAGCAAAGAATCAGTGGTTGTAAAAAGTCAGCATGAGTTTTCCAAGGAGAGTCTTGTTTCTTTTTACATCAGTTATTTTTTAAAGAGAGAGAGTTTGAGTAATGTCATTTTGGGAGATATCAGAGTAACACGAGGTGTTTAGGATCCTTTTATAGATAAAGTGAAAAGAAAATATGGATGTGATGATAAGATACATAGATGTGTTGCAGGTTAATAACTATTTGATGTTGTGTAATTTACTACCTTGTCAATGCTATTTTCATTTTTCCATTAAAGAAGAGGGGAGGGAGTTTATATTTTGGGGGCGGGGGGAAAGGGTGGTACTGTGGAAGATGCAGGGGTAGACTGTGGACAGGGACTCGGAAAGTATAACGAGGAGCTAAATGTCCTTGAAAGTCTCATGTTTTTGCACAAAGATTAATCCACTTTGTATTTTATTTTCAACATACCCATATTTGTTTTGGTTTAAAATTATTTCAAATTATCATAAAGTAAAATGGTTTCAGTAGCCCTTCCAAAATGACTGGTTAGAGAAATTGGTCTTTGATGAAAAAAAAGAATGATGGATCAGCCGGGCTGGCGAGGCCCAGTGGTTGAGCATTGACCTATGAACCAAGAGGTCGCAGTTCATTTCCTGGCCAGTGCACATGTCTGGGTTGTGGGCTAGATCTTCAGTAAGGGGGCGTGCAGGAGGCAGGCAGCTGATCAGTGATTCTCATCATCTGTGTTTCTCTCTCTCCCTCCCTTCCTCTCTGAAATCATGAATGGTGGATCAAATTTGTGTCTGTCCCAGTGATGGGAGGGAAGTGAACCAAATGGATGCTAGAAATCAGGATAGAAAAAGGCTTCAGAACTTGAAGTGGATCAAGGCGAGCAAATACACAGTTAAGTTCCACTGAATACCACTTCCTTACTTATAGGATAGGGAAAAAAAAAGTTGTGTGTTGTGGAATAGGGAGACCTAGAACTAGAGAAGCTCATGCTAAAAAAGAAGGAAGGTTTTATCCAATCATGTGACGTGGCTGGCACCTCCGGCAGCGTTCAGAACAAGGAGAGAATCGTCCCGTTGTTCCTTCCTTGGCCTGGCTGCCTCTGAGGGTTTGCTTTCAGCTGAGCTCTGTATTTTCAGAGGCAAGCCAGGGAGGTAACTGGACTAGAAATTTTGCCCTACAGGAATAGTTGAAAGGCCTTTGGGTGAGAGAGCAAACATTCCTCAGCCTCAGGGGCAGAATTAGAACTTTCAGATAGAGGAACATTCTTTCCTATGTCAGTTAATTCAAGATTGTTTTCTGTGTGCACACAAAGAAAATGGGGAGCATTTCTAGTGCACTATTTAGTATTTGCTTTTTTTTAACCAAAAGTAATGTGTATCATTTCATGTTAATTACTTATGGATTTATATTGTCTTCTATTGGCTGCATAGCCTTTCATTTTATGAATGCACACACTTATTTTGTTAAAACCATCTCTTACTTGTAGTAATTTTGATTGTTTCCAGTTTCGTAATACCATCAACAGCACTTACAATGAACATTTTGAAATATCTTCCATCACTGTTGTACTTGTCAAGATATGTCTTTAGGACAAATTCTCAGAAATGGAATGGCTAGGTCAAAGTCAGTCCCTGAAAACATTTCTTAAGGCTTTGGGTGGCCTTACCAAACTGCCTTGCCAATGGAACTGAATGAGTTGAAGAAGTTGCATTACCCCAAGGCAGACGTGCAGTAGAAGGGATTTGGGCAGAGGGCTGTATGCTGAACAGTGATCTAAGATCCCTTCAAGGATAACACAGACATTTTACATAGGATCAGGTGATTATTTTACCCAGGGATGTCATGTTTCAGTCTTAGCAAGTCAGTCTTACTGTTGTAGCAGACTAGTTGTTAAGAGTCTGTAAGGAAAATAATGCAGAATATTTGTGCAATCAAAACACAGTGTAGAGAGTTGAGAGACTAATGGTTGCCAGAGGAGAAGGGAAGGGAGGTGGGATGGAAACGGTATTAAGAAGTACAAATTGGTAGTTGCAGAATAGTCCCAGGGATGTAAAGTACAGTATAGGGAATATAGTCAATAATATTCTAATTACTATGTATGATGTCAGGTAGGTACTAGACTTATCATGGGGAGCACTTTGTTTTTTGTAATTTTAAGGTTCTTCCCTCTCCTGCCCCCCGCATCAACCTCTTCCAGCCCCTACCATCCTCCCCTGGGCTCTCTGTGTAAGGTATACAAATGTCTAACCACTATGCTTTACACTAATACAAAATAATATTGACTATCAACTGTAATTGAAAGGTAAAATTTAAAAATAATTTTCTAAAGTTTTTTTTAAGCACTATAGAAATCAGCCAGTGAAGGAAGGCATATCTCAGGCTGCAACACAATGCTGTTAGGTTGTATGTATGATAGGAATAGCAAAAGGTCATTCAGCCCTGAGATCCCACGGCAGGTAACAATTGGGAAATTACCCATTTTATAACTTATATAGATTGAGCTTTTCTAATCTAAGTAAATTGCATTTTCCCCACATTACCTTTGCTTCTAGGGAGGATAGAAACAGGCAGAAGGCTGCTGTAGGTCATGTTCCTAATAGAAAGCTCAAAAAGAAGTAGCACGTGTTTTATCCTTGTAACCCAAAGCCCAGCTCCCGTGAGATGAATGGTGAACTGATGCCATCCGACGGTGGATTCCAGAGCTGGGCTAAGTAAGCCACATGATCTCCCAAGCCTTAGTTCTAACCTGTAAAATGAGATGAATCATTATCGATGATCAGTACTTCTCAAGGAGATATTGTGAGGATTGTATGACATTATATGTAGGACAGTACTCTGTAATCTGTAGAACGCTACATAAATGTTAGTTGTCACTATGAGCTAATGGAACATTCAGCCTTAAATCTTTCTAATGGATGAAGGCAACAATAAGCTTTATGAAGCAAGAAATGGGGCCTGATTTCTCTTGTTTTTTGTGTGTTTTTTTTTTGTTTTTTTTTAGGAATATATTTTTATTGATTTCAGAGAGGAAGGGATAGGGAGAGAGAGAGATAGAAACTTCAATGATGAGAGAGAATCATTGGTTGGCTGCCTCCTGCACTGGGGATCAAGCCCACAACCCGGGCATGTGCCCTGACCAGGAATTGAACCATGACCTGGTTTATAGGTCAGTGTTCAACCACTGAGCCACACTAGCTGGGCAGTTTTTATGTTCTTAATGTTTGGTGCATAGTTGCAACTCACTAAATATTTGTTGGGCAAATTAAGGAAATATTTGTGTAATGTAGGCTGAGCTGGTATAGAACAACATTTTTTCCCTTCAAATAACAGTGCTTATTCCACAAAGTTGAAAACTTTGTGAAATAAGTACTATTATTTCTATCTTACAAATGGGGAAACAGATTCATTGATCCTCAAATCACTCTGATAGCCAGATCATGTATTTTCAGGTCATTTCTAATCAAGTACTTTCTTTGGTTGTTTGAGAAAAGGTAAAACAAGCCTGTGGTAATGTAGCTCAGTTGAGTAAAACCATTTAAAGCAAACTGATGAAATATTTGTCAGACTTTATTATTGACTGACCATTAATAGAATATAATTTTGTTTGTTTTGTTTCTGTCCTCACCAAAGTCTTTGTTACCAGAAAGCTAATTCTGTTATCCACGTCCCTAATATGGCAACTTTGTCTGTATTTCTGTTCTTTGTGCATTGTGTTTGGTCTTAAACTGTGAATATTCTATTAACTGAGAGCTCTGAATCGCCTTTGTGTCACTGGAGTGATACTCCGTCTGTCAGTTCCGTGCATTGTATTTGAGAATAAATGTGCTGTTTTATTTCTGATAGGATTTCTCTCGTTGCCACTAATAATATGACATTGAAAAGATAAGCCTATGAATAAACCTCATAAGTGCTTTCATTGCTGAAACAACAGTCTTTCATTTTTAGGATTATACAATTATATATGTGTGTCTATTTCAAATAGGTAGAACCATCAGTGTCTTATCCTTAGAGTTTTAAGTAAGAAGTATCAGTGAAATTAAATCTAGAATTATGTGTATATGAGAGGTCGGGTGGGAAATTCGTGCATGGGGGTGGGTGGGAAGGTACCTCAGCCTGGCCTGCACTCCAATCTGGGACCCCTCAGGGGATGTCTGACTGCCTGTTATCCCTCTTGCAACCTGGGACTGCTGGCTCCTAACCACTCACCTGTCTGACTGCCTGATCGTCCCTAACCCCTCTGCCTGCCAGCCTGATCACCCCTAACTGCCTCGGCCTCAGCCTCCGCCTCCCTGGCTTTGTCCGGAAGGAGGACCAGATGACTGGAAGATGTCCAGTCTACAAGGTCTAATTAATATATTACCCTTTTATTAGTATAGATATGTGTGCTTTACTAGAGTGAGGTTCCATTTTTTTTTTTTTTAATCAGAATCTTAAACTACTCTGTGGTCCAGAAATGTTTAGGGACCGTTGACCCAGCAAATCTAATTCAGCCTGGTAGCTTGTTTTTTTTATGTATAGTGGCCATGTCACTAAAAAGTGATGGGAAATACCTAGACTAGTACCATGTACTTGTAGGTACTAAATAAATATTTGTTGGAGACCTGATAGAAATTACATGTTCTCTTCTTATCTATAACACTGTATGGCCCCTGAGCTTCTAGAAGGAAGACCAGGACTATGTTTTACTCATTCCTTGGCATCCTGACTTCTCTCACCTCTGTTTCCCACGGTAATGCAACATGTACTGTCTAGGTCAAAGTAGAAGTCTTTAAACTCTTGATTAGATGTCCCCGTTCATACTAAACAGTTTGAGCACACATCAAGATAGGCACATTTATAAATTTATATATATGTATATATTGAAGATATGTGCTCAAATTGTTTTATAATGATAATAGAAAGTATACATAATAGCGATCCTGTATACTAAAAGACTAATATGCAAATCGACCCAATGCTGGAACGACCGGGCGCTATAACATGCACTGACCACCAGGGGCAGACACTCAATGCAGGAGCTTCCCCTTAGTGGTCAGTGCACTACCATGGGGGGGGGGGTGCTGCTCAGCCAGAAGCCAAGCTGGCGAGTGCAACAGTGGTGGTGGGAGCCTCTCTCACCTCTGTACCAGTGCTAAGGATGAGTGGAGAGTGGTCCTAAGCTGTCAATCAGATATCCCCCAAGGGCTGGGCTCCTGGACTGCGAGAGGGTGCAGGTTGGGCTGAGGCCCCCCTACCCCTTACCCCCAAGTGCACAAATTTTGTTTACTGGGCCTCTAGTGCTAAAACAAGATGAAAAGCCATGTTTTAAAATGCATTGATAACCATGATGGTTTCATATTCACATTAGCTAATATTTAAAAAGGCACAATCTAGACTTATTTCTGCTCATCCCTACTTTGTTCTTCTCATTCCTGGACTTGCACCAGTTCTGGTTTTCTGTGGCTCCCCTCCTGCCTCCTCACACCCTTTTTGCAGATGCTCTCACTGTTAAACATCCTCTATATTTAATTCACATTCTTGAGAATCAGGATCTCATTGGTCTAGTTCACCTTATGCCAGGTAAACTCATGTAAGTCTCCTTGATAAACATCGTTGGTTTTGACTTCATCACTTGGCACAAACATAGCTGTTCAAGTAGCAAGGAGTGTGGGTGGGACAGCTTTATGAAGAGGCTTGGTGTGGCTAGAATGATGACTGGCCTCACCTTGCACTAATATGTCTGTGGGAGTGGAAGAGGCACACAGTCTGTTTTGCCTTTGCAAATTTGTGCCAATTTCCTCTTAAAGACCACTAGGCATGTTAAGCGAAGTTTTTGTAATTTAAATAAACCAGAGACCATTTATGCCTCTGAAAATCTTCCCCATCCACATATCCATCTTTTCTATCTCATTACTCTTGGGGAGGAAATGGTAGCAGCGCCATCTTTGAGACTTAACCCATATTTCTTGCAATAGGAAAGACTGGTTTCATGTTTGCTCTCATTCAGCCTTTAAAGATTTCTTGTGTAGAACACCACTCGCTTAAGTCCCTTCTGCATGGAGAGGAGCCAGTAAAGAAAGCGTCTTCAGTATTTCCCAGTTGGAACTGCCATATAAATGAAGCGCATGTTTGGGAATGCGAAACCTATTTATGCATCCATGGGAATGTTTTCTTTTGAAACGCACACTCTTCAGCTCTTTTCTTGTAGAACTTCAGTGCAGTGTTGGCCTGTTTTGAAGGCTGTTGGGGCCCTGGAGCAATGCATGAGCTTGTGAGAGCCAGACCTTCTCCTTTGAGTATGTTCTTGTTGTTCTATGGCTTTCAATGCCTGTATATATTGAATTTAGAGTTAATTCTTTTAAATTGGCACAAGACTATCCAGCATGAACAAAATTTATATCTTCTAAGAGAGAGAAAGAGAACTATAATTTCATTGAGTGCCCAAGCTCAGCACTTGGCATTTTTTTGTTGTTGTTGTTGTTGTTTTATTTAATCTTTGCCCCTAAGAAGTAACTATTATCATTCCCACTTTACAGGAGGGCAGACAAAGCTCAGAAGGTGTGATTTGGCTAAAGTCCCAGACTAGTAGGTCAGGTGTGAGGAAGAAGGTGTTGCTGTGTGATGATAGCTTACATTCTCTTAGGGAACTATATGCCAGTGGTGGTAAGTTTTAACACACATTACTTTATTCATTGTCACCACATTTAAGTTTCAGAAGTTTTAAAAATCAGTTTCATAAGATTGTTTTTAGACCAAGAACAAACTATTAAGAAATCGATATGGTTCTTTTCAATCATTTACATATTTTTATGTCAACTCTTCAAACTGCATACCCAGTTTTCACTTAACTTTACAAACAAAGTATTTCCTCATCTTAATAAACTCTTAATAAATGTTTAATGTCTGCACAATAATTTAATTAACAATTTTTAAGTTTCTGACTTTCGGTTCTGAAATAGTTGGACAGTGAATATGTTTATGTCTAAATCTGTGGGTTTTATTTTTAAACATTTTCTTAGTGTGTTTTATTAGAAGTAAAATTATAGGGTCAGAAGTTATATTTATTTTTAAAACTGTAACTACTCTGAAGGCCCTTGATGCATTTTACTGGTTTGATATCTTTTAAAAATGCGAGGGACCTGGGACCACCCCCATGGTGGTCTGTGAGTGTCTGACTCCCTGTAGACCAGCCCATTGCGGGGGTTGGGGGCATGGATGGTTCTGGTGCTCCCACACTCAGCTGCAGGCTCCATCCTGGACCCGCTCCCTCTGTGGGGTGTTTGTGTGACAAGGTGGTGTCATGTGTCTCCTCCACAAGAAAAGGCATTGTTACCAAGGCAAACAGTGACACTCGATACCACTATGTACATGCCAGAGCCAGAGAAAACCTTCACTGGGGGATTGTTGACAATTGCTAGAGGTTGTGGCAGTGCAGAAGTTACCTAGTGTTCCTTTGGCAACACATGTTCATGGATTTGTTCTAATGTCGAAGCCCTTCTTCTTCTTCTTCTTCTTTTTTAATACATTTCCTTGATTTTTTACAGAAAGGAAGGGAGAGAGATAGAAAGTCAGAAACATTGATGGGAGAGAAACATCAATCAGCTGCCTCCTACATACCCCCTACTGGGTACATGCCCTTGACTAGAATCAAACCTGGGACCTTTTGGTCCACAGGGCAATACCTA
Organism: Antrozous pallidus; assembly: GCA_027563665.1. Taxonomy (NCBI): domain Eukaryota; kingdom Metazoa; phylum Chordata; class Mammalia; order Chiroptera; family Vespertilionidae; genus Antrozous; species Antrozous pallidus. The sequence continues at coordinate 38,418,952 of CM050522.1, read as the reverse complement.
TCCACTGAGCCAAACCAGTTTCGGCCAGAGCTCTTCTTAAATGAAAATTCTGGACACCCACACTGAGGAAATATGTATAATCCTAACTAATAAAAAAGTAATATGCAAATTGACTCTGATCAAGCCACACCCACAAGCCAATCAGGAGTGGTATGCAAATTAACACCCAACCAAGATGGCTGCTGCCCAAGGCCAGAAAAAGCTTCACCAACAGGCTGGAGCCAGCCAGCCAGCGAGATCAGCCCCATGGCAGCATGGCAGGATGATCTCACTAGGTTTCCTGGGTCCCCAAGGCCAGAAAAAGCCTCTTGGAAAGAGGCTTTGGGCTGGGCCAGGGGGTTGGGGTCAGAGCCAGAGAACCCAGCAAGATCAGCCCCATGGCAGGGTAATCCCACTGGGTTCCCAAGGTCGGAAAAAGCCCCTAGGCTGACGCAGGCAGAGCCAGCCAGCAATTGGCCCCATGGCTATCACTGTCTGGGGTCCCCTGGCCTTGGGCTCGGGGTGAGCTGTCAGTAGGACATCCCCTGAGGGCTCCCAATATATGAGAGGGGGCAGTTTGAGCTGAGGGACCACCCACTCCCAGTGCACGAATTTCATGCACTAGGCCCCTAGTCCTATATAATAAAACCCTAATATGCAAATCAACTAAATGACCAAATGACCAGTTGCTATGACACACACTGACCACCAGGAAACAGATGCTCAACGTAGGAGCTACCCCCTGGTGGTCAGTGTGTTCCCACAGTGGGAGCACTGCTCAGCCAGAAGCCAGGCTCATGGCTGGCAAATGCAGCAGCCATGGTGGGAGACTCTCCCACCTCTATTGCAGGCAGGCAGTAAGGAGTGAGGGGTCCCAGACTGCAAGAGCCCTGGACTGTGAGAGGGATGTCTGACTACTGGCTTAGGCCCTATCCCCTGGGGCAGTGATCAGCAAACTCATTAGTCAACGGATGTCTGACTTGCTGGCTTAGGGGATCGGGCCTTAGCCAGCAAGTCAGACATCCCCTGAAGGATCCTCCTCCCCAACATGCACCAGGCCTCTAGTAATAACATAAAAAGTCTTAGGAATGCATTGATTGCTAAGATTTAAATAAAGGAGATCCCATGTTGTTAAATAAGGCAGGTTGCTAAATTTTTTTAAATATGTAAGGAAATAGCCATGTTTCACTTTAAAATAAAAAAATATATAAGATAACACATTTCTAATAAGGAAACAGCAAGATACGCATTAAAATTAAGTGAAAACCAGCCACTTGTAATCCCATGTAAATTTATAGTAAGAAACCACATAGTTCTACTTTTTTTAATGAACGCTGAAATGCAATTGGAGCACAGAACCTCAGCTGAGAAATTTAAACACCTAACATGAGATGTTTCTTAATTCATCAGAAAAATTAAAGGCAATTGGTTTTGTTTAAAAGCAGTACACAGGTTATTCAAGAGAATAAAGATGGATTTTTAGGAAAGTGCTTAATGAGTATTTGGTAAGAGCACAGATATTGGTCTTCGTCTTTTTGGCTCATAAAATCAAGTCCTAAACTCACCCCGAGACATTCCTCAGTTAAGTCGTGGGTGTAGGTGCAGCACACCTGGGAGCGCGTGTTTGCTGTCCCACCCAGGAGGTCGCTGGGAGGACATGGCCATTTTTCTTTCGTCAGGTATTTGGGTTTAAAACAAGTTGGAACTGGAAAGTCAGTGTTTTTCCTCCACTTATATATCTCTACCTTGTATTTGCAATAAATAGCAATTACAAATACATATGTAATTTTTAAAGGACATATATATGTCCACATATAAAGGATATATAGGATGTCCCAAAAATTTATACACACACTTTGAATAATTAGAAAGGCAGTGTTTATTAAAAAAACATTTCATTTTCAGAATTGAGCTATCAGCTGTTAAAGTGTGTATCCGTTTTTTTGGGACACCTATACATGTCAAGCAGGAATTTGTAGTATGCCAGTGCATTCTTTGCATCAGTATGCTTTAACTGATGAGGTAATCTTCTGTTCTTTCTTTTAGAAAATTTCTGAAATATATATTTTTATTTTTTAATTGAATTTTTTTTTTTTTGAGAGAGAGAGAGAGAGAAACATTGATCAGCTGCCTCCTGCTCATGCCCCACCCGGGGATCAAACCCACAAACCACAACATGTGCCCTGACTGGGAATTGAATGAGCTACCTTTTGGTGCATGGAACTGCACCCAACCAATATGATTTCTTGTTGGTATAGGATAGTGGTCGGCAAACTCATTAGTCAACAGAGCGGCAAACCGCGGCTCACGAGCTGCAGTTTGCTGACCACTGATCTAGGACATGGTGAGGTTGAATCAAGTGGCAGATCTCTTTAGGATTTGCTTTTCATTCTTTGCCATCTTGTCTGACCACAATCTGTATCCTAGTACAGTGAAGGTTAGGTTTAACAGGGACTCGTCATTTGTTTCCAGCATGTTTTGAGAAAAAATACTTGAGCCGGTACAGGTTTTAATTACTGGCAGGCAGAAGAGTCTGACTAGCAGGAACTTTGATGCTGTCATATCCGAATAGGTGTTTCCTTTCCCTCCTAAGGAGTTAACACCATCACCAAAGGCCATCTTCACATCAAAGAACAAGAGAGAACTTGTGACTGTGCAGAGCCTTGATCAAGAAATTAAATTTGCTGCCTTACCAGTCTCTAAATGCATCCAATAAATAAGCCAAATTTTTTAGGCCAGAAGTAATGTAAGCCACTGCCAGTGAGAAAAGGAAGGTGGTAAGGGTAGCAGGGATTATGATGTCAAAGGCATTTTCTTCTTATTTTAAAGATGATAGGAAAACAGTCGATAGTGTTTTCTAACTCACCCCTCTCCCCTGAGATTGATTGATGTTCATTTTAAAAATCCTGCATGCAAAGACAAGAATTGCTTCTTTGTAAGAGTGATGGATGGAGAAGGGTCAGGCTTCCTCCGTTACACGGTAATGGAGATGCATATGCACTCTGAGACTTGACTATCAGCCTGGGTAACAATAGACGGACACTTGTTTTTGTCATTGAACTGAGCTTCAATTAGAGGCATTCTCTAGGCAGGAGGATCAGGGGGCTGTGCCCACCCACCTCTGCTCTGTGCTTCCAGGGTGTTTGCCATGGGAACCCTGGCTGTCTTGCTAATGGAAGGAGTCATCTTGTCTGACAGAAGTAGGACTCATGGAGGCATAACCAGCTTCATCTTGCCTTGGCCCTTGGGCTGCACTTATTTGAGTGGCTCACCTCACACTCACTCCTCTCTTGGGAAAGGTGACAGAAGTTCTGGGCCTCACATTCCAGGAAGGCTGAGGAGCAGTGGGATGGTGACTGGGCAGGGCGCCAGCTGTCTGTGCTGAAACAGCGAGCCCGGGCTCTGATAACTAATGAGGCTTGCGAGTACATTCCCTTGGCATACTTTACAGCTTGACCCAGCGGGCGGGGGCACTCTGGGGAACCGGCCTCAGTGGCCTCTCTTTCTTCCCTAGAGGGAAATGTGCCATTTTTGTGATTGTTAATATTGAAATGAGCACCTGCACCACCCCATTCTCAACAGGGAAGAAGCCTTTGTTTTATAGTTCTTTACTGAAAATACTACTACTCTCTCTTTTTAAGTGTATATATATTTTAAATGGAAGTCTGCCTGTGTTGCATTCTGTGTATACACATGGCAGAACTTGAAGTCATTTGTTTTCACGAGGGAGAATTAAAAGCATCTTTTCAGATTCATAATTTTGAGATAGATAATATTTGCTAGGTTTTATCTAGGTTGTTTGTTTATTTTTAAATCTCACTGGAGGACATGCTTAAAGGAGAGGGAGAGGGTGAGAAGGAGGGAGGGAGGAAAGAAGGAAGAGAGAGAGAGAGACAGACAGACAGACAGACAGACAGAGGTGAGAGAGAAACATCCATTGGTTGCCTTCTGTGTCACACCCCAACTGGGGACCGAACCCTCTACTCAGGCATGTGCCCTACCCGGGAATCAAACCACAACCTTTTAATGCACAGGGAAATGCTCGCCAGCTGAGCCACTCCAACCAGGCTGTTTTTTAAAAAGAAAAACATTGCTGAAACCGGTTTGGCTCAGTGGACAGAGCATCGGCCTGCGGACTGAAAGGTTCCAGGTTCGATTCCAGTCAAGGGCAAGTACCTTGGTTGCGGGCAGATCCCCGATAGGGCATGTGCAGGAGGCAGCTGATTGATGTTTCTCTCTCATCGATGTTTCTGACTTTCTATCCCTTTCCCTTCCCCTCTGTAAAAAAATCAATAAAATATACTTTAAAAAAAACAACAACAAAGTTTTCTTTCATCTTGCCTGGTAAATGAGAGATCTCTGGTACTTACCTTAAATGTTACAAAGTATTTCGATTAAAGCAGTCAACAATATTCTAAAAGCCAAGGCCATATCTGATCATTTGGTGACATCCTTAATGTTACATAGTAATAACCCTCCAATCAGATTTACAGTGTTATAGATGTAGTTATTTTCACTGTACATGGGGGAAAGTTGAAGGACAGAGAAAGCTAGTCCAGTACTTGCTTGAGGTAAGTCATATGGTTGATAACAAAAGTCACATTCTTAGTCCTTTAGTAAGAAACTTCTGTTTTATATAGTAAATTAATCAGAGAAGATAATATTCTAGATAATAGCAAAGGATAAGCTTAATGCATGGTTCTCAAACTATGGTGCCTGGACCAACATATTTATTCTCTAAAAGCTTGTTAAAAATTTAAACTTTTAAAAATATATGTTTTTCTATTGGTTTTTTAAAGGGAGAGGGAGCGATAGAAACATCCATGAAAGAGAATCATTGATTAGCTGCCTCCCGCATGCCCCCTACTGGGGGTCAAGCCTGAAACTGGGGCATGTGCCTTGATGGGTAATCAAACCAAGACCTCTTGGTTCATAGGTCGATGCTCTACCACTGAGCCACAGCAGCCAGGCAAACAGTGCCTTTGTAAATAATTCTCTGGGAAGGTTAAGAGCTTTCTCATGTAAACTTTGGGGATAAGAACACACTGAAGCTCCTTATGGCATCTTCCAAACCACCTGACAGCGCCGCCTGCTGGTCATTACCTGTTAGAACATCATTCCCTCACTCAGTATAGGAAGGGGCCTCCTGCCACCTCATCCCCGGCCACCCCCAGATGTGGTCACTTCTACAGAGAACGAAAGGAGGAGAAACACTGGAGAACTGGAGCTTTCTGTCCTGGGGCTTGGCATTTAAAGGGTAGATCTGAGCCAAATGGTAACCCCATCATTGGTTGCCTTCTGTTCATGCCCTAACTGGGGACCAAAGCCTCTATCCAGTTTCCGATCCAAACAGTAAAAACAAACAAACAAACAAATAAATTGGCCTTTGTTTCCTTTGTTTCAAGTGGAAATATTCTCCCTACTTTATATATCTAGATATTAGGAAAGGAAGTTGCTTTGGATGCCTGAGTGTCCTTTATTCTCTCTATAATCTCTCTCAAGTGTGACTTTTTTTGGCCTTTGCCAAGCAGTCGAGGTTAAAAAAAAAACAGTATTAGCAGTATTGTTTGGATGGGTAACAGTCAGTCAGATATTTCATTTCTGATTTATTAATACTAAATGAAAAAAGGTATTTTCTTGAGTCCTCTGTACAAAATTTTTAAAATTGAGTATTTTTTTCTCCTAGAACTGTATAACAGTTTGAGAGTGTATCTCATAGTTGATTTAAAAATATATGTATACATAGATGTAAAAATCTAGTTTCTATATTGTTAACAACATTAGTGTAAGATTTTAAAGGAAAATTAATTATGAAATTTGAAAATACCCATTACCATGTTGGGTGTTACCACATTCTTTTCCATTTGAAGAAATTGTACTTGGATATTCATGGGAGAAATTATCCTTACCCCACCATTATCTGTCAGAAAACAGAGCTCTCTAGAAGACTATTTTTCTCTACCCTCTGTGTATTTAACTTTTATCTGAGATGTAGGTCTAAGCCCGTGGTCGGCAAACTGGGGCTCACAAGCCACATGTGGCTCTTTGGCCCCTTGACTGTGGCTCTTCCACAAAATGCCACGGCCTGGGCAAGTCTATTTTGAAGAAGTGGTGTTAAAAGAAGCTTAAGCTTTAAAAATTTGTCTCTCAAAAGAAATTTGAATCATCGTACTGTTGACATTTGGCGCTGTTGACTAATGAGTTTGCCGACCACTGGTCTAAGCTATGCTAAGTTGACAAGCCTGTCCAAGGAGAAGGACCCATAGCAGAGCACCCTGACTCCTGGAGTTTTACTGTTATAGCTTGATTTAATAAAATGCCTGTAGCTGAAAACAGGTAAAGATGGTAAAGCTTGCACATGGCGTTAATCCTAAAAAATGCTATCAGGGCCCGGCTGGTGTGGCTCCGTGGTTGAGGGTTGACATATGAACCTGGTCCCGGCGTAGTCCTCAGTGTGGGGCCTGCATGCAGGAGGCTGCTGATCAATGATTCTCTCTCATCACTCACCTTTCTCTCTCTCTCCTTCTCCCTTGCTCTCGGAAATCAACAAAAAATGTATATGTTTCAGAATGCTGTCAGGGCCTCCAGGGGGTTGCAGAGGATCTGTGAATGCTTCTTCATCTAGAATTTCAAGCAGTACATAAAATATTTATATACCCAGTGCTGCCTCACCCCTGACAAGAGCACAGGCTCAGGTGTGTACTGTTCCTGCAGGCATCGCTAACGGATGAGCTGCCGAAGACCCTTGAATGGTATTGGAAGGTTAGAAAGTCAGGTACCTGTCATGGGGTTAGGTTTGTAGTGACTGAGTAAGTGGTCCTGGTTCCTAAACAGAAATAATTTATCTTGTTACCAAAATGGCACTTCAGCGGAAAGACACATCACAGAGGAGGGGGAAGAGAATTTTCACAGGGAGTTTAAAAGAATGGATGGCATCCAATTGGTTGGCTCAGTTGTTGAGCATCGACCTATGAACCAGAAGGTCATGGTTTGATTCCCTGCCAGGGCACATAGCTGGGTTGCGGCCTTGATCCCCTGTAGGGGGCGTGCAGAAGGCAGCCGATCAAGATCAGTGATTCTCTCTCATCATTGATGTTTCTGTCTCTCCCCCTCCATTTCTCTCTGAAATCAATAAAAATATACTTTTTTAAAAAATCAGGTATAAAACTTCTTTGTAAAATAAAAATCAAATTATAAATTTACTAGCTGTGGATGCCTATTACATTTTACCTGGAAAAGAGGAATGATAGCACCTGCCCAATGGGCTCTTTGTAAGGATTGTAAGAATAAGGCACCTTAGGTATGTGCCCTGACAGGGAATCAAACCCACAGCCTTTTGGTGCAGGGGACGATGCTCCAGTCAGCCGAGCCACCTGTCAGGTTTGATCCCAGGTCAGACACGTGTGGGAGGCAGTCAGTCAGTGTTTCTCACATCAGTGTTTCTCTCTCTCCCATTCTCTACCTTTCTCTCCCTCAAAAAAAAAAAAAAATCAATTTAAAAAAGCATTCTCCAAGTGAAGATTTTTTTTTTAAGTCACCTAAGTAACAACAATCTCTTGTTTAACAGTGTTTACTTCCAGTCATGACTTTACCTGCATGTTCTTAAACCCTCAGAATAGACCAGTGAAGTAGAGGTGTTTCCATTTTAGAAATAAATTTTTAAAAACAAGGAAGCTATTTGCAGCACGTAAGGCAAAGTTTGTATATAGTATCCTGATACAAGTCTACCCCGTGTCCTCACCGTAAGGGTGCTTTCTGACTGTGATAGGCTTGAATGGGCTTTGCTCCTTGTAGCCAGAGATTCCCAATGATTATACCATTGTCTCTCCCTCATTAGGGTACTGAATTAGTAATATCTCTGTGAGACAAAATGGTACAACAAATGAGTAAGACGAGCATTCTAACAGAAAAGTAAAGAACATACACAAGAAGCGCAAAAAAAGTAAAAAATGTTCAACCTCAGATATGCTAATGAAAATGAACTTTTAAAATCTATAAAATAGGGTAGTTAAAAAAATACTACTACATCATTTTAGAGGGAGTGCGGAGAAGTGTGCTGCTTGTGTACCGCTAGAACACAGAGAGGCTAAAACATTGTATGGAGTGAATTATCAACAATATCAAATCCGTGTACTTTCCTTACCTCTGACCCATGTCCTTATCCCTAACAAATACTTACTAATAATGGTGTGTTTGAGGATATCCATCTCACTATTATCTATATAATAAAAAAAATTGCTGCATTTGATGTCACTCATCTATCTTTGGGCTAATGTGCCTCTCCACTTTCCTGGTCTTAGTCCTATCTCTTTACCCATCCATTTGTGCCTCCTTTATTCGTTCTTCCTCTGCCCCCCTTCATCCTTCACTGTCTTCTACTCAGTCCCCTTAGAATTTTCATTTAGTCTTGGGGCTTCAACCATCTTTTTTGAGTTAAGAGTCTTAGAAACAGTCTTTCCCTGCTGTGAGTCATCTCTGCTGTTGCTGGGAGTTTGGACATAAAATGTTTGTTTGGAATTAGAACACTTCCGTGCCTAAACCGGTGTGACTCAGTAGATAGAGAGTTGGCCTGCGGACTGAAAAGTCCCAGGTTCGATTCCAGTCAAGGGCATGTACCTTGGTTGCAGGCACATCCCCAGTAGGGGGTGTGCAAGAGGCAGCTCATCGATGTTTCTCTCTCATCAATGTTTCTGACTTTCCCTCTTCCTTCCTCTCTGTAAAAAATCAATAAAATATATATTTTCAAAAAATAGAACACATCCACTTTGACACAAAATCTACAAACATTGGACATCCTTAGAGCTCATCTGGCTCCATGCAGAGGCCCCTGGATGGTGTGTGAAGGTCTACTCGTGATGGTGGAGCAAGTTTCTTGTGTGACCTTGGTGCACAACAGTGTGAACGCGTGCAATATCACTGAACTGCGTACTTTAAAAAATGGTGAAGATGTTAACTTTTACCTGTTATCTATATTTTACCACAATACATTTTTTATTAAAAGAAGAAAATAAAATGGTGTAATTAGTAAGAATCTTACCTTAAGGCACAAATGCTTGTAAATTTCAAAAGCGTTTGCAGAGCTGATGCAAAAATCCTAATGTTGTCCATGCTGAAGTGCAAGACTAATTAAAAATAATCAGAATAGTCAATAAACGCAAGACAATGGATAGTTCTGTTAACCCTCTCAGTGAGGGTTAAATTGTCTGGAAGTGGGTGGGCATTCCAGAACTGGAGCTGGGTCTTGCCAGAAAGGATAAGAAAAGCTGTATCTTGCCTGGGGAATGATAGCTGCAAAGGCAGGGTGTATGCATTCTTTGGAGCAAAGACTTATCTGATGAGAACAGAGGGTGTTTGGAGGAAGATAAGATGAAGCAGATCTAGACTGAACTTTTGTGTGTATGTTTGGTGTTTTTGTTTGTTTATTTGTTTGTTTTATGGAAGAGAAATTTATTACCACCAGGGATAAGGGTATAATAGAATGCAAGACTTGGAAATTAGAACAGAGAGCTTCAACGTTGGAGATAATTCTGTAAGGTAGGGTGGGAATGACTATTGGTTGAGTACCTGCTGTATCTCAGGTGCAAGATCTCACAGCCCTTATTCTTACAGCAACCGTAGGATAGGTGATATTATTCCCATTTTATGCTTAACACGCTGAGCTTTGAGGAAATAGAATTTGTCTAAATTCTGCCTGTGCCTAGGCCAGGATCCAAGCCCAGGGACTTATGCCTCCAAAGCACAGTGAGAATGGAGAACACCAAATCCAATTTTACAGTGAAGAGAACTGAGACCGGGAAACAGGGGACTGTTCAAGGTTATACAGGACATAGGATGGAAGCAACTGTTCTGCAAGAGAGAGAGGATAGGTGGTGATCCGAAAAGAGAGAACAGGTTAGAGCCTGCTGTTAGAAACAGGTAGGGGTGCCAAAGAATTTGGTAATAGCGGCGGATTGGAATGAAAAAGAGGTAGAGAGCGGTAGGACATCCAAGGGAAAGCTGTGGTGGACTGATCCTGGAGTAAAAGATGATGGAGAGGGATGGCTTGGAAATAATCCCTCGGTCAATCCTAAGGGACTGCCATTTATAGAGTGAGTCTTCAGGGGAGCTACTTTTAAGAGAAAGGCCGTGTGTTTTTTATGGAGTGGTCTGACTGAAATGACAAATGTTAGAAGATAAGATTGATGGTATTCATGAGCTGACTGGTGCATGTTGGTAAATACACGGAGAACAGCCATGGGGGTGAAGGTGAAAGGCCATGAGGAGCAGCTATTTCTTTGACGTGATGGCGAAGATAAACCCCAAGAGCAAGCACTAGCTGTTACCTAAAGCCAGGGAGACTTGTGTTTGCATGACATGCTGGGTTCTCTTTTGCTCTGGCCTGCCCCTTGCACCCCAGCAGGAAAAGCACTTCACTGCACTTGGCTTCCCAAGTTACATAGCCGGCTCTCACAGTTGATTCTCCTTTCCTGATGGTCTGCAGCCTAGAAAGGACTATTTCTTCATCATATTTCCCTCACGCAGATTCGTTTGTCTTTCAGAATGATTGTCACTCTACTGGACAGACTGCTGAACTGTTGAAGTCCTTCCGTCTTTTGACCACACGAGGAAATTGTCCATGGAGTTGAAATATTTATTGTGGTGATTTCTGGCCTTACATAACTGAGGTAAGCTCTACCCTTTCCCATCTACTTGTCAGGAAGTTGCTGTGCTTGTCTCTTTTAACTGTGCTTTTTAAGGGACATCAATCTACTTTCCCCTACCTTTTGTGCCCCAGTAATCCTGCAGAGTTCCCCTATCCTGCGAATGTAGATATGGGTGCAGAAAAGACATTTATAGGATGAAATATGAGCAAGCTGTTTGACTCTGAAGAATAAAGAGGAAAATGTATTACTCTTCAGATTAAATCAATAAAATATCCGGTTTCCATAAACGCAATATGCTGGAGTGGATTATGCTGGAGGAAATCAATAGGTGGAAAGGAGTGTTATTAAGGCTACTTGAAAAAAATGGTGATACTTAAATATTAATATATTGCTGGCTTTATTCAAGTATAGGAAACCTAGAAAATACAGAGAATTTAAAAGAAAAAAATCTGGAATTTCACACCCAGATATAATCAAGGTTAAAATGGTACTGCCTTAATTGTAATGTCCGTATCAGAAATACTTGTAATGATGTGTGTGTTGTATATGCTCATTTGCTAGATTTTTTTTTTCAAATGAAAGTAATCACATGCTTACTCAGTGCCAAGCTCTGTACCAAGCATTTTATGTACATTAATTCATTAATTCTCACTACCCTGTGAGGTTGGTACATTTTCATTCCCCATTTTAAACATAACAAACTTGAGGTTCGGAGAAATGAAATGACTTGCCCATGCTCACACAGCTGGTAAACCCACTCAGAACTTGAAGTTGTCAGGTACCAAAGTCTATACCAGTGGTCAGCAAACTCAGTCAACAGAGCCAAATATCAACAGTACAATGATTGAAATTTCTTTTGAGAGCCGAAAACCGACTTCTGCACACAGGCCACGAAGTTTCAATCGCACTGTACGTGTGCGCCCGCGTGTGGTATTTTGTAGAAGAGCCACACTCAAGGGGCCAAAGAGCCGCAGTTTGCCAACCACTGGTCTATACTAATAGGATTTTTCACACACTTCTATTCCTAATAAAATGCATGTTCCTCTTTCCCTATCGCATCATTTTAAATGACCACACTGTGTCCATGATTGGAATGCAGTGGTTTCTCTGCCCACCTCTCCTTTTGTTGGACATGTATTTGTTTCCCTATACTTATGTTTAGAAATAACATTGCCGTGCACATCTTTTGTGCACAGCCATAATTCCCCTAGGGCAGATTACTGTAAGTGGCATTGCTGAGTGAATGGGAATGTGGGAATGTACTGCCCAGGGTTTGATGCACTCTGCTAATTGTCTCCTCGAAAAGTTGTGCCAGTTTATAGTCTCATTAGCAGTATATGGAAGTGCCTGGTGACCCTGAGTCCTCAGCAGTATTGCTAGTTAGCAACTTGGGCAGTTTTGTTGGCCTTTTAAAAAGATTCCAGGTGTCCTTGTTCAGTTCCATATTCTTGCCTCTAATATTCAAGCCATGGCCCCCTGACCAGTTTCTTTCTCTCCACCCTAGACCACACCTTGTCACAACAGAATTATGGGACAGAGGGTAAAAGCCTGGGCTCTAGAGGTAGGTGCCTGGGTTCAAATCCTGGGTGTACTGCTTTGCCTCAGTTTCCCCATTAATAAAATGACAGTAATGAAACCTCTCTGGTAGTGGTGCTAGTTGATGTAAAGTACTTTAGAACGGTGCCTGATTCTTGGTACATGCTCATCATTGTTAGCCACTGCTCTTGTCTTCCAGAAGTCCATGCTTGCATCATTTAAAAACCAAAGGTTATGCTTGTTTTGAGTGAAATATGGTCATTACCAAATTTGTAATTCACAGTAGACACATATTGCTAACACTGTAGTATCGTGTTAGCACAGCAACCACCATGAAGGTCACAGATAACCTCTCCTGCCTCAGTGGATGCCGAGAGGTCAAGGATAGCGAGGAAACAGAACTAACAGGAATAACTAGAATGTTAAAGTGCCTTATAAACTCACAGAGCACTTTCACACGCGTTATCTTACCTGATCCTAACAACAGAGCTGTGAGGGAGGTGGAGCAGCTATTATTAACCTCGGTTTACAGAGGAGGAAGTGGACTTGGAGGACTTAAGTGACTTGCTCACTTAAGGTCATGGGTATGGTCGGTGGCAGAGCAGGGTGTCTGTAAATCTCGCTGCTTCATGGCAGAGATGAACTGAGGAGGCGCAGGTGTAGATACCCAGGCCTGGAAGTCGAGTCTTTCCCCCATGGTTTCCACGTAGACTCACTGGGACTGAAGAATGCCTCGATGGCATTTCCTCAAATCTGTTCTTCACATAGCAGAGTGGTCTCTTTGGAATCTGTTCTTCACATAGCAGAGTGGTCTCTTTGGAATCTGTTCTTCACATAGCAGAGTGATCTCTTTGAAGTGTAATCACAGCTTGGCACACCCCTGCCTGAGCCCCGCACGACATTCTCCACACCGAGGCCTGCAAGGCCAGGCATGATCTAGCTTCGCCAGCTCTCCAGCCTCAGCTGTTACTCACTCTAGAACACTGTGTTCCAGCCCTACTGGCCTCCTTTCAAGTCAGGGAACAGGCCAAGCTCTCTCTTGCCCCCGGGATGCTGTTCCTTTGCTTGGAACATGTGCTTGTGCATGTGCAGGTGCATGCTTGCACACATGTGCTCACACACACATTTCTTAGGGCTGACTCCTTGTCCAGGGAGACAGTTCCCAGAGAGAGCTCTGGAGCAGGCTGCTTGGGTCCCCTTGGCTGCCCTATTCCCTATTCTGTTTCCGTGTGCAAGTTACTGCACCTCTACCTCACCTGCAACCCAAGAATCGTTGTCATAATAGTACCTGCCTCAGAGTTTTGGAGGACCATGTGGGCTAATTCATGCAAAGCTCTTAGAAAACTGCCCTGTGCATAGAGGAGCACACCCATTGTAACTGTTAACAAGATCGTCAGCTTAAATCTCACTCAAAGTGCTGTCCAACGTTGGTTATTTCCTCAGTATTCTCTTCCTCATAGTCGTGCTTTTTTCCCCTTTGTGCATGTATCATTATGTGATTTCCCCTCCCCTCCCCCCCAATTTCCCTCTCTAGCCTGTGACTCCATAGGGACAGGAGCTAAGTCTGTGTTTTCCATAGCTAGCTCTCTGCTACTTGGCATCTAGTGTTTCTAGAATGAATGCATGAAAATCAACATCTCCAAACACAAGATTGCGTAGAAATGCTACCAACATTTTCTTACTGTAGTATGATAGTTTTATTTCACATTATAAAATATTTCACCTGTAGAAAAGTTAGTTTGAATTGTACTGTATTTTCTGGCGTATAAGACGACTGGAACTAATGATGATAGGAGGAAAATAACAAACAATAGAGAGAGAGCAAGTGCTGGCCAAGTCTCTGGCGAGTTAACAGCGCCCATTAAACTGCAAGCTATGGTATTTTTACATCCAGTGTATAAGATGACCCCTGACTTTTGAGAAGATTTTCCTGGGTTAAAAAGTCGTCTCATATGCCGGAAAATATGGTAATTTGAGATATGAATGAAAACTAATTTTTCCCCCAAATGAGTAGCCAGTGGCAATTTTTGTGATTTCTTTTTTAAAAAATATGTATATACTAGAAGCCCAATGTACAAAGATTCGTGCTAGAATGGCCTTTCCTTTCCCTGGCTGCCGGCACCACCTGTCCACTCCAGCCCAGCCCCTTTCTGCTCAGGCCCCAGAGACACCTTTTTTCTGCTCCGGCCCCACCTTCCCACACTGCTCAGAAGCCCTAAGAGACTTGGGGTGGGGTAGAACATCTGTGTCCCTTCCCATCACTCTGTGCCTGTGTATGCAAATTAACCACCATCTTTGTTGGGTTGATTTGCATATCACTCCTGATTGGCTGGTGGCATAGTGGAGGTATGGTCAATTTACATGTTTGTCTATTATTAGGTAAGATTTTTTTTATTGATTTTAGAAATGAAAGGAGAGGCAGGGAGAGATAGAAACATCAATGATGACAGAAAACCATTTATCAGCTGCCTCTTGTATGTTCCCCACTGGGGATCGAGCCTGCAACCCCAGCGTGTGCTCTGACGGGGAATTGAACAGTGACCTCCTGGTTCCTAGGTTGACACTCAACTACTGAGCCACGGGCTTTTTGTAAGTTCTTTTAAAGAAAGCTTCAATCTAAATTACAGTCCTTAGGAACTCTGGTGTTTCTTTTGTTTGTTTTTTCTCTTCTTGAGCAATTCTTTTGCAAAAAGTAAATACAGAAACTGTTCATACAGTTGAGTCAAGTTTCTCGTGAGCGTGCTGGCGCCGTACCAGGAAAGATGCTCCTGGGGTCACCTGCCACGGCCTGGCTTCCAAGAGGAGGACATCACGTTACCAGTGTAGGGACTTGTTCCATTTGCTCAATATCTGCTAGTAATGCTGAAAAATACTGGGTATTTTACGCAGACTTGTTTTCGATACTCTGACTATCCTTTTAAAAACTCAATTGAAAACCTAGAAACTTCACCATCCCTATGACTACATTACTTTTCCTTAATTGCTTCCTGCACTGACATGCGGGACAAAAATGCTTTGGCAGACCATGTATTGTAGTCTGTGGTTTGGAAAAGTTGGTACTCTTTTTCATACATGTGTATATTTAAAAAAATATTTTTATTGATTTCAGAAAGGAAGGAATTGAGAGGGAGGGAGAGAGGGAGGGAGGGAGAGAGGGAGGGAGGGAGGGAGGGGGAGACAGAGAGAGAGAGAGAGAGAGAGAGAGAGAGAGAGAGCGAGACATCAATGATGAGAGAGAATCATTGATAGGCTGCCTTCTGAACGTCCCCTACTGGGGATTGAGCCTGCAACCTGGGCATGTGCCCTTGACCAGAAATCAAACATGGGATCCCTCAGTCCATAGGCTGATGCTCTAGCCACTGATCCAAACTGGCTAGGGCTTTCCCATATTTTAACTTTTAAAATTGTCACATATTCAAGCCATAAAAGTTGTACACAGAAAAAAATTGACTCTTGCTTCCCACTTTCTGGCCCAGTCTCTTAACATAACCACTGCTGAGTTTATTGTGTATTTTTTTAGACTTTTTTTTAATGCTTAGTAACTATACAAGCTAGGGCAAAGGTAGGTTTATAATTGTGAGTACATGAAACAGTTTATTGTATTATTATTTATTAATCGTATTATTTTCCATTCGCACAATTGTAAACCTACTTTTGCCCACTCTGTATTAGGTCTTCATAAACACACACACACACACACAATTTTTTGGAACAATGTCATAAGCCCACTTTCTTATACAAGTCAATGGGCCTTAACAACACTTGCAGCCTTTGTTTTTCAGCTGGCAGCATCTTAGAGAAGTCACTAATGGATATTTTCCCAGGGCTTCAGACACCAAGTCCTGCTTAGTGTGTTGGAGGCACTGGCTGTAATCTTCCGGAGGGCAGGGGCCCAGGCACATTCCGGAATGTGGTGTAATCTGATCACAGCTTCCCTCTCACTCCAGAGGAAGAAAGAAGGGATTTACAAGGGGAGCAGTGGAGTGGGAAAGGAGAAAATTCTCCTAAGTTCATGAGGGCACACATTCAGCGAAGTGTTTTTCACTGCGTTGTATAACAAGTGCAGAGTTTGATTTCCAGGGAAACGGGATGGCAAATGGGGTGCTGTCAGGTTATACATTTTTTTCGTAACCCCATCTCATTCTCTTTTGCCTTTTTGTGGTGGTTGTCACTGGTCCATGAGAATAGAAGGTAAAGTTTGGGATGGAGTCAGGTGGAGGGCAGTGACTCACCGGGCTGTGCCCTTCACACTGGCATGAGAAAACCTGCTGTTGGCTGGCCCGGCTTCTGATCTATGGCACTGCATTCCAGAGGACTAACGGTGAGGCTTTCTGTGCTGATGGGGGCTCGGGACTTAGGCAGAATTGCACTTGTCAGGTTTTCCACCGGCCCGCCTTATTTTGCTGGGGAGGCAAGTTTCATTGCTTAAGGGGACAATTTACGGCAGTGGGCTTATCCCCTAGTTTCAGCTCTTTATGTCGTTCTGCCTCTTCATAAAATGGGAAGTCACAAAGCAATTAAATAGTAGTGTAGTTTTCAGGCAGAAGGTGGAGAAAAGCTAACCAGGGGAAAGGCTAGCATGATTGACAGAGGCTGGCTGGAGATTTACATTGAGAATAACTCGTTCTTCAAAACTTTCTTCATTTGCTTGGAGGGAATTATGAGGTAAATCATACACCAGGAGGATGGATGATTAAAAACACAGGAGTTATGATTTCTTTTTGACTTTGTAAGTCTCTAAATCCTGCACCTTAGCATAGAGTCCTCATTTCAAGAATTCGATGGAATGATGGGAACCAGCCCTGCCATGGATTAAAATGAAGCAGAAATACTTTAAGATCTTAAATTGTTAATAAGCTTGAGATTATTTATATTTTGTAAAATCTCTTATGATTTAAGGCAATAAACTAGAGTATTCATGAGTGACTTTTTCCCCCCTTTAAAATCTGATTTACTAGTATATTTTTCAGTAGTCAAAACATTGAATGGGATTGCAACTGTTCTAGAATTTTTTAAAAAGCATTAGTAATTTTTAATAATGACACTTAAAATTAAACAAAAATTTTTAAAAAATGAACATAAAAATCTGGAGAGTTAAGATTTCCTGTCCCTCTTTTTCCAACCTGCCTTAACATATAAAATAAATTCTTTTGATTTAGCTGCTTTGAATTGATGAATACCTCCTTATTCCTAACAAGAGAGTTAAGAGATAAAGGTATGTAAGGTCTGCATGTCATCCAAATAATTTGACTTTTAAAAGTGTTGAAAAGCTGCCTCTTGATTTGAAGTTCTTTTGTTTGTTCCCTAATAATCACATTGAAATGCTGAAACCAAATAGCATAGATAAATATGTGATTGTTGGTATCAGTTGAGAAAAGGATTAAAAGTCCATTTATGTGACCCAGAAAATCAATGGCTAGGAGGTCACTGCTTTTTCTGGTGTGATTTTCTGTCGCCTGGGAAGCCCTCTGAAGGGGAGACTAATAAATTAGGTGTTTGTTTGTTTGTTTGTTTGTTTAATTTAAAATAAAAAACAACATCCCGTAGTCTCTACTGCTTATTTTAAGAAGCAGGTAAGAACTCTGCTATCCCTTCAAATGTTCCCTAGCGGGGTCCCTTTCAAGTTTGATATTTATCCTTGCGTATATTTCCTTTTTGTTGGACTTACTGGGGTGATATTGGTTAACAAAATTATACCTGTTTCAGATGCATAATTCCACAACACATCATTGCTATGCATATATGTACAAATACAATTTCTTCCTTTAAGTAGAATCATAATATACTTTATCTACATTTTAACTTATCTTTTTACTTCATTATAGATTATGAATATCTGTTTCAGTACATGTAGAATTAACTTATTCCTTTTAAACATTGCAGATTGCACATATGTACTATAAGAGTTTTTTAAAATGAGCGTTTAGTGTGTTTTCAGCTTCTTTCCTATTATAAATAATACAACAATGAATAATCTTGTCCCTATATTAGTATATACTTATGTATTTCTTTAAGGTAGTTTCCTATAAGTAGAATTGATGGGGCCAAAAATATGTGCATATTACCTTTATATGGACAGTAAGGGATCTTATTTTGTTTTGTTTTAACTGCCTGTCTATTATAGATGTAGATGCTAGCCATTATTACCTAAGAATAATGTCACAGTGAATAATTAAATGCTTAAATGCTTGGAAAAAGTGGAGAAAGGAAGGGTGTATCTAACTCTTTTTATTGTCCTACAGTGTGGTAACACATGTAATTTAAATAGAATGTAAAAAATAAATTCCTTTTGAGTATGTTTATGAGCTGTGTAAACAAGGTGTTTTTAAATGCATTGTTAGTCTAACTTAATATTTTTAGGTGATGAAGCACCTAGTATCACATATATGCCTCCTGGGCTTTTCTCTCTTCTTCCCTTTGTACAAACCCACCCCAC
Organism: Antrozous pallidus; assembly: GCA_027563665.1. Lineage (NCBI taxonomy): Eukaryota > Metazoa > Chordata > Mammalia > Chiroptera > Vespertilionidae > Antrozous > Antrozous pallidus. The sequence continues at coordinate 38,400,358 of CM050522.1, read as the reverse complement.
TACTAACCTATCTTTCATTGTCTCCCCCCGCCCCCAATAATGCTGGCAGTCATTTCTTAAATAGCTTTGGATTTTAAGCCAAAAGATCTTTTGCTGTTGACAGATTCTGTGAATACCCAGGGTTCTTTTCTTTGGCACCGTCCAAGACTGGTTTGGGAATTCACAAACATATTCTAAAGTTAATGACTTTGTTTTGTTCAGGACCAACAGGCTACACTCCAGAAGGAGGGCTGTACTCAAATTTGAGATAGTCACTGTGATGTTCTGTGTATCTAAGTCTCGAAGTCTCATGCCTCGTGCCTTTCTATGCTTTTCCCTGGTTGACTAAGTAAAGCAGAGGAAGACCTTTTTAGTCAAATGCCGAAGAAAAGAAAGCCAAATGGAAGTAAGGAATAAGGGTAGCCACATAGTTGCTTCCCTCTGCCATCAGTTTTTAAAAATCTTTTTATTTTGAACCTGGAGAAAAGCTGCACAGATAGTATGGAATTTACACCTTTTCCAGCTCTTGCCAGTGTTAGCATCTTACATAATCAGTATAATTACCAGAATCAGATTTTAATTAGTACTGTACCTTTAACTAAACTACAGACCTTATTGGCATTTCATCTGGTTTTTTACTAATGTCCTCCTTCAGTTCCAGAATCTAACCCATGCTCTTCATTGCATTTAGTTCTGTCTCCTCAGATGACTGCGGCTAGTTCCTCAGTCTCTCGTTGTCTTTAATGATATTGAAACTTTTGAACAGTTCTGGCCAGTTATTTTGTTGAATGACACTGGTTTGGGGTTTTCTGATGTTTTCTAGTATTTACTTTGAGGTTATGTGTTTTGGGGAAGAATACCACAAAAGCAATGTGTTCTTTTTCCCTCAAGTGGTTACTTGATGCCGTGTTCTCTTATTAAAGACGATGCTAACCTTGATCACTTGATTCAGGTAGTTTCTCTGGGATTTCTCTACTATAAAGTGACTGTTATTCCCTTTGTAATTAATAAATGTCTTGAGGGAAGATATTTTAAGACTATGCAAATTAAAATTTTAATTTATAATTAAAAACCTTCCTTATAGGTCTGGACAAATATCCTATCTCTTCTCTGTTTCAGTACATCTAGAATTAACTTATTTTTACCCACTGATTTTAGCATCTAGGGGTAGATCTTGCCTGTAGTTATTATCACTATACTACTTACCTACTAGTGATTCTATGTCTCATTCATTCCTATACATTTATATATTTACTAGGGGCTCGGTGCATGAAATTTGTGCACTGAGGGTGGGTGATAACTCAGCCCAACCTGCCCCCTCACACATACTGGGAGCCTTCAGGGGATGTCCTACTGACCCCTCATCCCTGGCCGAAGCTTTGGGCCTTGGGCACCCAGCCATCACCCTCCATTGAGACCGATGGCTGGCTCTGCCCCGGCCACCCCAGCCCCAACGCCCCCAGCCCTGGCCTTAGCCCCAGCTGCTGGTGACCACCCGGCAACCGCCTGGGCCTGGGGGCCCGCACTTGCTGGATGCCTCAGCCCCGCCCCCCCAACCCAGGCCTTAGCCCCCTCAGCGACCACCCAGCCCCGGGGGCACCCCATACTCAGCGGCCCCACTCACACCTCGGTGGCCCCGCCCCCTGCCTCGTGCACTTGCCGGCCACCTCTCGCATGCCTCAGCCCTGCCCCCTGCCTTGCATGCTCGCCAGCCGCCTTGGCCCCGGCCACCAGTGAACGCCCGGCCCCCTGGGGCTCCTCCCCATCTGCACTCACTGGCCACCTCACGCCCCCCATGGCCCTGTCCCCCACTCCTGATTGGCTGGTGGGTGTAGCAAAGGTACGGTCAATTTTCACATTACTCCTTTATTAGATGGGATTAGAATTCTTTTGTAAAGAAGAGCTGCCCTTTCTTTTACACACACACACACACACACACACACACACACACACGGTGCAGTGTGGACTCATGGATAGTTACTTTATTGTATAGGTTCTAATCCAATTCTGTCATTATTTTATTTACTTGCTTAAATTGTTCTAGCGTGGCCATTGGGAGTTCCTTTAGATTGGCCCCAATATCTTTTGACATGTTCCCATCCTTTCTTATGTTGTGGTACCCCCAGGTATTCAGCCTTATCTTATATTTTTCTTGCCCTAGCCCTGGCGTCAATCATTCCCTCAAGAATCCCGAATCCTTTATTGGAGAATGGTGTTTAGAACCCAGTGTCTGTGTGTTAGGTGTGCACATTGCAGCAGGGATGCCAGTGCTTTTAACTTCCACCCATTTTAAAGCAAACTCTTCCCTGTGAGCATGAATGCAGCAGGACTGAAAGTTGCTCGTGACACTGCTGGGTAGTAAATCATTTTGGTGTAAAATCACGTTGATTAGGCCACTTCTTGGTGGGTTTTTAAAAGTCAGTGCACAGCCCGGCCCGTGTGGCTCAGGGCTTGCGCATTGACCGATGGACCAGGAGATCACAGTTTGATTCCCAGTCAGGGTACACACCTGGGTTGTGGGCTCGATCCCCAGTAGGGGACACTCACGGGGCAGCTGATCAATGATTCTCTTTCATCATTGATTAAATCAGCAAAAAAAATATATATTTTTTAAAAAAATCAGTGAACATTGGGAGACCTGTAGACAAATATTAGTAGGTATTCTGACTATAAATGGAATGGGTTAACTTTTTGTGGAAAAGTGCTTTAATAGTGAAAGGCCTGTGTTAGCATTCAGTTATCCCTAACATTCTTGTATTTTTTGACACTCATTTTTAGTCCATTACCTATTTTAAGGTGATGAGAATAACTTTGGGTCCTCTGTTAGTTATAGAAGGTAAATGCTATCTGAAGGATACCTACTAGAGTATTTTACACATGTCTAAGTATAGACATGAGATTTCACAGCCAGCAGGTCAGAGAACTGTTTGGATTTCGTTTGAGTTCAGTGCTCCGTCCCTGTAATACACCATGGCTGTCCTCGTGTCATAAAGATGAAAGTATTTTTATCATTGCCTTTCCTTCAGAATATATTTTAATTAGTAAAATACTTCAGAGTACTTTTCAGTGATTCTTAAATGCTAGCTTGTTTTGGGTTCAGCTATTGTCAGGCTTTTGGTTTCTAGGCATCAAATACTAGATATGAGACAGGGTAATTTTGCGCCCATATGATAAACTGTGACTTTTCTTGAAGCTGAATATGACTTTTCTCTTGGGCTTTATTAATTGAGTGGAAATTTCAGGCTTTGGGCTGGTGGCACATAATTTAATGGCGGAGAAAATAAAGCACTACACATATCAGTAGATAGACTGTAAACATTAGTTAGTTATAACTGCTTTGACCTTTAGTGTGAATGCTGCTGGTCTTACCCTGTAGCCAGTGACATTGTACGGAGTTGGATTTAGGAAGCCCAACAAAATGATGCAGTTGGGAATGTGTCTGGGGTGAATAAAAAGCCCAAACTTCAACCCCTTTTCCCCCCTTCCACTTATTCTTCCTAGATCTCTAATGTGTGAGTTTCTGCTTATACTGGGCTCATGGTGACATCTTCCTTTGGAAGAAGGGATTCTTGGGAAAAGGAGGAGAGTGGATTTTCATATAATTAAAAACCTGCCTTACTGGTCTGGGTAACTGGGGCATAGGTGTTGGTCTTAAGATGCAAAACCGTTTAAGTGACTTGGGATAGTTTGGGACTTAAAGGAGCTATCCAGCTTACATAGTCTGAAAGCTCCCTTCTTGGGCTAAGAAGAGAAGTGGCAGAGATCATAAACACAGCAATCGCAAATAATTTAAACACTTAAAGACACTATCTGGCTATTGGGTTGAAGTATTAAAAATCACATGATGTTCATGTGAGTGATGGTTAGAATATAAGATGAAAAACTAATTATCAGAGTATCTTTTATTTACTGTATGTACCTCTGAAATGGAGAACAGAACCACTGGCTTACAACTGATCCTTCAGATTAAAGTTCTTGTCACTGAATTAGCCAACTCTGTTGGTAAGAAATAGTTATTTCTGGTCTGGATTTTGTTGTTGTTGTTGGTAGTGGTGGTGGTGGTAGTGCTGAAAGTTTCTCATTACCACTTTATATCTTAAATCGCACCTATAGCAGAGACTAGAAAATGAAATAACAGGACACAGGTTGTTAGTATCAAATATGTGCTATTTGTCGACTCTTAACTATTAGGGGGAATTGACATAAGTAGAATTTACTGGAGCCTGCCTTCCTGAAGTCAGATACATGACATGGGATTCACTTTATATCATTAGAATTTCCTTGTTTCTGAACATTTGGATTCAGTGATCCCAGTGCAGTGAGAAATTCAAGTGTTCATGGAAGAAGCGAAGAAGCGTGAATATTCGGCCATCCTTGCTGTGTGCAGATAACCGTCAGTCACACCATCACAGAGGCCCTTTCCCTCTCCCCGTTTTGGTTCTCGTGCTTCCCTCTTTGATTGGTTGGCACTCCTCTTCACTGAACCCATTGCTCTTAATAAAACCCAGGGGTACGGAAGTCAGCTTTTTGTATGACTTGGTTTGGTGGTTTTAGATAAGGTATGTTTCGAGTAGGTATGGACTAGTGAGTCAAGCTTCTCTGAGTCCATGTTTGAGATTTGGACTTAAAACGATAATGTTACATTAAAGCTCTTAAGAGGATTCCCAACCATTGGTCATTGGAGACACTTTTTGATGATTTCTGGGGTAGTGAAGCTATTTTGACTACATAATAAATGCAGGAGAATTTAAGATGAATGTCATGTGTTGCTTGTGCATGTAAGTTTAAAAATGCTTATTAATGTTAAGTTTATTGATTTGACTCCAAATTGCCTTGTTAATTTGCATGCAAAAATTTAAAAAAAAATGGGGCAGTGGCTCATATGCTGTTTGTGTATTTTCCACACAGTATTATTTTATATGAATGGCCAAAAGTCATATAATGGTCCTTTTTATTAGGAACATGATATCCTATTATGTTGATGTACCGTGGTTCTTGCTAAGCTCCCCCCCCCCATTTTTGATATTTGTTTAGACTATTTCTAGTTTTTCCCTATTGCAAATACTAAGGGATATATAGAAAGGGCCATTCTTGCTATGGCAACTGTTGAGCATCTGCTGTGTATGTGTCACACACGTGGTGACAGATACTGTGGCAGATGATACAAAAATGAACGAGACAAGTGCTGGAGGAGATGGAGGGATGAGGGATGCTTTCTCTCTACTCTGATCAAGGAAGGCTCCATGGAAGAGCGGCACTGGATTCTGGGTCCTGAAGAATGAGCAGTAGTAAGAATGGCAAGTACAGGAAAATTAAACTCCAAGCAGTGGAGTAAGCACCTTCAGAGTGTTGTGGCTGGAGTACATAGGGTACCATCTGCTAAGAGTCTAAACTACATTTTAGCACAAAATCTTCCTGTAAGAATGTATCCTACATATATTTTAGACAGAATGCACCATGAGTGTATAATAAAAATGTTGCCAAAAATATGCTGTCTACAGAAAAATACATTCCTAGAGGTTTAACTCCTGTTTGCCAGCTACTTTTTGACCTTCTATGATAGTGTTTCTTTTTTTAATTTTTTTTTTTTTTTTTTTTTTTTACAGAGCATAAGGGAGAGGGATAGAAAGTCAGAAACATCGATGAGAGAGAGACATCGATCAGCTGCCTCTTGGCACGCCCCCTACTGGGGATGTGCCCGCAGCCAAGGTACATGCCCTTGACCGGAATCGAACCCGGGACCCTTCAGTCCGTAGTCCGACGCTCTATCCACTGAGCCAAACCGGTCTCGGCTATGATAGTGTTTCTTTAGAGCGAGACTTAATATCTGATTTCCAAGTGATGAAAGGGAGAAATTGAAGTATGCCATTTTCCATAAAATATGGGAAGTCATCAACATCACACGTTCAAGCAAACTCGAGCTCATTCCATGTTTCATGCATGAACAGTGTTTACAGGGTCTGTGTTTGATGGGCCAGATCTGGAATAAAGAAGACCCCATCCCCCAAAGGAACTATGGGTAAATTGAAGAAAGAACCCAAATAAACAACCACAAGGATAAAAACAAAACCTTAATCACCAGTTTGTGAAGCTCTTTGAAGTTATGCATATGGAACTATGGAGCCACATGAAAACTGATAGGGGGCATCAGGGAAGGCTTCCTGGGGTAGGAAATGCCTACACTGGGTCTTAAAGAGTGGGAGGAGAAGCACAAGAGAGGACAAAGGCATAAAGGGATGAGAGAGCATTAAACGCCTGGAAGCTAGGGTTTTAAACTCTTCTCTGCAGCTGAAGAGGTGGAGAGAGACCTAACAATGAATATCTGTGAATGCCATACAGTTCTGAGATTTGAAAGAAGCATGATCACATTTACCCACGTAGTGAATGGAATCGTCCAGGCTAGCAATGTTGAGCATAGTGGCAGGGAAAAGAGGGGATAGTGAAGGAGACCTCCCCCGTGGACCACTCTCCCTTCGTGCTTTGTCTATGGGGAAATGAACAGCTTCCTCAAGACAGTCACCGTGCCCAGAATGGTAGGCAAGCGTGGTTGTGTAAGTGAATGAATGCATGGTGAGAATTATTTTATTTTAGATTAGGCTGTGACCAGGATGGGAAAAAGAAATGGTAACAGGAACTAACTTGTCTCTGTACCCCACATGGAATTTGGGGCTACAGCATGGGCCCCATGTCCTGACTCTTCCTCGTAGAGTGGTGATTAAACGAGCTTTGCTACACAGTGAATTCTGGTTGTGGGTTTTAACCATTCAGCTAATTTTATCAAATTAGTCATAAGTATGTTTTCCTCTTGAAAAGATCATAGTGGGAGAAACAAAAATAAAAATCAAACAAAAGAATCACACAAAACAAAATAAAAGACCACAGGGGAGAAAGACCACAGAGCTTTTCCCTAGTATCTAACATAGAATTTTACTATATTTTTAATACACCATATATATTACATATAAAAAGCAAAAGATGTCCTATAAGCCATGGCTTTCATATGACCACTGCAGCTAGAAAGGAAGACTGGAATCAATGAGCTTTTAAAAGCCAAAGTCCCGGCTTTCATGGAATTTATGTTCTAGTGGTTGGATGAGATAAGACAGACTAGTGAGTTGTTTTAAAAACTAAGAAGAAATTGGTGAAATATCGTTGTGCACTCAGATTTTAGAAAATATATTGGGGCTGGGATTTAAATTTAAATTTTATGAGTTTTATAGGGTATTCTTTAAAACTGGGTTTTAGACCAGTAATTAATAAGTGATAACCTCTTTCATCTTCCATAATTTCTTTGCATGCTGTTGGGTCACTCAAAATGGCACTAAGGTTAAATCTGGCATATCATAAGCCACTTGAAAACAGAAGGTTAAGTCTGCTAATCACAGGTTCAGTTGGGTACCTCTCCTGTGGGCTTGTTGGTTCTTGTATAGATTCCTGCTTCCACCCAATTCCAGGACCAGCTGCACATACCTGCCTCACCCCAGTCCAGGAGGCCAGCCTGTTTTCCTCACCCAGCCCAGAGGTAGAGTTCTGCTTCCAGGACTGTAAGAACTTCTGTAACTTCTCCCCTTCCTGTTCTCCTCACTTATTGTGCTGGTGGGAATAGCAAGGAAGGGTGGCAAGGATTTTTATACAAAGAAAGAATATTGAAATGGATGTGGTGCTGAATTTAGGTTCTCTAGGAAGTACCGTAACAATCCTCTTTCATGTTCCTGGCCCTTTACCTAGTTGTCTGTAATGTACCATTTGTTTTTCTTTTAAAAAATCTGTGTTGAGTGTGAGTGTGTGTGTGTGTGTGTGTGTGTGTGAGTGTGTGTGTGTGTGTGTGTGTGTGTGTGTGTGTGTGTGAGTGTGTGTGTGTGTGTGTGTGTGAGTGTGTGTGTGAGTGTGTGTGTGTGAGAGAGAGAGGGGGAGGTACCTTGGAATCTTTGAGGGAAGAGTATGAAAATTGTAATAATAATGACTTTATTTGATGTGTATCACATTCTACATGACAGTAGACCACATCTCTTTTATTAATATTTGCGTATTCTCTTAAAACCTGGAGAAAGTACTTTGGCTTTATAAAAATCTCTATTGACCATTGTTATAAATAGAAAAAATGTCATTTTTTCCAAGCATATGAGATGAAGAGGGTTAACCTGGGGGCCTTTGCATGTGGCCACTATCAAGAGAACTCAGGTTGGAAAGGGTGGGCTGCGTCTGAATAGTGCACTTATCATCCAGGCTGACTTGGTCAGCCCATCTTTCGTCAAACCCACAGGATAAACAGACTTGACAAATTGTTATAAAAGGTTTTCGGTTTTTAGGGCGTGGCTGTGGAACCACACCTGAGAAGCTAGCTCGATGAAGCCAACTCATAAAGTTACCTAAGTGCCTCCACCCTAGTTGATGGTCCAGATTGTCTCCAAGGGAGGTGAACTAAGCCAGTGTTAAGACTTTGAGTGGGATAAGGCCGTGGTAGTGATACATAATGGGTGCATTCATACCCATCACTTCAATACAGCCTTTTCTTGGATGGAAGCATGGGAAACAGCGCATGAGCACGCACTCACGCTTCTTGTTAGCTCTCAGGGTCACTGCTGGCCCCCTCCTGCCCTTCGTCTCCCAGCTGCCCACTGGGATTTGTACCTTTGTAAGATCATTGAAAATACTTAAGTTCTAAGAACCCCAAGGAAAGAAAACTTGACTTCTAACCCTTCAGAAAGTTGGTTGAAACAATATTATTTTTTTTTAAAGAGGCCGTCCACATATATACAAATAGTTTTTGTTGACTAGATTTACCATGTTATGAAGCTGGTCATTGTGGTAGTTATTAAGGCAGCACTTTAATTTAGAAAGTACTTTGGTAAATTAGCTTGTTAAGTTAAATGGGTTTGTAAATTTTTAGGGAATTTCTTAAACTTCTGATTGGTGCTTCAAGGCCATTAAAAATAGATATAATAGACATGGATCCTGAGACCCTATTTTGCCTTTTAACCCATTGGTACTTTTTCCATTTCTTTAGAGGACTTAAGTAAAATTTAGAAAAGCTTATAAATTCCCACAAAAGTTAACTCTAAATAAAGGAGAAGTTGGTTAATACCTTAGTTTGGAATTATGGCAAAATTAATTTTCTTCTTATCACTGGTGAGCGAGTGTTTTATATTTATTTGTTAAAGGAAATTAGTAAGATATTTAAACTGCATATAAATCCTAGCACTCTAACACTTTTTGATCTTCTATATCTTAGTTACATTTTGTTTATGTGGTGTACTTTCTATTTAGAATACTACTTTCACTGTAGTTATCACAGTTTTCCACTCATTTTCAAAAAGCCTTTACAATTATATGATAAATAATATTCAGTCACTTTCGTGTACCATAATCTATGAAACATCTTTCTCATGTTTTGAATGTAGATTGTATCTAATTCTTTGCTACATTAGACAAGACATCATTATAGTGAAATCTTTATGCTGTAATAAATTATCTCTTTGGGATAAATTCATAAGAATAACTAGGTCACAGGTATGAATATGTTTTGATTTGGTGGGTTTATTTATTAAAGACTTCCTAGATTATAAAAATAATACATAATCATCCTAACAAACTAGCATGATATGGAAGTAGAGAAAATAAGTTTTCTCTGTGAGACTTCAGTCCCACTTCCTCATGTGAGCAAAGGTTGTGTAGAATGGGGAAAGAAGGTTCTGAGCAGTGGATTGATATGCAAATGGTGACATGTGCTATCTAGTTAAACAATAAAACGAAGGACTGCTTTACGTGTGTGATTGTAACCATAGAATCTGAACAGTGCCCTCTTTGGACAAGACATAGAGGTATCCAGTGTTGGTTACAAGCAGCTGGTTTGAGAAAGCGCAGTTTCCTGTGTCAGATGATGTTAAGTGACGTCTGTGCCCCCTTGGCTCTGATTGAGAAGAGATGCCTGGAAGCAGTAGGCCCCAGCTTTCCCGGGTTTAAGGGTCATTGAGGAATCCTTGTAGATAAGAGAGGATGCGTGTATTTCAGGCCCTGGAGTGATGACTAGACTTGGGAAGCTGGGAGGGTCCGTGGAGGCAGTTTAAGTGTGCTAAGGGGGGAATAGGCTTCTTGGCTGTGTGCCTGTGACCCGCGTGTCTTTGAAATTTTATTTCCTCTTCTAGATTTCACCTTTCTAGGCAGAAATCAAGTTTTTGGTCTTTCCCATTTGTAGGGAATTGTGGCTGAGCAAAGGGAAAGAAACCAAAATACACTGAGTGGCCAGATTATTATGATCGCTGAATGCATAATAATCTGGCCACTCAGTGTATATTCTATATATATAAAAAAAAGGCTAATATGCAAATTGTCCCCTCGACCAGGAGTTCAACCAGCAGGCAGGCCGGCCAACCACCCATGTCCCCTCCCCCTATTATATAGTCTCCCATTGGGTTGTTTCATTAAATTGTTTTGAGTTATTTGTCTCCAAAAGGAGTTACATGTGCACACTTGCTACTCTGGCCTGAGTGTAATTAGGTGACCTTATCGTACTTCCCACCAGCCCTGTCTCCATGCCCAAATTTGAAGGGAAGGTTGGCCTGATACACATGATAGTTTTTGGACCTTTAGAGATGTTACCTTTAGAGATGTTATTCCACAGAGTCCTGTTTGCTAGCATTAGGTCCAGCTCACAGCTTTCTACCATAAAAACAACAGGCAAAATAGGGAATCTTTTGCTCAGTCGCAAACATAATTACCACTGAATCGAGAGTCCTGCTAACTGGACCAAGTTCCTCATTGACTTTGCATTTCCCGTTTTTTGTTTTTTTTAATATATTTTATTGATTTTTTACAGAGAGGAAGGGAGAGGGATAGAGAGCCAGAAACATTGATGAAAGAGAAACATCGATCAGCTGCCTCTTGCACACCCCCTACTGGGGATGTGCCCACAACCAAGGTACATGCCCTTGACTGGAATCGAACCTGGGACCCTTCAGTCCACAGGCCAACGCTCTATCCACTGAGCCACACCGGTTTCGGCTGCATTTCCCGTTTTTGAAATTGGGTGTCTAGACTTATCTCCAGGATTCTGGATAGGACATAGATGAGGAGAGGTGTAGGCCTCAGGTGACGGCTGAACTTGGAATAAAGATCACGACACCCAAGTCCCCTGTCTGTCAAACTTTTCAGACATGTTTCAGCACTTGCTGCCTGGATTCCAAACAAAGAAGCTGGATTCCAAACAAAGAAGCCACTGGGAAAGTTATGCTTCACTGCACTTTTTAATAAAATAGAATGACTACCTCATTAGATAGGAGCATGTCTGGAATTCAGAACCTCGGATGCCAGCTCTCTGACCTTCAGCTGATGACATCGTTGAATTTCTCAGGTATTTATAAAAAAGCCAAACATGTGATACATTGGTAGGAATAGAAGTATATGACCGAAGATGAGAATTTTATAATATACATTAGATGTTTATAAAAAAGATATAGTATTTTTCAGAGAAGTTCCCCCTATTCCCCTGTCTTTTCAGTTCTTTAGAGTAATAAGCAGTGATGACTCCTCTCAATGACCTTCATCACCTTGATGATTTAATTTATGTGTGAAATATGATGTTTTAAAATAAAATCTGATCTTGTTTGCAAAATGAACACAGATTACCTATACTACCTCCTACATCAACCCACCCAAACTTCCTTCACTCTATTTTGCTAATAAGAAATTATTAGGGTTTTTTTGTGTGTGTGCACTTTTGGCAGTTCAGAGTCAAGTGTAATTACTGTTGGGTGTAGGATTGAGGATATCTATATATATAAAAGCCTAATATGCTAAGTGTCTGCTTGTTTGACCAGTCGCTATGACATACAGTGACCACCAGGGGGCAGACTCTCCAACCAGTAGGTTAGCTTGCTGCTGGGGTCTGACCAATCAACACTGGGTGAGATGGACTGGACATGCCCTTGAGCCCTCCTGCAGTCCCTTCCTGGCCTGATCATGCACCAGTGGGGTCCCCAGCCTGTCCTGCACCCTCTTGCAATCTGAGACCCCTTAGGGGATGTCTGAGAGCTGGTTTCAGCCCTATCCCTGCAGGCCAGGCTGAGGGAGCCCACTGGTGCACAAATTTGTGCACCGGGCCTCTAGTACACACACACACACACACACACACACACACACACACACACATTTTAAATCCTCATTCAAAGGTATGCTTATTGATTTTAGAGATAGGAGAGAGAGAGAAAAAGAGAGAGAGGAGAGATCAGTTGGCTGCCTCTTCTATATTCCCTGACTGGGGATACAACCCAGGCATGTGCCCTGACCATGATCGAACCCATAGCCTTGTGGTATACAGGACAACGCTCCTACCCACTGAGCCACACCAACCAGGGAGAGAATATACTTTTCATAATTTGTATTTTTAAATAGCCAGTGATTGGAGGTATGAAAGGGAATTTTGGAATGCAGTCTGAGATGCCCCAGGGGTGAACTCTCACTGGGCATGCTATCTAAACAACAGTGATTGAATGCAGGTCCACAGCATGTGGGCAGGGCTTCAGATAAGTACGATGTGTGTTCCAGTGGTGATAAGATAGCCAGCAGTGTCCTGCATATTTCTTGAGAGAGAAAGGAGAGCCTTTGGGATTTCAGTACTGTCATCTTCATGCCCTTTGAACATGCCAGAATTTTTAAAAATATTATATAAAAACTTTGTAATTTAAAGTCATAAATCATTTATCTAGAAATGGGACGAAGTTTTAAAACAGTGCATCTCAGTGTTTTTGTGATACAGGAAATGAAGAAGTAGTCCCTTCAGGTGGAGAATCATCAGGTGTTCGAACAGACATCGCAGGAGGCCATCACAAAGGTTTCCTTAAACCAGCGTAGCCAACTTTTCGGACCTCGTGGACCACCAGTGGCCCCCACTGGTTGGCAGCCGCTGATCTGGATGATGAAGAAGTCAGCAGTTACAAGTGATAATGTGTCTTTGAGATGATAGCACTTTAACCCCAGTGCAGGCCATCAGCAGTGCTGCTAATGAGGAGTTAACGAGTGGAGAGGGGACCCTAAGAGTCACCTCAGGCAGGAATCACCATGGACTGTGATAACTGTCTTCTATGTATTTACGGTTTCATGATCAGAGTCCCAGCAGGACCATCATACAAATAACAGTAATGGTGGTGTGTTGTTGTTGTTTTTTTTTACATTTTTATTGATTTCAGAGAGGAAGGGAGAGGGGGAGAGAGAGAAACATCAATGATGAGAGAGAATCATTGATCGGCTGCCTCCTGCACACCCCTGAAACCTGGATTGAACCTGCAACCTGGGCATGTGCCCTTGACTGGAATCGAACCTGGGACCCTTCAGTTCACAGACTGACACTCTGTCCATTAACTAAAATGGCTAGGGCGTGGCATTTGTTTTATATGTACCCAATCTTGTTTTGGGTGGGGGGGGAATTACAGTGGTTTACAAGGCCATACAAAATAAAACTAAAAATCAGTGGCTACGTGTATTGGGACAGAAGGAAGTGAGGCCGAAGATGGAGCTAGCATGTACTGTGTAAGGTCTTGTAAACGCATTGGAAATAGACCACTGACTGGGCTCTGTGTTCTTCAGCAATCAAGGCGAAGAGGGAGTGGGGCGAGAGGCATGATTCAACGGCTCTTTAAGGTTCAGTAACCTGGTTACTCAGGAAAAGCACAGTTACCGTGACACCGGGAACAAGTGGGCCGTGCCGGCAACAGCACGCTGATGTAAGCTATAAAAATACCCTCACCGCCGAAGCTGGTTTGGCTCAGTGGATAGAGCGTCGGCCTGCAGACTGAAAGGTCCCGGGTTCGATTCCGATCAAGGGCATGTACCGTGGCTGCGGGCACATCCCCAGCAGGCGGTGTGCAAGAGGCAGCTGATCGATGTTTCTGACTTTCTATCTCTCTCTCTTCCTCTCTGTGAAAAATCAATAAAATATATTTAAATATATATATATATCTCCTCACCGGATATTTTTTTCCATTGATCTTTAGAGAGTAGAAGGAAGGATGGGGGAAGGGGAGGGCAGAGAGAGAGAGAGAGAGGGAGAGAGAGAGAAGGAACATTGATGTGAGAGAGACCCATCGATTGGTTGCCTCCCACACAGGCACAGTCAAGTGCTTGTTTGACCCTATTGTGTTTATTTTAAACAATACGTGGACTGCAGACTTTCTATTGGTAACTTTTCCCCTCTTCTCAAGGTAAAATAAGTGATACTTCAGATGAGGTTAAACACAGGATACACTACTTATTATACTTCCCAAACTCTACCTTAGAAAGAATGGGTTTATAAGCTCTTAAATTGTTGACTTGTGTAAAAAGGGCTGGAGTCACTAGATGGCAGTGTGAACAGCTTTTAGAAGTGAAACAGGATCATGGATCTCCTAAGTACTGAAAATGTGGGAAAGCAGGAAAGCCGCTTAATTAAACACACAGGATCTCATTTCTAGCACTCTGCTTCTTCCTCCCTTTTGCTTTCGGAGCTGCTTATACTCGGTAGCTGCCTTCATGTCTGGGTGGCCCTTTTCCCAGGAGCACACCTCCCAGCAGGTCCTCGGCTCTGCAGCCCGAGGCAGCAGGTTCCAGCCACTTCCCTTCGCTGCTTTCTCTTTGAGCCTGCAGGTGTTGTGGGGCTGGAGTTACTGGCCAAGTCTTGGGACCAGCTGTGGGGCCATGGTGTATTGACAAGGTGCAAAAAAGTTTAGTAAGTGGAGATGCTTTTTAGACCTCCAGCATTTTCTCCTTTATCATAGGTGGCATCAAAGCAATGTGAAGAAATGAAGTTATTTTGTTATGTTTATATAAAAACCTTTGCCCATGACCATCTTTGAGGAGAGATTACATACTTTTTCATACTCCTTTAAATGAAAAAGTTAAGTTTGTTTTTACATCATGATGGCATAAAGTTAATGCTATTTGTTGAATGTAGGATTTCTGTAGTGTATCTTCGGAGGCCCGTGAGAAGTCGTAGAAAAACTGATCTCTGTCCTGTTCCTCTAGGCCAGTGGTCGGCAAACTGTGGCTTACGAGCCACATGCGGCTCTTTGGCCCTTTGAGT
This sequence comes from Antrozous pallidus, assembly GCA_027563665.1. Lineage (NCBI taxonomy): Eukaryota > Metazoa > Chordata > Mammalia > Chiroptera > Vespertilionidae > Antrozous > Antrozous pallidus. The sequence goes on along the minus strand of CM050522.1, from coordinate 38,385,327 downwards.
GTGGCTCTTCCACAAAATACCACGTACCCTAATTAAGTTAATAACAATGTACCTACCTATATAGTTTAAGTTTAAAAATTTGGCTCTCAAATTTCAATCGTTGTTCTGTTGATATTTGGCTCTGTTGACTAATGAGTTTGCCGACCGCTGGTCTAGGCGCCTAACAGCAGCGCTGCTGGTGTTCTGAGGGGGACAGTGCTTCGTTGTGAGGCACTGGCCCCTGTGCTGGAGGGTATTCTGCATCCCTGTCCCCTGCTCACTTCTAAATGTCAATGTCCCTCCGTCATTATATCACCCAATAGCACATGCATGCCCACGGTCTCCTTGGAGGGCGGTAGGGAAAGGTGGTGGCGCTTCCCGGGGTCGAGAGCTGCTGCGACTAGAGGTTTCGTGTACGTAAAGGAACTTGTGGGATTTAGTGGGCATAGTCTCATTAAAAGATTGCATATTAACAACTTTCTGATACCTTAAACTTTGCATTTGCATTTATTTATGGGTTGTGATTTCGATTAAGTCTACATAAACACAGTTTGTACAAAACATAAACTTGCACACATAATTTTAGGAGGAAACCCTGTAAACAGTTGTTTTTAAAAATATTTTTATTGACTTAAGAGAGAAAGCGAGAGGGAGGGAGGGAGAGAGGGAGGAAGAAGGAGGGAGGGGGAGAGAGAGAGAGAGAGAGAGAAACATCAATGATGAGAGAGAATCATTGATAATCTACCTCCTTCGTGCCCCACACTGGGGATCGAGCCTGCACTTGCAGCACGTGCCCTGACCGGGAATTAAGCCATGGCCTCCTCATTCATAAATCTGTGCTCAACCACGAAGCCACACCAGCCAGGCTCCGTAAACAATTTTTAAAATCTTGATTTTAGAGAGAGAGGAAGAAAAGGAGACAGAGAGAAAGAAACATCGATGCAAGAGATACATAAATCAGCTGCCTCCTGCAGCTGGGGATGGAGCCTGAAACCCTGGCATGTGCCCTGACCAGGAATTGAACCGGCAACCTTTTGATGCATGGAATGATGCCCAGCCAACTAAGCCACACCGGCCAGGGTTAGGGTTTACTTTTTATATAACCTTATCAGTGCTTTTTCTGATACTCCTTATTGTTTTTCTGTTAATCTACACATCATGTGCAGATAATCCATTCTTCTCCACCTCGCTTCTCCTTCCCGTTTTAAAATAACTTTCTTTGAAAGTTACAACAATTTGTTTTTTTCTCCTGTAAAATTTAGTATCATTTTGAGATCTATAAAGTATCTTTTTGCATTTTAATTGAAATTATTAGTAAACAAATGACCTAGGGTTGCATTGTATTCTTGGCTGTTGTAGTTCCTCTGGCATCATATGTCCTCTTTTTGTCAACTCCCCCTTTTCCCTCCCATAAATGTTTTATTCAGTGGGAAGAAGCCTTACTTTTGTTCTCTGATTTCACCTGCCCTTGAGGGTGGTTTGCATCCCCAATGCCTTTTCAATTTTAGATTGTGCTAGTTGAAAGAGCAGTAATCTGTCTCCTTTCTCTTTTTCTTTTCTCATCAACTAGACTAAAACTGCCACTTGAACTTAAGGCCTGGAGTTTAGGTTTTCTAATTGTTCACATGGTACCTAGCAGAGGTCTGTCCATAGGTAAAGCCTTGGTTTACTGGATGTTCCCAGCTTACTTTCCCTGGTTGGTCTTTGCATTGGTACAGTTAGCATCACCTTCTAGATACAGGTTAAGTCACCATAAAATATGTCCCAAGACATTAGGAGCAATTTTTTAAAAACCTGCCTGTGATTAAATTTTTAAAATATATTTTTATTTATATTTAGAGAGCGGAAGAGAGAGGGAGAGAAACATCAATGTGAGAGTAAGCACATCAATTGGCTACCTCCCACTGGAGACCAAGCCCACAATCCAGACACGTGCCCTGACCTGGAATCAAACCAGCAACCTTCCAGTGCATGGCACAGCACCCACACCAGCCAGGGCAGGAGCAAATTTTGTATCTTGCCTTTGACGTATGAAGACAGAAGATAGGGGTAGAGCAGATCCCAAGTGGCACCTGACCTAATAAAGTACCCCTGAGTAAGAAAGAGAGATGAGGGAAGACACTGCTGAATCCAGGTGGAAGAATGCTGGCCTACTTAGGTCCTTGGTGAGCAAGGTCCAAAGGCAGTGCCAACTGATAATAGATGTTGTGCACCTGAGTTGATGCCACTTGCCTGCCCAGACAAGCTCTTCAGGCACCCCAGGGAAAGTCTCTCGCGTTAAGGAGCAGCAAGGACTCTTCTGCTCCCTTCATTCCAGTGTTATCTCACCAGCCGCCCGGCACCACACTGGCGCCCCTCCCAGCCTTCCCGTCCCAGTGAAGCTCAATAAAGAAATTATGTTTACTGCTAAAGGGTTCAGTTAACAAAATGGACTTTCAAAGCTTAGGTAATCTTGGGGACTTGTTTGGGTCACTAGGCTTTTAACATTTATCCAGTCTGCAGAGCTGCCTTATCGCGAGATATATCCATGGCGCTAAAGTGAAGCTGCCTTGACAATCACTTCAATGGCTCCTCAGGGCGGTTGGTATTCTCCTTGCCCTTGTTAGGAGCAACTGGATTAAACAGGGCAGATCTTGTGCTGATTGTTAGACTAGGCACTTTACACGTTGATTATAAATGGCTATCATACTACATAACCCAGGTCTTTATTTTGCTTTACAAGACCTTTGTTTTGTTTGCCACTTCTCCAAACTGTCATTTAACCTAAAAGCTGGTAGTCTCCACACCCTGTAAGGAAATATTTGATTTATATTCAATTGATACCTACCAGATTTTACCATTGAGTAGTTCTTACCATTTATCCAACCATTCACCCAAGCTTTATTGAGTGCCCTGTATCAGACACTCAATACCAGTCAAGATGGTAATGATACTTCATGACCCACAATCTCAGTGGCTCTCTAACAAAGACTGATTGCCCCGTTGTCCTTCCTGCGTGTGCCTTGTGGGTCCGCTGCAGCTCTGCTCTGTATTGACCTCCGTCTATTGATGGAGCAGCTCGGTCTGCATCGTTGCTCCTCTTCAGAGCAGAGGAGGAGGAGAGAACGAGGTGAAGTTCCCCTCGGAGCTTCCCCTTGGAACTGATGCATGGTCATCGCCCAAAGCACATCACGTGGGTGTACTTGAGTTCAGGAGTGTGAGGCTATGTAATTTCCCCTTGGGGAGAGACAGGACATTTTGATGAATAGTGACTTAATCTACCATATGTCTCAAAATGCAGTTCCCACCCTGAAAGATATCAATATCCTGAGAGAGTAGTTTTCAAAATGCAGTATCATTAAGAGAATGGTGAGTCAGTCGGGTTTACTTTCCCCCCCATTCTTGCAAGTAATCTGTTATTATGTTCAATAAAGCATAATAGTCATGATATACTTGAGCTATCTTTAAAGTTATTTTACTGTGGCTTAATTTATCGGTTATCAGCGGCTTCATTTAACAATTTGTATTCTACCACTGTTAGTTGTTGGCTTTGCTGTTAAACATTTATTTTTCAAAACCAGACATATCTTTTGCCTTCCAAAGGTAAATGGAATCAGTTGAGGGAAAGGATTGGAAAGAAGGAATGGGGGAATGACAAACGTCTAATGACCTGGGTTTTAATTCCCTAATAACACCCCTCCCTAAATAAATGGCAGCACTTGCTCAGGTGGGTCTACCCCTTTACTTTTAAAAGTTACTTTTGCTCTTGGCTGGAAGCCAGCCTGGCAGGAAGAGAGCCCAATGTCTCCGTTACAGAGACTGGGTGGCGATAAGGAGCCAGCTACTCTGCTTTCCCTGGCTGGAGGGACAAGGGGTACAAGCAAAATAGGCTGGTAGGAAAAACTGCTTCCTGAGCTGAGTTGTTCCCACCATCAACCTAGGCAGATAGGCTGACGCTCCACACCTATCTTCCCCTGGCAGGAGCTCAGAGCAGCAGGCCAGTTCCTGACAAGCCTATATGCATTTCAAACTGCCTGTTCGATTTTCCTCGCTTCTGCTCAGGTTTTTTTCAGGAGTAGGCCCCACTCAAGACTTATCACTTTTGTCAAAAAGAAAACACATATTTATAGATGGAATATCATGTCTTGCAGAAAGAGGGTGTGGGTAGAGTGGAGGAAGAAAAGAATCCTGGCTATTGTCAGTCAACAGAATTGGCACCCACCCCTCCGGATGCCAAGCTTATTGTGGGCAGTTATCAAAGAAGTAAGTTTGGCCCACCTGCCTGTTGTTATCCACCCCACACACAGGACTTCATCCTGGAGATTATTTCTGCTGGTTCTGCCCATGGAGCTGAGCTTCCTGTGGATAAAGAACAGCATTTCCGAGAGTAGACAAATCTGAACTCCGCTTGGTGTAAAACTGGCATTCATTGGAAAAGGTAGAGTGCTTTTGGTTTCAGAACCCATTTTTAAGCAAGAAACAGATATTGTCTCATTGCCAAAATATTTATCCGGACATAATTATTTTTACACAGAGTGTAATTTTTTAAAACATGCTGACTCCTAGGCATCTGATTCACTGTTTCACACACACAGTAGGCATCATGAAATAATCTTTAAATGATAGTTAATGGTAGAGCTTGCTCAACTTAAAAAGTAAATCTCCAGCCACTACACCCCTATTTGTCACCTGGGAAAGGATGCCTTGATTCAGTAGGAAAGCTTGTGCACAGCTGGGTGGGGAAGCAGCCTTTTATCTGCTGGCTCCGAGCATCTCCTATCTGTCCTGAGGCCAAATCACTCCACCCTATTATCCCAAGAACAATCTGTGACTTCTTCATGTTTGAAGAAAAAAAAATGAACCTGCCACTTAAAATAGAGAATAAAGTTGTTGAGAAGTAGAGAATTAATGACCAAGCTTTACTTATTTGATTACATTGTGATTTAAGAAATTTCAAATGTGGACTTAATATTTTCTGAACTTACATTCACTATCTGTTGCTGAAAATCCACAGCAACCCATCAGGGGTGAAAAAATGGCCATAAGTAAATGCAGGGCACTCGCTTTTAAAGAAATGCTCTTACCTTGGTTTGTTAGAAACCTGCCCCCCCCTCCCCCCCACTGCCAGGGCAGAATCTTACTTAAGTTCTTTCTTCAGAGTCTATACTTCTCTCAAAGGAGTAGGGGAGGTTTATAGTGCTTCTGAGTTCAAGGTGTTGGGGGTCTTATCCATGCCTCAAGAATAGTTTTTACAAATGTTATTTTTTCAAGCCCTACAGTATTTATTTATCTAGTTGTGTGGAAGGTGAAAGAATAGGTAGGGTGAAATCAAGACGGACATCAGTGAGCTGTTGTCATAGCAACTTCTTCCTTGGGACAGGAAGCTATACATAATTTCCCCTTTACATACCATATTTGGTTTGGACTAGTTACTTTAAATTTTGAAAATGTATAGTATTTACACAGAAAAGAGCTGACATCATTTCAGAATAGCTAAATCTACACTTCTTTTAGAATAAAATGAGCTCTGACATACTTATAGCTTCAGTGAGGGGCAGAGTAATGATATTTGATGATCCACTTTGCCTTTAATTTATGGATGCACATGGACTACAGAATGCAGATTTCCTCCAGTCAGCCTTACTGTAATTTTCATATACAGTGTACTCCCAAATTAAAATGTTAAAATTTATTAAAACATGAGTAATTTGCTATAATTCTAAAATAAACAGAATCTTTCTCTGGTGGTATTATTTCTCCAAATCTGTTTAGCTGGTTGAAATTCTTTTGTTGTATTCTCAGCTGTCTAGTTCAGGTCTAGGCAGGCCAGGGACTTTGCTCAGGACTATTGTCTTCTGAAATGCCCTTAACTCTCCATTACTCAGTGTTAGCAATCACATCCCATTCCTTCCCCACAATTCTTGGAATGAAACAGGAACTCTCCTAACACCCCCTTCATGGGCCCACGTGAGCAACAAGTAATTCTTTGCAAAAAAGAAAAATGGTTTTAATTAGATAAAGGGATAGAGTATAACTAGAGATATAAAGTTTGAAGGAATAAGAAACATCATGTCTTTTTTTTCAGTGACTATAGCCCTGGGAGCATTTTTACCCTTGACCTGAATATAGGGCACCATTTTGCTAATTGAATTGATCAGATTCCAAATTGAAATTAGTCATTGCTTGATTTATCAGAGTTAAGCCTCTTGGGTCAAATTTTCTTATTTGTTTCCTCCCGTCTGGTCTATCTGAATCCTTATTTAAGGGCCAAACTGTCAAAGTGCTGTCAGAATGCCCAGTACCAGAAATCTAAGGTGTTTAATTCACTCTCTCCTCTTTTCGGCCTTCGTACCTACAGCCCTGGCTGGTGTGGTTCAGTTGGTGGGGCAGCATGCCATGCATCAAGAAGTTGCTGATTCGATTCCCGGTCATGGCATATGCCCAGGTTGTGGGCTCGATCCCCAGAGTGGGGCCTGCAGGAGGCAGATAATCAAAGGTTTCTCTCTCATTGTTAATGTTTCTCTCTCTCTCACTCTCCCTTCTTCTCTGAAATCAATCAAATCATATTTTTAAAAAAGAATGTTACCTTTGGGCCTCAGCTGAGAAGGGTAACTAACTGAAGAGTCACAGTTCTCAGATTATGTGTTAGCACTCTGGAAATTCTCAAGTCATGACAAAGTTCACACAGAGAATTCTGATCACGTGGCACATTATCCTGAGAAAGAGAAAGACATGATAGCCTCAGTCCTCTGTCATTTCATACTGATGAATCGGCTCTGTTCCTAAATTTTCAAGAAACAGCAATTCTAGGCAATTAGAGGTGAAAAGTCTAAAACTTTATGATAATCTCTTCCTTTCTTTCCCATGATTAATAGACATTCTTCCAGCCAGAGTTGATTTCTTCTTCTTCTTCTTTTTTCCATCAAGAGCATCTGTTATCCTCTTCTCTCCTACACAGTTTCCCACTTTCCAGCCCAACCTGCTCACTGCCCAGTTTCTACACTACCTCTGATGGCATCTTGACTGTCACGTGGGCTGTGCGCTCAGGTGTAGGGGATGCAGTCCACACCTGGGGGATGAAGAGACCCAAATGCTCTGCCAGATGGCTTTGGTTTATCCTGGGGTTTACCTCTGCTGTTGCTTAAGCCTCCTGGGGAGAACAACCCCACTTCCCCCGCCCCAAAAAAAAACAGCCTTAGGAAACTTCTAACAAGAATAAATGATTGGCTCTCCTTGATAAAACAAACAGATTGTAACTAAAATTTTACTTGTTGGAATCATTTATTTTTTAACCATATAGCAGTTCCTGAAGTTAATAATATTGAAGCCCTGGAACTGTTTGGAGGAAAAGCCTACTAGCGAAGGTTAGAAGGGGATCTGGAAGAGGTTTTCTGGGTGGATTTGTCTTTTTCCAGCTGTGCACTAGTTTCTGTGGAATCCTCTCAGCATGTCACAGGGTTTTTGCACAATTCTGTCTCCAGTAAAATTAGCCCAATTACTGTTTTCTCTCCCCAGAATGGAAACGTGGACCCATTGGTTGAGTAGCAACTGCCTCTTTATCTCTAAGCACAGGGATTGCCATGGTAGTTTAGGTTAGTGGACCCATACCAGTATTTCTTAGAAAATAGACCAACCACTTTCTTCTTGGCTTTCTTTTGTAAGGCGCTTCTTCTTGCCGACTACCATGGTGCAGCTCAGAGAGCCAAAAGCTGAATTGTAATTTTCAAAAACTGAAATTCACTCATTTTGTATATGAAGTTTATTTTTCACTAAAATTGTTTTCAAACTTTCTTTAAACTTCTAGGTACACGTTGCTTTTAAAGCTCTTGTGGTCCTGCTGTGTCATGGGAGTTTACCAAGTATGAGAAGAAAGGGAGAAGGGAGTAGTCTAATTTGCTCTAGTGGAGGAGTCCCTGAAACCTGGTTATATTTATTTGGAATTGATGACTTTGTTTTCAGTCTCAATAACAGACTTCCCTTGGAGCAAAAAGACGCTAATCATCGGTGTATCTCATCGCTTCATGCCCCTCTCAGGTTCTGGGTGACGGGCCCCGTGAGACAGCTACAAGGAGAAATAAGACATGAGGTCCTTTCCTGGAAAATGCTTAAAATCCATTGGGAGCAGTAAACAATGTGTAAATAACCATTTAAATCTCAAATGAATCTAGTTTGTACCTGGAGAGCTGCCAAAAGGCAACCTAAAAGTTGCATTAAAAAAAAAACCACAACAAACCAGTATCTTCTTTAAAAATGCAACTAAAAAACAACAAAATAGACTTTTTATTAAACCACCAGTGAGAGCCCATCTCTAAGTCGGAGTTAAGACAATCCTTAATTAAAAGCTTCATTCTTGACATGGACTGACTTTATGCCCTTGAGCAAACTACTCAACTTTTATATTCCTTAATTTCTAAATTGTAAACTGGCAATGAGCCTAACATGAATGTCCAAGAAATTGGCATCTGTAAGGTGTTCTGGGTCTGAGAGGTGCTTCTATGGCTGGTTATACACATTAGGGTTATTAATGTCCAGGGCAGACCCCGTAAGCCCACAGAGGTGTCTATCTCTTCTTTGACAGCAAACTCCTACAGATTAGCAATTAAAAGACAGATTTCCTCTGTCACAAGAAAGGTTTGTTTAAAGAATTTTTAGTACATTTTCCTAAGTCTTTATCAAGTAGGGCCTCCAAATAAAAACCCTTAAGGATTTAGCTGTAAGCCAACAGTTGAGAGAGAATGGGAAACATTTAAATCTTAAAGAACTTGAGTCCAACAAAAATACTGGCCTGAGGTGACATAAACCTTGTTTTCAAGTTTCCCAGAAAAAGAAAAAAAAAGGTTTATTACTGGGCAGAGCTCAGGCTTCCATGGTTTTGTTTTTCTTCTCCCTTTTAATCCACAGGAAACTTGTGGGTTGGGTCTTTTGATAGTTATCCGCTGTTAAAAGTTTTCTATTTCTACAGTGCGTGTTTCTGGAAGGCATATCTAGGAAAGACCAGAAGTTGAGATTGTTTAATCACTCTCTGGAAATTAGTGTCTTGGACAGGAATCTGCCTTTATCTGGTTTGTATCTGAAATAGGCCTTATGGAAACATCCTGAAATAGAGCTACACACACAGGTGTTCCGGGAGCCTTGCCACCCTTTTCTGCATGGCAGGCCTATTTCTTTGTGGCCTTTTGGGGCCCCAACTTCATGTGGGGCTCCCTACACAACTCCCCATCTCAGGTGCTTTTGCTTCCTCAGAGGTACATACAAACTGTTCATCTTGTAGTGATGACAAATCCGAGTTGATGAAATGTGACTTTAAGTGGTAAGAGTAACCCTGGGTGGCTGTTTGTGTTGCCTCGCTGAGTTGTTTTTTTGGGGGGCTCTGGAGGGGAGTAAGAGGATGTTCCTTGTTCCCCTGCTAAGACATACACTTCCCTCCCCGAAGCCTTCTGGTCAACTGCCTAACTTGGCTCCTTGCTGGGTGCACACATGTGACAGAAACACAATGTTAATACACATGTCTACATGTAATAGAGAAACAAGTCGTAAAAATAACCATTTGCCATCTGCTCAGATGAGTTGCTAGGAAAAACAATGACATTTTCTGATTCAGTAACTTAATTACTCTTGTGCCTCCTGTAATCACATCATAGACAGACAAATTATACGTACCCAAACATTTGTCCTACAGAAAACGCACTGGTCTTTGAAGCAGACATGAATAGCCAAGGATGTCTGATTCTCCCTTCTCAGGGGAGGTCCAGAATAGCTACTCAGTTTCCCTGGCTCAGCTCATTGTGTTTCAGAGTTGCAATCTACAGTCAAAACATGTGGGAGATACGCCTCCTGTGTGTCTGTGGAACGAATGGGTATAACAAAGTGGAGAGAATTGGCCTGATGGACCCCCAAGGCCTATGCTGAGGGAGAGGAAAGTGTTGTAAACAGCAGACAATAGCAATATAATAACTTCTTTACTGAGTGCCTGCTCTATGGCAGGCACTGTGCTGGGTATTTCACACACATTAGTTAGCTCTTCTGCTGGTGGACTGTGAGTGCTCATTTTAACAACAAAGGGAATGATGATAGGAAGAAAAGGTAATAACTAATTGAAAGCTCAAACAAGTTTCAGGGGAAAGGTGATAAAAGGGAACTGTGAGGCTGCCGAAAGCTTAGTCAAGGTCTGGCTGTTGAAGGTCGTGTAACAAAAAGGCAAACTCCAGGTGTGTCCGGCTGGTGGGAACGAATATCTTGGTATAAGCAGTTCTAGGCGAGATAGGGGTCTGTTGTTGTTTCTGCTCAGTGCTAACATGGCTGCATACCATCTACAAATATTTTCTTACTCCTTTGCCTTGAGATAAAGGGTGTGAATTCACAAGTTGAGTTGGAAACATTCAATATACAATACAGTTTATGCCCAGCAAACAGAATTATTGAAGAAAGTTATATGGCCCACACAAATAATGGCCCTATTAGCACCCCACGTTTCATGGTGCTTCTCTCCAGAAGCGTCCCATGATCTCCACCCCAAAATTCAAGATTTCTCCTTTCCTCTCTCCTAGAGGATGATTGTCATCTCTACTCTTGGGCTCAGCCATTGCACACTGCTCTGCTCCTTGTCTGCACCTCCAGCACAGACCTCCCTGAGGCCCCCGCCACTACTGTACACCTCCGCTGGGCAAGACCTTTTCCTCGCTTTAGCCAGAAGATTGAGGAATTCCTAAAACCTTAGCCCAGTGCTGTGGCTTCAAAGCTCAGGTGACTTTCAGGGACTCCCATTGCTCTCGGAAGAAAATCCGAACTCCTTGGTTTGGCATACAAAGCCCTGAGTCACGCAGCCTTGGCAGAGTTACTTTCCCACGATTCCCTGATACACACCCCATCCTGTGGTCTCCTCTTGCCTGTGCATCTGTGGCATGTCTTCTCTGAGCACGACACTTCCTCCTGCTCAGGGCCAACTTACCCATCTTTAAAACTCCCTTCAAGAGTGATGTCCTTCAGTAACCATTTTCCACACCCCAGTTTGGGGTGTCTACCTCTCCTCTGTGTTTCTGTAGCTCTCAGCTCACATCAGTGGGATAAGTAACATACAGTTAAACTACAGAACTATAATAACTTCCCTTCCATCACTCCGCGTTCCACCAGGGCAGAGGCTGTAGCACTGATCCTCTCCTCCCTGGAAGCAGCACTATATCTGGCCCTTAATAGTCACTTCATACAAATTTGAATGAAAAGGAAGGGATATTTGGCCTTCAAGTTAAGGATGACGAGTCATTGATCCAGCCTTAGAAAAGAGCAATGAAATTCTGTTAAGGTCAGATTTCACGTTTTCCTTTATCATCGGACACCACCAGCCACTATTCCAGATTTCCTTGGCCAAAAATATTCCTGAAATTCCATACTTCCAAATTTTTTGTCTCTGGGATGATACATTCACAGCATATAATTATTTGTCTGGATAATCGTGCTTTACCATGGGATTCTAAGAGAAGAGGTTAAAGGAATCGCTGGTTTAGTAATTACATTGTTAATCCTAAAAGGAGAGTTGAATGGGAAATATTTTAAAAACTGGTTAGGGAAGATAATTATTGGGATGGAGAAGATAATTGCTTATTATGTGTATGGTCACTGGTGTGAAGGAAGGTTTCATGCAAAATAAAGCAGCTTATGTGTGTGGTGTTCCTTTTTTTGTTTTTGTTTTTTTACAACTACTTTCCTGTGTAGGTTCCACAGCGTTTGTGAGGCACAGAGCATGGCCTTCCTTTTGGGTGGGGCTTTGAAATTAATTCAGTAGCTTGTGTGTGTGTGTGTGTGTGTGTGTGTATGTGTGTGTGTGGTGTGTGTGTGGTGTGTGTGTGGTGTGGTGTGTGTGTGGTGTGTGTGGTGTGTGTGTGTGTGGTGTGTGTGTGTGTGGTGTGTGTGGTGTGTGTGTATGTGTGTGAGTGTGTGTGTGGTGTGTGTGTGGTTGTGTGTGTGGTGTGTGTGTGTGTGTGGTTGTGTGTGTGGTGTGTGTGTGTGTGTGTGGTTGTGTGTGTGGTTGTGTGTGTGGGGTGTGTGTGTGTGTGTGTGTGAGTGTGTGTGTATGTGTGTGTGGTGTGTTTGTGTGGTTGTGTGTGTGGTGTGTATGTGTGTATGTGTGTGTGGTGTGTGTGTGTGTGTGGTTGTGTGTGTGGTGTGTATGTGTGTGTGTGTGTGGTGTGTGTGTGTGGTGTGTGTGTGTGTGTGTGTTTAGGGAATGGGAGCTCTCCATTCTGATGAACTATGGCGAGTGCTCAACTCTGATTAGCACAGGCCGGAGGCCTGGGTGCCTCATCAGAGAAGATAATGAAAGTGAGTGTTTGGCAAAGCAAACAGGGCAAGGCCACATGGCTCTTTCCCTCCATAGGTTATGAGTTTCTGTATCATTTTGTGCCCAAACTTGGCTTTTTTACACACTAATTTTTTAGTGTCCCATAGACAAATAGTGAATAAAAGATTTTATAGACTATTAAGTAATAATACTTATTACATTTTCCCTTGCTATACAGGTTACTGCCTACAGTGCCACCCTTACTCATAAGATTCCTAATTAATAATGCCTCTGCTCATATTGCAAAATCCAGAATGCTAAACTGGGCCTATGAGCCCTCAAGAATTGAGTCCAATTCATCTTTCCAGTCTTAATGTTTGAATAGTTTTAGGTGCAAGTAAAAACCCCAGGACACCCCAAATCGCTGTATACAAAAAGGGTCATTTTTTCTGTAGCAGAAGTCTAGAGAGCAGCTCTGGAGTCTGGCTCAGTGACCTAATCATGTCAGCAGAAGCCCAGCCTGTGGCTGTGCTCCACTCCACTGAGCACCGCACCATCTGCTGGCGGGCCCTCCGCCCGGGTGCGGGGCGGCTGCCGCACTGCCGGGGTCACATCCAGACAACATGCTGGTCTCACTCAGGAGTGAGGAAACCTTTCCCAGAAGTGCCCCAGAGAATGTCTCCGTGTGTCACTGACCAGAGTTGAGTCACGTGGCTTTTCCTGAACCAGTCACTGGCAAGGGGAATGAGGCTACACTGGTAACCAGCCTGGCTGGAACCAAAGTGGAGAGTCAACCATTGGGACTGGGTTGCAGGGCTTCCTTCCTTCCCCCTGTGGATACTGCCTTACCTCAGCCGTTTTGGCCTTTCTGTGGTGGCCCTACAAAGCCTTATACCTGCCGACCACCACACCTCCTCGCTAGCCCTCCAGATGCTAGCCCTCCACCCTCACCACCCCCAGTCCTCACCCAGGTTCCCTCTGCTTCACGGAACTGCCCTCGTTCTGCTCATTTGGCACCTGTGTGAAGGCCACATCTCTGCAGCTAGCTTCGTAGGTCCTTGGGGCAGGCCTGTGTGTCTCTCTGTTCCCTAGTATCCTTTTAGAGAGCCACAGACCCTGACTTTATTTGTGCCAAGGTTTCCCCTAAATGTAATTAAGACGAATATAACTCACGGAAGAAAATGTTCTTACACCCTATTCATAATAAACCCTTTTAAGACTAGAGGCAGTTCTTAAAATAGACTATGCATTCCTTTTATTACTAGAAGAGAAAGAATTCCATATTAGTGGAACAGCAAAATATAAAAGTAGCATTCACAATTTATTAATAATTCTCTTTTCATCCACCCACATCCCTTCCTATTCCTTTTATAAAGAGTCACAAACTCAATTGGTTCATACAGGCTGTGGATGTTTGTTTCACTGTTTTCCTAATATTTCCAGACAGTGGTTCTCAGTCCTCACTGTACATCAGAGTTATTGGAGGAGCTTTTTGAAAATAGTATGCATATTCAAGCATCATATTCAAAGGTTCATTGGCAGGTAGTCTGGGGTGGGGGTCCAGTCTGTCTTCATAAAATGGGAATCTCATAAAATGAGATTCTAATGGGCAGCTAAGGTTGAGAACTCTGGTTTTAGATATCCATATGCAAAACCCTATTTGGTGAATCATTTTAAACTTTTTTGGAATTCTTGTCCATATTGTTGTCATATCTTCGCATGCCAAGCAATGCAAGAGAAGTGCTTATTTCCTGCATGTTTAAGACCCATCTTCCCTTTTTTCACTTCTCCTCTGGAATGTAAGCATCTCTTCCTCATCCTTCTGCTCTGTAGTGTTCAAGGCCACAACAAGGATATCCTGGAGGCTCAGTCATTATCCATGAGCAGGGCAGTTTGCCTGGGTCCTAAACATTCCAGTCAGCTTCATGTCTGCTGTGCATTCTATTCTGTAAGCCCTTAATCAAAGGTCCACCTTCCCTTAGGCCCAGAAAGCAATCTTCTCAGAGTCCTCTCAGACTTGCCTAATCCTTCTCTCATCTCCTGTTCAAACCTTTGCAGCTTTTAGGAATACTTTAGAGTTTTATTTAATCCAGTTACATGCTGCCTTTTGACAATTTCTACTTTATTCCATCCTCCAAAAACTCCTTAATTTCATATTTATCAGAAAAGAAGGAAAAAAAACCCCACCTTATCCTGGTTAATTGGAATAGTTGTCCTGTCAACCCCAATCTTTCTCAAGGCAGCTATTCACAAGTCTTTTGTTTTCTTCAGCTATTAACAAATATTATTATCATTTCTGTACAATGATGATGTGAAAGCTTTTGTTTGAGACTGTTGAATGTTCTTTTGTCTCTCTAGCCTTTCTTTATACTATATGATAAATCTTCCTTTGTTTATTTAGAAAATGCAAGGTAGGATAGTACCTATTGAACCCATTTTGTATGATTAAATGTTTATTTGATTATGACTTAACTAGAGGCCGAATGCATGGATTCATGCACCAGTGGGGTCCCTCAGCCTGGCCTGTGAGGATTGGGCTGAAACCAGCTCTCCGATATCTTCCAAGGGGTCCCGGATTGTAAGAGGGCACAGGTCAGGCCGAGGGACCCCACTGGTGCACAACTGGGGCCAGAGAGGGACCATGGGAGGGCTCCATGGCATGTCTGGCCTGACTCGCCCAGTCCCAATAGGCCAGACCCCAGCAGCAAGCTAACCTACTGGTCAGAGTGTCTGTATCCTGGTGGTCAGTGCACATCATAGCTACTAGTCAAAGGGTTGCTTAGGCTAATATAGATATAGATTTAGATATAGATATATAGATGATATAGATATAGATATAGATATAGATATAGATATAGATATAGATAGATAGATATTTAGATGATGACTGACTGATACTTGCTGACATAGCAGAGTTTCCTATAGCAGTGGGCCTTATAACTCATCAGAGTCAGTAGGCACATTTATTTAAACATGGACTGCTGGGCCCTACCTCCAAAGAATTTCTGATTCATTAAGTCTGGGGGGAGGCTTGAGAATATGTATTTCTATTAAAGTCCCTGGTGATGGAGATCTTGCTTATCTGGGGACCACACTTGGACAACCACTGTCCTGTTGGACCAAGAAGCAACCCAGGAATGTTTTCTGGTTAAATGTTTCATGTCAGAATATTTAGAATTTTTTTTAGATAATGCTTTTTAGATACTTTTCCTAATGGTGGGTACTCAAAAGTATTTCATATGAGACCCATAATATATTATAGATTTAAAAAGGAACTTTTAAATGAGAACAGATGGGAAATTGCCTTAAGCATGAAGAAGGTTAATACTTTTTGTAACATCAGTCTAGAGCAGCCTTTGTGGTTAATGGTTAAATAGCTCAATGATATCCCCAGACCTGGGTTCTTATTGTCTCTTCACCATGTGCTGGTGTGTCCTCAGATTTGCTCTGCATGGTGGCCAGATGGCTGCAGCAGTGCCAGACATCCAATCCGGATCTTACACAAATACCAGTACACTCTAGCCCAGTGGTAGCCAACCTTTCGACCCTCATGGACCACCAGTGGTCCACGGACCACCAGTTGGGAACCAGTGCTCTAGCCTGTATCCTAGTTGACGTAGCAGAGTATCTGTTGGGGAAACTGAAATTGATGATCCAGAGGTTCTTATCAGAAGCTGTGATTAAGGGAGGAGCAGAGCAGTCATTGACAGGCAAGTTAATTTATCTGTGCGGCTTTCATCTCTCATGGCAAATGAAGACATTGCTCATCCAAGAAGTGTGCTATTGTGGTTCTTTCTCCACTTATATGGCAGTTATGTGAGGCTTTCAATCAACTTCTTAAACCTCTTAATACTTTCAGCATATATTATAGAATCTTCCTGTTGCAGTGGTTCTTCTGGGAGAGCAATATCATGAAGAAAGCTCCACATTGTATCACTGTCTGGAGCCCTGGCCTATCCAACCTGACAGCATGAAACTGCAGACAAACCCACCATTTGTGTTGAATAGTTGTACACAGGACTCGACTGAATGGGAATGGGCAGTGGGTTCACTCTCTAGGCCCCCTGTTCCTACTGCATTTCTTACCTGTGGGGTCAATAAAGCCTCCTCGTCTGAAGTCACAGTTGCACTATAGGACCCACTTCTGTTTTCTCCTGTACCTTTCCTGAAATCTTGCTTTTTTGGCTACTACTGTCTTGCATTTCAAGAAGGTGACTGTAATTTGGCCTCTCCTGCTATGTCAGGAATATCTGGGTATAAAGGAGGTCTCACGTATTTCCTGACCATTGGTATTCAAATGACATTGTTGGCACCAGCTCTACAAAGTGCCCCAATGTGTCTTGTAAAGTGGAGGCAGAACATGTAGCAAAGAATGTGTTGATTCTTTACTCCCAGGTTCTGGGCAAACTTTAAGTTGTTCATTCTTTCAAGAGGATTGACCTTGTGGTCGTTTGTAAACTTGACTTCTGCCATTAAAGTGCTTGGTTCCTTAGAATTCTCTCTTAGATTCCCTATAGATTCCTATAATCCTCAAATCAACATGAGCCCTGAAATGTCCTGTTCTGACTCTTCTATGGAGTGACTCTGCCATTCAGTTTGACTGCCACTGCCAGGCACAGATAGAACAGGGAATATAACAATGTCCACAGTGTAGGGACAATCTCTCCCTCTAACCTAAGGCTGAGCAAATAGATGTGACTGTATTTAATTTTGTGTATTATAATACATTCACCTGAACAAGAGTAATGATTTAGAAGATTCATAAAATGCATAATATGTAAAAAGCCATACGTCAGTGTAAGTCCTGCATTCCTTAAGGAGCCCCATAAAAACTCTTAAGATTTGTCCCCCTCCCTCCCCAGATCTGATGGTAAAGACTTTATTTCCACCAGCTTCAAGGGTAGTCTCCAAGTTGTCATTTTACTTGAGCTGGAATTATGTGCCACTATTTAACTTAAATATACACCTCTCTTATAATTTTCTCTCCTTCTTATCTTGGCAGGAATCAGTTTCTCTAGAGCCCACCTTCTTTTCATATGCAGGTTTAATCTTGGATGAGTTTACCAAACAGTGCCCCTGCCTTCTGCCTTTTGAGTCTGTGTGTATCTGTCTGTGTGTCTGTTTGAGGCTCCAGGTGTGAGGTCTTCATATCTCATTGTACACTGCTTCATCTCTATATATAAAAGCCTAATATGCAAATTGTCCCCTCAGGAGAGCTACCCAGAGACCGACTTCAGTTCAGTCGCTCACTATGATGTGTGCTGACCACCGGGGGCGGTGTGGAATTAAGGAAGGCCCCAATCAGCCCTGATCGCTGTCCAGGCCTAGGGACCCTACCCATGCACAAATTTCATGCACCAGGCCTCTAGTTTTACAATAACTTTGCACCTGAGTTAGGGACCCAAAAGCTCTCATCCCTAATCCTGTGCGTTGTGAAATATAAAGTGAAATTCATTTGGATGAAATTCCTCTCTGGAGCATCCATCAGCGTTTTAAAATGTCGGTCTGTGCTGCAGTGAACTTTGAAAAGGGAGAGCTCAGTTTTGATGTCAGGTTTTTAATAGAAGTTGGCCAGAGCTGTGTTGCTAGCCCAAACCGATTTTCTGTTTACCACCAATGATACTTCCCAGCCTGAAACATGTAGACCCATGTGGGGGAAAGTTCTGCAAGGATGAGAATTCAGCTGGAAGAAGCCAGGCTCCCCTGGAAGTGTAATTAATGCAATTAGGTGTGTGTTGCAGTGTGGCTAGGGGTAGTCTGGGCATGTATGTATATATTCTGTCTTTATCAGATAAGCAAATGAAAGTCTTTTACCTAATTGTTTCCTGTGTTGGAATCCACCTCTTCACATGTTGGCTGTGGTCATCGAGGTAACCAGAGCATCCATCTCGGTAATCCCCCCTTTTTGTTGGTTCCCCTCATATCCTGTCCAGGACATGGGCTTGTTTTGTGAAATGGCTAACGAGAGCATCACCACCTTAACGCACAAACGGAGCAGCGTTCAGGGTGTTTGTTCTAAGCATTGAGATTCTAAAGAATGTTAAGGCTTATGGCAGCACTTACAGAACTCGGAACAGAGCATCTTCAAGCCACCTCAGTTTGCTTTTCAAAGGGAGGGAGAGAATAACTTTTCTCTTTGAGGGTAACATGCACGAACCTTTGTCCTTATTCTCGCTCACCTTAAAAAAATTGATGTTATATTTACATCAGCTTCTGTGAATCAATTTACATTTCAACAAAACTAAAAAAAACTGTAAAGAAGAGGGTGAAGTTTAGGTGTTTAATTAGTGAAATTTAATTAGTAGTGCTTAAGCTTGCTTTTGTAAATTTCCAACCCCAAATTTCAACTTCATGGATCTACCCACTCTCCAGAACTGAGAGATGGTTTGCATTCCCATGGATTCACCATCCTCAAGAGGGAGAAAAATTCAAGCTAGACAGAACTGTGTGTGTGTGTGTGTGTGTGTGTGTGTGTGTGTGTGTGTGTGTGTGTGTTCTGACTTAAACTTATTTGAATCTCTAAAGAGAAATTAATTTCTCTGTGTCCTTTACAGTAAATAGGTATTGATCATCTTTTCTCTCTTCCATCTGATGAGTTGCTACTATAGATGGAAGAAAGTTAGTGCTTCCTTTTGGTATTTTGAGAGTTTTATTTTTGTGCCTCTCCTTGGCAGCCTGTTCTCTCTGTAAGCCAGCGTCGACGTGATGGCGAGGGTGTAAGTATCCATGGTGTTCTAGAACGTCTTTTTGTTGCATTACATGAGTAAGTTTATATATTTTTTGCTTATTTAACTCCATATTTAATATATTATGAACTTTTTTATAAACAAAAGAAGATAAAAGCCTATCTGGAGATGCATAAGAACAGTGAAGACAGGGTCATTTTTAAGCATCTGATTAGATCACAATTTGGGAAAGATCTTACATAAAAGTTTTAAACCACAGATTCGTTGAAAGTATGTGTGTGTGGCGGTGTGATCTCCCATCTTCTTTCTTTGAAAGCATATAAATTTGTATGTGTTTGTGTGTCTGTACATATTTGCACTTTCTAAAGAAAGGTTCCATTACTTTCATAAGCTTTTCAAAGCCACTGCCTTAAAATATCTTCCTTTTTTACTGTAGTTATCTTAAGATCTGCTTTTTATTATTTATAAACAACTTTCAATATTCATTAATTTTTAAATGTTTCTTTTGCAGAATAAAATCCTTTCAATATATATTATTTGTCTGGTTAGTTTATTGTTCACTCAAAATTGATCCAAATTCTAGGGGATTTCTCCCAAGAGAATTTGGTTTAAAAGCAAAGAATTGTTACCATAGCTGAATGAGGCTTAGCTTGGCTCTGTTTTGCATGTGGAAAAATATATATTCCAGTGCAGTCTGTATCGCTCTTCACCACGGTTGCATTGGCTCTTCCTCATGAGGTGTCTGTGGGAGAGCCAGGCCTTTTTTAACCTCTGAAATAGAGGGAACATAAGTAGCATAGATCCCAACTTGCTACATCTGGAGACTGAACTATATTAATAGTCCTCTGGGAAACAGTTAAACAAAGCACAGATTTAAAAATCAGTGTGGTCAGCATGGTTTCAACCAAGATGATAAGTACCCACGATTTTGTTGGACTTGCTACTATTTTGAAAAGAAGCTTCAATTGCTGTCAACCTGGGTAAAAAAGGGGCTGAGTTCTGTGATATTTTTAGGAGTTTAAGAATTAGGCTGTAAGTTAATAATTAGTGAAATAAGAGAGATCCCATTTTTAAGAAATGAAATCCCTCACATTTAACAATGTACATTGATCTGTGCAATGAGAACAAGGTAAAGGGTTAAGACAGTATTTCATGATTTGACCACAGCTTACATTTCTGGCCTTAATGATATGACTCGGCCACACAATAAAATATTTATATCAATAAGCATTTGAATGCTTCGACCGTGCTGAGCACTAGACCAAACTTGTGCAGGAATAACAAGAGGACTTAAAGCTGGAGGTCTACACAGGCGCTACCAGCACTGGGTAGAGCAGACACCCGGTAACATCATTCCTTGCCCCTTTGTTTATGTTTTCTAAGTTTGTATAGGATCCCTATTTTGACAATCATACAGATCTCTGGAAAATATGAATATTATCAGGCACCACAAGGAAGTATTTTTTTAATATTTAAAAATAAATTATAGTAAAAATATAGGTGCTGCCTCTCCTTGAGAGAATAAGCTATTCTGAACAGTTGAGCTTTCCAAGTGGCCCAGGATTCGTCCCTCTAATTTTGTCTTCTCTGTTCCTCTCTCACTTTAACCACTCGATTTAAAACTTTGTGAAATTGATTATACACTTAATAGACTTTTTAAAATATATATTGAACATAATTTAAGCTTCCTTTAGTAAGTCAGGTCTGTCATTGTCAATTATAACTATTGCATCATACTGTAATAATAAATGTCCCTAGGAACATTTTATAGAGCTGTTTGCCCCAGCTTTTCTCCTTTGTAAGCATCATTTTTTAATGTGTTCCCTTGCGATAGGACTTTTTCTTTGAGTTCCTAGGGTTTTTAAAACAATCTCACGATTTTATAATCTGACCATATGTGAAAGATGAGAAAGTGAATTGGCCAGGGGCTTAGGGTTTCTATATAAGCTAAGTTCATGGATATTATTTTCTTGATACTTTTATCTATTTGCTTGATTATTTTCTGTTTTTGTTAGTGATCCAAACAGAGTGGCTAGACAAGTACTGGGTGGATAATGATGTTTTATAATATTTCTTGGCATTGTCAACATGTGTGCTGTGTGTTACTTTTATGGATGAAATAGGAGACAAGCAATTACAGAAGCTTCAGTGTAACAAGACTGTCACTTTTGCTCCTTTGGGGATTTTTCTCTGCCGTCCCTTGCAACTTAACTCCTTCCGTTTATCCTTGGCACTGGTCAGATCTCAAATTAATGAACGCTACAGAAAACAAGTGTAGTGTTTTAGTGTCGATACTCTCTTCCCGTTAAATGTATATTTAATCCCTAAACTTTTTTAAAAATCTGTTTGTTTAAGGCAGTGGTCTTGAAGCTTAAACAACTACTGTGGTGTCAAATGAGGAGAAGCACCCAAAGGGGAATGTCAGGTGCAGAGAGGTTTTGCCATCATCTTGTGAACTGTTCCGAGCTATTTTTTCCTTGTTGACTCAGAAGAACAAATACTGAAGAAGGCTCTGAGCAACCTCCGTTTTCCTGCTGGCCAGCATGTCTGTGGCAGGGGCGTGAAATACCAGCCCCAGCCAGGACCTTCAGTGGGTAGTTAGAGGAACGTGTTTTACATAGAGCCATTGTTGAAGTCCAAGAAATCGGGCCTAAAACTCCAGGATCTCAGTAGATCTAGTGCATTTCAGCCTTCTGCTTTTATACGCTCCTCACACAGCTAATCTGCCTATCAGAGACCTCCATTTTTGGATGTTCCTTCTCCTCCTAATTGTACGAACTGCATGTTAGTGAGTCCCCTTACCTTTCTCTATCAGTATGCTCTCACTGCACTAAAAAAATAATCTGTGTATATGATTTGCCTAGACTGGGTCATCAAGTGAGAATTTATACACAGGAACAGAAAGATACCAATTTCTTTTCTTGCAGAATTAATATAGTTATGCGAAAAATAATTTTTAACTGGTCAATTAAAAAGCATTTTGAGCATTGGCTATTCTAGACTCTGTGAGCCAGATACTCAGAAAACTGTACATCAATGCACTTGTCAAGCCCCCTGGGGAAGAGCGGCATGCTGGGAAGGAAAGCCCAGTCCAGTGAGTGCTGACTCAGAGCCACATGCCAAGTGGGGCACACTTCTCTGAACTTCAGTCCCCTTATCTGTCACTGGGGGAAGGTATCTCACGAAGCTGTTTTGACTCTTAGCTAAGATAATGCACGTGAAATTGTAAAGCTGTGGACGTGTCTGTTCGGTTTAAAATAGAAGCTAGGAGAATTTTATTTAGATAATCCAGTTATGAGACTCTGGGTAAAGGGGATGATGCAGCTCCCGGGCCAATGTTTGAGATTATATTATTAGCAGCCTCTCATTCCAGAACTCATTTCATTGGCACTTATGCTAAGTATTGATGGCATTGGGAGCAACAGACACATTTGACATCACACATTACTATCAGCCTTTCTTCACGCCCACGGCGCATTTTTACTGCATCTCATTAATAAGAATGTATTGGGTCTCATGGTGCCTGTTTGCTAGTTGTTCTAGATTGTCTTTGTTGTAGTATCCCAGTGTTTCTACTTATTGTTCTTCCTCCCCCTCACCTTTTTTTCCTGTTCCTTAAAGGTAGGGAGATTATATATGTCCCAGTTTGCCCTGGTTTATGCCTGCTGTCCCAACATCCCATCTATTTAGCATTTTAGCACTCTCAAAAGTTTCCCAGTTGGGATCATGAGTTACATAAAGGCACCCAGGCTCACGGCATTACAAAAATGAAGTAAGCTAGCAAATTAGTGGGGTTCCAAAGATCTGTGATAACGGACCAAGCCACTGCGCTGACTGTTACAGGGTGTGGATTTGGTCCAATAATTTGCCAGAATGCAGCTTTCAGATTTAAGTGCATGGTGTCTGGTGATCAGTACACATCCCAGCAGGTTTCCCGGGCAGCTGATAAGACTAAAGCATGTGTTGAGCTGGTAAGACTAAAACATGTGTTTGCTCACTCTCGCTCAGAACAGTAGCGTTGACGATTCAACAGTGTGCGCTCCGGCAGGGCTTGTCGGAGCTTGAAGGCTGGCATTCCTTCTTAAAGGCTCGTCAGGGTTTTCATCCAGTGTGAGCAGATGCATTCATATGGCATCGATCCTGCTTTTGGCCATCTTTCACCCACGGCAGCCAACCAAGGGGGCTGCAAAACATGACTCTGGCTCCCTCCCCGCCCGTGCAGCTCTGGTAGGGAGACCAAGGGGATGAGTGAGACCAAAGGGATAGTTTAGTATATGCAGTCTTAGCATTTTCACAGCAAGGCAGTTTGAATAAAGTTTCTATGCAGGTTATGCCCGGTCAAGAGCAAATGTGTAACGAACGCCGTTCTCGGTGGACAGCTGTTGGTGTTGGGGCTTGGCCTCTGAGCTCTTGAGCTCTGAAGAAATGACTCACATCTGTCCAGTGAAAGTGGACGGTCAGAAAATAAAGAAAAGCCACTGCCATGGGTCATCTTAGGGCTGTCCCCATTTTACATTTCCAGAGGCGCCAAAGTGGGGGGAAGATCTCTGAGAAACAGTGCTTCTCACACTTGAACACGGGGCTCTTGTGGGGATGCAGATTCCGAGACGGCTGGTCTGGGGCCAGGGCCTGAGGTTCTGCATTGCTGACCAGCTGCAGGAGTCCCGGTGCTGCGGACCCTGGGCCACCCCGGGAGGGGAGAGCTGTCGGGAGAGCGTGCGCCGCAGCCGGCTCCGACTCTGGATGGCACTGTTGTACCACAGGCACGTCAGAGTGACACCCGCGAGACCCTCGCTGCCAGGAGCTGTTTCAGCTGTTTCCGGAGAGGGCAGAGCAAGAGGAACTGTCTCCATGTGCCCGCTCGTGAAAAGAATACAGAAATATATGTTTCATGGATGTGGGCTTCATTCAGTAACTGCTCCTTTTCTGTCAGTTAAGGGCTTTGAGGAAGGGGGAGATTACGGAAATAAACAGGAAACTAGAAGAAATTCAGAAAGTTTTATTCCTGCCTGCTTCCATCATAGGAAAAAAAGCTGCGCTGTGCCTTCCTCTCTCCTGGCTCCTTCACTTCAGGAAATGTCTTCACCCACCAAAGAAGGATTGGAATGTAGGCGGTTTGCAGAACCTTCTAGATTGTTAAAGCATAGCAACCGAGAGTTTTTCAGGACCAGATGACACTACGTATCCTATATTTTTGTCTTTAAGAATGTGGTTTTATTTCTGTAAGGGCGCCCTGCAGTAGACAGGGGTGGGCAAAAGTAGGCTTACAGTTGTTTGTATGGAAATAGGCATGCCGGTATGATTATTGCAGTAGCTTCATTAACTCTGTTTTTCACATACTCACAACTGGTAAACCTACTTTTGCTCCCCCCTGTATATATAAATTTGGCACTTTTCCCCTATGTACCTGGTTCTCTTTCTTTAAATAACAATCTCCTTTTTTTTTTAGGAGGAGGAGGAGGAGGACCAAAGTTTTCCCACCCCATAATATGCCTTTTGGGATATTGATTTTTGCTGATTATGAAGAAAAAAATACTTAGAATCTTCCACTCTCACCCTTTACCTGCCGAGAGGAATTCAGATGGAAAAACCTGTTTAGCGGAAGGGAGCATAATCTTAGCATCATATTATAAACTAAACGTGGCAGATGGGGAAAATCTAGCAAAGCCTGTTTGTTAGACCTCTCTCTGCGTCCCCCCGTTGTTTCTGGGTGTCCCAGCAAGAATTCATTTGGAAGACATATGTACTACTATTTGTAGTACTTTAAAGAATAAAAAAATAAATAAATAAAAAGATTTATGGAGCAAAAAAAAAAAAAAAGAAGAAGAAGAATTCATTTACCACATGTTTGCTTTTCAGCTACCTGCGAATTATCTGCCTTCCCTTTAAAATTCCAGGCCCCTGTCCCCCTTCCCTTTGTTCAAAATGACTTATAACCCTCAACTTCCCAATGTCTCCTAGGCTCTCGCATTCTGTGGCACCAGCATGTACAACCCCAGTACATTCTGGACATTTTCTCCTGTGAATCTGTGTCATGTTAATTTAGTTTTTCGCCCAGCTACAAGAACTTAGAAAGTGTGGGGAAATTTTCAGTTTCCTCCAGTTTCATAGCAGTGGCAGCAATAGCTGGAAATGGTTATTAGCACTTTTTTCTAAGCATCTGCTAGTTTTGGGGGGTATATGTGTAATAGGTACCTCTTTTGAGTGGATAAGGAAGTGCTTGCTTCAAAAGGTATCTTAGATCCAACTGTGTGCACTCCAAGTGTGTCCTCTCAACTCAGTGACCTCTTCAGTCTTGGAACAGAAGCCTGGAATTTATTCCCATCTCTGTTCTAGCTAACTGTTTACACATCAAACCCATTGCTCCGTTATTCACAACACTACATGGATTCCTCACTCTCAGACCTCAGGATGAGAAAATTAAAATTTTCTATAAATGTACCCTCAGAAGAAATGTTCAGATTATACATGGGAGTCGAGTTTTATAAAATATAAATTACTCTGAGCCAAGGATGAAGAGTAGACATAGAATCCCATGTTGAACACCTATGGCTATATTGAATTCACAATTAATGAAAGTATATTCATTGTCTACAGAGAGATTTCCATGCATTGTTTTGAGGTGTGCTTACTGTATTGAAGGCAGTGAACCTCGGCATGGATTCCAGGTTTATTGGACCGCCCAGTGGTTCCGCAGGGTGTTTTGACATTACCCATCAGACTGCCGAGGCCCCGTCTCTGTTTCACAGCTCTGCCTCTTGGAGTTGGTCCATGGCAGATTATTGGACAAGTACACAGAGCTTAAAAGTATGTCCCTCGAAGTATTTGTGACATGAAAAAATTGGAAATAACCTAAATATATCAATAATAAAGTAAGGTCCAGATATGGCTCAAATGTGAAAGGGGATGCTATGCAGGCATTAAAAAGAGATATTAGCATTATCTTAGAAAGATGGCTATAATAATGTTAGAAGTTATAAAATAACATAGTTAGAAAAAATTATATGTATACAAATGTGTACATAAGTGGGAAGAGCCCTGGCTGGTTTGACTCAGTGGATAGAGTGACATCTTGTGGACTGAAGAGTCCCCTGGGCTTGATTCTGGTCAAGGGCACATGCCTGGGTTTCTAGCTCAATCCCCAGTAGGGGGCGTGCAGGAGGCAGCCAATCAGTGATTCTCTCTCATTATTGATATCTCTTATCTTCCTCTCCCTTACGCTCTTGAAATCAATAATCCTATCTAATAAAAGAGTAATATGCAAATCGACCATACCTCCAATCAAGCATATGCACCAGCCAATCAGGAGCTGGGGCGGAACCAGCCAGCGAGCAAGCAGCCCCAAGGCCAGGGGTAGTGGGTGGAGCCAGCCAGTGAGGGCGGGGCCGAGCCATGGGCCTCATTGCAGGGCGATGGCTGGGTGCCCAAGGCCTAAAGCCTTAGCCAGAGGCTTTAGGCCTTGGGCAGGTCAGGGGTGAGGGGTCACTAGGACATCCTCTGAGGGCTCCCTGTATGTGTGAGGGGGCAGGTTGGGCTGAGAGATCACCCACCTCCAGTGCATGAATTTCATGCACCAGGCCCCTAGTAATAGTAATAAAAAGAACAGGGAAGAATTGGAAAATACACACCAAAATGTTGGTAGTAGCGGGATAATAGCTGATTTTCACTTTCTTTCTTAACACTTTGTTGTTGAAAATGTAGTGCTATTCCATTGAGGAGGAGGAGATAACTTAGGGGTCAGAAAAAAGCAGCCATCCTGCGAGCTGGGTTGGAGGAGAAGTCAGAGCTCTACTGTTTCAGCATCTCTCCAGGGGGGATTCTCTGGTCTCACTGGGCCAGGAGGACCTTCCAGAGGCAGTGGGATTGTGAGGCAAGACCTGTCCTGCTGACTCATACACAGTGTTCCATACAGTCTTTCTTTATTCGCCAATGTGGGCCCTGGGGAGCCTTGTAGTTCCCCTGGTGCCTGGGGTGTAGACAAGCAGAGCCAGAGATCGCCTCTCAGGCCTGGAAGTGTCATCACGCTGTCCTAGTTCAGCAGCAGGGAATTGGAAGCCCAGAGCCTTGAAGACACTTTCCCAGAAACCTGGAGGGAGTTCAAGGCCGTGTTGAAATGAACACATGGTTGTCAGGCTGCTGCATCTCCCAAATTTCTGCCAACTTGGATGAGCCCCAGTTACAAGGAGCAGCTTTTAAGGCCAGAGAAAAAGAGGTTCCAGGCAAGGCAGTGTCTTTTCTCTCAGATCATTAACTATGACATTGTTAGGCCTTTTGTCCTGATCTGTTTCCAGTGAAATATGTAGAAATTCAGAGGTTCTTGACTTCCCTTGGGTCCTGGCCTCTTTGGAGTATCTAACAAAGGCTGCAGAATCTCTTCCTTGAACAGTGTGTGTTTCCTAAAAACCACAAAATTGTGTATTTGACTTCGCAAGTTGGGGAACCTTCTGGAACCTGTCCCTATTTTGTAAAGGATTCTTGTCTTGTGTTCCTCGAGTTTTCACATAGTTCTCTTGTATTTGGGCATCATGGAACTGTGAACGCGTTTTCATATCTTTGTGGTCAATGTTTCTTGCCAAAACAATAGTATGGAAAGAGAGGGGGAAAGGACGGGAAATTAGGAAGAAGAACATGCCATGCCACATTGGTGCGGCCTTGATTTCCTGTTGCTGTTAGACTGTCCATCCAATAAGGGTAGAATTTTATGATTTTTTAACAATGCCCACCCTACTAGCATTTGGCAGTGTGCTCACCTCTGTTCCTAGCCACACGAATACTTGGTGATTGCACCCAAAGACTGTCTTCAGCATCTCCCAAAGGACAGGGCAGCCCCTTCCAAAAGAATGACACTGGCCAAGGCCAGGATGAGGCCAGCGTTTCTTTGTGCTTCGCACCAAAAATGAGGTGTTTGAATAAGAGCAAGGAGCTTCCACTTAACGATGTAAGGTGGCCTGCTGCCATGGTTTTCAGACCAGCTGGAGGACTAGGGAACACACCCACCTCTGATCCAGCGCTCCAGGGTGGGGCCCAAGAATGTGCATTTCTAACACGATCCCGGTTGGTGCTGACACTACTGGTCCAGGGCCACACAAAGAAACAGGGACCGAGGGAATAGGATTCCTGTAAGGCAAAGTGTTTTTCAGATTCTGATAACAAAAATCACTTGGGGTTGTGTGTGAAAAACATAAATGTCAACTCCATGCCAGACTCACTGGATCAGAATCTCTGTGAGCGTCTTGGGATGCTGTGTGGTCAGATTTGGGGAAGCACTATTGCTATTGGGAAGGTAGAATCCGTTGGCTGCTGTAAACCACAGTCTGCATCTGTTGCATGCTTTGCCCCTATGAGCTCCTCAGCCCCTGAAGTGCATCTTCCTAGCTTCATCATCATTTTAAAATGAATTTTAAGCTATTGTTATGAAACAATTTTTAAAAAATTTCCAGGTGCCTAGTTATTGTGCAAAACAGATATCAAGAATGCCTGTCTTCTGAGAACTAACTTTTAAAAACAATTTTATTTATTGATTTTTAGAGAGTAGGGAAGGAGAGGGAAAGGGGCAGAGGGAAGGAGGGAGAGAGGGAAGAATAAATGGGCATTCTAGCAAGTTCCAGGTTGATGCTGATGTTGCTGGTTTAGGGAGCACACTTTGAAAACCATTGGACTAGACCAGTGACTCTCAAGCATAGTGCAGTAGAATCTCCTGGGGGAGCTTTAAAAAATAATTCTGTTCCTCTTCAACTAAATAAAGTTCTAATATGTGATCTAGTCTGAGTCCCACCCCAGAGAGAGTTTAATTGGTCCTCGGTGAGGTCTGGGCTGTAATTTGGTGATAGGCCAAGGTAGTGAGCCACTGCTGTGCGCCCTCAGGACGGAAAGTAACTGGGTAGGAAGCATAAGGCCTAATGAGGCAAACAGGGCCAAGCCCGTGCCTCTGAAACGTCCCTGTGTATACAAATCACCTGGGCATCTCATTAGGATGAAGATTCCGACCTAGTAGGTCTGGAGCGGGACCCAGGATTCTGCTTTTTAAACAAGTCAGCATCAAGTCGATGCTGCTGTCGGCTTAGGTACCACGCTTTGCATAGCAAGGGGCCTAGAAGGTGCCAATCAGCACAGTTTTTATGTTTGTTTTTTTAAAGTGCAGAACAAATAAGAACAATGTCAATGAGATGTCAGACACCTTAAACTGGAAATAATAGTTTTCCATTAGTGAACATTTACCTTCCTTTGGTGGCCATAAATTTCTGTTTTTGGTTCTCCCTACCCTCTTTACCTATAGTTTCAAACAAATGTTTGTGGATTAATTTTACTTTAGTGTGATTCACATATACTAAAAGTGTTCCCCCTCCCCACCCTTCTCCTCCTTTCTCTAGACCTCAGTATTCACTCTGGGTTTGGGATCTTGCCTTCCAGCTTCCTCGTTTCCCTGAGACCCAGCCGGTTCAGTGTTATCACCCGGGGGCCAGGCGCGCTGTGGTGCCCAAGGCCCTCAGTTCAGGAACTGGTGGCAGCTGGCTCTGTGCTGCCCGATTGCACACTCGGGGAGCCAGCCTTCTTGGGACCTGGCTTCAGCCCATGTTTCTGGCTTGAGCCCAACCTTTCTGTCCTGTGTTAGGGGTCAAGCTTTTCCTCTGGCAGTTCCACCGTCTGGCACTTTCCTAGGGTGCTGGAGTTGAGACACTGCCCTCAGAGCCTTTCCAAGGGGGAAGGGAAGTGGGGCAAGGGAGAGGCAGGATCTTGGGGGGAAGGGGAGGGGAAGGTGGGAGGTTTGAAGTCCCAGCTGCTGAGTCAGCTCCCCAGCCTGTTGCATTTCCCAGCAGAAGGGTCAGGTGGTTGATGGCAATTGAAATTGGTGTGACCCACCCCAGGGTCCTCTCCCTTCCGATGCTGACCCAGGGGACAAAGCGCTCTCCCTCCTGGGTGTGGCCTCATCAGTCAGGTTGTCACCATACTGCTATTCATTTCCCCAGGGGGATGGGACTCCGGCAGGAAATAGGGTTTTTAGTCATTTCCTCTTTCTAAATGAAATCTTTGTGGCTGAGGCCAAAGCCTCCACCCCAGCCCACGCCCTGAAATTGGCCCGCCTAGCAAGGGTGGACAGGACCTGAAACAGCACAGACTTTTGCGGAGTCATGAAAGCAGTATGCTTGTCCCAGGAGGGAAGCCCTTGACAATTAAAAAAAAAAAAAAGCACAGAAATGTTCTGAGTCTCCTCTATGAAAAAGGGAAGCCCCGTCAGGATTTGCTTGAATAGCTTGTATGACGCGTGAGGGGCCACTTGCACTTGAGTGTGGCTGGGGCAGTGGAAGCAGGTTCTGCCTTTTTAAGTCTCTGCATTCAGTGTCTGGTCTCAGCTTTTCCCATAACCTAACCGTTTTCAGTTGCAGTGCATTTGCTGGATTGATAACACAGTTTAACATTTGGGAACTTTTGCTAGGCAGAGTACCTCCTGGGCTGGGCCCTTGCCCCCGTTAACTAACTAGGAACTTAGACGTTATGGGGAAACACAAGAACATCTAGGAAGTTGTAGTAAATAGTGGAAATGAAATTTCTAAATCTCTTCAGCCCGACCTACCTCTCCGTAAAGATGGTAAGAAGCCTAAGCAAAATATTGAGAAATAAGGCCATTTATCTTATGTTACTTGTTGGCTTTAAAACCCTCCCCCACTTCACTTTGCACCTAAAACAAAACCCATTCTCCTTCTTGTTGCCAAATCTCATAATGGCGCCTCTGCTCACCTCTCCTCTCAGCCCAATGTGCTCTTTCTGTCTCTTAATAAACTCAGTTACTCAAATGCATAGAACTCTATACTGCCCCCAAAACTTCCAGGCCATTCTTTCACAGAAAAAAAAAAATTTTTTTTTAAATTTTGATGAAGACCACCTGATCCATTTTTACTTTTATCCATCTTCCTTTCGATGTTACGTCTAGAACTCTTTTCCAAGAATTGGAGATTTCTGTTTTCTTCTAAAAGCTGTGTGTATTTTTTGTTTCTCTTTCAAGACTATGATTTGGACTTAATTTTTGTGTAAGGTGAAAGGTTAAGATCAAGTTTTATTATTTTGCCTTTAGATGGCTAATTGCTGTAGCACCATTTTTTAATAAAAAGACTTTCCTTCTATTGAGTTGTTTTATATGCCATTGGAAAAAATCACATGCAAGCGTTGTTTCTGAGCCCCATTCTGTTCCTGGACTATTCTTATCTGCCACCTCCTGCAGCTCACTTCTAGGTATCTCTCAGGTCTCATCTTCAGTGTTATTTCCCTAGAGAAGCCTTTAAAGACCACGGATCCCATCCATCTGCATACCCTCAACTTCAATCCCAAGGATTTTGGCCTCCATTATTCTCATTCAACCCTGTTTCCGCCCCTCGTGGTATTTAGCATGATTTGCTAATAATTAGCTGGTGTGTATGTGTGTAATTCCTATCTATAAGCCCCAAGGAGCTGGAACTGAGTCTATTTTGTTTAGTACTGTGGTGCCCAGCAGGGTCCCTGCTGCATGCTGAGTGCCCAGTCAATATCTTTTCCATAAATTAAGGGGGGAAAACTAAGGCTTCTTGGGGGATATTTTCTAAATGACTGGGTACCATTTTCATACAATCAAAGGACTCTCCTGGCTCTAGGTGCCTTATGATTTCATCCCACTCCCCACCTCTCACCCCCAATTAACCATTTAATATTTACAGGCAGTGATTTTGAGAACCTTTGGCCTGCATCACAGTGACCTGGAAAACTTTCTAAACTGCAGACTGCTGGGCCCACCCCCAGAGTTCATGATTCGTTAGGTCTGGGATGGTGTGAGAATTTGCATTTTTAACAAGTTTCCAGAAGATGTTACCAATGCTTCTGGTCTAGGGACCGAACTTTGAGAACCCTTGTTTCAAGGGTACTATCTCTTTTACCTAATGGTAGTCCCAGGCACCCTTGAACTTGTCATTAATAGTATTAATTAATTAAAGAGTAATCCCACAGAATATACAAGAATCCAGTCCTAGAGGGATGAAAGGGAAACTGTCCATGATAGCAGTAAATAATATTAATAACTGCATATTTTAAATAATTTAAATAGGAAATTAACAAAAACCTTCAAACTACTGTGAACTAATTCTCTTACATCTGTGTCTGTTACGTTTTGGTTCTTTAATATTTTAGAGTACGCAAAAGCACTGATATTTTAACTCATAAAGTTCTACCAGGGATGCTTACTAAGTAAGAGCAAGACTTCACTAATATGGACAAATTTATAAAATCAAGGATGAGGTTTCTGCTATGAACTGTTTTTAAACTATTTATAGATGAATCAAAGCAAGTCAATAAAGAATATTTTATGTGCTTACAACTGAACTGAGTCATAACATTACTTTCCTCTAAAGCAGGGGTGGAGGACTTTGTTCTGCCAAGGGCCGTTTGGATATTTATAACACCGTTCACAGGCCACACAGAATTACCAGCTTAAAAAAATTAGCCTGCTGTATTTGGTCAAACATTTCATTAACTCGCCCCTAAATCCTTGGCAGGGCCAGACCAAACGATTTTGTGGGCCTTATCCAGCCTGTGGGCCAGACGTTCCCCACCCCTACTCTAAAGTCAACAACAAAGAGAAAGGTGGCACCCTGGCCCCTGCAGCCCAGATGTGTGCCCTTGGTTGGGAATGGAATCTTCGATCTTTTGGTGCGTGGGCCAACACGCTCACACTAGCCAGGGGAATAATTCTAATTTTCATTTGTCTGTTCTTCTCCAGTCTGTTCTCTATTTCTTTTGAGAAAAATCAGTTCGTTTTCAGCCTAGGTCGTTATGACCTGATAAACTTTCATCACAGAAAATTTCCTGGAAAGAAAATCTGCCAGCATCAGTTCTTTTTAAGTGTTCAGGAAGCTGTGTGGATTCCAGCAAGCCACCTGGAGCGGAGCCAGTGCAGGGCTCAAAAAGTATTTGCAGGCTCTGGGACAGTTTTAACCTGTTTATTAACAGCGTTGCCCTTATGCACACTCTCGGGGAGATACTGATGTGCTTTCATGGTACCGAGTGTCTGTGGGCACACTCCTGCCCACTCTTGTGCACTGGGAGGCAGAGCTTAACATAGGAAGCCTTTTCAAATAAGGGGAAAAAGATAAGTAAGGAACTGGCTTTTCGTACAGCTAATCTGTGACGTACACTGTGACCTAAATTATCTTTGGGCCCAAAGCACAGATCACTCGTTAGATTATTCTGGGAAAGGAATGAGGTGGGTTCTGCTTTCTTCATTGCTATATCCTCAATGCCAAAATAAGTACCCGGCACATCCAAGGCACTCATTGGTTAAATGAATGAATTTATTTACTCTTGCTACTTCCTATTTTGTCTTTATTGTCTGTATTTAAAATTGTTCCTGTGGTTTAAGTACTTTCTTCAGCCTCTTAAATATGTTACTCTAAGGAATAAGTTTGAAAATATAACCAAACAAGCACAGCATAAAATTTCTGTCATGGGTAAAACTCAACCATTTTCCTACATTATAAATGGAAACAAGTGTCCAGGTAAAATTTTAATTGAGACCTGGAGTGATAGTTGAGATTTCTCTTTACCTATACCCCACTCATACCAAGAAAACTATCTGCTATATTTGAGGAAACCAGATGGGATTGGGTCATAATTAAGCAATTTGATTGCAAAATAACCAAGGGCTGGTTAATATTACTCACCACAATTCTTCTAGTAGGAGCCAGTATTCAAAATCAACAGAAGGTAACCTGATAATGAAATGTAGCCAGAATTTGCTCACAAAACGTACTTTTAAATAAATTACCTTTCATTAAATTCTTGACAGAAATATGTGGACATTTGTAGATGGCATATTATACATTAGATAGGTTTTTGAATGCCTGTTTGAAAACATTCTGGCTTCTTTAAATGAACTTTGCATTTTTTAAAATTAGGGTAAAAGTGTGTGTGTGTGCGCGCGCGCGTGATTTTCAGTTTGTTTTTTTTGTAGCACCTACTTCCTTCACATTTCTCCTTAGCACCAAGTCTCCTGACATCATCATCTTTCTCCCTGGCAGTTCACTTTATTTACAACTGAGCCCTCATGGATGTAGACAGTGCTCTAGCCACTGTACTTATACTTGCCATGCACTTTCTCTTCTTCTGCCTTTGCATGTGCTGTTCCGTCTGCCTAGAATGACCTTCCATCTTTCTCACCCTAAAAAACAGTTATGCTTTATGACTTGGGCCCAGTCGTCTCTTGTGAATACATTTTTTGGCCACTCTCATTCTTTGGGGGCAAAGTAAGACCGTACTATAGATTGGAATCGAATGGTGTACACAGCTGTTCTAGGCTTTCTCCTTTCATTCTCTACTAGCTTCACAGTGTTAGTGTCTGAACTTCTGGAAATGGCTCAGCACTTTAGTTTTTCTCTGTTTCTCAGAAAAAATGGCTGGTGCACGTTCTGGAATGTTATAGGTCTTTAAAACATGTTAAGGTAATTAAAATATACATACAGTCAATTGAAAAGAAACAGCCTCAGGTGGAAACAATGGCTACCTTAGGATTATGAGGTAATAAATTATTATTTTTTGTATGTTCTATCCTTTCCAGGTTTTAGGTAAAACTACACTGGCCAGATTTTTATGATCTCTGAATGCGTAATAATCTAGCTACTCAGTGTACTTCTCTTGAGTACCTCATTTATTTGATATCAAAGATACTATAAATGATGCAACTGATCAGTTTTCCCCTTTGCACTGGCTGATAGAAAGCTTAGGGCAAATAGGTGGTTGATCTCTAGCAAAAGTCTAGAACACTTTTGGTACCCATTTGAGATACAAATACACTGAGTGGCCAGATTATTATGCGTTCAGAGATCATCATAATCTGTCCACTCAGTATACATTGCTTCCTTAATTTCATTAAGTGAAGAAAAAATATGTTATAAAAGAGATTCTTGAACTTTTGCATCAAAATTGTTTCTTCTGTCATAATTGTCCTTTTGAGCAGAAGAGTTCTTATTCTAATTATATTGCCATAATTCTGTCCATTTTCTTTTTACTTTAGAGAGAGAGGAAAGGAGAGGAGAGCAAAACATTGATTTGTTGTTCCACTTGTTTATGCATTCATTGGTTGCCTCTTGTATGTGCTGTTATTGGGGATTGAACCCATAATCTTGGCATGTGGAGATGATGCTTTAATCAGCTGAACTACCCAGCCAAGTCTAATTCTCTCCATTTTTGAAACCACCATGATCCCACTGAGAGCCTCCCACATGTCCTCAGTGGTGGACGATGTTTTCAGTTGAAAAAGTACTTAATTTTTTTTGAAAGAGTCAAATGACATTCATAGCTGAATCTAAGGAACAAGGCCGATACTCAAGCTGACTGAATGTGGAGTCTAGAAGGAAATGTGATGGTTAAGTGCTGAGACATTTCCTGTGTGCCATGTAAGTATCTCTTTAAGTTCTGAAACATGTAACCCCAAGGAATAAAATTAGAAATTCAGTCGCTTTAAAAACAATTACATAAATGTTGAAACATAACTTTCTATCTAAAAAAGATTTGAGCAAAGCATCCTTGCAATAAGCATATACATCCGTCAGGTGGCTGACTACCTTGAAAAGGACCTCACTCACCTATACGTCTAAGCTCTTGTTAAAGCAGCAATATTGTCCTCACTCTAAATCTCATACTCACAGCGGCTGAAGAATGAGCTCGAGGACTCGCTTAGCCTGGAATGTAGCTCTCTCGCTTAGGAGCTGTGTGACCTCAGCAAGTTCTAAACCTCCCTAAGCCTCAGTTTCCTGACTATAAAATGGGAAAAGAGGATTTTAATACTTCATAGGGTTGTTTTGAGGTTTAAATCAGTACCTTAAAAAGTGCCTGGAATGTAACATGATTTCGCCAATTCTCAAATGTACAAGTTTCACATTCTAACACTTCTGAAATGAGGATATGCCTTATAATTAATGTAATTTTTAAAAAAGCGTTTTGTTGCCATTTAATCACCAGTAACTATTTTTGCCTTAAGTAATGGTGCACCTCAAAGTGGATTATGTTTTAGATTCCAATAACTAATAGCAGCAAGAGCGCGTTGTATACTGACTGTCATCAACGGTGGCATAGGTATCATCATCGTCATTACCGTGGTTCTAACCGGGCATGGCATTTGATTGGTTGGCAGTGCTAGCCTAGAGTTACATAGCAAACCTCAGTTTCATCTCTTTGTTTTTATTGATGTGTTCTTAGAAAAGATCTAGGGAGCTTGTTTGTTTTTTAGCTGATTTTTATATTTACTGAATTAAGCTAATGGAAAGTATTTAGGGGTTAATTTGTATGATCTCTGCATTATTCTCTGCACTGTACTTGGGGAGCTACTAACATGTTCTTCAATGCAGATCAGTCTCTTGAAATAAATAGAGAAGACAAATTCTTTGTTTTCTCTATTGATGTATTTTCCTAAGTCCTTTCAAAGAAGTGCTCTGTCTTAGTAAGCAGAACTAAGCCACCATTGTACCACTTAAGATTTACTGGTTTGAATCTTCTGTGAGGGAGAAAAGAAGCAGTTTATTGATCTGTAACAGAGAATGGATCCTGGCCAAACCTTTTCTGGCTTATCCAATACACCGACCTGAGAATCTGCATGTCATTAAGAAGACGGAGTCCTCCCAATTTGAGGCCGCCTGTCAGGCATGAGCAATACCTGAGGAAAATCAATACACAATATAAAACTTGTTTTTGCACAAACACTGCCAGGACCCACGCCCAGTGACAGGCATGTCTTGTTATTTTACCACTTGATAGGCTTGTAGTTCCTAATTTTAAGCTCCCCCTCATTTTGATTTTATTGTTCAGTTTGTGGGAGGGTAGGAGAGACCCATCTGAATCTGAGATAAAGATCTGCCCGATGAAAGGGGTCCAACAACATGAGCGAATCTTGGACCACGGCTTATGAAGCTTGATTAGGAAGATCCTGGGTACATCCCCATCCACATACCTTGACACATACTTCATGCATCCACAACCCATGCAGCTTGTTCCTTCTTGCCTTCTGCTTGCCCTCAAGAGTTTAAATGGTGGTATTTACAAGCCATCATGAGCAAGCGTACAAACATATGAGGCTCAAAAGGGGCCAGGAAAGAGGGATTTCACTTGGGTTTTGTTGTTGGCTTTTAAAAGTATAATTCGTTGAATAATTCCAGAAGCTGGGTTTCCTTTCTTTGCTCCCTTATCTCCCCACTCCGCTTCCTTCAGTCCACCCAGTCCCCATTTATTTCTTTTCTTTTTTTCCTATTTTTAGTTATTCCTGTTCTCAAAGATGATGCTCACTCTGCCCCTAAAGCCTGCTTTGATTCAGCTAGCTCTGCTTATGCACAGAGGTTATTGCTCTCCACATCCAATGCCCTGGACCTGACCAGTGCCCCATTCCAGCAGAATGTCGGGTGGTTGCCACACAGTCAGAGAGATTGCAGCTCCCCTGCCCTCCAATTGTGCTGCCAGGAGCTGGCGAGGAGGCCGGTGAGGGAAGGGAGGCCTCCGGTGGAAGGCCCAGCTTTGGGTTTCCGCGGGAGCTGAGCCACGCAGGGGGCACTCCTGTCGCCAGCAGCCATTCCTTAGCTGGGGTCTGATAGCTGCTTTTTGCAGAGCATTTTTAAAGCAAATAAAAACAAAGTTGACAGGAAGTATCTAATGCTTCTTTTTAATAATTATTATTACAAAAGTAGTAAAGGAGCTAAAATTGTAATTGTACAGCATCCTGGGGCAATGAACATTTTGGTGTATTTACTTCTAATTGTTTTAAATGAATGTCTAAATGTATACATACCCTGCTGGTACATGCTTTTAATGAAATTATGTTTGTGATAGGATAGTTGTAAAATCAGTGTCCTGTGAGTGTTTTTTTGGTATTGTTTAAAAACTTGTAAATGATTTCAATGGCTGCGTTAGGATTCCAGTATATATGGATATGTTATTATTTTAACATTCTACTGTTGGGAGTCATATGGTAGATTTTTAAATTGACGCTTCAGTTCTGAGCTTGGAATTTGTTAAGCTCAATTTCTTCTGATTTCGTGGGCCTAGAGTTAGAACAATGGACTATTTCTGCTGTATCATGGTTTGCTTTGCAAAGATTGGAGTAATGTTCTCTTCTTTTTGTTTTTCCCCCCATTTGCCTTAAATTCTATTATTATAACATAAGTAATGTTACGGTAATCTCAGTTAACCTTTAATAGGGAATCAATGTAAAATAAATACCAGTATGTTGCTCAACACGTGCCCTAATATTTCAAAACTGCCATTTGGAAAATGAAAAACTGCCATTTGAAATTTATCCAACAGGACAATGGGAAATATTGAAGATTTTTTTGTTTTTAAGAGGGGGATTAACTAGATTACATTAGTGTTTTAGGTGAAAGACTTGAGATATCTCAAAAAAATTGCCATGAAGTTCATCCATTTTTTAAAAAATGTGACCATGTGGTATAACAACTGCTTTCAAGTTGAACTTGAGTAAATGAAACTACTGAACCAACATTTGGAAAGGAGGATAAGCTTAAAAACCAAAAGTTTGTGAAGTGCTACAGAATGATACACATTAGGAGGTCATTTGTATTTGAAGACCACCTTCCTAAAACGTCAAGTTCCTAGATAACCAGTTTTGTTTCCCATCAGAGTATTAACTGGAGACCCAGGCTTGCCCGCTGGGGCACCTGTCGGCGTGTTACTACTTACTCCCTTAGCACCAAATGGCGGGCCAGGGCAGCCACCCCTTTGAGCCACAGGCTCTCTGCCCCCTCTCAGATTTTCTTTCTCCACTAGCAGTCATCCTTGTAAACAGAAATCTAAGATTTAGTGTTGTACATACTTTTAAATGATCCATTTTGATGGGACTGTCTTTATTGTTTCAGGTTGAATGCATTTGGGAACTTGATGCATAAATTTGCATGACTCCTCACTCCTTTCTAGATCTGTCGTTGGATTCAAGCCAGCATGGCTCACACCACAAAGGTTAACGGCTGTGCCTCAGGTAACTGTTCTGGAGTGTGTGTGTGTGTGTGTGTGTGTGTGTGTGTGTGTATCTATGCTCAAATCAATTTCTAATTTCTCTTTCACTGAATGGATAGATAACAGCAAGTTGCCTAGATAACTAGAATTTCAAAGCGACGTTCTATCCCTTAAAATTGGGGGGTTGTTTTGATTTTTAATCTCTTAGAGAACTTGCTTTTATCTTTAGAGTCTTTATGTACAGAAATCAGTGAGGTAAATTATTACCTCAGTCAATTCTATTGAAGCGTTGAAAGATAAATGTAAAATCCTGAATGCTGATGCAAGTGTAATATATACTCCCCTCGTACTTCTTGATGGGGAATTGAAGGATGGGAGAGGAAATGAGTTTGGATGCTTAAAACGAACCCCTAGTATCTACTCCTGAGCAGTTGTGTTTGATGTTGCTGCACAAAGGGAAAGGGAGGGGACAAGAGAAGGGTATGTTCTCTACAGTGACTTTCCCAGGGGACTGCAGCAAGCCACATTCTGAATCATAAAGACTCAAAATCTTCTCACCGTAGTTACAGTGGAGACCTATATAGTTTGCATATCTATTCGAACATTGCTAATATAAAATTTGGGAGGAATTTATAAAGCAAATGCAGTATGTAAACTGTAAAACAAAGAGGGGTTCTTTTAAAGGTAACAGTAGAAAGGAGAGACCTGAAGTGGGCACATCCAGCCCATGTATGTGACTTTTTTTCCCCAAAGCAATCATTATCTTACTAGAGGCCCAGTGCATGAAATTTGTGCACGGTGGGATGGGGGGGTCCCTCAGCCCAGGTTGCACTGTCTCCAATCTGGGACCTAGTGGGATCAGGCCTAAACGGGCAGTTGGACATTCCTGTCACAATCCAGGACTGCTGGCTCCAACTGCTCGCCTGCCTGCCTGATTGTCTCTAACCACTTCTGCCTGCCAGCCTGATCACCCCCTAACAACTCCCCTGCTAGCCCGATCAATGCCTAACTGCTCCCCTGCCAGCCCAATTGCCCCTAACTGCCCTCCCCTGCCACCTGGTCCCCCCCAACTGCCCTCCCCTGCAAGCCTTGTCCCTCCCAACTGCCCTCTCCTGCTAACCCAGTCACCCCTAACTGCCCTCCCCTGCTGGCCTGGTCATCCCTAACTGCCCTCCCTTGCCAGCCTGGTCACCCCTAACTGCTCTCCCTTGCTGGCCTGGTCCCCCCCAACTGCCCTCCCCTGCAGGCCTTGTCCTTCCCAACTGCCCTCCCTTGCTGGCCCGGTCACCCCCAACTGCCCTCCCCTGCTGGCCTGGTCACCCCTAACTGCCCTCCCCTGCTGGCCTGGTCACCCCCAACTGCCCTCCCCTGCTGGCCTGGTCACCCCAACTGCTCTCCCTTGCCGGCCATCTTTGTGTCCACATGGAGGCTGCCGTCTTTGACCACATGTGGATGGCCATCTTGTGTGTTGGAATGATGGTCAATTTGCTTATTACTCTTTTATTAGATAGGATTATAACTGGCAGACAATATTATATTAGTTTCAGATGTACAACTTAGTGATTCAACATTTATACATCTTAAGATGTGCTCACCACACAGTCTAGTAACCATCTGTTACTGTGCAAATTTATCACAGTGCTATTGACTATTTCCCCTTCACCTTTCCACCCATTTCTCCACCCCTCTGGCAACCATCAGTTTGTTCCTTGTTTGTAGAAGTCTGTTTCTCATCTCTATATATTTTTTATATTCCACTATAAGTGAAGTCACGCTATGTTTTTCTTTCTTTGTCTGACTTCTTTCACTTAGCATAATACCCTCTAGGTCCATCTATGTGGTTGCAAGTAGGAAGGTTTCATTCCTTTTTATTGATGCGTAACATTTCATTGTATATATGTACCATATCTTCATTACCCATTCATCTATTGACAGATATCTCAGTTGCTTCATGCCTTGGCTATTGTGAATAATGTTGTAGTGAACATAGGGGAACATATATCTTTTCAAATTAATGTCTTCTTTTTTCTTTTCTTTTTTTTTTTCTTTTTCTTTTTTTGTAAATACCCAAAAGTGGAATTGCTGGGTCCTATGTTGAGTTCTATTTTAGTTTTTGAGAATCTCCATAATGTTTTCCACAGTAGCTGCTCCAATTTCTGGTCCCTCCAACAGTGCACCTCTCTCCAACACTTGTTACTTACTGACTTTTTGTTCTGAGGTGGAATCTCATTGTGATTTTCATTTTCATTTCCCTGACCATTAGTGATACTGAGCATCTTTCATATGCCCGTTGGCCATCTGTACATCCTCTTTGGAGAAATGTCTCTTCAAGTTCTCCACCCACTCTTTGATAGGATGCTTATCATTTCTTTATTGAGCTGTGTAAGTTCCTTACATATTTTGGATATCAACCTCTTATCGGCTGTATCACCTGTGAATATATCCTCCCATTCAGTAGGTTGTCTTTTTGTTTTGTTGATTTCCTCTGCTGTGCAGAAGCTTCTTAGTTAGATAAAGTCCCATTTGTTTATTTTTGCTTTTGTTTACCTTGCTCATAGAGACATGCCCAAAAATATGTTACTAAGACTGATATCAAATAGTTTACTGCCTATGTTTTCTTCTGGGAGTTTTGAGGTTTTAGGTCTTAAAATTAAGTCCTTATTCCATTTTGAGTTTTATTTTTGTATGTGGCATGCATATGTGACTTTTCCAGCAATTCCAGCTGGAAGTATCTGCTCTGGCAAGAATGATGCAGTTTGCCAAAAACCAAACCCAAATAAACTCAGTTGTTTCTTTTGCCCATTCTTTTGCTTGTCCTTTTTGCTACCAACTTGTTGGGACTTCTCTAAATTTTGCTCAGGACTGCTGTCAACAATAAAATATGAATGACAGTATCTCTGTCAACAATAAAATATGAATGACAGTATCTCACTATATAATGAACACTACAATGACCAAGATGCTTTGCCTGCATTATCATACTTAATCCTCGCAGGGTCGCTGTGCGATGATGCTGTTCTCATCATTGCCAGCACTGTCATCCCTACGCGATAGCACAGCGAAGCTCAGTAAGTTACCTAAGTGAAGTGAAAAAAGTCAGGATTATTACTGGTTTCTCTAGTGAAATATTTAATAAGGAAGGAGACTGAAGCATTGTGAAATTTCTTGAGAGTCGTGGGCAGGTTTCAATCTAGCGATGCTGTTATCTTCCTTCCTTCCCTTCCCTGCCCTCACTTCCATTCCCACGCTCAGAGTAATATGAGAATTGGAGTTGTTGTTGGGGTGGAAGGTGGGAGGGGCTCCAACCTCCACCCTCTGGAGTCTCTGACAGTATTTATCTTCAAGGGTTTTTTAGACATCTACTCCATTTGTCCCTAATTCCTTGTCCAACTTGACTTGTCCTGAAATATCTCTTTTCTCTTGTTCCCCAAATCTGGTAATCCAGCTATAACCTTTCCTCTTCCCCTGTATCTTGCCTTATGGGCCTGGGCATGAGTTTGAATGCAAAGGAAAGCTCTCTCCTTGCAGCTTCTGGGTTTCAGGGTATGGCTTGTTCATGTACATAGGTATCTGGACCAGGCAAGGGAAAGTTTTTGTTTATTCTCGTCACCATGACTCCAGCAGGCCTGTAAGCAAATCTGATTAGAGGTTCAGTCATACGCAATTACTTTAATCACACATATAGCTATCTAAACATATATACATTGTATCTGCATATACATGGCAGCACATATACATATATATGATGCTCAGTGTAGAACATTTTAAAATTTAGATGTGTAGCATTGTCTAAAAAAATAAAGCAGGAATTACTAGTAATACCACCTCCCAGAAATAAAGGTTCTATTCATTTTTCATATAGTCTTTATATTTTATATACAGGATGTCCCAAAAAATGTATATATACTTTAACAGCTGATAGCTCAGTTTTGAAAATTAAATATATTTTAATGAACACTGCCTTTATAATTATCCTAAGTTTGTGTATACATTTTTTTGGGAACACCCTATATTTCACATAGCTAAGATTGTGCTCATAAAAAGAATTTTAACTTTTCTTTTCCCACTTTGTATTATAAAACAAATATCCACTGTCGTTGGTTTTCATTTTAGGCAAATTCAAACAATGCAAAAGTATATGCTTGTTATGAATATACTATTTTTTAAATGAAATTTACAGGCCTTAGATTAAGACGGGATGAAGAAGGTTTTATGGCAGCTAATGAAGGCCGGTTACTAATCTTTCCCCTGAGAAAAAGATAAATTATTTGGGTAGTTTAGTAGGAGTTTTAAATAGGAAGTAATTGATATTACTTTAATTTTCCAAAGATATAATATAACATTAAATATGCACTTTTAAAATTATACTTCCCCTAGATGTGCTAGGCCCAAAAGGGGTCCTCCCACCTATCCTCCTGAAAAAAATCACTGCTTTGGGCTCCATAGAACTTGAGAGGAAATCCCATGAGAAGTTGGGGTCAGAGCACTGGCAAAGGAAACACTATTCATGGTTTTAAGGAGAAAACAAAAAAGTAGAGCAGCTGAAAAAAAGCCCCGCCTGGCCACACCTCGCCCTTGGCTGCAAAGCCATCTGACCACTGATCATCCCATGTTCAGGTCCCTGCTTAGAGCTGCAACTGGGTAAGGGACGAGTCTCAAGTCCTTTTATACTCTGACTTCCCCGGTGCGTCCTTCCGTTAGATTGGATAAAATATGCTGATTTAAAAGTAAGAGCAGTTAGTTAATACTGTAATTTGTAAAATTTATTAGGATCCCATTTCAGACATACAAAATGGCGTTACATAGCAAGGACCCACACCCATACCACCTCGCTTGATAAATATGGATATATCACTTAGCACCTACCATGTGCCAGCCATTGTTCTGTGCCCTGGGGACACAGCAATGAACAAAACCAGCAGAAATCTCTACCCTCAAGAATCTTATCTTCGAGAGGAAGTTAAGGTTTTCGCTGGACAGAGTCTGTAAAAATATTTTGTTTACCTGGAATTGAGATTTAACTGTGTCCTTTGTTTATTTGCGAAGCCTGGCAACCTGACCTGTTTCATCTTTTTTCTTCCTGCCCACCCTGTCATTGTCAGTGGTTTCTCAGTGTTACCTCCTTTTCACCAGATCCTTCATTGCACTTGTGATGACTAACGTTTATTAATTTAAAACATTTTATTATGGTGTCACTAAGAGTACCCTAAAGTCATTTTTAAAAATATATATATTTTTATTGATTTCAGAGAGAAAGAGAGAGATAGAAACATCATTGATGAGAGAGA
The DNA here is from genome assembly GCA_027563665.1 of Antrozous pallidus. Classification (NCBI taxonomy): domain Eukaryota; kingdom Metazoa; phylum Chordata; class Mammalia; order Chiroptera; family Vespertilionidae; genus Antrozous; species Antrozous pallidus. The sequence continues at coordinate 38,341,150 of CM050522.1, read as the reverse complement.
ATCATTGATCAGCTGCCTCCTGCACACCCCCTACCAGGGATCAGACCGCATCCCGGGCATGTGCCCTTGACTGGAATCGAACCCAGGACCCTTCACTCGGCAGGCCTACGCTCTGTCCACTGAGCCAAACCAGCTAGGGCCCTGTGGTCATTTTTTAATGTGATGAGAATGAGCATCATAATTGATTATGACTAGCTAATTAGAAAGTACATGGGGGAGGGAGGTTATTGGTTGGGCAAATTGCTGTACTTCTGCAGATTTTTCAGATGGGGACAGTCCACTTTTCCCCAAGTTTCTGAATCATGTTGTAAACTGGAAGCACCGATTGATACCTCTCTAAACACTAATTAATGTTGTGACACGTTAATTAGAGTTTAGAATCTCTCTTCAGAAGCCAAATAATAAGTAGCTTATTTGTCAGATGAAGATAATAATACCTGTCCTGCCTTCTTCACAGGGTTGTTGTGAGAAAAAAATAAAAATAAAACCATAGCCATGAAAAACACTTTAAGATGTAAGGTGCAGGTTCAGTGTGAGAGGCACCCCTGCCCTCCTGCGCCCTGTGCTCCGATCTAGTGAACATCTGGACAGGTGCCGCCGAGCCAGGGCCTGGGGGATGCGGAGGCAGCGCGGCAGGAACTGGGCTGCTGTCCTGAGTCCAGCAGTGGAAGGAAACGAGTAGAGGAGCACTATGGGGAGGATGTTTATGCCTGCCATCACCATCTGTTATTTTTGCGAACACTTGCCTTTTCTAGTTTATTTGCAGTTTTGCCCTCTTTTGCTTTTTCACAGCCTAAATATATACATTTTCCCCCAGAAAGACGCATTACTTCCTTAGTAAAGTCTTTATTGAGTTGCATGAAAATGTGGTTGTCATTTTAAATTAATGGAATGCATTTCATACGTGAGCCCGTCAGTGATTCGGCCCCAGGCTTTGTCTCCACGCTGATCTTCAAGGAGGTACAAAGGCCACTGATACCCCCCGTCACCCAGAGCCGGAGACTCCCTCCTGGCAGTGCAGGTGGAGCGCCTGCAGCCCACTCTCGGTTGTGTAAATATTTTTCCTGGGCAGGAGGATTTCTCAAACAGAACTCTGAGCCCACTGAGGTGACCCTGACAGCAGGAACTGCCTGCTGTTTGTCAAGCGCAAGACCAGTTTGCACTGACTGGTCTGGCTGGAACCACCCTGGTGTTTTCTGAGGCCATCTGTGGAGACTCCCCGGGCTCAGCAGAGGTGGTGTGTTCTCCGTGGTGAGTCCCGGGCGTGTCATCCGCGTCGGAGCTGGCTCAGAGGCAGAGGGTGAGCTGATTAGAAACGGGGGCTGCTTTGGTTTGTGGGGAGCTGGCATGACCTTCCGGGGTCTCCTGGTTCCATTCGCAAAAGGATCCAATGATCCAATGTCTGTTCCTACTTGTGCTTTGCACTCTCCCCTCAGTGGTGTGTCCTGTGGTGTATCAGGAGCACTGGGAGGGTGCAACAAAAACCTGTAAGAGCTAGAGGTGGGGGGTCTTTTAGATTCTACCTGTCCAATCTCCCTGCCCAACTTTTAGGGGACAAAACACGACTTGTCACCTGAAAGTTAATGGCTAAGCCGGAAGTTCAATATGGAGAGTCTCTTTTCTTTGCGTACCGCATTCTGTTGACATTAAAATCAGAAGTGTGGTGTTTGTGAAGTTCTGATGAAACAGATCCAGGGGGAAGTATGTAATTTCAGAAAAGGTATAAAACCCGCAAGTAGCATGGTTAAGAATGAAATGTCCTTCATGATAGGGATTATGTTGCTAACTTATTTTCTCTTCATGTGAATTATTTTATAGAGGCAAATTAAAATGTACCTAATATCTTGCATGCATTTAGTAATTGAATTTAGTTAGATTGTGCATTTCAGCTTTAAAAGAAGCTGTTGTTAGTTTATTGAAGGCTAATTTCACACTGGCGTTTTTATAAATGGAATAATTCCTTTTCTCGCAGTGATGGTGGATGAGAAGACAGTTACATTTTTTTAAGTAAAAAGCCATTATCCTTGAATTTCCTAGTGGTGGAAATGGGAAGACTCCCTACAAACAGATCTGGGTTCCGTGCCCCGCCTGTCTGGTTAAACAAAAGCCCGGGATGCATGCAGCACCTTCCGAGATTCCCAGAGGGCCGTGCCCGGCCAGGGCTTGCCTGTTTACAGGACTTGAGTTTTAATCCAAGCCATAGCCAGCTTCACCCAATAACGCTTTCTTGCTCCAAACCTTGAGCGAGTCTTAATGGGTCTGATTTCAAACAGGTTATTACCTCTCCAGCGAGGGGAGGAAGGGCAGGATCTGGGTGCTGGGCAAAGATACCCTTTGGTTGGAGACTTCTTCCTAGATGTTCTGTGGGTGCCAACAAGGAAGAAGAAACACCAAATAACCCCATAAGGAGACTCACTGTGTTGAGAACTTGAGCTGTTGCTGTCGCTCTAAGCTTGCTCTGTGGGGCAAAGGATTAAAACAGCCCTTCCGCCAAGGACGGGCATGCCCTGTGCCTGCGCCCCACAGACTTCCCACCGTCAGTATTGGTGTTGACTTTTGATCAGGCACTTCCCCTCTTTCTAGAAGGCTTCGGCTGAGCCAGCTCAGCTCATCAGAGTCTAACTCACCAGCTTCCTTTTCCAGGGTTTCCATCCTTCCTGTGCGCTGGATAGTTCCAGTTCATCTCCTCTGTGTCGTTTCTGAGGAAGGTTTGTGTGGGCTTGGGGAATGAGTGACTGAGCTCTTGGTTTCTGCTCCAGGGTCCTTTTCTAGAAATAAAAAGAAAAGCTGTTTGTTTTGATCTGGCACGAAAAAAATATTAGCATAGTACTCAGATTCAGAGGAATAGTGAATTCTTGCTCTTTTCTGGCAATGGATTTTAATTAAAATTGCATTGAGGAGAATTCTCTAATAAAAACCTCAAGGAAGACCCAGTCAGGAAATCAGATTTGATGAGAGTCATTCCAACACCCTCGAAATTCTAATTAAAAATAAATTGGTGTTTCCCTTTTCCCTCTCCTGGCTTCTCTGCGGGATGTTTTCGGAATGAGCCGTAGCTGGTTTACTCACGTCCATATGATTTAGGACTTTGCTCATGTTTTGGAGGCAAAGCCTGGTTCTGCATTTGCCTTGTAGTTCATTTTGAAGTCTGAAAATGACAAGTTCTTAAGCTGTGCAGCCCATTTGTATATTATAACCTTAGTGATCTCAGAACTTAAAAATAAGCATGCTACTATTTTGAGAATTTGGGGAGGGGGGGGAATTGTGACTAGATTTCTAATCCTAGCAGTTCCTGGAGCAAGCCAGGGATGAAAATTCAGGTTTAATAATATTCTATCATATTCAGAAGGCCTTTCCAACCAACAGGTAGAAAAGCAGAACTGTCGACATGTGGAAGAGCTGGGCCGAGGGACAGGTTGTTGGATTCATGAGATTTGCTCATATCCTGAAAGTTAAACCTTTGCTCTTGCTCCGTCCCGTTTGTGACAAGCCCGATTTGAGTGGTCCGTGACATTTCTCCCGGCTGGATCAAAGCCGGTGGCCGCGGCTGCAATCTGACTTGTGGATCTTTACTTAAAGGAGCTAGTACTAGAGCAATAGTTTATGGAAGCCATTAGCTATTAATAGTCACAAGTACTAAGATTATTTTTGGTTCTTTTTCACAGTTTTACTGAATTGGAAAAGTTTTCTCTCATAGCATCAAGAGATAGTTATGTGATTCTCTAAATTTAGTCTCACAGTGTTTGGTTTAGTTGGTAAATCCCATCAGCTTTGCAGATTCATTGTGAAAACATTGATTCAGCTTGTCCTGTCCGATTTTCCCATCCCTGCCCATATTCTGTGCCCTTTCCTCTGGCATCCACCGCCCATCAGACCAAGGCATTAGGAGTGTTTCTGTCCGGAAGGGTCTCCTTGAAGAAGAAAGGGGAGAATATTCCCAGATTAGAAATATGAAAAGGGGAGACAGATGTGACAGTTCTAATAATTCATAATCCAGCTGCTTAAAACCTTAGTCTGTGTGCATCAACTCTGACGTTCTTGGAACTAACATCCAAAATAGCTCACCCTCTCTCTGCTCTCAATATCTGCCTCATCTAATTCCACATACCCACCGAGGTACGGTGCATTATTTCCTTTTCCCCAGCATTTCAGATCCAGTGGCTGGGGTGCTTTATTCAGTTTGGGAGCGCACCAGGCACATGTTTTTGAGGCGGCCCGTTTGGTGTGGTCCCCTCCAGCTGTGAGGACAAAGATGGGTTTGTCTTCTCTGGCCTGGCCAGGAGGCAGAAGACCTGCCGGCTCCATGCAGCATGTACCCTCACCGGGACTCCGCCCCTCCCTGGGGTGAATCAGCCCCATGAGACACTGATTTTTATAGCACGGGGTGGAGACCTGGAAGTCTAGGCGGGGAGAGAAAGAGGGAATGGTTTGCAAGTCGGACCATTCCAGCAGTGCAGCAGCAGCCTACAGGAAAGCACTGCAAAACACCGAAGTCCTGGGCCACCAGATTTTTCCATTAGCACCACGCTCTCCACAGCTTCCACGTCTGCCCCCAGGGACAGCTCTTTGGCCGTGTGAAGGGAAGCGGTCACATCACAAGCTCTGTCAGCCTGTCCCATAAGAGATCCCAGCAGACCCTAAGCACTGCCTTTTGCACTCTCCTGCATCACTCACACACACACACACACACACACACACACACTCACACACACACACACTCACACACACACACCCTGAGTACTGCCTTTTGCACTCACCTGCTTCATACACACACACACACACCCTGAGCACCTTCTGCACTCACCTGCATCATACACACACACACACACACCCTGAGCACTGCCTTCTGCACTCACCTGCATCATACACACACACACACACACACACACACACACTCACACACTCACACACTCACACACTCACATACACACACCCTGAGTACTGCCTTCTGCACTCACCTGCTTCATACACACACACACACACACTCACATACACACACCCTGAGTACTGCCTTCTGCACTCACCTGCTTCATACACACACACACACACACACACACACACACACACACACTGACACACATATGCTGTGTAATCCCTGAGGAAGGGTGCACAAACGTTCTTTGGGCACTAGAAAACTGCTAGAACTTAACGCCACCTCTGGATACTGCTTTTAAGTGAAGAAACCCAAGACCAGAACATCTTCAGAAAGGTAAAGGGGACCGAGATCCAGGGGCTTTTCTTCTGGGCTGTTATTCTTTGGTGTTCCATCTTGTGGACACTTCAGTGATGAAAAAGTAAACTTTCCAAATAGTGGTGAAGTTAAATTGGGGTGTCATTTGGAAGGAATGACTCGGAACTCAGTAGAAATGCTTCAGCCAGTTCATTCATTCGGTAGCTGGCTTTTAAGTGACTGCAGTTCATGTCTGTGGCAGTAAAGGCAGCTGATCCCTCTGGTGGAACGCTCTAGTCCTCAGGGCCTGCGAAAGTGGGTCTGTCTTCGCCTCACTCTCACTGCTTTGTGGTTTTGTTTTGTTAAAGATGACTGTAAGATTAAGGATCATTCAGCTTTCTATACTTATGTTATTTTTTCTTGCTCTCCAACCATTTTATCCTTCACTCAATTTAATCTCTGTTCCCTTCTCTTAACTCTGAGCTGTTGTTTTGGCCTTATTTTGATAGACTCCGGGGTCTATTTCTGAGCACTGCCTTCTGCACTCTCTGCACGCATGAGGACAGAAACCCTGGTGAGCCCTCCCAGCTTCCTCGGCTCCAAGGAGCAAGATGCCAGCTCCGTCCAAAGAGCTGTGAAAGAGGTGCAGTCCCCTGTGCCATCCCAGCTGCTGTTCCCCAGCCCCACTCTCTCCTGTTCCCCTCCCAGTGGCTTTGCCAAGAGCACTGTTCTCTTCCCCTGGACGTCTTTCCCTTGTTTATTAATATAAGCCCTTCTTGTCCTTCACAACCTGCTTCTTCTCTTAACCTTTTCCAGCAGGTGTTCTCGGATACTCCCAATGGAAAGTCAATCTTCCTCTTCATTATTCCCAGGGAGCTTTGCATTCTAATAAGTAGTTGTCATCACTTGCTTTTAGGTAAGAGTTATGGTTGTGGACCTCACTGGTATGTAGGCTTTGAGGTCTGAAGACACAGGATTCCCTCCTCGTGTTGATTGTGGCCTCTCCTGGGAAAATCTCCCCTGGTATTCAGTTGTAGGAGCAGATCCTCCTAATCCCTGTCCCACACAGGAGGAGTCCTCTTCCAACCCCCAACAAGGTACACACCTCACAGGGCAAGTGAGGGCTGGGAGCCCTTGCTGGACCTGTCTTTGTAATCCCTTCAAGTCCTGACAGTCCCTTACGCTTTGGTGGATGTGGGTGGAGAAGCAGCTTTGGTGACATAGAAAGGAACTATGCCTGCTTTTCTCCCTTCATCATGGTTTCCTTGGACACCCAGCTTCTCGTGTCACACCCCATCACAGTCTGAGAAAAGACGAGTAAAGTAGCTCATAAGGTATTTGAATTCTTTAGGGGTTGGGAAGAAGTCTCAAATACAGCAGAAATAACTCAGGCCCTCTTTAAAAGTGATAACAGGATCTTGCCTTCAATCTGTGTGTGTGTTTTTTTAAGATGATTTTGGGGGGGGGGGGGGGAGGAAAACGTATGTACTACTATTTGTAATACTTAAAAGAATAAAAAAAAAATGATTTCTTATAAATCAGGATTTTCCACATTAAGTTTACCTGTGAGAGGTAATGGTGCAAGGGATCCTGGACTGTTGCTTTGATGGTTGCCTTTGCCTTTATTTATTTATTCATTTATTTATCTTTATTTTTATATCACCATTTATCCCCCTCCTCATGACCTCTTTCACCTCCACCCACCCATCCCCGAAATCACTCCACTGTTGTCTGTACCATTGTGATTTTTTTCTCTTTTAACATCTTAATAATAAGAGAGCTAAATTTAAACATAAGCGATTAAGTTAATATGCACCGGAATTAAAATTGTTCTTCTAATTTGGTATAGCTTGTTCCAACAAGGACTCTTGCAATATAAAATGAGAAAAAGTTGGCCACTTAGAAAGTGGGAAAGAAAAGGGATGGGAACAGGAATGAAATTGGGCCCCGAATGAATACGGGGAAGTCCTTGCTGGGGGCCACACGGAGGCCTGGGAGTATGTTCTGTTTGACCAACTCAAAGCTTTTTTAAAATTTGAATTAATTGAGCCCATTTTTTTTTTACTTTATTATGTATTTTATTAGAGGCCCAGCACATGAAATCGTGTGCGGGTAGAGTCCTTAGGCCTAGCGTGCGGTCAGGGCCATCTTCTGCCCGCTGGCCAGTCCCCAGTCCCACCCCACCACCTCCACCCACCCCGGTTCTCCGTTCACCATCCAGCTGTGATCAGAGTGCTGGCCAGGGGGAGAGATCAAGAGGTCAGCCATTCAGCCTGCTCGCCAGTCCCCAGTCCTGCCCCACCACCACCCACCCCGGTCCCCTGTTCGCTATCCAGTGATCAGAGCCTGTGGACAGGGGGAGGGAGCGGGGGGAGGGACTGAGAGGTGGTCGATGCACCTCATAGTGATTGGTCGAGTGGTCATTCTGGTTGTTATACCGTTATGGTTGCTAGGCTTTTATTATATAGGATTGGTAAATATAGTGTTCCTCTACCCCCCATCAATTGTCAAAGTTTTTGAAATTAGGCAATTTCCTATAAAATTTCAGCTTCTCTTGAAAAGTCAAAAGATCTGGCACATCGTTGGGGTGTATTTCCATTGATCCACAGGCAACTGGAGAGGACAGGGACTCTCTGGTCTCCCTAACTCCCTCTAGACCCCTTCCTTTCCATTGCTGGCCTGGACTCTAAAGGTATTTGAACTTGTGATCTGGACTCTGAAGATATTTGAATTGCTTGAAGGGCTACCCCCCAATTTGGCTCTCAGCTTCTTTTTAGCCTAAAGGAAGAGCACACTTTTGAGTTTCAGATTTTGCTTGATTTCTAGCCCAGTGTTTCATCCCAGGCTGTGGCATAGACTCATCTGGGGAGCTTCTAAACTTACTGATGCCTCCGGCCCCACCCCAGGAGATTCTGATTCATTGGGGTAGGAGTGGGAGGGTGACTCGGCATTTTTAGAAACAGCCCAGGCCCTTTGATTGTGCAGCGGGGTTGAGAACTTGTGGCTCTGACATGCTTGCTCTGGGAGGTTCCAGCCTTGGCACCTTCACCTTGAATGGCAAAGGTGATGTTAGTCCCCTCACCCATTGTCCTGCCTCAGCGGTAACGCGAGGGCCTGGGCTCAGAGTCCTTGACATTGTCATGCAGCTCTTTAAAAGGAAATACTCCAAGTTTGGCTCCTCACGGAGGAATTAGATTGACTGACTGCGTCCTGGGCACCTGCAGGGCCAGGGCAACAGCTGTGGTTGAGATGAAAAGCACAAAGCTCCTGTAAGTTTGTAGGAATGTAAGGTGTGTGCACAGATTGGAGCAGGGGAAAAACAAGCTATCTGAGAGCCTGGCTGGAAAAGGTGGCTGGGAAGATGAGACAGCTCCAGGCAGAACCAATATTCTAGCTGATCTTTGCAAACTAGAAATATTTTGTCTGAGAAGGTTTGGTGTGGGGTGTGCATCAGAAGGGGAAGGACTGGTATAAGCAAAAGCATTGAAACAGCATCCACCAGAAATGTCGACTCCCCTCCCTTTCCCCAGCTCGCTTTGCCTGCTAAGGGCTACAGGAAAGAATGTGTTTGGCGTGTGGCCTTCCAGTGCAGTGTAGCATTAATGCAGCAGTCCGGTAGGCAGGAGCAGTAGAGTAGCAACATGGAAGACATGAGTTTCATCTGTGTACTGCCAACAATCGTAGGGTTGTTGTGAAGACTGAACGAGTTCATATAAATGTGACACACTTGGAACAGTGCAGCCAAGAAGAATTGTGTGCAGTGCATGGTGGGGAAAGATGGTGGCAAGGAGGCTGTTGTGAGACTGATAACCGGGGTGCATTTGTGCTGTGTCTCTGAGACTGGAGAAGTGGTAAGAAATCAAGGAGAGGAGGAAGAAGGTAAATTCAGGGTAAAATGTCCAAAATAGAACTCGTTCTTACCAGGCAGTATTGCATTTGATTTGGCTTTATCTCTGGACCTGGGGTCAGGCCCTCTGGAGAAAGATCTTGATGCAGTAATCCTGTTAAGTCAGCGTAGAAGCAGCATAGGCTCAGGTATGCTTGACTGAGAACTCGGCAGCCACGCCTGGGAACACTGTCAGTGCACTCACTCAGCCAGCCTGGGAAACACAGAAGGCTTTTGTCTACGGCCCACTGCCCTGCTCACCGGGAGTCATCATTCTGCCTACTCTCCACCTAGCCGAGGAGAACCCTTGCGTGCATCTTCATCCTCCCAGACTGCATTTGGCTTCTTTTTTTGTACATACATTAAGAGAGAGGAAAGACAGACAGGTGTGCCTTTGCCACTACAATGGAAACCTTTGTGACTCTCCTGTTTTTAATTCTGCTCCCATTGCACCCTTTGTCATCCTCCCTATCAGAGGACTAGAGACTTATTTGCATACAATGACTTTTTCTGCTAGTCCTCTCCTTCATAGAAACTCACATGTGAGATCATTATGTTCAACTGCTTCGTAGAATAATAAACTCTATTCTTACCAGAACACAGTATAAAAGAAAATAAACATTTAGCAGGGTATTTTGCTTCGCAGGATTAAGACATACTACATTCTGTTGCTTTCCTCAGTTTCATTCTTAAGAACAAGACTTTTGATATTAGTGTCTAGTTGGGACAATACCCATGTGACTAAATAATACCAGGCTTTTTTTTCAGAAGCCCAGAGAAGAAAAATTACCTGTTAAAAGCAAATGACAAAACAAACCTGAGGGTGGTTGTAAGGATGATGGATGTTTTCTACATCCGGATTGTGATGTTAGATGCACAGTGGTATACATTTGCTAAAACTCACCCAGCAGTACACTTAAAATGGGTGAATTTTATGAAATGTAAATAGCTCCATAAAGTTTTCTGAAGTCCCCCAAAATCACAAGAACAGGCCTAACTCGAATCTCACCTCGGATGTTGGAGGTGTTGAGTAACATAATTTGGAATTGTTTGGACCACGTATTTCAAAGTACCTGGCCCTGGAAGCTTTGCTGGTGGCTTGTTATTTCTCTTTCAGTCAGTTTGTTTGTTTTGTGTAAAACAAACCTAAATGAGTCCCATGTCATCTTTAAAAAGTTTAATCTTTGTAGCTTCACACAGAAAAAATGTCTGTGCCGAAGAGAATCCCTTGAAGTATCCAGCCCCCAGATGTGGGCCGGGAGAATGGAAGGGGAAGATAAATGGAGTGACGGGGGAAGGGTGCAGACACTAAAACCCAACCAGTCAAAGGAGGCAAACGCAGTGGGCTCTTGAAAACTTTGCCTTTCCCTTGTTTTGAAGTTTACAAAGCAGGCCATTTAGAGTCATCTCTAATCTTTGGTAATCTCTGCTTTATTGTTTAGAACTGGCTTTGCTTGTTTGTCCTGTAGAGAAAATTCTGTCAATCTCTTCCTCTAGATCCACTTTTACTCAGTGTATTTAGGCATAGGTGACCAATGGTTTAAAGAAACTTTTCTTTCTTATTTTTTAAAAGTGGTGAATTGAAAATAAAACCATTAGAGAGACATATCATACAGAAACCAAAGATTGCTCAAATATATGCATTTTTGGGGGGGAGGGGGACTTAGAAATTCTGTCTCTTAGAAAGTCACACGATATAATTGGGTAAAATGTTTAAGGGAACATGAAAAAAAAAGGTTTGGGTCTGTGGTTTGCAAATGGCAGTGTGGGTTTTTGGTTGTTGTTGTTGTTTTTTTTAGCCTTCAAATTGCATGCTGCATTAAATAAAAATACACCAAGGAAAGGAACCCCTTGCCTCCAGCCCAGTCTGGGTTCAGCATTACCCAGAATAATTTCCTCCAGAGGGCTGCTGAGCCCGGGCTCCGATTATAGCAGGGAGCCCTTCTCGGCCCTGGAGGCTTTGCGGGGTGAGGTGGGGGTTTATGGAAGCATTTGCTGCCTTTCTAAGTCTTCCTAGCGTGAGCAGGTCCACAGCTGCATTTCTAGGTTAGCATTTCATAAAGGATAGTTTGTTTGGAAGCTCAGAAGGGGCATGGGCGAGGTCTGTCTTCACCTCTTGTGTTGTTAAGATCCTCCCTACCAGCTTCGCCCCTTGGTAGTTTTTTGCTGTCTCACTGAGCCCAGAGAGTCCTGGGATTAAACCCGCGGCCAGGCCAGCAGGAGGCTGCTGGTTGGTCAGGAAATTCCAAATGGGTATAAATAAATTCTCGGCAGCAGCTCCTGGGCACTTTGCCTGCCCATGTGTGTAGTCCCTTTAATGCCAAGGGAAGCGTGCCTGAGACTTGGCGTCCTGCTTGCTGAAAATCGGTCATTTTGTTTTGTTTCTGGTGGGTAAGTAAGAAAGCCCCAGTAAAGCAGACCAGGATAGTGCGACATCGCGGGTGGGGGTTGGTGGGATAGAAACTCGGGCTCTGTACAGTTATGTGAAATATTTGCTCCTACTAACGAGCTGGGAAGAATCACTCAGAGCTTGAGTTTTGGTTCAGGGAAAATTTCAGCTTTAGCTGGGGCTTTAACATAAAGCCATCATTGTTATAGGAGTGAAAGGTGGTACTGTATGCCAAGGCTTGAGTTTTTGAGTTTATGGGTTAATTAAATTCCAGTTTCCCTTTTTGTTGCCAAATCCATTTTTGGTTTGTTTACAGCTCGGTTTTTCTAATGGGAGCTGCTCAGTGTGCTTTTAAAGCTGCTTTCTTTTTCTTATGTAAACACTATAAAACAAAACGGGGCTCGAGACTCATGTAGTCACTTCAGCCCCCTCAGCCCCTCCCCAGTTTGTTTCTGTTGTGTTAGAAAAGCCCTTTCTGTCCCAAAGTCCAAGTTTATGCTTCTTCTCAGCTCTTCAGCAATCGCCCTTTGAACTGGCACATTTTCCTATTTATGTGTAGAACAGCATTGTTATTTTATTTAAGTTTTAATTTTAATTCTCACCCCCACAATATGTTTATTGATTTTAGAGAGAGAGAAAGGAACGTCAGCCTTTTGCCTCCTGTATGCACCCCAACCTGGGATCGAACCCACAGCCTAGGTATGTGTTCTGATCTAGAGTCTAACCCACAACCTTCCGGTTTACGGGATAATGCTCTAACCAACGGTGCCACACCAGCCAAGAAGAGCAACATGTTATTTTTAAAGAAGGTGTGGAGAATAGAATTTAGTTCCTGAGCTAGTTCTCTTGGGTGCAGGCATGAACATCCGGGCGGTGTTTCATTAATGGCTTTTTAAATTAGACAGTGGGCCTGGAGGAGCAACACTGCCTAAGCTGGTGAAGGCAAGTACTGAAGACTGGCACCTTGACTATTTCAGACAGATTTGGGGTAAAGAGTCACTACCCCTTGTGGTTAACACTGAACCCTGGAGACGAGGGCTACTGTGTACCTTCGAGGCCTCTGTAACAGAATGCACCTTACTATAATGTCACGGGCTTCCTTTATGTAACACACCCTTCATTAAGGCACAGCCCGTTCCATTCCCACGAACAGCAACTCTTTCCACTTCCTTCCCTCGCAGCTGCTCACCTGCAGCCAGGCTTCTGGACGCCTGAAACGCCCTGAGTAGAACTGGTGATACAGCAAAGTGGCATGTGGGGAGCCTGAGGTGGTGCCAGGTGTTGTGGTGCAACTGGAAAGATGCTGCAAAATGACCTGGGAAGAGAGCAAGGCCACAGGCTCTGCCTGCCTGCACATCTGGTCTGACAGCTGCTGCAATTAGCTTCTTTCCTCACCTGATCGCATAGCATGAGGTGTTAGGAAGTTTTGTGTAACATGCAGTCAGAGTCACAGGCTGGAAGCAACCTTTGAAAATCAGCAAGTCCCACCAACCCCCTCATTTCACACATTCATACCTTACTGTAGCATGGAGCGATTCCAGATTCCTCCTTCCCCTTGCATGTGAACTGGGAGATATTGACAGCTCCTGTTCTTGTTTTATGAAAAGGACTAGAGGCCCAGTGCATGAAATTCGTGCATAGGAAGGTGTGTCCCTCAGTCCACCCTGTACCCTCTCCAATCTGGGACCCCTTGAGGGATATCCGATCCTACTGGGATCAGACCTAAATGAGCAGTCGGACATCCCTCTCACAATCCAGGACTGCCTCCTCCCAACTGCTCGCCTGCCTGCCTTCAAGATTGCCCCTAACCGCTTCTGCCTGCCAACCTGATCACCCCCTAACCACTCTTCTGCCAACCTGATTGATGCCTAACTGCCCCCCTGCCAGCCCAATTGCCCCTAACTGCCCTCCCCTATAGGCCTGGTCCCTCCCGACTGCCCTCCCCTGCAGGCCTGGTCCCTCCCAACTGCCCTCCCATGCTGGCCATCTTGTGGCAGCTATCTTGTGTCCAAATGGGGGCAGCCATCTTGTGTGCTGGAGTGATGGTCAATTTGTATATTACTCTTCTATTGGATAGGATTATACCTCACCCTGGCCAGTGTTTCTCAGTGGTTAGAGCATCAGCCTACAAACCAACAGGCTGCAGGCTCGATTCCCAGTCAAGAGCACATGCCTTGGTTACAGGTCTGTTCCCCGTTCCTAGTTGGGCCCATGCCAGAGGCAACCAATGGATGTGTCTCTCTCACATCAATGTTTTTCTCTCTCTCTCTCCCCTTCCCCCGCTCCCTTTCACTTTCTTTAAAAATCAATGGGGAAAAAATATCCTCGGGTGAGGGTTACCAGCAATACAAAAAAGAATTACACCTCCCCCAGTTTAGGCAGCCATCCTGGCTGAATGGGAAGGTGCCCTTTGGGTCTAAGGCACATGTCTCTGCATTGTGTTAAAGAACGCTTTACTTGTACAACTTTGGTAGAGGTAGGAGAATGAGTTTGTTCAGAAACATCAGTGCCTACCTTTGTCCTCCTACTGTGACAAGGAAATATTTTAACTGGGGTCATAATAATACTTTTAAAGGTTGCAGGATGTTTGCCTACTTCGCTTAGTTTTATTTTACCTCCTTCCAATGCCTGAGTGACGCTATAGCCTCGATCACCCTCTCCACCTGACCAGCTCCAGCACCCCAGTCTCTGAGCCTAGTGTGTACCCTCATGCACAGGCACAGTCTCCTGCAGGCTCCGCCAGCATCTCCCTCATCCTTTCTGGGAAGCAGAAACCAATATAGACCTCAATATTTTAGCAACTCAGTTGATTTTGAATAGACATTTCAAACTTTATCTTCTCAGGAGGCTAGTATGGGGGTGCAGGGCAGAGTGGAGGAGGGGAGTTCTGGATCATCTTGGGATGCCAGGGCTATATGGGTCATCACACTACAGAGTGGTCCAGTAATAGTGGACAGTAGGCATCGTTCTCAGTGGTCCATAGCAGGACTGCAAAGCAGGCCATTGTTTTTCCCAGCTGCACTACTGGGATAGAATCTGTCTTGCCAACAGCTGGAAAGTGGCAAAGCCAGGATTCAAACGCAGGTAGATTGGCCCTAGAGTGTCTAATTTTAATCATTACCCTCTTTCTCCACCACACTTATTATAATTGGTACATGCCTAGTCATGGGAGTTTTCATTTCAACAAACATTGAATGTGCTGTGTGCCAAGCACCATGCTGTGCGGTGAGGGATAGAAAAATAAATACTGCAGTTCCTGCCCCCAAGTTGCCTGTAGTCTGTTAGGGGAATGCAGTCATGTGCCTGCTAACTATAACACTGTCCATGAGGATAGGCAACGTGTTTTAGGAGAATGGAGGGGAGGAGGGGACCGGTTCTTCCCAGAACAGAGCAGTTGGAGGTAAGAGAAGACTACAAAGGATGGGCCCTGAGGTGGAGACAGCCAATTCTGACAGGTGGCAGAGGCTGGGGAAGGGCGTGTGTGCTGGTGGAGGAAACCGAATCAGCAAAGGCAGGTAGGCTTGCAAGTCACTCCGGTGGACTGAGGTTCAGGGTGGGGAGGAAACGGGGAAGAGCTGGATTGGGGCTAAATTGTTGAAGACTTTTAATGCCACAGAAAGGGTCTTTCTGACTGCATTCTCTCTAAGGGGGCTCCTGGCACATCAGTTTGCAAGATTAATAATTGAGAAGCTCTACAAGTTTACAAGATACCTCAACCACGTGTAAAATTCCTCAAAGAATGTATAATACTGGAGAGCAGAGACATCAGCCACTGTTTATTTAAAAAAAAAAAAGAAAGAAAGAAAAAAGCTGCTTTAGTGACATCCAAGCAACAGTGGAGTATTGGCTGTGCTCCCTGGTGACTGGCTGACTGCACTCACGTACCCCAGAGGCGCAGCAGCACAGTGAAGGCAGGTTTTACATACGGGGCGGGGCAAACGGACGTTTACAGTTGTTCATGTGGATGTGTGTGTGTGCGCATGCATACACACATATATACGCACACGTGGGACACACAATGATTGTTGTTTTGTTGCTTCAGTTATCCTAGATTTGAACAGCAAGATCCCAAAAGACAGTTTCTGAGCCAAATAGATGCCTGACACCGTCTTTTTATAGCTGCTGTGATTCAGATTCCCCAACGGGTAACATTTGACCACATGTGCGCCATTGTTTCTGCATCTGTGTGTGCATACGTGCATGTGGTGCATTTGTCACATCTCTGTAAGCTCCTCCAATGTAGACAGGTCTCAGCCGCAGCCTTCCCTTCCTTCATGACCTTGGCAGTTTAAAAAGAGGCACCTGCTATTTTGTGGGGTATTTTTTAAGTAGAAGCCCATCAGTGTTTCTAGACTCGGGCCGTGCCTCCCAGGGAGGAGCACCACAGCCATGATGCTGTGCTCTTCTCAGAGCGTCCCGGGCACGTGAGGCTGTAGCCCCGATCACCCGGTCCAGGTGGTTGTCCATCAGCTGTGTCTATATTGAGAGCCGCCACATTTCCCTTTGGGATTGATAAGTATTTTGTGGGGGAGGTACTCTGACGCCAAACCAGTGTCTTCTTCTTAAGTGAGCAGCCTCTATCCACTAGCCTCAGTGTGCATTCATCATCCCCGCATGAATCAACCATTGTTGTAATGGTTGTTAAATGGTGGGTTTCTGTTTCCACAATTCCTTCATTATTCATTAGTGGGCACACTACTGTATTTATTACAACTTTATCAACTCAAGATACCTAAGTTGCTCACTGGATTGTAATCTATGACTATCATTGATCATACTCAAATTAATCCACATTTAAACAGTGAAAGCCCAAAATAGAGCTTCTGAGCCAAATAGATTCCTGACACTGTCTTAAGTAGCTAATGCGATGTGTGCTGACAACAGAGAATTAACAATCAGCAGGCAGCATATGTCATCTGAGTTCTGGATCATACGTGTAACTCAGACTGATAGGGTCACACACAGCAAGGTCCGTGCAAGGCAGGCCGATAGTAACACTCAGGTGACACCAGAGGGAAGCCAACTTGACATTCAGCTGGCCAGAGACGACCTCGTGGGTAGAAGTCTCAGCTGCCCTCCAGGCCCTGTCCTCTGCCTTTAGCCTTCCCTGCTGGGTAAATCAGCCTCAGGCAGATGTGGGCAGAGCAGTAAGGACTAGGCCCGGGAGCACTAAGAGTTGGCAGCTGCCTTTTTTTCTCTTCTCCTCCACGGAGACACTTGCTGGCTGCCAGGGTCAGTGTTGTTTTTGCTTCACGGATATTTTCAGTCCCTGCTAGTCCCATCCTAGTTCCAAATATGGAGCAAGTTTGCACTCTGCCCCTCAACGTGCTCAATCAGAGTGTGCATTCCCTAAAACGTCTCCTTGTCTTTCTTCCTGCCCTCACGCATGCCACACTTGTCCCTTCCAAATTAGGTTTATCATACTTCAGTGACCTTCAGAAAAGGAAATCTCATCATTTTGCTCTGCAGTGAGTCATCCTTTGGAAAAATATTTTCTTTTTTGTTAGCAGGATGAGGTCATGGACAGAGCCCCGAAGGATGAGTGCAAAGGCCTGCTCTTGGGCTCCAGCTCGTCCCTGAAAAGCTCAGATGTGTCAGGCCTTCCCAGTTCCCCCTTCAGTGTTTTGGGGAGATGTAGACCACACCACAGGGTGTCCCAGATTCAGCCAGGCTATCCCTCCCGGCGGTTTTAACACTATGGCTAAATCAAATAAAACTCATGTGCTGCAAAGGAATTTGTGACACATAAAGAAAAATTCATGGGGACCTGAACAGTTCATAGAAAACTAAATGGAGGACACTGAAGAGAATCTTAGTGCAAACTCCAGCACGTAGCCAAGCAAGTTCTTACTAAAATGCAAATTTGGTCATTTCACTCCCTTGCTTAGCCAACCAGTGCACTTAAGGGCCAAAAACTTGACTCCGGGGCCCTGTGTGATGGGGGCTGTGTCCCTCCTCTGAATCACTGAGGGGGTGTCCTTATTATCAGGTAAAACCCCCTTTTCAATTCCTAAACATGTCAGGGTTTATATATGCCGTTTTCTCTCTCCTATACCAGTCTGTCTCCTCACCAAACACACACACACACCCTGCACACTTTGCCTGGTGGACTCCGAAATACAGCACTGGCCAGCCCAGTGGGGTCCCTGCTGTCTCCTAGCGTACCTCCTGTATTTTACTTTAACAGCACTTACCACAGTTGTCACTTACCTGTTTCTGTAGCTGCTTGTCCATCTCCTAAAGGTCACAAGTTTGTCCAGGCAGGCCCTCTGTCCAGTTTGCTTCTCTTGGCAGTGTTTGGCACGTGGAAGTTACTTAATCAATATTCACTGAATGAAAGACTAAAACCATCTTGCAGTCTGATAATTGCATCTCCCCTGGATGGGCATTCCCTCTGTGGGGCGTGGGAATGGGGCTTAGAACGTGGGGCCAGTTTGGAAAGGGTCGTGATGGGAGACAGTGGAGGTGTAGGGAGAGTGTGCCGAGTAAAGTCTGTGGAGACAGGTTAAGGAAGCGGAGATAAGATCAGCTGTGAGAGGAAATCTAAAGATTTAGGGGGAGAAGCTAAATGGAGTTATGAAGAGTAATAGCTATAAGAAATAATACCACATGATAACTTAGCCTTTTAAACAAACCATGCAGGTAGGTAACATATGACATGCCAATTGGTCTGGCATTTCCTATGCACTTCTAGTATACACTTTTGCTTTCCTTAATGTTGTCATTTTATTTGCACAAAGCATTAAGGTGGCTGTTTGAAACAGCTGTACCCCAAGATGAGGTCTAGGTGAAAACAGGTAGGTAGGTAAACTCCATGGAACAGGGATGCAGACTATATAGAGCTGGCCCTCACACCTAGTGGGTGCTCAGCATTTGCATGGGTGATTGGATGTGTTTGTTGGCTGGGTGGGGTCAGAGCCCATTTAAAAAGACTCGTTGGCACATGCAAGAGCAATATAGGAAAATCTCACCTGCCACACATTATTTTAAAACAGAGTGAAGAACACTTATATCGTCTTCCTTTTCATTGTGTGTTCTCTAACAGATGGAGTTTCTCACGTAGATTTGGTACAAGGAAGCTCCTTGGTCTACAGGTCCTAATGCTAACAGTGTCATCAGGGGAACTTTCCAGTTAAACCTGTTCACTAGGTCCTGTTCCAAATCTCTGTCTTCTTTATTCCACTGGTCCATGTCTAGAAAAGTTGATTTGCTAATTCAGTTCCTTTCACACCGTGAGTAATTAACTTCATGGGAATTTATCTTGCTCATGGAATCAACCTACTGGTCCCCCCCCCCCCTCCCCTCCCGCCCCCTTGCTTCTCAGCTTTAGCAGATTTGGAGTCTTTTTTTTTTTTTTTTTTTTTTTTTTTTTACTGCTTCGAACAGCAAGATGCTTGCACTCTGCTGGTTTTAAAAATGGCAACCTGTGACAATTATGTGATTCTCAGCTCTTTAAGCCGAGTCCTCATGCTTCTTGCGAGAGGAGACAATACAGTTATGGGGATTAGCAACGTTCTTCGGTTTCACCAGTCAGGTAGACTATCTGGCGAAGAAAAACACAGAGAAAGTGTGTGGAAGTTACGGCACATGGGCGTAATTATTTTTCATGGCGCCATTAGTTGGTAGTAATTGGGCCTGGAGTGTGCAGCAGTGTGAGACCAGAACAAAGAAGTCATTGTATCCTAATTAACAGCTAAAGTAATAATATCAAAGTTCTGTCCATTTAGAAGTCCACCAGGACACACTATTTCAGAAACTTCCAGCATGTTTGCTCGTATGAAAGAATGGCTCATTGTGGTAGAGTGTGTAGAAGAGTATTCAGTGTTTTCTTACTCAGAAGTGGCATTTTTATCACCCTGTCGCTTGAACATGAAGTGGAAGACCTGAAGCCCACATTTCACATGGCCAAATCCTCCATTGCTGTATGTGGATTTTTCACTCTGCTCCCTGTCTTCAGTGTAGGCATTCTCAGCAGAGACATGTTGGACTGGATTGTCCTTTGTTGAGGAGGGTGGGAAGTCGATAGCAGCGTCCCTGGCCTCTACCCATGAGATGTCAGCAGCAGCCCCTGTTCCTATGGAGACAACCAAGCGTGTCTCCAGCATCGTCCAGTGGCCCCTGGAGGCAATCAGGTGTGACTCCCACTAGTAGGTTAGTACCCTTGCTCCTTTCCACCATCTAATCCTTCATCTCCAGTGGGTACATTGATTTGTCTTTCCAAACCAAATGTTGTCTGGACACTTAAGTTTGATTTCCTTGAAAAGTTAAAATCATATACTTGATGAACTTAAATGACATGGTTTTTGAAATATTCTTATCTGCATTTCACTTTGTTCATGCAAGGAAATTTCAAATTGTTCTTGAGTCTATAAATGAGCCCCTCTCACAAGTGTAGTAAGTTGTACCAGGTAGTAAATGCATGAATAAAGAGTAGAATTGCCATCAGTTTGTTGATTTCACCTTCTTTCTGACCACATGGGAATTTGGCCTGTATGTGGGAAGTTGTTTTCTAGTTGCTTCTGCCATGTTTGGTGCTTGGTTACCCCAAATTGCAGACTATGCAAACTGGGTAGGGAGAGAGAAGTGGGAAAGAGAGACTCTGAGACCCTTGGCATCTAGGAAGTAGGTCAGTTTGAGGATGACATCAACCCCAGAAGCCATGTGGCCATTGTTAGCAGCCCATTCACTTACTTTGACATACTGATATAAATTCTGGAGGTTCTACCTTTTTGCTTCACTTCTGCCTTGCATTATAGTTGGATGTTGCTGTTTTTTTTTTCCATGCACCCCAGCCTTCGGAAGATTGTGAGCCTTGTGAGAGTGGGGACCTTGTCCCTTTGGTTCATACAGTGTCCCCAGCTCCTAGAACAGTGCCTGGTAAAGAAGAACAAATAGAAAGGCGAAGGAAGGAGGGAGTGTGGGAGGAAGGAAGGAAAAACTAAGATTGCTTTTTATCAATAGTTCTAAATACAAGTTGAATGCATTAATAATTTTTTTATTTGGTCCTTACTTCATACATGGGAATTATAACATTTTAACTAGTCCCCTTGAATTTAATCTCTTTCCTTACCTCACTCTAATGTACACACAGTTATCAAGACAGTCTTCATTGCTACCTTTGAGCCCCTAGCACTGGGCCAGGTGTGCCAGCTAACAGTGACTGAGTGGACAAAATTCCCCTGGTCCAGGACCCAGTCTGGTGGCCTCTGCTGCCCTCAGCCATCCCTGCCTCTTCTAACCTCATCTTTCTTTGAGCTTCACCACAGGCCCCGCCCTGGCTCTCCTCCACCATTTACCTGTCTTTTCCTTTTAATCTGTCATCACTTACTTAGTTTGTCTTCAGAACTCACCTCCTAGTTAACTCCATTATGTTTTGATCACTCATTCACATACTGTCATATTGTTCTTGTTGATAATATGCCTTTGTAACTGATCTCAGTTAGTGTTACGTTTAGGGTGTTTGGCATTTATCTCCCAGCTAGACTCTACCTCATTTTATTTCTTATAAACCCTTCTGCCTACTCCTCCCACTGGATAGGACCATTTTCTGCACCTAATTAAGCTTTCGGTAAATGCTATATAATGAAGGTGGAGGTGCTGCCAGGAGCAGTCTCCACCACTGGATTTCCAGACATTCAGAAAATTCTTGTAAACGCCCTCTGATTCCAGGATATTTAGCTGGAAGCTGTTACTTTCAGGATTCAAGTTGCAGACATAGCCAGTGGTTTTTGGCTGTGTAGGGGCAGGCATAGCTCTGTTAGTCCAAAATAAGGCTTTTTCGACAGTTAAGAGTTTCCTTATAACCTACTTAGAGATTTTTTAAACTGTTGCTTTTTACATTTCTGTAATTCTTAAATTAATCAAAATGTTTGAAATATAAAAAACTTTTATTGTAACATCTCCCCATTATATTATTTAGTATTTTTCTCCTTTTCAAGATCTGTCTTAATTTTTTGTGTGGGGAAGTAGACATGGAATTCAGTCTAGCTACAACTAACAAAGACCCAAAACATACAATGACTAAACAAAAAAGAAGTTTCTCTCTTTCCCATAAAAGTAATGAGGTATAAGCTTTCTAGAAGTAGCAGAGCAGCTTTGCTCCACAAAGCTCTTAGAGACCTGGGCTCCATTGTTCCTTTATCCCTGTGTATGAACTCATGGTCAAGACAGCAACTATAGTTGCAGTCATCACATCTGCATTCTTGGCGGTGGATAGAAGAAGGATCAAAGAAGCAAGGAGGTCATAGACCCACTTCTGTGTCTTTTAAGGGAGGTTAATGGTGGTTGCTACATGACATGTCTGCTATAGCCATACTAGCAGTAAAGGAGTCTAGAAAAATAGTCTTTCTATTTGCCCCGCTAAACATAGTTCTATGAGTGTAGAATAATGGGATAAAACATACTGAGGAACATCTAGCTATCTTTGCCATGGCTGCCTCCTTCATCCACCTCCCAAATGAACTTTCTTGTAGTTCCTTTCAGTTCATTTCTCTTGCTTTCCAAATAGTAACTTCTTGGGATCATATTTTTAAAAGACAAATACCTGTGTGTTATAAAAATTTATAAAATATAAATATCAACATTAATACCACCCATGATTCCACACCCTAAAGATAACTACTGAAAGAGCATCATGCAAGAAAAGTCCTTAACACCAATACAGGGCAAGCAAATCTGTCGGCACAGCAGTAAGGTGTCTTTTGTAAGCTCATTATGGTATGCTGTATATTCAATTATTCCGTCAGGAAACATTTTTAAACATCTACTTACAAGTATTTTGAAAATTGATGTGTATGGTTGGGGGAACTTACTTTATTTTATTTTTTTAATATATTTTTATTAATTTCAGAGAGGAAGGGAGAGGGAGAGAGAGAGAAACATCAATGATGAGAGAGAATGATTGTTTGGCTGCTTCCTGCACACTTCCTATTGGGGATCAATCCCAAAACCAAGGCATGTGCCTGTGACCAGAATTGAACCCAGGGCCCTTCAATCCACAGACTGTCGCTCTATCTAAGCATGTCAAACTCGTGGCTGGTGGGCCGCACACAGGCTGTGAGTTCATGCTTGCTCTATCCATTAAGCCAAACCAGTTAGGGCGGGGGAATATATTTTAAATATTATATTGTTGCTCTGAAGATAATTATAGTCTAGCATAAGACTACCTACATGAAAGGTTGGGAAGTCAGGGTCCTATAAGTGTCATTATTTGTGTTAATGTTTGTAAAGGTACACTAGAAAGCAAGAGATATAAAAAGTAATAACACTGGATATCTCTAATTGTAGAACAATTCATACTGTGGATATCATTTGTAAGAATGACACATTGAGAACACAACTTGTAGTTTTTAGTTGCCTGAGCATGAAATTTAGAATTACAAAGCTTTAGGATAGTCTGATTCAAGCAGTATTAGCAAATCATCCTAACCTGGTAACATTCTAACCTCTACTGATTCCCAGATTTAGGAATCTAGAGTCCATTTGAGGGTAATTCATTGTGGCCATGCCTTTTGTAAACTTCAGATATAACACTATGTGACAGCTAAAGTTCACTGAAAACATGTGATGTATTTTGTGGTATTTTAAATCCTGATGTTAAATCAGTGCATTAAAAAAATATTTTTGGAGGAAAACAAAAAAAAAATTAACCTTTCCTATTGAAAATGCTGAAGTGGGAAAAGTAAATATGTTAAGAAATAGAAAAATATAGGAGTAACAACGAAATATCAACGGTTGCCACTAGATGGCCGGATGAGTGACTTTCTGACTTAGTTTCTACCCAGCATTTTTTTTTTTCTTTTT
Organism: Antrozous pallidus; assembly: GCA_027563665.1. Classification (NCBI taxonomy): domain Eukaryota; kingdom Metazoa; phylum Chordata; class Mammalia; order Chiroptera; family Vespertilionidae; genus Antrozous; species Antrozous pallidus. The sequence goes on along the minus strand of CM050522.1, from coordinate 38,317,903 downwards.
ACAAACATGGACTACTTTTGTAAATGGAAAAGGGTGTTTAAATTTTTTTAAAAAGAAACTTTGGCAGGGAGGCATTGAACAGGCTGGCGGGCTACAGGGGGAGGGCTGGGGAGTGTGGGGGGCGGGTGCTGGGGGAGATCAACCGAAGGACTTGTATGCGTGCATATGAGCATAACCAATAAATGAAAGACACTGGGGCGGGCGGGGACATGTGCTGGGGGGTAGCGGAGGCTGGGGGGAGGGTAATGGAGGGGAGGAAAATATATGTAATACTATTAAATCTAAGTTATACTGCAAAAAAAAAGAAAAAGAAACTTTGAACAATGGCACAAGCTGAGTGGAGATTCATGTTAAAGGATAACTTCTTGTCATGGTTGAGCGCCAAGAGCTGGTGCGAGTTCCGCGGGGCTGTGCGCCCACCGGGCGGCAGGGGACTCCGCCTGCAGAGAACAGAGGGGCCGGTTGTGCCTCCTTTTCTCAGGTGCCCGAGGCTGAGGCTGCCAGGCCTCCACTCCAGAACACACACTCTTTCCTGGAGAGGGGACTGGCCCCGCAGACAGGGCCTCTCTGTGGCCCTGGTTAAACGGGGCTGGCGTTACTTTTTCCTTCTGGCAGCCCCGCGATGAAGCGCACACAGTTTCAAAAGCTCCCGGTTTCCTGTTTTCATTAAGAAAGCAGGGAATGCCGAACCCCTGAGTGTGCCGGGGGTGGCGCCAGCGAAGGCGGAGGGAGCCTTCATTGGTGAACGCTCGGCCTATGGTCTCTGCGCGTGGCCCGGCTAAGTTTACGCAGATGGTGAACCTCCTTTCCTTATGGGGTGAAGAACCGTGGCAGCGGGAGCGACACAGCGGGGCGTGCAGCGCCGCGGGGCCGGCCTGCGGGGAGCGCAGCGGGTGCCTGGTAGGTGTGCGGACAGCTGGCTAGCCGGTGGGCGGGCGGGTCGGCAGATCCGGCCGCCTGGGGGCCTCATAGGAGGGATGGGGGGGAGGGGGGGCGGGGGGGCAGGAATGGGGCTGAATTCCCTGGATTCCCGGAGCCCGGACCCTGCAGGGGGGTTGAGAGCCAGGGGCTGGTGGTGTCTGCGAGATCTGCCCGCCTCTGTCTGACACCGGAGCCTGCAGTTTCTCTTCGCCTGTGGAATTCAGGCAGCGCTCGAAACAGGTCCGGCTGCATATTTTGAATGACGTGTTGTCCATGTGGAGTTAAAAGGGAAGGAGAGATGGAAAGACGAGGTCTCATTAGCGTGAGCACAGATTTCCAGGCGCGGGCGCTCTGCATCAGCTCACCCTTCTATGGTTCGAAAATGCTGCGTGCTGTGCACCCCTAGAGGTGCTTTCCCTGCGTGGTTGAGGATTGGAAGCTAAAGCCTGAGTTCCAACAGCTGGAGCAGTCTGATACTGTTTTCAATCGGGGCACAAAGAACACACAACTTCTTACTGCTCTGCTTGGCAGTCTTCTTGGTGTGCTTTTCCTTCCAGCATTTCAGAGGGAAGAGGGCGAACAGGGGCAGGAGGTTTGCTGGGAGCATTCCCATATCGGGTAGAAATGTCCAGCAGTGGCGCGGTGGGGACGGGCAGGCTGGCAGCCCAAACCGGGCCCTCCGCAGCAGTCCGGTGGGGTTTGTATCCCCAGGGCTTGTGTTTCCACTCACTGCTTTTGGGGCCTTTCCATAAGCTCCGAAATTGCAGCGCTTCTCATCACGACTCTAGGAAAATCCAACAGTTTAAACAAACAAACGTGGCCCTGCTTTTCCGTTTGAAATGCATAGCTCAGGTCAGCCGCCAGCTCTGTGCCTTGAAAAGGACTTGTGTTTCCTTTGCTAAATGTCTGGTTTAGGCAGAAGTAGCATTTACCGAATGCCACATGATCCAGGGTTTGGACGGAGGCTTGCCCTTATTTCCATCCTCCTTTGCATCTGTTTGCGCACACCACAGCTACAAAACAAGGCATTCTTGGGGACAGTGGATGTTTTGTCCGACAGAAGTCAAAGTTGGAGAAACTGTTTCCTCTAGCTGGCACAGGGTTTGCCCTTGTTTTTTAAACTGGAAAACACAAGGCAGAGTTGAAGTGTGTGCTCTGCGTTCTTGCACCCCTGGCGCTCATCACTCGGCTCTCTCAGTGAGGACAGAGTCAGGCAGTTGTGATCTTGAGCAGGTGACCGGGCACTGGGACCCCTGGGCCACCGTTTGGTAAGGCGGCATGATCTGCACTAGGAGGTCAGTTATGCTGAGTGTTCTGTTTTGTTTTTTGCCTTTTGTGCCTCAGAGTGTACTTTATGAAGTAGGAGTGTTAGTGACTGCTATCATACTTCAAGGGACTGTATACAACAAAAGAAATTATCTACTTGGAAATGCTTTTAATGATTCTTTAAAAAAATATTTAGTAAGGAATTGCTATGTTCTTAGCTCTTTCAAATCATTATCTCATTACATTCTTTTAACAGCTTTATGAGTTAAATGCTGGCTTTTGGGGGGGGCGGGGGACGGGGGGGGGGGGCAGAGAGCAGGCGCGGGCAGTGCAGGGGAGGGAAAACTGAAGTTCCCAAAGGTTTATTAGCTCACCCAGCTGTAAAGTTATAGATCCAGGATTCAAACATAGGTCTGTCAAATCTTAACCATTTGTACACCATAAGCGTCTATAGATGCAAGCGATGGACCTGTTTTACTTAAATTCAGAATATCGTGGCAGTTAACTGGTTAAATAATACCAGCTTAACACACACACACACACACACACACACACACACACACACACACACATTAACTTTTGCCATTATGTGTATTATATAGCATTAAAAGATTGTCTCATCTTTCTCCCTCAGGAAAAGCAGATGATGTTCTAAATGGGGACCATGACAAGGAACAGAAAGATCCTTATTTTGTGGAGACTCCCTATGGCTATCAACTAGACTTAGATTTCCTCAAATACGTGGATGACATTCAGAAAGGAAACACCATCAAGAAACTGAACATCCAGAAGAGACGGAAGCCATCTGCGCCATGTCCGGAAAGCAGGCCCCCACCTGGCCAGCAGGGTGTGTGGACTTCCACTGAGTCTCTGTCATCTTCCAATAGCAATGACAACAAGCAGTGCCCCAGCTTCCCCCTAGCCAGAAGCCAAGTTACATCAACTCCAGTCGCAAGGCTGCCCGCCCCTCTGGACATCTCACCCACTTTTCTTACCATCCCAGAAAGTCGACAGCTGCCACCACCCTCACCACAACTCCCGAGGCACAACCTTCATGTCACCAAGACACTGATGGAGACCCGGAGAAGACTGGAGCAGGAGAGAGTCACCATGCAGGCGACAGCGGGTGACTTCCGAAGGCCCAGGCTGGCCAGTTTTGGAGGCATGGGCTCCACAGGCTCTCTCTCCTCCTTCATGGGTTCTGGGAACCACAATCCTGTCATGCACCAGCTTCAGAATGGTTACCAAGGCAACGGGGATTATAGTGGCTATGCCCCAGCTGCTTGCACCACCTCTTCCATGGGGAGCTCTATCCGCCACAGCCCCCTGAGCTCAGGGATCTCCACTCCTGTGACCAACGTGAGCCCCGTGCACCTGCAGCACATCCGGGAGCAGATGGCCATTGCCCTGAAGCGCCTGAAGGAGCTTGAGGAACAGGTCCGAACAATCCCTGTGCTCCAGGTAAAGATCTCTGTGTTGCAAGAGGAGAAAAGGCAGTTGGCCTCACAGCTGAAAAACCAAAACCAAAGAGCTGCGTCCCAGAACGACATCAGTGGTGTGAGGAAGCGGTCCTATAGTGCTGGGAATGCGTCCCAGCTGGAACGGCGCTCCAAGGACCCAAGAAGTGGTGGGGAGTTATACATTGACTATGAAGAGGAAGAGATAGAGAGCGTAGAGCAGAGCACACAGAGGATAAGAGAGTTCCGGCAGCTCACAGCAGACATGCAGGCGCTGGAGCGGAAGATCCAGAGCAGTAGCTATGAGGCCCCCTCGGACCTCAGGGAGAACGGCGAGTGTCGGCCTCGCGAGTGTCGGTCCGTGGCTGCGGGCGCCGACGAGAACATGCATGACGTTGTTGTGTACCACAGAGGCTCCAGGTCCTGGAAAGATGCTGCTGTGGGGACCGTCACGGAGACGAGGGATTCTGGGGTCAGTGTGACAGAGGCCATGCTTGGGGTGACAACTGAAGCTGACAGAGAAATTGAGCTGCAACAGCAGACCATAGAAGCCTTAAAGGAAAAGATCTACCGCCTGGAAGTACAGCTCAAAGAAACCACCCATGACCGAGAGATGACTAAGCTCAAGCATGAGCTGCAGGCTGCAGGATCGAGGAAAAAAATGGATAAAGGCATGATGGCCCAGCCGCTTGTCTTCAGCAAGATGGTGGAGGCAGTGGTGCCGACGAGAGACCAGATGGTTGGCCATCACGTGGACGTAGTTGACTCGTGCGTTGGGACCTCTGTGCAAACCAGTAGCATTGGCATCTCCTGCCGGCCCCCCTGCGAGAGTAAAGTCACGGGGCCGGAGCTGCCCATGAATTGGTGGGTTGTTAAAGAGAGGGTGGAAACGCGTGACCAGTGCACTGGAAGGGCTGTGGAGACCAGCGATAAGAGCGTGGGTGTGGAAATCAGCGTCTGCGAAACCGGCAGCAACACGGAAGAGTCTGTAAAGGACTTGACGCTGCTCAAGACCAACCTGAATCTCAAAGAAGTGCGATCCATCGGCTGCGGAGACTGTTCCATCGATGTGCTTGTCTGCCCGCCGAAGGAGTGCACCTCCCGGAGCGTGAGCACGGAGCCCGCCGGCCAGGCGGAAGCTGCTGTCATGGCAGTGCCTCACACCACCAGCCAGCACACCAGCACCGCTCTGGAGCAGGCCGACCAGTCCACCAACACCGAGACGGCCACCCTTGTCGAGTCCTGCACCAACACTTCCCTCAGCACTTCGGACAAGCAGACCAGCACCGCGGCTGTGGAAACGCGGACTGTGGCTATAGGGGAAGGCCGTGTCAAGGACATTAACCCCTCCGCCAAGACTCGGTCCGTTGGAGTTGGCACGGTGCTCTCCGGCAGTTCTGGGCTTGACAGGCCATCAGCCGTGAAGACCAAAGAGTCTGGCGTGGGCCAGATAAACGTTAATGACAACTACCTGGTTGGTCTCAAAATGAGGACCATAGCATGTGGGCCTCCCCAGTTGACTGTGGGGCTGATGGCCAGCAGGAGGAGTGTAGGTGTTGGGGACGAGCCTGTAGGAGAGTTCTTGGAAGGCCCCCAGCCGCAGGCTCCTTCCGGAATGGTGACCGGCTTGGATCACTACATTGAGCGCGTCCAGAAGCTGCTGGTGGAGCAGCAGACGCTGCTGGCTGAGAACTATAGTGAACTGGCGGAAGCTTTTGGGGAACCTCACTCGCAGATTGGCTCTCTCAACTCGCAGCTCATCAGCACCCTGTCATCCATCAATTCTGTCATGAAGTCTGCAAGCACCGAAGAGCTGAGGGTCCCTGACCTCCCCAAAATGAGTCTGGGTAAAGTCGCAGGTAGGTAGCACTCTGCAGGACCTGGGGATGAGGAAGGATGGGGACTGTATTTCTAGAATCATTTCAAAATGCTAGAACCCTAGGGAAAATTTTAGAGTGGTAATTTGGTGGAATGATTGAAAACCGTGGTTTAATCTGCTGTTTCTCATTGCCTGGTAGCTTCTTCGGCCTCTGCCTGAGGACTAAGGCTAGAAGAAGAAAAGCAAACGAATGCTGGCTGGCCTAGGGGCTATCTCCTGGGACTGCCGGTTTGATATGATGTCTTCCAGTTACTTATTTACTTGCTCATTTAATTTAGAAAGACTTAAAAAAAGGTCCTTTCATGTTTGTAACTCCAATTACCAGTATATTATTTTTTTTACCAGTGTTATTATTGATTAAAAAAAAAAATACTGGTAGAAAATGTTGTCAATTAAAACTTTCTATGAGGGGAGGGAGGCTCCGTTAATTCATATTAATCCAGCAAATAATGATTGAGTTCCAGCTCCGTTTCAGGCATAGGTGGCAGCTCCTGTCCTGACATTCCAGTCAGGGACACAGGCAGTCAACAGTAGACCTAACCTATGTCAGGTGGTGAGATGTGCTATGAAGAAAAGAACTCCAGGTATAGAAATAGTGAGTGGTGGTGGTCTGAGTGTGGGCTGTTTGAGATGGGGTGGCCCAGGAAGGCTTCTCGGATAAGCCCAAACTCTGAGAGAAGGGAACCCTAGCCCACTGTTTGCTTTTATCGGTGCTTACATTTCTGTCTTCCTCTTCCTTGCCCTTATTCTTTGGGATTCCCGCGCACTCCTGATTTATTTTTTAATTGAAGTTAATAATTGAGAAATTAGCCTGGAAGATTTCATGACATAATATTTCCCTGAAAACCTCACTAAAATGGCTTCCCTTGTTATTAGTATTGTGTGTCTCTAAGAGTGCATAATATCCGTCCAAGACGGGCCTTCATTCCTGGATGTCCTGGCCTCCTGAACCAGTGGGACCTGGGGAAGCAAAGTCAGCCTTCTTTCCAGGGCATTGGACAGTAAGGACTGGAAGGGCTCCCATCCTAGAAGGTTGTCAGTGTGTTTGTTGATCAGTGGCAGTTGGTGAGCACAGGGTCGTTGGTGGTTGTGCTAATAGCATGTTGAATGTGGTTTTCTTTGTTGACATGCTAAACTGCAGTGTGAGGTTTGGGAGGCCACTGCAGACATTCTCAACTCTGGCCAAAGGCTACATGCAAAACAAATGTAAATGCTTCTTGTGATGTAGATGAAATTTACATTTATTTTCATTGATTGATTTTGGAGAGAGGGAGGAAAAGGGAGAAAGAGAAACATTGATTTGTTGTTCCACTTATTTATTCATTCATTCATGATTCTTACATGTGCCCTAACCAGGGATCGAACCTGCAACCTTGGTGTATCCGGATGACACTCTAACCAACCGAGCTTCCCAGTTACGGTCCTAATATGCATTAAATTTAATTGTAATGTGAAAATGTCCAGTATTTTAGACTTAACTGTAAGTAAGCCATTAATAAGAATTTCAAAGTCTTTCTGTTTCTATTTATAGCCTAAAGAGTAGTAGTGGCTATAATGGTCTGAAATATTTTTTATATCTTCCTAGGTTTCCACTTTAAATACTGAATTAATATTAGCTTTTAGTAACTGTGCTGTGGAACAGACAGTTTATTGTAGGAGGAAAAATGGATATGACCATGACAGCTGATGTGTGCATTTTTGCCTTTTAGAATCAAAGGAGTCTAATAAATGTTGAGGGGAGTCATTTTAGAGTAAACAGGATTAAAATGATATGTGGACTGAAGCAAGAGTCTTAAGTAACTAATAATATGTCTGTTTCCATTTCTTTTTAAAAAATCATGATGTCAGATGTTGAAGTCAAAATAAAACCCTTAAATACCTCTAGACACAGTTGGTACAGTAGATCATCCATTATAAAGGCATTTTCCTACCAGCCTTCCTCCCTCCTCCCCAAACTGAGGCTGCTGTTTCACATTCTTGCCAAAAATATTCAGCTGAACCATTGGAGTAATCTGCCTGACACCCCTGAACAGCAAGAGGGGGAAGAAAGTTGTGTCTGGCTGTGCTACAGTGTGTTTTGGTCTATTTCCAGTCACACCGATGTTCCACACAGCTCTGTTTAGATCTGGCCCTGCACATGAACACCTAATTAATCGGCTAAAACGCACAAACGACACAGCTTTGGTGAACAAAAGCATAAATATATTTAATAATACTTATTGAGTCATAGCGCCAGCTCCTTCTCAGATCGCACCAGAACAAAGTATTTCTGTAATCCACATCACATTTGTATTTTAAGCGTTTTGCTTTTAAAGTTCCAGTGAAGAAGGAATTCTGTTAGGAACTCAACCCAGGATGTTAAATGTTTGTTATCTGGTGTTTGTTATATGCACTGAAAATGAAAGCAGCTTGATCTATGGTCTAGAGAGAGCGGCTGTGAAGATTAAAGGTGCGTCACAATGCCCTGCGGCTTACTGTGCACTCCATGTAATAGAGAGTGTAGCTCACACACAGCGTTTCATGCATTTCTGTACCAAAGGGCATACTGCGCTATAGGAAGGTATTCATTTCAGACTTTCTCTTCCAAATGAAATGATAGGGAATTGGGGTATGACATCTACCAAAAAGATCAGATAAGTGATGATGTGTGTTATGTCAACCTGATACTTTAGTGCGGAGGAGCTGTTAAGTTTGGGCTCCAAAGCCAGACATTCTGGGTTCAAATTCTTTCTCTGCCACTAGGACAACTCATCTTCGTTCCCTACACGGTTGAAATGAAGATTGAATGAGTTAATAAGAGGAAAGCATGGGTGGGGCACAGTCTGCAGCACAGAGTATATAAATGCTCTCAGTACATGCTGGCCATCGTTGCTGTTACTGTTTTAGTGCTTCCAGAAATGGAAATGTGGACATAGAACAAGTTGCCAAACAGAAATTGTACAAATGATCTTCTGTTTTTAATCCAAATTTTCATTTTCATCATTCTGGCTGGCCATTGCCTTCTCCCCCCAATTATATTATGCCCACCCCCCAACTAACAATTTTATTAAAATGAAAAAATATATAGATTAAATGGGAAAATACAAAGTAGGAAGAATAAATTTTTCAGTTCAGACTCATTCAGAGTCTGTGGGAAGCCCAAAATGAAGCCAAATTTAAAGTAAGTGTGTTAGTGTCCAGTTTAGAAAATTCTCTTTAACCTGCCTACGGTTGAAGATTTGAGGGTATAACTTGTTGGTATGCAAAAGAACATTATTTTTAGCAGCAGTATTATGCCTAAACTTCTACCATTTTCTTAAAATTATAACAAGTATGTGCTCATAACAGATTAGCAGTTCAGAAGACCATAAATAAAGAATGACAGCCTCTCCCTCACGCCCTCCGGGGTAACCACGTGTGTTTGGTGTGTACCATGCGTATGTGAGTGGTGCTGTATTTTAGAGACAGAAGTTGAATCATACACATCCTATGTATTTAACAGATCACAGACATTTTTTCCTGAATTTGGTGCTGACCAAAGATGTTCTATAAAATACTTTTTAATTCCTAGTAATTGAACTTGCATGTATTATTTATATAGGTAATAAGTAGATTGCAGTTAAGAAGAAATAAGTTTCTGTTATCAAAGAAACTTAGGAAAAGAATGTTTATGCTTCCTGTAAATCAGTTAGGTTGTTTTGGTTTGAAGAGTGGGTTAATATTTCTCTCTCTCTTTTTTTTTTTTTCCTTTCTCTCTGGAAGAGGAAACAGGAGAGAAAATTCTAGACAAATGACATGCAGTTGCAAATATTCTAAATATATTATAACTGTCCCTGAGGAAATACATACAAAATGGTCTATAATGGTGGGACTGAACTGCCTGCCACATGAGTTATAGAAAATTCATCTCTCGTACTCAAACAAGAGAACAGCGTTTTAAATCAGTCTCCACATTTGCACTGTTCATTATCTCGGGTTTGTTGAAAAGTTTACGAACTTGAAGTCATTCCCATAATTGTGAAAGCAGGTCTGTAGACAGAGATGTGAGCCAAAGCAAAAGCAGGGAAATAAATTGTTAACAAAATACCATTTCTAGTTAGTTTCCTCCTCATTCAAATAATTACCAGTTACTTGTCCTGGTACCTATTTGTTTTAACAATAATAATAATTGCCTTTTAATCAATGCTACAAGAGCATCAGAGTATTCCTGGCATCCTGCAGTGTGTACTGTCGTGAGGTAGGTAGCTGGCTTCTGGCACCGGCTGTCCAGGAACTTGGAGGATCCCAGTGGAAAGGGGAGCCTGGGCTTCCATGTCCTTCTGTGTCGTGACAAGGATGCATTAGGTTTTTCATGCAGGGGGCTCTTTCAGCAGAATTTTATATGAAACGAGGTCTTCACCAGACTGCCTGCCCATCAGATTCAGCTGGGGAACTTCTCCAAAACTCATGGGTTTCCTGCTGTCTGTCATCCACCACTGTCACCAACCCTATAGGCACACCCCAGGCCCTATTTCAGGGAAGTATTCAGCCGTGGAATAAACAGCCGTGGAGTGAGGCTTCTTAACCTGGGGTCCATAGCTTCATGAACGTTTTTGTGTTGGGAATTTTTATGAAGAAAGTGCCTAATTTTCATCAGAGTCTCAAAGGGGATAATGACCCTCAGAAGGCTTGAAATTACACATCGGTTTCAGACTTTAGGGAAAAGTACTCCAGTCCCGAGAAAAATCTTTTACAGAGTTTAAAATCTGTTCACCCCGTTTGTGAGTCCTTTAGTTGACACTCATTTCAAAATCTTCCTCTTACAAAAAAGAAAAAATATATATGTAATTGATTTCAGAGTGGGAGAGAGAGAAACATCAGTGATGAGAGAGAATCGTTGATGGGCTGCCTCCTGTACGCTCCTTACTGAGGAGGGAGCCCGCAACCCCGGGCCTGAGTGGGAATCAAACCGTGACCTCCTGGTTTTTAAACCGATGCTTTATCGTGTTCAGTGGGTACTAGTGAAATGCACTGCCGCCTGGGGAAAAGATGCAGGTTTATACTTGGACGCCTACTAGTATATTCAGAATGAATCCTAAAATGTGCAGTTCATTTCTGGCTAAAGCACAGAGATTAGTGGTTTGTGAGAACCAGATGGCTTTGAATTCCTGACGTCCATTCATAAATGACAAAGGGGATTGCTGAGTGGGAGTCATGGCTACCGCTCTTTATTCTTCTAAACAGCAAGTCACTCATATCTCAATAAAGATGTCTCAAGCCTGCTCTGTACCCTTCTCCTTTGGGGTCCATTGATGGTTATGCAGTCAGTGTCGACTACATGCAAAGTGTGGCATATAGTCTATATGCAAGGAGAGAGAGTAGTCCCATACCTTGAAGGACTTGGGAAGCCAAGACATAGAGCAGAAATGTGAATGATTACCCCTGGTGGGTAATATATATATATATATATATATATATATTTTAGCCCCCAAATAGTGTGCGCACACACAGTGCTAGGATTGTTCAGCAGGCATCAAGCTCTCTGGGGCAAGGGAGGGGAAGAGCTTAGGGAGCAGAGGAGGACGTTAGCTGTATCTGAGGAACAGAGGGCACATCTGCTCAACCCAGCTTCAGTTACTTGTCAGTGTGGGTTTTCTGGGTTGCCTTGGGATGGTGTGTAATTAGATGTGGGTGGGGTTGTGGTGAGGAAGAATTTGATTCTTAATCTACTCTTAACATTTTAATTTCTGAGTACCCACTTTTAAATATATCCATAACAGCTGTTTGGCATTTTCTCAAGAAAATACTGGAAAATGCCCTAGAAATTATTAAACTGCAGCTCTGGCTGTGTAAGTTTTTAACCTCCAGTTCAAGTTGACTGTTTATGTTGGTGACCACCTGTAGTGGCATTCAGGCAGTGCTTGAGAGGTGATCCTGGATATGGAAAGGGATTGTCCCTTCTCCACCAAAGTTATATACTTCCACCCTCAAAAAAAGTCATAAAAGGTACCCAAAATAGGTAATCCTTCATAAATAACTTCTGTCAATTCCCCAAACCCACATGTGGGCTGACAAGGGTGAATTCATGTGCAAACTCTTTTCTACTTGGAAAAACTAGAAGTGCTATTTCAAATCCCTTTGAATTCTTATAGTTTGTGAAAATACCTAAATCATTGAGTGGCTTCCGTAATGATTCAGAAATTTCAGTCCTACCTCTTCTTGACAAGTAAGCTAAATGTTCTTTAAAAATCATATCACAGTTTCTAGCTCAAAATTGGCACCGTAACATGGTTAAATGTCCCTACTTGTGTTTTCAGAAAGCATTCGACATTGTAAATAAAAATATGAGTTAGCATGCCAGAAGAGCTGGAATGTGTGAACAGAGCAACTTTTAAAATCTATTTTAGTAAATTTTTTAAAAAAATCAACAGATCTAGAAACACTGCTCTTTCCTAACACAGATCCCCATTCTGGGTGAATAAACATCTCAGAGGAAACTGGAAGTGATCTCTTTAAAACCCCGCCAGTTCTATTTTTCATTGAATAATTTTTCTTACCAAATAAATTTGCTTTTAACATTTCTAAAGAAAGTAAAAAAAAAAATGTTTTCAGGTTACTTATTTTTCATTATAGTTTGCCTTAGGTCGTATAACTATCCATACATTAATCACTCACGTACACTTGAGAATAAGAGTTAATGTTTCAAACTGGTTCTTATTTTTGAGAAGAAAATCATATTTTCGTCACTTGCTTTCTTAGTCATCACATCTGGTCAGGTCATAAAATGAAGCTTGTGCTTTATTGGCCTTTGTGGCAATTTTGAGTCATGACCAGAGTTGCCCACTCCCCAGCCCCCTTACTCCCCGGTGAAAACCTTGGCCACCTGGTGGGAGTTGGGAGCCTCTGGGCCGGAATTCTGAGGACGCTTCTTGTCATTCCTGTTTGCTGTTTTGCCCGTATTGTTTGGGTGGTATTTACTGCTTGTCAGGGATTCCTACCATTAGGGGTCCAGGCCTGTTAATAACTAAATTACCAGTAATTCCTAAGAATCCACATGATCCAAGTTGATGGATTGAAACCAGATGGAAGTCTAAACTCTTGTTTTTAGCAGTTGAGTTTTGTTTTGGTTCTCAGTCCTGGATGCTCATTAGAACCACGTAGGGAGCTGTTAAAAACAAGCTAATATTTAGGCCCACCCGCAGACAGTTCATTACATCTGTATTTTTAAAAGTGCCACCTCCAACTCAGGTGATTTTAAAAGGCGCTGAGGTTGAGGCCATTGAATTTTCTTGGCCGCTTTTTTTCCTGGCTTCCTTGGCTGCACTTTCCCTGTGTTTTACTTAAACACCGCAGTCATCCCTCAGTCTCGTGCTAGTGCACCTGTGATCTTCCGTGTGCCCTGTAACTACGATGGATCTTAGGAGTCCAGATCGCTGTTTGTGGGCCCTTGAAGGACAGTCAGTCAGTTTCCGTACCATCTGAAAAACATTTCCTGCCAATAAAGGTGACAAGTTCCCTCTGATTTCAGTGAATGAGAATTGGTTTAATATTTAATGTTGTTCTTTGCCTCTCTAGTCTGCCTAAACAGAATCCTCGTGACTTTCAGTTGAATTACATAGGCACTTACCAAAGGCTCTATTGTCCGGGGCTATTTTAAGCACTGAAGAGCACACCAGATAGGAACATGGCACCAAGAGACTCAAGCTCACATTCTCCAGGCGGAGATTCACATGAAACAGAGAAAACAGAGGGCAGGATGTATTTTAGGACAAGGAGGGGGGAAAGAGGTATCAGTGGAATCATGTCAGAGGGGAAAAAAACTAGAGAGCAAGAATTGAGGCCAAGTCTTGATTAGAGTGTGGGTAGAAATTAATGGGCAAAGGCAGCCGAAATTGCAGGCCTGTAGAACAGTCTAGTAAAGATGGTCACCAAAGTGGGAGTTGTTAAGTCACTAGACCAGCGGTCGGCAAACTGCTGCTCGTGAGCCACGGTTTGCCATTCTGTTGACTAATGTGTTTGCCGACCACTGCACTAGATCACTCTGAATGAGTAGCATGCCAGAAGAGCTGGAATGTGTAGCTGAGCAGGAAAAAAATCCCACAGGCAAGAAGAACCTATCCAGACTCATCAAGAAGTATCCTCAAAGGCCTGCTTGAGCAGTTGGACCTTGATTGGAGAAGCCTTAAAAAGCCCTAGTTTACAAAGCCAGGCTGTGTGAAGAGAAGCGATCGCCTCGGTTTGGGGCATTATCTGGAAGGATGGGGACTTGTGGGTTTACTGGGTGGTTAGAAGTGTTCTGTGTTGTGTTTTAATTTGAGGGGTGGTTACATGGGCATTTACCAAAACTCACCAACTCTACACTTAACAATTTTTCATTCTATTGTATATAAATTGTACTTCAATTTTAAAACATTTTTTAAAAGCTGTGTTTAAAAAGAAAGAGAACATACGGATTAAAAGACTTAAAAATCATAGCAGCCAATGGAAGTATAGAACTGGGATTCTGATTTAAACAGTATTAGAAATTTTCAGTGGACAGATTTGGATATTGACCAGATAATGTGGTAATTTTAAGAAATTATCCTTTTTTAGATTTGATAGTTTTAGCATTATAGTTCTTTTTAAAGAGTTCTTTGTCTTAGGAATATATACTAAAATATTTATGGATGCAAGTGATAAGATCTCTAGCTCTTGCTTCAGAATAATTCGGAGTGGGTGGAGGAAGTAAAGATGAGACTAGATAGGTCTGATCATTGTTGGAGCTCGTGATGTGAAACAGGGATTCCTTTCTTTTTTTAAAAAATTATTTTTTATTTTTCAATTGCAGTTGATGTACAATATTATATTAGTTTTAGATGTACCAACCAGTGATTAGACATATATTATGTAACTTATGAAGTGTGATCATTCTCAATAAATCTAGTATGCATCTAACACCATACATAGTTACAACAGTATTATTGACTATATTCCCTATGCTGTACTTTACATCCCCATAACTGCTGTTAACTCCCAATTTGCACTTCTTAATCCCTTCACTTTTTCACCTAGCCCCACCCAACCCCTCTCCTATCTGGGAAATGATGTTGTGCTCTCCATATCCATGAGCCTGTTTCTGCTTAAATTTGTTTAGATTCCATATATAAGTGACATCATATAGCATTTGTCTTTCTTTGCACAGTACAATGTCCTCTAGGTGTATTCATGTTATTACAAATGGCAAGATTTCTTTCCTTTTTTTTTTTTTTAATGACTGAGTCCTATTTCATTGTTTCTATGCACAACTTCTTTATCCATTCATCTATTGATGGAAACTTAGGCTGCTTCCCTATCTTGGCTATTGTAAATAACGCTTAGAGAACATATAGATGTCTTTTCAACTTAGTGTTTGGGGATTGGTTGGATAAGTACCCAGCAGTGGACTTGCTGGGTCCTTTGTTGTCTCTTGTGATAGCCTTTGTTTTTAAGTATGTTTTGTCTGGTATAAGTATTGCTACCTTAGCTTTTGTTTGTATTTTTTGTATCAGTTTTCATGAAATATCTTGTTCCATCCCTTTACTTTCAGTTTTTATGCATCTTTTGTTCTGAAGTGAGTCTTGTAGGCAGCAAATGTAAGGATCTTATTTTGTTATCCATTTAGCCACCGTATAGCTTTTGATTGGAACATTTAATCCATTTGCATTTTAAGTAATTTTGATAGGTTTGTATTGTCATTTTATTCATATTTTTATCCCTTTTTTTCTTATAGAAGACCCTTTAATATTTCATGTAATATTAGTTTGGTAGTGGTGAACTCCTTTACCTTTTTCTTGTCTGAGCAGTTCTTCATCTGTCCAGTTCTAAATGATAGCTTTGCTGGGTAGAGTATTTTTGGTTGTAGGTCTTTACTTTTTGTCACTTTGAATATTTCATGCTAATCCCCTCTGGCCTGTAAAGTTTTGCTGTTGAGGAATCAGCTAACAGTCTTATGGGAACTGTCTTATAAGTAAGTAACTGCTTTTCTCTTGCTGCTTTTAAGACTCTCTTTGTCTTTAATCTGTGGCTTTCTAATTATGATGTGACTTGGTGTGGGCCTCTTTGGGTTTATCTTGTTTTGAACCCCCTGTGCTTCCTGGACTTATATGTCTGTTTCTTTCACCAGGTTAGGATAGTTTTGTATCTTTTTTAAAAAAAATAGGTTTTCAATTCCTTACTCTCTTTTCTCCTTCTGGCATCCCCATGATGTGAATATGTGAATGTTGATATTTTTGAAGTTGTCCCAGAGGCTCCTTACATGTTCTCTTTTTTTGGGGGGGGGGGGGGGTGTTTTTAATATTTTTATTGATCTTGAAAGAGGAAAGGAGAGGGAGAGAGAAAGAGAAATATCAATGTGAGAGCAGAACATTGATCTGCTGCTTCATGCATGTTCTCTGCTAGGGATCAAGCCTGCATCCTGGACATGTGCCCTGACTGGGAATTGAGCCAGCAGCGTTTTGGTCTACGGGACGAAGCCTAACCAACTGAGCCCCACTGGCCAGGGCCTCTTTTTGGAGGGAATTCTTCTTCCTTTTTTGAAAAATTTATTTATTTTTTTGCTGCTCTGATTGGGGTTTTCTGATTCTTTGGTTTCCAAATTGCTGACTTGATCCTCTCTTTACTCTTGATTTCAGTTAGTGTATCCTTCATTTCTGACTGATTCTTTTTTATGTTTTCTATCTCCATTATTATGTTAACTCTTTGTTGAGGTTCTCACTAAGTTCATCTATTCTTCCTCAAAGTTCATTGAGTGTCCTTATAACCAGTGTTTTGAACTCTGCATCTGGTAGATTGCTTCTCTCCATTTTATGTATTTCTTTCCGGAGTTTTTTTCCTGTTCTTTCCTCTGGGACATGTTTCTTTGTCTCTCATTATGGCTGTCTTGCTGTGTTTGTTTCTATGTATTAGATAGAGCTGCTCTGTCTTCCAGTCTTGGCAAAGTAGCCTAGGTATCCTATATGCCCAATGGTGTAGCCTTCTTGGTCACCCAGAGTAGGTACTCCACTTGTGTCCCCCAAATCCCTACCCCATGTGGGCTGTATGCATGCCCCTCTTGTAGTTGAGCTTTGATTGCTGCTGGCATGCCACAGAGAAAGGCTCGCTTCAGCTGAGCCCTGGTCCCAATGAGTCCTCCCTTTTGGAGTCTGCCCCTTGAATGTGCCACTCATGAAGGTGGTTGGGTAGTGCTTCAGCGTGGTCTGAAGCTGTCCACCTGGTATGCTGGCTCTGGTCTCTCCAGAGGTGCAGGCCAAGGTCCGTCACTTTCTGTGCCCTGCCTGGAACCACCTGGCATGAGCTACAAAGTGATCTGCAGATGGCTACTATATATCCTTGCTTGGAGGTGCCCAGGTAAGGCCAAACCATGGACTGAGGCTGGCTGCTAGCATGCCAGGCCTGGGGCTATTTGGCAAGAGCTTTGGGGCTCTCCAAAGCCAGATCCTGCTTATTTGGGGTTTGTGAACCCTTGAGAGATGTTAAGAAAGTCTGTAGCATATGAATCAAGACAGGCTAATTTGTACAGAAAAGCCACTGGAATTGGCTTGGTGGGCCCACAAGTTGGGTGGAACCTGGTCTCACCAGGACAGGGTAACATTGTTAGGCAGGCTAATAGAGACTCAGATGTGGTGCTCTCCTGCCAGCTCTGGAGGGGGAGGGCTCAGCAAAGGAACAATGGCTTCTGCCGGCAGTTCTGTCTGGGAGAAAGCTGCCCTTCCAACCCTCCTTCCCCCGCCTCCCCCCAAGCCAGACAGTTCTGTTTCTCCCTAGATGTCTCTGTCTCTTTACCAGCGGCTGTCCCAGTGCTGAATGAACACAGGGATTTCTTATACCATCTACTTTTATGTTTAAGATTTCAATAATAATAGTAACGAATACGGTACATTTGCATGTTAAAAATCGTTGTTTTTTATTACAAAAATGCTTATTGAAGGTGTTTCTCTAGAAAGAATGTTCTGGCCTTGGGGATTTACTATGGAAACTTTAGAGGTTACTGTAGTAATTTCAGAGTATTGATGAATGTACTTGGAGGAGGAATGAAGATAAACAATGATAAATCCCGTTTTGTTTATTTGCTTAAAATAAGTCAAAGGCGTTTAGACATCTTATATTTGCTGCTGGAAGACACATCAGGTTATGGGGCATTAAATAATATTTGGAGGGCTGCATTCAGTATTGTATGTGTTGTGCTGAGGAGGGAGGTGGGTTTGTGAAGGAATTACCAGGAGGCACCTTCAGAACTAGAGGAGGGAACATTGTGTTGTTGATTAGGGGACAAAGTGCTGTTCACGGAATTACAAAATGTGACTTCAAGTCACTGAACCTTCCTGGCCTTCAGAATTCATTATCGCTCACATTGAACATTTTTCCTCCCTCTACCCTTTTTTTTAATTACAGTATTGTTTTAAACTGGTAGTGTCCACAGTGGGCCACCTGCATCAAAATCTCTTGTGAATGGGTCAGTGTGTGTGTGGAGGGGGGGTGAGGGGTAGCGGGTCAGAAATGTCCAGATCTATAGAATGATTTTCTGGCAGCAAGTGCCTGGGAATCAGCATTTGAATAAGTGTCCCATATGAACCTGTAGACAATGGAGTTTGACAAGAACAGATTTATAGGCTATCATGGTTTTTCTTCTGATTGCCTCAAAATGCAATCAGGGCTTTAATTTCTCCTTGGGACCTATGGTAAAGGATTTCAAAGCTTTTTTTTTTTTTTTTTTTCAAGAATGTTGTGATCAAATTCTTATCATGTCGGACGTTACTGTGCGTAGATTTCAATTTTGTGGTTGTACTAGAAACTTATATTTGTAATGCATAATTTAGAAAATAGAGACACAAAGGAGAAAATATTATAAATACCCATAATTCTTTAGCCTTACAAAAACAGTGTGAAGCCGAGACCGGTTTGGCTCAGTGGATAGAGCGTCGGACTGTGGACTGAAGGGTCCCGGGTTCGATTCCGGCAAGGGCATGTACCTTGGCTGCGGGCACATCCCCAGTAGGGGGCGTGCAAGAGGCAGCTGATCGATGTCTCTCGCTCATCGATGTTTCTGACTTTCTATCCCTCTCCCTTCCGCTCTGTAAAAAAACAATAAAATATATTTAAAAAAAAAAAAACAACAGTGTGAAATAGGTGTGTTGCCTGTCCTTCCAGACTTTTTCTAATATGTATTCATAAAAATGTAATTATTTACCAAAATAGGTTTCTTTTCTTTATAGCCTATTTTTAAAACTCGTTAACACATTATGCTCATCTTTCTATGTTAATAAATGTCCACCTACATCAACATTTTGAATGGCTGTGTGGAATTTCTTTGTATAAATATACCAGACTTATCACATGTGTTTCTTACTGGCACTCTGTGATATTCACCTCTTTTTATTGTTTTACCCATGGAAATAGGGACTATCCTTCTATATTTTTTGTACATCTTCAGTATAAAGTTTCTAGAAATAAAATTCCTAAGTCATTTGATAAAAGTGATTTTGAGCACAGTGAATCAATATTCACTCTAGGAAAAAATAAAGGCAAATGCAGGGAAAAGTTAAAATCATCATAGCTTTCAGATAACTTTTCTGTTTTTGTGTGTAAATATATTAACATGTTTTAATAAGATTATGCCATACAAAGAATTTTAATTTTAATATCTGCTTTTCTCATCTAACCATATATTGTAAATATCTTCCCATGTTAGCCATATTGAAAATTCTGTGATATACCTATATACATTAATTGCATAATACTTCATCCAATTTTTCTGCTTCAGTCAGTGAACAAATATTAAGTACTAACATACACAGAAGTGATCTGGTGGTGAGAGAAACGAAGTTAATTAGACTGTTTGGTGTCCTTAAGATATTTACAGACTAGAGGGGCGTCTAATGCAGTAACACAAATCACCCAGACTCTTGTGTTATAGGTCCTGTAAGGGTATGAAGGATGGGCTGTGAGAGTTTGGAGAAAGGCAAGTTATTTTTCTTTAGAGAGGTGAGGGCTTGAGCATGTGGAGGTGGGGAAGAGGAGCATATCAGAAGTAGTTCCATCTTCTGGGATGCAGACCCCATCCCATAGAAGACCACAGGCGTAGAGGGCAGTAAACTTGGAGAGGTAACTTGGTGCCAGGTTGCAGATGATCTAGAATATCTGGCTCTGTGTTTCCTGAGTGATGGGGAACTTTTTGGGTTTAGTTTTAGCAGAGGTAACAATGGGATTTGAGCTGAGCACGAGTGTTGCTCTGCAGCAGCATGTGGGAGGAGGAAAAAGAAGGAAGTGGGAGGGGGGGAAAGGAGGAAGTGGTACTGTCAGGATGCTTTGATGATGACCCAGGGTAAGGCTAGGTATAGCAGAGAGGATGACAAGCTTTGGGTATGCTAATAAAGGAAAAGATTAAGATCAAGAAGGCCTTGGGGGTTTGCGCTTGGGTGGCTTGGATAGTAGTTCTGATAGTAGTTCTCCTTATGCAAAAAGAAATTGCAGGGGTTGGGGGAGGAACACTTAAGAAAATGATGAGTTGCAAGAATCTTTTTATTTTCGACCATTTAGCCCATTTGGTTCGGTTCCAGAATTACACGCTTCTTCACCCTTCTCCTTCCTGACAGGAAGTAATTTGGAATACACCTGTAGGTGTGGAGGTCTACAGTCCGGAGGACCGTTAAACACACAGACGTCCCAACCCGGACGGGAGGCGGGGCTCACCGAGCCTGTCTGCAGCCAGGACACCTTCCCCTCTCAGGAGAGCACGCCGTCTGCAGTGAACCTGACTGATGACCAGATAGCCGCTGGCCTCTACGGTAACCTTCCTCCCCCCTGGTTCCTCCAGCCCAGCCCAGTCCCTCCCAGCCTCAGCGTTCCGGCCGGCGGCATCAGCGTTCCAACCTGATGTCACTGTGCCTGATAAACGCACCTGGAGGTAGACCTGGAAGAGCTTTAGGATCACTACAGAAAGGGCTCTGTGATCCCTTGAAGAAAACTCACCTGATTTTACAAAATAGAACATATTTTAAGCGGCGTTTCACTCTTTCACAGTCTGGAAGGCATACATTTTCCCCAGGTTATTTCAGCTGAAGAAAAGTTATAATAACCCTTATTTTAGTGTCTGAATGGTTTTTGAAAATCAAATGAGACACGACATCACTTTATAAACAGTGAAGTCTGATATACACGCTAGTTGCTGCTTTTATTATGTCTGGAAGTACTCATGGTTTTTCTTTTCCATAAAGAATATCATTACATGGAACTTTGAAATTTTTTTTTTTGCATGCACACAATTTTCCAATGACTTTGTGCAGGTTTCTCATATATACATGCTAAGATCTATATTTACATGAATGAGGGGGGGAAACTAAATGTACATGAAGAAAGATTACCTATTTACTGAACTTGTATGGGTATGAGTTATGTTAATTTTTATCATCTTGATTTATGTTTTCACAGTATGTGCAAATAATGAAAGTACGCTGAAGTCCATCATGAAGAAGAAAGATGGCAGCAAAGATTCAAATGGAGCGAAAAAGAATCTCCAGTTTGTTGGCATTAATGGAGGGTAAGGAAAGATGGTGGTACCGGCATTTATACGTGGTATTTCTGTCCTTTGTTTCCTGCTTACTCGAGTTATATTCAGAGGTGCCTAGCCTGGGATGCTGCCACATCCTGGTGATGGAAGACTCCCTCCTGAGAAAGGGGCACTTGGGCTTCTTTCCTCTCCCCCTCTTGCTATCTTCAAGGATCTGTCACTCTTGAAAGGATAACCTGATGAAGCTGAGCCATTTACATCTTCTCACCTTTGACCTGAAAAAAAAAATGGTCTTCAACAAAAGCAGCAGGTTTCCTGCACTGTTGGACAACGTGTACTTACCTGTCTCAGAACTCGGACACAAACAGGAATAGATGGAGAGCGTCAGTCACTCCATGGCCAGGGAGTCGCCCACTCCTTCAGAATGGGTTGTTTTGGCTTGGCATTCCGTGTTTGCAAATGAAATTGTAGGGCCTTGCCCCTGAAGAGCAAACCAGTCCTGCCGTCAGTTCTTTGTATTCTCTATAGAATGTTTACTACTTGCTTGTTCCTTCTCTTCTAATTGGCACAAGTCAATAGCTAAGCCTGTTGGTCTTCCAACCATTAAATCAATCTATATTGAAAGGATAGGAAAAGATGAACACTGCAGACCTAGTTCTTATAAAATTTCCTGTGATTTATACTAAGCAAGAGGTTCTCTCTCTCCCTCTCTCTCTCTCTCTCTCTCTCTCTCTCTCTCTCTCTCTCTCTCTCTCTTTCTAATAATAAAGTATAATATGCTAATTAGACCAGACAGCCGAACAACCTTCCGGACAAAGCCAGGGCTGTGAGGGTCAAGCCTCTTGCACGAATTTTGTGTACAATGCAGGTTATCCCTCTTAAGTCAGAACCCATTCAGAACTACCAGGCTTTTAAATAGACCTTACTTTGGACTGCTCCGTGTAGAGCAAGCATGTTAAATAAACGAGGCGTGCCCCCCCCCCCCCAGCCTCAAGTCTGACATGCTTGGTGTGGGGACTAAAAACTGGGGAGACTTCTGGAGTCAGTGCTCAGCGTTCCCTCCGTAGACATTTGTCACTGGGTCTTGATGGGCACACCTTGCATCTCCTGAACTCCCAATTGCCACCTAGGTATGAGACAACTTCAAGTGATGATTCCAGCTCAGAGGAAAGCTCTTCTTCCGAGTCAGATGACGAGTGTGATGTCATTGAGTACCCTCCCGAGGAAGAGGAGGAGGACGAGGAGGACGAAGACACTCGGGGAATGGCGGCAGGGCACCAAGCAGTTAATGTGGAAGGTTGCAAGTCCACCAGGGTGGAAGATGAAATGCAGGTTCAAGAATGTGAACCTGAGAAGGTGGAAATCAGAGAGAGGTGTGGTACATTCCCCTTCCTTCCCTCCCCCTTCCCACGTTTAATGTACTTTGGCAATAGAGTTGGCCATTTAGGCGGTTTTGCAATTGTATTCATTTGTTTATTAGTCCCTCTCTAATCTCCAAAGGAAAGCTAAACCTGGTCTGTTCCTCAGATATGCATACATCTTGTCGCGATACGGATAAGTACAAATGTAGAAGAAGGTGATCGCTCTTACATCTCTTACAGTAGCAGAGAGAACAACTTGATATGTTTGGTCACCCTTATTTCCTTCAACTTTAAGTATTTGCCGTCTAATTGTATACTTGGAGCGACCATCCACAGTGCTATTAAGCGCCTCTAAGGATTCCATTGGTTGAACAATTCACCTTGTATGTAAAGGCAGGTTAGAGTTTTCTGTGTCCAGCACATTTCTTTTAAGGTTTTAGATTTTACCGTTAGTCATTTATCTTGATACACGTCTCAGTACTGTTATTACAGGATTGTTGTGTGTGAGAGGGACCGTTTTTTGGCCTCAACCAAAGATCATATTTACTGTAAAGATGATGTAACCAGTCACACGTCTATTTTTGGTTGTGCATTGAGTGATGGGGAGCACCACAAGAATGTTTTTTTGGAAATATCATAAACAGCAGCTGAAACACCAAGTAAACACTGGTTGGCTGAAACACGCCATAAAATGTAGTACATTTTGAAGGCTTAATAAACACAGCACCGGTGCCTATAAAACAAGAGAGAATGAACAGATGGAAATTTCAGTGTGGTTTTTCACTCTGTGATATGATAAATAGAACATTTTAGAAAGCTTGCCTTTTTTTTTTTTTAAATTTGGCAAGTGAAAGTTTAACTGTATTAAGACAAGGTAAGTATTTTTAGTTTATATTTCCAAGTATTTTCAAAGGGCTCGATGTCTTGTCATCTGATTTTTTTAGCAGCTTTATGGAGATATAATGTATACATCCTATGTTCTCTGCCTTTTAAGTTTACACTTCATGTGGGTTCAACAGACCATTCCTGGGTCACCAGATGTGAGTTCAGTTTACTGGTCAGCATGATGGGCATGTGGTAATTCAGACCTCTTCAACCCCATAAGAATAAAAAATACTTTTAAGGACTCAGACCAGAAGGGGTGAAAATATCCAAATGTTCTCCCACAGTAATGTCATGAAATTCAAACTGGAGAGGCCTAAAGCTGCTCTCATAAAAAGCGGTGACCTCTGGTGACCTCGGGTTGGAGGCCTTAGCCCTTGGCCACCTAGGAAGCCTGGACCACCTGCAGGGAAGCACCTTGTCCCGAGCAGTGAGCGTGGCTCGGCGTGGGGCCTCTTGTCTTTTAGAGTGTGAGGTAAAAATGCCTTTCCTTTCTTTTATGGCCAATCATCAGCTTCTTTCTTGTTATACCCTGTCCCCTTTCAGGTATGAATTAAGTGAAAAGATGTTGTCTGCATGCAACTTACTGAAAAATAACATACATGACCCCAAAGCTTTGACCAGCAAGGACATGGTGAGTCTGACCTCCAGTCCCTGTCCCCGGTCTGTGCAGGGTGCTGAGCGGACACCGTGGTCGCGCAGCTGTGGCCTGCCCCTGAGCTGCTGTTGCCAGCATGCTCGCCTCCGGACTCTCTAGCCTATGTGGGCCGGCGAGCGCCCTGCCGCCCCGCTCGCTCCCTGGGTCACGCTGAGCCGTTCCCGGAGGCCCCGTCTCGGAGATCCTCCTCGGCCCTGCACTTTTCTCAGGGTGGCGCATCTGCGAGGCATGCTTGCACACGGAGGGCAGGGCTAATTGCAGTCCTTCGGCACCTTCCTGCATGTTCTGCTTCTACTTACAAAACCTTGTGATCCAGGGAGCAGCACCCGAGACATTTTTTTTACGTTAGCGTATGTGTGTGGGTTTTAAAGAAAAAAAACCCTCCCTGGGCCAAGGCCAGCATTCCTTTTCATTATGAAACTGCATATTATGTTCCGGGTTGGAATGCAGCCTGCCACTATTTTTAAACTTCGGAATAGCCTCACTGTCGTCATCTCACAGGCTCAGAGACTCAGAGCCGAACAGCAGAGGAGCTGGTGGTTGCCATAGTGAGCGCCAGAGGCACGCTGGGGGACACAGCCGAGTTCCCGTGGCCGTGGCGAATCCGACCCACGGCCAAGTCTGTCGCCCTCTTATGCATCGGTGAAGTCGATGTGTGGCTTCCTTCATAGGTCAGACCAGCCCTCGTGTCGACAGCTCTCTCCAGTGCGCTGAAAAACGTAGTTTGTGTGTGTGTGTGTGTGTGTGTTGTTTTAGACAGTAATGCGCAGCTGAATCTTTGCATGTAAGCATTAGATTTCATAGGAAGTTTTATGCTGGTTAACTTGAGTCAGCAGCTAGCGAGAGAGTTGATCGATAAGCCTCCCAGGATTAGAGAGCTATAAAGCCAAAATGTTAGTGCTGGGGCTAGATTATACCTGTCTTGAGTACTGGTTCATGTTTTTTGTTTTGTTTTTATCCAAACGAAATCACATAATCTCAGTATATGTGGTGTTTTAAAAAAAAATGGTGTCATCTCATATTTGTGTGTGCTGCTCCCGTCAGTGTGCTGAAAGGAGTGTAGCAGTGATGTTTACAGAAGGAAATGCCCATGAAATTCCTGGCCGAGGGGGACATGGGACCGCATGCCGAACTCTGTAGTGATGCACTAAACGCTGGTCTGCACCTTGGTCACAAATAGCGAAACCGTGAAATATCACTACAGTGTGTTACTATTTTCCACTAGGTTTAAACTGAACTTAAAACTGGTGCTTTCAGGCCCCTGATTTTTTGGCCATAATATATTTTTTCTTTAATCTGGCTCATCATATGAGGCCTTGTGGTCTTCAGGGAAGTCTTCACATTTCTAAGACCCCAGGTTGCCAAGCATAGTGTCAGGCACACATTCTGTGATCGGTGCATTTTTGTTCATTGAATACTGGCTTGGTGCACAAAGTGTTTAAGGTATCGTGCTGTGAAAGGTAGTGGACGTATGAATGGTCACAGTGTCAGGGGCCATATAACCCTATAGGACACTGGATATTTAGCCGTAACAAGAGTCAGGACAACCAGATGACATAATTCCCCTTCCTTCCATGTTATAACTCCAAAGAAATAGAAATCTGAATATGCAAAAGAAGGAGGAGAGAAAAAAAGAAAAGAGGGGCCAGGAAAAAAAATAGAAGAATTCTTTGTTGGCCAGGACCCTTTTCAGTGGGTGACCAAAAATACAGTTGAAGGGGCTAAAACTTAATAACCAGTGGCAAAAAGCTCTACAATCTCAGTCTTCCAATCTCAATAAGAGGACTTATTGGGTTTTGTTGCTTTTGACATAGACTTTCCATCTTTCTTTGATACATTTTTAATCTTGTAAAGAGAAGCAAAGCACAGATGAATGGTACACTCGTATAAAGGAGGGCCCATGAAAAAGGTGTAGTTATCCCCATCACCAGCACTTGCTGTGCCCCTTGAACTTCATGTGCTGCAAGTTGGACCTGGTCATTCAGGAAGAACATGTCATGTGTCCACACCCTAAACGGGGAGGAGAGTGGGGCTGATGACCAAAAGCAGGTGAGCCTCATGGGAAACGTAATTTGTCCCAGATCTGCTTTTTCCTCCCTTTCCGTGGCTGAGCATGTCCTTAATATCGGCGTGGGAATTGAGCTGGCTACATGCTTATGGTCTCCCAGCCTCACGCTGCAGAGATGTCGAAGGAGTTGAGCAGCATAATTAAGTGTGGGTTGATTCATTTCTTCCGTCCCAATTACTACGAAGATCATTTGCATGACCAGCATAACTGCGTAATGCTCATAGTTCCATAATAACTGGAGCCAGGCCCAGGAGTTTTACATGTATTGCCTCAGTCGCTCTGTCACACACACCGTGGAGGGAAAGGTATGTGTGTTGCCCCCATTTTGCAGATGAGGACACAGGCACAGGATGAGCGTCTTCCCCACGGTCTTCAACAGCCCATGAGAAGCAGAGCCAGAATGTGAACTCCCAGACAGGGCTCCTGGCCTCCTAGGGAAGTCACAAATTGTTTGAGGTTAAAATCAGGAGGGCTGCCCCGGGTGGACATCGAGGCCCCCCTCGGGGCTCTGGGTTTCGCCGCTGTTCCTGCAGCCAGTGCTAACGGCGTGGGCGTTGGCGGCACAAGGCCGGTGCCTTGGGCTTCCAGCTGGGTCCCGGGGAGTCTAGGAATAGAAGCACTAATGGCCTCGCCTGGTGTCTTGGCAGCGGTTCTGCCTGAACACCCTGCAGCACGAGTGGTTCCGCGTGTCCAGCCAGAAGTCGGCGGTCCCGGCCATGGTGGGGGACTACCTGGCGGCCTTCGCGGCCGTGTCCCCCGAGGTCCTGCGCCACGTCATCAACATGGCCGACGGCAACGGCAACACGGCCCTGCACTACAGCGTGTCGCACTCCAACTTCGAGATCGTCAAGCTGCTCCTGGACGCGGGTACGTGGCCGCGGGCTCCCCTCTCACAGGGTGCATGGTCAGTGCCTCCGTTCTGGGCCACCCTGCGATCCTCCCCGTTGCTCCTCCACATGGTGAGGCATGGGAGGCGCGGCGTGGAAACGAAACAGGGTGACAGACTCCAGATTCGTGTTGAGAGGAGGTTCGGAGGAGGTTCTTGCTGCCATTCAGCTGCGTGTGAGCGAGGGCCATCCCTGGGCCGTCGTTCCCACTGCTGGAATCCTGCAAGGGTAGCAGATTGGCTCCCTGGAGTCTGTGTGCCCCGGGCCCAGGGACATGGCTTTGGTGCCCCCGGGCTGCTCCTCCATCATTGCTCCACGGCCTCCAGCCGACTAGCTCGGAGAGGTGTGTGTGGGGACCAAGCAAAGGCACTGTGATGGATTATGTTAGAATCATCCGAGTTTCCACCAAAATACACCCAGCTATTGGGGAATCAGCATAGAGTGAAGAAACTGCCGATTGGCAGCCGTTCTGCCTGAACACCCTGCAGCACGGTGTCCTGTGTCTGAACCATAGTGTTGTGAGAACGGTGGAGGGGAGATTCTTGTTTATGACTGGAACTTGCCACCTCAGAATATTGCCAAAGGGTGTGTTAAAGAGGAAGCAGGGGGTGGGGGGCACTACATGGAAGGGTCCCTTTGAGAAATGTGGAGCTTTCAACTTGTTCTTCAAATGGAGCAGCCCAGGGGTACATACAGTTCCCAAATCATTTTGATTTAACTGTTTATGATGTATTTATTTTATTGTTGACACTATTGCAGATTTCCCCCCATTTTGTCTCCCGCCACCCAGCCCTTTCCTCTCTCCCCCTCCCCCGGGTCATTTTGATTTAGTTTTGAAATCCCTATTTCCACTTCAGTTATGTAGCTGATAGAGTTCACAGTGCCTCGGTGTGACTAATGCAAACTCTATGTGGACCGCTGATTTAGAACATGACTATAAAGTTGCCCAGTTTTCCTATGCTGCTTCTTGACCCAGCCGCCCAACTTTTTCTGCTCTGTTTTGTGGATGTTGGACGAATGCAGAGAAGAAACCAGGCAGATTTATCCATTTTTCTGTTCTAAGTTTGCTTGTTCCCAGCGTAGGGGCTATGCTAGGATAAAACTGCTTCCGTTTTCAGGAAGGAATTCCAAGCTGCCTTCCCTTCAGGCTTTGCAGACCACAAACCGAGCTGGGGCGACTGTCAACCCCAGTTATTGTTTAAACAGAGAGGGGAGACTATCCAGGAAAGCAAAAGACAGGGTTACTCCCGAAAGTGGTGATTTAACCTAGCCTTGGATATTTTGTGTGGACAAGATATTTTGGTAAATTAAATGATTCTAGTTAATTCCATTATTGGATGCCTTTGGTTAATCACTTTTCAGGATTTCATATATATATATATATATATATATATATATATATATATATGTTTTTATTGATTTTAGAGAGAGAGGGAAAAGGATAGAAACGTTGAACCACTGCCTCCTGCAGGTCCCCTACTGGGGATGCAGCCCACAACCCAGACATGTGACCTGGAATCAAACCAGCCACCTCTCGGTTCATGGGTTGATGCTGGACCACTGAACTACACTGACTGGGCTGGATTTGCTTTTGACTGACCACCATTGGAGATTGTGGCTCCATAAAGTGTGTTTGGACCAAACGTCACATGCTGAGGAGCCTTGCAGAGCACATCTGCTCACGCGCTTCTCCATCACACAGCCATTTCCCTCCCCACATTCAGAAATCCACACAGCTGCCGCTGCCCGGGTCCCTGGTGTTCAGTTGTTTCAGAACTCAGGGAAGGTCTCATGTACCTCCTCCACGTGATAGAAACATCCTAACATTTTAACTGCATTTGGTCACACCCTCAAAGCTGCATTTTCTACACCCTCCATTCCTTTCATTTCATTAGTGTGGACGGAATTTTAAAAGGCCTGGAGGGTAATGTCGCCCCAGAAGACCTCTTAATAATTACAGGAATAGGAAAGGTCTGGTGTAGAGGGTCTGTTAGTCCCCGGCGGTTTGGGACTCGACTGCATTTGCTCAGACCACAATTCCCAGAGTAGGTGTCTTGTGATTGACCTTCTGCTTGGAAAGGCCTCACACACGTCAGAGGAGTAAAGCCTGGGCCTCAGAGTGAGTCGTGGTTTCGCATTCAGACTCCGCACACAGCCTTTCCAGGTCTTTTTCACTTGTAGCTCTCACTGCCTTCTCCACTCCAGAACAGTCATTTCCTGAACACAGATCGATGTCCGGTTGCCACATTATCGTTTATCCTTCACAGCAGCCATTACTTAGAACAGCCTCCCAAACCGCCATGCAATTCCAGGTCAGCCGCCAGTTGCAAACCACATGTTCTGAAATATCAATGATTTCATGAAATAAAAAATACCCCTAACTAGTTTGACTCAGTGGATAGAGCGTCGGCCTGCCAACTCAAGGATCCCAGGTTCGATTCCAGTCAAGGGCATGTACCTTGGTTGCGGGTACATCCCCAGTAGGGGATGTGCAGGAGGCGGCTGATTGATGTTTCTCTCTCATCGATGTTTCTGGCTCTCTATCCCTCTCCCTTCCTCTCTGTAAAAAATCAAATGTTTAAATAATAATAATAATAATAATAATAATAATAACATTTTTGTATGATATAAAAACACCCCTCACATTTTCTTCCAAGTTACTTCTGTACTTGGACCTTCTGAGGCCATTTCATTGGGTTCTTCCCAGCACCATCCCCTCAGTTCCTGTTAGGAGAGGAATTATCCCTAAACAAGACTTCCTGTCACTGCAGATGTGTGCAACGTGGATCACCAGAACAAGGCGGGGTACACCCCCATCATGCTGGCAGCCCTGGCCGCCGTGGAAGCGGAGAAGGACATGCGGGTCGTGGAAGAACTGTTTGGCTGTGGGGATGTGAACGCCAAAGCTAGCCAGGTGAACGCGCTTCCTTCCCAGGCTCGGTCGTGTCTGTGCTCGCTAGCGCAGCTCCGACCTGCACGGCCTCCCACACCCCCTGCCACCCCTGTGCACTCACTCACTGGCCCAGCCCACATGGCTACCTGGCAGCCCTAGACGACCGAACACTCAGTGAAATACTGACCTAAACCTTTCCTTGGAAACTTCCCCGTCCTTTGCCTCTGTTTGGAGCTGTGTGCACGTAAAGTATAGGTCAGCCTACCTGTCCATGACTGCGAGTCCCTGCATTGACCAGGGGACTGGTGTCTGCATGCCGCGCGCCCCTAGTTCAGATGCGTTCATAGTTTGACGTGCTTAACCATCTGCTGGCTTTCCAGCTCCTTGATATAATGAGACAGAGCCTCTGAGCTAAAGGGAAAAATGGCGTGATACTTCATGATCTCACATATTAACGTAGCTCATCGCTCATGGGAAGCTGATTGCTCCATGCCTACCTCCACCCGCATGCTTCCACGTCCATTTTCCCCTCTTTCATCACACTCCCGTCTCTCCCGTATTCCACCCCCCAACCCCCGCTTCCTTACCTCCAGCACAGCCCCCCCACCCCCACCGATGGCCGCGCCCTGCTGGCCCGCTATGCCCTTCTGAAGTTCACTGCCATTTTTCTGCGCAGGCAGGACAGACAGCCCTCATGCTGGCGGTCAGCCATGGGCGAATAGACATGGTGAAGGGCCTGCTGGCCTGCGGCGCTGACGTGAACATCCAGGATGACGAGGGCTCCACCGCCCTGATGTGTGCCAGCGAGCACGGGCACGTGGAGATCGTCAAGCTGCTGCTGGCCCAGCCCGGCTGCAACGGCCACCTGGAGGACAACGTGAGCGTCTGTCTCCGCAAGGGCACGGGGCACGGGGGTTGGGGGGGGGGGGGTCAGCAAGTGCCGCATGGCCAGGAGCAGGAAACAAATCCTCCTTGATTCTCTCTGGGGATTTGTGTTGCCACCCAGGCCACCTCGATTCATGGCCCGGCTTGGCAGCATTTATTGTGGGCCAGCTAATCCTCCATTAACGAAAGCCAAAGGCAGAGCGATAAATAGACCTCACCCCAAAATTTACTAAAGGAAGGAGATGCTGGGCAGGCATGAGAAGCAGCATATTAAAGGGGAATGAACAGATTTATAAAACAGAATCAGATGTAGGCAACTTCTAAGTCCACTGAGAGGACCAGGCCCCCGGTCCATTTGGACATCCGGATTACCAGCCATTATGAGTTGGGGTTATTGGGTGGCTAGAACCAGTATGACTGCAGGGGAACACTTTCCCAGGGAAATGAAGCAAAGGCAGGTGTGCCCGTCACCAGGGCCCACGGGAGTGACCAGGGATGCTGGCCAGCCTTGGCTCCCTTCAGCACATCTTTCCACTCCTGCTCGGCTGGCCCATCGTCACCTGTCTAATCTCCTCTCGCAGCGCTAAGCTGCCCCCACTCCCAGGTAACCCCTGACTGGGAACATCCTAAGGAAGGCTGCTCCTGTCGGGAACTAACGTTTGGGTGGTGACGGGGTTGAAAGGTCCCGAGGTCATAGAGCTCAGGCTGGGGTGGTTCTGTTTTGAAAAGTTTATCTCTGTGGAGCACAGGTTGGGACCAGAGCTTCCTCTAACTGGAAACACTAAAAAGTGAGGGGGGAAAAACATTCCCCTCCGCACTGAACCTCAGGTCCCGCTGGGCCCCAGGCAGCAGGAAGAGCAGCCAGCGCGGAGGCCAACTGCTTCTGCAGGAGCCGCGGCCGCGCAGGAGCGGACCCGCCGCGTTCCCTCGCCTCCGCCCGAGCGGAGGGCATTTCCGGCCTGACCCCTCAACAACACGGTGTTCCGTGTGTCTCGGTTTTTGTTGGTTGGCTTTTGCTTCTTCTCTCTTTCAACAAAGAACAGCTTGTGGATATAGCAATATGAGGCCCTAGAGCCACATCCTGGTCACCAACTCATCGTCTACTTCCTCATCCTTAAAGGAGTGGGAGGGCACCGAGCTGGCCTCCAGAAGGCAGAGTGGGAGGGAGGGACCATAAGATTCAGACCTCATGCAGAGGGTTTCCTGTGGCCAGTGACCTGACGGAATCTTTATTCCAATACTAGACAGAAACTCAGTGATAGTGTTGTTTGCCTTGATGCTCTTTTATATCCATCTAAATCCCTGCAGTTGTAAAAGAAACCAAACATTTTACTGATAATTTTTCTTTCCCATATGTAGTGTTTTCGACATATTTCCATAAGATACATTTCTTTTTTAATAATTTTATTGAGTTTAGAGGGGAAGGAAGAGGGGAGGGTGAGAGGGGAAGAGAAAGAGAAGGAGAGAGAGCCATCAACTTGTTATTCTACTTTTTTTATTTGTTCATTGGTTGATTCTTATATGTGCCCTGACCAGGAATCAAACCTGCAGTCTTGGCATATCTGGACGTCACTCTAACCACTTGAGCCACACAGCCAGGGCTCCATAAGGTCCATCTCTGCAGGCCAGCAGGATTCAGTGCTTCCGCATTGATGTTACAGCATTCCACGGGGGGGGGGGGGGGGGGGGGGGGGTGATGCAGGGCCAGGTCTCTCCCCAAGAGGAAAAGTTAGAGATCTTAGGCAAACTGCAGGATGTCAAAACATACACCATGGTACATGCCTGCTGCTCATTTGTAATTACAAGGAGGGAAAAATTAAAATACGTTTCCACCTCCATCATCTCCTACTGTTTGTCACCCGCTGGTGGGCTCAGTGTTTGAAGGAGACTTCTCCATGGGCAGCCTACGGTGTCTGTGCGCGAACCACAGTGAGGCAGAGACAGGGGAACGGGTGACTGTCCTGTTGTGATTTCTTTAGGCTGCAGACTGTGCCTCATTTGTCTTTGTCCTCGTAGAGCTTAGCACATCGAGGTCCAGAAAAGTTCCCTTTTAAAGGACTGAACAAATGGCTAGATTTGGGGACCATATCAGTTACTGGAGGGAATTTTGTTTTGTTGCCTCTTCCCCTCTGGCCGTCTGGACGTCTGAGAAGTCCAACCCGGCTTGTTCTTCTCCTCTTTAAGGATGGCAGCACCGCGCTTTCGATCGCGCTGGACGCGGGACACAAGGACATCGCCGTCCTCCTCTACGCCCACATCAACTTCGCCAAAGCCCAGTCTCCGGTCAGTGTTGTGCATTTGGCATTTGTTAACAGGCTGAAATCCACCAGACAGGTGGGCCCCCTTCCTTTGGGAGTTGACGGGAGGCACAGGTTTTTTGAGGATTCTGAAAATGGGAGTTTTAGTCTGGAACCTAAGAGTCCATCACTTTTACCCCCCTCAGAAGGCCAGGAGTGCTGATGGTTAGCACAGCAGAGAAGGGACTCCTGCTTGTCCTCAGGAGACACACACTCTCACACCCTCACATGAAGAGCTTATTCTGGGCAGAATTATTCAAATGGCACATCCCGAGCCAACTAATACATATCGCCACATTCCTGCCATTTTTTTGTAAAGTGCAGATAATGTGAATAGCAACCTGTGGTCCCAGAATCCACTCTTAGCAGGAAGTTGACTTCCCAGGACAACTGATGGCAGCACAGCTGAGCTCAGCTGGCTCCTGAGCGCCTCCTGCTGATGGACCTGTGTTCTGTGTTCCAGCTCCCTCTGTCTCTGGCTCACCAGTGGTTGTCAGCTATAGCAGACCGAGTTCCTATTCATAGAAGACACATCTGCCTGAGGTCACCTACTAACCCCCATTTCTTTCCCTTTCCTGGTCTCTAGGGCACCCCTAGGCTTGGAAGGAAGGCATCTCCTGGTCCCACCCACCGAGGCTCTTTTGATTGATTATGTACAAATAGCCATCCATTTACATGCCACCATTAAGCTGCTAACTGTTCCTGTTGGGGTGACAGATACTGAATGTATGCATATTGCGCCTGAGCTCACCAGCAAACAGAATGCAGAAAGCCAAGGACTGGAGGCTGGACCTGTCACAGTGGAAGCAGAGCCAGCAAGAGATTGCCGGCAGGCACCTCCGCCTCCCTTCCGGCCATCTTCCCCTGGGAAGGGCACACCTGACCCCAGTCGCTGTTGCTGTTGAGTCTCTGCTCCGTTATGAACAGTCATAGGAAACTGTAACCTGACCTGAGCGAGCAACCCTGAGCAAGCAACCTCTACGCCTTCCCTCCAGCCGCCCCCACCGCCACCGCTGGGTGTCAGGTTCTCGCCGGCGGGTGCTTTCAGTTTCTCCTCGAGCGTTTCTATTTGCTGGTGTGGAACTGTTGGGAAGCTCTTCAGAATTTCCATTCCAGGATGGTTTCGTTGACTTTTTTTGTCTTGTCTATATTCTTTTAAAGCAAGTTGAGACGACTTCGGTCATCGGCAACTTGGGCCTGGGCTGGTAGGTTTCTGGGTTAAAATGAAAAGATGGAACTCTTAAGAAAGTATAACATGTACAAAAGGAAATCTTTTCAGTTGGTTTTATCTCGGTGGATGTATTATATGACTTTTTATATAAAAGGTATCTATATAAAATTGACACAGTATTTTCGACTTTTATATTCCATGGTAATAAAAGACATGAAGAACTACAGTACCAGGTACCATATTTTTATTAATAATTGCACAACTCTATTACCTGATGATAAAGGTTGAATTGTGTTAGAGGAATTGGCTATATATTTGCCTCTAGAGAAACACTGCGTAGTTCTCCACGTATTTATGGATTCCTTTATATCATGTCACACTTACCATGGTCCTACATGTATTTAAATGTTTGAAGTGCCTTAGACTCTTGCCATATTTTCAAAATAAAATTTCATTAAGCTCTCTGCTTGTCCCTGCTTCGTCTCTGACAGCTGTGTGCCCGATGCTATTGACTTACAGCAGTGGCAGCACCCGCTGATGGATTGCACGGGGGGGCTGAGTGCCCGGTCCGCCGGTCTTGCACCCCAACAACCGAAGACACCCCCTGAGAGCGCCACAGCTCTGCTCAGTACTCAGGTTGCAAGTCACGAGTCTGAAACTTAAGACCTCGTTAGCCAAGCAGCTCACCAGACAGATCATCTCCAGGGGGAGCCGGTGAGCTCGCTCTGCGCACGGGCAGAGGCACCACACCTTGATTCTGAGTCTGGCTGCACCTGCCGCTGCTGGTAAAAACCGTGATGACTGGAGAGACGGAGCCAGGCGGGCTTTTTGTTTCAGACAGCTGATGGCCCGGCAGGCCCTGTCTCCAAATCCTTTTAAAAAGTAATCGGGGTCAAGTCCATCTCATTAAAATGAAGAGGCACGGTGGCCAAAGTGCGCACGAGGTGTTTGGGCAGAGTGGCCGGTGGTGGGTTTTTGAGCCAGGTGCATCGCAAAAAGATCACTGAGGCTTTTCTTCAGCTTTTATTTTCTTTCTGCCTCTCCTTCCTTCCTTTCTTTCGCTCATTCATCATTGATCTCAAGAAGAAGGCCAGACTGCCCTAGCTGGTTTGGCTCAGAGGATAGAGCGTTGGCCTGCAAACTGAAAGGTCCCAGGTTTGATTCCAGTCAAGGGCCCGTGCCTGGATTGGCTGGATCCCCACTGGGGGACTTGCAGGAGGCAGCAGATCCATGGTTCTCTCTCATCGTGGATGTTTCTGTCTCTACCTCTTCCTCTCTGAAATCAATAAGAATATATTTTTTAAAAAGAGAATAAGGCCAGAGACTAGAGTTTTCCAACAGGTGTGTGTCATCACCGTGCTTGCACTGGACAGCTTGTTTTCACGAGCTCGGACGTTTGCGCCTTGGAGAGAAGAATTTTGGAGGTGCTGGAGAAACATTGCTGGCAATTCTGGCAACGAAGGGGGAGTAACAGAGGGACAGCTCAGTTCATGCCGGGGCCTCTGGGCGGAAGGGCCATGAAGCATGAAAAGGAGGCCACAGATGCCGGGGTCACGAGCATCTCTTTCCCTCCTGGGACAGATCTGCCGGCTCTGGGATTTGGGCTAAACTTAGGTTCAGATGGTTGTTTAAGGCCAAGTTCCATCAGCTCTGAAGTCGCACAGCAAAATAAAGCAGAAGAGCATGTTTGGGGGGTAAAAAAGTGGGGCTGTGAGTTTTCTGCCTCTTAACTGCCTGGCATGCCTTGTGAGCAAGGAGGACTGTATCTTCGGTGGTTTGTGATGCTGGGAATTTTCATCATTTGAGAAAGGTGATTTTGTCGGTGCTGGAGAAAATGAATTTCTACATCTGTGTGCTGCCATGTCAGACTTCGGTGCTAAATTTTGCAAAAAGAAAACAAGTGCTTGTTTTACTGCTGAGTGAGGTCTTCAGTACACATCTAGCTTCTGGGAAACATCTGCTGCCTGCCTGCTGCCTGGGCCTTGTTTGCTTTGCTAACACTGGGCACTTTGAATGCTTTTTATCTTGGGATCTTGGCACGCTGTATTAAACCAGCCTGAGTCTCCCCACTGGCACGGCTGCAATTTATTGAGGCACAAATACAGAAAGAGGTTTGGGGGGGGGGGCGGCCTTGGGCAAGGTCCCCAAGAGAGGTTGGCAGAGGGCTGGAGAGACCTGATTTTATTTTCCAGCTTTACGGAAAAGCCAGTTTTACAGGCACCCTTGCCCTGGAAATTAAGCGGAAGGCCAGCCCTGGCTGGGTAGCTCAGTTGGTTGGAGGGTCATCCCGTGCACCAAGGGGTTGCAGGTTCAATTCCCAGTCAGGGCACTTACCTAAGTTGTAGGTTCGATCCCCAATCAGGGTGGGTATAGGAAGCAAGCAGTTTCTCAGATTGATGTTTCCCCACCCTCTCTAAAATCAATAAACATATCCTCAAGTGAATATTTAAAAAAAGCTGAAGGCCAGAGTCCACCCCAAGACTAAAGGGATAGAGTAATGGGAACTTTGAGACTTTAATGTTAAGTAAAACTGACAACTTGTCCTGCTGTTAGGACTAAATGGACTAAACCCCATACTTATTACAGAGGTGGGCCAAAGTTACCCCCAACCCTATCTAGCTCTAGTCCCCACAGTAAATGACATATTGGGTTTCTACCGTAATTTTTCGATAATTCCATGAGCACAATTTTATCCCTGACTCATATAACACTGGAAAACTGCAATTTTCCCCTCAAGGGAAATTGTAAACAGATGAGCCGTAATCTTTCTTTAAATGCTCCTGGGTTCCTTTGAGGGTGAAGCCTGCTGCAAGCAGAGATACCTTTATTTTTGTGGTACTTTGTATGAGCTTCCCCCTTCACAGCAGCATAGGAATCTCCGGAGGGAGCTGGTGGGCATACAAAATCTGGACCCCACCCTGCGGACCTGCTTCTTCAGGTATGGAACTTCCTCAAGGAACATCCCTGGTGTTTCTCAGTGTGGCCTTCGGTGCATGCTGAGAATTTTATTACTCCTGAATGATGAGAACATACCCTTAAGTTCTCTTCTAAACAAGGTAGGCAGGGTGGAGCCTGGAGGAGCATTTCTAGAAGGCCAGGAACCTGCAGCCACGGATCCGGCTGTGTGTGTGTGTATCGGGAAGAGAGGTGGGAGCAGCTCGGTACAGGAGTGACAGCAGCTGAGCAGGCAGACTGCTCCGGGAATCTTTTCCCCTTAATCTTTCCCTTCCCCACTTCCTTGTGAAGCAGCAGTGTTCCTGCACAGGAAGAAGGCTGTGGCCTGTTGCTCTGACTTTGGAATAAAGACAGTTTTCTCTTTTCTTTTTTTTACTGAAAGCGCAGGTTTTTGTTTGTTAGTTTTTGTGTGGGGTTTTTTGTTTTGTTTTGTTTCTAAGCCTCAGCCTTAGCCAGACTATGGCATCTGCTTTGTGCCATGAGAAAATTACTAATCATACGTTAACTCCGTGCTTACTGAGCATGGCTGTCATTCGGAAGCCAGCTGATTATAAAAGTATATTTAAGGCACATCTGCTGGAGGTGATGACCACAAAGGAGGTGGCTGAGTGGCTGGCCACAGTGTTCCAGAGCTGCCCACCCTCACTGCCCACCCACCAGAGCCCCTGGCCATTTCCTGGGGGGGCGGGAGAGGAAGGGCAAGCGGGGAAGGTTGGGAAATGACAGCCCTTCAGTGTGACAGATGGAGGCAGTCAGCACTTTCAATGGGGCCCGAATGCCAGCAGGGGTTCTATAGAGAGGCAGGAAAGCAAGCCACCCCTTCTATAGGTGCATGCCTGTACTGACATGTCTGATTTTGAAGACATTTGGGGAGAAACTGGCATTTTAGGAAACCAACTGCCCACTGTCTCTCCATGAAGACCTTTGATCAGTTAATAGGCAAGAAAATAGGAACTATATTCCTAATTTTCAGGTAATGGAAGCTGCATAGGAATGGCCCTAAAACCAAATGCCAATCTTGTATTTGGGCCAAAATAAATTTCACTTGTTCCTCATTCCCCAGCCAGTTAACCCAGCCCTAGACCCACCTGGAAGGGCGAGGCTGCACAAAAGCGGGAACGAGAAAACAACCGTGTTCAACACTGGGGGAGCGGTCGGCTGTGGGAGGCCCTGTGGTGACTGGGCGGGTCACTTCTTCGTCATCTGTCAGGCAGCAGCGATTCTGGCTGCGATGGCATCTGCCCTGGTATGAAATACGGAATGTGCGCGAGTAAACGGGTAATAAAGGCAATCCTCATTAATTTGGTTGAGTCCCTGAGAGTTCAGAGAGCTCATGGCCCAACCCTGTCCAAAACGTGTTATCCATCCCCACCTCACCCTTCACCCCAGAAGC
This sequence comes from Antrozous pallidus, assembly GCA_027563665.1. NCBI lineage: Eukaryota > Metazoa > Chordata > Mammalia > Chiroptera > Vespertilionidae > Antrozous > Antrozous pallidus. The sequence goes on along the minus strand of CM050522.1, from coordinate 38,279,449 downwards.
CAGTCTTCCTCCGGACAGCTCACAGAGATGGGCTCCTGTGCTTGGGTTTGTCACACCACCTGCCGGGCCTGAGAAGTCTTGCTGCCTGGCTGACACATGCTAGTGGAATGCATGTGTGTAAAAAAAAAATAATTGAAGCGTGAGGTTGGAAATCAGGAGAGGGTTACCATTAGGAAAGGAGGGAGCCTGAGGCTGCTAAGTACCCGATGACAGTCCACTGCTATGTTCACTTTGCGGCAACTCATCAGGCTGTGTCCTCAGGATTCGAGCACTTTCCTGTGTGTGTGTGTGAGTGTGTGTGTGTGTGTGTGTGTGTGTGTGTTAGATATAAAGACTGATTTATATCAGAAAAGGTGATAGAAACATCAGTGATGAGAGAATCATCGGTAGCTGCCTCCTGCACACCCACTACAGGGGACCAAGCCTGCAACCCTGGGCGTGTGTCCTGACCAGGAATGGAACGGTACCTCCTAGTTCATAGGGTGATGCTCAACCACTGAGCCACACTGGCCGGGGAAATGATGCTTTTCTTAATTTTCCTGAGGATGCTCTGAATCAGTCCCATCCTAGATGCCTAGGAGAGAAGGTGTGATACCTTACACAGATGCCTTAAAGCTAAATCTCTTTGGGAAGGATTGCCGTGTGCTATGTACCTTCTGACGCAGGTTGTATCTCATAAACTTGGAGTTCTCAAACTTGAGTTCACACCAGAATCCCCCGGGGGTGTGACAACACAGACCACTGAGCGTCGGGTTCAGTGGGCCTGGGGAGAGGCCCAAGCGCTGGGATTGCCCACAAGTTCCCAGGTGTGATGCTGCCGCTGCTGGCCCAGAGGCCGCCCTTGGAGAACTGCTGCCCAAGGGGAAGGAGTGTTCAGTATTACAGGGGGACTCCCCTTACCCCAACCGCAGTCCCTGCTGGCATCCGTGGTGTTTGTTTTCTTTGTGGGGTTTTGTTTGTTTGCAGTTTCCAGTGACGAAGCCTTACAGGGAACCAGGTTCCTATGGACCCTTCGCTCCTCAATTTAAAAACTGAATTTTACAAAGGTGCACTTGTTTAATGGCAAATCGGTCTTTCTGCAGCTTGTATAATATATCCAGTGTGTATAGTCCTGTATTTATCCAGAGTTGGGTTTTAGCATTTGGCCAGAGCACGTGACTTTAATCACAGCCGCCATGTAAGAAAAATGACACACGTATTATACTTAGAAAGAAAGGAAATCTTTCTTCACGCTAATCCCACGGGGCCCCTCTCTGCGCCGGCCCCCTCCCCCGACTCCTCATGGAAGAATCACCCTCTGGTTCGGAAAGCCCCGTGGGGCCCGAGGAGCGGGCGTGCCGCATGGCGCCTCCCGCAGCTGCTGCCTCTGAATTCCGGCTCTGTGTTCTCGGGCTGCACCGGGCAGGGGCACACAATGCGCCCCTGTCCAGAGCCAGGGCAGCGGTCCTCCTGGGTACTCCTGCCAAGGTCGGGAGACAGAGGGATCTGTGAGGGAAGCCCCGGCGGCCCATGGGAGCAGGGACCCATCCGAGGGAGCTCCTGCCGGGAGGCATGCAGTGAGGGTCCACAGCTCTGGGGCCAGAGACTGAATTGAGATGAGGAAGAAGAGGGTGGAGAAACCAGTGTTTCACTAGGGAACTGGAGGCCACTGGTTTACGTCCTCCCCCGCCTCTAAATTCATCTCCGAGGGACAAGGCTCACTTTTAGAAAGTACGCTTGCTGACCCTGATTGACAGCAGGCGTTGCATGACCAAAGAACACGAATGAAGTCCCATGTGCTTCATTCAGTCATCGTTAGCTTGTATGACCACGTGTATCACCAGTAGCCAGAAGCTTGGTGATGGCCATGAAAACCCTGCTGTGTGGTCCGGTCTGTGTCATGTTGAAACAGGCAGCACAGTCAGAGTTCACCTTTCCGTGTCAGAGTTCAGCGACTCCAGCCTGGGAGGCCAGTGACCCTGCCGTTGCGAGAGCACAAGATACTTTGCTCTTGGACTTGCTCTGTTAGATTTTCACCTGTGCTTCTCATTGAAATGAGGGAGGCCAAACACTGCCGTTACCCACCAATAAGTTGTATAAAGATGATCTGTCAGTGATCAGCTCATACTCCGACCTCTACATGCACAGGAGTTTTCCGGATGCCAACATGAGGGATATTAACCGCTACAGACAGCCCACCCAGCCCCACCTGGGTAGGGAAGTCCCATATTAGCTGGCATCCATGAAAACATCAGTAAGCGCCGTTTTTCTTGGCTTTGCTTCTCCCGTGAGTGTTCGTTTGATGCCTACTAACAAGCGATTTCGATTCTGGTGCTCATTCTCTGGTTTCTGCCACGATAGTAAACACATCTAGGGTTGAAGACCAGCGGAAGATACTCAGCTGTTGGCTCCAAGCAATGCAAGGGAGCCATTTTATTTGAAGGCAAAAGTTGCTTCTAATATATATGACTTCTTCAAGGCGTGCATCATTCTCTAATTTCTCGGGGGGCTTTTAGCTGATTATGGCCGCAGTAATGCTGTGGAGCAGGCCGACCTGGAAGCCTCTGTGACATACAACAAGCATGTATTGCTACATGTCTGGGTGGTCAATGAGGTGGCTCCGCTGACCGTGGCCACCACTCCGCACTGTCAGCGGTTCCTGGCTGGCTGTGGTCAGGGAGCTGAGGGCGGCTCGGCTCCATTGCACGTGACTCTGATCTTGCAGCCGAGTAGCCCAAGCATGGCCTCACAACTCTCACAAAGACGCAGGAAGGACAACTGGACAAGGCTGCTTGGGACTTAAGCTCAGAACTGGCACTTCATCATTTCCATGGCCCAAGCAAGTTGCGAGGCCAGCCAGGATTCGAGGAGATTGGGAAACAAATCCCGCCTCTTTAATTGGTGAGAAGAATTGCAAAGCCACATGCTAGAGTGTTTGGCTATAAACAAGAAGTCTGGAGCAATAAATTCATCATAGTGAGGTCCTCCCCCAAGAGTCGTTCTCAGTGGGATTTGGGGAGGTGCTCAGGAGCCTCCTTCCATTAACCTCCTCCAGTACTTGTGGGAAAGGGTGAAGACAGTTCCACCTGGCAGAGCCTCTTCCATGGCGGAGGCCTCATTGTCACCCTGGGGGAGCCCCTACCTGGGGCTCAGAGCACCTGTGGTGGTGAACTTAAGCAGTGGACAGAAGATGCTCACCTGAGAATCACGGGGTGGTAGTCCCAAGCAGCTGGAGGTGGAGAGAGTGTTATAAGAGTCTTGGGAGTGCATTTCAAAGGCTGTTTTGGAGGAGGGTCCGGATGAGGTCTGCTGAGGGAGGGAGGAGAGCTCGCTATCGTAGTCCTCACTGAAGAGCCTTCACTGGAGAGCAGGGGAATCGGACCTTCACAGCGCGGGCTTCCGGCCAGTAGAATCTAAGAGAACAGTGGCATGAGCTGTGATAGAATCCCCCCAAGCTCTCAGCAGACAAGCATGACCTTCAAGCATGATTTTCACCACATGCTTCGTCCCACCATCATTTCTGAACTCTAGTCCATGGCATTGCTCTGCGGCAGTCTTCCAGGTCCCTCTGGCTCAGTCTGGGCAGTTACTAAAGGGCTAACTCCCACCCCTTCGCTAGCCGATCCCAGCCTAGCGGAGACATGGAGCCTGGACATTGTGGCAGACCGCGGCAAGTGAATGTTGGGGGGGGGGGGGGGGCGGCAGGGAGTTGGCAGAGAGGTGAGAAGACTTCTCCCTTGCTTAAGGACATTATAACTCTCTGGCTCACTCTAGATATAAGCTGTGTACTGAAATCTCAAAATACTGAGGCATATGCTCCATGGAAAGATGGAGCGGACTTCAGTCATCACCTTAGTCAAGCCTGAGAGCCATGCGGAGAGGAGAAAAGTGGTCAGGGAGCCGGGGAGCTGAGTAAGGAGAAGAATTACGATACCCAGCTAGCACCTTGTGAAGCACTGGAGAAGGGTGGTTCACCGTTGTGGCTGCCCCTCGCGCTCACCGAAGAAGGCTGAGACGCCCAGCGGCCCGCGGTTCCCCGCTGCAGACAGACGCTGAAGCTGTGCTGGAGCTAAGAGAGATGTTTCCTTTCGTTTGTGTCGGGGAGAGAGCACCCAGGGCAGACCAGCGCGTCCTCGGCGCAGCTGGATCTCCACGTCACCGAGATCTCCTCTGTGCCCGGGTGCCAGGACCACCTGGGCCAGGCTGAGCTGCGGCTTCAGCTCCCTCCCCGGGATCCCTCATTCCCCACAACCAAAGGGGCCAGTGACCCAGTCTCGCTGACTGAGGGAGTGGAGGGCCTCCTGGCACAGCAGCGTTTTCTGCCCAGTGAGGCAGATTCTACTTGGTGTTCACGACAAGTCTCAAGGCAGCCGGCCACACATCTGAAGGACAGAAAGGGATGAGCCGAGTTTTGTGCTGCTTCATAAGGAAGGTATCCCGAGTGCTGAGCCAAAAATGCAACAAGCACACATACCACATTTGGTTCCCTGAAGAGGAAGTGAACCAGGAAAAGTTCACTCAACTAAATCTACTAGAGACATGTTTGTTCAACTAAGTAAATTCTGACGGAGCACCTCTGGTCCCTCTGTGAGGGGCTTGCTGAGGGGTGTGGGAGCTTGCGTGGGCTTCCCACCAGCACTGAGACCACCGCCTCCAATTCCTTCAAGCCCTTTGCCAGTTTTCGGATTTCTCTGTGCAGCCTGACCTCTCAGCTCCCTCTAGTGGCCAGTAGTGGGCACACCCAAGCATGAGTCAGTCTTTAAATAATAGTATTGTTTTCAAACAAGATTCATAGGTACAAAAATCAATCTAATCTTATCTCCACTAATCCCACTGTGTTGTAGGTATGTTGAGTCAGAAATATGGCCATATAACTCTCAGCAAGACTCACATGCTTTCGTCAGTGCCAAGGGATTCCATAGAAAGAGATGACGCATTGCCCTGAATTATTAGGAAATTTGAGTCAGTTATTGGAAAATGTAAGTGTAGCTTTGGTTCACCAAGCAGGTGAGTCAGTCTTTTTCTTTTCATTTTTAATGGAAAATTTTAAGAAATAAAATGTTACAGACACAAAAAAAATTCATGTAACTACAAGCATTAAAAAAAAAACGAATAAATCAGCAATCTAAGATTTTACCACATATAATAATGGTGTCACTTCATGAAACTGTGTGTGTGTGTGTGTGTGTGTGTTTTCTGGGTCTCAAGGTAAGATGTATTTGTTAGTGGGTAGAGTAAAAGTTTGGAAAGTTTGGAAAACCCAGATCCAGAAGGTAGTGTAAACAGGTCCTTTGTACTTTTAGTTCCTCATGGCAAGGCTTCTGGGGGGATCTCCAGGCACCCATTTGGACTCATCCCGAGTCTAGGACTTGAGCGGAGGGAACAGCATAAAAGCGGGAAAAGATGCAGTCCCTGGTCATCGAGGGATTAAGACATAGTTGACAAACAGCTGCACACAAGTAGAGAAAAACTCAAAGCCTACTGTAAGGCAGCAGGCCCCTGAGGAAGGCTGGGGCAGGAAGCACCAAGGGTGGGAGGAGAGCTGTGGGAACAGAAATTGAAGGGTGGGGGCTGGGGAGATTTGTCTCAAGATGTGCCATGAAGGAGACAAAGGACATGGAAGTGTGAGAGGAAAAGGAGGCTGGGAAGGACTTTTCAGACTAACATCATTACCAGCTCAAATTTTTCCTGATAAACCGTATCTACAGTGAGCGCCTTCTCTTTCAAAGTTAGCTGATTTCTCCCTCTTGTCACTTTTAATTTTTTTAGTTGCAAAATATATATAGCATGAAGTATGCCATTTTAACTCTTCTTAAGTGTAAAATTCAATGGTGTGCAGTGCATTCACATTGAGTGTGACCATCACCACAATCCCTTTCCAAATCGTTTTCATCTGCAACAGAAACTGTAACCATCAAACAATAGCTACCCGTTTCGCACCACCCCTTCCCCTGACAGCCTCAGCACTACTCTCTGTCTCTGAATTGCCTTTCTAGATCTTTCGCACATGTGAAATCAGGCAATATGTGTCTTTTGTGTCTGGGTTATTTCACTTAGCATAATGTCTTCAAGGTTCATCTATGGTGTAGCACGTGTCAGCACTTCATTCGATTTTGTGACTGAACTGTCCGTGTACCAGTGGGGTCCCTCAGCCTGGCCTGCGGGGATCAGCTCAAAACCAGCTCTCCGACATCCCCCTAGGGGTCCTGGATTGCAAGAAGGCAGCTCTCGGGTGATGCACCCTGGAATAGGGCTCCTTCTACTCTGGTTCTGGGTACATCACCTGAGAACCGCACCTCCAAGTCACTGCAGCTGGGCAGCTCCTGCATTGAGCATCTGCCCCCTAGGGGTCAATGCACATCGTAGCTACTGGTTGAAGCATCATAGCTGCTGGTCAGATGTTTGCTTAGGCATTTATATATATACTAGGGGCCTGGTGCATGAAATTTTCCTATCAATCATAGACCAATGAGCACTTCCTGGTTGAATGAAAGAAATGAGTGGAATAACTGTTGGGCAGACTTGGGAAGAAGCTTGAGCCATGGCCCCAGTGCTTATGTCTCTTCTGAGGCATTGAGTAAGATGGGGGCAGAGACGGTCGTTGCTAAGGGTAAGGCTGTTCTTCAGGCAGTTGCTCTTAGAGTCCCACCTCCAATCCTAAAGACCAGAAACTGATTGGTCTATCTTGACCCAGGCAACTTGCCCGGAATCTGACGTGTTAGTTGAGAGAAACCAAGGAGGTGTTGGTCCTTGTAAACGGAACTGACATTATGGAGGGTGTTCAGTAAAATACAAGAGGGCCCAAACCAAGTAGCAGTGGCAGCAGCTTACAGATAGGAAAACTCTTCAAGACCCAGAGTTAGGTCTTAGAAGGGAACTGCTGTGAGCGTTAATAAAGCCCTTCTGGGTATACTCTATGCCAGCCGGTCGCCAACCTTTCAGACCTCCCAGACCACCAGTGGTCCACGGACCACCCGTTGGCAACCCTGCGCTATGCAATGAACTTCTAGAAAGTCAAATGTGTGGACTGATTTATCTATTTGCCTCTGAAGAATCAACTGATGCCAGTATCATTTTTGATTCTCACTTAAAAGTACAAAATCGGAAACCCAGAGAGGTTAGATTTCTTGCCTGATGGTATAGAAATAATTTGTGTTAAGCCAAAACCTGAGTTCTTCACCTTCTGGCTGAGGTCTTCTTCCACCACCACACCACACCCCAGGCGAAGCACAGCCACCACAGGAGATGCTGTAGTTTTTCTGAGAAGAACATCCCCCCACAAAGGCTTGCTGAGCTAGACAGGAGGCATCGACATCATCTAGACAAGGCCCCATAGGCAGTGAGTATAGTTTTCTGTGCTCTTTAACCCTTGAGGACCCCTCACCTTTTTGGAGTGAGGGTTCAGACGTCTTTTTGTAAAACAAACAAAACCTGGGTCTTATCTTTTCTGTTAGCTTTATTGAACACATTTCCATTTTAGAAAGCACAATCAGAACACAGAATAACTTAAGAAATCCTTTTCACAAAGAAATGAATACCTTTTAGAGCCATTGTAAATGTTTTTCCATTTGTTTTTAACGTTTTGGAAACCAGTACAATACTTTTTATTTATATTTATTTTTATTGAATTTATTGGAGTAGCATTGGTTAATAAAATTGTGTAGGTTTTCAGTGTACAATTCTATAATACATATTGTATTGTGTGTTCACCACCCAAAGTCAAATCTTCTGTCATCATTTAGGCTTCCTTTACCTTCTACCTGCCCCCACGCCCTTTCCCTCTGGTAACCACCAGACTGTTGTCTATGTCTATGATGTTCATTTTGTTTTGTTTTTACTTAATCCTTTCACCTTTTCACCCAACCATTCCCAGTGCCCCTTTCCTGACAGCTGTCAGTCTGCTATCTTTATCTGTGAGTCTGTTTCTATTTTGTTATTTTGTTCATTAGATTACACACATAAATGAAATCATATGGTATTTGTCTTTTTTTGACTGGTTTATTCAGGTTCATTCATGCTGTTGCAAAATGTAAGATTTCCTTCTTTTTATGGCCAAGTAGTATTCCACTGTGAAAATGTACCACAGTTTTTTTATCCACTCATCTACTGATGGGCCCTTGGATTTTGCTTCTTTGTATTTCAAATCTTTGACTTGATTCTTGCGGTCCTCTAGACTGCTTTTAGGTCTTTTTATAATATTTTTTATTTCAGTCAGTGTATGCTTAATTTCTAGTTGGTCCTTTTTCATATTCTTGAGGGTCTCGTTCATATCCTTGAAGGTCTCATTCATATCCTCGAATGTCTTATTAAGTTCATTGGACTTTTCTAGAAGCCTCTTGAAAAATCTTATAACCGTGGTTATGAACTCTATGTCCGGTCGTTTTTTCCCCCTCCATTTCTTTCATATGTGATTTCTTTCCATGTCTCTGCATTTTGGCTGCTTCCCTGAGTTGGTCAATTAGTTTTGTGTGGTAGATGTCCTCTAGGGGACAGTGGCTCAGCCTCCCCAGTTACCTGAGGTGGATACTCTTGGTGCAGCCCTTTATGGGTTGCATAGTCTTGTTGTAGTTAAGCCTATATATATTATTGTTGTTAGCACTAGGAGGGTTTGACCTCCAGGCCAATTGGCTGTGAGGATCAGCTGTGCTCAGGTTGGATGGTTGGAGTCTCTGGGCTAAACAGGTAGCCTTGATTTTCGTCAGCTCCGCCCTATGCAGCACCTGGGTCTCTGTGCCTGGTGGTAATGGCTGCATGCACCTCTGGAGAGAAAGCTGCCACTGAGCTCTAATGGCTGCCAGACAATTCAGCCTCTCCCCAAATGAGTCTGCACACCCAAAGTCTCACCCGGGGTTCTAAAACAATGCAGTCTGGTGGTTTCCCTTCTTTCTTTTTTTTCCCTCCCAAATGAGAGAGCAAGTCACAAGTCCTCTCTGCACGCTCTCGCACTTCTGCAGTTCCCAAGTTTACGCGCCCTCTCTGCAAGCTCGCAGACCTCTGCAGTGCCCAAGTTTCAGCGTGCTTCCTCCTTACTGTCCAGTTTCACCCCATATGAGTGTGGGTTTCCTGGACCTCACCCAGAACTGGGGAATCGGTGCAATGGGACACCTTTGTCTCCCTCCCCGTTCAGAAGTGGATCTTATTTTAAATGTGATGTCATCACTCAGTGGTACTCAATACCTGTGTGGCCAAGCAAATAAATTAATGCACAGACATCTCAAGGTGCTGGAGGCCAGCCAGACTGTTGTGGCAGGGACATCAGCTCCATAGGGCCTACGGTGGGACGCAGATGTGGTGGGCACCTTGGCACCACACTGGGTGGCCCTGGCTCTTCATTGGGTCTCTGTTGGCGAGCACAGGTGCAGTGCAGGAGCCTCACTGCGCAGTGCTGCTCTCAAGTCTGTGAGTCACAGCAAAAGCAGCTGGGGCGGGGGGGGCGGGGGCTACAGCTGCTGCTGAACTAATTTTCTGAGTCTAAGAGTGATTGATGGCTTTTTTATTGTTCTCCTTAATCTGCTCTCATGCCTAATAACCTGATAAGGTATCAGACCATTTTTCAAAGCTCTAAAGTCTTGTTCTCTTAAACTCATTTGTGCTATAATTTATAAGAAAGCAGGAGGATTTATCTGATAATAGGGAATAAGGCCCCCCCTAATAGTGTGCTCTCCACAGTGGCTACTCTATTAGTTTGCTAGGGCAGTCACTGTCCTCATGGAGCTTATGTTCTGGTGGGGAGACAGACATTTAAAAAAAAACTAAATGAGCTCATCAGAGAGTGAGAAGGATGAGAAGGTGATGACTCCAGGTGATGTGATGGGCAGTGCCTTCTGGGAGGGCAACATGAGTTTGGGGCGCTCAAGGAGAACCTCCTTAAGAATCTGGTGTTTGAATTAAGAGCTGAACCAGGAGGAAGTAAGCCTTTGTCAGGTGGAAGCAGGCCCGAGGATCGTGATCCTCCTGGCCAGCCTAGACCTTGGGGTTGGGCAGATCTCACCAAGTAAACAGACTGCCATTGGTATTCAGAGCCCTGATATTCTTCACAATCAGTACTGTTAGAGCAATGTTTATCTAATAGGACAAGTGTGGGTCAAGTATAAAGATTTATTCATGAAGATCTTGCTCTGCTCGTAAGGAAGTGGGTACAAATAGTTGGATGAAATGTTGTTCAGTGTTTAGTATGGGGAAGCGATACACTCTATCATGGCATCTATAGGAACACTTTCTACTTTATTTTTTAAATATATTTTATTGAATTTTTACAGAGAGGAAGGGAGAGGGATAGAGAGCCAGAAACATCGATGAGAGAGAAACATCAATCAGCTGCCTCTTGCACATCTCCTATTGGGGATGTGCCTGCAGCCAAGGTATATGCCTTTGACTGGAATCGAACCCGGGACCTTTCAGTCCGCAGACCAACGCTCTATCCACTGAGCCAAACAGGTTTCAGCCACACCTTCTACTTTAATTTGCAATTAAATAATGGGGACTAGGAAGGAAATTATTTTTTTAAGCCAAAGGTCACCTCTGTCATTGTTGTGTACCAGTTACAGTGAGCCCAGACTATATGCAAGTTAAGGCTCCCTGAAGCCCGGGGAAAGTCTGATTTCCAGCAGTGTCTGGAAGGAAGTTCCCAGAGCTGGGGTTACTGTGAGGTGTTGTCTGTCCTGTGTGGGGATAGGGCTGAGCGGCCAGCTTCAAGAGCTTTTATTGGCTACCTGCCTCTGCTGTAAAAGGCTGGCTAATACGTAGAGTCATTGGATATTCACAAGGGACATCAGGTTAATGCCAGATACAAAGGCTGGCTCTCTACACATCCACTCCCATCTCCTCTAGCTTATTTCTGTACTACAAACTGTAAAGCTAAATCATGTTTCTTCATGTCCTTTGCAACTAGGGTTCTAACACGTAATGTGGTTCTGGTTCTACCTGCAGCATGACTTACATGAGTCCCCAAGCCGGAAGTTAGCAACATGAGGCAGCAGCCATGTGCAAGGGAATGGACTGTTCTTGCAAACGCATTGGCAGATGCACTTGGTTCTTCTGGGGCTGCTGTGGCAGAGTTTCAGGCATCCAGTCCCTAAATTCCTAGGTGCTAATGAATAGGAAGCAGCAGCCACATATTCCTTCTGCTGGAGTCACACGAAGCCTATGGTTCTCAGATTTCACTGTCTATCAGCATTACCTAGAAACCTTGTTAAAGCGCCGAATGTTAGGCCTCAACCTTAGTGTTGCTCATCAGTGAGTCTGTGGTGAGGCCTGAGAATTTGCATTTCTACCAAATGCCCAGTTGGTGCTGATCCTGCTGGTCTGAGAACACACTTTGAGAACCACTCTTTTAAGCTCTGATTCCTCATTTCTTCTGGCTGTGCTATCTTTAGCTCCGCTGTTCCTGTGGGTAACTGCCAAGCCTGTGTGGCCTTCCTGGAGATTGTTGATCAATTAATACCCTTTGGTTAAAACCGTTTTCCTTAAACTAGTTTGAGGTGGATTCTGCTGTCTGCAACAAAGAACCTTGATCTATACAAGGCCCTTGGTCTTACCTACCAATACTCTACACATTTTTGTAGTCCTCTACTGAGTCTTTCCTTTCTCTGTTGGGGGATTTCCATGTCGCTTCTGAGGCCCTGGCCCTATTTCTTATAGGAGTCGCATGACTCATGCTGACACAATCCATGTCCTACCTCAATAAGTCCCCCTTGTTCTGCAACATTCCCACAAAGGCAAAAATGTCTTGAATTTAGCACTGAAATTGAAGGAACCCACAAAAGGTAAAGTTATGAGAGTCTTTTTATTTACCAAAGGGGAGGGGGGAATTCAGAGGCCAGATGCTTCTGACTCAGTTTTTAAATATTTGATCCTTTTATTTGTTTTTTGGTAAAGTATCTTAATGTGAAATTTAAAATAAAAACAAGCTAGAAGATTGTTCTCTTTGGAAGTTATGAGAGTGGATAAGATTGATAAAATAGCATCTTGCTAGACCAGTGGTCAGCAAACTCATTAATCAACAGAGCAGCAAATTGCGGCTCACGAGTTGCATGTGGCTCGCAAGCTGCAGTTTGCTGACCACTGTGCTACACACGTCTATTTAAAAAATGGTTAAAAGATATTATTTACCCAATGAACCATAGGGCTCAAAATTTTTTTTTCAAACTCAATAATAACAGTCCCTCAGGTAAATGCTGCTCCAGACAGTTTTGTAAATGTGTATCATTTACTTGATAAAGCATAGCAGCCTATCCAGAGAGGAATTATGGTCTGCTGCATAAATAGGCATTTGGACAGCTTTAAAAATGCATACTCTTTACATCCAAATGCCAGGTGAAAAGCCCCACGGAAATTGGTTATTATGAGCAAAGAGCAACCACTTTTCAAAACCAAGAGGTGATCAGGCCAAATGGTGTCTTTCAAACTTTTCTTCTCCAAGAGCTATATAAACATCTACTTAATCATTTATCGAATGACCACTAGTAGGTTCAGGGCCTGGGTTGAGAGAGAGGGTGGGTGAACTGATGCTCTCTGAGCCCAGGCTACTGGATGCCCTCACTCGGTCTGAGTACAGAATCACCCAAAAGCCTGTCTAGGCCCCACCCCAGAGCGGCCGGGACACAGAGTATTCTAAAAGCTCACCGGGTGACTCTGGTGTGCAGTCAGGGTTGAACACTTCCATGCTGGATAAGGAATCTGAAGCCCAGAAAGGCCAAGTGACTTGCCCAAGATCACACAGCAAGCCTGGGGAAGAACCCAAGTAACCTGGACCCCCTGTTTCACTTTTAGCTGCTGGTCCACACTCGCTCCTTTCCTTTCAGAGTTGCCTTGGGTTTATTTATAATATGACTTCATGCTTTCTTGCATCTACACTTAAAGTATGTAAATAGTGTGTAGTAATTATAGAATTAGATTTCTAAAAAGTTTGAAAACACAAGGGGAAAAAATATATTTCCCTTTCCCAAATACTGCTTCAATTAGTACTGTTGAACTAATTGTACTAGATTCCTTTAGCTTCTATTTTCTTCTCTCTATATCTTCCATATTTGTAAATGAGTTTATATGTTTGTTAAAAATTTACACTCCAAGTGTTCTACCTTCCTATAAAGTCTCTGTTAGCTTTATATTACAGACTAGTGGCCCAGTGCATGAAATTTGTGCACTGAGAGGGGCATTCCCTCAGCCCAGCCTGCACCCTCTCCAATCAGGGACCCCTTCGGGGATATCTGACTGTTGGCTGTCAGATGTCTGATGGTTGGCAGTCAGACATCCCTCTCACAATCTAAGAAAACTGGCTCCTAACTGCCTCTGCCTTGCCCCACACCTGGAACCCAGGCTTCCCTCCCTCTGGCCAGCTATAGGCACCCAGGACTTGGGCCAGCTTCACTCAGATCAGCTTCAGCCTCAGGCAGCCGCAGGCACCCAGGACCTCAGGGCATGCTGCCTAATCCCAGGGCCGAAAAGGGTCCCCTCCCCTCTATGTGCCTGCCTGGCTGTGTCCCTCTACTTTGACCACCGTGGCTTAAAGAACTTTGCCAAATATGTTCTCCTAAGCCTCCTGGGAAGAGGGCGCGAGCTGAGAAACTAGAGATGCTGCAGCCCCGCTGAGGACTTGCCTTTCTCAGCATCTTCAGAAGCCAGAGCGCCTGGCTGGTGGGTACAGTGGTTGGAGGGCTCCCAGCTCTGATCCTGGCCTGATCCCCAGCCCTGGTCCAGGCGCGTGTGGGAGGCAACCAATCCATGCGTCTCTCTGACATGGATGCTCCTCTCTCTGTTTCTCCCCCTTTTTTCCACTCTCTGTAAACATCAAAGGAGAAAATGACCTCCTGTGAGGACTCACAGCCAGAGAAGGACAGGAGCCCTGATGCTGGGGAGGACGCGGGGAGCCGAGGAGTGTGCGTGGTGCTTGGGGAAAGGGTGACCTTACTGGACTCGCACACACTGCCACTGACAACGGCGTGAGGTCACGGAGACGCACCACTTGAAGGAGCAGAGAAGTGCATCCAGAACTGGGTGGTCCCACGCCAACCCAGCAGGCGGGCGCCTCTCCGACAGCACACCCCGCAGACAGTGTGCCCCGCAGCCCCAGGCGGACCTCCTGCAGCCGCGCAGTGACTGTGATCACCGGGCCATACATGCTTTTTACCTTGTCTGTACCCATATCAAGGCATCCACTCATGTCTTTCATCTGTCCCATCCTTCAGATAAAGTAATTTGGTATCAAAATAAACCCTCAAAAAGTAAAAAAAAAAAAAAAGATCCTGCTCCTGGCACCACTGCTGCCCTGCCCCTTGCGCAGCCGCAGCTCCACGGGGCTCCGAACGGGTGCCACAGGCCTGCTGGGACCGCCAGCACAGTGTCCTCTCCCCAAGCCCGCAGCACCTGTTCCCCAGGCCGTGTGGAGGCAGCGCCACTTTGCTGGGCCCCGGCCTGGGGAGCGGATGCTGCGCTGGCGGTCCTAGCCAGCCCGTGATGCCCATTCCCCAGGCCACCTGGTGCCCGTTCTCCAAGCCACATGGCCCTGTCCCCCACTCCTGATTGGCTGGTAGCGTAGTGAAAGTATGGTCAAATTTGCATGTTTCTCTTTTATTATATAGGATAGCCCTTAATGCCAGGGTTAGGGTCCCTGACTCACTGCACAGTCAAAATTTTGCTTATAACTTTGTTTGCTGGTTTGTTAATCCTCACCCAAGGCTATTTTTGTCCATGGATTTTTTTTTTTTTTTTTAGAAAATAGAATGAAAAGGAGGTAAGGAGGGAGAGAAAGAGAAACATCAATGTGAGAGAGACACATTAGTTGATTGCCTCCCCAAAACACCCTGATCTGGGACCAGGAATCAAACCTGCAACTCAGGTACATACCTTTAAAATATATATATATATTATTGATTTTCTACAGAGAGGAAGGGAGACGGATAGAAAGTCAGAAACATCGATAAGAGAGAAACATTGATCAGTTGCCTCTTGCACACCCCCTACTGGGGATGTGCCCACAGCCAAGGTACATGCCCTCAACCAGAATCGAACCTGGGACCTTTTAGTCCACAGGCCAACGGTCTATCCATTGAGCCAAACAAGTTTCAGCTCAGGTACGTACCTTTGATCAAGAATTGAACCAAGACCCCTTGGTCCAAGGACTGATGCTCTAAGCACTGAGTCAAACCAGCCAGGTTTGACTGCTTCTAACTTTTGATCCCCAAAACTTAGTTGTCTCTTGCTATCCATGGAAGATTAGTTTCAGAACCCCTCAAAGATACCAAAATCTGTAGATGCTCAAGTGCCCTGTATAAAATAGCACAGAACTATGCATACAGTCATCCTGCCACATCTGTAGACTCCCAACTCTGGATCAAAAACAATACAGATACTTATATTTAAAAACACATGTAAAAATAAATTAAATTTTAAAAATTCATGTATAAATAGACCTGTGCAATTCAAACGCATGTTGTTCAAGTGTCAGCTGTAACTTTCAAAGTAATATATATGTCCACTGAAAATTTCAAGGAATATGGCATGCACAGGATGCATGAAAACGGAAGGCCCTAAGCCCTCCCCACCCCAGTTTCTAGAGAACTCTTTCTGCTATACCTGTACATATGCTAAAAATGGGATTGTATGACGGGCACTGTGCTGTAAGTTGTTCTTTTTTTCTTTTCTTTTTCTACTTAAAAGAATGCTTTGGGCATCTTTCCATGTCAGTGCATGCCAAATTACCTCCTTTATACCATTCCATTGAATGAGTAGTCCAAAATCCGGTTAACCAATCTCTCACTGAAACATTTAAAAGTCTTTTGTGTCAAAAACAAATAAGCATACAGATAAACAACTACCCAAGGGAATACCCAGGCTTCTCAGCTCAGGCTGCCATCTGGCCTGGCTGACGTGGCGGGGGCACTGCCTGATGCCAGCGTCCCGGTGTACACACTGTACTCCGAAGACAGAGGCTGGAGGACTCCTGTCATTGACTCCCTGACTGTAATTTTAAAAAATTTAAAATAAGTAAAAAGCAACCCACAAGGAGCAATGCTGATAATTCACCTCAGGTCCAAGGCAACGCAAAGAACAGGGTGGCCAGGCCCAGAATGTGCTTTCGGAAATCCCTAAGGCTGCCACAATTCAAGGACTTTGGGTCTCTGAGCAGGCTCCCTCCTTCCCTGTCAGCTCAGCGATAGGCAAAATGTAAACAGAGCCACTCAGCAGCAGCAACACAAGTGTTCTTGTTTTTTGCTTTAATAAGTTCTTTATTGATTTCAGAGAGGGAGAGAAAAATAGAAACATCAATGATGAGAGAAAATCATTGATAGCTGCCTCCTGCCTGCCCCCTTCTGGGGGTCAAGCCTGAAATCCGGGTATGTACCCTGACTGGGAATCCAACTATGCCTTCCTGGTTCATAAGTTGATGCTCAACCACTGAGCCACACCAGAAAAAAGGGAAAATGTGCTCCTGAACCCAGAGACGCTGCTCCTAGGCAACGTAACCTAAGAAAAGAATCAGATTTGTGCAGAAAGATTAAGTGGCCAAGCTCTTCATCGTCATTTGAACCCTGGGTGCATTCTTTGCTTAGCGTTTGACTTAGAACATGTTACCTCTGTGTCTGTTCCCTCCTCTCTCACTTGGGACTAATGCCTGTGCCTCCTCTTCGGGCTTTTGTGAAGACGGGATGAACTGACATAAGCCAGTTAGAAAAGGACCTAGAAAGATTTGGGAATGCTGGCTATTAACATTTGTAACGACAAAGGTTGATGAGAAACTGGTTAAATAAATCATGGAATATCATATAGCTATGAAAAAAATCACCATGTACTAATGCTCACAACGTAATGTTAATTAGAAAGACAGAATGAAAAACAACTTTACATAAAGCATGACATCAGTTACACGCAATTGCAGCAAAAGATTAGATATGTCTGATTATAAGATTATGAGCATTTTTATATTTTTTACATGTTATGAGGCTTTCTACAATAAGCATCAAGGACGTCTATAATCCGGAATAGTTTTTTGTTTTCTTTTGTTTTTAAATAAAGCATATATATATATATATATATATATATATATATATATATATATCAAACTATGCTAATTCTTTTCTCCCAACATTCGGGCCAATGCTATTTCCAATCAGAGGGTTAGGGATTGTTTGTCTGCTCTCTAGGTCTCTCCATTCCGTGTGGTCCTTCCCCCACCACTGCTGCCCTCATTCTCTGTTCTTCTCATTCCCTCATATGGCCTCCTCTCAGGAGAGGTTTCTGCAGATTAATTCAGGCTCAGCTGTTAATGTTTAAAGTGTTATGTTGCCCAAGAGGATATATATTTTACCAGAGAATCGAGACAAAGGATGAAATTGCTAACAGTGAAATTTTAAGCAACATCAAAACAATGGAAAAAGCTATGGTATAAACAGGAAGAAAAATGGCTTCCTGATACCCTTCACATCAAATTCTGTTGATTCATTAGGCTGGCTCGGCTCCAAACCACAGATGGTTCAAAGTGAAAAAACTCCTTATCTCCTGAGAGGTACAGATCCTGATCAAACGAATAAAACAAGTCAGAGGTGGCGTGAAAGAGGGCTATAGAAAGGGCTAGTTCACACAGAGTTTTACTAGTTTTATCTAATACTAGAGGCCCGGTGCATCCCTCAGCCTGCTCTGTGCCTTCTTGCAGTCTGGGACCCCTCCTTACTTCCCCCTGCAGTGGAGGAAGGTGAAGCTCCCGCCATCACCGCTGTGCTGACCAGCTGTGAGCCCAGCTTCTGACTGAGTGGCACTCTCCTTGTCAGAGCACACTAAACACCAGGGGCAACTCCTGCATTGAGTGTCTACCCTCTTGTGGTCAGTGCATGTCATAGCCACCAGTTGTTCTGCCATTCAGTCGATTTGCAAATAAGGGTTTTATTATATAGGACTAGGGCCTGGTGCATGAAATTCGTGCACTGGGGCTGGGTGGTCCCTCAACCCAACCTGCCCACTCTCACATACAGGGAGCCCTCAGGGGATGTCCAACTGACGGCTCACCTCCAGCCTGGTGAGACTTTAGGCCTTGGGCACCCAGCCATCACCCTGCTCAGCAAGCCCCGGCTGCCTGAGATTACTTGGCTCTGGGGGCCGAGCGCTCCCTGCTGCCGCCACCACCACCGCTGCTTCCCCTCACAGTGCCCGCCAGGGGGCTGGGCGCTCACCGCCACCACCATTTCATCTCCACCCCTGGGCCTGGTGCTTGTGCCACTTGGCCCCACCCCCGCTCCTGATTGGCTGGTAGCATAGCCAATTAGGAGAGAAGGTATGGTAAAATTTGCATATTTCTCTTTTATTATATAGGATAAGCCTATAATGAGATTTCAGGGTATGGATGAGGAATCCCTAGGAATTATGGGAATTATGCCAATTTCTCAGTGAGGGCAAGAAAAAGACCAGTGACCTCCAGGATCTGCATATTTCTGACTTTCTGTCCACTATAGGGAGAAGGAAGAAAAAATGAATGCCTTCTTCAAGTTCAGAGGTTGCTGTGCTGGGAAGAGGAAATTATTAGAATTTAAATTGTCTGAGCCCTGGTTTGTAACAAAAAAAAATGCTTTATAATTTTTAAATTATTCATTCCTGCTTAGGAAGTAGCAAGTCAACGGTATCCAATGAGGGATTAAAGATAAAAGAGCAGCAATTAATTGTGCATTCTGATTTAAGAGACTGGGTAATGCTTGAGTGGCTTATCAAATTTAGCTCCATTTTGGCTGTCTTTTATTTCAATTGATGCTTGTGCTCACCTCTGAAGGCATTTGTACCACAAGGCTTTTCAGATATGAAAGAATTCAAATGTCTAGATTGCTTTAGAATTCTGTTTTTCTTACAGTATGAGGCAAAAGTGTTGAAAATAGCAGTTTAATGAGTCATGCAAAGTGGTATAGTATTCATAGTCACTGATTCAATTATTTTTCCCCTCCATTATTTTTCCCCTTCAAAGCATACTCTTGGCAGACTAATATGGTTGTTTTCTAAATGCCATGTTTCTGACTTGCCTTTTTGTAATTCTTGGTAATTTCCTTGCTTTCTGAAAAGCAAAGGCATTCCACAGGCCAACACCTGAGGCGGTCTGATAACCAAAATCATTTTCAGACCCAAAGGAGAAAAAAACCAAAGGCGGGGAAATGGGCCCGGGCCTTCAGCTGCCAGCTCACGATGAG
Organism: Antrozous pallidus; assembly: GCA_027563665.1. NCBI lineage: Eukaryota > Metazoa > Chordata > Mammalia > Chiroptera > Vespertilionidae > Antrozous > Antrozous pallidus. The sequence continues at coordinate 38,260,307 of CM050522.1, read as the reverse complement.
CCCCCTCTTCCTGCCCGGTTGCGGGAACAGAATGTGGAGGTGGATTCGGGAAATGCAGGAAAGCCCTTCCTTCCTGGCCCTGTGGGCGTCGTTGGCCTCAACTGCCCAATAGGCAATGGGTTTCCTGTCTGAAGGACAATCTAATTTGAACAGGGCACAATTCCTTCATTTTCTGCCCTCTGTGTTTTCACCTCCAGAACGTCATTTCACCTGCCAACTCGGGTAAATAGTCTTTAATAGGACAAAGGCTTTGAAAGGTTACACTGGCTTTGGGCTGAGACTTGAATTCTCATGTCGAGTCCTCCAAAAAGAGATTTTGTTGTATAAGCCAGTGTCAGTCTTCCGGAAGGGTTACCTCCTTCGAGTGCTTTTGGGAAAGGAAGGGTGGTTATAACTGTGGCTCTAAACTGTGCTCTCCTCCTTCCGCTCTGAGTGAACCAGAGGGAGGTGGTTGTCTCTCTTGCTGCCCACCTCCCATTTCCCTCGGTGACGTCACTGCCCAGTGATGGGCTGGGGACAGCTGGGAGAAAAGACAACTAAGAGAGAAGGGTTTAAAATTGATCAGGATGGGGGTCAGAGAGCAACAAAAGGATGTGCATGCATGCATAGTGGCATGACCAATGGACACGGATACTAGGGGCTTGCCCTCGGGAGTGGGAGTAGCGGGGGTGGGGGATGTTAGGGGAAAAGGAGACATATTTAATAATTTAAACAATAATAAATAAAATAAATAAAATTGATCAGGAATATGACTTTTCCCATAATACAAGGGAACAGCTTTTAAGAAAGAAAAGGAACAATATTTAAAATTATTACCATGTACTGCATAGAAATGAGAACATGAAATACCTGTAAAAATACCAAGTATTAACCAGAATGCGTAAGTTCAGACCTTAGCTTCTTCCGACAGCATTATGTGAGGTAATACAATTTGTCTCTAACACACCCTGCTGGGGTCAGGCCAGACAATTCAAGGTCTCCAGAACCCCCACAGGCTATCATAGTTGGATTTTAGGAAACCTTTGCAATTAGTAGTTTGGCAATTTGTGGCACTCTGGCGCACAGCCACAAATTGGTTTGCTATAAAGATCACATAGTGATGGACTTGATGGGGGTTTTTATACACTTTCCCAAGGGACAATCACATTCGGTAGGCAACCAGCAGGCAAGGGTATTGCATTAGGTTGCTGAATTGCACATAAAGTCTTACCAAGTGGGCAGCTTAAGCAACAGAAATGTGTCTCAACAGTGCTGGAGGCTGAAAGTGCACGATCAAGAAAGGACACACAGTGTGTGTGTGTGGGGGGGGGGGGGGGGGGTTGGTCCCTTCAAGGGCTGTGAGGGAAGGATCTGTCCCATGCCTTTCACTTACCTTCTGGCGGTTTGCTGGCAGTCTTTGCTGTAACCAAGCCTAATCCTGAACTACATGCTATCTGCAAATGAACCTCCTTACGGAAAGCAAAAAGATCTACCTTAACTAACTCAAATCAGTAACAACTAAAACCATAGCAACCAAACTATTTGTCTAAAAGGAGATAATTTTGCAATGAGGACATCTTGCCACCCAGGGATATTTGTTAAGAGGATATGTCAACCAAAAGGAAAATAGTTAAATAAGTGGTTAAATATCTACCTGATGGAATTTTATGTATTGATGTTTTAGAACTATATTTTTATTGATTTCAGAGAGGAAAAGAGAGGGAGAGAGAGAAAAAAAAAAGAGAGAGAGAGAGAGATACATCAATTGATAAGCCAGAATCATTGATTGGCTGCCTCCTGCCCCCTACTGGGGATTGTGCCTGCAGCCTAGGCATGTGCTCTGGCCGGGACTTAAACCATGACCTCCTGTTCAGAGGTCGATGCTCAACCACTCAGCCATGCTGGCCAAACTGTATTACTTTTAAGAGAAGGTTTTAGAGTTTATGTCATGACATGAGGAAAAGTATATTAATAGCACCACAGGGGAAAATCAGGATGACAAGTATGTTCTGACAAATGTATATACAATGATTAACACAATACAGTCCCACACTCTTGCCCAGGCCTGCATGCTCAGGGCCCTGCCTGGCTCTCGGACCACATCTCCTCTCTCTCGCCTTGTGCCGCACTGTGCTCCAGCCACCCAGCGCCTCTGCTGGTTCTCACACAGCCGGCTTGTTGACAGGGCCTTTGCACATGCTTGTCTCGCTGCCTGGAATGCTCTTTTCCCTCTCTTCACATGCCAACTCCTTCCTGACAACTCAAGTCTTTTTCTGAGCACCTGACCTAAAGAAGATACCTCACGTCTCCTTATCACCTGTTCTGCTTTCTCCCTAGTGTTGGTGAAGGACTGAATTTTTCCATGTTTCACTTACTCATTTATTGTTTTTCTTGTGTACTCAGTGATGTCAGGAGCATTGCTTATTGTTTGCTATTTGACCCCCAGATCCCAGAATAGACTTTGGTCAGGTAATATCTGCTCTATGAATGAATGAAATTATGCATAAGAAAAGGAAGGCAATACTTTAAATTGCCCAGATTTTCTAAAAGAGTATTGGGGGTAGGGTAATTCCACCTCCCCTTCTTTTAAATGTTTTACTGTTTTCTATAATATTATTCAATTTTATAATGAAAACATTAAAAAATTATTTGCCATCCAAAATGCTCATGTGAACACAAAGGGGACAGCCCTATGGATACTCCAAACAATGATAAAGTCATAATTTGTTCCTTTAGTAAACCAACTTCATAGATTCCAAAGAGAGTAAGAACACTTGCATCTGCTTTGGGAAATTTTGGATCTAATTCAAAGAGAAACTGATCATGTTAAATCATGCAAGAGCATTCTATTTTTTAATCTTTCATCTGGAGAACTCTATAATGATAATTGGTTTCAGAAGGGCCACCTCAATGTAAATTAACCTTTCAGTAAATACCATGGCTCATACTTGCATTTGGCTTTCTGGAAAATGTTGTTATTATATCATTTGTAAGTAGCTTGCTTTGATTTAAAAAAATCTAATTTCATATACAAAATCTAGCATCATATACAACTTCCAATCTCTGTTGGTGAAATAAGTTGGCAGCATATATTTAGTAAAATAGATGGTGAACATAGAAATATCTGGAGACCATGAATTTTTACCTGAGAATCCTGGGGGAGTGGAGATATGAGAAGAAAACATTTTAATTCAGTGGATCTTTTGGTAAGGATTTCCCCTGTTCTGTAGTTAAATAAGGGGAATAAAAAGGGACAAAAAATTTTCCCAAATCTCAAGGCAATGAGGAATGAAAGTCCCTCCAAATGAATGGCCTGTTTACGCCACCTACTGGATTATTGTTGCACTGCTTAGTCATGCCCTGATTTCAAGACCAGTTGATTCCTGTCCTCTGAGAGTCTACAAATCCCCTATCTTTAATCTACAATTGAACTTCCTCCCTCCCTCCCCTCCTTCCTTCCTTCCTTCCTTCCTTCCTTCCTTCCTTCCTTCCTTCCTTCCTTCCTTCCTTCCTTCCTTCCTTCCTTCCTATTTGGGTGATTAATGGGAAGCACTCATACCACCTACGAGGGCAGGAAAATGGCAAGGATTGCTTCTTTTCTTAGTATTTCTCCCTGTTGGGTAGCTGGAGGCTTGCTTAGGGTCTCTGCTGAAGGTACAGCCCCTACAGCCCTCTTCAAAGCTTTAGTAACTCTCTTGAGTTCCCAGGATCATTCCTCCTTTGCTCCTTCAGGTCTAAGTGGGAATCGCTCTTACTGACACCAGCCCCCAGGTGCCACACCATCCCTCAATGGTTTCTCAGAGCCCTCCTCACACCTCTGAAAATGGCCCCTTTAGTCAATTCCCTCGTATTTCCCACCTGAGGAAGTCATCCACTTCCAGCCAGTACCATAATTCTGCCTCCGAACACCTTCCCCTCCTGTTTCCCACCACCTGTGGAATCCCTACTCAATCTTGTTTGTGGTCCACAGTTTTGTGTTTCCAAGTATTCTTTAAAAAAAAATTTATATATATATATGTGTGTGTGTGTGTGTGTGTGTGTGTGTGTGTGTGTGTGTTATTGATTTCAGAGAGAAAGAGAAGTGGGGAGATAGAAACATCGACAAGAGAGAAACATCATTGATCGTCTGCCTCCTGCACGCCCCACACTGGGCATTGAGCCCACAACCTGGGCATCTTCCCTGACCAGGAATCAACCCCATGACCTCCTGGTTCCTAGGTCAACGCTCAACCACTGAGCTATGCCAGCCGGGATCCAGGTATTCCTTGTTGAAGGGCAAATGCTGGGAATTCCAAACTATAGTAACACCTGTTTAGCGGATTGCTTTCCAGCCTTGGCTCAAGATGAATAAGTTTCATAGTGAGGAATGGGAGCGAGGGAGTTGGGAAAAATAAACCAGGAGGGAAATTAAGGGAAAGGGGAGGTAATGTGGTTCCAAGGACAAACTCTGCCCAGAGCCTCAGAACCACATCATAGAGAGCCTCAGAAGGCTCTGGTTACAGTTGGGCACTGGAGGGGACAAGGGTAGGAGTCACAGCTCTGCTGCTTAAAAGCTGGGAGCACTTATCCTGTTCTGGATTTATTTAAATAGCCTCTTAATTTATTTAAGGTGAACAGTAATCGTATATGCTCCGTAAGGTTGTTATGAGGGTCATATGAATACAAGTGTAATACTTCCTGCAGCCTGGCCAAGTGTTCTGTAAGCATTAGCACTTGTAGGCTCTACTTGGGTTCCCGGTGGCTTATGAGCTTTGTGATCAGGGAGCTATGGGAGGTCTACTGTCTGGGAAGCAGGGAGCTCTGAAGTCAGGAAGTCCTGGGTTCAAATCTGGGTTCTGTCCGTCATAGTTACATGACCTTGGGCAAGTTTTACTTAAAATTCTGTGTCACAGTTTCCTCATCCATGAAGTGGAGGTGATTTTACGTACCGCACAGCTGTGTTGTCAGGATGGCATGATAGCGGAATGACTATCACATAAGATATACTCTGTTTTCCTCCTTTTTAACCAAGATGATTTGGGACATATATATCGCTGAGATTGACAATGAGAGGGAGAGAGAAGGATTGAGAGAAGAAGAGAAGGAGAGTCGAGGGAGAGAGAGAGAGAGAGAGAGGAAAAAAGAGGGAGGGAGGAAAGAAGAGGGAGAGGGAAAGAAGTAGATTTATTTTTAAGGAAGTGGCCAGAGTGGCTCAGTGGTTGAGCATGGACCTATAAACCAGGACATCAAGTTTCAATTTCTAGTCAGGGCACATGCCTGGGTTTCGGATTTGACCCCCAGTGTAGGGTGTGCAGGAGGCAGCCAATGGATGATTCTCTCTCATTATTAATGTTTCTATGTTGCCCTCTCCCTTCCTCTCTGAAATCAATAAAAATATTTTTTAAATCAGATAATGTAGCTGTATGGTGTGTGTGTGTGTGTGTATTCATGTGTTCTTTCTTTGCTTCTCCTTTAGGCCATGAATGTTCACAGGAGGAGAAGTGAAAATTGGTTCTTAGGTGATAAAAAAAAGTCCTAGACTCCAAAGCCAAACCCCGTCTGACAAAATCTTATTGCTTAATATTTAATTTCTTTCATTAGGAAGGAATTAAATTAATATTCATTTTATATTGTATAATTTAACTTTATTTACACTCAATACATTGGTTTAAATTTATTAAGTTAAAATGTTCTCCTTAGGGGGTGCTAATGACAGAAGGGTGAGGAACGCTGCTGCAGGCCCTTTTGCAGAACATATTGATGCATCTCTAGCTACAAAAGGAAAGACCCAACACAGTGTTTTTTTTATTGATTGGGTTGATTTCAAGCCTTTTTGCTGCTCCATCTTTAATATTATGAATGATGAAAGGAGTTCATGTTCTTTGATTTAGCCAATCTTTTTTTTTTAAGTGTCCATTATGTTGTGGTAACTCAATATTAAAAGTAATTTCCATAGACATTTGCTCGGTTGTCCGTGGCTGTAGCACTAACATCGCATTACTCAGAGCCTGACAGCCAGGCCTCCTCGCTGCACAGCGGCCCCTCAGCCCATCCCGCCCAGAGGAACCTGATTACAGACAGCCCTGACGAGGCAAGTCATATTTATGATGATGACTTACAGTTAAATCTACCGCCAGGACCTCTTCCTCCTGAGCGCCCGTCCTATTCAAAATGCCGTTTATTTCAGGAAACCGCTAGTTATTTCTGCTGAGCATCAAATGAGCTACCAAGCTGCTGCTGAAATAAATCCGCCTGTTTCTGGGGAATTTCTTAAGTTTCCTTTTAAACACGAGCTACTTGAACAACCAGAGCAGGTCCCCCAGCTCCGTCCTTCTTGAAAATCAGTGACCTGGGCAGGTACCTTGACAACTTAGAGCCTCGGTCCCCTTGTCTAGAAAGTTGGAATAATGACGCAGCCTGTCCCACTTCAGGAAAACACTCAGGAAGCTGCAAAGTGCGCCAACCACCAGACCTTATTATAATGAAACTAAAGCTCCCCATTTTCTGCAAATACGTGTGTTACTGATGAGAAACTGCACTTGTGCTGTTCCCTCCAGCTGCTGTTCTTGGCATACTCTTGGCCTGACTACTTGAGCACATCCTTCAGAGAAAAACCCCCCTTCATCCCACAGCCAGGAGAGTCCCTGTCATGACCTGTCGCCACATCTCTGAATGGATTTTCATTCAGAACACCCCTCACAATCTGTACAATACATTTATTTCTATGATTCTTTGTAAAATGGAAGCTCCAGAGAGCAAGTTCCTCATTCATGCTTTTTAGAACTGTAGCCTTGGTATCCTGCTCAGAGCCCAGCACTTAGTAGGCATTCAAAAAATACCTGTTAGGCCCTAACCGGTTTGGCTCAGTGGCTAGAGCGTTGGCCTGCGGACTGAAGGTCCCGGGTTTGATTGCAGACAAGGGCATGTACCCCGATTCGGAGGGGGGTGTGTGTGCAGGAGGCAGCTGGTCGATGTTTCCAGCTCTCTATCCCTTTCCCTTCCTCTCTGTAAAAAAATCAATAAAAAAATATTTTTTTTTAAATGCCTGTTAGAAGTGAATAAACATGGCTATCCCTGCCAAGACTTTCTTCTTCAAAATTTGGAGAGAAAAGTTGAAGTTTAGTTTCTCTTACTAATTATTTCCAAAGAACTCTTTTTTCTAAGAGAAGAGAAGAGAAGAGAAGAGAAGAGAAGAGAAGAGCTTAATTTCATTTTACCCATTGCCAAATATTCTTATCAAATTTTTAAAGACTTCATTAGTAGGAAAGCGATATTCAAGAAACTGCCCTCCATGTAATAAATTGCAGTTGTTGGGACGGAGTTGATAGAAGCTCCTCTCTTGAACCCCAGTGACCTTGCATTCCAGCGACTTGTCTTCTGATAACCCCATCCCTTTCCCTGGGGATCCTGCCCTGCATGTGGCTTTCCTGAGCATCTCCCTTTGCTGTTGAACTTTGCCACTCCTCCATTTCTTCACTATTCTCCATTGAAACTCCCCTATCACACACTGCCTCCCTTAGGGGAATGAATTTGGCATCAGTTTGAAATTAAAATATGATACACAAATTAATTTTTATGTAATATATTTTTCTTTGTGATTAGCACAGACATTCATAAAACCATTGTTTATGATTAAGCATCTATCTATCTTCTGTATAATAGTACTGTGTTGGGTATTGAGGGAAATGCAAAAGCTAATAAAAACATGGTTCTTGACTGACTTCCATTTCCAAAAATGAATGGCAGGAGAGCTACTTGGAGCAACTTCCCACAACAAGTCTTATAAATTCTGGAAAAATAAATATTATAAATATACTATAAAGTCATAGCTGACAAGAAAACAAGGGACTCAGAAAGTGGTCTAGTTTTGTCTGGGGAGTGTGTATCTGTCTAATTTTCCTAACACCATTTATTGAAGAGACTGTCTTTATCCCATTGTATGTTCTTGCTTCCTTTATCACAGATTAATTGACCATATAAGCATGGGCTTGTTTCTGGCTCTCTAGTGTTCCCTTGATCTATGTGTCTGTTTTTATGCCAGTGCCATGCTGTTTTGATTATTATAGCTTTGTAGTATAGTTTGATATCAGGTAATGTAATGTCTCCAACTTTGTTCTTTCCCAAGATTGCTTTGGGGTCTTTTATGAATTTTAAGATTATTTGCTCTAGTTCTGTGGAAATGCCACAGGTGTTTTGATATGATTGTATTGAATCTGTAGATTGTTTTGAGTAGTATTGACATTTCTCCAGAGTTAAAGAACAAACAAGAGGCTAAAAACTGAGGGTATGGGAATGGATGCTTTGGGTACCCTGGTGTGAGTTGCACTTCTTAGTGAGCTAGGGGCTTGGCTCTTTTAAGACTCTCACAAGGCAGGATGTAAGACTTTTTTTTCTTTTGGCTGTTCCTGAAAACTGAGCTGGAATTGACCCCCAAACACAAAGCTGGGGCTAACCCTGAATGAAAGGATATACCTCAATAAAGTCATGGACCAGAAAATCACACCCCTTGGCCAAGATGATAAGGGAAGCTTGTCTACCTGGGCCTTGGGTGTGAGGAGAATACCTTCCATGAGAATTTGTAACCACAAACTGTCCTTGAAGAGTTTTGGAGTTGGAATGTATACTACCTATGAGGGCTGGGAGCCTCCATACAGAGATATTAAGATCAAGAAGTGGCTCTGAACTAATAACACCCTTGGGGGTGTTTGGCAGAAGCAAGAACATACCCTCAAGCCAGGTTGCCTTCCCCAGAGATAAAGCTCCACAGACCATGAGCCCAGAGATCTGGGCTCAAATTTCAAAACACATGCAAAAATGAAACATGATCTCAGCCATCTTGGAGTTTATTGAGAAAGACAAGTCACACACTCAGAGAAGTACGCTGAAGTCAATTTCACCATTCACACTGCAGAGCAATTGCTTCAATCCAAAACAAATGACTCTACAAGCCCAAAATTCCAGGTACCAGAGAGAGCTAGTGAGGAAAACTTTTATACAGGCAAGACCTTTCCTGTGCCCCTAAAAATCACTTACGACTGTTGATCCTGCAGCTAGTTTCCAGCAAGTAGCTGAGAATCAGGAGGCTTGTACTTGCACAGACAAGGCTCGGTGGAATTCTGAACAGATGTCTGTTGCCCACTATGGAGTGATTGAGAATTGTCTTCGGTTCAGGCTACCTCAGTTACAACCCTTACTTTACCTCTTTGCTTAGCCTCTCGGTGCCTCAGTTTCCCCTTCTTTTACACAATGATAGCAACAATGCTTACTTCACAGGTGTGATGTGAGGATTACGTGAGATTTATTTATTTAAAGAATTCAGCCAAGTGCCTGGCACTGAGTGTTCAATTGAAGTTAGCTATTAGTATTCTCTTTGTGAATTGATTACCAAACTGAAATGATTTCTCATCAAATATGTATTGCAATACCTCAGAAAGTATTCAAAAAGCTAATTCTAAAATAACATCAATGCCTAAAATCACACCTCCTATAGTGAGCAACCTACCGTCCCTTCTCTAACTGCACGGGCGAGGCAAAGAGTGCTTAGCCACAGCACCTTAGAAGCACAATCACTCTCAAAGCACAATCCATAGCAGAAAAAAACTGATAAATTCTACTTAATCAAAATTCAAAACTTTTATACTTCCAAGGACACCATTAAGAAAATGAAAAGACAAGTGACAGACTGGATGAAAATACTTGCCTATCTTGTGTTTGATAAAGGACTTGTATCCAGAGTAAGAACTCTTAAAACTCTTTAATAAAAATTCAAACAACCCCACTAGATATTTCACTAAAGATGAAGAAGACATCATAAGTAAGCACATAAAAAGACACTCAACATGATTAGTCATTAAGGAACTGCAAATTAAAATCACAGTGAGATATACTTTACAACCACTAGTGTTAATTTAAAGGAAAGGCTTTTTCCTCATATTCCCTGGGCAATTCTGCCCCATAATTCTAAGTGTATATTTCCCTTGATTTTAAAAAAAACAACAACACATAATTGGCATATAACATTTTGTATTATATTTCACTATATTATTGTATGTTATATTATAGTTTCAGGTGTACAATATAATGATTCAATATTTTATACTATATTGTGAAATGCTCACCACAATAGGTCTAGTTAACATTCATTACCTCACTTTTTTTTCTTGTGTTTCCTCGATTTAAGAAAACAACAACAAACCATTCCCCTGAGGTTGATTTCCTTCTTTTCCCATGTGCCTGAGCTGGGAAGCACCAACACTGCACATGTCACTCCAATAGGTGACTGTTTCCCTGGGGACTCCTTCCTGCTCCTCCTCTCCCTGCCTTGACCATTTTCTCCAGTGAGAAATGGGCCTTTCTAGATGATATGTCCATTTCTGCTTCCTGGTTCTTTTTTAATTTTTTAGTTTATTTTAAAAAATATTTTACTGGTTGAGTATTGACCTCTGAACCAGTAGATCACGCTTCGATTCCCGGTCAGTGCACATGCGTGGGTTGTGGGCTTAAACTGGGGGCATGCAGAAGGCAGCTGATCAATGATTCTCTCTCATCATTGATGTTTCTCTCTCTCCCTCTCCCTTCCTCTTTGAAATCAATAAAAAAATATATATTTTGTAAATTTTTATTGATTGATTTTTTTTTTAAAGAGAGCAAGAGGAAAGAGATTGACCTATTGTTCCACTTACTCACTTATGCATTCATTGATGGAGTCTTGTTATTTGCCCTGACCTGAGATTGAACCCAAGACCTTAGCTCTCACCAGCCGAGATTTATCAAACCCATGATATGCACATATTTTCACCCAATCTGTGACATGTCTTTTTATTTTCCTAATGGTGTCCTTGGAACTGCAAAAGTTTTGAATTTTGATCAAATAGAATTTTCCATTTTATTTTGTACTAGAGTCCCACTGGACAAATTCGTGCACAGGTGGGGTTTGGCTGGCCCAGCCCCAACTGGGGCAAATTGGGACTGGGTCTGTTGGGAGGAGGAGGTGGCGGGAGGTTGGCTGGCCTGCTGGCCCTGATTGGGTCCCCTGGGGGCGAGGCCAGCCAGGGGGAGAGGCTACGAGCCAATCAGGGTGGGGCAGGCCGATTGAGATCAAGGCCAGCTAGGGGGAGGGACCAAGGGCTTCCTCCATCACCAGGGGCAACCCTAGCCTCCTGCTCTTTCCAGTTCCAAGGCTGTGCCATTTTAATTGAAACTTTGTAGCCTTAAGCAGAGGCCTGGGCTGACCAGGTTATATGGAAAGCTTGGCTTCCTCCATCGCCAGGGAAACCCAAGCCTCACTCCTGCTCTCTCCATGGCTGCAGCATCTTGGTTAGGGTAAATTTGCATACTCACTCCTCATTGGCTAGTAGGCATGACTTGAGGGTGTAGTGGGGCGGTGCTTAATTTGCATGTTACTCTCTTATTAGATAGGACTAGAGGCCCGGTGCACAAAATTTGTGCATGGGGTTGGGGGACCCTAAGCCTGGCCTGCACCCTCTCATAATCTGGGACTACTGGCTCCTAATCGCTCATCTGCCTGCCTGATCACCCCTAACCACTCTGCCTGCATTCATGATCACCCCTAACTGCTTGCCTGACTGCCTAATTGCCCCTAACCCCTCTACTTGCCTGACTGATTGTCCCTAACCACTCTACATGCCTGCCTGATCATCTCTAACCACCTCTGCCTCAGCCCCTGCTGTTGCAGCTTTGTCAGGAAGGTCATCTGGAAGAATGTCTGAAATGACATCTGGAAGGTTGTTTAGCAGTCCGGTCTCATTAATATATTACACTTTTATTATTATAGATTATTGACTATATTCCTTGTGCTGTGTTTTACATGCCCATGACTATTTTGTAACTACAAGTTTTTGCTTCTCAGTCCCTTCATCTCTTTCACCAAGTCCCTCAAATCCCCTCTCTGATAACCATTAGCCTGCTATGAGTCTGTTTCAATTTTGTTTGTTTGTTCTTTTTTACTGAATGGGTAAAAAAGCTGTGGTACATATATACAACAGAATATTACTTGGCCATAAAGAAGAATGAATATTTATGACAGCAAATAACATATGATTTTACTTATATGTTTCCTTGTTCTTGCCTGCTTGCTGCGTGCCAGGCCCTTTGTTGAGCTCAGGAGAGAGAGAGAGTGGTGAAGAGAGCAGGTGGCTTTCTCAGTAAGAAAGTTAGAGCTCGGCAGGGTTTTTTGTTTGTTTTTGCTTCCTGGATTTCCTGAATAGGACTGTGAAACCTCTCCTTCTCTCTGGGATTGATATGATCCTCCTCCAGTTTTTCCTTTTCAAGTTTCCTTCATTATCTATTTTCCCTTGTTTCCTATTGGCTGCTTTCTTAGGCCGATGAATTATACTGTAGGTCCTCTGCTTCTTCCTCCACAGGCAAACAGCCCTGATTTAAATATTGTGGAAAAAATGGTGATGGTGGTAAAAAGTATAAACTTTATTAAATAAATATGTCCTCGAGGTGTAATGCACAGCATGGTGACTATAGATGATCATGTTGTATATTTGAAGGTTGCTAAGAGAGATCTTAAAAGTCCTCGTCACCAGGAAAACAAAAAAAGTATAACTATATGTGGTCATGGGTATTAATTAGAACTATTCTGGTGATTATTTCACATTATATACATATGTGGAATCATTATGTTATATATCTGAACCTAATATAATATGTCAATTAATCCTAATAAAATTTAAATTTAATTTACATTTAAAATCTAATAAAACAACCGTAAACTGATTCTAACCTTGTTTAGCTTCCACCTTCTGCTACAGAATTGTAAAGTGGCTAGGCCCTGTCATTGTTAATCCAGCTACAGGACCAGCTGACACGTTGATGGCATTGTCAGGGCATATGTTGGGATGCCTCACCCAACAATTTACCTGGCAGCACGTAGAAAATACCTTTGCATTCAGTGAAGCAGAAAGGTTGTCGCCTTTATCCCACCTGCAGTGAGAACTTAGAGCGTGTTGCAATGAGAACTTTTCCGCCTGTGCACTGGCCCTGAGATGTGGAACGAGCGGATCCCAGTCAGCGGGAGGCGAGCGGCCCTTCTGCAGAACAGCGTGTTCACTGTGCCGGCACAGCGCCTTCCTGCCCAAGTAGGCTGGGACTTGAACCTTTAGGAATGAAACATGAAGATACTGAATCCGCAAAACCACCTAACTTGTTCGCAAAAGAACCATGGCTTTTTTTGTGTGTGTGTTTGTTTTTTCTTCCAATCAAAGAGATTTAGAAAACAACAACAATAACAAAACAAAAACAAAAAACCTTTAAAATGTAATTGTTGGGAGGGGGCTAGAGGGAACCTTCTGGAATGCTATAAATGGTCTGTATTTTGACCTAGATGGCTGGTATATGCAAATGTAAAAATTCATGGAGGGAAGCACAGGATGCTTGCACATATGTTTGTTATACTTCAGTTGAAAAATTTAAGAATAGAGAGGGGAGGTGGTGATGGTTGCACAACAGTGTGAGTGTACTTAATGCCACTGACCTGTAAATGACAAATGGTTAAAATGGTACATTTTAAGTATATTTTTTGCCACAGTAAAAAATTATCAGGCACATACATGAGTACAGTTCACTATCATATATTAGAGGTGCTAATGAACCTTAATAATGGCAGAGTTAGCCTTATGAGTGGGTAGAAAACCACCTCTCTGCTGGAGAATTTACCTTGAATCTACATTTATTTTCCCAAGTTGCTTCCTTCCCAAGATCTATAATCTGTACTAGAAAATAGAATAATATCTGTGACTGCGGCTTCTGTCCGTTCCTCCTTATGACCCTGACCTGACCCAACCCTCACACTCTCCCCTGCATTCATGGCCTTCCAGGGTTGGGGGAAGCTGCACAAAGGCCTAGGGTTCAAGGAGAGGGCAGGGTGCAGAGCAGGGCAGAGAGGAGGGGAGAGCCCCGGCCAGGATCTCTGCTTTCCTCCATCTCTGGCTTCCCCTCACCTCTCCTCCCCCAGCTGATGCAGGAGGCAAATTGTAGACTTTTCAATGAAAAAGAGACCCTAGGCCATCATGTTCCATCTCCTTACTTTCATTTCATTTTATTATAATTCTCAATGAGGCAGCAAAGCACAGAGAGGTGGACGGGCTTTTTCCAAGGTCACACAGCCCGTTGGAGGCTGAGCCAGGACCAAAGTGTAGGCCCTTTGCTGCTCCTTGCTATACTAGACCTGCACCCCGAATGCAGCCCTTTCACTCTGCCACATGTAGGTCTTTCTATCCCTTCTTCCTCCTCTACCTTGCCTTCCAGCCAGAGCATTTTTTAAATAACAACTTTATTGAAGTATAACTCACGTCATAAAATTTGCTCATTTAAAGTGTACTGTTCATTGGCTTTTGACACATTGCGAGTTGTGCAACCCTAGGAAGCCATTAGCCTATATAGAGTGGCCTTTGCTGCATACATCATGTAAATGGGAGCCATACAATATGTGGTCCGTCCATTGTGACTGGCTTCTTTTACTTAACATAACGTTTTCAGGGTTCATCCATGTTGTGGCCTTCCAGTTCGTGAAGTGGTTCTTGTCACAGTGTGCGGAGTAAAGGGGTCACAGCACAGCAACACAAATTACCAGGTGAGAACTGATTCCCTCCTATGTACACACACCTAGGCTGGCTACTCCTATTCATTACCTCATTTCATTTAATCTTCATATCCCCAGAGAATCACTATCCGCAATTCAGATATGAAAGCTTCAGAGGAATTTAGTCGCTTTCCCAAGGAAATGCACAGCAAGGATAGGAATTCAAGTTTGGCCCCAAATTCAGTCTTTCCCTGGACCAGGCCACCTCTGCAGCTGTCAGATTCTGAGGGTAGGTTTCTCAATCCATGGTGGTAACATCATGGCCAGTCTACAAAGTGGTGATTACTGCAAAAAAAAAATCTCCAAAAACTTAAAACCTACTTGCCTCTGTGGAGGAGCACTGGGGATGAGGATGACTAGGAAAGAAACTTCACTCTTTAGATTTTTGAATCTTTTAACTTTTGAACCATGAGACTCTATTATCTATTTGAAATTACATGCATATCTTTAAATCAACTCACTCATTGGACAAATATTAATGAACCGCTAGAGCCTAACAACTGTTGGGGAAACAGCTGTGAACAGGAATGAACAGAAAGATGGAGAAGATTCTCGCGGAAACACCCCTTGTTTCTGAGTGTCTGAAAGGCCTGCTCCTCAGACACCTCACAACTCCTTGACGAGCAGGAACCATCATGTCCTTTCCTCTCTGATTTTCTTCAGCATTTACAGTCTGCATCACGCTTAGTTGATTACCTGCCCATTTGTTTTGTTTGCTGTGGCTCTAAGAGGGCTCAATGTAGATCACCGTAATTAACTTGCTCTCACCATTCACACAATTGTCTGAGATGGTCCCGGGAGCGAAGGAGTACCCCCCTCTCCATTCCCACTACTCACGTGTTCCCATCGCCACTATCTGAGCGAGGAGAGATGAGCCGTTTGACCTTTTGACAATGAGGTTAAGAATGTGAGCCTGGATCCACCTCCTCCTGTTCTCCCCCCCCCCCTTTTTTTTTTAGATTGGGAAGACACCTGAACTCTGTGTACTGCAGGTTCCTCATTTATAAAGTGGGGACAATGACAGGACCCTTAGGATAATGAAATCAATGACTACAGGAAACACTTATAGCCATGTTAGGTATGTAGAAAGCTCAATATGAACTTTGTTAAGTGTTCCCCTGCCCCACCCACCTGCCATCCCCTGCCTCTCAGGTTTAGCCAAACTTAACTTCCGTTTCAGGAATACATCATACACTTGCATGCATCTGTACCTTCATCCTCCTGCTTGGCTGAAATAGGTGCTCTTTCTTGTCTTCCTGCCTGCCTGCTAAGGCTGGGTGCTCCACATAACTCTCCTCTCCTCCCCATCCTTGATACATTCCTCTACATATTTCCAGCAGAACTTTTGTGGCCATCTCCCAGGCAGTCATGAGCTCTGCCAGAGAGGACCTAAGTCATGTTTATCCTTTAACCCACCAGGCAGCAGGGCCCTGGAGGCAGGTAGGGAGTCTGAGGGGCAAAGACAGGACTACCATTTTAGACAAAGCCTCTGGGCATACCTCCAAATGCATTACCCCATTTGGACATATCTTTGTTTGTTGTTGTTGTTGTTGTTTTTAAAATCATATTGGGAGCCTTAAAAAAATGGAAGTGTGCTGTGGGGGGTCCTCACACTTTTTAAAGGGCCAGGTAGTAAATATTTTAGGCTTTGTAGACCATACAGCCTCTGTCCAGTTCCTGAGCTCTACCTTTGCATCTCCAAAGCAGCTAGCTACAAACATAAAGGAACTAGTGTTCCAATAACACTGTTGTTGTTTTTTTTACTTCATGAACACCAAGATGTGAATTTCAGGTCATTTTATTTGTCACCAAAATTCCATTTTTCATTTTCTTTCGACTATTTGAAAATGCAAAACCTATTCTTAGCTTGTAGGCCACACAAAAACAGCAGGAGTGCTCCTGGCCTACAGGGTATTTGTTTTCCACTTCTAAGGGGTCTTGGGGAAATGGTGTCTCTTGAGGACCCTTAAAAGTAAAGTCATCAATATTAGCAAGTAAAAATATAGAACATCAGTTAAGTGTGAATTTCAGTAAACAAGGAACAACCTTAAGAACAACCCATGCAATATTTATGTATATTATCTGGCACATTTACTTGGCTAAATGTAAGGGTATCAATCCCACTCTCGAGCACGAGAACTCGACCACCCTCAACACCCCCACACCGCCATGCCCCCACACGAATTAATTATGCACACTCCCAGGTGGACAGCACATTGAGCGTCCAGAGGGCCGCAGACACTGTCAATCACTGCAGAGGGGGCGGGTCTTCCGGGCAGGAAATTGGGCCTGAAGGGGGCGTGGAGACTCCTTGCCCAGCCCAGGACCCCCACTAGGACTCCTGTGCGAGATGGCAGGGTCACGTGGGGGAGACCCACTGCCTGGCGAAGGTGGAGGAGGGGAGAGGAAGATGTGCTATTGCGTAGAGATGGCCCTTGCCTTGTGGGGGCACCCCTGGCTGTAGCTGGGAGAGCTCCAGCTAAAACCTTTTCTCCTCGGGGTCCCCAGGAAGAGAAATAGGAGATGACGCTTTGCAATCCAGAGTCTGTCGATCCACCGCACTCTTGATTATTTCCTTGTTGTTTTCCCCAGCTTTTAGTAGTATTTGTAAGTAATAATTAAAAATACTCCAGGCTTGTCTCAGTCAGGATTCCTGGAAGCAAAGAAAGGCTTTGCAGTCCTCCTGAGCCTGTTGAAGCAGGAGGAACGCTTCCACTAAGGACAGTGGAAGAGCATGGAGCGACGAGGGATGGGGTGGTGGGCACCCCAGGGATGAAAACTTAAGGGACAGAGTCAGGGATGCATGTATATTCCCATCATGGGACAGGCCCAGTCCCCACTTGGAAGATCTAATTGTAGTTTACCACCCTTCATGTTTCGATTCCTTAATCCAAAGCTTGCTTCTTCCAGAGAGTCTCCCTCGGAGCGCCAGTCCTCAGTGTTGTCCTTTTCTAAATTCCTTTCAGTTAATGACTCCTGCACTAACTGGAGACATCTCTTGAACTGTTACTTATGTTTTCTATGGTGAAATAGTTCATCTTCTTTTCCTTGGGCCAGGAACATGCTTTATCATATTTCTGAAGTCACATTTGGTTAAGGGTGTGGTTTTGGCCTCATTGTCTCACCAGCCGGCTCTGACAATAACCATATAATCAACTCAAGCAGTACTTATCAGTAGCATTATGGAAATGTATGAGTGAATATAATTACTTTTTTGACATTTAATAGTTGCAGGTGGTTTTACAATAATCTGTATTAATAATTACAATGAGTATAGTTAATCTAATTCTTGGCATGAATACCACAGTCACTCTCATTGTTTGCTTTCTTAGCTCATTGTTCTATCTTTAGGAATTAGGTGAATATTTTTTTATAATATAATCTCTAAAACTAAGTGTAGTTTTCTTCCATTCTTCAATAAAGTGGAAAATTGACAAGGCCTTCTTTTTCTTTGGGGGGGGGGGGGTTTGATAAAATACATAATAGCCGATATTTATGTGTCTACCAAAGATTTCAATTTTTAAACTTTGAATCAGTCACAAAATATTCATTTTACTATTCCCAACTCTCTACTTCATATAAATGGCCTAGGGTAAAAATACAGGCTTACTTTACATTGTTATTAGCACTGGTAATCTGTCTTTTTGTCTTATTTTTATTTTTGTTAACAAACCAAGATATCAGCAAAAGAGAGTGGCTATTGAACACCTTTGTTGATACACATTTTAATCTTCCAATTCATTTGAAACATGTAAATGAGTTTTTATTTCAGGATTTGTTTTCACAGTTTTCCCTGTTCTTTTAAGTCTATTATAGCAGAAGGCACGGGGAAAATCTTGGGAGAGCTCTAATTTACCAGAGAATCAATTGTATAAGAAAATGTTTAAATAGATGGTAATTTGGGATGGGTAATCAAATTTGAAGAGTAATTACTTTTATTTATAAATGGTCAGTTAAAATAAGGCATTTGTAGAATAAAATCTAAAATAGCAATTTGACATTTGTTTGCTCTTCACAAATAACAAACAGCAAATCTATGTGGTTACTTTTTCTCCATCCAATTTAACTTTGTAGAAATAAAATTTTTAAACAAAATTTCTTCTTGAAAGTTTAAGCAATTGATCCTGTAAAAAAAATGTGATGGTAATTTTTTCCCTTAAATTAATGGAAACAGGTCATTATGCTGCCAATAATTGCCAACAGCAGTTAATACTGAAAAAGCGTGTACCATTATCTTTAAAATACATCTTTAAATTTCTCTAGAGTGCATTTTCTCTAGATTACTTTATTTAACTTGTACACTGAGTGGCCAGATTATTATTGTCTCTGTATGAATAATAATATGGCCACTCAGTGTATATCCTATATAATAAAAGGCTAATATGCAAATTGTCCCCTCTACCAAGAGTTCCACCAGCAGGCAGGCTGGCAACCACCTATGTCCCCTCCCACTGGCCAGGCTGGCCAGATCCCACCCATACACGAATTCATCACCGGGCCTCTAATATATACACTAGAGGGCCTCTAATAGGCACGCGCGTGCGCGCGCGCGCGCGCGCGCACACACACACACACACACACACACACACACACACAGTGGCCAGATTATTATGCATTCAGAGATCATAATAATCTGGCCACTCAGTGTATTATAGTTGTTTTTTTCTAAATAATTTAAGCTTTCTCCTTTAACTGTCAAAACTTTTACATTTTGGCAATTTTTATTGGGAAATATCCCAGAATACTTTTACTGAATAGAGAGAAAGGAACTGGACATGTTTTAATTTTTTGTTGACAACTCTCAGGGGTTATTTGTGAAAATCCATCACTGGACCTTCTTATAAAACATTGGTGCAGCCCTGGCTCAGTTGGTGGAGTGTCACCCCTTGCACCGAAGAGCGTGTATTCAATTCTGGGTCAGGGCATATATGCACATTGCAGGTTTAATCTCTGGTTCCATCCAGGAGGCAACCAATTGGTGTTTCTCTTTCACATAGATGTTTCTTTCTCCCTCTCGTTTGCTCCCTTTCTAAAAATTAAAACAACAACAAAACCGTGGTACTCCCCAAGGCTCTGCCCTGTATAACTCAGACCTGCTTCCCTGCTTGTGGCTGTGCTGCCTCCTCCCTTTGCTGTTCTCCCATCATGCTCCTCAAGATGTGACACCTAGTGGTGTCCTTTTGTCTTCCTAAGAGCCTGCGCCTGACTCCAGGTGCTCAGATAGTGTGGGGGTGATGTGCTCTGGGACAGATGTTTGCCTCTCAGAGGTTCTGTTACTGTCTGGGCTCCTAATTATTGTCCTTCTTGGGAGGAACTAGCAAACTGCCCAGATCCTGAAACCTGCCTCCTAGTCCCTTTATTGTCCATCTGTGCTTCAGAATTCCTCTTATAGAATCCCCAAACACCAGCAGCTCCCGGTTAGATGGTGCTCCATCTCTTGCAGGCACTGGTCTAAGCCCTTTATATACATGTCATTGCATCTTTAAAATTCTCAGGCTATTTCCAATTTCCTGATGAAAAACTGGAGACATAGAGGGTAAGTGGTGTGCCCGACTGTTACATAGCTGTACGTGGCAAAGCTGGGATTCTGCCACAGGCAGCCTGACTCTTGGCAAGGCCACGCTGTCCAGCAGGCCATCTGTGTGGGTATTGCTGGGGACTGGAATGCACAGAAGAAGATGGCTAAGTCAGTTTCACTGCTGCAGCCCAGGCATAGCCATCTTCCTGAGCAACCTGGCCCAGCATTATCTGCTTTCAAATTTCTCCTGCTCCTCCACGCCACCCCAATGATGGAGCATTTTCTGTGTGGAGGGCATGGCTCTACAATATTGTCATCTCCTCATAGGGACTGAAGGCTCAGAGACATTTAAGTGGTTTGTTGAATTCATGCAGTGATTGGCAGACACCTCACTTTCATTCCTCCAAGCACCTCAAGGACAAAGCCTCCATCATTCTCCATTTGCCTATAGGATAGATGCCAAATTCCTCACTGGCAGGCAAGGCGCCATACTATCTCTCCACCCTTATCTCCCGCTGGGCTCCCCTGTTCTAGACTGGCATGTCTGTGCCCTCTCCCCCAACCCCCAGGCTCACTCCCCATGCCCAGCCTTCTGTCTCTTGTTCCCACGACCTAGAATGTCCTGTTTTCTCCTTTGTGCCGACTCAAACCTGGTGACACAGGGCACAGCTCAGCCTTCCCTCTTGCCCACGGTCCTCCTGCGTGAAATGCTCCAGGTCCTACCAGTCGGGCTTCTCCCTCGATTCCTTCCACCAGTCCTGGGGCACCAGAACCTTAGTTCAGGCAGCTGATTCACGGCTCCATACTTGACACTCTATCGAGCTGAATATTTGGACTTCATGTGGATTCATGCATTGGGGTGGGCAAAAGTAGGTAAAATTATCAGCCACCTTTACCTAAAAGATAAATCATAAGTAAGGATATGAAATAACAACAAGAACACAAATAATACAATAATTAATTAATAGTATAAGAATAAACTCTGGGTTTCGAGTACTTACAACCTTTAAAACTACTTTTGCTCATCCCTGTATCCACAGAGAATTTTCCCTGTTATCTGTTGGATAAAATCCTGGGGCAAAAACTGCTTTCCATGGACAAAGTGAAAAGTAGATTAAATTTATCAATGTTGCTTTTAATAAAGCTCTTCCCCCCACCCCCTGAAGCTTTTCCAATATGTGTAAGGTTATATGTATATGTACACCAGATCTTTTTTTTCCAACTATTTTTTCTTTCCATTATGAAAATAATAATCTATCATAATAAAAGCCTAAGCGACTATTGCAACCGAACGGACGACCAAACAGGCTGTGTGGGGTGACCAGGCTGGCAGGGGGGTTAGTGAGGGGCGACCAAATGACCAAACGGCAGGCTGCATGGAGCGACCAGGCCCACAGGCAGGGCAGTTGGGAGTGATCAGGCTGGCAGGGGGGAGGCAGTTAGGGCCAACCAGGCCAGTGGGTGGGGGGCAGTAAGGAGCAACCAGGCTGGCAGAGGGAGAAGGGAGTTAGGGGCAACCAGGCTGGCGGGGGGGCGGGGGGGGTGACCAGGCCAGCAGGGGGGCAGTTAGGGGTGATCAGGCAGATGAACAGTTAGGAGCCAGTGGTCCTGGATTGTGAGAGGGATGTCCGAGGGATTTCGGATTGGAGAGGGTGCAGGCTGGGCTGAGGGGACCATGCCCCATGCATAAATTTCATGCACTGAGCCTCTAGTAATATAATAATAGACATATTACTGTGTGCTAACTACTTTTCTAAGCGCTTCATGAGTATTAATTTAGTCTCCCTATCAATCCTTTGAGGAAGGTATTTATTATTATTCTCTTTTGCGGATGAGCAAACTGAGTCACAGAGAGGTTAAGAAACTTGCCTAAAGTTATTTAATTATGATGCTATACTGCCTCACCAAAAAAATAATGTATTTTTTTTTATCTGATGGTGAAAGTAATGCCTTCGAAGTGTTTTGAAACTCAGATAATAAACAAAATATAAGACCACACAGCTATAGTAACTGGAAAGCAAAACATGTAATAATTTACTGTGAAATGAGCATGAGTTCTAAATTCTAATGCTAAGACTGCTATATCACAGGGCAGAGGCTGTACAGGCGAGACCCAAACCCAGACATCAGTTCCTACCACACAAACCAAGGCAGGAGAGACAGAAGGCAGAGAGCAAGAACATGGACATGTTCTGAAAAAGCAAAAATGAAAACAAAGCAAGCGTAAGGAAACTGTCACTCATAATCCTATAACCTACAAAGAACTACATACCTTCTCAAGCAGATACAAATACACATTGGTTCCCATTTCCGACACGGAAATATACCATATATCATGGGATTTCTTTTTTGTCCTTAATTCAAAATTCTGAACAGCTTTGTTGAAGTATAGTTCATATCCCATTACATCCTTGTTTTAATCACTCAAAAATTTTATTTGCAGTACAGAGTTTTGTAATCATTACCATAATCCCATTTTAGACTATTGTATCACCCCAAGAAAATCTCTCACACCCATATGCACTTACTCTGCATTCCCACTCCCACCCACTGGCAGCTACAAGTCATTTTTCTCCATATATTGATTTGTCTATTCTGGACATTTCGTGCAAATGAGAACATATGATGTGTGGTATTTTGAACGCGGCTTTTACTTAGCATAGTGTTTTCAAGGTTCCATCTTGCTGGAGCACATATCACTAGTTTACCTCTTTTGATAGTGAATAATATTCCATTGTATTTATATGCCACATTTTGCTTATTTATTCCACTGTTGTTGGACATTTGGATTGTTTCAAATAATGCCGCTATGGATATTCATGTACAAGTGTTTGTGTGTACATAATGTTTTCATTTCTCTGGGGTAGATACCATATGAATTGTTGGGTCATATGGTAAAGTTTCCAAAATGTCTGTGCCAATTTACATTCCTACCAGCAACATATGAGAATTCTCGCTTCTCCACATCCTAGCCAACACTTGCTATTATCTGTTTTTTATTTTAACTGTCCTAGTAGTTGTGAAGTGACATCTTGTTGTTTTGATTTGTATTTCCCTAATGACTAATAACCAGCATCTTTTCATGTGCTTATTGGCCATCCAAATATTTTCTTTGATGAAATGTCTATTCAAAAAATGTTGCCCAAATTTTTATTGGATTTTTTTATTATTATACACTCCCACAGTTCTTTAGGTTTTCCCAACCAGCTTGGTGATCGAACCTACAACCCAGGTATATGCCCTTGACTGGGATTTGGACCCAGAACCCTTTGGTGTGCAAGCCAATTCTCTAATCACTGAATAACATGGGGTTCTTTTCACTTTCTTTTTTAAAAAAATATATTTTTATTGATTTCAGAGAGGGAGAGAGATAGAAACATCAATGATGAGAATCATTGATCCACTGGCCCTGGTACCTGCCCCTCCCCGCCCGCCCAACTGGGGCTCGAGCCTGCAGCCCGGGTTTATTCCCTAACCAGGAACTGAACTGTGACCTCCTACTTCAAATGCCATGCTCAACCACTGAGCCACTTTCTTAATGTGGCACAAAGTTTTTGAATTTTTATTAAGTCAATCTACCAAATCTTTAGAAGCACAAAAGTTTTGAATGTTTAAGTAAATTGTAGATAACAGCAATTAGCACATTGGTTGTAATGGAAGACTTAGGGATATTCCTAACAGAGATTATCACCTAACAAGGTCCAGAATGAGATGAATGGTTGCACCCTGGCCTCTATCCAGAAAGAAGTTTCTCTTGCTCGATAGGGAGGATCTGAGGTATTGTGTAGCGCTAGACCCTTCTTTAGGAACTAAATTTCAGATGAGAACAGAAATGGAAAAAAGCTAGTGAGCAAAAGAGCCTCTAAGAGGAACCTCAGAGTAAGAATGGGAAAGGCAGGTAGGAGGATTTCAGCGCTCAGTCTGAAAAATGCTAACCTGCTGAACGAGAGGGTCACTCCGCAACCATTTTGATGAGAAGCCGAAGTGGGATGGCCAGGATCCTTTGCAGACCTAGCTCCCTAGGATTGGGGCCCAGAATTTGGAACCTGAGTACTGACACCGGGGAAAAGCGAAGAGCATTGGGGAAAGATCTAAGGGCAACCCCCTGGCTGCACAAGGGCCACTGCAAAGTCAGGGAAGTTCCCTGGGCCAAGAGATACGCAAGGGCCAGCAAAGAGCTCCTCCAAACTGGTAGGTAACTTTATGAGGCTGAGAAAGGCAGAGGGAGATCATTCTGGGTCCTTGAAGCAGTAACCTTAGGTCTTTAACTTATGTGTTGTTGTTGTTGTTTTTTTTCACCTGGAAAACAATAGGGAGTTACTGCTGCGGGGAGGGAGGGCAGCTGCTGTGTGCATGGAATATACTGGAAGCGATAGCCTGCAGAGATTCCGACGTGAGGAAGGCTAGCGTGCGATATGGGCAGCTCTTTTTCTGGTGCGTAGGAAGAAATGATCACCAGGCTTTTAGGGACGGATGGCTGTGCAAGTATAAGACACAAACATGTGTGGGGGTGGGGTGGCGTGGGGGAGGGGCGAAGGCTGGAAGATGATTGAGGTTTTTTTGGAGGCATGATTATAGTAGACGTATAGCAAAACGCACAAATCTTAAGTGTGGAATGAATTTTGATAAATGTCTGCGTGAGGTTTTTTTTTTTTTTTTTAAAGGCTGAGTTTTGCCTGCCTGCAGATCCTACTTGAAGCTGTCTCGAAAGCAAGAAGCTATCTGCGCCTTAGTGAGAGAAGCAACACAGGCTGGAACTATAGATTTTAAAGTTATGCCAGCAGGTAGACATTTTGTGAGCAAACGAACACAAGCACAGCAAAGGGGAACTGGAGAAGAGAAAGCCCCAATTTTTGGTGCGCTTTTTTCCAACCTCATATTAAATTCTCTTAAGGGAGAAAGAAACCACTCTCCCAGTTGGCTTCTGCCGAAGTCTGCCCTACGGAGCTTGCAGAATGGTGTGTCTTTGGGGGAAGGGAACGACAAGACCCCACGCAGTGGTCTGCACCTCCTCCACGCAGCTTGCACAACTAGGATACACAACTTTGTTCCCAACCTGGGGAGCCCAGCTCCTCGGTGCAGGAGCCTTTGGTGTTTGCAGACTGTGCACGCTCACTAGCAGCAGGAGCACAGCTCTGAGACTTGGGGGGTGGAGGGCGTGGCCGCGGCTCTCCCGCCCAGACAGTCCCGAGAACATTCTTAAAAGTATCCAAAAGTTCTGCGCCGCGCGCGCCAAAAGCCTATATAAAAGGGCACAACCCCCCACTACTCTGGGCATTGCGAGTACAGGCTGCGCTACTCTCGCTGCACCTCCCGCTGCGGTGCACACGCCTCCTGCGCGCTCTCGGGAGCCTAGCCGTCGGCGGGTCGCTTCTGGTAGCGGTCTTCGGGCCGGAGAGGCGCCCTGAGACTACTTGCGCTTCTTTTTGGAGCACCATGCCCAACGACGACGCATTCGGCAAACCCTCGGCACCGTCGGAGCCCCCAAACGCCCCCGGGGCACCGCCGCAGGGCAAGGCCGGGGGCTTCGGCAAAGCGGCCGGGGCGTTGCTGGGAACCTCCGGCGCCGGAGGCAGCGGCGGCGGCGGCGGCTCGGGGGCGTCCGGCACGGGTGCGAACAAAAAGTCTCCCCGGCTGCCCAAGTGCGCGCGATGCAGGAACCACGGCTACGCATCGCCGCTCAAGGGCCACAAGCGCTTCTGCATGTGGCGGGACTGCCAGTGCAAGAAGTGCAACCTGATCGCCGAGAGGCAGCGCGTGATGGCCGCGCAGGTGAGTGCGGGCGCCCAGGGAGCGGGGCCGAGCCGCAACCGGGTGCGGGAGCGGGGCGGCGGTGCTCGCCCGCGGCTGCGGCGCGCTCCGCCCGGGCTCCCAGCCCCGCGCCGACGCCGCGCGCGGAGGGACGCGTCTCCGATCCCGATGGCGGAGCGGGGAGCTTCGGAGTTCCCCGGGTTTGGGCACGCCGCGATCCGTGGCCCAGCCCTCCAGCAGTTCATTGCGGGATTTGCCCCTCGGGGAGGCCCCAGAATCTCTGATCCCGCTTTTAGAGCAAAGTTTGGCTCGCTCGTGAGTCCCCGGGATCCCTCACCCAGCCCTCCAGCAGGGAATTGCGGGGGTTCTCCCCGCTGGGGAAGGTCCAGGACCTCCGCCCCCGCCCCGGCCCCCAGCAGAGATGCAGGGCCCGCGCTTTGGGGGGTCCCGGGGATCCCTCATTCCGCCCTCCAGCGGATAGTTGCGCTTAAATTCCGAGGGTGCCGGCCTGGGCTACCCGCCTGCCCGTTGATCCGGATTTCCCGTCGGGCAGCTCTTTTTCTGGAAACTTCTCCGTAACGGACGCCGCGGCGCGGCCCGCCTGCGCTCTTGGCGCCCTTTCGGCTTCGCCCCGCGTGGCGGCGGCGCCTCAGCCATTTTGGGCGCAGCGGCCCCTTCGCCGGCGTTTTCGCTTGCGCTGTCCAGACCCAGCTTATTCAAACTACGAATAAATTGCTTGGTGTGCAATTTTAAAACAGCTTCAGCATTTCTTTAAAAATACGCGCGGCGGAGGGAACGCTAGGGTTAGAAGTTTTGTTTGTCTTTCGCGATTTATTTTCTTTTAAAACGGCAAAAGCAGGACAGTGATGTTACACCGAAACGGAAATAAAGACTTTGGAATCCTAAAAGGGTTTTTAGAAGAGAATAAGACCTTTTTCTTACCAGCTAAAAAAATTTTTTTTATCTTTTAAGATAGGTTATTTGAAAAGAAAAGATACCCAAGATATTTACCAGCGATGTGCTACTTTGGGGGAGGAATGTGTGAATATCCTCCATTGAAAATGATTTAGATGAGCGCGTTGAACAGGACTGCACACGTGTTTAAAGATTATACTTTTATGTACATCCTTTTTTTTAAAAGGGGGGGTTTAATCTACATCTATTTGGGCTTCATAGATTCTGAGTGCAGTCATGGAAATGTAGGTTGTTTTTTTTTTTTTGGTTTCTCTAGATTTTTAGCTTAATCTGCAGTGGATGGAAAGAGTAAACTGCGTGTAGCATTCAAATGCATCACAAAGAGCTCACTGAAAAAAACACACTTTAGGAACATTTATGTTGTATTTGTAGGTAGAAAAAATATTAACATTTCGTCGTTGGCTTAGATAGTGTGGAGCGTATGCTTGGGAGGGAAAATGTCCTCAAAATACAATGAAAATATTCATTTTGAACAAGCTTCATTTAGGGGCACTAACTTGGGAGAAGGCTGTTTGTTATGTTAAAAGCAAAGGCATCTCAGGATTACTTTTATGAAAATGTGTTTTCCACATCAGAAGGCTGGTGGTGCAATGAAACCTTTCATCACCAAAACAGCTCTTTTTTTTAGTCCTAAAATAGTTTGAAATTGATCTTAGGGCTCTAAAATCATTGCATGTTTAAAAAAAATTAGTTGCCTCACCTTCCCTGTTTCAATAACATTTCCTAAGAACCCTTGGGAGGTCTTTGTAAAAGCGCCTTTAGTATATGGAGTATTTTGTATGTTTTGTGCACGAATGGGATTTGTGTAAATCACGGTATAGGCATTGGCATACTGGACTGGTTTGTGGGTATTTTTATTATTTCTGATCAGATCCTTAATATTCTGTTTTAAAATTTCACGGTTAATAATAGAAAGTCCAAGATTTAAACATAATTATTTAAGGATTCTTTTGTAAGTTGAAAACTCCTCTTAAAATGAGTAAAATTACTTCCAAATTAATCAGCTTTCTGAATTTGGACTACAGTTTTCCTAAAACAATATATAAATTGTAGCTGTGCTTCCAGTTTACCATTTTTTAAAAATCCAAAGCAAACCAGTTTACCATTTTGATTTCAACTTTGGCTTGTCTCTGGAACTTTCACCAAGAGTCAATTTCAACAGAAAGTCTCATTTTTTCGTTACATCCAATTTATTTTCTTCACACCTCTTTTTTTCAACCTTTAACAATGTTGTTTAAAAGAAGATAAATTGAAGAGGGGGCTTTGAGGAGTGTTTTCTTTAAAATACATGTTTATTGATTTCAGAGAGGAAGGAAGAGGGAGAGAGAAACATCAATGATGAGAGAGAATCATTGGTTGGCTGCCTCCTGCACACCCCCCACTGGGGAGGGAGCTGGAAATTTCTGGGCATGTGCCCTCTTGACAGGGAGTCCAACTAGCAACCTCCTGGTCCCTGGGTGGACACTCAACCACTGATCCACACTGGCCTGGCAGGAGTGCCTGAGGAATGTGAGGTCCCTTCTATTTCCTCCTTCCATCTCCTCCTTTCCTGCCTGGAGTATCCACTTGTCCTCCCACTTTCTCTCCACCTCCAGCCTCTCTCTCCTCCAGGGGCTTCAACACCAGCTTCCAGCCCGTTCCCCCTCTTCCCCACCACTTCTTCACATGCTCCCACCCCTCCATCCCTCACCCCTCCACCCTCTCCACCCCAGGCTCTGAAGCAGCCTGACTTTCCTGCCCACCGGCTTCCCTTGCTCTGCCCCTTCATCCTTACCCCTGCAGGTCCTACTCAATCTAATATTCAGGGCTCTGTTCCAATACCACTCTGGCTGATTCTCACACTGGAGGCCACGCCTGGCTCTGCATGTGGGACTGGTGTGCACCTCTCCTGTGGTGTTTGCCACATTCTGCTTTCTGTCTTGAGTGGCATGCTTGCCTCCTATACACGCCCAGGCCCGAGTTCCAACTGGAAGGTAGGTGTGTGCCCTGACCCGGCGTTGAACATGCAACCTTTCGGGGCACAGGATGATGCTCCAACCCACTGAGCCACCGGGGCCAGCCAGGGCTCGTTTCTCCTCCAAAACAGTGAGTACCTTGGGATCTAATCTAATCTTACGGTGTCTTGCTGACCGCTGTTCCCAGCACAGTGGCCTTTTACAGATTTGGGGGATGAAGGCGATCCCATTCTCCTGCCTTTCCAATTATGAGTGCTGACTTCCCAGACTGAACACCTCTGCTGGGCTGACTACCATTTTTCCGGATTCTCCCTAGCCAACCTTCTTTCCTTCTTTCCATGCTAATTTATTTACTGAACATTTTTTTTTTTTTTTGAGCGCCTACTGTGGGCCAGACCCTGGCTCTCAACCGTTTCTCAGCTTTGGCTGCCCATCACAGTTACCTGGCAACGGAGAGATGTTCAGACCGCGCTCTGGAGCTGCGGAATCCTGCCTTCGGGGGTGGGCGGGGCTGCAGCGTTTTTTCTCTGCGAACGAAGCTCACGGTGATCTGCCCTGTGCTTGCAGGTGGCCCTGAGAAGGCAGCAAGCCCAAGAGGAGGAACTGGGGATCAGCCACCCCATCCCGCTGCCCACTGCGGCCGAGCTGCTGGTCAAGAGAGAGAACAACGGCAGCAACACGTGCCTGATGACCGAGAGCGGCAGCTCCTCGCAGCCGCCGCCGCCGCCGCCGCCGCCGCCGCCCCCGCCGCTGCCGCCGCCACCGCCGCCGGTGGGCGCCCACAGCAGTGCAGTTGCAGGTAACCTGGGGGACCTGGGCTTCACAGTGTGGCTGAGCATGAGGGAGCAGGGCCAAGGCCCCCAAAACAGCCTCAGGACCATCCCGAGTCACGTATCACTTAGAGGGTTTTCTTTTTAAATATATTTTATTGATTTTTTACAGAGCGGAAGGGAGAGGGATAGAAAGTCGGAAACATCGATGGGAGAGAAACATCCATCAGCCGCCTCTTGCACGCCCCCTACTGGAGATGTGCCCGCAGCCAGGGTACATGCCCTTGGCCAGAATGGAACCAGGGACCCTTCAGTCCGAAGTCTGACACTCTATCCACTGAGCCAAACCAGTGGCTTAGAGGGTTTTCTTAAGGGATTCTTCCTCTGCAGATGTTTTTGGCGGCTTCACCAAAGAGAGGGCCGTGTATTCTAGAACCGGAAGTTCAACAGCTTTACTTTTCTGTTGGTTATTAATGTCAGAGGAGCGAGATTTTTCCAGATTTCATCACATGTCAATCCTTCCGTTTTTTAGTCCTTTTGGACTAAAAACACTGCAGCCCCGCCCACCCCCTTTTGACAGCTAAAGATCCTTGTTTTCTAGAACCAAAAGTCCATTTCTCTGGCAGGTGATTGCAATGCATTTGCATCAAGTTTCAGTGAGCACTGGGATGTGAGGGAAGACATGTCTCATTGGCTTAAATTCTTTCCTATGCACTAAAACTGTACCGGGAGCTGCATGTATGTTTGTTGACTTCATTTCATTCTCAGAAGTAGGAGGTATTAGTCCCATTTTACATATGTGAAAACTGAGGTTTAGGAAGTTTAAATGATTGGTTAAATAAATCTGCAGCGCTAGAGAGCATCTGACTTGGTCCATCTGCCTCCACAGCTCACTGTCCTTATTGCACTGGGTCTCCAAATTACTTATAGCATCATGATGGTCTAGAGCTACACCATCCAATAGGGAAGCCCCTGGCCACACATGGCTATGTAAGATGAATAGCAATGAAATAAAATTTAAAAATTCACCCAAAGAAGATAAACAAATGGCCAGTAAACACGTGCAAACCTGCTAAACATCGCTCATCATTATGGAAAACAAATCAAAATTACAATGGGATTCCATCTTACAATAAGATAGCAACACATTACTATAAAAAAACCCCACACAAAATAATAACACTATTGAGAATATGAATAAATGGAAAACGTTGTGCTTTGTTGATAGGACAATAACATAGTTCATCTGATAATGGAAAACAGTATGAAGGTTCCTCAAAAATTGAAAATAGAATTACAGTATGATCCAGTAATTCCTCTTCTGGTTATATCCCCAGAAGAGTTGTAAGGAGGGTCTTGAAGAGTTAATGCACACCCGTGTTCATAGCAGCATTATTAATAATAGCTAAAATGTGGAAGCTACCTGTGTTTATCAGCAGATGAACTGATAAGCAAATTATTCATCCTTGAAAAGGAAGTTCTGACACATGCTGCAAAATTGAGGATATTATACAAGTGAAATAAACCAGTCACAAAACTACAAATACTGTATGATTCCACTTAAATTCTTAGGGTAGTCAAGCTCATACAGAAAATAGAATGGTAGTTGTCAGGGACTGAGGAGAGATGAGAATGAAGGGTTAGTGTTTAATGGGTATAGAGCAATGATTTTCAACCTTTTTTTTTTATCTCTTGGGACACATAGACTAATTACTAAATTCTGCAGCACATCAAAAAATATATTTTTTGCTGATCTAACAAAAAATAGGTATAATTTTAATTCATTCACACTGGACAGCTATCATATTGGCTATTGTCATTTTTAAAATTTGACAATATAAGGAAAAAGAGGTCAGTGCTCCTAACTAAATAGTCAGGTGTTGAATGTTTTTAAAATTCTTGTAGCACACCTGTTGAAAATCACTGTTCAGTTTCACAAAGATGAAAAGAGTTATGGAGATGGATGGTAGTAATGGTTGCACATTCTAAATATATTTAACGTGTGCCCCAGTGCATGGATTCGTGCACATTGAAAGGAAATTAATTAGAAGGTGGCCAGCAGGGCAGGACTAGGCTGGACACACCAGACACGTCCTGGAGCCAACCTCCTGTGGCCCCTCCCTGGCCAGCTGCACTTAGAGTGGCACTGTGGCTCAAGGGGCATCTGCAGAGTGAGTGGGGTCCCTCTGGCAGATGGGGTCCCTTGGCCTGACCTGTGGGGATTGGGCTAAAACCAGCTCTCCAACATCCCCCAAGGGGTCCTGGATTGTGAGAGGGCAGTTGTTATGTGACGCACCCTGGAATCGGGCTCCCTCCTCTGTGGTTCCAGGGTATATCACCCAAGAACAGCTGCTGCCAACTCACCAAAACTTGGCAGCTCCTGCATTCAGTGTCTGCCCCCTGGTGGTCAGTGTATATCATACCTACTGGCTCGTGGGATGATCAGATGGTCACTTAGCCTTTTATATATATAGGTACTGTTGAACCATGCACTTAAAAATGGTTAAGATGGCGCCCTGGCTGGTGTAGCTCAGTTGGTTGGGTGTTGTCCCATGCATTGAAAGGTTGCCATTTTGATTCTCAATGTTTAGCTCTTAACATCTATGTTTCTGTATCTTCTTCCCAGCTTCCCTCTCTCTCCTTTCCCCTCTCTCTCTAAAATTAATTAAAAAATGATTAAGATGATAAATTTTAGGTGTATTTTACAACAATGAAAATTTAAAATATTCATTTCCTCATTTGTACTAGCACATTTCAAGTGCTCAGTAGACACATAGAGGTAAGACCTACCATATTGAGTAGTGTGCATTGCCATTTCTCACAAAGGTGCACGAAGATTCGTGCAATAGGCCTTCCTTCCCCTGGCTGTCGGCACCGGTTTTCCTCTGGGACCGAGGCCTTTGCTCCGGTCGCAATGGAAAAGCTAAGCCTCTTCAGTCTTCAGTCGTCTTCAGTCTTCGCTCTGTGTCATTGTATGCAAATTAACCCTCCATCTTTGTTGGGTTAATTTGCATACCATTCCTGATTAGCTGGTAGGCATCACAGAGGTATGGTCAATTTGCGTATTTCTCTTTTATTTACTTACGTATTTATTTATGGCTTGGTTTCACATATACTTACAACAGTTTCCAAACTTTCCTTTCCAGAGAGAGGAAGGAAAGAGTATGTCTATCAGAAGTATGATCTTTATACTTTGAGATTTTAAACTATGTTTAAAGTTAATTACCAAATAATACAGACGTGGTCAGGGCTGATGTGGATTTAGCTGGAGGGCTGGAATGGAAACTGCGTGTGCCAGAGAAGTAAAGAGGAGTGGACGTTCACAGACATCTTAGGAGGCAGGAATTATTCCCATTCACAGATAAATCAATGGTAAGGAAACTGAAGCCCTTGCCTGTCCAGTTCCGAAGCCCATGGGTTTTCCATTCAGCTGCCTGTGAAGAAAGGCTGTGGAAACAGTAGCCATGTTTCTTTGGAAAATGTGCAATGATGATGAGAGGCATGGTTTAATCCTCAGAAGGGATTTAGTGCTAATGGGCAGTAAGAACTATGTTAGGGGCAAAAGTCTCTGCCATTCTCAGGTAACATAGAAGACTGCAGCCGCTGGTCTTCATGGGGTGAAATAGGGAGAGTGATGGTAAATGTCAAGTAAGTTATCGCAGGCGAACTGCGTCTAGCTGCTGCCCTGTATTCCACCTAGGAGGAAGGGATGTCAGAGTTTGATTGTGTACCTCAAGACAGTGGAGCTTTAGAGAAGGATTTCGGGCTAGATGGAGTTCAGAATGACAAAGATGTTCTTCCAGGGCAATTCAGAGTAGCTTCGGGGAAAATTACAAATAGAAGTAGCAGGAGAGCAGGATAGAGGGTTCAGGGTCAAGGAGAATGTGACCAGATTCCTTCTTTGCCTCTGGACCTAGTAGACCTTGGAGTCCTGAGTCTCGGGAGGGGAATGTGGAAACCAACAGTGGATTGTGTTCGTGTGCTCAGGTATGGATGGGGAGGCGTCCCTGCCAAAGATAATGGGCTTTTCCCTGCCAATTCATCTCCCTGGGCGGGCAGGAGCCTCAGATAGATTGTCATCGCTCACTGGACTCCCAGTAAGCTCCTGGGTTGGAACTGGGCTGGGATGAGATCAAGAGAAAAACAGAAATGCCAATATACATAGAGGGAGAGAGGAAGGAAGGGGTGATAAGTGAGAGAGAACCAAAGAGACTGACTGGAGGGTGCAGCACATGGGGCCTGAATTCTTAGCTTACTGCCTACAAATACGTAGCTCATATTAAATTTCTAGAGATGAGGATTTATTTAAAATAATGCTTAACTTTCTGCAGGTAAATAGTATTCATTTCTAGAGTAAAAAAACATACCCAGCGAAAGATAATTGTTCTTCCACTTCCAACCTGAAAGCCTCTTACATTTGTCATTCCAGAATTATACCCTGCATGTACAAGCTTATGTGTCTAATAGTCATTTTCCTACACGGATGTTATATTTATACATTTAACATAACGGAGTGTATGTTCCCACCTGTGTGTATTTTTTTTCCATTTAAAGCAGTTTGGAATGTTTTAATGGCCTAATATTCCATTTATAGATGTGGAAGGCTAGGATTTGAAGTGATTAGTGACGGTGGCAGGAGTTGTTACGGAATAGTAGAACCTACCAACCTGGTTCACCTGGGGGCAAGTTGCTTACCTCCTCTTTCTAATACAGTAGGTTTAGTGTTTGCAGGGCAGTAGCTTAGTGAAATGCAATAGAGCTTCATGCCCTTGAACTTTCTTAGTTATGTCCTTTGGGCTTCTGAAAGTGCCAAAAGTGAGAGTGAGAAACAACACTCAAGAATTATTGCAGAGGTTATTGGCTGAATTCTAAGGACACTGACGACATTGGATTTACCAAGCTGTTTCTTTCATTGGAGAACTGACCGAGTACCTTATAAAAAAGGCTCTATAATCCTCAGCCAAAGATTTTTATTGTTATTTTCACCTATGATTGTGAGTGTTACTGTGGAAGAAATAGCCTTTTGAAGAAATTAGCCTGTTCGTTGTTGTTTCTTACACTAGCAGGATTAGATGTTAGCAGAGGCACTATTGATTGGCAAATAATTTCTTCCCAGACATTTTTGGGACTCTCAGAACAAAAAGGTGATCATTTTGGCTATGAATTAATAGTAACTTCAGCATTATCTCTGCGGTTTTACTTTTTAAATTTTAGCATAAGTGAATATACTTCAAAAGTTATTAACTTTAAAAAATGTCTTTGGGCTCCTCTTGGTTTTATTTTATATTATACTTTTTCTTCAACTTCCTGCGCAGCCAGTAGATTGCTGTTTTACCCTGTTGCCTTACACTAATGTGTGCCTAGTGCTTTGCCACTGCTTTTCCGTGCAGAGCTGTCAGATGAAGGGTTGCATTGTAGATCATTTGGTTCTGCATATGTATCCTTTGTAAGTAAGGGCCTGAATGTTATCTCCCCTGGGGCCCTCCCTTCTGGAGCACCCTGGACTTCCACACACTCACATTCATACTCCCCCGCACCAAACCACCTCCTACCGTCTTGAACCTTCCCTGAGCAGCCCGGTCTCCTGTGGCCTCTGGCTGTCACCTGTCTCCTATTGGAAGGGCCACTCGGCTGTGTGTGTGATAATGGTGGGGCCCCCCCTCTTATTTAGCAGCAATTCCACTTCTGAATAAAGGGAGGGGGGTGAGCAGGCACACAAGGTAAGGAACACTTTCCATTGTGTATCTTCTAAGTGCTTAAATGCTTTACAGAGATGAAATGTGGCAGTTTGAAAATGGAGTAATGTTCCCATGCACTTTTTACTAGTAAGAAATCTGGCTGATGAATTAACAATTAGAGATACTGAGTTTTCAAATAAATAGAAGTATTTTAATTGACTTAATTGGAGTGACATTGGTTAATAATAAAATCATATAGGTTTCAGGTGTACAATTATATAATACATCAACTGTATATTGTATTGTTCACCCCTCCCCCCACCCTTTCCTCTGGTAATCACCATACTCTTGTCTGTGTCTAGTGGTATTTTTTTTTCTTAAACCCTTAACCTTTTGCCCTCAGTTCTACAACCCTCCTCCTCTCTGACATACGTCAGCCTATTCTCTATGAGTCTGTTTCAAAAATAAACTATTCTTTAGAGCAGTTATAGGTTCACAGCAAAATCGAGAGAAAGGTACAGAGATTTCCCATGTATCCCCTGCCCCCACACGCACTGCCTCCCTATTGTCAACACTCCCTTTATATTGGTGCATTTGTTGTAATTGACCTACACTGTCGCATCATAATCACCCCAAGTCCATAGTTGACCTTAGGGTTCACTCTTGTGCTATGGGTTTGGACAAATTTATGATGACATGTATCACCACCATTATGGTATCTCAAAGGGTAATTTGACTGCCCTCAAAATCCTCTTTGGAGTTATTAAAATATATTTTAGTTTTTATCTTTGCAGTTTCCTAGAAGCTTTTCAAGTGAACAAGCAAAACATTTTATCCTAATTGGTTTGAGAGTTTATTTTTGAAAGATACTGTTCCCTTATATAAGTGAGCTCCATTTGATTTTAGACAGCTCTCAGTTTCAGATAGAATAGAAAATGTAGATATTTGGTTTAAAAATCCTTTAGAAAAAAGCATTCTCCAGTTTTACTTTCAGAGTCAAATTTCCAGAATGCCTAACAAAACAAAACTGCTTAAACTGAAGCAACAGTTGGAGGCTTGAATGAAAGAAAACACTTACTAATGGTACTAATCATTTTGATAGCCTGTTGTTTTAAATAGTGTCTCAGTTTTATTTATTTGAAGAGCAGTCTTTGCTTACATGTCAAAGATAGAAATTAGTTGTACTGATATGCTCTGTAAACAGTATTTCTGTAAAGCAGTTACAATAATGAAGAACACAGAAAGTAACCTACTGATCTACCTTTGACAAGAAAGAACAGTTAGAAAACAGAGTGTTACAAAAAAGGTAAATACAGGGTTTAAAGTCACAAATTAAGTTTTGTAATCAGCATATGTAAGAGACATGAAAACGTTTACATCTCTTATGAAAATGTAATCATAAGGGTAGGAATTGCATTTTATTCATATGCATAGTATGGTACATGGCTTTATAGTAGATGCTGAATGGATGAATAATATTGGTTAAATTTGAAGTTGTGGTTTGAAATACTAGAATAGTAATCATGAATCAACCTGAGGTATAAGAGTTAGTCATTGATCTTCAATGTGCATTTTTGTTTTATAGTGTTTTTAAATGGCTAAACATTAAAACATAATTTAATAACTTTAGGTATTAATTCAAGTGCTATATAATTCATCTCTTTGAAGTGTACAGTTCCTTGTTTTTTAGTAAATTCACAGAGTTTCACAACCATCACCATAATTAATTTGTAGACCATTTTTGTCTCCTAAAAGAGACTGTGCCATCTAGCAGTTAGTCTCCACACCAGCCCTAGGCAGCCGCTAATAGATTTTCTGTCTCTAGATTTGTCTGTTCTGGACATTTCATATAAATGGAATCATTTTGTGTTTGACATCTTTCAATCAGCATAGTATTTTCGAGGCTCGTCCATGCAGTAGCAGCATGTGCTTACTATTCCTGTTTTTAACTAAGCAACATTCCAGTATTTTATATAAATATGTATGTGCATATATATTTTTTTCTTCAGTTAATGGACATTTGGGTGGCTATACTTTTTGCCTATTCTGAGTAATAACTCTATAACATTGGCTTTTGTCTGAATGTATGTTTCATTCTCTTGGGTCCCTACTAAGTAGTGGAATCACGGAGTCATATATTAACACTATGATTTTAACTTTGAGGAACTGCCAGAATGTGTTCCAAAGAGGCTGCACTATTTTGTATTCCCATCAGCGGTATATGAGGATTTCAGAAAATTCTAATTTATTTATTTTTTATTTAAAGGATAAGAAGCCTTGATTCTGGCTAACACTACAGGTATAAAACCCTTTGAGAGTTTCTTTGATGACCAGAAGTTTAGATCATGGAGGATTCGATAGGTTTGCATTTTATTATCACTAGAAATATGTTAATATTCAGTATTTAAAATATGTTTATCTTTTACCTCATTATCACGTATAGTCTGTAGTGAAAGGAATAGTGCTGGATGAAGTAAATTATTGAAGGGCGTCACAGTGGGCTTTCTTTGTCATGTTGTTGGCCAATAGAAATGCTGGTTTGTTTCTGAAGAGGAAAAGCTATTTTTCAGACCTTGGGTAACAAGCATTTCCTTAGAATGAGGAAGAGGGAATTCTTTTGCGCTAGGAACTTGGGTTTCTAACTGTGGAAGACTACCATCACTTTTGTGGAAAGCAAAAGAGTAAACCTGAGAGATGGTTAAAATAGATAGCTGTCCTTTATGTTATCAATGGGAATATGGTAGTTTCAAAGATTGTCTTAGAATTTACTGCCAACAGTTGGTTGTGGCATTGGGGAACTTTTAAAGACGTCGACACTAGATATTGTCATAGTATGATACAGCCTTGCATTTGCTGCTGTAGGAAACTTGGAATGTCCAAAAGCTCATCTGTGTCATTATTTTCACTTGCCTGTTCCACAGCATTCCCCTGGACTCTTTGAACCATGGATTCCTGGGTATCTGCTGGTCCAGTGATCCTGTGCATTGACCACTCCCTCAGCCACTTCATACTCTTTGAATCTTGTAGACACCTTTCTGACCCATATGTTGTTATGCTAGGTCAGCTTTCTTCAAAGCTTCTTGGCCTTTGAAATCACCTGTAGACTCACATGAGATGATTCCTTTTATCTCTGTCAGCATCCTTTCTCTTTCCTCTCTTTCTTCTTTTCCCAGCCTCTAAATTTTGGCTTTATTGCTGACTTCTCTCTTTGTTTTATATGCTGGTCTAATCTGTATTTCTGAAATAATGAGGACTCTGAAGTTTCTCAAAGGCCTGAGGTTTACAGGGAAGGGTGCACGGGGAATGTCAGCTAACACCTTATGCAGGATTCTGTAAATTCTATACCTCTGCCAGATGACCTGGGCTCTGAGCTCTGTGTTGCTCCAGGAAGCAAAGGAAACGGATAGGTGTGCCTGGGACCGACCCTCCCATGGTTCCAGCTGCTGTCTCACTGGTTCTTGACTTGTCAGGATTCCTTTGCCATTGTCACAGGCAACTATGTAAGTGCAGATCTGCATTTCTGTCTCAGCGTGAAGGTGTCTTACTTTTCAATTTATTTTAAAAAAAAATCAATGTAACAACCTTTTTGACTCCCCTAAGCAAATTCACATAAATATTGATCCCTCTTGCTGAACCAGATTTACATTTCAAACCCAGTTTATTCTCATCTCTGTCTGTTGGCAGACTTCACAATCCCTAATCTGGTTTTAGTGTGCATCACCACTAAATGTGCTTTTCAGAAAAAATGCATAATAAACTCTTAAAATAAATTGTGAATACCTGGCTTGTCAAAAGAAAATAGTAATTCAGTATTATGATGAGAGCAAATTTTTCAGATTTTTTATTGGCAGTGTTTTTAGATAATACTTTAGCCATACAATATGAGTTCAATCCGATGTGTAATAACAGAATACTTAAAGTATTGATTTCAGCACTTACAAAACTACTCCCTATTTTTGTTTTACTCCTTAACTGTGGTCCGGATGTTTAGAGGTTTATCTAAAACATAGAATACACATTAACTCAGGGAAGCAGATTAGATCCATCAAATGCCAATAAATGTTTGATGAACTAAATCTTACAATTTTCACTCCTCCCCTCCCTTTTTCCCTTTCTTCCTTCTATTTTTCTGTTTTATTTTTCACTCATTCAACAACTATTCATTGTGTGACTGCATTGGGTCAGACCCTTTTCTAGGCATGGGATATACAGCAGTGCATAAAGCATCTGTCTCTTGTGGGTCTCATATATCCAATGGGAGACTGTTGATAAATAAGTACACCAATAAATAAGTGACATATTTTTAGAAAGTGACAAGTGCTATGAGGAAAGAATAAGTGATAAGATGGGAAGTACTTGAAGGAATAGTGGCTAATAGTATGATTAGGGAAGGAGGGCCTGGCCTCTCTAAGGAGACTAAATTGGACCTAGTCCTGGGTCCTAATGGGCCATTGTGCTTAAGGTCTGGGGAAAGAGTCTTTTAGGCAGAAGGTGCAGCAAGGTGAGAACTCCCTTAGGCCAGGAATCTGGAGTGGTGAGAGCAAGCGTGATGTTACTGGGGGCTGTGTCTCCCAAGGCTAGTAGGCCAGGGAAAGAGTTGGGATTTCATTGAGTGCAATGGGAAGTCAGTGGAGCATTGAAGCAGTGACAGGCATAATCTGATTTACTTTTTAATAAAACTCTCTTGCTGCTGTGTGAAGTGTAGTTTGAAGGAATGCAAGTGAAGGCTGTGCAGTTGCCCAGGCAAAGGTGAGAGCAACTTGGACTGTAGTGTGGGTAGTGGAGATGGAAAGAAATAGTGGGACAAGGGGTCAGTTTTGGAGGTAAATTTACATGTAATTTGATATTGTCAATGACACTCTCCAGAGAGAAATTGCCATGGCACTGCCCATACTAGGTTATCATTGAGGCTTTATCAGTCTGAAAAGTGGAGAGTTGTATTTTGGCATGGTTATTAGAATAATGCATCTCAGTCCAATGACCTGTGAAGGTGTTACATTGCATGGCAAGAGGGAATTTGCAAATGTGATGAAGTCAAGGATCCTGCTATTGGAGATGATCCTCGATTCTTCAGTGGGCTCGTTTTAATGGCATGAATCCTCAGAAGTAGGGAACCTTAGCTCGCTATGGCCAGCGATGCCACAACAGAAGAAGGTGCAGGAGAAGGTGAGTTTTGACGTGTGAGAGGGATTTGACCCACTGTTGCTGGCTTTAAAGATTGAAGAAGGGGGCCCCAAGCCAAAAAATGGAGGAGTTCTCTAGAAGCTTGGACTGCCCTCAGCTGACAGCTAATAAGGAAATGGGTCCACAGTCCTACCCATGCAAGGAACTGAATTCTGTCAGCAACCTGGATGAGCAAGGAAACTGGCCTTCCCCTAGAGCTTCCAGAAGGGAATGCAGCCCTGCAGACACTTTTAGCCTGGGGAGACTTGAATCAGACTTCAGACCCACAGAGCTGTCAATAATGTGTGCTCTTTAAGCCACTAAATTTGTGGTAGTTAGTTATATAGCAATTAGAGGCCTGGTGCATGAATTCGTGCACGGGTGGGATCCCTCAGCCTGGCCAGCAATTGGGGCCAATCAGGGCTGTGTGGCCCAGTCCCAATAGGGGCCAGCTGCCGAGGGATGGGGTAGGCAACAGTAGGTTGCCCGGCCATGGGAGGTTGGCTGTGGGAGTGCATTGAACACCAGGGGTCAGCTCCTACACTGAGCATCTGCGCCTTGATAGTCAGTGCGCATCATAGCAACCGGTCGTTCAGTCGTTAGGTTGTAACGGTCACTTAGGCTTTTCTATGTATAAATAGAACACAAATATATTCAATACTAGAGGCCTGTTGCATGAAATTCGTGTAAGAATAGGCCTTCCTTCCCCTGGCTTCACTCCCAGCCACCCGGGAACCAGAAAGTCCCTGCTCCCAGCCCTCCCGGAAGCCGGCAAGTCCTTGCTTCTGACCAGAGCACTGCTCCTGTAGCTCCTTCTGCCACTCCCCTCCCCCTCATAGCAAGCATCCCGCCCCTCCCAGCCGCTCCATACCTGTATTGCAAATTAGCCTGCTATCTTTGTTGGGTTAATTCGAATACTCACTGATTGGCTGTGGGCATAGCGGAGGTACAGTCAATTTACATGTTTGTCTATTATTAGGTAAGATAGATTTAAGTCCCTTTTTCCTTTGTTAGTGAATTTGAACCTTTTTTTTTCCGTTTATATATTGTGTGTTTTTTTTCTGTGAACCATTCATGTATGTCTTTAGCACATTTCTGTATTGAATCTCCCCCATATTTAGGGGGGTCTTTATTATTATAGAAGTTGGCCCTTTGTGATATGAGTTGCAAACCATTCCCCTCCCTCCCCCCTCCTTGGTATTTCAAACCATGAGACCAGCTGGATCAGACTGCAGAGATGAGAGGAGCCTAAGGACTGGGCTCCGGTCACTGCACATTTGGGAGTCATGCAGCGGAGCAGGAGTCTTGATTCTTTCAGTTCCTGGTTAGTGGGTCATCAGCCAGGCCAAGTGAAAAGGGCCATACTAGAACGTAGTGGCACAGCTAACCCTGATGTCCTTATACTCTTCCAACTTCTGCTCTTCATTTCAGTTTAACCATGGGCAGATTTCAGGTTAAGCTAACAGCCCCAGTGATTAAACCATTTCACATTCACATCCAGTGTTGTGATCTAGAAGTTTCTCCATTACCATCCATATTATAAAAAGCCAGTGGCTGGAATGCCAGAACATTGGGACGACCAAATGACCGGTCACCAGTAGGTGCATCGATGGATCCCACGGCGGTGGCGGGAGGGACTCTGGGTCCTGCGCAATTTCGCGCGCTGGGCCTCTAGTCTATATATGATGTAAAAGGCTAAGTGACCATCCAGCTGTCCAGGAGATGTGACACACACTGACAACCAGGGGGCAGATGCTCAATGCAGGAGCTGGTGAGCAACAGCCACTTTGCAGAGTGCCCTCTTGCACTCTAGGACCCCTTGGGGGATGTCAGAAAGCCGGTTTTGGCCCCTTCCCCCCAGGCCAGACTGAGGGACCCCACCTGCCAGAGGATCCCATTTATTCCACAGATGCCCTTTGAGTCA
This sequence comes from Antrozous pallidus, assembly GCA_027563665.1. Lineage (NCBI taxonomy): Eukaryota > Metazoa > Chordata > Mammalia > Chiroptera > Vespertilionidae > Antrozous > Antrozous pallidus. Next base: position 38,218,007 of record CM050522.1, on the reverse strand, counting down.
AGGTGCCACCCCAGGTGGGGCCGGCTGGGGAGGGACCACAGGATGTTGGCTCTAGGGTGTGTCCAGCCGAACTCACCTAGTCCCACCCCGCTGGCCACCTAATTTATTTCCTTTCATTGTGCAAGAATCTATGCACCAGGCCACTAGTTTGGTATACAGTTAACTGGTACATCCTGACTAAGGAGGAGAGTATACTGTCTAGGCAATCCAGCATTTACTACTATGGGTGCCGGCGCAGCCATCCAGCATTGACTGCCCAGGGGGCTGCAGATCAGGCCTGGGGAGAGGCCCAGAGAGAGAGGCAGGATCCGCAGCCTCCGTGGCAGCTGTTGATCAGCCATTGTCTCTCTTTTGTCTCTGGGCTTCACCAGCAGTCATGCCTCTGTTTCTCTCTGGGCCTCTGCAGGGGCTGCTGATCAGCCCCGCCTCTATTATCAGGCCTGGAGATAGGCCCAGAGTTGCTGATTGGCATAGAAACTGACCAATCAGAACCAAATCTGGGTCAACTGTGAGGAGCCAATGGCTGCCTAGGAGGCGGAGTTTTTGACGCTGACTGGCATAGAAACTGGCCAATCAGAACCAAATTGGCCTGCAGGGACAGGCAGTTAGGGGTGAGATCAGGCCAGCGGGGAGGAGAGTTGGGGGCGATCAGGCAGGCAGACAAAGAGGTTAGGGGCAAACAGGCAGGCAGGCAGAGGCAGGGGCGATCAGGCAGGCAGGCAGGGAGGTGAGCGGTTAGGAGCCAGCGGTCCTAGATTGTGAGAGGGATGTCCTCCAGTGCACTGGGCCACTGGTTTTAAAGAAGTTTAACTGCTTTCTTTGACTGAAGTGGAACACATTTGGGTCATGCTTCTCCCAGGGTGAGCTGTTGTTACCACATGGCAGTGCCAGGTTGCACCTGAGGGAATGGTATATGGTAGCAGAAGCTTGACTGAAGTTCTTAAGGCTTGAAGACAACTGGAAAAAAGAGCTTTATGTTATCTTGATAACTTTGTACCTGGGGGTGGGGAGGTGGGAAGCTCCATGTCATTGAAAAACTCCAGATCTGGAGTCCAAAGACCCAGCCCAGTTACTGACTGCCTCTCTGATTTTGGGCAGTTAATTTAATTTCTTCAGAGGACAAATGAATAAATTAGTAATGTCCATTTTATCTGGCAGAATTGTTACAAGGAATTACATAAATATCTTACTTGATATTTATGTAATTCCTTGTAAGCCATGACGAAGTACAGAAACATGTCATAGAATTCATGTTTCAGATTCTAATATGAGGACATGCTCCTGGATATGATTTGCCTCGTAACCAAAACTATTTTTGGTGGGTTGTTTTTTGTTGTTGTTGTTGTTGTTGCAAAAATTAATCTACGAGGAGAAACATCACAAGAATTATCTCTCTGGGTGAGGATTATATAACTTACCCCATTTTTCTCCATCCCAGCTGCCAGGAATCTCAGAGATACATCTTAATGCTAGAGTAAATGTATTGACCCTCAAATTGAAATAATTAGAGTAAGCTTCCCTCTTCTTGTTTTGGTCCTACTTTTATTTTTCTGTTTTACTAATTTTACCAGTACAGGCAGTCCTCGGGTTATGTCGGCTCTACATATGTCGTTTTGTGGTTACATTGTCATCTCCCATTTACAGTGTTTATAGAAAAAAAAAGTTCTTCATTTCAATGTATGTACATATGTGCTTTATGTTTTTTATTATTTACCACAAGTAAAGGTCAGGAATTATTATCTTTCTTTTAAATTTTTTTTACTGTTTTACTTTATTACTGCTGTGTATGTGCCCCATGTGAGTGACGTAGGTGCTTATATAGGTGGGTTCCAACTTAGGGCGAAAATCGAGTAGGAATGGATCTCCGCCGTAACCTAACCCGAGGGCTGCCTGTATGTGTCTTTAGTGTTAACCATCTCTCCTTTTCAAAGGCAGCGGGGAGTGTATGACCACACAAATACTCAAGGCGCTGAGATGAGGTAGTTGCTTTCAGTAAAACAGATAAAGCACCATAAGTACTTGCTGCCCATCACAGTTTGGGAGACACACATTTGAGAAACCGTAGGACATGTATGTCAGATTAAGAAATAGGGGGTGTCAGCACAGAACGTTTGGCAGGGGACAGACACTTTGACATCAGCACCTTCCAGAAGAAATGTGAGAAACCTGAACCAGGTGAGTCCACCTGTTGCCCACTATGGAACGGGGTCCAGTGGTTGATAAGCATAGTCTTTTTAAGTGTTTAGTTTGAACAATTTTCAGTTTTAAAAATACTCCCAAACCTGTGTGCTTTGAAAATTAATGACAGATTTTTCATTAGGTGCAAAGCAAAGCATCAAGGGAGTCTCAAGGACGCTATTCTAATACACTCACACCAAATGCAGTGGATGGGGAAGGAATGAACAAGTAGTAGCAACACAGGCCATGCACACTTCCTCATTAGCGAGTGGGAGGCACACACATGTGGGACTGTCCAGTGGCACCCCACCCTGGGAGCTGCTGTCTCCCAGAGCCCTGGCCATCCTGGTGGTGAGGGTGGTGTTCATTTTCCTTATCACTCTCCGCCTCAGTTTTATCTGAGAGATGGAATTACGAGTTACGGGAGAAAAGGAGTAAGAAGCACATCAAAGAATTTCCTTGTGGCTTTTGAATAAGGGGCCTCATTGGTTTGGGGTTGTTAGCTTTGGGTGTGCTGTTTTCATCCTGAAGCACCTGGGTTTGTTTTTCTCTAAAAGATGTAGATAAACTATAGAGAATCCAGGGGAAGGGCAACAAAAATGATGTATGGCTTAGAGAGAAGGAGAATAACAGTCTATAAATATTTGAAAGGTAATATAAAAGAGGGAGAGAGGTTATTTACAGCATTGGAAAGGAGTTTGACAGGGAACAAAAGCTTGCATCAGGGAGCATGGGAAAATTGGGTAGAATTGAAAACAAAGCTTAATAAGGGTGATGAAACAATGAAATGTAATTATCACATTAGTTTGTGTTACCAAGGTCAGAATGGCAGGAATAAGTGATGTTTTCCACGCTGAGGATTCATGTGTGATTGCGAATAACTTTTTCCTAATTCCTTGTTGTGAAGCTCGGAGAGTGGACAATGCTTTATTCTTTGCCTTTGGAGTATAGTTTGTTCAGTTCCCAACTGTGTTGTTATGCTTCCAGCAGTGGTAGTAATAATTACATTTCTGCTAGCTCTCATTTACTGAGTGTCTGCCTTATGCCAGGTGTTGTTTTAGCTATTTTGTTATTTATATTCTTATTTAATCTTTTACAGCAACTGTAAAATAGGAACTATTTTTCCATTTGTAGGAAAATTGGGGTTTAATAACATGCTCAAGATTACACATGTATTAAGTGGTGGGATTGGGATTCAAACCCAGGCCTGTGACTTAAAGCCCATTCTCATTCCCTGCATTGGGCTCTATCACCTAGTCATGATAGTACTAACTTGGGACCCAGTAGGCAGCCAGGTTACTAAGTCAGGGGAGCAGTTTGTGTCCAGTTATAGAACTAAATAAAATACTTGATGTCCAGAGCTGTCTTCTCTCTTTACCTCCTTTTCTTTTTAAAAAATATTTTTATTGATTTCATAGAGGAAGGGAGAGAGAGAGAGACATTAATGATGAGAGAGTATCATTGATTGGCTTCCTCTTGCATGCCCCTTACTGGGGATGGAGCCTGAAACCCGGGGCATGTACCCTGACCAGGGATTGAACCGGGACCTCCTGATTCATGGGACGATGTTCAACCACTGAACCACACCGGCTGGGCTCTCTCCTTTTCTTGAGATGTGTTTTTCTCTAGCATCAGTGAGTGCCATGTTATTACCATGTCACATTTTCTCATTCTGCAAATTCAGTTGTACTGTAAGCCTTTAGTCTCCTTATAGTTATAGAGTGGTCTGTATAATCGCATGTAGGAAAGACAAGTTTAGTAAGTCAGGCATTATTCTTGATCATATATGCTGGTTGTAATGGGGATCCCTTGGCAGTATGTCCAGTATATTGATAACACACACAAAAACAATTGAAAATACACTGAGTTAATTATTCACAGTAAAGGTGAAGAGTGGGGTTGTCTGCATTTTTTATGTCATTGTAAGAAGGCTCCAGTCCTGGAATCAGAGGCCTGAATTTAATCCTGATTCCAGCTCCTGCTATATTCCCTTGTGTGCAGGGCACCTTTCTAAGCCACAGCCGGCTCCTCTTCTGGGGAGCATAGTTCCTGCTCTCTCAACCTCATGGAGTGATTGTGGATAGCATCTGAAAGAGTATGTGTAAATTGCAGTATATTCCATAAATGAAAGGTGATGTGAAATTAAAAGGTAGCAACATTTTCATTAGCAGCTTATGTTTTATTGATTTTCTCTAAAATCAATAAGACATACCCTTACCTGAGGGTATGTTTTATTGATTTTCAAGAAAGGAAGGGAGAGAGAGAAACATCAGTTGGTTGCCTCTCATACATGTCCCAACTGGGGACTGAACCCACAACCGAGGTATGTGCCCTGATTGGGAATGGAACCTGAAACCTTTCAGCGTATGGACGACACTTCAACCAACTGAGCCACCCTGCCAAGCCAGCGGCTCATTTTTTAGTTTAGCTCCTCTTGGGTAAAATTTAGGATAGTGAGTAATGGTTAAGACTTTTGTGAAAGGCGACATTATTCAAAGGGATCAGAGTCAGATGTTTATTGGGGGTAAAACATAAAGTGCTGGGTGAGTGTCAGGGACACTCTCCCACAACTGCTGCCTGTTCCCTTTGCCCATGGTGGCATCTAGTGAAGGCCACGCCAGATTTTCCAGCAGAGGTTGATGGCATAGAAATTCAAAATGTGGCTCAAGCGCTGTCATTTCCCACTGATACATTTCACCTTGCCAATCCTATTTGTTCTACATAGGAAATACCTTCCCTCTGGAACTGTGCCTTTTTAAAATAAAGAGCTCTTTGATTTCTGTCCCCATGCTGATCTCCTAGCAGTGGTGTCTAGTGAATTTCTCTATAAAGTCGTCTCTAGATTACTTCTACTGTACACTGTAATGATTTTCTCCTGGTCGTATTTCTCCCAAGGTCTCCTATCTCGGTTACTTGTAAGGCTACTCCTCCCCTCTCTTGTTCTCTTTGATCTTTTATAATTGGCTTAAAACTCTCCATATTTAATCTGCAGTGACTTTGTTTCTCCTCCCTATTTTTGCTTTTTTAGTGCCTCTGAGGATTTAATAATCAGTTGCTTATTATTTTCTTCATTTTTCTTAAGGTGGCATATTTTCTGCCGCACTGTTTGTCTTTTCTGCTTGTCTACACATTTGTTTTAGCTGCACGGTCTGTATTTGGGCTTGGAATAAATAAAGTGCTACGCATTCTGTGCAGTTGTGGGCTTCCGAGTTTCACATTCAGCTGAACTTGAAGGCATTTGTGTCTGCATATGGTAATGCCATGATAAAGTGGCCCTTTTTACCTTGGAGATAGATAGGTGAGCACTCAGTTGGTACTGAGTGAATGAATGAATGAATGAATTGGGTGAGTTTTTGAGCGTTTTTTTTTTTTTTCCCCCCTCACAAGTTGACCTTTCTGGGGCAAGTGACTGCTCCACCTATATGAAAGAAGAGCTGTTATCTCCCCTGGGGTTGACTTTCTGGCGAATCCTTCCTGGGACAGCCAGCACCCATCCTCATCTCTTCACTGAGCTCACCTCTTCAGCTCTGAAACCCTTTGTGGCAGCATTGTAGTCTCGACAGGCTTCCTGCTGCTTTTGTGCTCTGTGTCTAGTCTCTAGTCCAGGGATGAGAGAGAACACCCAGTGAGTCTTGAGGCTCTGCCTGTTTTGTTGTGTTCTTTCCTGAGAAAAAGAAACCAACTTAGATTTAAAACTTGTGTGCTTGTAGGAGTAAGTGCTTTTGTTGTAGTTCAGATAATGATCCTTGCCTCATTGGTGGTTTTAAAAAAAAATCTTTTCTCCTACTTGCCAATCCAGTATTGATTCTGAGACAGAAAAAACCTTGAGCAGCACGGGTGAGGCTGGTGGCTGCTGCAGCCACAGATGGTGGGTACCAGGTGCCGCAGCGAGGGCGTCCTGCTGGCAGGTACCCGGTTTTGGAGCTTTTGCACCCGCGCCCACCGCGCCACAGAGCGGGCCCCACAGGGCTCTAGCTGGTGTTTGAGGTCAGAGGCCGCCCTCATTGGTGGTTTCGCTTTGGAAGGTTTCAGCTGCGCGCCACTCTGAAGAGCTTGATGAAATGTCGCGATGCTCCCCCCCCCACCACGTGACTGGCTGCACCAGCTCCCGCCTTTGAGACATGGTAGCCGCCATCTTGCTTATCCGCTCCGCTGTGGGCGTTACTTAGTAATGGCGCCAACAGCGCGGGTAGTGATGCTGGCAGGTCAGAAGCCGTAAAGTGTGACTGTCGTCAGGTGAATAGTAGCTTATGTCACAATGCTTACGTCACCCACCCCCTTCGTCTCGTCACACGGCGTTGCATCGTCTCACATCATCACAAGGAGGGTGAGTACAGTGCAATAACATGAGAGGGAGCACAGTCACAGAACTTTCACTGTTGTATATTGTTATAATTGTTCTCTGTGTGTGTTTTTGTTAATCCTCACCAGAAATTATTTTGTCCATTGATTTTTAGAGAGTGGGAGGGAGGGTGAGAGAAAGAGCGAGGAGAAAAACACCCATGTAAGAGATGCATGGGCCGAAACCGGTTTGGCTCAGTGGATAGAGCGTCCACCTGCGGATTGAAGGGTCCCAGGTTCAATTCTGGTCAAGGGCATGTACCTTGGCTGCGGGCACATCTCCAGCAGGGGGTGTGCAAGAGGCAGCTGATCGATGTTTCTCTCTCATCGATGTTTCTGACTTTCTATCCCTCTCCTTTCCTCTATGTAAAAAATCAATAAAATATATATTTTAAAAGAGAGAGAGAGAGAGATGCATGGGTTGGTTGCCTCTTGAACATGCCCCTACCTGGGCCAGAGAATGCACCTGGGTTGCAGGTTCATACCCTTTGTGGGGAATCAAACCAGCGACCTTTTTGAGCTTAGTCAACACTCTAACCACTGAGCACAGCAGCCAGGGCTAATTATTCTATTTTTTATTAGTTATTGTCAGTCTTTCACTGTGCTTAATGTACAAATTAAGCTTTATCATAGGTATGTATGTGTAAGAAAGAATATAACATATATAGTGTTCTTGGGGTCTTGGTCCATATCTCCCATACATAAGGGCTGGATGACCATGCTGCTAAATAGTTCTTGATACTAGCAACCTTCCTATGAAATGGCATTTCTGGGAGCATATTAGATTGCTGGAGATCAAGACAAACAAAATCTGTACAACACAGGTCACTAGCAGAGGAAAATAAAGAGATGTTAGGGTACTGTGACTGTAGTTGTGAAAAGGTGACCCATTATATGGCTTCTGTGGTGCTGTTTCTTTGTTGTGATGGTAAGGTTTTAGTTGACAGGCTCAGCTTGGTCCTAGGTAATCATTTCTTTCAGTGATGGTTTGATTTTCTTTTCAGTTAGGGTGTTGATTGATATATAGACAGATATATACATCTGTGTGCATATATATAGACAAAATTCGTGCACTGGGGGTGGGTGGTCCCTCAGCCCAACCTGCCCCCTTTCACATACTGGGAGCCCTTAGGGGATGTCCTACGGACAGCTCCCCCCCAGCCTGCCCAAGGCTGAAAGCCTCTGGCCGAGGCTTTAGGCCTTGGGCACCCAGCAATAGCCCTGCGATGGGGCCGATCGCTGGCTCCGCCCCAGCCCCAGCCTGACCAAGAACAGAAAGCCTCGGCCTTGGGCAGAGGACCTCGGCCAGGGGACCCCCAGCTATCGCACTGCTATTGGGCCGATGGCTGGCTCCACCCAAGCCCCAGCCTGCCTAAGGCTGAAAAGCCTCTGATGAAGACTTCCAGCCTTGGGCAACAGCCATCTTGGTTGGGGTTAATTTGCATATCACTCTCGATTGGTTGGTGGGCATGGCTGGTGGGTGTAGCAGAGGTATGGTCAATTTGCATATTATTCTTTTATTTTATAGGATACACACACACAGGTACACACACACACACACACACACACACACACACTAGAGGCCCGGTGCACAGATTCGTGCACTGGTGGGGTCCCTCAGCCTGGCTTGTGCCCTCTCACAATCCTGGACCCTTTGGAGGATGTCAGAGAGCCAGTTTCAGTCTGATCCCCACAGGCCAAACTGAGGGACCCCACCAGTGCACGAATCCATGCACCAGGTCTCTAGTATGCATATAAGATCTTTGTTTAATCTCTTCCTACCCTCCCCTTAACCCCTTTTCTCTGAGATTCATCAGTCTGTTCCATGTTTTCATGCCTGTGCACTGAGCATCTGCCCCTTGGTGGTCAGTGTGCGTCATAGCTACCAGTTGAATGGTTGGATGGTTGGACAGTTAGGCTTTTTTATAGATACTAGAGAATCCTATGTAATAAAAGCCTAATATGCTAAGGGTCTGGTAGTCTGCTTGTCCATTCAACCAATCAAAGCATAATATGCTAATGATATGCTAAGGCCACTCAGCCACCTGCTGTGACGTACACTGACCACCAGGGGGCAGACAGTCAACCAATTGCTATGACGTGCATTGATCACCAGGGGGCAGACAGTCCAATAAGTAGGTTAGCTTGATGCTGGGGCTGATTGAGACTGAGTGAGATGGGCCAGACATGCCCTGGGGCCCTCCTGCAGTCCCTCCCCAGCTGGCCAACTTCTCACATCCTTCCTTGGCCCCAGTTGTGCACTGGTGGGGTCCCTAGGCCTGGCCTGCACCCTTTCACAATTCAGGACTCCTCAGGGGATGTCAGAGAGCCAGTTTGCCACCCGATCCCACAGGCCAGTCCAAGGTACTCCACTGGTGGAAGAATCCATGCACTGGGCCTCTAGTATGCATATAATGTCTTTGAGTAATCTCTTCCCACTCTCCTCGTCTCCCCTTTCCTCTCAGATTCATCAGTCTGTTCCATGGTTCTATGCCTGTGCATTGAGCATCTTCTCCCTGGTGGCTAGTATGTGTCATAGCTACCAGTTGAACAATCACTTAGGCTTTTATATATATAGACTAGTGGCCTGGTGCACAGATTTGTGCACAATTGAAAGGGCAATATTTAGAAGAAATATTTTAATATTGCTATTTGCTCTTTCTCCCTCAGTACCTGGAAGCTGGGTGGTGGCCCCACCTCCCGCCGCTACTGCTGGTCACCATCTGCAGGGCAATCAGCAGGGTGATTGGACCCCCACCTGGCTCCCTCAGTGCCTGGGAGCCAGGCAGTGACCCCGCTCCCCGCTGCTGCCACTGATCACCATCTGTAGGGCGATTGGTAGGGGAGTTAGGCCCCTCTTGCACCTGCATTGATGCCCACTCACCTGATCCATCATCCCGCTGTAGTCTTGCTCTCATCGGAGCCCATTGGGGCCAGCAGCACCTCCACCACACCAATGCCCCCTGGTGGTCAGCACATGTCAGAGAGCAGTTGAACTCCCAGTCGAGGGGACAATTTGCATATTAGGCTTTTATTATATAGGACTAGAGGCCCATTGCACAAGAGATTCGTGCAATAGCCTTCCTTCCCTTGGCTTCTAGCACCAGTTTTCCTCCTGCACCTGGGAACCAGGCCTTAACTCCAGCTGGAGTCTACTGCCTTTGCTGCAGACTCCAGCCAGAGTCTGCCTTCATTTTTGCTGCAGACTCTGGAGTCTGCCTTCGTTTTTGCTGCAGACTCTGGAGTCTGCCTTCGTTTTTGCTACAGACTCTGGAGTCTGCCTTCGTTTTTGCTGCAGACTCTAGAGTCTGCCTTCGTTTTTGCTGCAGACTCTGGAGTCTGCCTTCGTTTTTGCTGCAGACTCTGGAGTCTGCCTTCGTTTTTGCTGCAGACTCTGGAGTCTGCAGTCTTCATCTTCACTGCAGCCAGTGTCACTCCTGTAGATCCCTTCGGCCCCCTGCCCTCCCTCTCATAGCAGGCGTCCTGCCTCACCCAGCCACTTGGCGCCTGGAGCAGCTGGGCAGCTGCCATCTTTGTCTTTCTAATTTGCATATTCCCTCCTGCTTGGCTGGTGGGCGTAGCAGAGTGATGGTCAATTTGCATGTTTCTTTTTTATTAGTGTAGACTAGAGGCCTGCTGCATAAAATTCGTGGATGGGGAGGCGGTCCCTTAGCCTGGCCTGCACCCTCTCCAATCTGGGATCCCTCTCACAATCCAGAACCACTGGCTCCTAAGTGCTCACATGCCTGCCTATCTGATACCCCTAACTGTTCTCCTGCCTGCCTGATGGCCCTAACTGCTCTCCCTTCCTGGCCTGATCCTCCTAACTGCCTAACTGCTCTCCCCTGCTGGCCTGATCCTCAAACTGCTCTCCCCTCCTTGTCTGATCCCCCTAACTTCCTATCTGCTCTCCTCTCCTGGCCTAAACCCCCTAACTGCCCATCTTTTTTCTCCCTTCCTCTCCACACCTTCAGACTCTGGCACAGGAGTGCTGAGAGCTCTCCGCCAAGGCCCCGCCCCCATCCTGACACCCCCCCTCTGGGCTGGGTGGTGCCATGAGCCTGTGTGCACCTCTGCCGAGGGGGCTGCCTCCATCCTGATTCCCTTCTTGGTGCCGGAGTGAAGCTGGTGCTGGCGCAGGGGAAGGAAGGCCTACTCTTGGATGAATTTTGTGCTTTGGTCCTCTAGTATATAGATATGTGTGTGTCTATATACACATAGCCTAAGTTGGTAGAGCCTTCAGGGCCACATAGCTGCTCTGTGGTTCCCCTTACCTGACTGTGGTAAAAATTATTATTGAAACAATGGGCAAAGTTTTATTTTTAGAATCACCTTCTTTTCACTTCAGAGGAATTTTATTCAAAAGGAAGGAGGGGCAAAAGGGACTTGGTGATGGCACATGAAGGGAGTGCACACACAGGAGATTCTGGTGGGACAGGCTCAGACGCAGGGGCCATTAGTGACCACACAGACACTAGGTGATTTCACACTCTTTCAGACTTTTTTGTGAACCTTATAGTAGCTTTGAGGTACATCTCACCACCTCATACCTTCGTGGTGCAGCGGCATTTCCGAAGGAGGCAACGGTGAGGAAGACACAGAGATGCCAGTAAATAGCTGAGCATCTCAGCACCCACATGTACAGCCAGCAATCCCCGTCCTTTTCTCTTTTTCTGTAATGATGAAAAGTGAGATAAATGGAAAGTGACACTTTGGGGTGTATCACTAGATGTCAGTTCTAGAATTAATATATTAAATGTATATGGAATCCCCAAATCTCATTTTAATCACTGATTTGAACATGGTTATTCCATTCAAAAAAACACTAAGTTTAGGAGCATCTATATTGAATTTGAGATTTAATATTTCAGTCTTCCCCTATTTTCTTCCCTATCTCCACCTTTTCCTAGTAGCCATCTTTAAAAAGCATGATACAATTAAAGAACCAAGTCAAAGAAAAGGGAGTGTAAAGGGCTCCAGATAATTCCCAGTATGAGTTATCAGCTCCCACATAATGGAGGGTTGATTATACTTTATTTTTCCCACTATTAGAGGGGAAGTAAAACTCCACGGAGGTAGGAAAGGTGCACCTGGAAGAAATCTGAAATGTTTCTGACTGGAGAAAACTGTGCCTATAAAACACCATGTTGGCTTTGGAATATACCATGAAAAGCACGAAAGATCAGAAAAACTTCCTTCACAAATTCGGTAAGACAGAGCGGTTAGCTGTAACAGTGCAACCCTGCAGGTCACAGACCGAGCTAAGAGAAATAATTATGCATGGTAATGGGCAATTACAGATAATGGCCTTCTGGGGGTGGCAGAAAGTGCACAGCCCCACAGTCTAGAGTGGAATGAACATTGAATAGCACATTAACTTTATAGCGAGCTAAAAGTTCAGCCCTGAAACAGCAGCAGTCCCCCAAATAAATAAAATCTCTGGCTTAAGGGAAGCACCATAGCTGCACTTCTCAAAAGCAGAATTGAATATAAGAGGAGGTGGGGCTGGGGGAGACGGAGTTTGAGGAAGAGAAGGAATGGTCAGCTCTTCTCCGCTTGGCCGTATTTGTCTCACTAAGTAGAGATGGTTCTGGGTGAAGCAGGTACACAGTGAAGAGGTTGTTTACTTCCCTGGCACCAGGTTTGCGTTTGACGTTTAAAATAGCCCTGTCATGATTGTCTTGTGGGAGAAACAGATTGTTCCCGCGTTTCCTGATTATGACTTTAGGGAGTGATATCACACTGACTGCACTCAAGGCTACTGTCTGACCTCAGAGAAGGCCAGGAGTGGATAATTCTGCTCCTTCCCAAGTTCATTCGCACTGGGAAGTCGCACCAGGTGCAGCCCAGGCCTCCTGCAGTACCCTGAAGATGAACATTTGGAGCAAGGATAACTTTACAGAATTATTTGGTGGCTCTCTTGCTTGATGGCAGAGAATGTTATCAGTGTATTGTGGCCGTGATAACAATAGCTAGCATTTATTGAGCACTTACCATGTTTCAGAGCCTTTCCTGCTCTCTGTGGTGTACGTAGCAGCATTTCCCTCATGCACAAGTAGATACTGAGGCACAGAAGAATTAAGGAACCGTTCGTTTCCAAGGTCATGGGGCAGTAGATTTCAGAGCTGATCAGGCAGTTTGATTTGGGAGCCAGCTTTGTCAGCCTGAGATTCTGCTATCTGGCATGGTTTGTAGTGGATGTCTTCCTCACTGAAAGAAATGTTCCAGGTTCAAGGATAAAGCCAGAGATCTCAGCTGGGACTTCATTGGTGATTGCTGACAGCTCAGGGAGTTAGCTCAAAATGAGACACTGAACTTCAATAGTTCTGAAATCAGTCCTTCTGGAAAGAGAGGAGCCTATAAGACAGAGGTCTTCAGACTTTTTATTCAGAGGATCACCTTCACACTCTTAAAAATTACCAAGGACTTCAAAGAGCTTTTGTCTGTTTGTTATATCTGTTAATATTTAATGAATTAAAGACTTAAGACTCAGAAATTAAAACTGTGTTTATTAATTTCTTTAAAATAGTAAATCCACTACTTGTTAACATAAGTAACATTTTAATGAAAAATAAGTACATTACAAAATGAGTGAGGAGAGTGGTATTATTTCACTTTTTTGCAAATCTCTTTTATGTCTGGCTCAGTAAGACACAGCTGGGCTCCCATAGCTTCTTCAGTCTGTTTTGATTGAAATACATGAATAAAATTCAGCTTCACATAAGTAAATAGAGAAGGGAGAAAATAATTTGAATAGCCTTTTCAGATCATTGTGACTATTCTTTATATGAGGTCAAAACTTGACAAGTAATAATTTTGTAACAGTTATAGTGAGTCTGAAATTATGCTAATGAGATTTTTGTTAAATTAAACTCATTGATCCTTCCTGCCCTTTGAATGGATCTTTTTATCCATGCATGATTTCATAACCTCATGCTTTGGTCATTTGGAAATATTAGTTTACTGAGTTATGCATTTTTCCCCCAAAATGTTGACAAGTTTCATCACAAAATATTACTTTAGCCCCAGCTGATTTGGCTTAGTGAATAGAGTGTCAACTTGAGGACTGAAAGGTCCCATGTTCGATTCCTGTCAAGGGCATGCTGCAGAAGGCAGCCGATCAATGATTCTCTCTCATCATTGATATTTCTATCTTTCTCTCCCTCTTCCTTCCTCTCTGAAATAAAAAATATATTAAAACACACACAAACCCCCCCCCCCAAAATATCACTTTATCCCACTCATTAATATGTTACTGATCTCATCAAAAGAGTCTTTAAATTGGGAAGCTATCAAGCACATGATAGTGGTTCTAAGTTTTTCAAAATTCGAATTTTTACTTGAAAGCTCAGATTCATAGCAGTAGATACTGTTAGTTTTTCTTGGAGAGGCTCACTTTGTTGATTTCGAGAAGATTGTGCCAAATACTCAAGTCGCAGTAACCATACTTTTCATCGATCATTTTTTCAAGTATATGGCATTGTCAATGTCACAAATGTTTGAACTTGTAGAAAATTTCTGTAAGAGCTTAATTGAGCCAAAACTGATGACGATTGCCAGGAAGCAAGATCTCAGATACACTGGAGAATGACAATTTTGCAGTTTCTTTTATGCATTTGGAATTAAGGAGAGAATTTAGGATTGTATGAAGGTGGGAGGAAGTAAGGTGAAGTTGGATTACAGGATAATTAAAATGCTTATGTGCTCTCTTGAGGGTGGTTATGCTTCTGAAGGGTCTGAAAAGAGGCATTTCAAAAGCGTGTTAACCTAGCTGCACAGAAACAATGGTCAGGGCCTGTTTAGGGCAAAGATAAACCTAAAGAAATTATATGCCTGCGGCCTACCTCCCACCATGACCTGCCCAGTTGGGAATTTATGATAAGATCACCCTGAGTGGCTACTTTCCATAGACACCTTTTTTGTCCACTGTGCTCCAGTACAGAAAGCAGCAAATTTAGCTCTGCATTTAAATATTTTCACAAGGGCCTTTTTCAAGACAACTATCACCCTGTGGTGTGCAGCAGAAATATTTGATGAGTGCTTCCCATCTTGTCACACAAGCTTAAAAAGACACACTCTAAAGTAGAGATTTGATGAAGTTATTTTTTCTGCTTCACCAGGGCATCTTAAGCAAAGTTAACACAGAATTAAAAAATATTTTACTTCATAATGATGAGGTGTGCCTATACATTTTGGTGGAATTGCCTTGATTTGTGCTAAGGCACAAGCTCCCACCATCGCTGCATATGTCAACAGTGAGAAGGGCAGATAATATTTTTACGTTAATGTGGAAATACTTTTGATTTTATGGACCCTTGAAAGGGAAGTGTGGACAGGGGGCCTCCAATCCCATGTTTGGAACTACTATGGTAAGATGGCATTAAAGAACCAACCTCTGATAGGTTTAAAGCAGTTCTCAACCTGCTGGTGCTGGGTTCACTCTGGGGGTTCTGGTGCCTGGGTCCTGTCCTGTAGAGTCTGTCGTGTGTCTAAAGTGGTCTGAGGTGTGGCCCTGCCCTGAGGAATTTTAGCTCCCACTCCATCCCAGAGCAGCCGGGGTGAGAGCTGCTGGTTTAGAGGCAGGTCCAGGTCCTAGGGGGCCCTGTCAGCAACGAGATAAGTTACTGTTCAGGACTTGAAACATAAGACAAATACCTGGATCGAAATATTAAATTGAACTGGTAGAATCTTGACTTGAACAAAAGCCATGTGAAATAATCTGATGCAATGTAATTTGTGGGGTTTTTAAATCACTTCACATTTATTTAAGACCCCATTTCACTTTAGACCATCATCTGGAACTTGAAGGAGCAAAAACATACATCTCTGATATTATTATTATTATTATTATTATTATTATTATTTAAACAAGAGGTATCTGGTCTGGCGATGGTTTGGCCATCCTGGTATTTATTTTATTTTATTTTTAACTCATTTCAGAGAGGATGGGAAAGGGAGAGAAAGAGAGAGAGAGATAGAAACATCAGTGAGAGAGAATCACTGATTGGCTGCCTCCTGCACATTCCCTACTGGGGATGGATCCTGCAACCTGACTATGTGCCCTGACTGGGAATTGAACCTGTGAGCTCCTGGTTCATAGGCTGATGCCTAACCACTGAGCCATGCCGACCATGCTGTGAGTTTATCATTAAAAGAATTATCCAGATTATTAAAGCAGAATTCAAATCCCAAACCTAAAGGGGGCTGGCCATGAGCAGACTTAAAATGTGTCCCAGATGCCTCCTGGGTTCAGTACCCTGCATGCCCAAGCACAAACAGGGACTCTGATAAATTAAGCCCCTACATTTTAAGGTGCCCAAATATGGTTGAAAGCATACCTTTTCTGTGGAGGCCTAAATATACAGGAGTGGGCAAAAGTAGGTTTATAGCTGTAGAACAAATAAATGCTATAATAATACAAGAATAAGCTCTGTGTTTCATGTAGTCACACCTGTAACCTTTTCCCAACCCCTGTATGTACACAGTCAGGTATGCTCCAGGTTTAAAATTTTCTTAGTGTAAAAGATTAAAAATCCTCGAGAAGGAATTCTTTGTGAAATTTCTTTTAGAATAGAGTACTTGATGGGGAGTAGATATGTTGGCATCTTCTCTCTCTTCTCTCACTCCCAAACTCAAACTTTGCTGCTAGCCTGTTGTGTGGCATTGTCTTATCCAATCTGCTGGGAAGTGTTAACAGCCCCAAACTGTTGCTGGCATCTCACCAATGATAGGAAATTCTGAACTGGCCTGAAGAGAGAAAACCTCTTTCTTGGCCGTGAGATAGGCTTTCATGGCCATGAGATATTTTCTGGTAAAGTCAGAGAAATGGCATTTTCTCTATGTCTGACTCCCACTGTAGGCTGACAGTTCCCTTGGGTGCCCTCTGGGGACTTATGAGGGGAAGGGAGACACAGAGGGCAGGAGCCAGGGAAGGGAGAGCAGAAACCTGTGAGTAAGGCAGGTAAGTGCAGATGTGAATGAGGTAGGGGTACAGTGCTGTCGCTGCTCCTTAGGATCCACTTAGTACCCTCATTCTCATTTCACCAGAGACTCTGTGCCCCTCTGCTCTGCATCCTGTTCTTCTAACTCCCAGACACTTTATTGATAGAGGGTAAGGTCTTTGAGGGCAGGCTTGGTTTTGCTTATTCTTGGCCTGCCCTCCAGGCTCAGCGCTTTGGGAGTAGCTACACACAATGGCAGTGATTATTACACACTGGGCTTTGCGAGCCTGGGGGCAGCCTGTTTTATATCTTGTGAGTTTCCTTGGATTTGCTTTCCCCTCTCTTTATATTTTTTCCATCCTTTTCCTGCTTGGTTTCTTTGATCTAGTCTTACTCAACAATCAGTCTGCCTCTCCTTCCCTCGTCCTCCTGCTCCCCCTCCTGCTCCCCCTCCCTCTCCCTCCCTCTTCCATGCTCTACTCCCCTCCCCTGCCCTCCCCCCCCCACCCCCCCAGATCCCTTTGCTTCCCGCACTGACATTTCCCACACCTTTGGACCAAGCCTGTTACTGGTTTTAAAAGCCAACCAGCTTCAGGTGTGTTTTGTTTTGTTTTGTTTTGTTTTGTTTTTAATGAAGAGCCTAAAAAGAAAAGGGAACCTGACAGATTCCTCAGGGACCAAATTACATTTTAAAATTTTTCTTGGGAAAGAGAAGAAATAGGTTCTCACATACTCCTTTCCTGTGCACAAGAGTATCATTAGTGAGCCAGCATCAACAGAACTTGCACTTTGAAGGTTGGACTTAATCCTGCCCTCCATTCCACACGGTTTTATGTTTCCCCATAGCCTTGGTCAGTCTTTCCTTCTGTGTTTGTTTCAGAATCTGCCCTTACAGCTAAGCTCTGCAGTGTCCAAGGTGCTGGATAGGTTGTCTTGCACACAGTAGGTGCTCAGTAAATTTATTGCATTGAACATGAAATGTTTCTCTGGCCAGGAGAGGTGACAGGTGTGGCGATATCATCACGGTTAGTGGTGTGAATAGTAGGCACATTGCTGCCTTGTTATCAGGCCTTTCTCTGAAATGGCTCTGCTTTAATTCAGAAAAGCAACCCATTTCCTGAGTCAGGATGGCAAGCTTTCCTTTTTAGATTTGCGAGTGCTGAGAGGGCCTAGGTGTCAGCTCATGCAGGAGCTTCCCTCACCCCCTCCATGTGTCTCCCTCTAGGCTCTCTCTCTTGTAGGGGAGAGTTCTGAAGCCTCACACTGGTTTCTCAGAGTTTCCAAGTCTAGGAGAAGCCAGAGCTGACTCATCTGGACGCAGGGTTGCCCTGCAGAGGAGCATGCTGAAAGCAGGGAGCTGAGGAAATGAAGCTTTTTTGTTTCAGTGAGGGTGCACCCTACTGTCATCCTCAAGTCTATGACATGCCATCATTAAATGATATAGTCTTTTTCTCAAGACCTTTTTCTTTGAGTAAAAAAAAAATTAGGAGATGACTTGTGCTTTTTTGTGCCCTCCTAGCATTCAGCACAATATGTTAGTTGATAGCAGATAATTCTGACATCTCAGATTTAGTGGGGAACAATTTTTCCTTGATTGGTGACTCTTAAAACTAGAAGCTAAGTGGAAAGGCACCATTTGAGAGTGTGGATTACAAAGACAAATAAAATGTGGTATACATAAATTAATTGTTTACATGAAATCATTGTGAATCACGCATAGTGTTATCATTGTAAATTGTAAATTTTGGTTTTACATGTTATCTTTCATATTGGGAACTATGGGTTTTGGTATTGTTATTGAAAGGGGGAGAGTATGGCTCAAAGTGCAACAACTCTGGGAATCTTGACACTACAGAAGAGTGTGAAGGGGTAGGGCGAGGGGGGAAGCCTTCACATACCTTAAAATGAATTACTGGTTAACTACTATTAATATGCCACGGGCCCAGAGACCAGTATATAACACTGCAAGATCAATAAGGGTATTTATCATGTGTGGCTATATTGATCTCTTATGAAGGAGTGAGTCATATTTCACACTGCATACATTAGCATGAAAAAAGTAGCAGAGCAATACTTTTGGTAAAGCAGAAGCTTTACCAAAGACCTGAACTCTGGAATGGAAGGTAAATGTATGGAACCACAAATATGAGCATTAAAATAAGACATGATCGAATCTGCAACCATCATCTTTGCAAATGTCTCTACTGCAGACATTTGTGGCTTCTGTAGATACATGTTTCTCCAATTCTTTCCTAGCTGAGTAATCCAGTCCTGCTGATCTTTGTTCTAGATAGCACAAATGAAGACTACACCGAATATATAGCAACACTTAAAACTTCTAACTTCATACTTTCATTGACATCCTGGCAGATACTGATAATTCCTGCAAGGGACCACTGGTTAAGAGAGCTACTGCATTCTCTTGGGATTAGTGCTGTTGTGCTTCTGTTAAGTGCTAACCTTGGCCAGTTTTTTAAAAAATATATTTTTTATTGATTTTTCACAGAGAGGAAGTGAGAGGGATAGAGAGTTAGAAACATCGATGAGAGAGAAACATTGACCAGCTGCTTTCTGCACACCCCCCACTGGGGATATGCCCACAGCCAAGGTACATGCCCTTGACCGGAATCGAACCCGGGACCTTTCAGTCCACAGACCAACGCTCTCCACTGAGCCAAACTGGTTTCGGCCCTTGGCCAATTTTTATTTTAGAAAAATAAAGAGTGAGATTTGGATTATAGTCAATAATATTGTATTAACTTTGTACAGTGACAGATAGTTATTAGACTTATTGTGGGGATCACATTGTAATGTATCTAAATGTCTAATCACTGTATTATACACCTGAAACTAATATAATATTGCACCAGTATATCCACTACAATTTTTAAAAAAGAATTTTTTTTGGTTAATCCTCATCTGAGGATATATTTCCATTGATTTTTAGAGAGAGTGAAAGGGAGGGGGAGAGACAGAGAGAGAAGGAGGACATATCAATCAGTTGCCTCACCCCAAGGTCTGGGGATGGAGCCTGTAACTGAACCTGGAGCCCTTCAGTCTGAGGGCCAACACTGTCCACTGAGCCAAACCAAATGTTTTCTGTGGCCTTTATACTTAGTCACACGGCTTATGCAGGTATAATATCCCTGTCACAGTGTGCATTAGGCATGGCGTTGGGTAAGAGAAACTAGTCACAGTGAGTTGCCCTACTACAGATGGTGATCAGGTCAGATTTATAGAACCAGCTGTGAGTTTTTTCTGTGATTCAGGAAATGGTTAACGGGCTGTTAAGAGTTTATACGTGGGCCCTGGCCTGGCTGCTCTGGCTGGAGCTCATTCTGTACACTGAAGGATTGTGGATTCAGTTCCCAGTCAAGGCACATACCTAGGTTTAGGGTTCTATCCTAGATTGGGGCATGTACTAAAGAAAAAAAAGGAGTTTGTATGTGGAAAACCACTTTCTGATGATAGACATGTTTCAAATTTTGTGTGGTTAGTTTATGTATTTTGTGGCTTATGAGTTGGAAATCTTACTTTCGGATTTATCTCAAATTAATAGTGACACTTAGCCTACTTACCAGCTTTGATGACATACAGTGTTGAAGAGATGTCTCCAGTTACTGTTTTGGGAATTTGCTATAGCAGAGGTTGGAGAAATGGCCATGCACCGATTGTCCTGAGAATTTCTTTCCATTAGTTTCTTCTACCTGCCTATATATCCCAAACCTCTATGTATTAAAAGCTCCATTAGTCTTTGGAGCTTCTATTTTTTAAAAATCACATTAATTTTGACATCAGGCTACTTGAAAAACCATAATTTATTGATCCCTTTTGCAACTATTTACCACCTGGTGGCCAGCAGTGTGCTAGGCACAGGGGTGCAAAGATAAGGTAACAGGCATGGTGCCTCTTGCTGCATCTTCCATTCTGGTGAGACAGAAGCACCTTCGCTCTGTTTCTTCATTGCTCACTTGCTCCTCGCCCTCTTGCTCCTTCTGTGCTAAAAACCTAACCCTCTGTTGGTCTTTTCCAGAACTAGTTTTGCTTGAACTCTTAGCAGCAGTGGACAGGTCAACCTTTTCCTCCACAATCCATGTCAACTTTGGCCTCTGTTTTATTGCGTTTCTCCTCAGTTCTCCCTGACTTTAGCCTTGATTCTACTTTCAGAACATGCTTTTCTGTAACAGCTCCCTCCTGCTCTTCCCAGAGGCAGCCAGCATGGCCCAGTGGTGGCTCCTGAATCTCACTCAGCCTTTCTCATTAATGCAGGTGTCAAGTTCCTCACTCTCACCCATTGTTCCCACTTGTGTGGCGCTCTGACACCTTGATTAAACAGAACTTACCACCTCTCTCCTCTGCCACGTCCAGGCTTCCCATTCTCCTGACATCTGCTTTGCATTTCTTTGCCTTATCCTGCAACTTAATTTCTGACATCCCATCTGTCCTCCGTTCTGTTGAATTTTATCCCCTTCATGTCCCTGCCCCAGGTCCTGTCTCTTATATTTGAGTCTTCTTGGCCTCTCCCTGACTATTGCAGTGGCTCCCTAGTGGCTCTCCCAGCCTCTGATCTCCCTTCCCTTGCCTTACAAATTGCCATCAGATAAATCACCCCCAAACACAGCTCTTGCTTGCTCCCTCTCCACTCCTTGCTCAGAACTCCTCAGTGGTTCCTGCCACACCGTGACGGAGGCCAGCAAGAAAATTGGACGGAGGCTTTCCCTCACCTTGCACCAGTCTACCTGTCAGACTGGACCTCTCCTTCCCTTTTACACTGAGTTCCTCACCTCCTGTTCATCAACCCCAAATTTGCCTTCCACTTTCCTGCTTCCTTTTCTTTGTCCCTACAGCCCTTTTCTCATTTTTAAACCTATTTTCTGCTTCTCTTTTTCAGTGCGACTGAGATGTAGTTTTTCTTTTCCCCCCCATTTAAAATTTTATTTTTTTAAATTATAGTTAACATTCAGTATTATCCTTTACTAGTTTCAGATGTATAGCAAAGTGATTAGAAAATCATGTACTTTACAGAGTGGTCTTCCTGCTTCTTCAAGTACCCACCTGCCCCCATATTTATCTCGATTATTGACTGCATTTCCTATGCTGTAACCCCATATCTTGGTGGCTATTCTATAACTATCAGTTTGTACTGATTAATCCCTTCACATTTTTCACCCAGTCCTAACCCTTCTCCCCTCTGATAGCTATCAGTCTGTTCTCTGTATCTGTGAGTTTGTTTCTATTTTGATTGCTTGTTTTGTTCATTCAACTACACATATAAATATTTGTCTTTCTCTATTGGACTTATATAACTTAACATAAAATACCCTTCTGTTGCAGTTTTTTTCCTGCGAAGGTCTCTGTGATTCCTCTCTAGGCTGCAAGTCATTTTTACAGCCTTTGAATTTTTGTGAAAGTTTGTGGATGTTTCTGTATGATCATCCTTGTTATTATTTGTAATCCCTTCATATATTTCATTCTAGACTGTAGCTCCTGTTGGGTAGGAGCATTCTGACACCTTGCCGCCTTTTCAGGCATCTGGACCAATTCTTTGAACATAGAGTCCCTTTAGTTGTTTATTGGAATTGACGCAGTGTAAAGTGTAGACCCACAACTGGCAAACTCTATAGCTCATAGGCCCACTTTCTGTTTCTGAATAAAGTTTTATTGCAACAACCTGTCTTTCACAACTGAATGCCCACAAAGCTTAAAATAGTTACTAACTGACCTTTTGCAGAAGAAGTTTGTCTATTCCTGGACTAAATCATTGTCCAGACTTCTGAAGGATAGGATATCAGCTGTGGAAGGAAGTGAAGGAAACAATGTTTGCTTAAACTTTTAACTTTTTGCTTTGACTTTCTGATATCTATGTGACCACCATAGTTAGGGCACTGGGATTTTTTTTTATTACCTTGTTTAAAATGAAGTATAATTACTTTTGTTGTAATAATGTTGTAGACAGCAAAGTTAACTAGATTTTATCTCTAATTTTTTGACATTAAGATAAAAAGTTATTGATCAGGATTTATCTAATTAAAATGACCCTTAAAATGTGTTTTGTATTCTTAGTAAGAGTAATCTGCAAGAATCTGTCATCTGTACCACCAGAATTATGTCAGCCCGGGGAACCCTCCTTTATTTTGGCTGCATGTCCAGGTGCCTTTTTCTGCAGCTCTGAGATCTGAGGAGGATGGCTATTTATGGCCAAGGTTTAGAGGTCAAATTTTGTGAACTTCCAGATTAATACTGTGTTGCTTTTTTCTTTTTTTCTTTTTCTTTCTAGATGGACGTATGGTCATCCAGGAGATTCCTGCTGTCACCAGCAGAGGGCATGTGGAGAACGCACCTGACCTGGTTTCAGACTCCACCTACTACAGCAGCTTTTATCAGCCATCTCTGTTTCCGTACTACAACAATCTGTACAACTACCCACAGTACCCTGTGGCTTTGGCTGCTGATTCCCCTTCTGGGGACATGGGAAACCCTCTTGGGGGATCCCCAGTGAAGAACAGCCTTCGGAGCCTCCCAGCACCTTATGTGCCTGGTCAGACAGGAAACCAGTGGCAGGTAAGATGTTACCCAGAGAGTGAACTGGTTATGTGAAAACCACACACACACACACGCACACACACGCACACACACGCACACGCACACAAACACCACTTCTCATATGTATGTGCACATTATACAAAATATGTAAAGAATTTTTCTCTTTACACATAAGATTATTTAACCTCAGACATTGTCTGCAAGGAACTATAAAGAAATACTCATATATTTGTGTGTCTTTTAATTTTACTTTTCTCACTTTCTAATGTCATTTTGCATAAATACCCACTTGGCCATAGTCAGATTCAAAAGTAGCTTACTATATTATGCCCCACCTTCTCCTGCTTTGCCCCCATTTTCTTTGAGCAGCATAGGAAATGTTGTGTGCAGCCTTCTGGATGGCAGTATCTTCCTGATGAATTTTACCCTGCGAGTGAGAAGTGTCAAAATCTGTATGTATGTTTGAATGGAAGAAAGGTAAGAAAAGGAATTAGGTCACTGCTGTGCTGGGCCAATGCGGGTGTTTTTAGCTGGGAATAGATGTCAGTCTTTAATACTCTGAAATATTTAGAATAGTATGCAATTTAAAAATAGTGTGCAGTCAAGAGCTTTTTAATATTTGGGGGAAAAACAAAGCATTTTCATTATCAAGGAAGGAGCATTTATCAGAGCTGTTCTTTTTCTTCAGTTTTGACCATTCCACTGAAAATATTTTCAGGTAGTATTACCACATTTACCACATGGTGGGAATGTGTATAAAGATGAGCTCTTGGACGCAACACCTCCAAGCCCCCTCTAGCTGTAAGCTGTTATGATTCCGTGATAAATGTTCTTATTTTGGATGCATTTACTATATGTAAACTTCCTCAGCTGGGCATGGAGTCCGAGACAATGCAACTTACATTTAGGTGTTTAGGGCAAATCTTTGACCTTCTTATGTCACTTTTTAAAAATGTGAGTTGAATTTTTTTGAGCAACTCTGTTCTATTTTTTTTTAGATATTGGAAAATTGTTAATATTCAAGTCACCCCACTTTTTGGATTCTCTGACTATTCCTAGGGATCTGACTTTTTTGAATATTAATATGTCAGCTTTAATACCTTTTATTTTTAGAATTATACTTTTTAGAAAGGGAACTTAGAACATTGGTGTTAAAATTGAGGGGTAGTATTAGTATCGAGGGAAAAGCAGTGATTTATAGATCTTTAAGCTGGGCCCCTACACGTCTTTCAAAGTGCCATTTGGATTTTATGATTTGAGGCAGGTTCTAGGTTGATTTCTACTAAAGACTCTCCACTCTGGAAGGAGAAAGACATCTCTTGTAGTTAAAAGCAGAACAAAACAGTTTACCCTGCAGATTCCCCAAGAGAGTTTCCTGGCTGCTTTCAGACTTTAAGGATAATGTAGGGAGGCTCTCAGTCTGCTGGCTTAAGAGAAAAAGGATGAGAAAGAAAAATCTTAGTTGTTCTCTTAAAGAAAGAGCTTATAGTCAGCTTTACAGGAGAGTCAGAAGTCTCCTAAATTAATTTACCCTCTACTTTGTCAAAGTCTTTCAGGCATGTGATGCCTGACACACTAATGTTTATTCTTACTTCTGGAAAAACTGGGAAGGGTATGGCAGATGTCTTGGATTTCCTTGGTGATCCCTTACAAAAGTTGTATCGTAGGGATAGTTAGGAGAAGATGTGGCTCTTTTTATTTTTATTTTTATTCTTATTTTTATTTATTTATTTTTCCCCCTCCCGCCCCTCCAAGATGTGGCTCTCTTTAAAAAAATGTATTTTATTGATTTTTCACAGAGGGGTAGAGAGTTAGAAACATCGATGAGAGAGAAATATTGATGAGAGAGAAACATTGATCAGCTGCCTCTTGCACACCCCCTACTGGGGATGTGCCTGCAACCCAGGTACATGCCCTTGATCGGAATTGAACCTGGGACCTTTCAGTCCGTAGGTCAACGCTCTATCCACTGAGCCAAACCAGTTTCGGCAAGATGCAGCTCTCTTGCATGGCAGTGTGCCTGGACTTGAGGACTGCCTCAGCCACAGCAAAACAAGATTCCCCTGAGGACAAGTTCTTGTACCCTTGCTAGAACAGTCTACTGAGTCAGAAACCCAAGGCTCTTTCTTGTTTGTGCCTGCACACTGAGAGCTGCTTTATTCGGTTTAGGTCTCTCCAGCCTGTGGAGGGAGATTTGTGGCCCAATCATAGATTCCTGTCCTGTTGGGAAACAGGAATAACATTTGTGACACTGGTACAAACTCACGATGAATAGCTGGTTCCCCTGACCAGCAGCTCAATTTCACTTCTACATTTAATTGCCTGCAAACGCTGTTTATTGCCTTATGCACTCCTCCACGGCAACATTATCTGTTAAATAAACATGTTGTACCAGTTTGACAAGGGAGAGGTGCATATCAAATGAGTGGAAATAAATATGGGAGGACTCAGCAGTACCTGAAAATCCTTTCTACCCCTGTGGCAGGCAGGCACCTTCTTGATTGCTTTTCAGGAGCTTGTGCCACCAGAGTTTAGTCACATTCAGACCACACAGGTGATTTCCTTCCTTTGGTGGTTATTTTGGGCCCATTCTGAAATGTCTTATGATATGCTTGTCCCTTTATGATAAGGCACCTCACTGGAATGCATTCACTTATTAAATAAACATGGATAGAGGTCCTACCCTGTGCTAGGGCAGTGGCCGACAACCCACGGTTTGCCACTCTGTTGACTAATGAGTTTGCTGACCACTGGACTGGACTAAATGTTACCGTGTATTTGGAAGCTGTGAGGATTAGGCAATTGTGGCATATTGTGTGCAAAGAGGTAAAGGGTAGTATATGACAGAGGTCGGCAAACTCATTAGTCAACAGAGCGGCTGACCGCAGCTTGTGAGCTGCATGTGGCTCTCGAGCCGTGGTTTGCCAATCACCATGCTAGGGAATCTACCACTGAACCAAGCAGACAAAAATGAAAAGCTGGTCTTGGGAGGAGGGCTGCTATCATTACCCGGGACACAAGAAGGGAAGCTGGGGGACAGTTTAAAGTCGCCTGGGTTTGAAACAGATAGAGACAGGAAGGAAATTCTATTCTGGCACCTATAGTTTGGAACACTGAGAAAGGTGCTCCCTTGTGAGCATTCCTGAGATGGCCTTCCAGCACCTGGTGTTCTCAGTTCCATAACCAGCAGCCCGACAGGGGCCCTGTATTCACATTGCCTCCTCTTTTCTTAGCTTGGCTCGGCATCAGAACATCCTGTTAGCTAAAAGAATGTTGAGAAGTGACTTCTTGAAATGGCCATAACCCTGTCACTTCTATATCCTGGGAACTTCACAGGAGGGTCCAGCAGTTAGGAGGGAGAGGGGGAGCAGGGTAGGAATCCGAGGTTTAAATTGGACTCCCATTCCCAGGGAAACAATTATAGTTAACAGTCATCAGTTTAAAATATTCCCAAATTTTAAAAAACGTTAGGACAGGAAGAAGGTAGAATGCAAAACCCACTTCAGATTTTTTATGTTTTTATTGATTTTTAGAGAGAAAAGAAGGGAGAGGGACAGAGAAAAACATTTGAGAGAGAGACATACCATCAGTGGCCTGCCTCTTGCACGCTCCCTGCTGGGGATTGAGCTGGGAACCTAGGCTGTGCCCGGACTGGGAATGGAAAAGCAGCGGTGCTCACGGGTCAGTGCTCAGCCACTGACCTGTGCCAGCTGGGCCCCACTTCGGTTGTTAGGGTGAAGCAGGCCACCAAGCTGCACCGGCAGGCCCCGGCCGGATAAGGTGCATCTGGTCACTTCAGATTTCCCAGTAATTCCGCACTGCGAAGGTTAGGTGACCTACCTGAACAACACAGCTGTTAGTGCAAGGCCAGGCCTAAACCTGGGCCTTCATCCCCTTGGGAAAGTGTTCTTTCTACAAGGAATCTTGTGATCTACTAGGCTGCCCACCCACTTCCATTGCTCATGTCTTTGATAGGTTAAACTAGCCCTGGCTTCCCTTGTTATTGGTCACTATTGCTAGATAACCCTGACTATTTTTTGCCTCTGGAAAGAAAAACTGACAAAGTTTGCAAGCAGGCACAGGAAAGGTTTATTAGAACATCCCTCAGGGGATGTTGGACAGGTGGTTTTGGTCCAATCCTACAGGCCGGGCCATGCACCAGGCCTCTAGTTTACACTTATGTTCACAAAGGAATTGCCATTTTGTCTTATTCTACATGATCATGACAGCCAGCCAATAAAAATCATCTGATTTTTATTATAGCTTCCTGAAGGAATTGCTGTTTTGTTTCACAGGAAGTTTAATCACTTCATGATTTCAATCCTGTCTTGAGGGGCAGTTTGTAAGCATGGTGCTGTGACGATGATGTTCTTGGTGGGTCTTGCTCTGAGAGAAGATCTGGGCAGGGCTGGGCTCTGGATATCCTGAGGGATGCCTTCTCAGCTTGGCTGTAGAGGCCCACTAGCATCCCAGGAAACCTAAGTTCTTAGGAACTTGGGGGGACTCCAGTAAAACCTGGGCTGTCCTACAGGTTAATTCCCATTCTTACAGGAGTTCAGTTTGATCTGGATTGAGTTGAAAACCTTCAAAAGGGCTGATTTTCTCCAGGGACTGCTCCACAATTCAGTTGGAGACAAAAAGACATGCATTATCAGTTTGTTGTGAGGTTTATTTTTTGTTACACAACCTGACCTGATACAATAGCATCAGGTTGGTAAATTATACAATCGTTGGAGGATTCTGTAATCTTGAAAATTAGATAATTAGATTGTGGTTTTGAAAACTTTCAGATTCAATTTGCTTGGGCTGATGCCAAAATCTTATCTAGTTGTGTTTTACATTTTACTTTTCCCCCCTGTTATATAAATGTGAATATGATATAAAACCAGTTATCAGAATGTTTCAGTATGTGGATGAGTGATTACCAAATTTTTTGAGAGTCCGTATTTATGTGGCTTGTTATGTGTCCCTCATTAGTTGAATAAAGGCCAGAATCAAGGCAATGCTTTATAGAAGCTGATTTGCTCTATTTTTTTTTTTTTTTACTATGTTAGGAATACCATAGAAAAATAAAAAGAATGGAGTTACAAAAATTTTACACTATATTACAGAGCATGTTTAAAAAACTCCTGCATAGATTCATTGATCATTCATTTATCGAGTGCCAGCTTCTGGCCTGTCTCTGGCTAGACTATCCTGTCTCGAGTACCCGTAGTGGGGTAGATGGGAAGAACCTAAGGACACTGGAGTTCTGTAATCATATGTGGTCAGAGTCTGCATGTCTGTGGAGAAGGCTGTGATGCCTTGTGGAAAGGTTGGCCCTATGCAGTGGTGTCCAGTGGGTGGGGTGAGGACTGAGTATTTTATCACCGTTGTGGTTTACAGTTACCACTGTGTGGTATAATTAAAAGCAGGTTGACTTTAGTGAGCTTTATTATCTAAAAGAGTTCTTTACAGAGAGGGCCTCCCCACACTCCCTGCCCCCCCCCCCCACTCCCCACTTACTGCCTGCACTCAGGACATGTTGCTCTCAGTGCCTCTCCTTGGTATCCCCCAACCCTGTGAGCGTTACCCTGGAGACGCATAACTTCCTGAGAGGGGGTTCATAAGAAGATTGAGAAACGAGAAAAGGATTATGTCCTCATTTTATTTCTCAAACCGTCTTTATCACATTACCTCTCACATACATTCTTTTTGGCAATTCCCAGTTCTTACCAGCCAATAGTGGGAGAAGGAAGGCACACGTATTGATTCCGTGTCTCAAGTGCATGTAGAAAACCAAGAATGTGAAGGGATGTTCTCTTCCCATCTCTGTGTATGATAGTGCCAGTGTAGGACCTTGAGTTGGTTTTACAACTTTTTAAAATTATTGAAAAGCAGAAAATTTTCGGAGACTAAATTTTTTTTAAAATATATTTTATTGATTTTTTACAGAGCAGAACAGAGAGGGATAGAAAGTCAGAAACATCGATGAGAGAGAGACATTGATCAGCTGCCTCTTGCACGCCCCCCACCAGGAATGTGCCCGCAGCCAAGGTACATGCCCTTGCCGGAATCGAACCCGGGACCCTTCAGTCCGCAGTCCGACGCTCTATCCACTGAGCCAAACCGGTCTCGGCTTCTTTCAAATATTAAATAACATGTTTAGGTCCTTAAAACGTTTCAAGTATACAATGGACAGGTTTTTCTGTCTCTGTTACTAGAGCCCTGTCATACCTATGAAAGGGTGTAGAGTTATTTGGTAGCAAACCCAAAAGAATGGTCCTCGAGGGTAACCAACACCCCCTCTATGATGCTCCCCCAGTGGGAGGTCCTGAGAGGAGCGAGAGGGAAAGGTGTACCAGGACAGGTGTTGAACAGCCCTAGGATACTGGTCACTTCATATATAATATTGTACTGAACCATTAACCACATCCCTGTCAGAGATTGTTACCCCTTTTGTGGCTGAGGAAACTGACGCTCAGGGAGATGAAGTAACTATGTACACTGCTGAAAGGGGGGGAGCTGGAGTTGGAACCGGATTTGCCTAACTGTAGAGGCACATTCATTCCCATTATATCTCTGTCTTCTAAAAACATTTGTTATTCTCGTATGAAGCTTTGAGAGGTATTTTCTTATATCTTATATCTCTTATGACATTTTATAAGATGTCCCATGTCATGTAATGTTGCAGAGGCTTGACATGGTAGAGGGAATGGAATCCTATGTCTTGATAGTATTAACCAAATTTAAATTACCAAGCATAAGGCTCTTAAGCATGGTTCTTAAGCATGGTTCTGTGCCTTCTCACACACACACCTGTGTAATTTAGGAAAACAGATTTTTTTTTTGGTCTGTCTTGTGTCATTTTGGTTACTTAAAATGGATTCTCTCCAGGTTTTGGAGTGGGAAGGGTCTTTCCATGCCACTAGCCCACTGCAAATTGGATGCCCATTAGTGATCACCAACTTGCATTTGGATTTTTAATGCCAGTTCAGGTAAAGTACTGTGAGTGTGTATGTGTGCTCACACTTACCAGTGATTCTCATGGGTGTGACTTTGCTGTGTTCTGTTGGTGGAGGGTGGCCCCAGCCGATCTCACCGTGCTCCAGGCAGTCTGTCATGTTCAGCACTCATAAGACACCCTTCACATTGCTGATTTATGCTAAAAGTATCCTAATGTTTCTGACAGATCATGTGTGACGTGAATATAATCCATATTTCTTAGAACAGCTAATCCAGGTGGCTTATTTCCCGATACTGCTGATGGAGCTATATCTCTTGGTGTCGCAGCCATTGAAATTCTGGTGGTAACATATTGTTTGTGGGTCACTAGTTTTGTCTAAAACAGTAGGTTGGAACAGAGTAGCAAAGGTTAATTAAGTTTGTCCATCAAAATGGGAACAGATATGCATGCCTCTGTTACTGCCAGTCCTAAAATCAAAGTTCCTGAATATGTGATTATAGGAATCTTTTCTTCTCATTTGCAGACTACCCCTCCTCCAAAAAAATTCTTGTTTTAAAATATGAGGAATTGTTAAAAGCCAAAGGCAGTGATTAGGTCTTTATAACAAGTGGATATCTTAATTAAAAAATGGGACAGGTGGCTTGGTTTAGTAGAGAGAAGTTTCTGGGGTCTAATTGCTGTGAATTCTGCCTTATCTCTGCAGAACCAAGTTACTTTATCTCTGAGCAGTTTGTTTCCATGTTAATGAGGGAGGGAAGTGGAGGGCATTTCATAATGTGAACACTTAACAGAAAGTAAGACGAGGAAGTGAATGAAATTAGGAGAGAAAAAGCAAGCACCCAGAGGACCAGAGGGGCAGGGAGAAGGGAGGGACAGAGTATGGCTGAAGGGACTCTGCTGTGTCATATAACCCAGCACTTGCTCTGTTATTCTCAGTAATCTCTGAAATGTGTGCAACAATCATTTTAGCCTGTATATAAAATTAATTCTTTCCAGCTGTGTGATATGTGGAACCCCAGAGGATGGATGAGGTACATAGTACAGGAGGTGATGAGGCACTTGCTTTTCAGATAAAGAACTTGCTTAGGTTAGGTGTATGGACTAGGACAGCTCTCAGAGGGTAGTTAGGTGAGGTGGGAACAGGCGTCCCTTTAAGATGGTTTGAAAAGCTTCTATCAAAACTAAAGAACTCCTTTAATGAGGGCAAAAGTGAGCCCTAGGCTTTATTCTTAGCAGGAGGATTCCACAGCAGGTGACAAGCCCTCTTTATTTATCCTATCTAATAAAAGAGTAATAATACGCAGAATGACCATCACTCCAACACACAAGATGGCTGCCCCCGTGTAGTCAAAGATCCTGCCTCCATGTGGACACAAGATGGCCACCACAAGATGGCCAGGAGGGGAGGGCATTTGGGAGGGACCAGGTCTGCAAGGGAGGGCAGTTGGGGGGTACAAGGCCTGCAGGGGAAGTCAGTTAGAGGTGAATAGGCCTGCAGGGGAGGGCAGTTAGGGGTGACCATGCCTGCAGGGGAGGGCAGTTAGGGGCAAACAGGCTGGCAGGGGAGCAGTTAGACATCAAACAGGCTGGCAGAGGAGTGGTTAGGGGGGTGATTAGGCTGGCAGATAGAAGCAGTTAAGGGAAATCAGGAAGGCAGGCAGGTGAGCAGTTGGGAGCCAGCAGTCCTGGATTGTGAGAGGGATCCCAGACTGGAGATGGTGCATGCTGGGCTGAGGGACCACCCCACTGGTGCACAAATTTCGTGCACTGGGGCCTCTAGTTTTAATATAAAAAGGCTTTTGTTCATAAAACCAAAGGTTCATCCCAGATGTAACTTTTGCAGTTTAAAAGACTGTAAGCACAGTCTGACGTGCCAACAGAATCTTTACACTATTTGTTTAAATATCAGAGTTTGGAATTAGAAGCTTTATCCGTATATTCACCTTTCTCAGGACACCATTCCCTTTCTCCACCAAGTCTAATTGTGTGCTGCCGAGCCGTGCTTTTCAAAACAACCAGACAGCAAGTTGGTTTTCATGATCTCTGTCAGCCGCTGCATGGCGAGTGCTCGTTTGTGTAAGACCAGACTCTTCCTATCTGAAGTGTTAACAGGTAACCAGTGAGTGGTGTTTAGGAATTTTTTTTACAAAGAAGAGAGATCTAACGTTTTTATGTTTTGTTGGGATTTTATTGTTATTATAAAAAAGGGTGAGTAAAGTATCTGAAAGGAAACCAGCGGTTCAGATTTCTTTCTTATGCTATATATTCTCAACAGTTTAATAAAATAAAATCCAAAACTCCTAGGTTTTCCTTTAGGGCCCATACTAACACTGCACATGTTCCCTACTAGCCCAGCTCCCATTCATAGGTCATATTCTGGTTCAGAGACTTGGGATGGGTAATAAGAATGTAAAACATGCCTCTTGTTTGCCAGCTACCACATGTTAATAATAATAGGAGTCATAAATCACTGGAATCCTGGGGTTTTAGGTTCACTTTGTTTAATATAAAGGAATAAAAAAAATCTAGAGAAGAACAAGGCAGCATTACATAATGGGGGGAAAATCATATCCTTTAGCAAAAATGAACAATTCCTTTAATTTATGAGCATCTCTAGTTCTCTGTAGAACTTTGCTTCTTAGTGGAGATGAAGGGCTGAGCATAAGCAATTGGTAGTGTTAGGTTAGTTTAAAGCAAGTTTTTCAATCTTGGCACTATTGAGATATTGGGCTGGGTAATTATTTGTTGTGGGGACGGTCCTTTGCATCGTAGGATGGTTAGCAGCATCTTTGGTATCTACTCACTACAAGCCAGTAGCACCTCCTCGCTCCCAGCCAGTTGTGATAACCAATGGTGTCTCTTGACTTTGGTAAATGTCCTCTTTGGGGGTGGGGTGGAGTGGGGTGGGGTGGGGTGGGGAGAACAAACTGCTCTTTTTGAGTACTTCTGGCTTAAAGTAAAAAAACAGATTTCAAAGGTTTCCTTATTTACCCATTTTGTCTAATTCAAAAGTAGCAGGACTGTAATTGTTTTTTAAAGCTAGGAACAAGAAGTGATTCAGAGTTTTAAGTTACATTTAGCCACCTTTTTCTGGTATTCTGGGTGAATCGTAGTTCAGTTTCAACTCTGCGTTTCAGAGGTTTACACATGCACTTAGAAATACATGGAACCATACTTCTTTCTTATGTCGGAGTTGTCACATGGATGGTTATTTGTAGATTATTTTTCCAGTTGTAAGCAGCTGAAGTGATTGATGGTTCTCTGTAAGTTCACATTTTGATAACCGCAGATGGAGTCTGACCCTTTGTATCTTTTTCTTTTTTTTGAAGAAGTTTTTTATAGCTCAGTGATCTTGGGGATTCATTGGGAAAGTTGAATGTTTGAGTTCAAATAACTCAGTTGCTATTTTCAAATGATCCTTGTTATCTGATGCTTTCTAAAAACAGAAATGGAATTAAGGCGGAAAATAAACACATGGATTTGATATTGTATTTGTTTTATAGTAAGCTTTCATTAAAGGGGAAAGAAAAACACCTTCAGTTTATCTGAATCTCTTTTCAAATAATACACACAATAGTCTTGGCAGCAGTTGTCCAGTCTGTTTGTAGAGATAACCTTTACGTTTTTAGTTGTTACTGGGTTTCAAACTTATTGGGGTGTGGGAAATATGAAGGTAAGTCTAGGTATAGATAACTCTAACTGGTTCTCAGTCTTGGTTTCAATTAGAATTATCTGAGGAGCTTTGAGATAACACAGGGTCCGGGCGATATTCCAGACCAAGTTCCCTCTTCCCTTATCTAGTGGGAGTGAAGGTTAAGAACCAGGATGCGATTCTGTAAGTAAAGTTTTATTGTAACACAGCCACACCCATTCATTTACTGATTGTCTAGAGACCCTATGGCTTACAAAACCTAAACTATTTACTGTTTGGCCATTTACCAAAAAGTTTGCTGACCCCTGTTCTCAACTCACAGTGAACATTTTCCAAGTATTTTGAAAAGAAGTTTTATACAAAATTCATAGTAAAAGGGGAAAATCCAGGATTTTGCTGAGCCTGTAGGGTCAAATCCTGTCTATTTTCTTGCACCTGGGGAAAATTTAAAAAATTTTTCCTGAAGAACTGACTTGAAGATTGTACCCCAGTCGAGGAAGATGTAACCAACTCAGCACCCAGAGGGGGCACCATTATTTAGTCAGGACACCTTTTACTTAATAGTTGGCACTCACTTTAATAAGTGTTCATCACTTAGGGAAGGCTATAGATGCAGAAACATTTCTCTCATGCAAAATGTGTTTGAGCATGTTATTACTGCTGTAGTCATTCTAGACAGTTGTCGACCCTTGGGAAAAAAATCTTAATTCTGGGGAACCTCATGTATAAAAAGAAAGCTAATGGAAAATTTAAAGTAGCATCATTTCTGCCTTTTCTTAGTTTGGGTGGAAAGTTGTAAACAGTTGGTCAAAAGAATTTTTTAGAAAGTTCTCCTTTGGTTATAGGCCCCTAACAGTGTTCAGTGTGAGAGAGAGGATCATTTATTCTAGTACCTTGTCACCAGAGTGAGGTTTCATTTTTAAATTAATTTATTTTTTTACTTTAAAAATATTCTTATTGACTTAGAGAAGGGAGAAGGAGAGAGAGACCCATCAGTATGAGAGTGAAACATTGATTGGTGCCTTCTACACACCTCCTGCAGGGGATCAAGCCTGAAACTGGCGATCTTTTGGTGCATAAGATGCCCAATCAATATTAAGTCACACCAGCCAGGGCCAGAGCGAGGTTTTGAGCCAGCAAAACCAGCTTCTCCACGTGAGTCATAGTCTGAGGCTCTATCCAGACTTACTGAATCAGAGTCTACTTTTTAACAGGATCCCAGGCTGTATTCATACACATTCAGAGAGCAACGGGAAGTACTGGTCTAATGGATAACTGGCACAGTGCAGAAAGCACCAATGATAGTCCCTCTTTAATGATGTCACAGTTCCCGATGGCTCTCCTGACGTGGGCCCACTCACTAAAGGCAACCAGTTCTCCCCATTGGCTACTTCCAAACATTGCTGCATGCCCTCTTATTCAGTAAAAAATTATATAATAGAAAATGAAAATTGGATGATTGAACTGCGATACCATTTTATATGCTTTAGGAAAAAAACTAGAAAGGATAAAAGGAACGAGGCCAGATATACTTCACTTGAAAGGTAATAATTAAGTGGAATGGAGTCTTTGCTTTTGCAAGAAATAATCTACATACCAAGCATACATTTGTGCTGTGGGAACAGTCGGGAGGAGCAAAAAGGAACTCCTTGAGCTCCTCAAATTAGTACACAGAAATCAAGGACTTAGGCCTTTCCACCAAGCACTCCCATAATCTTCAAAGTTTACTTTGGCCTGTATTACTTGAGGAATTGTCCAAAATTTGGATGTTCATAGAAAATCTTGAGGAAGCCTAGGGCCTAATTTTATCCTGCCAGGCTTTGCCAAGTTAGTACAATTTTTCTAAATCAAGTAAGTAGCTTCTAGAGATTTGATTGAAAAACATTTCAAAATTATTCCCTAATTCTTGAAAAGACTTGGTTTATCCAGAGCATTCCCTAGAGCCACATGCAGCTCGCGAGCTGCAGTTTGCTGCTCTATTGACTAATGAGTTTGCTGACCACTGGACTGGACTAAATGTTACCATGTAGTTGGAAGCTGTGAGGTTTAGGCAGTTGTGGCATATTGTGTGCAAAGAGGTAAAAGGTAGTATATGACAGTGGTTGGCAAACTCATTAGTTAATAGGCGACAAACCACGGATTACGAGCCGCAGTTTGCCGACCACTGCCTTAGATTGACTTTAAAAAAAATAAAATTAATACTATCTGAATTTAGTGTTTTTGAAACTATAAAAACTGAAGTCTAGATGTTCTTGCTGTGAAGATAGGGTTATGCATTTAATGTTTAGTGTCTATACCAGGGTGTGTGTAGGAAACAGAATAATTCTATGTTCACAGAGTGGCCAGGAAGAACCAGGAAAGTGGTATGCCCTTCTAAGCCTGCATGTCCTGTTTCCTTAGCTTTGAATGAGAGGCCAAGAAGCTGTGTGAACTGCTCCTAACACAAAAACTGCCCCATGGTCCCAAAAGCAAGGTGTGATTGCCAGAAAAAAGGCATGAATGCCAAGTGCCAGCTGCTCACTGCTGCTGGAGGGACAGTATGTGCTCCTTCTGCCTTCCCTTCTGTCTTCTAGATCTCATTTCATGTCTTGTTAGCAAAATCCTAATCACCTCCAGAACCCTGGTGACACGAGGAGTCTGGGAAATATATCACACTTTTGTTCCTTGTTACAGGGAAAAGCATAGAAGAGGGTGGGAATGGATGCTGAGTGATGATATTCAGCATAGCATCATGCTAGTGACAATAACTTACTTTCACCCTATTTTCATGTTTTTAAAAAATATTCTCACCCTGACTGGTTTCGCTCAGTGGATAGAGCGGTGGCCTGCAGACTGAAGGGTCCCAGGTTCTGTTGCAGTCAAGGGCATGTACCTTGGTTGTGGGCACATCTTCAGTAGGGTGTGTGCAGGAGGCAGCTGATTGATGTCTCTCTTTCTCATTGATGTTTCTAACTCTCTATCCCTCTCCCTCCCTCTCTGTAAAACATCAATAAAAATATATTTTCTACTAGAGGCCCAGTGCACAGAATTCGTGCATGGGTATGATCCCTAGGTCTGGCTGGTGGTTAGGGCCAGCTGGGTCCTTCCTTCATTCTGCACTGCCCCTGGTGATAAGTGCATCTCATAGCGAGCGATTCAACTCCTGGTCTCCCAGCCAAACTCCTGAGGGGACACTTTGCATATTAGTCTTTTATATATATAGATATGCACTGTATATTAACTAAGATGAGTTGCCAGTTTTACACGTGAAGAAATATGAGAAGGTTAAATGACTGGCTACTGGTCAAACAAGGTAGTAATTGTGACAGTAATGCCATGCTATCCATTTTTCCTGCCCAGTTCTCTTTAGTACTTGTTAATTGGGCATCATATGATGAAAAGGAATTTTAGGGGTGTGTTAGCAGGAACCCCAAAATAGAAAAGGCACCTCAGAATGCACAATGCTGGCATTTTCAGAGTTAGTATACTGGATGGGATATTCATGGTTGAGGACACTACCAACTTAATAGGTATGCCCTTAACTTACAGAATTAGGCAATTCTTAAAATTACTATAAAATGCAACTTTGGTTTAATACATTCCTTCTTTTTTCTTAAGCCAATGAAAACCTCAGAGAACCGTCACCCTGTGGGTACCCAGTACAGGATGCACTCTTACTACCCAGCTCCCTCCTACCTGGGCCAGAGCGTGTCCCAGATCTTCACTTTTGAGGATGGTCCTCCTTACTCGGAAACCAAAGCGAGCGGTAGGTGTCTGTTTACACAGACTGGATTCTGGGTGGAGAGAGCATGAGTCTCCAGCACGGGGTCTCTGGCTCTCCAGGGGTTCACCAGTTAAGAGCTATTGGGATGTTTATTGCTGTGTAAGTCTTATATAAGTATCCTTTAAGGTGTTTTTGTTATGGAATGATTTTGCTTTGCCTAGATTCTTAATATTACATTTCTCTCTTTTGTATACCCAGAGTGACAGGAATAAGATTAAAGACTCCTCAGAAGCTAAAAATGTGTTTTCTGAGGGATCAATATGAAATACAGGGGCACTTTAAATGTGGTTCCAAGTCTTGATGTTTTTGGTAAAGTGAATTTCCATATATTGAATACTTGTTTTCCAAAATTTTTCCATTTTAAAATTGAAGGTATATTTATATTTTGGGGAAAAGAAGTAAAATAACATAATAAAACATTTTTTAGTACAATTGATCTCAGAGTTTATGCAGTAGCAATGTAAATAACTCAGATAAAATGGCTTTGAAGTGAAAAATGACTGTTTAATGTACCAAAGCACTTTGAAATACACAATTGCTCAATTTCAGTTTTAACCTTCTCCCCAGCATTTACATTGTGGAGACAGACAGGTCTTTTATGGCTGTTGTGTTCCCAGGACCTGTTTTTAAGTTCTTTATATTTAAGCATTATCTTTTGACCTGGGAAAGTGAGAAGCTTATACAGTCGAGGCAGTAGGTAGAAATCAGGGCAATGGTGAATGACTTGGTAATTTCAGTAACTTGATTCTCTATGGAGAACTGGTTTCTTTGTAAAGCAAGTACTTAGAGAATGAGAATCTGAAGTCTAAGAGGCTGGGCAAGTTACACTTTATTTATTGTACTAAAAATAAAGGGTTCCATTAACATGGAATATATAGGTAAGGGAACTGATAAGTGTGAACTGAAGAAACACTGAAGTACATGTTGTTGATTGTACTTTGTCTTTTATTAATAATCATATTTCAGAGTGGACAAACATAACTAGTATGAATATTTATACTGTACAATATATGCTCATATGGTCTTCCTTTCATACTTCCTTTGGTTACATATATGTTTATCTGGATTGTAAGCTTCTTAAGGATAGTGAACACATCTCATATCTTTTTATCTGCTATGATGCCTTTTAAAAAATTTGTTATAGTTGAGTGATGAAAGAATAAATTAATCCAGTAGTATTTGAAGTAAGTTTGTTCTTTAAGGAAACAATTCTGAAAGGTCAGAATCCTAATAGTCTGATGGAGTCCTTAAAAAAGTTTATTCAAAAAATTAGCAATGAAACCTACTTTAAGAGGGAAATTGCCTGACCTTCTTTCTCCAGGAATAATGGAATGTTTTTAGAAGCACTGGCACTCTTGAGACAAAGGTGTAAATTCAGAGGAAGGCAGTAAGACAAAAAGATAAGAAGAATTTATTAGAGCAGAGATGAATTTGGAGAGGAGCAGCAGGCATTTGAATTTATGGCAGAAAAGGAAGAGACTCAGAAGGAAAGAGGTTACAGTCCAGGAAATGAAATATTGGCTGCTCCAGTGTTCATAAGGAAAGATTGGGTGAATAACACTATAATTTCCTCAAAACTTTTCTGGTGATATGTGTATCTGAAAGTGTGGTTTAACCTCCCAGTAGCCCTCTAACTCACTAATAATTAATCAGGAAGGTCAAGCTTCAGACATGAGGGCATTAGCTAGGAAGAATTGCAGTGAAATCTCTATTTTGTAATTGATGGAGAACGAGAACATGAATTAATTGAAAACCCAGGACTCAGCTATTTTTAAAAGAAGTGTGGCTTTATGACTTCCATGTATGGTGTCATAGGCTCTACATTGTATGAGATTTTTATAGAGCTGGTGGGAAGGGAAGGGGGAAGAGAAACTTTGTGTGTGGACATCCCAGGTGCCATCTGTTGGAGCACAGGTTCCTCAGTTTTATCAGTATTGATACAAGTGGGGAGCTCTTTGGGAGCAAATTAGGCCCTTAATGGGGCTGAGGCTAGTGGCAGGGTGCCCTGAGTGGGGATGAGGACATCAGTGTTTTTATTTGTGAGAGTGACAAAGGCTGAATGATAACCAGTTACATTTATCAATTCTATCAAGTTTGAGTTGAAGTCCTTTGGTTGGTTGGATTAATAAGTTAATGATTAGTAAATAGTACATCAATTATTTTAAGTGGGAACTTCTAAGTAATTTGAAAAACAGTATTTTCAAGAGGTTTAATGTTTTCTTCAAAGTCTTAGTTAAGTATAAGTTTGTCTATTAGGTCCATTTTTCTTCAGTTTCTTGAAAGACAACCATAACTTCTCTTTATCATCTAAAGAAACAAGTCCAAGTTCAATGTTTTCCTCTGGTTTTGCTAAAGATTGCCACATGAAAATAGAATGTAGGGAATGCCATGTTGCTACTGTTCAATGTTTTTTCTTTATGAAAAGGCTGAGAGCCATTCTCCTTTTCTTATCCTGAAAAGTGTTAGGAGGTAGATTAAAGAGATGACGGGGCCCAGACTTTGTAAAAAGCAGGCACTTGGCTTTTGTTTCAGGTGAGCTGGGAGGCCACTGGAATATTCTAGCAAAGGGGTGACATGTCTGCCTTGTGGTTTTAAACTCTGGCTACTATTTAAGAATAGACTGTAGGGATTTTATGTGGAAGCAAGAAGACCAGTTACTAGTAAAAGGCTACAGTAGTAATTCTTACAAAAGATGACAGTGGCTCAGTCAGGGTGGGAACGTGATATGATAACAAGTTGTTGAATTCTTAGATGTATTTTGAAGAATAGGGGCCTGGTGCACGAAATTCATGCACTGGGGGTGGGTGGTCCCTCAGCCCAACCTGCCCCCTCACACAACCTGGGAGCCTTCAGGGGATGTTGTACTGACTGCTCACCCCCGGCCTTTCCAAGGCTGCTCACCCCCGGCCTTTCCAAGGCCTAAAGCCTCTGGGTGAGGCTTTAGGCCTTGGGCACCCAGCCATCGCCCTGCTTGGCTCAGCCCTGGCCTTAGCCCTG
Source organism: Antrozous pallidus (assembly GCA_027563665.1). Classification (NCBI taxonomy): domain Eukaryota; kingdom Metazoa; phylum Chordata; class Mammalia; order Chiroptera; family Vespertilionidae; genus Antrozous; species Antrozous pallidus. The sequence continues at coordinate 38,177,646 of CM050522.1, read as the reverse complement.
GCCACGGGGGCTGTGCGCTCGCTGCCAGCCACTTCGTCTCCGCCCCCAGGAGCCATGCACTTGCCGCTGGGCCCCTCAGCTCTAGTCCAGGCCTTAGCCCCGGCTGCCTGCAACCGCCAGGTCCTGGGGGCCACATGCTTGCCGCTGCGCTGCCACCTCGGCTCCACCCCCGGGGGCCTCCTCAGCTCCGCCCCCCTAGCCCCAGCCTTAGCCCTGGCTGGCTCCACCCCAGCTCCTGGTGGGCATGACTGGTGGGCATGGCTTGTGAGTATAGGGAAGGTATGGTCAATTTGCATATTACTCTTTTATTAGATATGATAGAACCAATAAGATTTGCAGATGGATTTGGGATGGGCCATAAAGGAAAGAGTGAAAGATGACTCCATAATTTTTAACCTGACCAAGTAGAAAACTGAAGTTTCAATTTATTGAGATAAAGAAGACTATGGGGAACACATGTTTGTGGGAATTAGGAGTTTAATTTTGCACATATTTAGTTTGAGATGTTCATGAGTCATCCAAGTAGATTGTCATAGGAATTGGATGTATGAAGACTAACATTGAGGGGAGATGTCGCTGCTGGACAAAAGAACTGGCAAGTTCAGTACATAGATGTTATTCAGTGCATATTGGAGGCAATATGATGAGACCCTCCTCCCACCCCAAAGAAGTGAGTGTAGGTGAAGAAGAAAGGACCAGGGATTGAGCCCTGGGGCCCTCTAATGTTTAGAACTCTAGTGGATGAGGAGGACCCACAAAGGAGAGGGTAATATAGAGCAGCCTATGAGGTAGGAGGAAATTAAGGGTGAATGGTGTCTTGGAAGCCAGTTAAAGAAAGCACTTAAATGAAAAGAGTCAAATAATATTGATGGATCAAATGAGATGAGGACTATTGACCATTGGCTGCTGCAAGAGATGTTTGATGACGTGGACATCAAAGTGGATGAGTAGCCACTTTGGTGAGGAAGTGAGAACCAAAAGCTTATTATCCTCAGGAGCACATGGGACAGAAGCATATGAGTACAGACAATTTTAGAGAGAGTTTTGCTCTAAGGAGAGTAGTGAAATGGAGCACTAACTAGAAGAAAAGGTAAGTTCAAGGAAGGTCCTTTTCTCTCTTTCTTTTTTTTTCAAATATGGAAGATACTATGATAGACTTGTGTGCTAATGGGAGTAATCCAATAGGGAAGGAAAACTAGCTGGCACAAGGTGTGTGTTTGTGAATGTTTTGTTCCTAGTCTAAGAGGAGATAAGTAAAGGAATTAAGATTAAATAGAGTGCCAGGCTCGTGTGGCTCAGTGATTGAGCATTGACCCATGAACCAAGAGGTCACTGGTATGATTCCCAGTCAGGCCGCATGCCTGGGTTATGGGCTTGATCCCCAGTGTGGGGCCTGCAGGAGGCAGCCGATCAGAGACAAACGTCTCTCCCTTCCTCTCTGAAATCAATAAGTATATATATATATATATATATATATATATATATATATACACATACACACACACACACACACACACACACACACACATATATGTGTGTGTGTATATATATATAATATATTTAATTATAAAAATGTATGACAGAAACTGTCAACTTTCTTATTCTCACATGAAGGCCTGTCACCATGTCTTACATCTTTCTATTTCAGCAAGTCCCTGGCAGTGGTCTGTGCACATGAAAGTAATTATGTTCATCAAGAAGAGCTTACTTTTTAGCTCCAAAAGGACCCTGTTTGGAACTAACCATATATAAATTATAATTCTTGAAATTAGCTAGATAGACATCATGGTCTGCTGAGTGAGGAAGCTAAAGCATAGTCATTTTAAGCATGTAATAAACATTTAGAAATGGCAGCTTTGAAAACTTATTTTTAACATATCACACATATGACATATTTCCTACATAGAGCAAAGGAAATAACTAGAGAAAATGGGTGTATAAGAACACAGCAGGCCCCCTTATACCCAAAGAATAAGATAGATGGAAACCAAAATACTATTCGATGAGGACACACATATTTTTGTATTTTCTTTAAATCTCTTTTTTTCCCTCCATGAAAAGAACACCCTACAAGGCAAACCGTGGAAAAAGCTGAGAGTCAATATGCCCCTAACATGTCCTCTGTAGAACTCTGGCTTTTGACAAAGTCCTCACCAGTCTAAAAATAGCAGGCACTTCGCAGGGGCTGTGTGAACACCTCATACTCACTGCATCCCTTTACCCTTTAGTAAGAATTACCAGGGTGTGTTCTCTCACCCAGGGCACAGATCATGGTCTTCCAGCTCTGTTTCTCCAGATGCCTGGCATCAGGCCATGTTCTCAGAGGGCTCCAAGGGTGATTCCTGGTTTCTTGAATGAATAAGAAACTGACCTTTGGATCATTTCTGCTAGTGCCTCACTGGTAAAACAATCCAAATAGATCAGACATGCGGTTTAAACACACGCTGGATTTACTAATGTATCATGTAGTATCCTCCCTTTAGAAAACTTGCATTTTAAAGACGTAATTCTTTACATACACTTGGTTTATGGTTAATAACATCGCCATGCAAGAGAGGAAGTGAGAGACTTAATCACTTTTTATATTTAATAGAGATTGGTTGGAGTTGCAGGCTGGATGCTGTATTGTCCCTGAGCTTTGGTGCTGGTGTTTAGGAAAAAGAGCCAACATAGGAACCCAAGTTTTATCAACCATTTCTGGGCATTCTTTCTACTACTATATCCTATGATTTCCTCCTCCTCCCTTTTCCTTTTCTCACAGTTATTTAACTCTGACAGTCTCTATAAGACAATGTCTGTGCACTTAACGGGGATAACTTATTTATCTATCTATATGTATACTAGAGACTTGGTGCACAAAATTCATGCACAGGGGTTGGGACAGGGGAGTCCCTACACCCCCTTGCAATCCGGGACCGCTGGCTCCTAACCACTTGCCTGCCTTCCTGCCTGCCTGATTGCCCTTAACCATTCTGCCTGCCTGCCTGATCACCTCTCACTCCTCTGCCTGCCAGTCTGACCACTCCTAACCACTCACCTGCCTGCCTGACCTCCCCTAACCACTTGCCTGCCTGCCTGACACCCATTTACCACTCGCCTGCTTGCCTGATGGCCCCTAACACCTCTGCCTGCCTGCTTGCCTACCTTACCACCCCTACTACTCACCTTCCTGACCACCCTAACCACTCACCTGCCTGCCTGATCACCCCTAACTGCTCATCTGCCTGCCTGATCACCCCTAACCACCTCTGCCTCGGCCCCTACAACCACAGCTTTGTCAGAAAGGATTTCCGGAAAGTCATTTGGCTGCCTGGTCTAATTAGCATATTATTCTTTTGTTATTATAGGTAAAAGCTTAAGTGACCAAACAACCAGTCGACTGGCCGCTATGACACATACTGACCACCAGGGGTCAGATGCTTAATGCAGGAGCTGTCCCCTGGTGGTCAGTGCACTCCCAGAGCCAACCTCCCACATCCCCTTCCCCAGGCCACTCCTGTGGCCCTGAGGGGGCTCAATCACTGGCCAGGCTAAGGGACCCCACTCATGCACAAATTCATGCACCAGGCCTCTCGTTCACTTCTTATAATAGTAGTATCCCCATTATGTAGATGAGGATACTAAGGCATAGAACTGATGCTGATGAAATAGGGAGGAAAAGGGGTCCTCACTTTCACGTGGAAGATGGAGAACCAGCATGGTAATGTTTGGAGTAGCTTGTTTGGAGTCCACTGGAAAACAGTCATGCAATAGTACTTCTTATGCTATAATGATAAAGTTTCAGAACTTGCTCCCTCAGCATGTGCATCATTCAGAAATGCCCCTATTTGGGGTTGAATTTCTGTAGCACATTGGTATTCCAGGGGGAAAAAAAAAGCCCCCAACAAAAAGTAGCTTTAAAAAAAAAATCACCAGCATATCAGGTGTGGCAGTGGTCAGCAAACCGTGGCTTGCGAACCACATGCGGCTCTTTGGCCCTTTGAGTGTGGCTCTTCCACAAAATACCACAGTCAGGGCGAGTCTGTTTTGAAGAAGTGGCGCTGGAGGAGGTTTAAGTTTAAAAAATTTGGCTCTCAAAAGAAATTTCAATCATTGTACTGTTGATATTTGGCTCTGTTGACTAATGAGTTTGTCGACCACTGAGGTGTGGTATTTACATTGCTGTTCCCAAACCTAAATATAAACTTTAAAACACCTCTTTTACCTAATTAACATAGCAAAGTTACTTTTGATTTTTTTTAATATATTTTTATTGATTTCAGAGAGGAAGGGAGAGAGAGAAACATCAGTGATGAGAGAATCATTGATCAGCTGCTCTTGCACAGCCCCCCCTGGGGATCAAGCCCAAAACCTGAAAATGTGCCCTTGGCCAGAATCAAACCTGGCACCCTTCAGTCCACAGGCCGATGCTCTGTTCACTGAGCCAAACTGGTTAGGGCCAGCAAAGTTACTTTTCTTTTCTTTTCTTTTCTTTTCTTTTCTTTTCCTTTTCTTTTCTTTTCTTTTCTTTTCTTTTCTTTTCTTTTCTTTTCTTTTCTTTTCTTTTTTCTATTCTTTTAATAATCTTTATTGTCCAGATTATTACAGTTGTTCCTTTTTTCCCCACCATAGCTTCCCTCCACCCAGTTCCCACCCCACCCTCTGCCCTTACCTTCCCTGCACTGTCCTCATCCATAGGTGTATGATTTTTGTCCAGTCTCTTCCCACACCCTCCACACCTTCCACCCCCCCCCCGAGAATTGTCAGTCCACTCCCTTTCTATGCCCCTGGTTCTATTATATTCACCAGTTTATTCTGTTCATCAGATTTTTTATTCACTTAATTTTTAGATTCACTTGTTGATAGATATGCATTTGTTGTTCATAATTTTTATCTTTACCTTTTTTCTTCTTCTTCCTCTTCTTAAAGAATACCTTTCAGCATTTCATATAATACTAGTTTGGTGGCGGTGAACTCCTTTAGCTTTTTCTTATCTGTGAAGCTCTTTATCTGACTTTAAATTCTGAATGATAGCTTTGCTGGGTAGAGTAATCTTGGTTGTAGGTTCTTGCTACTCATCACTTTGAATATTTCTTGCCACTCCTGTCTGGCCTGCATAGTTTCTGTTGAGAAATCAGTTGACAATCAATCGTAGGGGTGCTCCCTTGTAGGTAACTAACTGTTTTTTTCCTGCTGCTTTTAATATCCTCTCTTTGTCTTTTGCTCTTGGCATTTTAATTATGATGTGTCTTGGTGTGGTCCTCTTTGGATTCCTTTTCTTTGGGGTTCTGTGTGCTTCCTGGACTTGTAAGTCTATTTCTTTCACCAGGTGGGGGAGTTTTCAGTCATTATTTCTTCAAATAGGTTTTCAGTATCTTGCTCTCTCTCTTTTTCTGGCACCCCCATAATTCAGATGTTGGTATGCTTGAGTTTGTTCCAGAGGCTCCTTACACTAACTTTAAATTTTGGATTCTTTTTTCATTTTGCTTTTCCAGTTGAGTGTTTTTTGCTTCTTTGTATTTCAAGTCTTTGACTTGATTCTTGTGGTCCTCTAGTCTTCTGTTAGGTCTCTGTATAATATTTTTTATTTCAGTCAGTGTATGTTTAATTTCTAGTTGGTTCTTTTTCATATCCTCGAGGGTCTTGCTAAATTTATCAGCGTTTTCTAGGAAATTCTTGAAAAACCTTATATCTGTTGTTTTGAACTCTATATTCAGTCATTTTCTTTCCTCCATTTATTTAGTTTGTGATCTGTTTCTTTGTCTCCACTTTTTCGCTGCTTCCCTGAGTTGGTAGAGTAGCTTTGTGTGGCAGGTGTCCTATAGGGCACAGTGGCTCAGCTTCCCCAGTTACCTGAGGTAGACATTGTTGGTGCACCCCATTGTGGACCTTGTTGTAGTTAAGCCTAGATTGTTGTTGTTATCACTGGGAGGAATTGACCTCCAGGCCAATTGGCTTTGAGGATCAGTTGTGTCTACGCTGGGAGAACTGTGCTAGAGACAGTCTTATGAGACAAGACTTGCAAAATTGCAAAAGCCTCTGTGCTCAGCTTGGATGGGGTGGAGTTTTAGGATGGAGCAGTCAGCCTTGGTTTCCTGTCAGCCCTGCTCTATGAGGCCCCTGGGTCTCAGTGTCCCTCAGTAATTGCTGCAAGCACCTCTGAGAGAAAGCTGCCCTTGATTTTTGCCCGTTGCCAGACAGTTCAATTTCTCCCCAAATGAGTCAGGGTTCCAGAAACTTGCCTGGACCTGGAGTTCCACGCAGTCAGGAACTTCCATCTCCCACTTTAGAAAGCCAGCCACACACTCAGCCGCCCATGCACTCAGCAGTCAGTTGTCTCTGTGCGCGCACACCTCTGGACCTCTGCCTCCCACAGCTCCTGAGTCTCAGAGTGCTTTCTCTTTTCCTGACAGTCCAGATTCCCGAATGAGTCTAGTTTCCCAGCGCCTCGCCCGGGACTGGAGTTCAGTGCAGTTGGGAGCTTCCATCTCCCTCCTGCTGTAGAAAGCCAACCGCACAATCAGCCGCCCGTGCACACAGCCACCCGTCCTCTCCGCGTGCACGTCACCATACCTCGGCCTTCTGCAGCTCCTCCGAGTCTCCATGTGTTTTCCTCTTTTCTTCTCATTGTAGAATTTCTACTCAGCCAGCTTTCCTGTGGTTCTGGATGGTGTCCCTTTTGTCTTTTAGTTTAGTTTTGATATTGTTGTGTGAGGCAGCAGTTACTGCCATCTTGGTTTCTTCTGCCATTGTTCTTTTGAACTGCTGTCTAATATTCCACATTAGAGATATTCCTGGTGTATTTCATCCATCTCCTCCAGTTGCACATTTAGGTTTATGTCAATCTGGGTGGCAAGCACTTGAAACTGATTTTGGCTAACTAACAGAAATTGGACTTGTTGAAAAGTTACTAGGCTGAAGAACTGGCAGCAGGAAAGGGGGTTAGAGACCCAGAATCCCGGCCAAGATCACACCATTCATTGTCACTCGACTTTCAGCATAGTCACCCCTCTGCTCAGTAAAGTTATTTTAATTTTGTGGTTATATTTGAATATTCTTGTTATAACAGGAGGCAGTGAAGTTAATATTTGATAAAGGCAGACATTACAAAATTAAATAAGGAGTTTACTGGCTTTGAAATTATAAGTGTATAGAAATACAATTAACTGCTTTTGTAGTTCTTTTTTTCCCTGTGGACATAAGCTATTATTTTAAAACAGGAGGTCCAGGGCATGACATTCTTGCATAGGGCAGGGAGGCAGGGTCCCTCAGCCCAGCCTACACCCTCTCCAATCTGGGACCCCTCTCACAATCCAAGACTGCTGGCTCCCAACTGCTCGCCTGCCTGCCTTCTTGGTTGCCCCTAACCACTTCTGCCTGCCAGCCTGATCACCCCTAACCATTCTCCTGTCAGCCTGATTGATGCCTCACTGCTCCCCTGCCAGCCTGATTGCCCCTAACTTCCCTCCCCTGCAGGCCTGGTTCCCCCAAACTGCCCTCCTCTGCTGACCTGGTCCCTCCCAACTGCCCTTCTGTACCGGCCATCTTGCACTGGCCATCTTGTGTCCACATGGGGCCACCTATGTTGTGTGTTGGAGTGACAGTCAGTTTGCATATTACCCTTTTACTAGAGACCCGTTGCAGGAAGATTCCTGCAAGAAGAGAGCTTCCTGTGGCCTGAGCAAAGCTCCCTCTGTTCTCTGCTACCTCGCTCCCTTCTCCACTACCTCACTGTCTCCCATCTCCCCTGCTGCACTCCCTGCCTTGCTCCCTCCCTTCTCCCCTGCTCTACTTGCTTACTTCTCCGTAGCTTTGCTCCCTTCCATGATGCTTGGCTTCCTTCTACACCATCTTCTATGCCATCTTCTGTGCGTGGATATTGCAAATTAACCGCCATCTTGGTTGGGTTAGTTTGCATACTCGCTCTGATTGGCTTGTGGGTGTAGCTTTGTGGGCATGGCTTGATTGGAGGTACAATTTGCACATTACTCTTTTATTAGATAGGATTAGATAGGACTAGAGGCCCAGTGCATGAAATCTGTACACTGGTAGGGTCCCTAGTGGCAGCCAGCCAGGGCCTCCCTCCCTTCCCTCAGTGGGCCCCACCCCCTGGTCAAACTCCCAGTGGAGGTGACAATTTTCATACTATGCTTTTATTATATAGAATTAAGAGGAGTATGAATAAAAGGCCTGCTGATTTTCCCAGATAATTTTTGATAGAGACAGTATTTTACACTCTACTTCGTCTGTCAGTGGCTTATTGTAATATTTATTTTACATTTTTCCCTTATGCTTTAAAAATTCTAAATTCCATACAGAGAGCATATTTGCAGGGGTTTTCCTTTGCACTAAAGATTGTAGTCTAAAGCAGGATACAGAGAGCAGGATCCCTGGAAAGTACACCTTTAGGAAGTGTCCTGACATAACCAGGTTGAACCTAATGACTAGAAAACATTGCTTACCTATCTTTTCAATGGCAATTTTATCTTGATGGGATTCAGGTGTGACATACCTGCCTGCTCAGTACAACACAAGGAAGCAATTGCAATTGCAGGTGTAAGGTGCTGGCCTCTAGGGGTGGCACAGAGGATAGTGCAGGGAGCCCAGTGTATTGTGAGCACATCACACATCAGATTTGCCTGTTTGTTACTTAGTGACCATTTGTATTTTAAAATCCTGAAGATGCAGCACCCATGTGGGCATTAGCTTGGATCCAAGAGCATCCAGCATCGCCACATATGGGGTTTCCTCATTCCAATCTGGCTTGAATGCACTGGGCCTCAGTGATGTTTTTGGGGCATGGAGCTGAGCAGGAGTTTATTTCCCCTGCTCAGCTCCTGAGAGGCATGGCCCAGGCCAAGTACAACTTGAATAACCTTCAGGAAAGCTGTGTTGTCCTTCTGTCTGCCGCTGTCTTTGAAAATTGCCTCCAGAGTTAGTGAGCAGGAACAGTTAAGATTTACAAACAATGATGAAGCTTGTCATGCATCTTTCACCATTCATCATCCAGGTGCCGTGCCTGGGCGGTGAAGTGTTCTTCATAAAAACCAGCTCAGTGTGAAATACACCTCGCTGCAATGTTTACTGCTCTGAAGCTCGTCAGAGGCCCTTTATAGTAAATCCAGATTGCGATGTGACATTACAGTATATCATTGCCCAGCGCGGTGGGGTTTACATTGGGAATGAGTGCAGTGCACACCAGATGAGGTGTCCAAATTGAGTTATGTCAGAATTTGGCTGTTATATGGGGATAGCTTTTGTTTTCTGAACACTGAAAGTTAGCTTTATATGTATTTATATTTATATATAGGCATATACTTCCCATCTTGCACATATACATGGGTATACAGTATATGCTGAGGTCAGGTTCCAACTGGGCTTCGCTGTAAAGGATGGTGACCAGCTTTATGTACCTTCCAACTGTTGTTCATTGAAATTGGCATAAATGGAATCTTCTGGGGGAACTAGAGGAGATGGTTATTTCATCATAGAATTGGGTTTGATTTTACTATGTGTACAGTGGTCATGCTTACCACTCTTTTTTTTATAAAACCAAGGACCCTTCTCTCCTGGAATTATTGTAGTACACTGGATGATCCCTTTGATATGAAGGCAAAGAGAAGAAACCCATTGGACACATCAGTTGGGGAGGGAGGTCTCTGAAGTTCACTGCTTGCTTATTATTTTTTAGTGGATATCAAAATCTTAGTGTTGCCTCTGTATCTTGAAAGATGCTGCTTCTAAGAAAAGATTTATGGTGTTTTAGCTTAAATCTTCAAAATAAAAGAGCACACTGAATTTATTGCATGATCAGGTTTATTTACATTTACCCTAAAAGTGCTAATATTAAAATTGTGCTCCATAAAAATATAATATTCAGAGATGACATAGGCCCTACGGTTCCATGATTTATCTTTTTTTAAAATATATTTTTATTGATTTCAGAGAGGAAGGGAGAGGGAGAGAGAGAGAGACGTCAGTGATGAGAGAATCATTGATTGGCTACCTTCTACATGCTCCTCCACTGGGATGGAGCCTGCAACCAAGGCATGTGCCCTTGACTGGAATTGAACCCGGGACCCTTCAGTCCACAGGCCTACAATCCATCCACTGAGCCAAACCAGCTAGTGCTCCATGATAATCTTAACACACACATTTTCATAATTTAAAATTCTCTTTTTAATGTAGCAGGGTTGTGAGGAGAACCATTTAATGACCTTTACACGCCTGGCACTACATTGCATCCAGGGACTCTTCCCCATTTACACAAGTCTAGGTAGGGGTTACGCCCCCTATAAATAGACCTCCCACTATAGTCCTCTGTTGTTTTTTGTTATTTTGCTATGTTTCCTTTTAGATGCAGTGTCTTCTTACCAGAAATTAATAAACAATAGTGCCACATCTGAGTTTCCTGAAGCAACACAAGGAAACACTTGAAATTGCAGGTGTAAGGTTCTGGCCTCTAGGGGTGACACAGGGGACAGAGCCCTTCCACTGGCTCTTGGAGGGCAGGATGGGGGTTGTCAGCCAGTGCAATCACTTCATTAAGCTTGTAAAATCATACACAGCCAGTTAAAGTTAAATCTCAGATAAACCACAACAAATTATTTTAATGTAAGCATGTTGTCTCAATAACTAAAAATAATTTGTTTCTAAAATTTAAATTTAATTCAGCATGCTGTATTTTTACTTGTTAAATCTGGCATCTTTATGCTTTATCCAAGTCTGCTCCAAACCACTATTTCAGGACCCTGGGGTAGAAGGCAAAAATTTAAAAAATGCATGGAGGAAAGCAATACTTTCTCTAAGCATATTCAGCAATTTTAAGAGTTTCATGTATATTTCTACAAAAAGAGTACAAGAGGCAGTGCTGATCATGCTTGGGACAGTTTCCTATTTTGGCTGAAACCATTAATGGGTTTCTCAAAAAGTTTCTGGGTTATAATTTATCTTTGAACATATTAATTGTATTGTTTAGGTAATTCATAGGTTCAGATATTTCTTTTTTCATATTCTATAGGTTAATTCCATTAATACAACAACAACAAAAGAATGCACAGCTGCTCAGAATCAAAGTAGAAACTTGTACTTTGTGTGCATTTGGTTCAGTTATCCCCTGGTAGCTTTGCCAGCTATAACAGTAACTCTTGAAGTGCTCTGGCAAGTCCATCAGTATATATGTCCTCTCCCAGCATATATACTGATAGCTCAGTCAATATATAAGTAATAACTTCATTGAGTGCCAATTATGTGTCTTTGAAGCTAGCATTATGCCTAGGTGATGAACCATAGCAGAGAGCATGCTGCAGTGACCCCTACATGTCAGCAGGTCTCGGGGACACACATCTTTCTTTCCTGTACAGAGAACAGCCTTGCTTCCTAACCTCTACAGGGTGGACCAGGGAGTAGACTCGTGCCAGGCTGTCCTGCTCTCATTCAAGACTTTGTTGAGGTCTTCACCTGAAACCTAAGGGAGAGTTTACTTCTCAGATTAGAGAAAACAGGATCACGACCAAATGTGATCTGGATAGATGACCCAAGATTCCTTTCCAGGCATGTTTGAACTTTGTTACTTATATGGTTATAGAGGTGCAATGGGCTTGATTGATACCAATTTTCAGTTTTATTGACATGTAATTCACACTACCATAAAATTTATCCCTTTAAAGTATATAGTTCCGTGGTTTTTAGTATTTTGACAAGGTTGTGCAGCCATCACCCCTACGTAATTCTAGAATATTTCCATCATCCCCTAGGGAATCCCCATTACAGTAACTTCTCATTTCTACTTCCCTCCCAGCCTCTGGAAACCACTATTGGACTTTCTGTCTCTATGGATTTGCCTATTCTGGACATTTCATATAAATGAAATCATAATATGCAGCTTTTTGTATCTGGCTTCTTTCACTTAGCAAATTGTTTTTGAGGTTCATTCAAGTTGTAACATGTAATAGTGCTTTATTTTTTTATGGTTTATTTTGAGTTCAAAAACTTGCTAGGCCCAGAAAAACTATTAAATCATAAGATTCTCAAGGTGAAATATGTGTTTTAGCTCATTTTATTAATCTCCAAGTCTAGTGTATCTCTTCCACCCATCTATTCCTGAGTTATGTCTTTTATAACGAAACCATCCTATATAATAAAAGAGAAACATCCAAATGTGACCGTACCTTCGCTACACTACCACCAATCAGGAGCGGGGGGAGTGGCCACGATGCACAGGAAGGGATGCTGGACAGTCAAAGGAAGGTAGGCCTATCACACAGAGCTGAGTGCAAAATTTGGAATGCCTCTATGTCATCCCAATTTTAGTATATGTGTTGCCAAAGCTAGCATGCTATAAGCTCTACCTGCATGGTATTTAAGGGCCAGCAAGATCCCTCCTTTGCAGTTATGGTGACTGAGTCGTGGCCTTTCACGGTGACCTCAGGACGGTTAGGGGAATTTGATGCTACGGGATCCCCTCACGAAGCTTGCACGTTAATTGCTCTGATAGTTAGACTGCAACTGAGCAGCGGGGGTTACCTGTCGCGTGGGACATGCAAATGAGCACCCGGGGCACCTTGGGTAATGAGCGCAAGGCAGGGCTGTAAGTCGTCAGGCCCAGGTGCTGGGACACTAGCTCTGAAGCCAAATGGCAGTTTGGGTCCACGCCCCCAGCCCAGCGCCCATGACAGGGTTGGCTGCTGGCCTCTGGAGCATGCGGAGACTCTGGTGTCTGCTGCCGTGTGCAGCCCAAGGGTCCCTGCATGCCCCCTTGCCCGGTGCCCACAACAGGGCTGACTGCTGCCCTGGTGGTCCCAGCGGCCGCGGCGTCCATTCCCCAGGCCACGCGGAGGCCGGCGGGAAGGCCGGCCACTGCCACGCTTCACCGTGGGCACTGGGGGTCCCAGATTGCGAAGAGCGCGGCGGGGCCATGGGGGGCTGGGAGGGAAGACTGGCCACCGCCGCACTTCGGCATGCGTACTGGGGGTCCCAGATCGCCATGGTGCTGGGGCCAAGGCAGAGGCCGTTAGGGATGATCAGGCCAGGAGAGGAAGGCATTTGGGGGTGATCAAGCCAGGAGGGAAGGGCAATTGAGGGTGATCAGGCTGGTGGGGGGGGGCAGTTGGGGCTGAGCAGGCCAGAAGAGGGGACTGGTTGGGGCAATCAGGCCAGCAAACAGAGTGGTTAGGGGTGATCAAGCAGTCAGGCAGGTGAGCAGTTAAGAGTGGATTGAGGGGGGGGGGGTTGTCCAAGTGCCAGTTTAGGTCCGATCCCATAGGGGTTTCAGATTGGAGAGGATGCAGCCCGGACTGAGAGACAACCCCCCCCCCCATCCCCTGCATGCACCCGGCCACTAGTGTATATATAAAAGCCTAAGTGACCATTAAGACTGGGCGGTAGCTATGATGTGCACTGACCACCAGTGGGCAGATGCTCAAAGCAGGAGCTGGTCCCCTGGTGGTCAGTGCTACTCCCACAGCCAACCTCCTGCAGTTGGTCAACCTCCCGCTGTCCCTCCGCCTGGCTGGCCCCTATTGGCCCTATTCACTGGCCAGGCTGAGGGACTCCACCCATGCATGAATTCATGCACCAGGCCTCTAGTCAGTAATAGTAAAGTAACTCAGCACATGAATGTCTGTAATGGGTAGAACCCACTATATGAAATGAGAGAAATGTATTAGTAAGGACATTGAGCAAGCCAGGTTGTGTAATTTTCCTGTTTTGTGTTAATACTATTTATATTCCACTAGTGCTATCTAACAAAGTAGCACAGGCTGGGTGGCTTAAAAAAGGGAATGTATTTTCTCACCGTTCTGGAAGTTAGGTGTCTAAGATTAAGGTGCCATTAAGATTTTTTTTGTGTGTGTGAGTCCTCTGTCCCTCTCTCCTTTGGCCGTGTGTGTGTGTGTGTGTGTGTGTGTGTGTGTGTGTGAGAGAGAGAGAGAGAGAGAGAGAGAGAGAGAGAGAGACAGAGATTGAAACCTCATTTAACCGCATTTACCTTCTCAATGTCCTAACTACATACAGTTACATTGGAGGCTAGAGTTTCTACATAATAAGTTTTGGGGAACTCAGTTGAGTCCATAACATAGAAGGGTTTAGTGTCTCTACCTGCCTCTTCTTAATAAGGTTCTTGGAAAATAGAAGGAAACTGAGTTTTGATGGGCCAGTGTATATAGAATGAATGGAATATCTTTCCTGGTCTAATTTCTTGCATTTGCTGACCACTCACTCACCTCCCAAGCTCTCTGACAAAAGGCAAACTTCCCAGGGTTAGCATTCATGAACTAGCTGATGTCCATTATAGTTCAGCCAAATATGAAAAATACTCTATGAAACAGTTTCACACAATAAAATGATGTCTTAGTAAGACATCATTATTAGGTTTTTTTCCTCCTGACACCAACGATTCTGACATGAACTGGGTTTCCCGCAATTCAATTCAGTTCTGACACTAATTATCCAAAGTTAACTGACTGCATAGGCTAAGGGCATAGTTTCACAGAATTGCCCACTTCAGACACTAACTATAAATGGGGTCCCCAGACCACCCACATTTTGCCTAGCCCACTACAAACTTGAGAGTTCCTATGACCCTCCTCCCCACAATCAGGTTTGATGATTTGCTAGAGTGACTCACAGAACTCCACAAGCACTCTACTTACTATTGTTGGTTGTTTATAAAGGATATAACTCGGGAACAGATGGATGGAGGAGATGCACAGGGCACGGATGGGTGAGGTGGAGAGCTCCCAGCTCTCTCGGGCAGATAACACTCGCAGCACCTTCATGTGTTCACCAGCTTGGAAGCTTTACAGGAACCCTGTCATTAAGGGTTTTTTTCTAGAGGCTTCATTATGTGAGGCATGATTGATTAAATTGCTGGCCATTGGTGATTAACTCAATCTTTAGCCCTTCTTTCCCTGAATATTGGGGATTGGGTAGGACTAGACAGTCTAAGCTTCTAATTAAGGCTGGTTCTTTTTGGTACTCAGCTCCCATCCTAAAGCTGTCTAGGGGCCCACCAGGAGTCAACTCATCAGAATCAAAGAGGCCTGTCATGCTTATTACTCAGGAAATTCTAAGGGTTTTAGGAGTTTTGTGCGAGGAACTAGGGGACAAAGATCAAATATCTTCCTGTGAATCCACAGGTAGGTGGAGCAGAAGTCCCTGTTGCTATCTTAGAGCAGAGTTAACCACTGAATAGAGAGACCAGGTGACACAGTTGTCGTGGAGCTGGGCGGTCTTCTCTCTTCTGACTTAAAGCTCTCGGGACACCTTCCAGCTTCACATTGTCACATCAGTATCAAAACTCTTGTCTTTATCTACTCTGCTGTCTTACACTTTCACCAGATAGTACAGGGCTGCTAGTCACATGCAGCTACTTAAATTTAAATCAACTGAAATTAAAAATCTAGTTTTTTTGTTTGTTTGTTTTTGTTTTTTGTCACACTAGCCACATTTCAAGTGCTCAGTAGCGGCCTCATGTGGTTCATGACTGTTACCCTAGAGAGAGCATAAAAGGACAGTTTGTCATCAGACACTCCCATTGAACAATGCTGCCGTGACAGACAGATGAAGACTCTTCTGTTATGGACTTTCATAGTGACAGGAAGGGGAATCACACGGTTTAAACCTGAGGCAAAGGAGTGACAATACCTCCTTTGCCTCCAAGTTCAAAAAGCGCCATTTTAAAAGTTACATTTGTGGAAGCATCACCCCTTATTCAAAGAGCTTGTCTGGCTGAGGAGGACTCATTTTTGGTAAACTCAGTCAACCTTTGACTATAACTGTGGTGCGCACTTTTTTAAAATAGCAGCTGAAACTGAGTGAATACACTAGAGTTTAGTTCATCTCAGTCCAAGGATGGTAGTGCTTGCCCAGGGTGGATCTCCGTTTTAGTTCTTTGATCCACTTTGAGTTATTTTTGTTTTCACTTTGAGTTAATTTTGACACATGGAGTAAGGTAAGGATCCAATTTCATTTTTTCTTTTTTTGCGTGTGGATATCCAGTTTCCCCTGCACTTTTTATTGAATACACTCTCCTTTTCCCTTGGAATGGTCTTTGCACCAAGACGGGAGAGAGGCAGAAAGGCCCTTTCCTCTGATCATCAGAGAGCGTCAGTCACGAGTGCTGAATCCTCAGCACAAGCCTGTAAAGTTGCCAGTGATGATTTACCTGGATCTCTGGTGCATAGATTTTCTGTTATTTTTTTCTTGGGTTTCCTTGTCTCTCCCTCCTATCTAAACTGTATCTTTTTTCACTCCTTACAGTTCCAAAATCACAGAGAATAGGGTAGTGAGGGGAGGGAATCTTTTCCCAAGTCCAGTTCACAGTAGAACAGTAAGACTGGCTGATTTTCCATTTATGTTTTTTTGTTGTTGTTAATCCTCACCAGAGGATATATTTTTCATTGCTTTTCAGAGAGGAAGGAAGGGAGGGAGGGAGGGAGGGAGGGAGGGAGGGAGGGAGGGAGGGAGGGAGGGAAGCATCCATGTGGATGTGAAAGAGCCTCACTGACCAGTTGCCTCCCGCATGTGTCCCAACCAGAGGAGAGGAGCAAACCCACAAGCCAGGCAGGTGCCCCAGCAGTCCTTCAGTGTGAGGGCCGACACTCCAGCCCCTGAACCACAATAGCCAGGGCAATTTCCCATTTTTCTGATGGGAAATTTTTCTAATAGAAAGTGGCCAGAGTTGATGTTTAAACCTCTCAGTGTTTAAGGGTCATCTAGAGCTGCTTGTATGGGAGAGCTAGCAGAACCTCTTCAGGCAAGCCCCAGTGGAAGGCTCTGAAACCCTTTTGGGTTCTGTAGGTCTGTTCCTAAGCAAACAGGCTGCTGGAACTAAGAGCAGAGAAGCTGAGAGGTTGATGCTAATGCCTGGCTGGCTGGCCGCAGCCTGTAACTGTCAATCACCCCTTAATGTTTACAGAAGCAAAAAGTCAATGTGTAGTTGTTTTAATTCGACACACTCTTGGGTTGAGAGTGTAATCGCTGGAGGGGACATTTAAGTGGCTGTGCTCCTTGTCAGCTCCTCTGAGTCTGAGTCCTCTGCTAAGCGCTTTTCTGATGAGAAATAGATTGGGTTAAATACCGGGGGTAATTGCTCACATCCCCTTACTGGTCTGCAGTGCCTTGTACTACATTTCCATCAGCACTTGCCTGAGGCGCTGAGGTTTATGCTGCAAAGAGACAGTCTGTATGTTCATTTTCATGAATCAATGTCGGTTTTTGAAAAGAGTTGTTACAGTGCTAAGTAGACTGAAATAAATTACACTCCCTTCGACCATTGAAGTAAACCAGTGGTCTTTTAAGTAGAAATGACTTTTGTTTACTTTTGAAACCAAATGTTTGTCTCCAGAAAACAGAGGCGAATGATTTGCTCATTTTTAAAAATCTTGCAACTAGTACTTTCCCACTGTTAAAACAGGAAATTCTGTGTAGACAGGAAAGTCTCTCCACCCCCCCCCACCCCCCCACCCCCCCACCCCCCCGCAGCGAGTGACATCCTGAAAGCATTTTGAAGGCTGGAGACACTTGACTGTAATTACAACAACTCTAGGTCTCAACTTCTTCTCAAACCCCCGTTTACATGCCAGTGTGTGCAGAGCTCCAAAAAGGGAGAGTGGCTCTTGCCCTGGACGTTCCTAAGGAAAGAAACTAAATTTTGAAAAATGTGTATCTTTCATTGGATTGTTTGGCTCTGCTTATTTATGAAGGACGTGTGCTACCTGATTCCTATTTACTCTGGTTGTTGAGAGAAAACGGGTGACACGGCTGCATTCATGCCTTTTGACAATTCAGGTGTCATGGTTGGGGCACAGATTCTACAGTTTGTGTGGCTCTGTGATGAACTCTGTTTCATGTTTAATGCTAGTTGAAAGAACTATTTCATTCTTTTCTTTTCTTTTCTTTTGGTTGGGCCACTGTCTTCTTCCATTCACCTTTAACACGGACGGGGCTTGCGAGGCCACCCTGTATAATAAAGAGCTGATGCACTAGTCACACAACCTCCAAGAATGAGCAGTGGGTGGGCCCTTGGGGCCTTGAGGCAGCCGTGGCTGTGAGGCCTGAGCCTCTTGCACAAATTTCATGCATCGGGCCCTAGTGTTAATAATATCTCCCTCAGTGTGACACTAATCTTTTATTTTTATTATACTTTTTCTTATGATATATATATGCAGGTATACATATAACATAAAATTTGGCACTTTAACCATGTTTAAGTGCAGGATTTAGTGCCATTAATTATATTCTTAATGCTGTGTGACCATCTAAGGTTACATTAAAGTTCTAAGGCCATCATTGTCTTGTGAAATGGAGGCGCCCAGTTGTCAATTCCAGCGTGACTTTCTGTCTAACCTGCCCCCCCACCCCCTGAGTTGCCTCATCCCATAGCATTCTGAGGCTACCTCCAGGGTACCAGTCACACTCCATCTTTCTTGTGTCCCTCTACCTAAGAATCCTCTTTGTTTACATGACTGCTGGATCCTGGCCTTGCCCCTGCTCGTGCCCTGGATAGTTCAGTGTCTTCCTTTCTGAGGTGACATGGTGCCTACTCTTTGCCCAGGGAACAGTCTCCGGGCCACCAAGGACATTCTTTTAACTGCCTGCCCATTCCTGTTGAACTTAACTCCTGGATTGTGCCATATACTGGGAACAGTCTTTACTCCCTACTTGGTGCTCCAAGCTGCCCTCATTCTTCAAATCCTCTTCTTCAAATAGCTAGCTTTGAAACTCCTCCATCACGATGTTTTCCAAAGTGAGTTATGATAACAGTGTTAATTTTCCCTAGTCCTGTTCTTTTGAAATATGAAACTTTCATGCATATACTAAAAATAGCCCTATTTTCTGTGATATACACTTTTTTCTTCATTTGTTCCCTGAACACTATCATTTCTTTATTGGCTCTTGATATAGACCACAACTGCCTAAAGAGGGTTTTTGCATTATCCTGTGTATAATTCATGCAGGACCTTTCCTTATTTCTGGTAACCTACTTCCCTCCTGCTTTTCCCTCTTTCTAGAAAAGCAATTAGATAAATAACACTGTAAAATAATAATTGATCATATGTCTTAGGTCTGTTGATTATTTGCATTTTAAAAGGACATCAGTGTTTATTCTGAATAAATGAATCATTAACTGTGAAGTGTCAGATATTTTGGTCCTTGGGTGGCAGGCATAGTTTCAAGACAGAATCTCTTATCCCCTAAATCTCATATCACTCTTGTGTATACATGGAATCAAGCCTGATTCAAGGATTTTCGTTTCTAAAGTGCTTTAAATTTAGTATAATTCCAAATACTGTATGTATCCCTAATATAATAACAAACTCTGTGTCATAAAATATTACTATTTTTATGATGTTTCAAATATCATAGACATTAAAGAATATTTTTATTACAGTTGTTAGTTGCTTTGGAAGGTGCACGACTACTTATTAAGTTAACAAGATAATTTAGGGAATGTAGTTGCCCAAACTACACTTCACCCAATGACTAACTTATCCTAAGGAATTGTGCAGACCTCTCTGTTGGATAAAGACCTGCTGTATTGTAATAAATTGGCAATAATAATGAAATGAAATGCATATTTTATCAACAAGTTAGATCTTTTGCAATGTACCATTTCCAAAAATCAAAATAGTTTTAAGTGGTTCACATTAACACTAACTAGAATGTAATTAATGCTTATCTATAGTAATAAAGGAATAACATGCTAATTAGAGCAGATGTCTTCCGGATGTCCATCCAGACAAAACTGCATTGGCCGCGAGGGCTGAAGGCAGGCAGCCATGGCGGTGGCTGTGGGGCCTGGGGCTCAGGCAGCCATGGCGGTGGCTGTGGGGCCTGGGGCTCAGGCAGCCATGGGTTCAGGCATCTGTGAGGCCTGGGGCTCAGGCAGCCATGGCGGTGGCTGTGGGGCCTGGGGCTCAGGCAGCCATGGGTTCAGGCATCTGTGAGGCCTGGGGCTCAGGCAGCCATGGCGGTGGCTGTGGGGCCTGGGGCTCAGGCAGCCATGGCGGTGGCTGTGGGGCCTGGGGCTCAGGCAGCCATGGCGGTGGCTGTGGGGCCTGGGGCTCAGGCAGCCATGGCGGTGGCTGTGGGGCCTGGGGCTCAGGCAGCCATGGCGGTGGCTGTGGGGCCTGGGGCTCAGGCAGCCATGGCGGTGGCTGTGGGGCCTGGGGCTCAGGCAGCCATGGGTTCAGGCATCTGTGAGGCCTGGGGCTCAGTGGCTGCAGGCCCTGGGGCTCATGCCTCACAGCCGAGGTGGCCAGCAGAGGCAGTAGCAGCAGGGTGATGGGGTGGCGCCTTCCCCTGATCAGACTAGTCACCTCCCGCAGAGGGAGGCCAGACTGTGGCTTAGATCCACTCCCTGGGGGAAGCAAGCGGGCCCAAGCCCTCAGCAGGATATCCCGTGAGGGCTCCTGGACTGTGAGAGGGGGCAAGCTAGGGTGAGGGACCCTCCCGCCCAGTGCATGAATTTTCGTGCACCAGGCCTCTAGTTCTTTCATAGTTTACAGTCAGCCATTTCATACCTCCATCATGATTAAACTTCCTATACAGCTAACTTTTGTACTTTATTCATCTAAAAAGTACCTTATGAGTCAGAGATTTGTAAAAGAGCAATTGAAAATAACTTTGGAAACTTTTTTTCAGAATACGTTTCTGTATATAGAGTTAAATAACTATTTTTGCTTAAATGTTTCTCTTTAATTCTTTATGAGGGTTTTTTTTTTTTTACCTGTTTTAATCTTGGTGTACATACTGTTTTGGGGACTTTTCCTGCTCCATTTATTTAACAGTTTGCTTCAAGAGCTAAACATATACTATATGTTACTTTAAACCTTTTGCTATGAAATCACATGCAGATACGTGTGTTTGTAGATACACAGAGTTTGCTTGGCTTTTTACATGGTGGACATCTTGTTCCTCAAAATGCTTTTTTAAAATCAGCAGTTAGAGATCTTTCATGTTAGTACGTGAGGGTCAGTTTTATCTTTTTAACAGGTACATAGGATTCCATAGTTTAGGTGGATTACAGTTTATTGCTAATTTCCTTATATATTGACAATTATATTGTGCTAAACAAATGCTGCAGTTCCCTTGTACACATGTTCTGTGTTTTTCTGGGGAGATGCTAAGAAGGGGCATTTCAGAGAAAGCCTGCTTTAGATTATATTAAATACTACCAAATTAACCCCATGACTGAGCTTTCCCTGTTTCATTCCTACCAGCAGTGTATGAAAGTACCCCTTTCTCTAAACTTTGCTAGCATGATATCATTGAAGATCTACATTTTGGTCAGTATGGAGGGTGCCCTGGTTCGGCATCTGGGCAGTGACTTCAACACTAGCTGACCTGGACCATTTCATCCACCACCGTTTTCTTCTCTTCCTGTAAGAAAAGTACAAGACTGGGGTCACAGGTCACAAGGTAGGGGTCTCCAGCATAGTCCATCTCTGCCTGACAGCCAGCTTGCACTGAATCCCAATCAATCTTCACATAAAAACACCAGCTCTCACACAAGCAGAGGTGCTTGTAAAGACCCTAATGATTGACACCTCTTGTGACTCTCATTACTAAAGGGTCTGGTTTAATGGAAGACAGCCCAAAAAGCAGAAAGGAGAAGGCAACTTTACTGCTCCTTGATGAAATGTGGGGACAACTGTGTTTCAACTTGGCTAAAAATGAGCTGTCTTCTGTAGGAAAGGTTAGGGACATGTCCTCTCTGTGCTCTGAGGGGTGTGTCCAAGTCTGCGAGGTCACACTGGACAATAGTTGAGATTCACACAGAGAGCTGTGACTGACCTGCCAAAGACTGAATTCTAGATTGAATCAACCAAGACACTGAAGGACCACTAGTGTTAGAAAATACATTGTGCAAAGTTAGCTGATGACCTGATTTCCACCAAGCCATTGTAATGTAATCAGCATTTGATTCTGAGGCAGAGGCTGTACATCTCACTGGAAGCTACATTTGTTTGTTCGTTCGTTTACTTATTTATTGACTTACTTACTTATTTATTATTTTTGTTGTTGTTGTTAATCCTCACCCAAGGATATTTTTCCATAGCTTTTTAGAAAAAATAGAAGAGAGAGGGGGAGAGACACACAGAGAGAGAAACATAGATGTGAGAGAGACACATCAATTGGTTGCCTCCCGCATATGCCCAACCAGGGCCAGGAATTGAGCCTGCACCGAAGGTATTGCCCTTGACTGGAATATGGACCCTTTAGTCCACCGACCAATGCTCTATCCACTGACCAGTACTGGCTAGGGCATGAAGCTACTACTTACATACAGGAGCACAAAGACGGAGGAATTGATCCTCCTCCCATTTCACAGTTGAATCCTAGTTATTGGAAAGAGCTTAGTCCATTATTGACAGAAAACATTAATGTCTCTATTAGGGAAGAAAAGAGGTTAATTTCTTGCCTCAGAAGTAATCACTTGATGCTAAATTACCCAGCTCTGTTTATACTCAATTAATTCTGACTTTGAGCAGGCATTTAAACCTTTGGACCTTAAAAAATGGAGGTTTGAGAAATTGTAACAATAAGAAATCATAATACACAAAAAATTATTTCTGGGAGAGAAGTTGGAAGTCATTGAGCTCTCAACCCCTCGCTTTATAAATGTGGGAACTGAGACATTAAACATGGCTTGCCTAAGAGACAGGGTAGTCTTCAATACAAATACCACGTGAGCCCATGAGTTTATTATTGTACTATGTACTGTTTCCTGTTGCTCTGGCTTTAGATTTGAGCATGCACTGGACTCTGTGTTAGCTTCATTGATTGATAGGTTTCTCCTTCTGGTGGCCCTGGCCAGGCACTGTGGCATTTCTGTTAGATGTATCAGGATCCCTTGATACTGATGACCGTGGGGTGCTGGAGCCTCCTGGGGTGAATTGGTTCATTTTTCATTGTCTCTATCCTGACTTCATGAAAGGTCACATGGGGTGGAATAGGGTAATTACTTATCTGCTCTGAAAACTCACCTGTATGGATTTGCTCAGAATTTGGCCCTCTTGTGCTGCATGATGCTGAGCGAGACATCCAGCCACCCCTGTTGGCTCTGTTCCTGCCGTCCGCTCTCCTTCCTCTGTCGGATGTGTACTATGGTGGACATTGTACATCAGCTGAAATTAGATGAAGGGAAAAACCAAGCTTTTACATTACTAAGGAGTGTTGTCCCCCTTTCCCCTTTTCTCCCCAGACACATGGGATGTGTCTTGGGAAAAATATGATCCTTTAAACACTCTTTTTTGACATCACAGTGTCTGATAGATGCTTTCAAATTCCCAGATCCTATTGTTGTATTCCAGTCACCCCTGCCAGATGTGCAGGAGCCTTGGTAGAAGTCAGCATCTTCTCTATGGCCCCTGGCAGGCCCCCTGCTGTTCCCAGGATTCAGTACAACCTGGTTGTTACAGATACATGATGCTGGAGGGGTTTACCTTGTGACCTGTGACCCCACTCTTGTGCTTTTCTATCCTCTTCTGTACTCTACTGTTTCAGGGCTCACAGGCCTCTGCAGCAAGAAGTGGCTTTTGAAAAGAGTGCAGGGTCCTGACAAGTGATTCTCACTTTATTTTCTGAAACACACAATCTGATAGCAGCAAACAGATAACCCTTCAGTCCACCAAATCAGATGATGGATCCCTGAAGTCTCTTCTGCTCGGAAAGTAGGTTTTAAAAATGTGTGACTTGGGGTCCCTTGGGTAGCTGCCTTCCTGGATTTGTTTTCTGAAGGCATACCTATAACTCAGGTGATGGTTGGTGTTGAGAGCTGTCTTTTCCAGCAAGATCACAGCTTTCTGGAGAGGAACTCAAACAGCAACTCCATGAATGTGCAGAAGAGCATGGGTCAAGGCAGGGGACTCCTGGGTGAGGTGAGCGTTGGCAGGATGAGAAACAAGCCCACAAACCTCCTGTACTGTATTGTGGCCTGCTGGTGGACATTCCCTGGTTTGAGTCCTGAGTACAGATTCTCCTATCCAAGTACTAACCAGGCCCGACGCTGCTTAGCTTCCGAGATCAGACGAGATCGGGCGCGTTCAGGGTGGGATGGCCGTAGACTGAGTGAGTACATGTTCTGACACTCGGCACTTGTGTGACCTTGGATGTTAATCACCCTCTCAGCCGTAATTTTTAAAATCTATCAAATGAGGATGTTAATACCATCTCTCCAAAGGGTTTATGTAAAAATAAGTAAAGGACAAGGCCTGGAACATGATAGGGGCTCAAGAAATTATAATGATTATTATTAATAATTACACTAATAAATAATGTGGGCTGAACCTCATTTAACAGGCTCTGCTGACCTAAGTCAGCACTTGCCAGCTCCTGCCTGAGGCCAGTAGTTTCTTCCTGGAAATTCCTGTTTCATCTCCCAGTGTCCACCAGCCTGCACTCATTACAGAGCAGTTCCTACAGCCCAGGGGAGGGCTGTGCCTCCAGCAGTGGCTTCTGTTTTCTGTGACTTGCTTTCAGCCTTACTTTCTGTCTCTTTATATCACTTTTTATTACTGGAAAAATAATACATGTTTATTAGAGCAAATAAAAGCCTGTGCTATCTGAGTTTTGACACAGTTCTAAGTACTTTTTAAATAAACATATGACCTTGGTTTAGCATCATGAAAAATTTCTCCTTTTAACTACCAAACACATTTGTTAGCTCATGCTAATATTTGTATCTTTTCCCTTTCTCTCACTTTTATTTGGTTTAGTATTAGAACTAGCAGTATTTTTTAACAAAAATAAAAGTTCATTTTATTCAGTGCTCTTACAAATACTTCATTAGTATTCTGGAACCCCATTGAAACTAGAGAACATGAGAGTTTCTGATCGTGGAAAATAATTGTCTTGCAATTTCTCTTCTTTAAATACCAGTTTTCTGGTTAGCCATAGCATTACATTGTAATTAAGATTCTGAAGGCGAAGTGCAAGGGAAGCTGATTACCAGCTTGAGAGTCTCTCACCAGTCAATACTGTGAAAGGCTGTGATTCCGTTTTAAGGTGGGGCTGCAGGACAGACATGGACCAAAACCTCACTCAGTAAGAACGCTTCTTTTCTGTAAATTATGAAAACATGGCGTAGGAAACATGCAGCTCGAGGATTTACCCACAAAATAGCAGTGCATTCTGTATAGTGAGTGGTATATTGGCAAGACCTTGGAATTTTGCTCTGCCCCCAAAGATGATGTCTTGCAAGGTTTAGGAGCCATTTTTTTGGAAATATCAACAAGATGGTTAGAGCATGAAGCCTGCATTTACTCCTTGGTGAATTAAATTATTGGGCATTTCATCAAGACCCTCAAGCAGTACACAGAAAGAACAGAACTGTTTCTGGAGTGAGTTGAGGGGAGAGGTGAGGTGTAATTTGCCCGAGAGAAGGTGGGAGAGGACAAGGGAATGCTGAACAGAACACAGGATACCTAAGAACAGGAAAGACATGCAAGGAGATGCGAAGGATCGGGCAAATATAATTGAGAGACAGTATTACCTTCCTCCCGATTTTGCTTCAGATGGTCCCTGGTGTACATTGGAAGCACTTACTGTTTGCTTCCTTATTATAGAGACAAGCAAAGGGAGGAACTAATATCACTGGAATATTTGGTATGTTTTATCTTTAGTTATAACCTGTAACATTGTTTTGTATTAGTGGGTGAGGAATTGAGGTTCAGAGCTGTTAAATTATTACCTAAGATCACATCAGCAGTGAGTGGCTCAGCTGG
Source organism: Antrozous pallidus (assembly GCA_027563665.1). Lineage (NCBI taxonomy): Eukaryota > Metazoa > Chordata > Mammalia > Chiroptera > Vespertilionidae > Antrozous > Antrozous pallidus. The sequence goes on along the minus strand of CM050522.1, from coordinate 38,151,937 downwards.
AATTTGGTCCCAGGTGTCCCTGGCAGTTTCCTTGTGAGAACAGAGACATCTTTTATTCACGGCTCTCCTCCCTTTATATGCAACAGTGCTGGGCACAGAACAGATGCTCAATAAATATTCTGCAAATTAAGTAACCAGTTAGCACCACACTGCCTTCTTTTATGCTTAAGAAGAGTTTTAGCTACTTCTTTATTAACAAATAAGGAGGGCCCAGCCAGTGTGGCAGGCTCAATTCCCAGTAAGAGGCAAGACAGTTATTTTCCATGATCATCATCTATCTCTCCCTCTCCTCCTCTCTAAAAATATCAGTAAAAACATACTTTAAAAAAATAATAGAGAACTAACAGCAATCATCATATTCCTGGGAATATTTAGCTTCCTAAGAGGCCTCTTCTAACACCTTGTACATAAAATAGAGTGTGCTCTGAAATTTATGTTTTAAAAATTATGGTGTAATCAGAAAGCCAAACAGTGCATAAACTTGATATTTTATGCAATTTAAGTAAAATTTCCAATTCCCAGGAAGTTTGCAGATAACTGGAAAGCATTCCCACATGTAAATTGGTCACTTTTGAGGTGCTCCCTTCTGAAATGAGCTGATTACTTAAGCTTTAAGGAGCTGAGGTCACCATTTGTTATTTGTTTGCTCTTTACTGTAAGTTTTGAAGGCAGCCAATAATGTAGTGACATCAGACTTGCACTCTTGTTTTCAAATTAAAGATTTAATTATCGTCTTCACTGAAGATGAACCAAGTGTGAAAATAACTGATCTACTTGGAATGTGGGTTTGAGGGAGGAGTGTGTGGGTTGGAGTCAGTGCCTGGGCATTTAAATACTTTCAACAGTAGCATTAACAGTGAAATCAACCATATTATGACCAAATCCTGGCCTGTTGGTTAGTCAGAGTTAATGACATTTATTTCACCTTGTTTATCATTTCTTTCAGAGCTGACGAGTTTTTCCTTTGTAGTTATTCTGATAGACTAAAGGCTTAAATCTCCGAGATTTCTAAAGTTTAAAAGACACATTTTTGAAATGAGTGGAGACCTGCTTTGTAAACTAGTACATGGTCATTTGTGTTAATGTGCCAGGTGTGTTTGTCAAGAATGTGCCTTCACTCATTGTTGGGGCTGGAGTTCTGGGTATGGCTGTGGAATCAAGCTTACTCGCATCTTCAGTCAATCAGCAATCAGTGAGTCAGTCAATGATAAAAGCAGTCTATCCGAAACCTATCTGACAGCACCACGTTACCTAGTTTTCAAAAGGCAATAGTTTTAATGAGCTGCTTTTACCATGAAGGGAGTAAAGGTCTGAATACCATTCAGTCTTCCAGCATGTTGTTCTTACATTTCTGTTATTGTCCAGAGTGAAGGGACATTTGTTCAAGGAATGGGTATAAGGATGAATTCATGTCTAATTAACTTGCCATCATTGAGAAATTATCTATTTCATAAAAATGAGTTTTCCAAATAAATGATGATTTCTCCTGCAATTGTCCAAGTTTCCTGCTCCCAGCCTTTGATAACAGGGTATTTATAAAATAGTCTAGAGGCCCAGTGCATGAAGTTCATGCACAGGGAGTGGGGGGTGTCCTTCAGCCTGGCCTGCGTCCTCTTGCAATCCGGGACCCCTCAGGTAGGATCCCTAGGCCTGGATGGCAATCAAAGCCTGATGGCAATCAAAGCCCTGCCCCTGCTGCTGCCACTGCTTGCCATCTGAGCAGAGCTCTGCCCCCTCCCCCACCACCTGTCACCTCCCTATGAGGCAACAGGTGTGGGGTGTGGTCACTTGGCTGGCCTGGGCCTCCCTCTGCGGGGCAATCCCTGGGCCAGCCCCACACACCCACCACAGCATCACTGGCCAGTGGCCTGGGCCTTCCTCTGTGGGGTGATCATGGGGCAATGGCATGGGGGTGGAGGGGGCCCTGACCATTCGCATCGAACCGCCTTAGCTGGCCTGGCGCCAGTGCGTGTCATAGTGTGGGCCATTCTGCTGTTCAGTCGTTGGGTTCTTTTTCATATTACACTTTTATTATTGTAGATTTTCTTCTTTTTTGCCTTCAGGATGCTGAACCTTTCTTGAGATTCAGTTTCATTGTCACATCTATACTCCTCCCCAATTGCTTTTTAGTTTTCCTTGCCCCTTCCTTGATGTGTGACTGGCTGCTGTCACTCCTTTCTTGTTATGATCACTGCTTCTGCACCATCGTTTCCTGCATGCTCATCCAGTGTGCTGGTCATGAACAGTGGTTTCTAGAAAACAGATCAGCTGGCTTTGACCAGTGAGACTTATGTTTCATTCATAAGTCTCAACAAGTACTTGTTGAATGTTTACCAGGAGTAACACTTTTAACTAGTAGCCACCAAAGGGCGTCAAAGACAAATAGGATCCTATTCTGTTTTGTGGGGGAGCTGTTCTATAATGAAAGATGATAGGAAGGTGACAGTGATAGTGCCACAAGAAAGGGTACAGGCAAAATACTCAGGGCATTAAAGGAGGGGGGAGGTGGCTTTTGAACTAGGTTTTTACCTGAGGAGATTGGGGAGACTGGGACCAACACGAGTTCAGTGTCAGAGCCAGGGAACCTAGGTCTGTCCTAGAATGAAGAGCAGGAGTGAGTCAGGAACATGGTTTAAGTGCAGGGAGAAATGGAAAATGCCAGGCCAGCGAGTTTGGGTTTTTTCAGAAGCCCACCGAAGCTGTTTATTTAGGAAAAATGCGTTGTTAGAGACATGCTTCTGGGAGATAAGAATGGGTACTTCATGGGTAAAGTGGAGAGAAGACTGAATAGAGCAACAATGTGCTAGCAGATTAGTATGAGATAATGATGGTGGGAAGTCAGACTGGGCTGAGGTGGGATAGGTAACTGGGAAGGAGAAATGTGTGGAAGAACTCTGTGAAGTCACAAGAGCAGGACTTAGCAGCTGCTTAGACGTGGGAAGGAGGTGGGGATGGATCTAGCAGGTGAAGTGAGCATGCTCAGGACGCGAGAAAGGAGGGAACATCAGGTTTATTGTTGGAGGAAAAGGTGGTGGGTTCATTTTTAAAACACTCTGCAAGGCTACCATAACATTTTTGTTGTTGCAAAATATCTGGACAGAGCCAACCTGGATGGCAAATGCCATAGCCTGCTTTCTGGCTTTGATTCCCTTATATCTGAGAAAACAGCTTTCCCAGAATCAAAGGGGAATTCTATTCTAAAGAAGACTTGTAGAGCATCTTCTTTGCGTGGTCTGCCTTAGTTTCTGAGGTGATCACCTTCATATTTAAACTGCTGTCAAATGCAGTTGTCTGTGTGACCATTCAGGGGTGGGGCTGCACTTGGACTTGAGTCCTCATTTACACTGCAGAGTCCCCAGGGAACCGGATTCTTCATGCTCAGTAAGAGCAGGCTGAGACCCTTCTTCCCCCGCTGGCCCCAGTGTGTGTTTGATGCCGCTTCTCTGTACAGAGCCACTGAGCAGTAAATGTCGATGGAATTAGATAAAACCCTTGCACTTTAAAAGCCTCAAAACTGGTTTAGACTGGAGACTCTCTCTGCCATGTGTGGGTCAGCCCCGTCTTGCTGCAGCATGTCTTGTGATGATTAAATTCCATGGTCATTCTCACTCTTTCATCCATTATTAAGCACCTACTACGTATACTGCACTGTGCTAGACAATGCCTGGTAGATATTCTCATTTCATTTCAGTTGGCCAGATGTTTCTTTTTCCTTGTAGATTTTCTGTTTCTGCCATGTGGTGGTTCTCCCGGCTTAGTCCCAGCCTGGTTCAGCCAAGTCTTGCCTCTTGGCCAGGCTCAAGAAGTGTCATGCATAACTGAGGTGCTGTGTGCGATGCTGGAAAAGCACAGAGTAACAGACTCAGATTTCAGTTTGGAATCCATCTTAACTTTTTTAAAAAAATTCTTTATTGTTGAAAGTATTACATGTCCCCCTATTGTCTGTGTCCATTGTTCATGATCACATGTATGGATACAAATCCTTTGGTTAATCTCTTACCTTACCCCTGCCTTCCCTCTGAGGTTTGACAGTCTGTCTTAACTTTGTCTCTTGTATGTAAAGAAATGGATAAAGTAAAAGTCACCTTTCCCTGAACATCAGAACTGAAACTTAAACATTCAGGGATATTTGAGTTGTGTGTCACTAAAAATCTTTTTTTTCTTTCCTAACCAATGTTTTCATAAAAATGTTATTAATTTCTTGGTCCTTCCTGTCTTAGACAGTGGAGTACAGATAGTAACTCACTCTTCTTCCCTAGAGAAGGGCCCAGGGAAGGGATAAAAGAACATGACTGACAAGTGTATAGCCTTCAAGTTTGCAAAATGTTATGTCATATATCATCTCCTTGACCCTAAAAATCAGCCGTGTGAGATATATGATTATGCTCCTCCTCCTACAATGGAAGGAACTGAGACTCAGAGGTGTTTATGAGGTGCTAGTGTATGAGGACAGACCTTGTGGTCTTTCCACACCACCTCCTGCTGTTCAGACTGGACTCAGCCCCAGAGAATCAGAACCCTGCCTGCAGCAGGACCCCCTCAGCCCACCTGCTGTCATCAATGCACTTACCTGACGGGAAACCAGTCTGCCTCCCCAGAGGAGAGGCCAGAGCAGGAGCAGCAGCTGCTTTCTTTCTACTGCCCCTCAATCACTGCAGAGCAATGAAGTGGGCGGGATCAGGTGTAGGTGAGGACAGCAGAGGTTAGAGGCTGGGAAGTGATGCAATAAAAGGGCCTGTTTCAGACAGCATTCCGTGCCGAGGAGCTGTACTTGCCAGGCCACGTGCGGGTGGCCAGTTGGTAAAGTTGTGCAAGATTGTTGGCTTCTCAGTTGCACTGGTCTAAGGGGGGGCCCAACACTTGGCATAGAACCATTTTGAGTGCTTACTCTATCCCCATATTACAGATGAGAAAAACAAGGCATAGGGAAGATAAGGGATTTGTCCAAGATCTGAAGACAGTAAGAGACAGTTGTTTCCAAAGCCCACACACCTAATCCTAGCTCTGCTCTGTTGTGTTTTCCCAGAGCTTCTGATACACTAGCAAGCCTCACTCAGTCAGGAACCTTAGGATCCAGGGGACTCTAATCCTTTGGAAAATTGAAGCCCAGGCCCAAGTACTTGCCAAACTCCCAACTTTTAAGACAGACTTGGGCTTAAAAACGAGATTCTTCCTGCTTCCAAATACTGTTTGAACAGATAGTTTGCATGATCACTGGATAACACTTTTTGGACGGTTTATAAAGCATGTCCACAGACATTCTGCTGTTTGATTTTGATTTGACACCAGCCATCTTATCACTCGCCCCCCCCCCCCTCAAAAAATGAAAAGGCAGTGTATGTAATGAAGGAAGAGCAGTGTTGCCTTCTGGGTGACTCACAGAATGAAGCAAGTGTGCTTTCCTGGGTCCTGGTTTTCAGAAAGTTCTATGTGGTCTGGAGTGAGTAGACTTGCTACTAAATCCTGATTGGGTTCTGGCACCTTCAAAACCAAGACATTGAGACGTGGACTGTAGACAGATGAAGCAAGGAAACGAGTGTGTACTCAGTCATTATCACAATGACCTGCTGTGTTAGCCTCCTTTCACCAGTGGGGAAACTGAGGCTCAGGGTGCTTAAGTCCCTCACCCATAGGCGAGGGGAATTCTTCAGAGTGTCTTGTGGTTATTTCACCAAAGAGACAAAAAGAGCAGAGTTAGAGTGAGGATTTACCTCGGGATGCTGTTAGCAACGAGAAGTAAAAGCCACACTATGTGTAGATTTTGAAATGGAGTCTGTTTTCATTAAAACACACTGAACAATAATCTTTGGGTGTTTGATTATATCATACTTCCTCCTGGATGAGACAAGTCAGTTGAGCAAATAATACTGAGTTAACCCCTCATACACAACCTTGCTCACTCAGGAAAGAAATACGTCAGAACAAAGTTCCATAACTGGTGGTGACAGTTTATGGCAAGGGAGCAGCCAGGGGCATCACCAGGTGCTTTGGGAGGTGAGCGCTAAGGAGGTTCATTGAGAGTGTGAGTCCCTGTCAGGGTGGGGGTGCTGTCAGCCACATTGCTAGTTTGTGGGTTTTCTTTGAGACTCCAGTTGGTTTTGGTGACCTCTCTCCTCCCCCATGAAACAAGCAAGGAATTTGGGGCTCTGGCCGTTGCCATGCTGTAGTCCAGGAGTCTGTTGTGCAGGGGCTGGGATAGGGGTGGCGGAGGAATCTCTGGCCCAAGATGATGCTTGCTGCCTGGGTCCCGGGTGCAGTGGAAGACTGAATGGAGCCCCTCTATCTTTTCCTTTTTTTGTGTACTACATTATAACAAACAAACTGAAAGATTCTTCCCTTTGTGTTGAACTCTGTTGGGGTAAGGGAGTAGGTTTAGGTGCATTATCCCCTAGTTTCTCAAGCAGAAGGAAAGCTGGTCTGTAGCAATGGCTGGGCCAGGCTGGGATCTAGTCCCCAGACTCTCACATGTGCTACAGAAGGACACTTGAGCGGCTTCTGTTTATTTTGAGAATTAAGAAATTGTTCTTAATGAAAGGGGTCAAAAGTTTTTTTAAGAAAAATGTACTAGCATTATTTTGTGAATTGTGCTTCCATGTTATACAAGAAATTTAGAGGGAAAGAGTTACTGTTGATACTACATAAGTATGTACTAAGTTCACTTCATTTTTAAAAATGGTAATTCCCAATGTTTACAAGGTTATGATAGTTATGTCAAGGAGGAAGCACTGTAATGTTCTTATTCCATTTACAGGAGTTCTCATTTGCCCTGGCTTGGCCATTTCTCCATACAATACGCAAAGTGCAGAGCTGGCTCCTCTGGGCAGTAGTTACTAAGATAAAATTGGTGTTAGATTTTAGAACTGACAATTAAGATATATTTTCAGGAAAGCATACCTCACTCCTCTTTAATTACTTATGTGGAAAAATCATTTAATTGTTTCAAATATTTTTTTTTTTTTACTAAATACATAGTAAATGGGAAAGAAAAAAAGGGGCTATTTTTTCTGAGCTTGTGGTTTCTAATTACATCAGTTACAGCTTAGCTTCCTCTTAACTAGAATGCAGGCATGAACTGGAAAAGAATGAGCTAATCCATGATAGATCAGGTTGAATAAAGATCTCCATTCATATCTTCAGCTTTTATCCCTTGTTCTGAGTGCCAAGAATTAATGCTGTTTGAAAGTGCAAACTGAACCTGCCAAGCTTTGGACAGCTGAGATAATCCTAATTATTTTGAATGTTAGTGAGAAGGGCCACAGTTCCACTCTAGAAAAGAGTTCTGTTGTGAAACATTAAATATATGCTAAGTGGGATTGATTGGACATGATTTTATTTCCAAACACTATGGTTATCATGAAGCAGAAGAATTTGTTGTTGAGAAATATTCATCAGCTTTTCATCAGACTCTTAGGCCTATAAACTAGGAAACTAAAGAGGCCAGCACTTTTTTTCCCTGTCTGCATCTAAGTGAAGGATTGCTAGTAATTGAAAAATGCCACTTGTATTTTTATTTTTAAATGGTTTCTTAGTGAGAGTTTAATAGTATATAGAAGAAGAAATTTTTTTCTCAAGCATGAGTATCCGGTTTTCTCACATCATTGGAAGAGAATTATTCGTTCCAGTCCATTGACTTCCAACAGATCATTCAAGTTAAAAGTCAGGGGTCTTTGCAATGTCAAAAGATTTAGCAGCTAGAGTGGTTTTTGTTTTGTTTTTCAGAGGGGTGGGGTTTGGGGCAGTACATATTACTTTCCGAAAAGAATACTGATGGTTTAGATGGTATCACTGAAATCATTTTAAGGTTTCTCCCCAGCCTTCTTAGTAAGAGTGGTTATGTGTAAGTTTTTGTTTGTTTTTAAATAATAATAAATACCCTTTAGCTTCTGTAGACAAATAGGCTTCTTGAGAGAAAACAGATACTGGGCTTGCTGGTTCAAACAGGGGTCACCCTCAGAGGTTTACCACTTTCTTTGTAATGTAAAAAGATTAGATGGGCAGGTTTCCCTTTTCTTCCGGTTCAGTCTCTACTTCGGTCTCCAGAAGTCATTTCTTCCATTTCTGTAAATACTAGAAGCCTGTTGATGATTGCAGGGTGGCATAATCCCGAATTGTTGATTGCCTGTGAATGCTTCCTACCCCCCAACCCAAGAGCTGCTACCCCCAACCCTACCCCCCTCCCCAGCACCAGAGCACAGCACATCTTTACTGATGTAAATAGTGGCGTGTTTAGCATCTATAGGCCAATTAATCTTTCGTTCTTGGGGCGTATTCCCCAAAGTGGAATTACCAGGTCAGAGGGTATGAACAGTTTTATGGTTCTTATTACATGTCACTAGATTGCTGCCCAGAAAGATTGAACCAGTTTCTAGTGCTACCAACAACAGCCCTTCCCTGAACAGTCCCATTTAAAAAATAATAATTAAGAGAAACCTTTGGAGTTGAAATTAGCCTTGTTCTGCTCATTAGAATCCACTTAAAAAGAAAAAGGGATAATTTTGACTTTTGAATTTTTAATTGGCATAAAATTATTTACAATGATCAATTATTTCTCTTCCATCAACACAGTTTAGTGAAGCTGCATTCAAATGGAGAGACTGTTTTTAAGGATGGTAGTAAAAGAGATTTTGGACTTCAGTTACTAAGATAAACAGTTACAAAATCTTGAATGCACTTGAATCTACTTTTATGAGGTGTTACCAAAATGAGTTGAACAGGTACTATCCCTAATTTCAACAGCCCATTATTCAAAGACAGTGCTAAGCCTTGAACAGAGTAAAATAACATGGATTTAAATTTTGAGTGGAGAAATGCTTTTAAAAATAAAATCTTATGTTTCAAGACATCTTCTCCGCAGTGCAGTCATGCATTAAGTTTGCTTAGAGCCTCCATAGTCTGTAAGGTGACAACACTCTGCATGTTTTTGTAGCCCCAAGTCATAGAAATACTTTCCAAGAAAATATCCACGAGGCAAGTGAGAGCAAAAGGGGATCTAGCCCCAAATTCCTTTCTTTTGCAGAATTCCTACCCCACCTCCCTTTTGTAGGCCCAAATCCCATAAATGGGGAGTGGGAGGTGTGTGACTGGAGTGAGGGGTAGGAATTTTAGGTCAGCTGCTAACTGAAGGCAAAGGCAGGGCTGGGGCTTAGAAGGCCTGGAGAACATGTATCTATTCTTTATAACCTCTGCATTAGCCCGGTAAGAGTCCGTTGTTTGCCTCTTTAAACTCACAGAGATTAGAAAGGTTCAGTTGCCAGTGATTAAAAGGTACACAAGGCTGGGATGGTACAGGGACGCGAGCAAGCCAGAGGGTCAGGCTATCTAGTGCCACACTGCCCTTGGCAGCTTCCACAGGGTCCCTTCCGTAAAATGGAGAGAATACCTCAACAAAGTGTGTGGCAATACAGGAAGCAGTCAGTAAATGTTCATCCCCTTCCCACTGCTTCTATAGAGAACGTCTGTCCCTGATTTGAATTAGGGATGAAGGAGGGATGGACTCTCTGGCTAGCTCTTAATGCTCCAGATCTCTGTATAGTAAATAACAAGATGTCATGGCAAAGTCTACCATCTTCGGAAAACATTTGTGTATATACAATATCCTTGTAACACAACTCATAACTCACCTTAAATTTGCAGGGAATTGTAAATCCATATAACAATTCAAATTTAGTAAGAAGCCTTGAATGAACTGCAATAAAATGAAGGCTTGAGAATTCATCATTTCCAGGGTTTTGGGCTGTTACTTATATTTATACAGTATATGCACATGCATCCTCATTGGCATTTTTAAGTACTATTTAATGGCTCTGTTTTTTTTTAAAGCTTACAAACTATTACTCTTGCATTTCGTTGAAGTTTCTAAACAAGTACTGTGACTATGAAAATGGCTTATCAGGAAATCGCCTAAATTATTTTTAAATTTATTCAATTATTAAGTTTTCAGATCATGCCTTTCTTTACTGGATATTGAGGTAGCTATACAAAACTATCCATCTGTCTTTCTGTCCAAATGTCACATTAGAAGAAAGGGGCTTTCTGAAATAATTTGGTCCAATGGAGTGGTTAAAGGTCTGCTTCTTAAATCCCAGCCCTAGTCTTTTATTTTTGTGTGGTTTCACTAGCTGCGGCAAACTTTTCCAAACTCATAACAAGTGTAAATTGTGTTCTCTTTAAAAAAAAAAAAAAGGTCTCTTCAGCATGGTAATATACCTTATTAAATTCCAAACATAGTAAGTATTGATGGCAAACACAACATCAGGACCCAGTACAGCTTCTATGATTTAGTTCTCTACAAATGACTTCAACACTCAGCTCCCAGTGCATTTTGCTAATTACATCATAGATTTCCCTATTGATGAACACAAGCTGAATTAACACAAGAGCACTAATGTACCCTTTCACCATTATTGTTGTACAAGAAGCGGTGGCAGATGCTGGCAGTTAGTTACACAAACATTAGTATTAACGATTGGCCATTTGGAATTGGTGACAAACTACTGCCCGGCAGAATCCTGAGGCTGAAACCAATCAGGAAGTTAATGAGGAGAGAAATTACCACTGCAGCTTCCCCTTAATTACATTCACACTAGGCAGAAAGGGAGTTCTAGGGGTGGATCTGAACTCAGTTAAGGTTAAGAAGGTCAGAGACCCTTTTGCTTAAATTTTGTATCTGTTGTGGCTTGTAAGGTCGCAAATATTGTTCAGTACTTTATTACTTCAACACCCTTCATATTTAATGTCCATTTTTAGAGGAGTTTTAATATTCACAGGTTTGCTTTAAAAATCTTTATCTGGATTCTATTTTAGTGTAGTATAATATAATTTCTTATACTTTGGGTGGTTTTAAAAAGTTTCCCTCCCATTTACTGCTTTTTACTTTTAAAAACAGTATGTATACTGAGGCCCTCTCCCCCACACCCCACGTGTTCCTCCCCATATCTCCAAGGAAATTTGATACGCTGTCCCCTTCACGTGCTATATATTGAAAACTAGGGTTACCTGTCAAATGTGGAAATACATGGGTGGAGTCTTGGGGTAATTTGTCAGATGGATCATTTGACAAGACAGGTTCTATTAGCATCCTTTACACAAAGGAGGGCCTCAATGAAGGGTGGAAATAATTTCCCCCAAGAGAGGGGAACAAACTGTTTTTTTTTAATTAATATAAAACTGGGACTCTGCTAGTTAACTTTTCCCTACAATTAAATAGATAATACTGTGCTGAAATTCTATTTTCTTATTTTAAAAAGTGCTCGGGATTTTAATGAGTGTCTATAAACACTTTCACTGGAAATAGAAATAAATGCAGAGTGCCTCTTTATTTGTTGGAACCTAATTGAAAACTGAATGTAGAAAGACTAGACACTTTTTAACACACTCTTCTCCCTCTGTCTCTCCCCACTTGCCAGTATTCTCGCCACCCAGCAGTCAAGATTCTGGCTTGGTTTCCCTCTCCAGCAGCTCCCCTATTAGCAACGAGAGCACAAAGGGAGTGCTTGAATGTGAGCCCGCCTCCGAGCCCAGCAGCTTTGCGGTCACTCCCGTCATCGAGGAGGACGAGTAAGCGGTGCCCAGTGCCTTTGGTGGTTCACTTGGAATAACAGGCTTATTCCATTTATGCACAGGGTTTGTTGTTGCTATTTTGCCTTGACTCATGTCAACTTAACTATTGAGAACGTGTTTCGTTTATACTCTTTAGCTCTTAGCCCAGAGGCTAAAACAAATTTTAGAATAGTTAAGGATTGGTGACTACCATCCCTAAGAATTAAGTGGTTCGCTTATGGAGTTAAATATCTAATAGTAGTGTCCCTCATATTTTTATGACACTGGTTTACATATAGTTTTCAAGAAGTATAGTAATTCACTCAACTGAAGCAATATGTTTGCACCTAAATGTGTCCATAATTAGATATTTAGTTTGGAAATGAAATCTTAGGTGCTTTAGATATTTTTGAATTTTAGTATTTTAATAAAACGTCAAAAACATAAATTTAGCCTGACTGGTGAGAACCTAACAACAAAGTTTATGATTGTTTTAGAAATCTGCAGAAATGGGAGTAACTGTGTTTGTATTGTTGTTGGTAAAGCTACACCCATCCTCATCCCCAAAACATGTATCCTTTCCAGAACATGATTGAAATAAGTCAGAAGAAAAAGTCATGCCCTTAGGAATTGCTGCCTTCTCTGTGAAAAGTAAATTGAAAACAGTACAATTTAAAGTAACCCCAATAAGGCAGAGTTCCTAGGTGTTGTTTCTAGAATAGTAGTATCAGAGGTTTATCATACACATTCTTTCTACTACAGGGGAAAAAACTGATGCAATCTAGATTATTTTGTAACCTTTGGTTGTAGTCTGATTTAAAAATAAGTACATCTTTAAAAGTTACTAGATATTTCTGAGTTCATTATTTTGTTAAAAATTGCTTGTGGATCACTTCCTTATGTAACAGAAGCCATCCTGAAATGAAACTAGTCTTTAAAAAATTCATTGTTTTGTGTAGTTGCAGCTGTACCTGAAATAAAAATGTTATTGATGACTGCATTTTCTTGTGTGTATATTTGGTGAGCGATAGTAAACGAAAAAAAGAAATTACTTGTATTTTCTTCGCTCTGTGCTTTGAAAACATCTATTTGATTTCACCCCCATCTGTTGTAATCAATAACCTGACCATCTTGTTTTTTATTAAATGCACTTACTCTTAATTTCATCCACCAGTGGTTTTAGAGAGAATAATGTGGAGTTACCTATATAGGTTTGACATTATAAATCACTTCTTGGGGCTGAATCGTATAGCGGTATCGATTGATCCTGATATATCACAGAAATTTACTGTCACTTCTGTTTTCAATTAAAGATACAATCAGTCAGATAATGACTTAATTGGATTTTACAGAAGATTGAGTTTTATTGCCCAGTGCTTTACGAGTTTAGTTAAGGGAGATCATTTTATCACACTTGTCAGGCCGCCGCTGCTGCAGCCTGTGCCCTTCTGGGTGCTTGTAGCTGTAGCTATTGTGCCGGCGGCGGTGCCGCGAGGCGTCCTAGCAAGCTGGGACCGGGACGCGGGGCCACCGCCTTCAGGGCCTTAATGGTGGCGTCCTTGGAGATGATCCCTCGCTCACCTGGGCAGTCGCTGCCCACACCCCTCTCATTTTTGGAATAGCCCTAGCTTCTGCGGGCCCAGGAGATCTTCAGTTCTCGCAGTTCCTCAGTTGACCCTCAACACATTAATTTTACCTGGCGGTTTGGTAGGAGGAGCTCTGCAAGCCCCCTCAATGCGGGGAGTGCTGGTCCGCAGCGCAGCCCTCCTCCGTTGCCAGCATTCTGGAGAGCCAGCGGAGGCCGGTTAAGCGTGCCAGCGCTCTTGTGGAGTCGTGACTGAGCACCTTCTGGGTCCCTGGTGGGCCCGCAGCTCTGAGCCTCCTAGTCTCCTCCAGTCGCCCCAACACCCACTTCCGGCCGCCGGTGCCAGGGCAACCAGGCTGGGTGGGCCACGCCCGTCCTTGGCAGAGACCCCTCCGGCCTCCTGGGCCCGGAGACTGCACTCTGAATCGGCGGCCCCATAAGGGCCACCCCTGTGGGAGGGCCGGGCCCAGCTCCCCCATGGGGGCCCTGCGGAGTCGCGGGAAGATCCGGCCTCTCCTCTGAATAGCCCCATAAAGGGGGCCTTCCTCCCGTGCCTGAGGCGGTGGAGGGGCCCTGTGACGCTCAAGTTAGCTCCTCGGGTGTTCATCCTTGACTGCCAGGGAGGAGGGTGCCAGGCAGCCCAGGGCCTGGCCCAGGTGGACGGCGTTAGGAACTTACCTAATCTCGAACGCAAGATAGAGCACCGCCTGGCAGTCTTGGCTGCTGGATTTTAAACATGATATACGTTTAAAGTTCTGCCCCCTTGACAGGGATCTTGTAACAGCGGGGCCACCGCGCCGGTGATGTGTGCGCTATAGTAACATGCACAACGACTGTGCGAGTGTGGGTGCGTTGTCCTCTTGTGGCGGGCTGCTGGGGCGACCCTTCCCGAGCCTTTTCACCAGCGCATCTGGTGCTATGGCGCGGGAGAGCCCGAGCAGACCTGCGGGGCCTTTCTGCCCGGAGCGCCGGGTACGCTGCTGCCACGGCGCCATGGGGATGTGGGCAAAGGAATCGCGCGCCTCTCTGAGCCGGGGCTGGGGCGAAGCGGCCCTTCCCTTCCAGCGGCCCACCTGATAGGTGTGGCTGTCACCCAGTTACGGCTGCAAATCCCACGCTGCAGACCCGGGACTTCGGGGAAGGGCCTTGGTGACAAGCCTCTGACCTGCCACAACCACGGCCGTGCCCGCCTTGGGGCTCTCTCTGAAACCCACGCACGAAACCGCCATGTGCGGCAATAGGCGTCTCCCACCACCTCGTGGAAACAAGACTCCCATCCACGCAAAACACTCCGTTTCCTGCAGTGAACCGGTTTCACACGTCCACATACACTAACTACACCTGACGCTTTGCATGAAGATGTATTAAAGGCGTTCTTATTGAATGCGTTTGGCGCTACCGTCTTCCACCCCTCAGCAGTCTGCCGAGAGAGCGATTTTCCTTGGCTCACCCAGCTTGGCCTTGATCACCCGGCCGGATGGGGTCACGGCCGCGTGCCCCTGGCCGCTGCCCCTCTGGAAAGATCGGCCGGGGAACTTGGGCGGCACTTCAGTTCTCCTTTTCCCCTCCAAACACCCACAGGCGGGCAACGCCTGAGCCCTGCTGCTGGCCGTGAGCGCGGCGCTGCCAGCGGCTCGCCTGTCAAAGACGCCTCCCTCTTGCCCCATGCCCTCTGAGAAACTAAAGGCCTTGACTCGGCTACTGAAGTTCGGTCCCCGGCAAAACAGCCAGCAAACTTTCCAACTACTGAGGCCCTGACAGCTGGGAAGGCGCCTGGGCGGGTGGGCGGGGCGAGCAGGGCGGGGCGGGGCGGGGCGCCGGGGAGGGGCGGGGCCCGATTGCGCCGGAAGTGGTGCGGCCCGCGGGCGTCGCGTTAGGTAAAGTGGGCCCAGTCGCGGCTTGAGTTTCCCGGGGTGGGATGGTTCTCGGGTCCCCGCGCCTTGCGCAGTGCCGCGTTCTTCTCCCGCGGGCCTGGCCTCGGGGACTGGCCTTCGCACCCCGTGCCCCCGCCGTGCGAGCAGCGCCGACCGTTTCGCCTCTCGATTCTCGAACCCTTTAGCTGAGCGGGAACTTCTTCCCTGGAAGCCCGCCCATTCTCCCCGTTTCCCTGCTCCCCGCCGCAGGGCTTTGTTCTGGGCCAGCCAGGGAGGAAGAAGAAAGGGGGCGGAGGAGAATTCTGGGACAGGGCCCCCTCCTGGGAAGAGCTGCACCAGAGCCCCATGGGCGAACCCTAGGCAAGACTTTCTTTTAAAACATATTTTTATTGAGGGTGGAAGAGGGAGAGATGGAAACATCAATGATGAGAGAGAATCATGGATCGGCTGCCTCCTGCAAGTCCTCCCCTGGGGATCAAAGGCCATCAACCCGGGGCACGTGCCCTTGACTGGGCTCGAACCCGGGATCTTTCAGTTCGCAGGCGGACACTATCCACTGAGCCAAACCGGCTAGGGCCAGGCGAGACTTCCTTGCCCCTTGAGTATGGCACCGATTACCTAAAGAGGTTTCCTCGGCTTTCTTTCGAATTTTAGAGGCCATCGTAAAACTTTAAAAGCCATCGCTGTTCTCACTTTACCTTGTTGGGTACACGTTTTCTCTTTTTTCCTTTGCCCTTAACGCCGCCCACTGCGACCCTCTCGGGAAATGGGGATGGGGATGTGACCGGCGCCCTCGGCCACCTCCAACTTTCCTGCTGCCCGCGCGCGGGGTGTGTCCGCCGGGCCCAGGAGCCCAGAGCGAGCCCCTGCTTTAAGGGGCCAAAGCCTCCAACTCGCTGGCCCGAGGGAATCCGCTGGGCGGCGGACGGGCCAGGCCTCGGCGCTCCCGGCCCGAGACCTGAGCGGCTGCTCAGGGCCTTCCGGGAAGCGGGCCGGCCCCCGGCGCGGCGGGGAGCGCTTTTCCCGGTCCTTCCTATGAAAGCCCGGAGTTGAGGTCTCTGCTCAGTGGGCCCTTGGGCGGAAGCAACACAAGAACGACGCCCCCCCCTCCCCCACCTCACCCCAAAAGGTGGAGCGGGCGCGGCCTGCGTCTGGGCTGGGGTTGAGGAATCTGCCCCGGTGGGAACCCACCTTCCGAGAGGCTTGAGTCGCTGCTGGCTTCCGAGAACTGGAAGGAGCGAGCAGCAGCCCCGCGCTCCCTTTTGCTCCCCAAAGGCTAGGCCCTTGGAGATCTTCTGGCCTCCCACTGCCAAAACGGAGTGAAGACAGAACCGCTCCGGATCTCCTTTCTGCTCAGGGGCTTCCCCCAGGCCCTGCCAAGGCAGGTTCAATCTCGGCCGCCGCCCCACACCCCCGAGGGCGGCGTCGGGGTGTCTTGTGGGGGGAGTGCTCAAAGGTTTCTCCCCAATTAATTGAGGGAGAACAAGGGCATTATTGTCACCTTAAGAAATCGATTGCTGGTTGCCCCACCAAGGCCTCGCTAGACATTTGTTCCCCCCTTTCATTCTGAAGCTGGCCAAAGACGGATGCCCAGAGGCACGGACGGTGTGAGAGCTGAGAAATTCATACACCGGGAAAGGGGGCTCGGTTTTTTTTCCTTCTGCTTTCAAAGGGCTTTCTACACGCGCCCCCCCCGCCCCCGCTTCCAGCGTCACCGTGGTTGAGATTAAAACGACAAAATAGGCACCCTGACCTCCGCCTCCATGAGAATCCAGCAAAGCAGAAAATGCCCCGATGTATGACACAATCGGGACCATATGAAACTGTCCTCTGGATTGTTTCTCGAGGTGAGGAGCAGCTGGCAGGGCTCCCAGGTTTGGAGTCAGAGCATCCTCAGTTTCTCAGCAAGGACACCTGCACGCCTCAAGCTTTTGGACAGACACACCCTGAGCCTGTGGGCGCCGACAGAAAGAGCCACCCAGCCACATTATCCTTCCCTGTGAATATCTGCCGCAATGCTGCCCAGTGAGTTGTGGCTTGGAGACACCCTCCCCCCCCCACCCAGAGCCGAGCACGAGTGGGTCCAGGCTAGTGAGATTACATTTACTTGTAATCCTACCCCCCTCCCTTTCCCGTGTCTTTGATTATTTTTTCCCATAAGGGTGTAAGCTGCCGGGACTTAGAAGCAGGCCGCGCCTCCTAAATGTGATTCTGACCATATGCTTTCCACATTCATTCCCGCTCCGGCCTTTCTTCTCCGCACTAACTGCTAACACGTTATAGTCACCTTGAAATTTCCTCTGCTATTTTCCAATTAAAAGCTTAATAGCCCTGGAAACGGAGTTCATGTGGTGAAGTTTACCAGAGCCTCTTGTTCGAAAAGGCTTTCTGCTGGGATCCCATTATGTGCTTGAATAAACCCTTTCTGCGAACAGAAATGGGACTCGGGCTTGTCAGGTGTTGGGTTACAATAGACTTGGAGGCAGGGGACGTTTCACCAACATAAATACAAACCTGTCCCTATAGGGAGATGTTGTCAAATACTGGGATATGGAAAACCTTACCATCAAATATGAGAAAAGGATTATTACGCTACATACATGAGGATGTAGATCTCAGCCCCCAATGTGCAGTGGAGTGAACCATGCCAGACTGTTTGAGTAGCAAAGGGGATAGGGTGGCTAGGTGACCGAGGGAGGAAAGGGGGTCGCCTAGCAAGTGGGACTGTCTCTCCAGCCCCAAAACCTGGTGCCCAGGTCTGCTGCGTTCCTTAAAACAAAAACAAAACAAACAAACAAACAAAAAAACACCTTTATTCCCAAGGACTTTACAGTCCCGGTTTTGCTGACCATTTGGAGAACCTCCGGAGAAATTGGACTTTGAAAAAAGTCCATGGCCCCTCACCCCACACCCTCCGAGGCCAAGAGACCCCAGAGATTGCAGCGCGAACTAACGTTCCCAGATTCAGTCATTCCAGTCTCTGTGTCTGTCACGTGGAGCGACTCCCTGCCAGCTCCCCATGGCCGGCCTCTGGCCCACTGGGCTGCGGGTGCCCCACCTCCCGTGCCGGAGGGTTTACAAGCCCCTTACAGCTGTGGTGTTTCGGGGCTTGTTTTCCTAGCGAAGAGCCGGAAGAAAGGGAGGATTGAGGCGGTGGTGGTGGTGAGGGGTGGGGATGGTGAGAAGACAGGTGGGGTTCGTGCCCCACGCGTTATGGGGGGAGGCCTTCCAGGGTTAGCATTCTCCTGCAAGGGTTTCCAGCCCAGGCCCCACCGGGTCAGCACACAGCGATCCCAAGAAGTCTGAACCGGAGGTGGCTTCCAGGGGAAGCACACAACCTGGGTTCCCTTTTTAATCCTTCTCCCACCCCCCCAACCCCCCATCACTGTTCTACGGCGGGGGTTGGCTCCTTGAATTCGCAGAAAACAGAGGACATTTTCCGGTAGCTTGTTTGTTTCCAGGCGGAGAAAAGCGGCCTCTCCTAGGGGAAAGGGCGCGGCCAAAAGGTTGACCTTTGCAGCGGACCGGTCTGCGCTCTGCCCCCCCCCCGCCCCCGCCCCGTCGGATTACCCGCACCGCCCAGCCGCCGGACGGCCGTCTCCCCCGCTTCGCAGCGAGCCATTGTGCGGCGCCGAGTCGCCGTGTCCACCTGTATTTAGTTTTGCTGGGTTGGGGGAGAGGCTGTTTTGCGGTCCCTGCGTTTATGGCAGTAGTTTGCATTGGGCCCAAAGGGGACTCTTAAGAGATGAGAAACCCACAAACAACCTTTTAAACAAAGTCTTATGTTGTCATCTTGTGCAGGGACCCCTTCCTACCCAGAGACAATGGTGGTGGGGGGGGGAGGGGAGAAATGGCGCCACCCCTAGCCATTGAGTCCGCGGGGATTTGAATTGGGTGCCGCGGGCTCTCCGTTTGATGGGTCAGTGGCTGTTGGGGCAGACGGGAGATCATACCCAGTAACTTTTGAGCGTTATCATGGCCCCCAAGTCCATTCTGAAAGTTTAGACCCAGCACTTAGGAAAGTCCTCCGCACGAGCGTTCCCCACGCCGTTGGGGACGGACATTGTTTGTTAAAACTTGGGAGGAGGCTACAGGAGAAAACTGGGCGCCGGAGAGGGTGGGCTGTGCCTGCAAAATGGGGTTGCTATCCTCGGGCCAGCAAGTTTTCAAAAACATCCCTTTTCTTTTGCAGCAGCACGATTTTTTTTTTTTAGTTGCAAAAAGATAGAAAGAAACAAAACTTCTCGAATCAATTCCACGGTAGAGGTTCTGGTTCTCGCGGAGTGGGGTTTCTGAGGCTCGGCGCCGCCAAATCCAACCTGCAGGGAAGGCAGGGAAGGGAAGCGGCCGCCTCACTCTCCTGCAGGCACCCACACCCTCACTCCGCCCGCTGGGCAACGCTGCACCCGGAGCGCCAGTCCCTGCAGCCGGGGTTGGAGGAGGGGCCGTGAGCGCCCCCGCCAGAGCCGCCCGGCTGCAGGTGGCACGGAAGGTGCTGTGAGGGACTCCAGGGGCGCAGGGAAGGAGGACAGCGTGGAGTGGGGTGGGGAGGGCAAGGAGACTGGGACTGGTGGGGGGGGGACAGTGGGAGGGCGGAGGAGGGGGGAGGGCGGTGGAGGAGGCGCTGGGGCCTGGCAGCGCGCTGGAACTGCTGGCCAAGCTGGCTTAGACCGTAACCAGCGCTGTCGCCGGCACCTTGCAGCCGCCGAAACGCTCCGCGAGGGAGGACCTGCCGGCCGGGGCAGCAGCTGCGGAGACGCGGCCGGCGTGGGGCTGGCGGAGGCCCCGCGGAGGCCGGGGCTGCGAGCGCCGCGGGAGGCGATAAAGGGCTGCCGCACCTCCGACCGTCTCGGGACGCACGCGGCCGCCTCGAGGCCGCCCCTGAGCGGGCCTCCCAGCCCCGCCATCCAGCGCCCCCCGGCCCGCTCCCGCCGCCGGCCCGCCAGCTCTTCGGGGGAGCCCGGGGTATGAACGGCTACGGCTCCCCCTATCTGTACATGGGCGGCCCTGTGTCGCAGCCGCCGCGGGCGCCCCTGCAACGCACCCCGAAGTGCGCGCGCTGCCGCAACCACGGCGTGCTGTCCTGGCTCAAGGGCCACAAGCGCTACTGCCGCTTCAAGGACTGCACGTGCGAGAAGTGCATCCTCATCATCGAGCGGCAGCGGGTCATGGCGGCGCAGGTGGCTCTGCGCCGGCAGCAGGCCAACGAGAGCCTCGAGAGCCTCATCCCCGACTCGCTGCGCGCCCTGCCGGGACCCCCGCCGTCCGGGGACGCCGCCGCCGCCCCGCAGCCGCCGCCGACCTCGCAGCCGTCCCAGCCGCCGCGCCCTGCCGCCGAGTTGGCTGCGGCCGCCGCGCTGCGCTGGGCCGCCGAGCCCCAGCCCGGGGCGCTGCAGACGCCGCTCGCCAAGCCAGGTAAGAGGGCTGCGGGCGGGGAGCCGGGCCCGGCGCGCGGGCGGAAACACTGGGGAGCGCCTGCTGCGGTCTGGGAACAGGGGAGGCAGGTTTGGGGAAGTGGGCCTTGCCCGGCCTTCCTCTCCAAACTTCGCCAGGCCGGTTCCTATTCTCCAGGCAGCTGCCGGCTCTCCCTCTGGATCCGGGAGGGGGAACCCGGACGCCCGCGAGAAAGGCGCCTGGGGCTAGCCGAACGACGGGACTGTGCGACGGGTAACTAGAGAAGTCTTGACAGGTCCAAATTAAAACCCACGCGGGCGTACACACCATTGTGCTTAGGGGTCCCCCGCCCGAGGGCTTTTTAGAGAGATTGGGACGTGCAGGTGCAGGACGGAGCCAAGGCCCAGGAGGCTTGGCTGACTCCGAGCTGGGCGTTCTTCTCAGCCCTGCCCCGAGGGAAGTGGAGCTAACCCCAAGCCTGTCTGGTAGCGCACTGTGATCTGCAGCGTCTTGCACGGGTGTTGAAATAAGTCTCCTTTAGAAGCAATAGTACAAAAGGCCAGAAAGGCTTCTAACCTGATAGGGAAGACCCAGAATCTGGGGTGGCCGGTGTGAGCTTCTTTTGCAAAATTGCCCAAGCCTTTCAATAGATTCCTCAGGCTGCCTTCAGCTGTCTCTGTGGTTTAAAGAAATACAAACAAAACTTGACCTGCAGCCCTAGCCAGTCTGGCTCAGTGGATAGTGTCCGGCCTGTGAACTGAAGGGTCCCGGTTTTGATTCCGGTCAAGGGCACATGACCTGTTGCAGCTAGATCCCCAGTTGAGGGTATGCAGGAGGCACCCAATCAATGATTCTCTCTTATCATTGATATTTCTGTCACTCTCCATTCCTCTCTGAAATCAATAAAAACATTTTTTTTGAGAAAAACAAACCAAAAACTTGACATGCGGTGAGGAAGACCACGGCTGGAGAGCCCTTGCCCAGGTTCTAAGAGGCTTGGGCCTCATGCTGTAAGATACGGAGCAAAGACTAAGAACTCTTGCTTCCCTTTACCTCTCCTCGCTCTTCTCTTCTTCTGTGTTGTGCGTTAGAGAGTGTGTGTCTGTCCTGAGCTCTGGCAGTGGACAGATTTCCGCCCACCCCACTGCTTCCATCCCTTCCCCTCCTCCAGGTCTCTGGTCTGCAAACCCCAGATGAGGCTCTTTTCTCAAAACTGCGGATCTCTGCCTTGTGGTCCTGCCCAGCCCAAGCATTCCTTGAATTTTAGGCTCTTAGAATTCAGCTGACATGTGTTTGGTGTGGCAAATAGGAAAGAAAAGGAAAAGCACCGATCTTCTCAGGGAGAGGTTAAAGGGGTTTGCTTGCATTTTTTGAGGGAGGGCTCTATAAGCCCTAGAGACCCAAAGGTAGGACTGTGGTAGAATTTCTGACCCCCATCACCTCCAAGGAGTTTGTGGAAATCTGCAAAAGCTTCTGGCTTTTGGAGAGGGGCTTTCAGGAGCAGTTCAGTGCATCTGGGGAGATGCACTCCCTGGTTTGGGGGTGAGTCGACAGGCAGCCTTGCAGGCCCAGTTCTGCTGCCCTGGATTTTGTGGATATTTAATCCAAAGTAGGATGTAAGCATTTCTCTGAGTAATGCCCACCCACCCCTGTTGTCTCTCTCCTTTCAATGTGATCTCTCCATATTTGTAGGTTTGCCACAGGAGACTAGGAGGGAGAGAGAAAGGTTTATTTTGCCTTTCTCCCTTAGGTTAGAACAAGTAACTGAGAGTGTTTAGAAGTTGATTCATGCCAATAACTTCGAACCTCCGTCGCCTCCTGAGCAGGAGTCCAAGTGTATGTCAGGAGTAGGTAGCATTTTGCAATGACCGCCTACCTAGTAGCCCTCCTATAATAACAGGGCTTTGAGTTTGGGTGTCTCAGTTCAAGAGGAGATTCTCCCCACATGCTGTGCCCTTCAAACCATTCTTTGGGATACCCAAAGTTCCTGGTTCCTAAAGTGTCCTAAGACCAAAAACAGCCCAGGAGGAGGGTAGGAGGGCAGGAAGAAGGGCGGAGCGGCACCTGCGGCAGCAGCAGGAGGATGCAGGTTTGGGAGAATAAAAGGAGACTGATTCCACTGGACAAACCAGATCAGTACCCTCTCTTTTATTCTGGGTGTTCAGTCCTCAAATCGAGAGCAGGTAATTGCACAGGAGAAGAGGATGTACCATAGGGGAGAGGTCAGAGTGGCTTTGGGAGACTGAGCCATCAGGGACCAAGGGCTCAGTTTCTAGCTGGTCACACGGCATACCTTACACGCTCATTTATATAACATTTATTTTCTTATTTCAGTTGGTTTGGCCCTATAATTCCATTAAAAATGCCTGCCATCACCCCGATGATGTGGTGGTGGCGCAAGAAAATACGCAGAGTAGTTGTTTTCCTGGGGAAGGCAAGCATGCGGGTGGATCGTTCCCATGCATCGCTCTGTAAGAAAGTCCCTTTGGGGTGTGCGTGGAGAGAAACTGCCTGGGCGAGAGTCCCGGTTGCTGTGTATATCGTACATTCCTGCAGTTGTGCTTGTCAGGATTTATCCGTATGTAGCATGCCAGGCATAGTTCGAAGTAGATCGGACCCGGCTGGACAGGTAGCTCACCACATGCAGAGAGGTAAGTGAAGCTCTGTTCGCGTGGCAGGTCGGCATGCTACAGTAAGTTCCCAGGCCATTAGGAATCCGTATCTGCTGGCAAAGGATGGAGATTGGTGATCTCTGGGTCTAGGTTGGTCCTTTCAAAAAGGGCTGCTTCAGTCTGTAACTGTGGAAATGTCGTCCTCGTTAGCTGCGAATACAGGTGAAGAGCACATGCCTGGAGAAAGGTCTGTTAGCCGGGCACCGCTCGAGGGGCCCCGGCTGTTTGGGGAGTGCCACATCAGCACCAAAATTCAGTTTTGTGACTGGAAGAAATTCTGCTTCAGATTCTTTAAAGGACTGGAGGTATTTTATCTAACGGTATAGTGTGTTGACCATCCCTCTCCATGTGGCGATGGTTTTAAAAATGTACATATTCTTTTTAAAAAATGTATTTTATTGATTTTTCACAGAGAGGAAGGGAGAGGGATAGAAAGTCAGAAACATCCATCAGCTGCCTCTTGCACACCTCCAACTAGGGATGTGCCCGCAGCCACGGTACATGCCCTTGACCGGAATTGAACCTGGGACCTTTCAGTCCGCAGGCCCATGCTCTATCCACTGAGCCAAACCGGTTCAGCAAGAATTTACATATTCTAATGTTACTATTTCTAGCTTTGGATTGAAACATTCTTTTTTCTTTCTGGGTGTACATTCCCTCCTGCTCCTTGATTATCATCTGTGATTGGCCTGGAATTACGAGATCTTTTTAAGCCCCAAATTATAATTTAAGCTTCTTTACATATGTACCACTGATTCACTTATTCTCCTAAATTCCCTCTTCATCCCCCTCACACCCTTCCCAGTCCCTCATGAAATACCCTGGAAAGCGTGGCATCTTTCATCACTTAGTGCTCTGAGTCAGCAGCCTGAACCAGCCACACAGCCTTTCAGGCCCTGGGCTCAGGAGCTGAGGGAAGTTAAGGGTCAGCTCCAAGGTGAGGTGACAGCTAAAGTTACACTCCTGTATCGCGGCTCCCTTCCCCCCACCTCACCAATTTCTTCAGGGGAGCGTGTCCTGGGCAGCCTCTGGCTGAGAAGGAAGGTCTCTAGCTGTAGGTTCTTCCTCTGTCAGCATCTGTCATCAAAACAAAGATGTGCACAAGGTCTTTAAAGTGTTCTTAAAGGAAAAAGAAATAAAAAAAATCATATTTGCTTAATAGTAGGAGGGCAGGACCCAATAGGAAAGTAGGGTCTTTCTTTCTATTGATTTCTCCTGAAAAGGGGTGAATAGGAGACCAGCAGTGAGAGAAGTTGGGAGTTTTTGAAAACCTTTATTTTCTTTTACCTCATGCCCAGTACTGAATAGCATCTTTATATTTGCTCTGTGCCTTTCAGCTCCTGCTTCACAGAGTCCTTATTCTGAATTTAATTTACAAAACAAACAAACAAACAAACAAACAAAAGACAGGGGGACATACTGCAGGTATAATGAGTGTTACCAGACCCGGATGGGAAGCCCTCTGAGATGGTGCTGGCCAGAAGAAAATGAAAAGGTGGGAAAGACTTCACTTGTGCAGTGTGCCCCTGAACTAAATACGGGGTCTGGTTTAAAGCGGCGTCGTTTGGGGTGAGGGGCTGGACTCAGAGATGCGCTGTAAAAAACAAAAGCCACCGAAATGAAAAGGAATAAGTGATCCTGGACTACTGTCCTCTTCCACACTGTACCCCAGGGCTGGTCCCAGGCACAGGACGCTGGGGATATTCTGTTTCTGGCCTCTCCGGAGGCACCCGACCATTTCCTTTGCTCCTGGGGCCCTGCCTGGGGGTAGGGGTGGGTGAGGGTGGGGGGCTGGTGCATAGCCCAGCTCGGTGAGTTAGGCAGCCCAGCACCTTGCACGTGGGGTGGTGTGCCCGCCGCCTATGGGAGCAGCCACAGGGCACAAGGGCCCAGGGGAGGTACCAGAGTCCCAGCAAACATGTGTGCAGTGGCAGCTGCGACTGCACTGGATACTGCCCCTTGCCAGTCTCAGGGAAACTGCAGTTGGGCAGATGGGGTGCTCGGCCCCCCAACCCCTACCGAACCTGCTTGCATCCTTCCACCCCTCTGGGGTGGGCTCCTTGGCCCAGGAACGTGGAGCCTGAGAAACTAGACTGTGCATTTCCCACTCCTGCCTCTCAGGCCATCCGCTCCCTCCCTGCTGCATGAGCGTGGGGTGCTAGATTTAGCAGAAAACATGCAAATTAAAAAAACAGGATGGCAAATACTTAATACTAAAAATTCCTCATTATGTATTTGAAGCTGAAATTTATCCGGCAACCTTAGGCGGAAGGCTGTTCCTCCCATCTCCACTCAGTGAGCCCCGTGGGGTCCCAGGTCTCCCAGCTTCCCTCTCTCTGGAGCCCCAGCTGCCTGGGGTGGGCATGGGGTGGTGCTGGTGTCCCTCTTGTGACCTGAGGCCAGGGCTGACAAGAAAAACCAGAGCGTTTCAACCTCTGGAGACCAGATTTCCACTGCCATCGGGAAAGCTGCCCCGGGTTATAAATCTGGGGGATGGCCGTGCTCTGGACTTACACAACCAACTTTTCTTCCTCCTGATGGATGAACTCCCAGGTTTAAAAGATTACAGTAATCACAGGAGGACAGTGTAAATCGAATCTGATAGCAATAACTTTCGGGGAAGGTCAGGCTCAAGTGAAATGTTACCAAGCAACAGGCATTTTGTTTGCAAAATACAATCAAAGAGCATTGATGAGAAATTGTTTGCTGCAGCCCGTCAGCACTTTCTGCTCACAGCTTTACAGAGGGACCGGGAGTAAATCTCCATAAATCAACGCCCCCGGAGGACTCGAGCCCCTTTCTGGAAATGTTGCACTTCCTGACAGGAGGAGTCCAGAGCCAGTGCAAAGCTATTTGCCTGCCTGCCTGCCCGCCACCCCTCCCCTTTCTTTCTTCCTCTCCTGCGCCTTCTTGCTTTCCTCTTTTCTTTGGCTTTTTAACCTGTTACAGTTTCCCCGGCCTTTAGCCACTCAAGCCCCTGGGCCTCACGTCTAGTTTGATGTGACTATGATGGCACAGCGGACCTTGAACTTGGGGTATGCATGGGTGCCCTGGCCAAGGTTAAGTAACGTCTGAGTGTTCCTCCCAAGAGTCCCATGTGGCTTTAGTGAATCATTTCCTTGTCTGAGCACTGAGGAAACAAAAACATAATGCAGTGTTTTTTCCTCCCATTTTGTTGTATAAACAGCTATAAAAATAAGCCAAATCAACTACCGAATGACAGTATTCTGGAAAATTTAAGCATCAGAACATTAGTTCTTTTCCAGATCTCTAATCTTTTGATTCCAGTGACAAGTCAGACATAAAATTTGCAAAGCTAGGATCAGTGTTTTGATCCCCCAACCGCCCCCTCACCGCTGATTATGCTTTATTTAATCCAGTACCTGCTGCACCCATAGTCTTTATATGTGACTGTTGACAACAATATTCCCTCCAGTGAAGACATCATAGTCTGCCCAGCTGCTGGCCTTTGAGTTACTTGCTGTATTTCAATGTAAAATGTGACCAATTTCAAAGATGAAAATTTTGCAAAAGATTAGTTAATAAACTGTAAGTGGCTAAGAGGCAATGCTTTGATCAAAACCTTTATACCCTAGTACAGTGTTCGGCAAACTGCGGCTCTAGAGCCGCCGTTTGCTGCTCTGTTGACTAATGAGTTTGCTGACCGTTGACCTAGACTCTCAGTTCCAATAATTACAGGCTGCTGTTGTTCCTTGTGATTAAGCCCCTATCCCAGTGGTCAGCAAACTCAGTCAACAGAGTGGCAAACCGTGGCTTGAGAGCCGCAGTTTGCCGTCCACTGGCCTAGTATATGAAAAACACTCTGGTTTTTCATATACTCTTACCTAGTAAATGCCTGAGCACATCTTGAGGGATTCAATGATATTTGCTAAATATATGCATGAATGAATGGATATTTAAAAAAAATTTTTTTAAATTGTAATCCTCATTGGAGGACATGCTGAGAGAGAGAGAGAGAGAGAGAGAGAGAGAGAGAGAGAGAGAGAGACACCCCAATGTGAGAAACATCTGTTGGCAGCCTCTGTACATGCCCAGCCGGGTTCCGACCGGCTCCCTTTAGATGCACCGGACGATGCTGAACCCACTGAACCATCCGGCCTTCATTTTCATGAGTACCAAACACACATGCAGGTTTATAGGTAATTTCCCTCCTGCTTCTGAATCAAGGAAGAGGTCAAACCTAAATTTGTGTAGGAAATATACTGTAGTCCACAGTTGCAAAACCATCCTTCTATATATCCAGCCCTTTATATGTCCCCCCAAAATATTGGTCTGCAGAAACCATTTTGATACTGCTACATGTTATTAGCCTAGTGTTGTTAATGATTTTTTAATCTTCTTATGATTTTTCTTTTGTTTTGTTAATCCTCACCCAAGAATATATTTCCCATTGATTTTTAGATAGAATGAAAGGGCGGAGAGAGGGGGAGAGGGAGAGGGAAGGGGGGGGGGGGAGAGAGAGAGAGAGAGAGAGAGAGAGAATCTGTGTGAAAGAGACACATCAATTGGTTGCCTCCCCAGCACATGCCCTGACTGGGGCCGAGATCCAACATAAGACCCTCGGGTGTGAGGGCTCACACTCTAACCACTGACCCACACCAGCAGGGGGTTAATGATTTTTTTAAAAAGGAAAATGTGAGTATATATTTTTACTTTCCATGAGTTTTCTTTTCTCCTTAGGAAGGAAAGGAACGGTTTTAGACCAACATTCATTTCCCGCTGTACTTTAAGTTGTCGGTGATGCAGATTTTTGTGATTCTGTACCTGTAGTATGAGGTGAAGATAACAGAGGTTGTACACAGCCTGCCTCCTGTCAGAATTCTGACTGGGCAGTTGGCTCTTCTAGAAGCCAGCCTTGCCCAGGCCCCTGCCTGCCATTGAAGATGTGTTGTGTGCTTTGGAAATGACCCATTGGGGATGTTATTCAGAGGTGTGTTTCCCAGTGCTCAAGCGAACAGCTGAGGACATGCAGTCCATGTTTCAAAATGCCTGACGCAATTTCAAAAGAAAAAAAAATCCAATGGCGTGAGTGAGGAAACCCTCCTTCTCTATGCCAGTGTTTTTGTATTTTCATTCTGGATGTGAGGTACATTTTGTTTTATAGCTATTATTGGATAAAATGGAGCAAGCCCACCACATTTAAGTCAGAAAGATTTTTCATGTTGATGTGTCTTGAGCAAAATGTTTCACAGATGGGGTGTGCTTTCTCAAAATATTTGAAATGAGTATCTAGAATTTTTTTTTGCTTCAGTGCATTTTCATATGGAAAAAATCCTCAAAAGGAAGTTAGATTTTGGAACTGTAATTTTATTTTAGATGGAAGTCACTTTTGTGTGAGTTCATTTTCTCTCTTTAAAGTCTTGTAGCTATCTTACGGCATATACGGCATATATATATATATATATATATATATATATATATATCATTATCCATACACAAATTTCCTTCTTAATTGAATATCACCTTTTAAAAACCTTTACCCTAGTGAAAAGCTTATTTTACACTGTTTTTCTACAGCATAAAAAATATGAAATTGAGCCGAAACCGGTTTGGCTCAGTGGATAGAGCGTCGGACTGCGGACTGAAGGGTCCCGGGTTTGATTCCGGCAAGGGCATGTACCTTGGCTGCGGGCACATCCCCAGTAGGGGGCGTGCAGGAGGCAGCTGATCGATGTTTCTCTCTCATCGATGTTTCTGACTTTCTATCCCTCTCCCTTCCGCTCTGTAAAAAAATCAATAAAATATATTTAAAAATATATATATATGAAATTGAAGAGTGAGCATTGAGTAAATTTTAATGGTGTCTAGATGTTTAGGCATTAGAAACAACAGACTATCACTTTCAGTAGATGGTTTGTAATATCAGATGAAGTTTATTTCTTTTAAGTTTTTGTCCAGGAGTTTCGGCTTCTGATACCCATATACTAGGGGTGAAAATATTATCAGTTGAAGTATAGTCTTCCTCTTTGTTTTCTAGGAATTAGGGTGTCACTTTTAAGAAAAAAGAGGTTAAAGCATTTTGGGGGTAGTTTCCTTTTCATTTTGTTTGTTGGCAGTTTCACATTTCTATATCAAGAAAGGCCTTTGTGTTTTAAGCCAACATGAACAGTTTATAAAGTTCACTTAGGAAAATAAATCTAGAGATGTAAAGAAACACCTGTTATTACATTATACGTTATCACTGGGCTCACAGCTCCCCCTCTATAATTACTTGTGAAAGTCTGTGTTTATAATAGAATAATCTACAATACATCTAGTTTAGGTACAAGAACACAAGCAATAGACCACAATGCCACAGAGTTGCAGGGACTATATATTCTTCTTTCAGAAATGGCTGTTGGGCGAGGAGCTTACTCTTGGTGCAAGGTGAGGGGCTAGTCTTCCCTTGCCCATTGCCCGATCTTGCAACCTCAGTGGCCTTTGGCTGCTCACGTGGCGCCCCACGGCAGGCCTTCCTGTGCTGCTCAGGTGTAGGAACGCCATAGGTGAGTCCCACTCATTGCTTCCTTCAGTGTCTTCTGTCTTCCCTTCGAACACAGTATCAACAGTGCTGACCTCGGTTGCTTGGAGTGTTGAGTTTATAGATTTGATTCCTGTGACGTCTTATTAGCTCTTCTCACTTTGTCGCCATAGCCTTGACTCCCAGTTGGAAAGGCTGGTCATCCCAGAAACCTGAGAGCGGATGAATCAGCACAGTCCACCACCATCTCTTGAGAACTAACCGGAAGTGCGTGCTGCACTGGGCATGGCGCAGCAGCAGGGGCAAAGGGTAGCACGAGGAAAGTCGGGGGGAGTTCACAGTTGGGGAAGAAGGTGGCACCCATGTAAGATCCCACTGTGGCCTGTTCCACAGAACAGGAAACAGGTGCCACAGTGGACTTCACACTGTCGTAGATCTGCACTCCTGCCACCCCACATCCAGTTTATTGGGATGGTGTGTCGTTTGCCAAAAAAATACTATGTTTTCATAATGGTACATGTGTCAGATTAGCCAGAATATTGTTCTCTAGTTCCTGTTTGGATCCCCTTTTTCCGGGGCCTGAAGCTTTCTGTGGGAGACAGACCTCAGAACCGCTTCCTCTACTGTTGTCAGTGTTTCAGACTCACCCAGGGCACGGAAAATCTACCTTTCAGAATAGGAAGCTGATTTTAGGTCCACACATTTCTTTTAAAAAATAGTTAAGTTTTGAGCTTTTTAGCTAAACGTATGCACCCTTTATTTTCTAGAAGAAACACTTGTTTCTCTTAAAAACATCTTACCATCCCCTATATCGCTAGGGTTCCGTGTGTCATATTTCTTTTGTGTGTATGTGTGCGTGCCAAAACAACACTTAACAAAATTTACTATTTTAACCATTTTTAGGGGTGTAACATAGTGGTGTTAGCTCATTCACAGTGTGGTACAGCCGTCACCACTATCCATTTCCGGAATGTTCTCAACATCCCAAACATAAACTTAGCACCCATTAAACAATAAGACACTATTCCCTCCCTCCCCCAGCCTCTGGTAACCACCATTTTTGTCTCTATAAATATATAGATATTCCTATTCTAGATATCTCAAATAAGTAGAATTGTAGAATATTTGCCCTTCTGTAACTGGCTTATTTCATTTAGCATGTTTTCATTCAGATTGTAGCATGTGCCAGAATTTTATTCCTTTTTGAGGCTGAATGATATTCCGTTGTATGTATAGACCACACTTCATTTATCTCTCTGTCCATCTGTGGATCCTGGGGTTGCAGTCAGTCACCTTTTGGCTGTTGTGGAGTTGTGATGAACATTTGAGTACATGCGTGTTATGTTTAATGCTTAGCAAGTCTGCCTGGGTGTGTTTGCTTTTCTCTCTACGCATGCATATTATCTCCCCAACTTATAAGTTCCACAAGTTAGGGGCAAGTCTCACACTTCTGTTATTTGCCACCATCTATTCCGTGTCTCCAGTATCTTTGTATTACAGGATACAGATAACTGATAATAACAGATAATGAAAGCTAAAGTTAAATAAGAAAACTGTTTAGAGGTACCGAATATTGAAAACATTCTTTGATGTTCATTTTTGCTCAGTGAGAGCATTTGGCTTGCTCTTCCAAGCTCCGTTGAGCAGGAGCCCAAATCCAATTGTGCGTTCAGTCCATGCTGAGTTAACATACTGGTGACAGTGTGAATTTATAGATGCCCCCTTTTTTTGGTGCTGTTTTTCTCTTCTGGATGAAGTATAAGTACCACATCAACTAGGGACATGAAACTGGGTCTCCAGGCCTAGGAAGTTGGAGAGAATATGTCAGATTTCTCTTTCAAAGATGGGTCATTTGTTCATCCCAGAGTTGTTGCAGAATTAATTTGTCTGAGCTATACCCCCTAGAGAAATCTTATATTGAGGGGGGAAAAAGCATTTTACTTAAAATGCAAGTTTGGGGTAAATATGAATTCATATCAGATTTATGATTGAAAGTTGCCCTGATATAATATAAGAATATCTTTTAAGTATTTTTGCTTGGCACATAGTTATTGCTTTGTGGAGTACCAAAGTTTTGTTTTTTCAGTTATATTTAAGAGACAGCCTGTATTAAAAGCCATTTATGTTCATAAATGGTCCTTTAATGCTTTTAAAGTAAACACATAGGAGGAAATGGATTTTAGAAGCTGCTTTGATGAAATTTCACCAACTGGCTATCTACACATAATCAGGTGTGCCCACAGGGCAGGGGACAATGAGGCCATTCATGCCAGGAAGTGGAAAACAGAGGCAAACCACTTGTTTACAACCTGACAAGTGGGTCCTTAATAATTTTCACCTTTAGATCAGTTACATCGGCTTTCAGAAGACACTGCCATTACATGTTTTAAGGAGGATAAAATTCCACATGCATACAGCTTATTAATAAGGAATATGTCCCTTTATTACAAAGGTCTGTTAGCATTTTCTTCTGTGAATAATCCAGTCTTAGCTACTCCTTTCTGCCTGGTTAGCACTGTAATACTAGCCGGTCTGGGGGTAGGGTCTTAGGTTAGAATGTTAAATTTGTAACTTGTTTACTTCACAGCAAATCTCTGCTTTATTTGGAAAGCTATTTTCCCCTCTCTTCTTTTAATTGAAGAGGTTTATTTAAGTCCTTTCCATGCACTTTACTAACAAAAACGGTTCATGGAAAATGCATCTTCCTCTTTGCACCCCAGGTCCTGGAGTTACGGGTACATTTGCCTCATTGATGGGCCATGCTCCTTGCATAGTTTCATGAGCCCTGTCAAGTCACTTCCTCCTGCAGCCTGTCCCCCACCACCCAGAATGCACAGCTGGTTTTGCGTGCCTTCTAATCCAAGTTGCTGACAAGTCTGCCAGTCCCTCAAGTGGCTTTAAAAAAATGTGTTTTTATTGATGTTAGAGAGGAAGGGAGAGGGACAGAGACACAGATAGGAACGTCGATGAGAGAGAAACATTGATGGGCTGCCTCCTGCACACGCCCCTGCAAACCAGGCACGTGCCTTAACAGCAACCTCTGGGCTCACCGGTCGGCACTCCACCGAGCCTCACTTCACGTGGCTTTTAAATAAAGGTTTCAGTGTACAGAGGCTTCTTTCCTTCCCTCTGGCAATCATACCAACTGGTTACTATACGCGGTCTCCTCTGGAAACACATCGGTGCCCACTTCACAAGGCATATTTAATGAGAAATCTATGCATGGGGAAATGGATTTGAAACATTAAACTTTCCCGCAGTTCCTGGGTTACCCGCCAGCCGAAGAGCCTTAAGCTCCACCAGCCACATCCTTTGCAGAAGAAGAGCCGGAAGGAAAGCCTGAGCTCCCTTTCCTGCCTTCTCTGTGCCTGTGGGCCTCGGCCTTATCCTGCCCCGTGTTTGAGACAAGCTTCCCTAAACACATCATTCCGAGACATCACTCTGGTTTCTAGATCTCTATATTCAGGGGCTTTCTTTCTTTCTTTCTTTCTTTCTTTCTTTCTTTCTTTCTTTCTTTCTTTCTTTCTTTTCTTCCTCTTTTTTTGCCATTTGCCAATGACATACTTTGGATTTCTTTCTTTCTTTTTTTAGGCCTGTGGTACACTGTAACCCACTGGGACACACTTCCCCTTCCAGAAAGCCCGCTGGGCTCCCTCCTGAGCCCGTCTGTCCCTCTTTATGCCACAGGGGAGGATTAACCCAGCTGTTCTCTGCTTTCAGATTTGACTGAAGAGCGACTCGGGGACAGCACCTTGGCAGACAACGCAGAGACCTTCAGCGACAAAGACGCCGACCAGAGGAGCTCCCCAGATGTTGGGAAGAGTAAAGGCTGCTTCACCCCCGAGAGCCCCGAGGTAGTGTCGGTGGATGAAGGTGGGTACGCAGGCCAGAAAAACGGGGGCAACTCCGACAGCCGCTCCGACAGCCCCAAGTACCACGGGGAGCAGAATCACCTCCTGATCGAAGGCCCCTCGGGGACCGTCTCACTGCCCTTCAGCTTGAAAGCCAACAGGCCCCCCCTGGAAGTGTTAAAAAAAATATTCCCCAACCAGAAGCCCACAGTGCTGGAGCTGATCCTGAAAGGCTGTGGGGGGGACCTGGTGAGCGCCGTGGAGGTGCTGCTGTCCAGCCGGTCCTCGGTGTCGGCCTCCGAGCGAACTGCGGCCGAGCCCGAGAGCCTCGTGTTGCCCTCCAACGGGCACCTCTTCGAACACACCTTGAGCTCCTACCCCATCTCCTCCTCCAAGTGGTCCGTGGGGTCGGCCTTCCGAGTCCCAGACACGCTGAGGTTCTCTGCAGACTCTGGTAACGTGGTCCCCAACCCCCTGGCCGTGCCCCTGCAGCACCCTTTCCCCCAGCCGCCCCGCTACCCTCTCATGCTGAGGAATACTCTGGCCAGAAACCAGTCGAGCCCCTTTTTGCCCAACGACGTCACCCTGTGGAACACCATGACGCTGCAGCAGCAGTACCAGCTGAGGTCCCAGTACGTCAGCCCGTTCCCGGGCAACTCTGCCAGCGTCTTCAGGAGCTCGCCCGTCCTCCCCACGCGCGCCCCCGAGGACCCGCGGATCTCCATCCCCGACGAGGGGTGCCCCATGGTGTCCAAGCAGCCCATCTACACCGAGGACGACTACGACGAGCGGTCCGACTCCTCGGACTCTAGAATACTCAACACGTCTTCTTAAAGGGACACCGGAGGGGCAGGGGCCAGATGACTCGTTCTGTGCATCTGGACCCTGGGGGAGGGGGGGAGGCTGAGGAGAAGCCACATCCTGTGTATACCTTTCCCTTCTGTTTGACAAAGTGACTGTGCTTGATTCTATTCGCAATAAAAACATAACTTATTTAATTTCTTGCACTTCACTGGGAAATGCCAAATAGCTCTGCTCTGTGGCTTTAGTGCCGAAATGCTTATTGTACAAGAGAGCCTCACGCCAAGCACAGTCTTGGGAAAGCTGGGACCGCGGAAGATTTATTTGGGATGTGACGCTGAAGGTCAGCCTTGCTCCTAGACTCAACCCCGAGTGTGCTATAGAATCGTATACTTGAATGCAGTTTGGTGAAGGGACTCCTCAGGACCTGCGACTCCCAAAGGAAGTGGTGCGATTGCAGACGGACTACAAACGGGGACATTATATTCTTAAGCTGGAAATCCATCCTGCATTTTAAAGAGAGACTGCTCTTAAGAACGGAGCGAACGGCTCACATGCTTATTTAAGCTTGGACAGTTTTCAGAGACAAACTCCATTAAGAATCATTCCTTTCACATGGCTGAATCGAAACACGTGTAATGTCGATGTAAAACCCGTCACAGCTGTGAACTGCATGAAATGTGTTGTGAAATGAACACAAGATTAAGCTTTGTCGGGTTAATGTAGCATGCTAAGGGCTCTAGAAGAAATAAACTAAGGAGATGATTTTGGTTCATGTCATTTCTGCTTGTGCAAAGAGGACCTCTGAAAATAGGAGCTGGATGTAAAAGCCACTTAGTCTAGTCTAGTGCATGGGTCCCAGCTCCAGGTGTCAGCTAAGTGAGACGCTCCTTGCGAAATACCCATGACAAAGTTTTGGGGGTGCAGTCAGAAAGACAGAGAATGTATTGTTCAAGAATAGAGTTCATTCAATGCCTCTATCCATTCATTTATTTCTTCAACAGATACTTATTGAGTGCCTGCTATGTGTTACAGTGCTCCCTGTATGTTGTTGTCCAAGGTACCTGCCTGTGAGTCCAAGATAAGCCGGGATGGTAATGGAGAATCCCATTACAGTCAGTGAGAAGGAGGCAGCTACAGCGTGGGGAGTAAGTAAAGTGCTTAGCAGCCCCCCGGAGATGCACACTCACGGCGCCGGAACTGCTACTCCTGTGAAGCTCCCTAGCGGTGCAGTCAGGGTGTAGAAGCGAATTCCCTCACCGTCACTTGGAGAAGATGTCCACCACACAACACTGAAAGCAGGGTTCCCCTCTCCCCCCCACAACCCACGTGCTTTATTGTAAAAGCAAGTTGGGGTGCTGCATATGGCAGACCTTTTGTTTGGATATATTTGTTGTTGTTGTTAATCCTCACTCAAGGATCTTTTCCCATTGATTTTTATCGAGCGTAGAAGAGAGAGGGAAAGACAGAAATACCGATGTGAGAGAAACACTTCGATGGCTTGCCTCCTACGTAAGCCCTGACGAGGGCCGCGGGCCAGGGAGGAGCCTTAAACCAGGGTCTGTCCCTTTGACCAGAATCAACACCGGGACCCTTTGGTCCGCAGGCTGACACTCCATCCCCTGAACCAAACTGGCTAGGTCGTGCTCAGCTATTTTTAAAAGTTGAGTTTTCGAACAGTGATATTCAGTGCCCACACTGACCACTTCCTGTACTATTTTCATTATTCAGAGTGCTTGGAAGGGAAGATGACTGCTTAGCTCCAACAAACTAACGGATGTGGAAAGGAACGAGAAGGGAAGGAACGGAAATAAATACAAGATGTAGAGAGCTCCTGGTGCCAGATTTGCCAGGGGCCCTTCAGTCTGGGAGGGAGGAGGGCAACTCCTCGGCCCGAGATGCCCCTATTTAAAACAAAAGAACCATTTCATTTTTCTTTCTGTTGGGCACTTTTGGAATGAGATTTTTGAGGGGGAAAATTCACTATTATTAGTTGGACTCATATGAATTTAATTGCCATAGTTGTACATTAGTGTTGAAGAAATAAATACGATTGGTTAGAGTTCTCTGTAGACATTAGTGTTCACATAAAAGAAGCATGTGAAGAGGTGGAGAGGAATACCCTGACAAGCCCTGATTCTAAAGACACAGGTAAAGGATGCTTTTAATGTGGTGGTGATGGGCTAATGCCAGGGCCTACCCAGGACAAATGTGTTTTCAAAGGCATCTCCATCTCAAAAGTTACCCACGTTAATTTAACCAGCAACCAGATCCCGCGTGAGCCGATGGTGCTCGTCTTCAGCTGTGACTTCTGCAGGTTGGATGATGGATGGAGCAAAGCTTGGCTTAAGATGCAGCGTTCTTACAGCTCGGTGTCGCCACAGATTGCCGGTCACTGACTGCTTTCTGCAGTGCCAGCTTTTAAAACAGAATTGTCTATAAGAGCGTAGTCATGGCTGGTGTAGGTATGCTTAGTCCTCAATATAATTGCAGCAAGAAATGTTTTCTGTGGTGGGGTGAGTGCGGTCAGGGGTCAGAAGGGAGAAATTGGTTGTTAATATCTTACATCTGGCCCTAGCCAGTTTGGTTCCACGGACAGAGCATTGGCCTGCAGACTGAAGAGTCCTGGGTTCGATTCCATTCAAGGGCACACGCCCAAGTTGCAGGCTTAATCTCCAGTTGGGGGTGTGCAGGAGGCAGCCGATATATGATTCTCTCTCATCATTAATGTTTCTATCTCTCTCTTTCTTTTCCTCTTTGAAATCAATAAAAAAATATTTTTAAAAAATCTTAATCTGGCTTTCAGCGTTCAGTCTTGCTTTCTTTGTAGTCCTAATGGCTGAGTCCCCTCTGGTTGAAGTAGATTCTAGCTCAGTACTCAAACACTGTCCTGCGAAGGCCTGTGGGATTCTCGTCTGCCCATGGGCACTGTTTCTCTTTCACGTGAAACTGAATGTCTGGATGAAAATAGAAAAAATCAGCCAACTCCCAGTTACATCCCATCTGTTACAGAGAAAATATCTGGGGGCTTGGAACTTGAGCTTGCAGTTGAGTCAAGCCAACCATATGGGAAGTTAATCCGCATTAAACCACAGTGCCTCTCTCCCCTTCTGGTGAGGACCTGCCAACTACTAGCCTAAGACTCAATGCTTGGTTCATCTAAGACGTGTGTTGGCTCCGCCAGCCTGGCCCAGTGATAGAGCGCCGATCTGTGAGCCAGGAGGTCATGGTTCGATTCCAGGTCAGGGCACATGCCCAGGTGATGGGCTCCCCCCCCAGGAGGTCATGGTTCGATTCCAGGTCAGGGCACATGCCCAGGTGATGGGCTCCCCCCCCAGGAGGTCATGGTTCGATTCCAGGTCAGGGCACATGCCCAGGTGATGGGCTCCCCCCCAGGAGGTCATGGTTCGATTCCAGGTCAGGGCACATGCCCAGGTGATGGGCTCCCCCCCAGGAGGTCATGGTTCGATTCCAGGTCAGGGCACATGCCCAGGTGATGGGCTCCCACCCAGGAGGTCATGGTTCGATTCCAGGTCAGGGCACATGCCCAGGTGATGGGCTCCCCCCCAGGAGGTCATGGTTCGATTCCAGGTCAGGGCACATGCCCAGGTGATGGGCTCCCCCCCGCAGGAGGTCAGGGTTCGATTCCAGGTCAGGGCACATGCCCAGGTGATGGGCTCCTCCCTGGTCAGGGGCATGCAGGAGACAGTGATAAGTGATTCTCTTTCATCACTGATGTTTCTGTCTCTCCCTGTCTCTTCCTCTCTGAAATCAATAAAACTGTATTTTTAAAAAGAAAAAAAAAAGGTGTGTGTCAGTGGGTTAGTCATGTTCTACAGCAGTTTTTCTCAAAATGTTATCCAAGCACTTCATGCTTTACTTTTTTTAGATTCCCATGTTGAGTTTAGAGTCGTTAGTAGTCTAAGTATGTGTGTGTGTGTGTATTTTTAAAATGTTTTCATTGATTTTTTAGAGAAAGAGGAGGGGAGAGGGATAGGTAGAAACATCCATGAGAGAGGAACATTGATCTTCTACCTCCTGCATGCCCTCCACTGGAGATCAAGCCACCAACCCAGGCATGTGCCCTGACCAGGAATTGAACCAGCAACCTCCTGGTTCATGGTTTGATGCTCAACCACTGAGCACACCGGCCAGGCAAAGCCACCTGTATTTTTATCCCCCTCCCCGGGTAATTCTCGAACTCACTGAGATCTGAGGACCACCTCACTCTGCATCACACTCTTGGTTTTTCTTCTAAAATCTATGCCCAATAGAAGACTCAGGGATACAGACTCTGATGCTGGAGTGTCTAATCCCTTCTTTACCCCCCTCCCAAACTCCCACTTTTCTGTGGTGAGAGGAAGCCTCAGTATGTAAGCCCCAGATCCAGTTCAAATAACTTGAGGGTCAGTGTTAGTGATTAGACTGAGTACACATTGGGATCAGAAATGCCTGTTCTGGAAGCTTCTGGCTGGGAAAGGGCCAGACATCAGCATAAGCGTGCTACCCTTTCCCCCTGGGCGCCATGCACAGCTGCTCCGGGTCTTCAGTGCTGTTGCTCCTTCAGGGAGTCGTGGTTCCTAGATACAGTGGCTTCTGGAGGTAGATGTTCCCCTGGAGCTTTGAGTTTTAAGAAATATGAACAATCTTGCCAAAACCAGTTTGGCTCAGTGGATAGTGTCGGCCTGCAGACTGAAGGGTCCTGGGTTTGGCTGCAGGCACATCCCTAGTGGGGGGTGCGGAGGGGGCAGCTGGTGGATGTTTCTAAATTTCTATCCCTCTCCATTCCTCTCTGTAAAAAATCAATAAAATATATTTTTAAAAAGAAATATCAACAATCTTTCTGCCCCAGTTTTATGGAGATATTATTGCCATGTGCACTGTGTAAGTTTAAGGTGTAATTGTGATGATTTGATACATGTGTACATTATGAAATGTTTACCACAATAAGGTTAATGCATCGATCACCTCATATAATTTGTGTGTGTGTGTGTGTGTGTGTGTGTGTGTGTGTGTGTGTATGTGTGGTGAGAGCATTTCACATCTTCTCTCTTGGCAACGTTCACTTAATACAGTATTGTTACCTATAGTCACCACACTGTGCATTAGTTCCCTAGGACTTATTTATTTTATAACTGGAAATTTATACCCTTTAACTGCTATCTTGCCATTTTCCCCACCCCTCAGCCCCTGGCAGCCACCATCCTACCCTGTTTCCATGATTGGCATTTTAGATTCCATGTGTAAGTGAAATCACACAGTACTTGTCTTTCTGTGACTGGCTTATTTCACGTAGTAAAGAGCATTTCTTTATTGATTCATCCACTGATGGACACACAGGTTGTTTCCATACCCTGGCTATTGTGAGGGATACTGCAGTGGCTATATACCCCTAAGGGGGATTGCTGAGTCATATTGTAGTTCTGTCTCCATTGTTTGAGGAACCCCACACTGTTCTCCACAGTGGCTGCACTCATTTACTATCCCACCAATAGTGCACCAGGGTGTTCTTTTCTCCAGATCCCCACCAACACTTACTTCTGGTCTTCCTAATAGCAGCCATTCTAACAGGTGTGGGGTGCTACCTCACTGTGCAATACCACAATTCTCCAAGATGCAAAAAGCAAAAGTGTTTTCACAGATGTATTGAGAAGCAAGGCATCTGTTAGCCAGGAAGGTGGCTGTGGTCGAAATTAATAGTAGAGCCACCAGGTAGCAGGGAAAAGGGTCAGTGATTCTGGACCTCCGGCCAGGCTGTTACAGGCAAAGGGCAAGCTTCTAAGAACCCAAGAACATTCACAACTGGTAGAAAGTAGCTTTGCCGTAGGAATGGGTCTGCAGTGTAGGGGCCACAAATTCCAGGGTTTGCTCACCAGGAACTTGTCTTCCAAGGGCCCCTGCTACACCCTGGCTAGATGAGTGGCGGGAGGGGCCGGTGCATCTTGGGAACATTTGTTGGTGCCCGGAAAACAGGCCCTGGCTGCACTTGGACTGACATATTTGAAAAATGAACTTGATTTCACTGCATACTGTTTCAGTGATTCATTCTTTATAGGTGCATTTACTCAGCAGAAGTGAGTCGAAAATAAGATGGATGCTAAATTTATATGTTAATTTTAATATTGGAGCTATCCTATATTTGAAGATTACGATCAATGCTTCAATTTCATTTCTTATGTGGTGCTGGATGTTGTCATTACTGGGGGAAAAAATCATTTCCAAATACATCCTCCCCAAATTCCAATCTTCGAGGGCAGAGGAGTCTGGGGAGAGGCGATGGTGCCTTCAGGGGTATGTTTCAGAGTTCCCACAGTATCATTTACTCGTTCAGTGTGAAGGTAAACAGCAAGGGTAGTGGTTTTTCAATGGAGTGCACTTACTAATTGGATTCTGATAGAGTTTGCCAGAGTTGTTAGGCTGTGTCAAGAGTTTCGTGTATCCTGTGGGCACAGTCACTGGGCTTACCCAAAAGTAAACTCAGCAGTTGTTCAGATAAAGGATCCCTCCAGAAGACTCCGTCACAGCTCGGTGGTGAAACCACCACCTTGCACTTGCACTGTGATTTGAGAAAGACTCCAGAAGTCTGTGGAAGGCTTTGCGGGGAAAGAAGGAGTCTCTGTCTCCCATTCAAACACAGTAGAACCGGATGTGTGATGGCTTCCTTGGAGGGAGGGCAGGTGAGTTTGACTTGGAACCCAGCTCTTTCTCAGCCCAAGAGCGCACTGCAATGCAACTGCGCTCTGTCTCCACCGGAAGACACTGGCTCTCCGTGCACCCCCTGGCCTTCTTGGCTTCTGACTTTGGGGAACCCTGGGTGACATTGGCTGCTGCAGGTGGTTGTATATTTTGTGTTTGTACGAAGGGGCTGAAATCCAGACTGTGTTTTGTTTTTTCTAATTTGCCAGACCAAAAAGGGTGCTGTTTTGGGAGGCAACTTTTTCTGCTTTGCCAAGAGTCAGAGTAAGTAGGGACCCTGAGAAAAAGTAGGGAGAAGGAAAAAGAATGAATGAGTTGCAAGAGAATATCCTGCTTTCTTTGAGAATAAAGGAAGTAGTTTTAGTTCACGCAGAGTTCCAAAACGCTCACTCATGGGAATCGAAAAAGAAGAAATGTAGGGAGATGTTGGAAAGGGAGGTAGCGAACTTGACTTTATTGAGCACATACTATCTGCATTGGTTACCCCAGGCATCCACTCTGACCTCAGCCCGTTTCTACATGGTGTCTCTGCCCTAAAACCAACCAGGCAGACACATGTCACTTGGGGCTAGCTAAGTGGACAGCCATGTATGGGAAACAAAGCTGATGAGTGAATGAAAACGCCTGCAGCAAACGCGGATGTGTGCAGTTTCCTGCCTCCAGGAGAGCTCTGTGGACCAGCCTGCCTGAGTATCTCCAAAACAGCACTCACTACTCGTGATTCACTGCAGGCCCTGCGTCTTCAGGAAACATCATGTCTAATGGGGTTTAGTATTATAGACACTTTATTATATGTCTTGAGCTTGGGCATAATTGGCAGTTGGGCATAATGCATAGGCATATATAGCTCATCAAATAGAATAGTTGATTTGCCAAAGTACCTTGTATATATCTGTCAGAATCATGTCTGTATATCCATATTTGTACCCATAGAAAAAAAATCTTGTTACTCCAACACTGATTTATTCAAATTAGCAATTCAAAGCACCTGTTAGATGTCATTATTTTAAAACATTTGTTTATACCCAATCCAAATACAAATTAACTTATTAAAAGCCAGATTAAAATTCAGTTCTACTCAGAATCCAGCATTTTCCAGGAATGATCTGGAGTTACTTGTGACTCAGGAGCAACCATTTATAAATCTTTGATAGTCTGTGCTGGCCATT
The DNA here is from genome assembly GCA_027563665.1 of Antrozous pallidus. NCBI lineage: Eukaryota > Metazoa > Chordata > Mammalia > Chiroptera > Vespertilionidae > Antrozous > Antrozous pallidus. The sequence continues at coordinate 38,109,876 of CM050522.1, read as the reverse complement.
GTTCTAAGTCAGTGGTTGGCAAACTGAGGTTCGCCAGCCACATGCGGCTCTTTGGCCCCTTGAGTGTGACTCTTCCACAAAATATCACAGCCTGGGTGAGTCTGTTTGGAAGAAGTGGCGTTAGAAGAAGTTTAAGTTTAAAAAATTTGGCTCTCAAAAGAAATTTCAATCATCGTACTGTTGATATTTCACTCTGTTGCCTAATGAGTTTGCCGACAACTGTTCTAAGCGATTCACCTGTATGAACTCATTTTACCTCCCAACCATCACATGGGCCTGTGGCATCACTATTCCCTTGGAGAGATGAGGGCACAAAGAAGTACCTTGCCCAAGGACAGCTCTGTGGAGGCGGAGGTGGATTTTGGTCTCAGTAATTCCGGTCCATTCTATGGGCTTAGATGTCACAGGGCCTTCTCTGCCCAGCCCCCTGGTTTTCTTTTGGTCCAGAAATGCCCCTGTCGGAGATGGGAAGCAGATTTTGCATTTAAGCAGCTGGAACCCTCCCTGCTCTCCCTTTCTGTCAGGAATCCATCAAGTACAGGACAGGCCCTGAAATGCAGCCTACATCACTGAATGTTCTCTCCGACTCGGCTGCCCCCTGGCGGTCAGTGAGGGAAAAAAGGAATGAACTCAGCATTTTCCTGGACTCCTTGGCCATAATTAAACCATTAGCCAAACAAGGAAGGTGTGAGGCTATTCAGAGGCATCTTGGCCATGTCCTATTTTATTCGAGCCACGGTTTGCCGACCACAGGCATAGGGAAGTCAGCTTGCTAGGGGTGCCTTTCCAGACAGCCTTCCTGTGGTCCAGGGCCCCACATGCCCATGGGAGTGCCCCTCTCTGTGGGTGGGAATAGTCCCACTCTTTCCTGCACCGACCCAAGCAGTCATTCTCACTCCAGAGCTTTGGTGACTTGCTCTGAGCCTCACTGGCCCAAACACCTTTGTTTTCCACATTTCCTCACCAATTGAGGCCAGAGAAAGAGAAACTCACGATGAACTGCCTTGGTCAAGGGCCAGGTACAATATACCAGTTAAACTGGAATTTTAGATAAACAGTGAATACTTTTTTTATATGTGTGCCCCAGGGAATCTCTATCTGTTTGTCTATCTATCATCTATATATCATCTATCTCATAGGCAATATTATATAAGTACTAGAGGCCCAATGCACAAAATTCGTGCAAGAGTAGGCCTTCCTTCCCCTGGCTGCCGGCACTGGCTTCCCTCTGGCACCCTGGACCCAGGGTTCCCTCACAGCCCCGGACTCATCAGGAAAGATGTTCGGTCTAATTACCATATTACACTTTTATTGTTATAGACTGCCTGAAACATATCTATATTTTACAATACAAGTCTTGCCTATGCATACTTATACTAAAGATTTTTTCATTGCTGATCTGAAGTTTAGTTTAACCGGGTGTCCTGGGTTTTTGTTTGCTAGATCTGGCAATCCTACCAGGAGAACAATACTTTTGTGGCCTAATCGTGGACACAGCCATGTGCCTATTCCTGTAGCCAAGGGAACAGTACAGCCAAGGTTGTTCTAACCCAGCCCTCAGATGTCATTGGTTTTAGACTAGTATCGAGTTTTCATTTTCATCCTCAAATGATTGCCAATGTTTAAAACATGGCCCCTCCTCTGCTCACATTTCATTGGCTGAGTCCAGACTGTGGCCCCACTGAAGGGAAGAAGCAGAGAAATTCATAGCGTATTAAATGGGACTACCCCAGGGACACGAGGTGACCCATGGGGCCCCCTTAGCTCCAGGATCCCACATCCGCCCTCCTGAAGGGTGGTGGTATGATGTGGTTTGTGGACAGGGGCTCACACTTTGGGATGACTGACAGCCTCAGCAGAACAGGTGCTACATCTATTCTGATCTTTAGGTATTTCCAAGTCTCATCTTTGTCTTTCTGAGAATGATAACCTTTATTTTAATTCTATTGCTTTGTGTATAGATTGACTCATTTATCTTCATAGCAGCCCTGCCAGGTAGATACTATTTTTTTTATCCCGATTACACTTTTATCTTTCTTACAGGTACATATTTTATAGATTTGGAAAACAGACCCTGTCTGTATTTGAGCTGACATATTTGGAAAATGAACTTGACTCCACTACATGTTATGGGAACACGGGAGGGGCTCTAGCCCTGGGTGTGGGTGTGTCTCTGTGATTCGTGTTCTCTGTGTTTAAGCAGCAGAAGCCCAGAGTGACTGAGCTGCTTCCGAAGGGCCACACTGTCCTGGTGGGCGGGGCCCAGGCTTCCCTCCCTGAGAGCTGGTGACAGAGCCAGCCCTGGCGGCTTTGCCACCGCTGATGCCAGTTTCACCCGGCTTTGGGATGTCCAGAGGCCCCTCCGCTGGGTCCCAGAGGCTCTCTCACCTGAAGACAGCAGCCTGAGGGTGAGAGGAAACTAGGTTTAGTTTGCTCAGCTGCAGTGACTGGGCCGATTGGACTTAAAATGGGCAAGTTTTGTTTTTTTCTCCAGCCCCTGCCTGGCTCTGACTCCAAATCACCACACTTCCCCTTAAACTCTGTCTGAAAGTTGACCAACTCCTTCTTGTTTTCAGTTGTTAGGAAATTATTTTTATCTTTACTTTTGAACAGGTCGCACATTCACAGAGTTCAGCAGTCAAGAGAAAATTCACCCTCCTCCCAGCCATCTGAAGACAACCAACGTTGTTAATGTGCTGGGCGTCCTCCTTGAGGCAGTTTATGCACACACAGAAGAGCAGTTCTTTTTTCACTTTTCTATACAGACTAGCGGCCCGGTGCACGGATTTATGCACTGGTGGGGTCCCTCGTTGTGGCCTGTGGGGACTGGGCTGAAACTGGCTCTCCAACATCCCCTGAAGGGTTCCAGGTTGCAAGAGGGTGGTTCTCAGGTGATGCATCCTGGACTCTGGCTCCCTCCTCTCTGGTTCCTGGGTGAATCACCTGAGAACCACAGCTGCCAAGTAACCACAGCTTGGCAACTCCTGCATTGAGCATCTGCCCCTAGTGGTCAGTGCACTTCATACTTACCAGTTGGATGGTCAAACAGTCACTTACGTATCCTAATAAAAGCAAATTGACCATACCTCTGATCAGGCCACTCCCACAACCACACCCACCAACCAATCAGGAGCAAATTATGCAAATAAACCCCAATCAAGATGGCTGCCGCCACTGAGAGCAGGAGGGAGGGTTGGATTTCCCCGGGAACAGAGGAAGCCAAGCTTTTCGCCTGCCTTTGCTGGCCTAGGCCTCCACTCAATGCCACAAAGTTTCAGTTGTAGAAGATATATCCCAACAGAAATGGCAGCAGCCACAGAACTGGAGAGAGAAGAGGCTAGGGTTGCCCAGGCGATGGAGGAAGCCAAACTTCTGCAGCCCTAGCCTAGGCCTCCATTCTAGGCTACAAAGTTTCAAACTGAAATGGCTGTCACTACAGAGCGAGCAGAAGGCATGGCTCTGCTCCAGGCTACAAAGGTTCAATTGTAGACATAAATTACTCCCAGATCCCAGGGCCTCTGCTTGGGTCGCTGGGGGGCGTGGCCAGCCTGCAAACCACCACAGGCCCCTCACCCAGGCTGACCCACACCCCAAGGGAAACCCCACCCTGATCCAGGACACCCTTCAGGGCAAACCAGCCAGTCCCCACCCATGCAACAGGCCTCTATCCTATCTAATAAAAGAGTAATACGCAGATTGACCATTACTCCAACACAAAAGAGGGCTGCCCCCATGTGATCAAAGATCCTGCCCCCATGTGGACACAAGATGGCCACCACAACAAGGCCAGCAGGGGAGGACAGTGGGAGGTTCCAGGCCTGCAAGGGAGGGCAGTTGTGGGCTATCAGGCCAGCAGGGGAGAGCACTTGGGAGGGACCAAGCCTGCAAGGGAGGGCAGTTGGGGGTGATCAGGCCTGCAGGGGAGGGCAGTTCAGGGTGACCAGGCCAGCAGAGGAGGGAAGTTGGGGGCAAACAGGCTGGCAGGGGAGCAGTTAGACATCAATTAGGCTGTCAGGGTAGTGGTTAGGGGGTGATCAGGCTGGCAGGCAGAAGTGGTTAGGGGGCAAGCAGGGAGACAGGCAGGTAAGCAGTTTGGAGCCAGCAGTCCTGGATTGTGAGAAGGATGTCTGACTGCCTGTTTAGGCCTGATCCTACAGGGATTGGGCCTTTCGAGGGGTGTGTTACCTGAATCCGTTATTTCAGAAATAGTTAAAAATGGACATTTTCCAGTTTTATCATTCCTTTCACATTTATTAGCTACATTTTTCTAATATAAAGAAAAGCAGGGCTATTTGGTCATCCTGGCATAGTTTATATAATTTTTAAAATGGCCAATGATTTCCTCAGGTTTCTTTGCTTCTTAATTAGCCTGTCCTTGTCCAGTTAAGAAAAAAAAAGTTAAGATCATATTCAGATCATGGAACTAGCCTAGGAGATAGCTTTATTCTTAGTTTTACTCATCATCATTGAAAGTTCAGCACCACAGGAGGTGTGCATAATAAATCCATAGCTTCTAATTGGTTCTTTGTAACTGCTGGTCTTATCCTTTCTCCCTACCTTTTGTCCTCTCCTCAGGGCCTGTCTCCTTGAAGAAGCAAAGTATTGTAGGCTGAAATGTCATTAGTGAACATTCTTTTATATCGAAGCCAAACACCTCTTGTTTAACTAATATATTGCAGTGACTGTCAGTCATACATACTTTAGTAAGAATTAATGCAGCCAGCTTGGTCTCTGTTTTATAGATTAGTTTAGTGAGGGAAGTAAATTTTGGAGTTGGTGGGGAGAAAGGTCTGGGAAAGAAGTAGTCAATAGAGGAGGTTTAGTTACTGTGTACAGGGCACTGTCTAGGTGGTTGTGAGAAGGCTGAGTTTTGGGCAGCAGAGACAGCTGAGAGCGTTTCATGTTATAAAGAAGTATTAGGAAGGAGGGAAAGAGATAAAGATGTTCCAGGAAATGTTTACTGTTCAAGAATACGTTAGGTGCCCTGTTATGAGTACCTAGAGTACCCATTCTTTCTCTGTCACACTGTTATCATGTAAGATGTTTTTTTCTGCAATTCACAGAATACAAGACTAAGAAAGACCAGTGTATGGACATGTGCATTTGTGAATGAATATTGAATGGAAGTTAATATAGCACAGCGGATAAGTTCACAGGATTTGGGGACAGATTGAACTGGGCTCAAGTTCTGGCTTTATGATTTGGGCAAGCTGCTTTAATCACATCAGCCTTCAGTTCCCCCACCTGGAAAATGGGGATAATAATAAAACCACTGGGCTATTTTGGAGATTAAGTGAAAAATGCAATTAAAGCAGTAAGCACTCTTCCATTCACAAAGGCCCTCAATAGGCTGAAAAAGAGTTTAAAAGCAATAGATGGCAGAGTATTTTTCACTTCACAAAAGTGGTGAAAAATTCCTTTTTCACTAATTGAGTAGGTGCACAGTTCCTCCAGCAAGCAAGAGCGACCTGGTCAGCCTTCAGCAGCTGGGTGTCCCTTAGGCATTGCTAGATTGTGCTAAATATCAAAGGCCCCTGGCCTGGTGAAAGGCAGCTTCCAGCAGCCCCGATTTTCAACAGTATAATTTGCATTCATTTAAGGATTGCTCGTGCAAATCTATACTGCACAGGACCGACACTAGACGGTCCTCGAGCCAATGGCGCCATCTTGTGGTGGTATGACACGATCACAGTTTGGCTCTGGTCCTGGGTTTTGCATCTGCTCAGCTTTATCCTGCGCCTCCCCGAGTCCCTGTTTTGGTGATGGCTCTGGTCTTTCACACTTAATTAGAGAAAGTGCAGTCAGGTGCCTGGGGCCCATCCGCTCCAGAAGCCATGGCAACATTGCTCCCTGTTCCTCTCTTTCTGGCTTCACCCGACTCTTTTGACTCTCACTGTGGCATGCTGGTGCCAAACTAACAATACCATTTCTGTTAGTGTGCCTTTATCTGTGCTTGGGAGACGTGATGGCACATGCCAGGGACCCAGGTAAGTGCAAGTTAAGTCTGTTCTGATTCAAGGGGAGGCTTCTGTCTCTTACATGTCCTTCTTTGAGCCCCAAGAACTTGAGAATTTCCAGTCTCTCCAAGTAGAACTCATTGCCACCCAAGCCTGGGGCACTGTAGATAAAGCACAGTCTGTAAACGTGACAGCTTCCTTCACACAGGGCGTGTGCTGCCTAGGTGGGATCGCTCGAGGTCATCGTGTTAGTCTGAGGATGCGAGGAGCAAGCGGCAAGATTATTAACCAGGCTAATTCCATAACCTTTCACAAGGTGTTGGTTAAGCAGTAGCATCACTGAAAGCCAGTTAGTAGCGAAAATGCTTGAGCAGCACCTAGATCTTCTGGTTCAAAATGTGAATTTTAGCTGCCTCTTCCCCCCTCTCCCAGTAATGGGCCCGCACATTAAAATTTGAAAGGCGCTGAGCTATAGCAGTGGTTCCTAACCTCCCTTGCACATTAGAATAACCTGGGGAGCTTTTCAAAATCCTGATCTCCAGGTCTCTACACTCACTCATCTGAAGCTGGACTTCACCATGATAATGGTTTGGGGATGCTGGACCACAAACCTTTCCTCCCCGAAGACCTCGGGAAAAGGAACAAACAAACAAAAAGCATCAAAAGCCAGTGAAAATGCTCCAGCAGCAAACAAACTAGGAAAGAAGTTCAAATTCTTGCTAAAAACTTAAAAACGTAGTGGCCTAGAACATCCCGGAGATTCTGGGGTAGAACAGAAAAGTACCAGAAGGTGTTTGAAGGAAAGAAAGCTGGTGACAAAATTCAGAGAACTCTCACTGTTGTCCACCAGTGTAAAGACAACCCTGGAGAGTGAGTCCGCAGCTTGAAGGAAAAGTGAAGAGGGTTGTGAGTTCTGGAGACTCAGCAGAGGTGAGAAAACTGACACATGTGGGCTGGCTATTTTCCATGGTCCCAGAGAAATGGGCGATTTCACGTGAGAGTCCCCTCCCATGCAGGGGTGGGAAACTTTGTTCTTCCGAGGGCCATTTGGGTATTTATAATAACATTTGTCAGCCATACAAAATTATCACTTAAAATTAGCCTGCTATATTTGGTCAAACAATGAATTAACTCACCTCTAATGTCTTGGCCCAAGGCCAGATGTTCCCCACTCTTGTCTCGAGAAAGAGATTCATCGCTGAGTGTAAAATCTGTTGACAGGTCACTTGAGACCTTCAGCTAGTACCGGCACAGCCGGGTGATTTGTGGAAATTAGAGAACAAAAGCTTTACCTTCAGCGGTGTTTCTTAAAGCAACCCCTGAGAACGTGTTAGAAATGCATGCCTCTTAAATTGTGGGAATAGGACCTAGAAGAAACCATCTGAACTAGCTCCTCACATGGCCCCGATGCTCATGAACGTTTAAGAGTGGCCAAGTCTCTGGATGATGATTGCTGTCTGAGGAAGCAGGTCCAGTGTTGTTATGGCTTCTGATTTTTTCCCCAAGAGAAGCTGAATTCTGGACTTGTCTGTAGAACCTCCCAACTTTTAAATTTGTTAGCAACGAGTTAGCGTTTTGTAGAAAATAACGAGTGAGGCCAACAAAATACATGTTGGTTTCACGAGGAACAAGTTTGTTCTAGAACATCTGGATGAAATTGCCCATGTTAAGCATGAGAGAGATGGTAATAAATGGCAAATTTATAAAATACTACAGAGAGGGAACAAGAAAGTCAGATGAACAACACAGTCTAGAAGGAAAAAGATACTCAGGGGAAGAGGACTCAAAAATGAGATGAGGAAATGGAGAGAAAACGGAGCCCAAACATTTTAAAGACACTAGAGACATCCTTGGTTTTAAACCCCGTCAAGGGATCAACAACACTGGGATTCAGAACCTGTGTTCACAAGCCAGCCAATCAACGCCTCGCTTCTGAAAGTCAGCCAATCAGCAAGAAGACTTGATTCCTTTGAACACGCCCTTGAGTGCCAACCAATTAACAACAGCCTCTCCGATGACGTCATCCATTTATGTTCTGAATTGGCCTTCACCCAAACCCCCCTGAGATCAAGAACCTGCTGCACTGGGGGAGACCCTAACAAAGCAGCAAGCACCCCAGGTTTGTCTTTTTATTTCAGAGAATGAATGGCGGTCTCATCCTTGGACACATTCGGGGAATGAGAGAGCAGTAAAATAGAGACCACGTGAGTAACACGAACCAGAACTGAGAACGAAACAACCAGGAGGTTGTGATTATGGAATCGATGTAAATGTAATAAACTAACAAAAACAGGTTAGGTTGGGGAATGGAGGTGGAAGGAAGTTTAAGACGTTTACTTTCCTGGTTTTTTAAAAACTTGGCATCATGTAGCAATATCTAAAATTCAACCAAGATATTTACAATGATTCTAATGTGTTACTATCCCCCTAATATCTTAAGTTATTCTTAGTAGTGTAATTTAAACATGTCCTAACATGACTGGATAGTATCTTCATATCCTTGTAGTTCTTGTACAAGAAAGCACAAGCAAAATCAGTAAAATTCAGATGAGCAATAACACTTTAAAAAGAGACTTTGAGGGCCCTGGCTGGGTGGCTCAGTTGGTTGGAGCATCCTCCCATACACCGAAAGGTCGCAGGTTCCATTCCTGGTTAGGATACATACCTAGGCTGTGGTTTGATCCCCAGTTGGGGCTTGTACTGGAGGCAACCCATCAATGTTTCCCACATTTATGTTCCTCTCTCCCTTCCTGTGTCTCTTAAAAAATCAATGAAAACATCCTCCAGTGAGGATAAACAAACAAATAAAGGCTTTGGGTATAACGTATGTAAGAAAAGAGCCAAATCCCTGTAGAGCAAAATAATGTTCACAGGATGAGCACAACATAAAACACTGCCCTGCCTCAGAGCCACCTCTGGTTCGTTCTTCAGTCATCAGCTCTCCCCATCCCCTCCAGTGAAGGTAACTCTAAATCTGATTTCTAACACTAGATTTGTTTTGCCTTTTCTGAACTTGATACAAATGGGAGCGTTACAGTCTCTTTTGTGACTGGCTTCTTTCTCTCAGGGTTACATCTGTGACAGTCCCCCATACTTTTGCATGTGGTTGGTAGTTTATTTTCATTTTCATATACCAGTTTTCTGCTGTATGAATGTACCATAGTTTTAGTCATTCTACTGATAATGGACAGTTGAGCTATTCCGGGCTTTGGCTATGATGAATGGTGTTCTGTGACGCTCTTACACATGCCTTTTAGTGAACACCTGTACGTTTATCCATTAGGTATATCTGTGGACGTGGAGCTGCTCGGGCAGAGTACACAGATGCTCAGTTTAAGGATATTTTGCCAAAAGGGTGTAGCAGTTTATACTCCCCCAGCAGTGCATGAAAGTTGCAGATGTTCCATGTCCTTGCCAACAGTTGGTACTGTCAGTCTTTTTCATTTTAGCCCCTGTGGAGGGTGTTCAGTGATTATCTCACTGTAATTTTATGGGCGCTTCCCTGACAACTAACGATGTTGAGCAGTTTTTTTTTTCATGTTTATTAACCATTTCGGTGGTCTCTTATGTTGTCTCTTTACATCCCCCCCCAAAAAAAATTGGATTGCCTGTCTTTTCCTAATCGAGTTGTAGAAGTTTGTATGTATTGTGAATTCAAGTCCATTATTGGGTGTGTTATAGCAAAAGTTGTTTATTTTGATGAAGCAAGTCCAAGGTTGTGAAGGTGTCCTATGTTTCTCCTAGGAGCTATATTGTTTTACATTTCATATTTAGATTTGCAATCCATCTGGAGTTGATTTTTTTGTATATGGCATGAGGTAAGGGTCAAGATTCATTTTGTCCTCCAGGTAGCTTTCCAGTCGACCCAGCACCACTTACTGAAAAGGGCATCTGCATTGCAATTCCATCATAAATGAAGTGACTATATGAAGGTTTGTTTCTGGACCAATATTGCATTGCCATAATGATGACAGCTTTATTATAAGTCTTGATGTCTTGCTGTAGAAGTCCTTTCATTTTAAGATTATATTGCCTTTTCTTGGTCATTTGCATTTTTTGGGTAAATTTTAGATTTAGCTTGTCAATTTCTTCAGGGGAAGAAAAAAACCTGTTGGGCTTTTCATTGGGAATATATTGAATCTACAGGTCACGTTGGGGTAAAGGGACTGATACCTTTAAAATATATGTTTTATTGATTTTTTTCATAGAGAGGAAGGGAGAGGGATAGAGAGTTAGAAACATAGACGAGAAAGAAACATCAATCAGGTGGCCTCCTGTACACTCCCTACAGGGTATGTGATGGCAACCAAGGTACATGCCGTTGACTGGAATCAAACCTGGGACCCTTGAGTCCGCAGGCTGACGCTCTATCCACTGAGCCAAACTGGTTAGAGCGGGACTGATATCTTGACGATACTGAGTCTTCCAACTTAGGATGCACGCCTCCATTTGTTTAAGACTTCTCTAATTACACTTGGTAATAATTTATAGTTTTCTGTGTAGAGGTCTTATATATCTTTTGATGGATTCATTCCCAGACATTTGATTTTTTTAATGCTATTATACATGGTACAGTTATAAATATTTTATTTAAAAATATTTTCTTACTGATATATAGAAATACAATTGGCTTTTGTACCTTGGCCTTTTATCTAGATACTTTGCTTATTAATTCTAATGGCTTACCTGTTTCTTGTTTTCTTTGTTGTTCTTACTTCCACAGTCATGCCCGCTGATTCAGGCAGGAAGATGGGCTAGGGGTGAATTAGTTTATCCAAGCTGGATTTGAGCTAATTAGAAGCTGGATTTCTGTATTTGTGAAAGTTGGCTTATTTCTATTGTCTTTAATCCTAGAGAGGAGGCTTTCAGGAGTTCTAATAAAACCCAGGGTGTTTCATATGGCCTCTCCTAAACCCTAATTTTGTCTGCCCAGCTCCAAAAACTCTCCTAGCTTTGCAGCCTCTTGGTCATATCTTGGAAAATGCCTGAGGGGAGAAGTGGAGCTCATTGCAGGCTCCCCTCTCCTGCCTCTCTCATTTTTAAAAATATATATTTTATTGATTTTCTACAGAGAGGAAGGAAGAGGGATAGAAAGTTAGAAACATCGATGAGAGAGAAACATCGATCAGCTGCCTCCTGCACACCCCCTACTGGGGATGTGCCCACAACCAAGGTACATGCCCTTGACTGGAATTGAACTTGGGATCCTTCAGTCCGCAGGCCGACGCTCTGTCCACTGAGCCAAACTGTTTCAGCTCTCTCTCATTAAAAAAAAAAAAAAAAAATATATATATATATATATATATATATATATATATATAAATTTTAGAGAGGAAGGGAGAGGCAGAGATAGAGGAACATCAATGATGAGAGAGAATCATTGGTCAGCTGCCTCCTGCACCCCCCCCCCACACTGGGGACTGAGCCTGCAACCCAGGCATGTGCCCTTGGCCAGAATCGAACCTGGGACCCTTCAGCAATCAAATCTGGGACCTTCTGCCCACAGGCCGTTGCTTTACTGAGCCAAACCAGCTAGGGCTCTCTCCTGTCTCTCTTCAGTCTGGGATCTTGGCTACAGAAAGCTCCACATCCTTTCTGTTACTATTTTAAAATTTACCCATCTTAGTGCATGTGAAGCGGTATCTCATTGTGACTTTGATTTGCATTTCATTATTGGCTAATGATATCTAGCATTTTTTCCTGTGCTTATTAGCCATTTGTGTATCTTCCTTGGAGAAATATCTATTCGATTCTTTGTGTATTTTTAAATTGTGTTGTCTTTTTATTACTGAGTCGTGAGAGTTCTTTATATATTATGGAGATCAGTCTTTCATCAGATTACAGTTTGCAAATATCTTCTCCCGTTCTATGAGCTGTCTTTTCACTTCCTTGATGATACTGTTTGCAGCACAGTAGTTTTTAATGTTGATGAAGTCCAGTTTATTAACTATCCCTTTTGTTGCTTGTGTGTTTGGTGTTGAATCTTAGAAGGCTTTGCCTGATGCCAGGTCTCCAAGGTGTGCTCCTGTTCTCTCCTGAGACTCCTGGTTTTCGCCTTTACATTTAGCTCTGCTTTTAGGTGTCTGATCCATTTTGAGTTAATTTCTGTGTCTGGTGTAAGGAAGGCCCACCTTCATTGTTTTGCATGTGCATGTCCAGTTGTGCCAGCACCGCCCCACACCTCTTAAATAGTCCCTGCATCACGTTCCCCGCAGTGGCTCCAGGACCCTCCATCCTCCACGGCTTCGTGCTTGCCCACAGGCCGCTGGTTCCTGGGACACTTCCCTCCCAGAGCCGTTGGTGCTTACCCATTTCTTTCCCAGGACCTAGAGTAGACTCATTCAAGAATTTTGGCCTTGCTATCGTCTTGACTTAGTACAGAGTAAGGAGTGCTAACAGCGTGGTGTGGCATATATGCTATTTCATGAAGGATAGGGGAGGGTGTTGGTCAAGCTACTGTTCTGCAGAACAGGTTTCTGTGGCAGAAGAAAAGGTGTGGTCTGGCCGTCACAGGCAGCTCTGCCCCCACACCTGCTGCATGGCTGTTTGTATGGTAGCCCCGGCCTCCAGGCCCCTTCTCTCGTGTAGATTCTGAGGGGTGCTGACTCTTGCCACTGTGGTCCTAAAACAAAACAACTTTTTCTTTTCCCAAAAGGAAGAGCTTGAATGCAACCAGATGCCTGAGGGTGTCCTGGGTGTCCACGGCCCCTCCACCAGGAGGCCTGCTCTTTCATACTCTTTAGATCATTCTTATTTTTTAAAATATGTTTTTATTGATTTGTAGACACATCGATTGGCTGCCTGCTGCATGCCCCAACTGGGGATCCAGCCGGCAAAGCTGGGCGTTTGCCCAGAATGGGAATAGAACCCAGGACCTCTTGGTCCATTGGGCAACACTAATCCACTGAGCTGCACCAGCAGGCCTCTTTAGACCTTCCCATGTACCTTTAAGCATGTCATATCTGTGTCTCTCCTGGAACGTGGGCATCTGCAGTCTCTCTTTATATAAAGACAAAAATACCACGACCCTCCTGACATTTGGGATAGAACCCTTGATTCTGGGCCCTGATCATGAAGTGTGCAGCTCTCTGGATGATAGGCTGACTGTGAAGAACCTGGTGACTATGAAGAACTGTGTTCCCACAGCTTCTTTCCTGGCCCATGTTCAACAATCCCTTATGGCTTCTCCTCTGGAAGATTCACAAAACCTCCTGGTGGGTAGGGAAGCCCCCATCTACCGTCCTACTTCACCCGCATGCGCGGAAACAGCAGAAAGCAGAGCCAGCCGGGGCGGGAGGGGGCGGCGGGGAGGCGGGAAGGAATGAGGCTGTTGAGCCATTGGAGGGAAGTCTTTCTGGGCCCGGGGCTTTGAAGCTCTGAAGGCTCAGCTGCAGCAGGTATGTGAGCTGAGCAGTGGGGCCTGTATCTCATGTTGCTATGTCTCTGAAGAATGCAAAAGGAAAAATAACAAGAGATTTAGAGAAATCATGTGTAACAAATTGAGAAAATATGGATGGACAGTCCCCCTCACTGAATTATTCTGTATCTATCACCTCACCTTGTCTTGATCTTCCAGCAAAGTTTCCTATTTACTCAGTTATTGATTTCATCCACAGATATTTATTGCACACCTACTATGTGCCAGGTATGTTGCTTATGATAGCAAGGAATGAAATAATTCAGTTGCCACAGAGCTTTTTTAGTCCATTGGGGAAATCTGAAAATAAATATAAAAGATAAACTATGAGCTGATAACTAAATGAAGAAAAAAATTTAAAGGGCACAATAAGATATGAGAGCAAAGAGCCTGATTAGCTAGGGGAAGGATGTTCTCAGGGTGGTGATTAATTTTAGGTGTCCATTTAACTGGATTAGGGATGCCCATGAAGGTGGAAGAACATTATTTCTGTGTGTGTCTGGGAAGGTGTTTCTGGGAGAGGTTTGAATTGGTGGGTAGAGTAAAGCAGATGGTCTTCCTCAGTGTTAATGGGCATCACCCAGTTAATCACCGAGGGCCTGCCCGAACAGAAAGGCCATGGAAGGTGAGTTCGGCTCTCTCTGCCTGATGTCAGACATCCATCCCCCCCCGACCTCTCATAGAGGTGTTCAGGGTCCTGGGCTTTGGGAACTCAGGCTCACACCATCAGTGCCCACGCTTGGTCTTCATGCGAGGACTGATTGCCCCCTCCGGCTTTCCAGCTACAGACAGATGGCAGTCATGGAACTGCTCAGCCTCCATAACCATGTGAGCCAATTTCTATAATAAATCTCTCTCTCTCTATATATACACACACACACACACACACACACACACACACACACACACACACACACACACACACGTTCTGGTTCTCAGGAGAACTCTGAGTATGCAGCAGACCTGAGTGGGGAACAGTGGGAGGAAAAGGTTCTAGGAAGAGGAAGCAGCAGGTGCTAAGGCCTGGGTCTGATGAACTTGGTGCATTTGAGAAGCTGAAGAGGCCAGTGTGCCTGGGATGAACATGCCGAGAGCAACAAGATGAGACTGAAAGGCTTGGGATGTGCTAAGTGTTTAAGTTTCTATCCTAGGTGCAGTGGGAAACCATTCTGGGGTTTCCAGGAAGGGAAGGATATGATCAGATTTTATATTCATGCCTTGAGTGTCTCCATGAAGACAGCACAGTCCTTAAGACAGGGCCAAGGTGTTATATCCTGTGATATACTTCCCAGAGCCAGTGCTGTGCTGTGCATGTCACAGGGGCGGGCAGGGCGTGGTGTTTTGATGGCGATTCGTGTAGGAATTCATTTATCTATAGGTGCAAGGGTTTGTTAGGTTGCATTAGATACATATAGAATATCTGTGTTCTCTGTAACACATTATGGGAAAGCTGGGGTTATTTTATGTACTAAAAGGATAAATGCCTTTCTCTTTACACACATACACACACACACACACACACACACACACACACACATTTTTTTTTTCAAGAGAGACCATTTCTTACCACTGGAAATCCATAAATGATTTATTACCTTTTTAAACCCCTCTCTATTCCTTGCCACAGATTTTTTTTTCATTTCGCCTAAAACATTGTCCAGCTAATAAATAGGTTCAAAGGCAGACAGAGGGAGCTTCCACAGGTTATGAGAAAATGCCAGGCTCTTGAAAGACCTCCATGGATACGAAACCATAAATCTCAGAGGGCCCCTTTTGAAACGTCACTCACCTTCCTTCCTCGTAGGAAACCAGGGCCCGAGAGAAATCAACGAACGTTACAATTCATCTGGACCTTGTTACTCAAACCAGCCAGAGGATGGGAGAGGAGGATGCACCCAGCAGAAGCAAGTCCACTTGGAGTTTTATAGCTTCCCATTAAACACACACACACACACACACACACACACACACACACACACACACATACACACAGGCGCGCGCACACACACAACCTCCTGAACTTTCCAGTAAGGCAAATATATTTATCCCCTGGCACCTGGAAAATATTATTCACTGATGACAAGCCGCAGTTATCTGTTGGCCGGGGTGAGGTGGCAGGATAACAGTGCAGGAACAGGAGTCCTCAGGCTCTGAGCAAAGGACTGCAGGAAGACAAAGCTATCAGAGATGTTTTCACATCATAAAGCCAGAGGCCTCCGCAGGCTGGGGAAATTCCTTCTTCTTCTTCTTCTTTTGTTTTGTTTTTGTTTTGTTAATCCTCACCTGAGGATATTTTTCCATTGATTTTTTTAGAGAGAGTGGAGAGAAGGAACCAAGATGGCGGCATAGGTAAAACACCTATCTTGCTGTCATCCACAGCAATTTTAAAAGTACAATTTAACGAAAGAACAAACACCTTCCAGAATCACCAGAAAGCTGGCCGAGTGAAAATTCCACAAATAAAAGTGAAGATAAGACATTGTGACTCGGAGGAGCGGCTGAGGACAGCATTGAAGATTCCCGTGGAGAGAGGTTTGGAGTGCGCGTGCCAGCGGATAGAGCAGGCGGCCGAAAACCGGCCAGTTTGCTCGAACGGGGAGACAAAGACGTCCCACTGGACTGATTCTCCAGCTCTGGGCGAAGTCCAGGGAACCCACTATCACACGGGGTGAAAACTGGACAGTGGAAGGGCACGCCGAAGCTCGGGTGCTGCAGAGGTCTGCCAGATTGTGGAGAGGGTGTGCTTGCGCGTGACCTTGGGAACAGAGCAGCTGTGTGACTGTGTGGAGAGCGCTCTCAACTTGCTCCCTCATTCGGGAAACCATCAGACTGCTTTGTTTTACAACCCTGGGTGCGACGTTGGGTGTGCAGACTCATTTGGGGAGAGTCTGAATTCCCCGGTAGCTGGTGGAGCTTGGCAGTGACTCTCTCTCAGAGGTGCTGGCGGCCATTGCCCTCGGCACAGAGTCCCTGGGGCCGCATAGGGTGGAGCTAACGCTGTCTGCTTGGCTCAGAGACTCCGCCCATCCAACCTGAGCACAGCTGAACTTCACAGACAATTGGCCTGGAGGTCAACCCCTTCAAGTGCTAACAATGATTAACCTGAGCTTAACTTCAGCAAGACTGTGCAACCCATATCCACCTCAGGTAACTGGGGAGGCTGAGCCACTGTCCCTTGTAGGACGTCTACCACACAAAGCTAATTGACCAACTCAGGGAAGCAGCCACCATGCAGAGACATGGAAAGAAATCAGATGTGAAAGAAATGGAGGAAAAAAAACGACTGGACATGGAATTCAAAACCACAGTTATAGGGCTTCTCAAGAGGCTCCAACAAAAGGTCGAGGCCTACAAGGAAATAAGCAAGACCGCAAAGGAAATGAATGAGACCCTCAAGGATATGAACGAGATCTGCAAGGAAATGATCAAGACCAATGTGGAAATGATCAAGACCAACGTGGAAATGAATGAGTCCTACAAGGAAATGAAGGAGACCCTCAAGGATATGAAGGAGACTCTCAAGGATATGAAAAAGGACCATCCAGAAATTAAGCATACAATGACTGAAATAAAAAATATTATACAAAGACCTAAAAGTGCTCTGGAGCACCCCAAGAACCAAGTTAAAGATTTGAAATACAAAGAGGTAAAATCCACTCAGCTGAAAAAGCAAGAAACCAAAAGAATCCAAAAAATTGAAGATAGTGTAAGGGGCCTCTGGGACAACCTCAAGCATACCAACATCCGAATTATAGGGGTGCCAGAAAAAGAGAGAGACCAAGACAATGGAAACCTATTTGAAGAAATAGTGACCGAAAACTTCCCACACCTGGTGAAAGAACTAGACTTAGGAGTCCAAGAAGCACACCTAACCCCAATATATAGGAACCTAAGAGGACCACACCAAGCCACATCATAATTAAAATGTCAAGAGCCAAAGACAGAGAGAATATTAAAAGCAGCAAGAGAAAAACAGTTACCTATAAGGGAGCACCCATATGATTGTCAGCGGATTTCTCAACAGAAACGATGCAGGCCAGATGGGAGTGCAAGAAATATTCGAAGTGATGAATAGCAAGAATCTACAACCAAGATTACTCTATCCAGCAAAGCTATCATGCAGAATTGAGGGTCAGATAAAGTGCTTCGCAGATAAGAAAAAGCTAAAGGAGTTCATCACCACCAAACCAATATTATATGAAATGCTGAAAGATATTCTTTAAGAAGAGGAAGAAGAAAAAGATAAAAGTGTAAATTATGAACAACAAATACACATCTATCAACAAATGAATCTAAAAATCAAGTGAATTAATAAGCTGATGAACAGGATAAACTGGTGAATGTAACAGAATCCCGGACATAGAGAGGGAATGGACTGACAACTCTTGGGGAGAAAGGGGGTGTGGGAAGTGCAGCAAGAGACTGGACAAAAATCATGCAATTATGGGAGAGGATAGTGGGGTGGGGGAGGTGAGGGCAGAGGGTGGGATGGGTACCAGGTGGAGGGGAACTATAGGGGGGAAAAAGGGAACAATGTAATTAATAAACTGAACAATAAAGATGAAAAAATATAAAAAAAATAAAAAAGTAAAAAAAAATAAAAAGAATAGAGAGAGTGGAAGGGAGGGGGAGAGACAGAGAGAAACATCGATGTGAGATGTGAGAGAGACACATTAATTGTTTGCCACCCACATGAGCTGACCAGGGCTGGGGATCAAGCCTGCAACTGAAGTACATGCCCTTAACTGGAATTGAACCCAGAACCCTTCAGTCTGAGGGCCAAAGCTCTATCCACTGAGAAAAACCAGCTAGGGGGCAGAAGTTTGCTTCTTCATATCACTTCTGGTTACTTTATTAGTCTTTGAAGGAAATAGGAATTCATTCATTTATTGCCTCGTTTTCTCTCTCCTTCCTCTCCTTTTTCCCTTCCCCCCTTCCTTCCTTCCTGCTTCCCATGCATTGAGTACATTCCATTATTAATGTTTAGTGGGTGCTGAGGTGGATAGACAGAGTTGGAGCTGGGTACCCACCTTCATGGAGTTTTCATTCCAGTGGGAAATTTAAAAATGTACAGTGTGTGCGCAAGACAATCTGAAAAACATCCCCAGGACTGTACCCTGAGCTGGGGACCCCCTCAGGTGGGTGGGCTGGAGCTGTAGAGAGTGAGTAGGTTGTTGCGACTAAAGACTCAGAGGAAGCAGGCTCCCAGGAGGCCCTCCTGCTTACCACCTTGCTCTGGGAAGGGGCTGGTTCATCCTCATGATTGCTGGTTTTGGCAGCTTCCCACGCTCAGGCCATTTGTTTGAATGTCAGTAATGGCACCGAGGCCAACCCCGCTGGATCTAGCCTTTGGGGACTGGGGATTAGCCAAAGAGAAGCTCAGCCTGCCCCTGAGGCCTTCTCTCCAGTCTTCCTGTTTAGTCCCTTTGCACACGAAGGAGTGGCCAGATGCCACCTCTCCACTGGCTGTTTCCTTCACCCTGGGACCTGGTGGGCCTGTTTTTTTCTTGAGTGTGTTTTTCATGCCCCTTCGTGGATGAACTAATTTGGGACTCAGTATGTTGGCCCAGGTGTGTGTCAGCTTTTCCTATTACCCAGATACAAGGGATGGGAAGGGTCTTTCAGATTTTACTTGAACCCATTCTCCTGCCTCCAGAAAAAGCCGCCTGTGCACAGAGTTGCTCATTCCTTCCAGACAAAATTCTCCGCAGGAAAACCTGTGTTTCTCTCCTGGGAAGTGTCCCCCTCGGCCATCTAGAGCTATGCTTAGTTCAGAGGCTAACTCCTTCATTCCGTTCCTTGGAGATTTCTTTAATTCTGGGAATCTCAAGGCTCTGGGACCAAAACACTGTCCACTCCACTCCGAGAGGCAAGGTGCAGGGTGGTTAAGGAAGCAGATTCCTAGGGCCACAGTGCCACACTCAGAGTCTCGTTCTGCTACTCACAGCTGGGAGGCTTACTGCCCGAGGCCTCCTCTGAGCCTCAGTTTCCCCAGTGATGAGGATGATACCAGTATGTACCGCATGCACTCCTGAGAGGGCTAAATAACGGCAGTGTCTAGAGAGGACCTCGGCACAGAGTAAGTATACGTAAGTTTTCTCTATTATCACCTCACCTTGGATAATAGGAAAACCCTATTCTTAGACTAAGTTCTCACTAGCAATTTTTTCTCTTTCTTACTTGGTAAGATGTGTTTGGATAAGGAAGACTGATCCCCATTCCTACAGCTAAAGAGATACAGAGATTGAAAATCATTGGCTTTCTGATGTCCCTTTTCCGTCTCCCCCAAGCCCAGCCCCACGTAGTGGCTGTCCTGCTTTCTGTCCCTGTACATCCAGTTGTCTTCTTTAGAGTGTCATAGAAATGAAAGCTTGCAGTATGTAGTGTTTTGCATCTGACTTAGTTTGCTCAGCACAGTGTTTTTCAGGTTCGACTATGTCGTTGTGCACATTACTTCATTTACTTTTATCGCTGAGCAGCGCTCCAGGTGGGGATGATGCCCCACCACGACCCTTTGCCCACTCATCGGTGCTGGACATCTGTGCTATGTCCAGGTTGGGCTCTTCTGCATAAGGCTGTATGAGCACTCGTGTGGAAGGCTTTATGCAGACTCCTGCTTTCCTTTCCCGGGAGTGGGATTGCTGGGTGGTACGCCCAGTGTAGGTGTTACTTTATAAGCAATCTCTAAAATGTTTTCCAAAGTCGTGGTGCTGTTTTTCATTCTCACCAGCCAGGTTTGAGAGTTCCAGTTGCTTCACATCACCAACACGTAGTATTGTCAGGTTAAAGAAAAAAAACAACAACACACCTTAGCTATCCTAATTGCTATTTCATGACAGTCTTAATTTGTATTTCACTGATGACGAATCCTCTCATACTAGTAGATACTTCATCAAAGAAGATACACAAATTGTGCATCTTCTTTGATGAAGTATCTACTAGTATTACAATCTTTTAACCATTTTTTAAAAATTGGATTGTTGGACTTTTTATTATTGAAAGTGTTCTTTATATATTTCAGTTACAAGTTCTTTGTTAAATATATGTATTGTAATTATTTTCTTTCAAGCTAATTATTAAAAAATCTTCACCTGAGGATATGTTTTTATTGATTTTTAGAGAGAGAAGAAGAGAGGAAGGGTGACAGAGAGAGGGGAAGAGGGAGAGAAACATTGTGTGAGAGAGAAACATTGATTGGTTCCTTCCTGTACACACCCTGACTGGGAGTTGAACCTGGAACTTAGGTGCATGGGACAACACTCCCAACAACAGAGCCAGCTGGCCAGGGCTCTTCCAAGCTGATTTTTTAAAACCTTTGCTCCTTCCCAGTTATATTGGATGTTGATCAAGAGTTAATACCCTGGCCGAAACTGGTTTAGCTCAGTGGATAGAGCGTCGGCCTGTGGACTGAAAGGTTCCAGGTTTGATTCTGGTCAAGGGCATGTACCTTGGTTGTGGGCACATCCCCAAGAGGCAGCTGATCGATGTTTTTCTCTCATTGATGTTTCTGACTTTCTATCCCTCTCCCTTCCTCTCTGTAAAAATCAATAAAATATATTTTTAAAAAAGAGTTAATGCCCTGGCTGGTGTGGCTCAGTTGGTTGGGTGTCATCTTGTGCACCAAAAGTTGGCCAGTTAATTCATGGTCAGGGCAAGGGAGCCCAGGTTTCGGGCTTGGTAAGGAGCAAGCAGGAAGCAGTGGACATTATGCTCACCTGGATGTTTTTTCTCTAAAACAAAAAGAGATCAGTTAAAAAAAAAAAGAGTTTAACTTACCCTCAAGTAGTCCCAACCCAGGGATGTCTTAAAGAAACACCAAGCAGAAATTAACAATGTTATGTACCACTTTACCCCCATGGAAAAAACAAAGGAAAGAAACACTAAGTAATTGCTTGCCCCCCGTGGTCCTTTATTTCTTCCCTTGGAGCTAACTGTTTACGTTTAGAGTTGAAAAGAACACGCTGTGTGAGTACAGAAACAGCACTCCATCTGATGCTGTCAGAAAGACCTCTCAGGCGGCATTCCCAAATCTGCAAGATGGA
The DNA here is from genome assembly GCA_027563665.1 of Antrozous pallidus. Lineage (NCBI taxonomy): Eukaryota > Metazoa > Chordata > Mammalia > Chiroptera > Vespertilionidae > Antrozous > Antrozous pallidus. The sequence goes on along the minus strand of CM050522.1, from coordinate 38,088,460 downwards.
ACAAACAGATGGTTTGTCCGTCACAGCAGGGGGTCCATCACATTTCTGAAAAGTTGTCTCTTTCTTCTGCAGCTTCCTGGCTTTTATTAGTGAGCAGTCTGACCAGATGGGCCGACCCACCTCTTTGATTCTCTTCCAGCACAGGGTGAAGTTAGTTTTCCAAGGCCAGCAGATAGGTCCTGTCTATTCCACAGGGTTGGAGGATGGACCCCGAGGGCCACTCCTGCCCCCAGAGTGGGGCCTGAGAGGCACTGATCCAGCCAGAAAAATAAACCTCTGCACCAAGTGCAGCTGAAGGAGGAAGAACGCGAAGGTTCATGCAGTCAGGAAACTTCTAATTTCCACCCTTCTCAACAGACAGTAAAATAATAGAGATCCTATCTACTGCTAATCAAGCACTTAACTAATCGCCAGGTACTGTGCCAGCCAGTTCACACAGATCTCACTGAATCTTCATACGAACCGCAAGAGAAAGAGACTGTCACTCTCCCCATTTCAGAGGGGGAACCGAGGCTCCGGGAGACGCTGTGATCGATGACTGCGGAGCTGGGACATCCACTTTCGGCTGACAGGCACGCCTGTGTCTTGAGCTACCGCAGAAACCTTTCCTCTCACAGACAAGGTGTTGGTCTTTGCTGTTAGCTTGTGCTTTCCTTTTTCTGTCAGGCTGCCTTTTCTTTGCTGATCCCACAAGTTCACAGAGAAGGGGATGGGGCCTTTTGCTTTTCTAAGTCCTTTGCTTGGGACAGAATTCCTGAGTTGTGTGGGTTGGGGGATGCCTCTACCTCATTTACACGATGACCTACCGACTGATCCATGCAGACCGTACTGCGAACACAGCTCAGAGAGCCAACCCCACACCCCCTCCCGTGGCCTGGTTTTTTTCTCAGGGACAGAAGGCTGACCATGACATTCTGTAGACACATTCTGAGACCTTCTCGAGAGTGGGACCCTATGTCTCAGTATCCTCCCTTGTCCCATAACATGCATTCTAGACTTTGAGAGGAGAGCCACCAAACTGAGCTGAGGTGCCCACACTGGGCACTTAGTAGGCTCACGCACCATAAGGAAGGGGCTCACAGCAGCCATGCAGTGAGTGTGACTCCAGTTCGGGCCCCAGAAAAATCCCACGTGTCCGTGTCCACAGGTCCTGATCTTGAAGATCGCTCACAGGGAGTTGGAGCCACGGACATCAACCTGGAAACTCCAGGGGTTTGCACTCCTTAATCCAAGACAGCCCCGATTTCGGTGCCAGATAACGTTGTCCACATCCCAGAACATTACAGTGAAGAAGGAACGAGGGGAGTTTTTTTCAAAAGTAAAAGCGGGAAATACACAAGTGCATGTGGGAGCAGGGAGGCTCAGGAAGGCCTCACCTGTGTTCCTGCACACCTTGGCAGAAGCTGGGCAGTGAGTTTCAGAGGCAAGAGGGGGGCAGACGGGAGAAGGAAGTGCATGTGTGTGCACTCTATTCACGGGAGCGTGCCAGGTGGGTGGGAGGCGGGGCATGCTGTGCACACCCATGAGCAGTGGGTGGGAGGGTGTGTGTGTGTGTGTGTGTGTGTGTCCCATGAGCAGTGGGTGGGAGGGTGTGTGTGTGTGTGTGTGTGTCCCATGAGCAGTGGGTGGGAGGGTGTGTGTGTGTGTGTGTGTGTCCCATAAGCAGTGGGTGGGAGGGTGTGTGTGTATGTGTGTGTGTGTGTCCCATGAGCAGTGGGTGGGAGGGTGTGTGTGTGTGTGTGTGTGTGTCCCATGAGCAGTGGGTGGGAGGGTGTGTGTGTGTGTGTGTGTGTGTGTCCCATGAGCAGTGGGTGGGAGGGTGTGTGTGTGTGTGTGTGTGTGTGTCCCATGAGCAGTGGGTGGGAGGGTGTGTGTGTGTGTGTGTGTGTGTGTCCCATGAGCAGTGGGTGGGAGGGTGTGTGTGTATGTGTGTGTGTGTGTCCCATGAGCAGTGGGTGGGAGGGTGTGTGTGTGTGTGTGTGTGTGTCCCATGAGCAGTGGGTGGGAGGGTGTGTGTGTGTGTGTGTGTGTGTGTCCCATGAGCAGTGGGTGGGAGGGTGTGTGTGTGTGTGTGTGTGTCCCATGAGCAGTGGGTGGGAGGGTGTGTGTGTGTGTGTGTGTGTGTCCCATGAGCAGTGGGTGGGAGGGTGTGTGTGTGTGTGTGTGTGTGTCCCATGAGCAGTGGGTGGGAGGGTGTGTGTGTGTGTGTGTGTGTGTGTCCCATGAGCAGTGGGTGGGAGGGTGTGTGTGTGTGTGTGTGTCCCATGAGCAGTGGGTGGGAGGGTGTGTGTGTGTGTGTGTGTGTCCCATGAGCAGTGGGTGGGAGGGTGTGTGTGTGTGTGTGTGTGTGTCCCATGAGCAGTGGGTGGGAGGGTGTGTGTGTGTGTGTGTGTGTCCCATGAGCAGTGGGTGGGAGGGTGTGTGTGTGTGTGTGTCCCATGAGCAGTGGGTGGGAGGGTGTGTGTGTGTGTGTGTGTGTGTGTGTGTCCCATGAGCAGTGGGTGGGAGGGTGTGTGTGTGTGTGTGTGTGTGTGTGTCCCATGAGCAGTGGATGGGAGGGTGTGTGTGTGTGTGTCCCATGAGCAGTGGGTGGGAGGGTGTGTGTGTGTGTGTGTGTGTGTCCCATGAGCAGTGGGTGGGAGGGTGTGTGTGTGTGTGTGTGTGTGTGTGTGTGTCCATCCACTGCAGAAGGCAAGGCAGTCCTATCTGAGCTCTGTGCCCTGCCCTGCCCTCTGGCAGGACCGGAGGGCTTTTGAATGTGAGGACGCCCACTTCAGCAGCACCGCTCAGTAGCCTGGGATCGCGGACTCTGCGAGGAGGCTCCTTTGGATCAGTGCCCGCCCCGGAAGCTGTTAACAGGCTCCTTCCCCAACTCTCAGTGGAGGAGAGGAGTTTTGTGTTGGTGTAGGTTAGCTTTTGTGGTTCTAGGCACTGGGGGGAGAATAAAAGCACAATTATTTCCTCTAAATGAATATGTCGATACCTGAATTAGTACCTGCTTAGGGTTTTTCTTTTTTCTTTTTCCAGAAGAGGAGGAGGGAGAGGTAAGGAGTTTGATTCCGGGAAGGGACTGGCACCCAAACCCAGAACAGGCCAAGCCGTGAGGTCAGCAACATGTAACCCCGGGCCCTGAGACTAACCGCCTCCGTGGCCCTCACTGCTCAGGCATTAACTTCTCCCTCATTCCCAAACTGCTTTCAGGACGAACTCTGTATATCAGCCATTTGCCCATAGTGTAAATTTCGGTAGCTAACCTCTTTTTTGTTAGTCCTCACCCAAGGCTATTTTTCCATTGGTTTTCAGAGAAAGTGGAAGGGAGGGAGAGAAACAGAGAGACAGAAACATCGATGTGAGAGAGACACATCAATGGGTTGCCTCCCACACGTGCCCTTGACTGGAATAGGACCAGGCACCCTTCAGTCCGAGGACCGATTCTCTTATACACTGAGCCAAACAGGCTAGCTCTATTGGCTAATGAGTTTGCCGATCACTGCACTAGGGCATTAGGCTCTTTCTAAGGAGGAGAGTGGTATTGTGTTTAAGGTACTAGAGCCAGCCCGCCAGACCCCAAATCCCATGGTAAATGAATGCATTGGTTTAGCCATCTCTACTTGCTTCTCTGTTTAGAGTAGCAATGCTGGGTATAATTTTATATCCTGTTCCCTGATGCCAGCACAAGTATATTTGTGCATAGAGAGCTTTGTTCCTGTGGGTTAATTTATTCCTGGAAGTGGGGTTAATTTATTCCTGGAAGTGGGATCATTGGGTCAAAAGGCAGCCCGCTTGCTGGTGTGTGGATTGAGAAGTCACTTGATATCCCTATATTTAAGATTCCTCATGTGTAAAGTGGGGTGGAAAGTAATAGTTCTTTCCTCACAGGTTTGTTGTGAGAATGAAATGAATGACTCTATGTAAAACACTTGGAATAATTGTGGCACGTAGAAAATATTATACTTAATTTGTTACTATTATTATCCCTGCTGAGGGTGTACATTTTAAACCTTATCTGTAGTTGTGAAAGGAAGGATTATCCCTTATTGAAAAACATTTTGGGTTTTAGGGAGCATGGGACAGTGGTTTCTTTAGAGCAGGGATGGGGTCCCAGGGCCGTATAAGGCTGGAGAAATCATTTGGTCTGGCCCTGCCAAGGCATTCGGGATGAGTTCATTAAATGTCTGATCAATTAGAGCAGGCTACTTTTAAGTTGATAATTTTGTATGGTCCTCAAATGATGTTATAAATAGCCAAATGACTTTTGGCAGAACAAAGGTTCCCTACCCGAGCTTTAGAGGGAGGCCCTTAGCGGATGCCTTCTGTCAGTGTCTACTGTGAGTGCCGAGCCAGGTGCGTGTGCCTGGAGGTGAGTGCCATTCTCAGAGCCAGTGGCCAATGGTGCAGCTTGATGAGCTCTCTTGGGTCAGGTGAACCCAAGCAGCCCAGTGTCTGAAAGGCATGTCAGCTCCCTGGACACTAATTTTCTCCCCTCTCACGTCCAGTGTTCCCCACTCCCTGGCCAGCAGTGGGGCCTCCAGGGGGCTGCAGGTGCAGTGACAGGCCGCAGTAAGGACTATGGAGCTCCATGGGGGAGCAAAGCCATTTCATCCCTTGCTTCAGCCTGCTATCTTGGCTGCCCCAGGACCCAGGCCTCATGAAACACTGATAGGGCTCTTTAAGACAATTGGTTGCTCAGGCCTGGGGGGCAGGGGGCTCCAGGACACTTAAGTTCAAGGCCTTAAAACAGCAGATTATGAATGCTGGGCTACTGGGAACCTTTGGCATAGCTATCTCTGTGGTTTTCCCAAGGCTCAGACCCTGGTGCCTTAAATAATGGGTCTCAAGGACAATGGTCATCAAGGCATTTTATGTAAAAAACTAGAGGCCCAGTGCATGAAATTTGTGCATGGGAGGGTGGTCCCCTCAGCCCAGCCTCCACCCTTTCCAATCTGGGACCCCTCAGGGGATATCTGACTTTGGTTTAGGCCTGATCCCGGGGATTGGGCCTAAACTGGCAATTGGACATTCCTCTCACAATCCTGGACCACTGGCTCCTAATCACTCACCTGTCTGCCTGGTCATCCCCAACGCCCTCCCTCCCCTGCCGCTGGCCTGGTCACCCCCAACTGCTCCCCCTGCCAGCCTAGTCACCCCTCACTGCCCCCCCTGCCAGCCTAATTGCCCCCAATTGCACACACACTACCGCCGGCCTGGTTGCCCCCCATGCCAGCCTGGTTGCCCCTCATAGCCCCCCTGCTGGCCTGATTGCCCCATGCAGCCTGCTTATTCAGTCATTTGGTTGTCCCTCACTAACCCTCCTGCCGGCCTGGTCATAGGCAGCCATCTTGTGAGGCTGTGAGGGTTAATTTGCATATTAACCCCTTTATTATATAGGATTATTTCATTTTATTGGTCTTGTTTTTCATCTTTATTGACATATAATTGACATGTACTATTGTATAAGTTTAAGATATACAATGTGCTGATTTAATACACTTATGTATTATAGAATGATCACCCCCATAGGGTTGGCTAGCACCTCCATCATGTTTTATCATTACCATTTCTTTACTGTGGTAAGCACATTGAAGATCTATTTTCTTAACAAGATTCAGGTATAAAATACAGTTTTATTAACTATGATCACTACGCTATACACTAGCTCACCAGAACCTATTCACCTTATAACCAGAGGCTTGTTCCCTTTGATCAACATCTTTCCCATTTCCCCACCCCGCATTTCCTGTTACCACTATTCCAGTCTCTGTTTCTATGAGTTTGGATTTTTTAGATTCCACATGTAAGTGATATCATACACTATTAGTCTTTCTCTGTCTGACTTATCTCACTTAGCATGATGCCCTCAAGGTTCATCCACATTGTTGCAAGTGGCAGGCTTCCCTTTTTTCTCATGGCTGAATAATGCTCCATTATTTAGGTATCTTCTATATATATAAAAACCTAATATGCAAATTGTTTCCTTGGGAGTTCAACCAGGAGACCAGGAGTTTGATCGCTCACTATGATGTGCTCTGACCACTAGGGGGTGGCATGGAAGGAAGGAAGGTGGCAGCTGGCAGCTGGGGAAGGGAGGCCCTGGCTGGCAGCTGGAAGACCCCTATTGGCCCTGATTGCTGGCCAGGCCTAGGGACCCTACCTGTGCACGAATTTCATGCACCGGGCCTCGAGTATATAAATATACATAGATAGTCACATCTTCTTAATCGATGGACATGTAGGCCGTTTTCAAGTCTTGGCTCTTGTGAACAGTACTGTTGTGTAATGTGGAGGACAGATCTCTCTTCCAGATCCTGTTCTCATTTCCTTTGGATAAATATTCAGAATTAAGAGTGCTGTGTCATATGTTCTACTTTTAATTTTTTTTAGGAACCTTCATGCCGTTTTCCATAGTACCAATTTACATTCTCACTAATAGTGCACACAGTTTCCCTTTTCCACATCCTTGCCAATACTTACGACCTCTTGTCTTTCTGATGATAGCCACTCCAACAGTAACCCGGGTATTTAATTCCCTAATGATTTGGGAGTGATATATATGTGAGTGGTCTACTGAAGGCTGACATTTCTTGATACATGTTAATCATTTAAATGTATAATCTCATCTGTTATTGATTACCCTTAGAATTTGACAGTGGAAAAGGAATTATTAGCACATGGAGGGTGATTAATAAATATGTTTTGAATAAATGGATGGATGAATATACCATTATTTATTTAACTATTTGCTAATGTTGGGCTTTTAGGTTGATTCTATTTTGTAAAAATTATACAGGGTTATCTTGAATATATTTGTGCATGTAGTTTTATCTTTACATTACTTTCTCTTTTAGAAGTGGGATTTCTAGGTCAAAGGGTCTGAACAATTTTATGGCATGTGACATGTATTTCTAAACTTCTTTGCTCAAGGATTGTACCAATTTTGAATGCTTACAGCAGTGTTTGGGTGCCAGTTTCACCATAACCTTACTGGCTTTGAGTGTTAACATAAAATTCTTTTTTGCTAGTTTATTAGGTGACTCATGGTATCTTCATACTTTAATTTTGCATTCTTTGATCTCTCTGGTGAGGCTATTTTTTTGTGGTCGATTACTAGTTGCATTTATTATTTTGTGAATCTGTTCATTCCTGTTTTCTATTATCAATTAAATAACAATGAGAACATTATCTACAATAATAAAGGCATAATATGCAAATTGACCAAACCACAGAACAGCAGAACAATCATCCAGACCACCTTCTGAACAACCACGCTATGACACGCACTGGCGCCATGCCAACCAAGACGGGTGTGATGCGATTGGTCGGGTGGTCAGTTAGTCAAATCTATTAATCTTTTCCTTTGACTTCTTTGTGTATAAGCCATAAGAATGCGAATATTGGTAGCAGCACAAAAGACAAGTACTTAATACAAGAGGTGGGAAAATTTCTCTAGCTTTGTGTTGCTGGCTAGTTTACACCTCATTCCATCAGTAATGTAGGATTTTTTTGAGTCAGATGATTCACTTACAGTTTGAAGGGTATGATAAAGTTTCAACATCTTGGCATTGCATCTTTGTTCTATGCGATTAGGAACAAACAGGAAGAAAGCTCCCTTTTCCTTCCATCCTCCTCCCTTTGTAGAGACTAGTAAGATGGCAGGTCGACGAGAAAGGCGGCTGGCCTGAGAGTTGGAGGAAAGAAGGGGATTATCATAGTGAAATGTGTTTGAAGGAACCAACTACCAACCTTCTGAGTGAAAACTGTACTAAAGAGGGAGAATGGAGTCAGAGTTTCTTGACTTAGCAGAGCTGGCTCTTAGGGCCATCTCAGGGGAGTCTGTGTACAGAGAAAACATTCATATTCGTCCTGGTGTATAACTGCTTTACGTGAAAGGGAAGAAAACTAGGCATGAAATAAGGTGGAAATGTTAGGCCAGCCCTGTTCTGGATATATCCGAAAATCAGAACATGGAGGCTTTAAAAGGTTAGTTTAAAAGGGCCTGACTCCCAGGGTTTCCCATCTGGATTTCCAATATCTACTGTTTCCCGTGGGGGAATGTGCAGGGCAGGGATGGTGCCAGTGATCACAGAATTAAACAGAGCATGTGTGCCACTCCCCGGCCGCTGGGAACGACTGTCCAGGCAATTCTCGTGGGAGCGAGGGGGATGTAAACACCCGGTTTCCCTTGGGTTATTTAAACACAAGCTCCCATTGCCCTGTGGCTTATGCGACATATTTGAGCATGAACCAACAACTTGGTCTATTAGCTTAATTGACCTAAAAAAGCCAATAAGATTTAACCATTAGAATAAAAAAAATGTTAATAAATAAATAAGTAAAATAGTTTTTCTTGGGGAAAAAAAAGATTTAACCATTCGGAATTTCTGTGATGGTTATACAGTGAACACAGTGGGCTTAGAGCAATCAGTAATTGTATTGAGAGGTGACTAGAAGAAGTCACGTAATTTTGAGTTGTATGTGTAGTGCAAAACTCCAAAAGGGAACATTATGAATTCTTAGTGACACAGAAGACGATTCTGTGCTGCACTGAAGATTCATTCATGTCTGGAACTAAGCGTGGCCCCTACCAGCCCCTGTCGTCACCAGTAAACATTAGCGCTGTGCAGGCAGATAAGTGACTGACTACTGAAAAACAAGCAAACAGGCGAACTTACAGATGGAAGGATGGCTGGCCTTCGGGCAGTTCTCCTTCTGGTTAGTGACCTCAGGAAGTAATCTGCCTTTTATTCCTGTTTCATGTAAGTGCCTTTCATCCAACCTGACTATCATTCCTTGGAGCTGGCCCACAAGGGGACACTCAGATGGGGTCGACTTGACTGACTGGTGGAGAGAACAGCAGGGGAAGAATGGATGCTCTGCCTGCTGGGCCTTGTTTAAGGGTAGCTAAGGTTGCTGTGGGTCCTGGGGAGCCCTTCTGGGACAGTACTTTCATTTGGGCAGCACCTTGGTGTTTTTGGACACGGTCTTCCTTTAGAGGCAATAGCTCTGACCTCTTAGAATTGATGATGTAACAGCTGGTATACAATGTATTGCCAGGACCATTCTGAGACCTTCAGAGTGGTGGTTCTCATAAGTATGGGCTATGGACCCACCACATCATCATTGCCTGGGAATGTGTTCGAAATTCAAACTCAGGCCCTTCCTGGGAACCTGTGAGAAATGTACATTCCCAGGACCCAGCCAAGACCTCCTGAATCAGAAATCAGGGTGGGGGGTGTGAGGCCCGGCTGTCTCTGGTTTAGCGAGCCTTCTGGGTGAGCCTGGTGCACACTGGAACTAAGGTGTCTGTTTTAGAGTGTGCTAAGTAAGATATGTAATCCACACAGCATCTCTATGGAGTAGAACCTATTTTTAAAAGTTTTGATGTATTAGATGAGGAAGAAGACAAAGGAATACACCCATGTGTTTCACAGCATCAGAACTGGGATTTGAACCAGGTATGCTGGCCCAGGGCCAGGATCTTCAACACTGCACTGAGACGTGTGGACAGTAACACATCATTAGGGGAGAGGAGGAGGACACACTTTACAGATAATGAGGAGCAGGGTGAGTTTTATTCAGATAGAGTTCCCCAGCTGGTAACTGTGTGCTGGAGCCTGTCCCTACCAGCTTGGGAGAACCAATTGTGAACATCTGCTCTTCCCAATTCCGTGTGCAGTGATGTCAGATTGGCGGCTTGAAATTGGCCATGGTGGGAATATTTACACCAAGGAAACTATCAGCACTGCCAATAGGGCTCCCTGCCTCCCCCCACTTCAGCCAGTTGTTACACATTTACTGGCACACTGCTGCCTAAATATTTTCTTAGTCTTTATATACTAGTGGCCTGGTGCATGGATTTGTGCACGCTGAAAGGAAATTAATTTGAAGAAATATTTTAATATCGCTATTTGCCCTTTCTCTATAATAGAAGTGTCAGCTAAATTCACAATTGACAATGACAGATAGAAACACATGCATGCAGTTGGCGCCAGCGAGAGCTTTATATGTATCACACATGAGTGAGTCAATGTAGTCTTTTATAGATATAGAATAAACTTGCTTAATTAGACCTGCTTTCTGGTTTAGCTAAACTTTTTCCAGCCCAGTGAAGCACCCCACCTTCTCTTTCTGGGAATTGTCAGCAGTACAGCAGTAAATATCAACACAAAGCAGACTATTATTGTAGACATGCAGGGAGAACAAAGGGTAAAATATTTAACTGTAGCAGTGTTTGACTATATTCTGTGCAGAGAAAACCTCAAGTCATTTTCAAGATCCATCATTTCTTAACATCTTTTCAGTTGGGTCAAGTTTCTAAGCTTTCTAAATCTGTTTTCCGGCTAATGAAAATAAAATAGGATTCTACTGAGTCTCCTATCTATCTACTCCAGGACTTCTGTGAGGGTCAAATGAGATGAAGCATTGGAAAATGCTTCACAGACATTTGGTTAAAGTATATCTTTGTACCTGGATATAAAGCAAGTCGTGTTCTTGGGCTGAAGAAACTGCAAGGAGGCTAGTCATCGCTAGGAAGAGGAAGCCGGGTGTTGCTACTTGATGTCATTACCTGGTGCCCACAGCAACTGTTTCCAGACTGGGCTGTGGGCCGCATTTTGCACTATGGGGTCTCAACAGCATTGGCTACGATTTGGTGGGCTGTTGCTCTGGGGTGGTGGTGGGGCCTGTGTCCCACTTGGGGGAAGCTGAGTATTGCTTTGTGGGTGCCAGGTCCACAGTGCCATTTCTCTGTAAATGGCCAGTGTGCATCATGGCAGCTCCTGCATTGAGCATCTGTCCCCTGGTGATCAGTGTGCATCATAGGATCGGTCAGATGGACACTTAACACATTAGTCATATATATATATATGAATATATATATGAATATATATATATGAATATAAATGTATATATATTCTTGGTAATATTACTTACCAGTTATACAGGCTAATTTAAAGCAAGCACCATCCATGGATTCATTAATATTCTAGCCACACCTATATTTCTCATGTGTGCACAATTGATTTGATAACAGCAGAACTCTAGCACCTTAGAGTGAGAAAGGGAACTTGGAGTTTATCTTTCAATTCTCTGAGTTCAAAAGAAAAAAGGCCAGGAATAAAGACTTGCGTTGGAGGAGCTCCAGGATTTTTGACATCCTTCCTGGGCACTTTTGATACCCATTGGGGTGAGGTGAGGGTGCATACAGCTGGCCCAGGCCTGAGAGGCAGCAGCTGGTGGAAAATGTGGTGAGAAGGAGGGCAGAGTGGAGTTCCCTCTCTGTGGCGGGGCCAGGGTGTGGGAGAGATGGGGTCAGGGGTTCCCTGCTTCTGGAACAGGGTAATGAATTGAAATGTCAACACAGAAGCTTCTCTGAACTTCTGTCTCCCAGGGATTCGTGTTGGAACAACTGAGGATTTGAGATTTCAGGGTTCCCAGGCCAAGGGGGCCAGGGCCTTCTGTAGTTTCCTGCCAGCCTCTCATTCCATCTCTGTCTTGGATGACCGGTTACACTCTTCATGGGCTATGGGGTGTCCCTCTCCCCAGACGGTATCAGGAATGAATTAGCATGTTTCCCTCCGGTAAGTGATCCTCTCTTTGAGTAAACATCCCCTGGGTTTCTGTGATGTGTAACTAATGGAGTGCTAAACTCTCAGGGCTGGTTTGAGACTCCGAGCGCACACGTGTTGCCAATCCATCATGCTCCTAATACTAATTAACATAGCAGGGACACGGCAAAGCCACAGATCCTGTGCACACTACCCGGCTCGGGTTACGCTCTCACAACAATCTTGCTGTTGACCCAGCGAGAGTGCATGTTGGGAAAAGGAGCTCTGGCCACTGCTCCCTGGCGAGCCCTGCCTCCCTCCCTCTACCCACCCCACCAAATGTCATTGTGCATCAGTACAACTGAGGTGTCGTCCATCTGGTCATTCGGTTTCAGGGATGATGCCTGAGTTCAGAGAGTGGCAGGGCTCCCAGGCCTGACCGGGAATCGGGCTACCATTCACACTATGATTTCAGGCCCCGCCTGGGTCACAGATCATAAGCGAGCCTCTCAGGAGGACTGACAGAATTGAGTCACTTTGATGGTGGAAAGAGCATTATCCCTTCCATTAGCCCAATAGAAAGGCATCTTTCTCTCTCGATTGGGTGTTGGTTACATGGGCATACATGTTTATCAGAAATCATTGACTTGTACGCTTAATACCTGTGTGTTTTGCTGGATATACATTCTCCCTCAATGAAAAAGTTTAAAAAATTGCCCTGTTTAGCTACCTACCAGAATGAATCAGGAGTTTCTGAATGTCTTACCATCAAAACAAAATATAGAAACAGATGCTGAGGTTAATAAAATTATAGGCACTCATAGCCCTACATGTCCAGTTTTGTGGTCATTATTCTTTTTTTTAAAATATATTTTATTGATTTTTTACAGAACGGAAGGGAGAGGGATAGAAAGTCAGAAACATCGATGAGAGAGAGACATCGATCAGCTGCCTCTTGCACTGGAGATGTGCCCCCAGCCAAGGTACATGCCCTTGCCGGAATCAAACCCGGGACCCTTCAGTCCGCAGTCCAACGCTCTATCCACTGAGCCAAACCGGTCTTGGCTGTGGTCATTATTCTTTAATGACATTATTCTCATTAATTTAAGTGATTATGGGTATAAATGTATAAAATAAGTTATTTTAAAAAAATAAAAGGAAGGGCCTGCTCTAAGTCCATTCCTGGTGAAGCCTCATGTGCTAGCAGTGGTTGGTATATAAAATACTAAAAATTCCTGCTTTTGAGGCCTCCCATCAGGGGCTATCCAAGGGAAACATGATAAAGTGTTTGTAGTCAAGTGTTGAAATGCTCAGCAAACAAATCCTGCATAATCTAGCATCCAACTAAGCCCCCTTTCCTCAGTGTTCATGATTTAAGGACCTCCAGGCTGGGCTGGGCTGGTTTGGGGGGAATGGAGCCCAGAAGCATCGGGTCCCCACTCCTGTGTCTTACAGGGCCTCAGAGTGTAACGGTCTCTCAATGGGGCTTCTAGAATATTCCCTTTTGCAGAAAGTTATTAAGCTAGAATATACTTGTAAATCACTTGAGTAAACAGATCTCTCCCAGCTCAGTTTAATGTATCTATCATCATTCTACAGCATAATGAGGGGATGTTTGCATGAGTACAACACATCTCATGTGAGATGTTCTTCATTATCTTTCCAGACTCAATAAATCTCTTCATGTTGAAGAACGGCCAGCGTGCAGTGCAGACAAAGTTGTGTATAATGTTAAGAGGTTGCAATATTTTAAAACCACATATACTGTACAGTTACATGAAATAGAAAGTAATAACTACATAATCTAGAATGTTAATAATTTTTAAAAATTAGATATGACAAATAGTTCCATAAAAATAAGAGACACATTTAAAATAGTTTTAAGAATTGTATTGCATGGAGAGAGAAAGAGGACCTAAAACTGGTTTGTTTGTGTTCCTCCCTGTCTAAATATTTTTAAAGATCAGGTTGTTGGTAGATGATGGCTTCACCCCGCCCCCATATTCTCAGCCTAGGGATTTGTTTACATAACTGTCCAACAAGTGGGTACATCAAGAGAATATTAAAGCAAACCAACAATAAACCTTGGGAAAAGAGACAAAAAGACACACATAAATTATGTCACACTGTTGGGCTCAAAAAAACATCAGAGGAAGAAGCTAAATGCCCATAACAGACAGTAGCCAGCAGTTAAATAAATAAACAATTAGATTAAGAATAGCAGTGTCAGCACACGACAATTTGATAATTAGTATATTGTCCATGGCTTTGATCCAGTCACGGGATTACACTAAAATACAACTTCATTAACTGTGATATGGTTGGTAAACCCCCGATAATTAAATGCATCCTTCCTCTTAAGTATTAGCATTACATGGGCTTTCTATTGGGTTCTCAGTCTGTATACTCCTATAGTTAAATAGAAAATAAGCAGGATTTTTACCTGCTCAAAATTGATTTTAATGTTTCTTGCAATTTCAGTTTCTTCTTTAGATTGGGTAGGATGCCTTTCTCTAACATGATATACTCCCACTTATCTCTCACATAGTGTGTGTTGTTTCATCTGCACATCCGTGCATGATAGATGTCACTCATCAATCTCTCCACTCTTCCCTGCCCAGCCTCAGGACCCTGTTCACGGTGCAGTGCCCCGGCAGCCACAATCTGGCGCGCTGAGTGGGTACTGGAACCAAAATCCACTTGCCACTTTGCTGCTTTTTGATTCAAGGATCCAGTTGGTACTTTCCCTTTGTCATTGATAGTTCCTCTTTTTACATACCAGATCCCATCACTGAGTCTGGAAGTTTATCTGACAGACACAGTGTTTGGTGATTCTAAAATGAAAAAGGAAAACAGGAATTTGTTTGATAGATGTTCGTTCACCTAGTGCAGTGGTTGGCAAACTGCAGCTTGTGAGCCACATGCGGCTTTTTGGCGCCTTGAGTGTGGCTCTTGCACAAAATACCACGGCCTGAGTGAGTCTATTTGGAAGAAGTGGCATTTTTAAGCTTAAAAAATTTGGCTCTCAAAATAAATTTCAATCATTGTACTGTTGATATTTGGCTCTGTTGACTGAGTTTGCCAATCACTGGCCTAGTGGGTCTTTCAGGTAATGAGTCAGAGTGGGAAAATGCCTGGATGTCATGGCTCCAATTAACTGAGAGCCTAGGTCAGTGATTATTGATCCATATTGGGCATCAAAGTGTCTGGTTCCCACTTCCTACCCGTTGGTTCAGCACCTGCAGGCATGGTGGCCTGAGTGGTAGTTTTAGGAGGAAGGTGGGCCATGATCTCACAAGTGGTTTCCACCTGTTCTGGGAGTTGAGAACTCTGCCACTGGGGGCGGATGCAGTATGTGGCTCTGTGGGTGTTGTTGGAGAGGTTGCAGTAACAGGATCCTGGGGTCTGGGTGCTGAGGGCGTCCAAGTACAGGACTCGTGCTATCAGGCCTCCATACAACTTAGTACCATGAGAGAACTGCTAATGCATTAGTGACTGTTTATTTATCCCTATCTAGTGCTATTTGCCAACAACCTATGTCCCAATTCTCAAATGTTAGGGATAATAAAAGGGGCACTCATATAGATGACATTGACTATTTAATAAACAAGTCATCTGAATTCTGGTGTATGTACTCTAATGTATGCTTGAGATTTTTGCCATTTGTCATAGACACTGTTTAAGGGAATGAGCTCTCGAGTTAGATCTACGTAGGTTTGAATTATCTAGGAATATGGCTAATTAATCAGATGTGTGACCTTGGGCTAGTTTCTTAAACTCTAAGTCTAAAAAATGGACATAATGCTGATTCAAAGATGAATTAGATACTTTATTCATGCGCCCCAGGTAGGTGCTCTATAAATACAGTAGTGCTTTTATTTTGCCCAAATAGCTTGAGTGCTGGTCTGATCTCGGACATGGTATTCATGCTGAGTGACAGTCTGCTTTAATATTTAATACTTTTATTTACTGAGGTTTTCCATTTCCCTCAGAGTGAAGGCCCAGGTCCTCTGGACTCTGTATGACCTGTCCCTCCCAAACACTCATTCACCACCACTGTCTCCCCTGATTATTCTGATACAGTTGCATCTGTCACTACTGTTCCTTAACTATGCCAAGCACATTCCTACCTCAGGGCCTTTGCACATGTCCTTTTCTCCAGCTGGAATGTTCTTCTACCATATAGCAGCACCTCCTTCAGGTCTCTGCTCCAATGTCCTTTCTCTGTGAGGCCACTCTATGTAAAACATCACCACTGCTAGCCACTCTTTATTCTTCTTATTCATTATTACATTTTTAATGGCACTGATCACTATCTGATATATTATGCACTTTCTTGCTTGTTATTGTCTATCTTCCTCCCATGAGGTCTGTATTTATTTATCTATCTATCTATCTATCTATCTATCTATCTATCTATTTACTGTGTGAGCCCAACACACAGTAAGTACTTGGCAAATGTCTGTTAAATTAATGAATGAAAGATTCACAAATTAACAACGTAATCATTTAATCAACAAATATCCGAGAATCCAAGATGGCGGCATAGGTAAACACCTAAACTGCTGCCTCACATAACAATTTCAAAACTGCAACTAAAAGACAAAACATCTATTACCCAGAACCATGGGAAAGCTTGCCGAGGAGAAGTTCTGCAACTAGACGGAAAGAGAAAAGAGCACTGAGACATGCACAAGTGCTAAAAAGCTGAGGTACAGAGGCACGTGAACCAGGCTGGTGGCGGGCGGCTAGATGCACTGCTTTTTCAACCTGAAGGGAAACAAGCTCCTGGTTACTCTGAAATCCAGTTTCTGGGGAGACACTGGGGGCTCAGACTCCTACGGGGAGAAGCTGGACTGTCTGCCATCTGGTCGGAAAGTGAGGGTGGCTCCCTTGCAGAGGTGCACGTAGCAATCATTGTTCACTGTGCTGGTGTGTGGGACACTGGGACTTGGAAATGTGGAGACGCAGAGACAGCTGACTGGCAGCCATCACTGTTTGCCTTGCCCTAGCCTGGTTACTCCCTGAGACCCTGCCCCACATAATCTGCAAAGCTGTCTGAGCTGTGCATGGTGGCATTTGCATATCAGTGGCCTTCCCTATCGCAGCTTAATCTAACAAACTGCAGTGCTGGTCAAACAGCTCCAAAACCTCCAAACCCCAAGCAAAGAGGAGAAAACTGTAGTTCTTGCTGTAGCTCCTGCTGCGTTGCCTCAGACAGTAGCTGACTTGCACCCCATTGGAGATCCAAAAGCTAGTGAATCTAGAGATCAGTGTGAGATGACATCAGAATTCAACTACTCACATCCATAAGTGACACATTCAAGAGGCAGATTGGTGAGCACTAAAGCCCCACTGAAGCAAGTCCTGCACCATATGCGTGTCTCCACCACAGCAGTTCTTCCACTCCATCAACACAGGGAAGCAGCAAAATGCAGAGACAAAGAAACATGTCATGAATGAAAGAAACAGAGGAAAACAGACTACTGGACATAGACTTTAGGACCACATTTATAAGGTTACTCCAGAATCTTCTAAAAACTGCCAATAAACTTGATGAGAACTCCGAGGAGTTTAGTGAGACCTTCAAGGACCTTAATGAGAATGCCAAGAAAATGGAAAAGGACCAGTCAGAAATTAAGCATACATTGTCTGAAATAAAGAATCTACAGAAATTCAACTGTAGATCAAAGGACCCCAAGAATCAAACCAAAGATCTGAAATATGAGGATACAAAAAACACCCAACCAGAAAAACAAAAAGAAAAAGGAATCCAAAAATATGAAGATAGTGTAAGGAGCCTCTGGGACAACTTTAAGCGTACCAACATCTGAATTATTGAGGTGCCAGAAGAAGAGAGAGAGAGCAAAATATTGAAAACCTATTAGAAGAAATAATGACAGAAAACTTTCCCTGCCTGGTGAAAGAAACAGACTTACAAGTCCAGGAAGCTCCGAAAACCCCAAACAACAGGAATCCAAAGAGGACCACACAAAGACACATCATAATTAAAATGTCAAGGGCAGCCGAAACTGGTTTGGCTCAGTGGATAGAGCATCGGCCTGCAGATGCAGGTGTCCCAGGTTTGATTCCAGTCAGGGGCATGTACGTTGGTTGCAGTGCATCCCCAGTAGGGCGTGTACAAGAGGCAGTCGATCAATGTTTCTCTCTCATCGATGTTTCTGACTTTCTATCCCTCTTCCTTCTGCTCTGTAAAAAATCGATAAAATATATTTAAAAAAATAAAAATACCAAGGGCAAAAGACAAAGAGAGAATCTTGAAAGCAGCAAGAGAAAAACAGTTAGTTACCTACAAGGGAGTACCCATATGACTATCAGCTGATTTCTCAACAGAAACTATGCAGGCCAGAAGGGAGTGTCAAGAAATATTTAAAGTGATGAACAGAAAGAATCTACAACCAAAATTACTCTACCCAACAAAGCTATCATTCAGAATTGAAGGTCATATAAAGAGCTTTATAGACAAGAAAAAGCCAAAGGAGTTCACCACCACCAAACCAGGATTATATGAAATGCTGAAGGGTATTTAAGAAGAGGAAGAAGAAGAAAAGGTAAAGGTAAAAACTACGAACAACAAAATGACAACAAATACAAACCTACCAACAAGTGAATCTAAAAATCAAGTGAATAAAAAATCTGATGAACAGAACGGACTGATGAATATAATAGAATCAGGGACATAGAAAGGGATTGGACTGACAGTTCTTATGGGGAAGAGGGTGTGAGGGATGTGGGGAGAGACTGGAGAAAAATCTTACACCTATGGATGAAGACAGTGGTGGGGGGTGAGGGCATGGGGTGGGGTGTGGAATCAGGTGGAAGGGAGCTATAGGAGAGGAAAGAGGAACACCTGTACTAATCTGAACAATAAAAATTTATTAAATAAAAACAAAACAAAAGAAAAACAAATAGCAACTGACCATATTATTTTCTTTCAGATGTTGTTCTAGGTGCTGTCAGGGGCATGAAGAGTTTTAAGATATGGTCCCTACTTTTAGGGAACTTACAGCCTTGATTTAGAAAAATGACTTAGATCCAAACAATTAAAACTAAGTAAAATAATGTAACAGTAACTTATAATACAAGATAGATGATTTTGAGATAAGTCAGAGGTCAAAGGAAAATATATTTCTTGGATGGAGTTGGGGAGAGGTTTTTCATAAAAAGTAGGATCTGAACAAATCCGTAAGAGGTAGAAGATAGTGATCAGATTGTGGTGGGCAGAGAACCGAGGGGTTCATTGGAAGGATATGAAGGAGGTGTCAGTAAAGACCTGCAGATATGTAGAGGGCATAGGGTCACCCTGTGTGGGTGGATTTTTAGAGGTAAAGGTGGGATGAGGTTGTAGATGGCTTTGCAGGCTGGACAAGAGTTTTAGAGCTGGGGCACTGTGTTGGGGAGTGGACCATGGTGGTGTCATCCGGCGATGTATGTGCTGGTAGGGGAACTGAGTTTGCAGAGGGTTGCCAACAGAGGAGGCTATGGAGACAAGCCAGGCCGAGGGCAAGGCAGACTGGGCCACACACCGGCAAGAAGGCTGGCCTTGAAAGTAAGCTCTTGATTACACAACGGCTGGTTAGAGAGCTTGAGACTAGCAAGGCCTACTGTCATTTCTTATATTTTTTATATTAACATTTAGGTTTTTTTGGTCATTTCATGGTTCACTGGCCCCTTTAACTTAGATAAGAAGGGTGAAACCTAGTCCTTTTTTTATTTTAAGTAATGGTTTATTTATTTGTAGAGAGAGGAAGGGAGGGAAACGTTGATGGGAGAGTGATCTGATCTGCAGGCACCATTCTGGGGATAGAGCCAGCAACCCAGGCATGTGCCCTGAACTGGAATTGAATCCACAACCCTTTGGTACATGGGACAACACCCAACCACACCAGCCAGGAGCAAAACCTACTCTTTTAAAACCTTTCTCAACCCCCATTTTAAAATCGGTTTGCAGAGAGGTGCAGATTTGGGTCCAGGGCTTTTATAAACATTTAACAATAAACATTATGGATATTAATTTAATGTTTTATAAACATTAATTACATTGGGCTGTGAGTTTCGCAAGATTAGTTCACTTCACCTGCCCATCCCCAGTCCCAAATGCCCAGTGATGGAGATGCGGGCTCCCTCTCACAAACCGTGTTGGCTGTCTGACTCGATGCTCACAAGTGTGTTTTGCTTAGACAGGACTCTACTAGCAAGGCGGAACAGTGGAGTTAAACAAATGTTTTGCTAGTCTCTGAGGCCCTATCAGGTCAATGGACTTCTGCTCATGCCTGTAAGAATGGTCTGTTTCTGTCTGTTTAGGCATGGCCTGCTTCCCCACTCCTAGAGTCCAAGTGACAGAGGCAGAGCAGTTTGAGTCTCTAATTACTTAGCTTGTTGCCTCAACGGTCCTCTGGGGGTTCTTTTGGTAACAGCCTACGTGATGGATTGAACTTAACTTCTCAAACACATTAGAATGATCTAGCTCTGACTTGGAATATTGGAGCACGATCAAATGCGGGCTTAAAGTTATTCTTATAGTGTCATTGACAATTGAATTAAAACACACGCACACATTCATTGCATACAAAGGAAGGAAGCCTCAATGCTTTTTACTGTTAAGCAGATTGGGTGATAAGAACATAAATAAGAGTGAAAACGCATTCATAAAAATGCCTCTGAAAGCCGATGAAGATCTGCTTTCACAGAGGCAATGAATGATAGAATATTATGGATAGCTTTTCCTTCTGTTCTGGTTTTTCTGTGAGCAGCTGCCCAAAATTTCAAAATGACTCTTCTGAAGCTTAGTAGGGCTGACTTGGATTGAGATTAATTACCTCCTAGTTGGATGTGACTCAAAACGAAGGTAGGACTGGGTCCAAGGCCCCTGAGGATGGTTATCAAATAACACGGTGGCATAAAGCAAGTGGCTCCCGTGGAAAAAATGCTTGTCTGTCGCTCCTGAATAATCCTAGTGCACATGATAAACTGCACTCCCAACTTCCATTCTTAGAAAATTGTAATTATTGAATAATTTAAAGGTAGCCTGTTTAGGCTGATTTCATTTAAAATATTGCAAACAATAAGAAATAGACATGCAATGGTTAGCACTGAGATAGGTTTCCTTCCCCAAACCAGACACCACAAGTTTTGTATTTTTCATATCAATTTAATTAGTTTTATAGTTTTTAGAGAAACTTATTTTGCAGAAGTAAAAGTTAATTATATTGCTTAGGAAGCTTTTAAAAATTCTAATTTGTGTCAGGCATGAGAAATTTGGTTAATAAATCTTTAATGCTTTATAAGCATAGAGGCAAAGCAAATGTGAAGTTAATCTCGTTATAATATAGGTTTATCAAAATATTTTAGATAAAATTTAATACTTAACACCTTCCCAGAAAACATCATTTACACATAATATGGATTTTTAAATGAATATTCTAAAATTTCTTGATACGTTCTTTGTTTTTCTGAGTACGACACAGAACTAAGTTTCTTTTATTTCCCTTTGCTTTTTTTTTAAACAGAGAAGTTGTTAAAAAAAGAAAAATCTTTCCTGTAGTAGTGCCAACAAAAGTACAGTTATTTATCTGCACCTACCAAATACCCCAACAGCAATAATTGTTTATAATTATGGAACTTAAGGAAAGTGGAAATAATTTGGTCCTGTCATAGAATCTGTAATGTAAATGGATCCTTAAACAACTTTTGCTTTCACTAAGAAGCATTTGGTAACTTCCCAAAGACTTGAGAGTCTTTCCCATCACAGGCTACATGTCTGGCTTCTTCTCCTCTTCAACTTGTAATTACCAACACCCTCAAACCTAGATTTAAAACACCAATGTTCATGTTACCCCCTCAAATAATGAAGAATTGGTTTTCTCAAACTTTCTTTTTTTAAAAGTGGTTGGTTGAGCTGAGCGTATGCATGAAAAATTTCATCCCAGAAGGAGAATATTTTTGGAAAGGAGAGAAGGGAAACAGGGCTTTGAGTGAAAGCGTGTGTGTAACCGTCAGTGGAGGGTGAAAGGTTGTAATTGACAGGTCCCTTCTGTGGTGCAAAAGTCACCACTACGGTAACATTAAGCTACACGCACTAAGGCAGCGGCCCCACTTGTGTCTTGACTGGAAAAACGTTTGAAATTCCGGAACTGGGATCCTGTAGCCAGAAAGAAAAATTAAAACGTGTTAAGCGAGGAAGTTCATTGATTTTTAAGATATTTTATCTTCAGTCAGGAACAGACATCTTTTTTAAAAACTGTTTTAAAACACCAACAATCCACAGGGACAAATAAAAAAGAAAGAAATCATAACAATGAAACTCTGCATCTGGTTGACATTTAATGAAGCTGCCAGAGTACAAACAAATTTCAGGACAACCCTAGTGACATATTTTTAAAAGAGCAAGAAAAAAACAACACACACATTGGCTGAGTAGATATTGACACCACATGTAAGGGAACTATCAATATTTATTACATCATAGATTTGCCAAATGACACGGGGCATCTGGGAATACTATAGAGAGTGCTATAACTGGAACTTGATTATGTGCTTTCATATATTGGACTGTACTGAGGCCAGATCGAGTTCTTTTGGAAAAGATAAGTGAAGTCTACTGACTTTGTAATTCTTAAGTAGATGAAAGTTTGTGCAGATGTCTGCATGAGTTGTGCAAACTGGGATAAAGAAAAACTGCAGAAAACAACAGCAACAACAAAAACTCTGTGTTTTGAGATCCTGGGAAGTTGTTAACGTCAGTGTGATGCAGGCAGAGTTGTCTTAGGCTGGGCTCAGTACATGTTTTCACTCTTGGCTGAAGAGTAGGGAGGAATGAGTGGGGAGGAATCCAATAGGTTCATAGCTCTACACCCAGGGCTGAGGTAAGCTCTCTGCTCAAGGAACTAATTCCAGGCCCATCCAGTATAACAATCCTGAACCTCTGGCGGGAGTTATTAATTCCTGTGTGTGTTAGAGGAAGTCCCCCAAGTTGGATAGAAAAGCAAGCTATGGGAGATTCAGTCCCAGACTTTAGAGTCTAGAGCCACGATTCACTCTTGCCACCTGTGTCTCTGTGTGCAGTCCACTGGTATCAAACCAGGTGCTTAAATAATGGGTATTTTACTGGAATAATTTATCACAAAATTGTGAATTCTAGAAAGTATCAGATCTTTTTTTAATGACTTTTTAAATAAAAACATTTTTTAATGATTTCAGAGAGGAAGGGAGAGATAGAAACATCAATGATGAGAGGATTATTGATGAGCTGCCTCTTGGGGACGGAACTTGCAACCTGGGCCTGTGCCCTGACCGGGATTCAAACTGTGACCTCTTTCCTGGTCAACACTCAACCACTGAGCCATGCTGGCTGGGAGAAAATATCAGATCTGAGGCCCAAGAGATTCCATCCAAGTGGTACAATTAAATCTTACCATCTCAGTCGATGGAGCTTCGGCTTTAAATGACAGAAAGGCAGAGGGCTTTCTGAAGCATGCTTCTGAGCAGAAAGGAAGGCCTATGACAACTATTAAATCTGGCTAATGGATATACAGACAGTATATATCCATATAGGGATGTGGATAGCCTGAATATCTTACTATTGAATTAGACTAATGGGTGTTACACTATTCGGCCTACTTTTAAATATTCTAAAAATTTCCATTATAACATGTGTAAGTAAAAGAAAAGAGAACAGTTCAGCTTCTAGTTGCAGTTGGCAAGCAGCTTTGCAGACAGAGAGAGTGGAAGGCGAACCTTTTCTTTCCACATAATAAGTTTCTTTGGAAGAAATGAAAAACATTTGGGTTAACCTGTTTATTTAGCAAGGTTTTATTACCTTTCTGCATTCCTCCTGCTTTTCAAAGTGAGAATACTATTTTCTTCTCAGTGCTTCCACAGGGATACAGAAATCTATGCAAACATTTCCATAGCTTTCTTC
Organism: Antrozous pallidus; assembly: GCA_027563665.1. NCBI lineage: Eukaryota > Metazoa > Chordata > Mammalia > Chiroptera > Vespertilionidae > Antrozous > Antrozous pallidus. Next base: position 38,064,976 of record CM050522.1, on the reverse strand, counting down.
TCTGGTGGCCACAGGGGAGGGAAAGCACTGGCTTTTGTATTTGGCTGATGAAGGAAAGGTAATGGCAGCTTCACGTGAGAGGAGGGTATTCTTGAGCAACCATTAATAAAACAGCGTTCACCTCTGTGGCCTTTCACAGCCATCATCTTTTTTTGATCCTCTCTACTTGCTTACTCAGGGCATGATGTCCCTGGCTGGAAAGTGAACAAAATAAGACACCAGGGACATCATTAATATGCTCAAAATGCTTCACGGTTTTCTAAGAATTCCATTTCTTTTTTCATTTTGAGTTTAGGAAACTGTTGATATAGACAAGGAAAATATTTATTATCCCTTTTGACAAGTGAGCACCTGAGGCCCAGGGGGTGAAGTGACTTGTCCAAAGACTCTAAAGAGGCTCCAGAAATGACTTAGGTTGGTTATGCTTTCCTAGCCCAGGCTGGTCGACACAGCTGCCCGTAATCTGTATATTATGTGGATTTGTCTTGGTTCATTTCCTACCACCACATTTTAGCCTGCCTCGCTGGCTACAAAGTGCAATTCTGAAAATATTATACACGGAAAATGGCCCCTTGCTCCTCAGAGGGGTCTCTGTGTGAGAGATTTGCCAAATTGAAGCCGGAGTAGAGAGAGGATGGGTGTGGAGAAGGGTCGAGAACAAGGCTATGGTATGGGGTGGGGGCAGTTTCAAGAAGAGCCTGCAGAATTTGTATTCAGGGAGGTCAAGTTGGCTTCTTAGGAGGGGCTGGGGTTGGTTTCCTAGAAGCAGCTGGCACCTAGGGCCCTACAGCTGCCTCCTGGCGGGAAGCATGTGGAAACGGGATGGTTGATTCAGATCTGAGTTCTGTTGTCTTCAGTCCTGCCCCCAGGATAAGACAGTCTCTGGGGACTTGCTTCTTTAACTGTAAAATGAAGAGCTGTGAAGAGTCTAGCACTGACTCTGATGAATGGTGGGCCCTCAATAATTGTAATTGTTTGTCCTTTCTTTCCTGGCAAAGTCATACCAAGAATCAACACAAGAACTCTCTCCATTCTTGGAAGTAGAAGCTGAAAAGCTCCAAGGAGCAGAAATTAGACCCTCCCCCACTCTTTTAGTCCCCTGGCAGCGAATCACAGGACCCCAACAACCTCTCCTTTCTCTGCTGGTGACCCTCCACATTTCCCACGGGATTACTGTTCACTTGCAATACCTCCTCAGAGGCCTCCTGGAAATGGGAGGTGGCAAGGATTAAACCCTGTGGCTGTGCACTGCTGCTCTGTTCTGGCGATCATGGGACCCTGAGCCTGTGGTCAGTGTCTGGGTCGCTATGCCTCAGGCTCTGCTGAAGGGGGGTCGACAAGCCAGCCCCATAGTGCCCCCGAGTGGCATCTTGCTCCAGAGTGGATACACCTGCTACTGGTTTCAGGGAAGCTGGGTCCTCCAGCAGTGACCCCAGCGTTTGGCAACGCAATCGACTGGGGACCACTAGACACTGGGGGAGGATCAAAGCATTCTCGCTGGTCCGAAGCGCCCAGGGTTGCAGTTTTGTTAGCCTGGCCTCACCTCGCTAATAAATTTTCTGTGACAGAAGGGGCAGGAGTGGAGGGCTAAGGGGGCTCCGTGGGCCAGAGTAGGAGACTGGAGTTTCTTGCACCTGCGCTCCCCACCATTGCGTTAAATCAGCGGGAAGCAAGTGACAACTCCCCCTTGCTTGCCCCCTTCTACTTGCCCATCTCCCTCCTTCAGAACACCCGCTTGCTCTCTGAGGTCAGCCTTTTCAAAGAGAATATATTTTTTGTGGGCTCTGAAAGTTTTTGTAGCACTTTGCTGTAAGGGGTGCACCCTTAAGCTGGACTTTCTCTCTCCCGGTCCCCTTGTTTTCCTCCCTACAAAATCCCTTGCAGAAACCTTCACATGAGCCTTTGCCATTTTTTTTCACCCCATATAGAAGTATTAAAAAAATATGGGGAAGAACATTGGAGATGATATCTTTCAAGTTCGTCTTTCATTTTGCAGAGTAGCCAATCAAAGCCTAAAGGAGTGATGGTGAGTAAAATGGCTCAAGATCAAGGGTTACTTTAGCTGGAAAAGCTAGCAATAGAACAGGAGAGTCCCTGGAGTCTTACTATTCCCCCCACCTCCATGACTTATTTCCTAGACTGAAAGAATCCCAGAACTCTGTCTTAGGCAGGTCAAGTACTTTTAGAGGTGTCTGTGTTTTTGCCAATTGGCTTCAAGACGTGGGATCATACTTCAGTCACTTGGATATATGGACAGTCACTTGTCCATATGAGAGCGAAGACTGAGCCAAATACAGTTTGATCTTCTCTTCTTATCCACTCCCTCCCCACCCTACCCCAGCCCAATCCACCAGGAGAGACACTATGGGACATCTATGAGGTGCAAGTCCCTTTGCTGGAGGCTTCCCCATGCTAGGATAAAGCTTGAGCATATGTATACTTCTGGTAGAATTCCAGAGGAACCCCTCCTGCCAGCAAGAACACTCCAGAGAGACTTCTCAGAGATAACAGCAAAGGAAATATTTTGGCCCTTCCCAGAGCCCAAACCCAGACCGCAGAGGCTGCTTATCACACAGGACAGGGCTCCGGAGGCTGATGATTTATTTGTTTGTTTGTTTGTTTATTTATTTTTGCTTAAACGCCAGCCAGAATGGACCTCATCTAGAAGCCACAGGATCGTGGGACCTTTATGACTTGTGAGAACTCTTTGTCATCTGAACAAATCGTCATTGGATCTGGGCTCTAGGGAACATCATCCTTTGCAGAACTATTCTATGTTTTCATCTTTCACCAGTTGACAGGCTTTTTATTTTTATTTTTTTGGTTTGGTTTTCACATTATTGACTAGGATTTTGTCTAGATAGAATCAATTGCACAAGTACAGAAGGACAGAAATGTCACCACAATGTCAAAATCAACACCAAAATTCGCTTTTAATCCCCTCTTCACCCTTCTTGGACTTCCAGTGTGCCCTTGATCAAGCCATGAGTGCATCGAAAGGAAGTCAACATTTGTTAAAGTTTTTAATGTGATAATTAATAAACTGAACAATAAAAAAATTAAAAAAAAGTTTTTAATGTGTGAGATAAAATTTAGAAATCACTGAGTTGTACTCCTTATTTTATAGTTAGGGAGTCTGAGGCCCAGGAAGGTAAATGGATTTGCCCAATGGCTCTTACACATGGATGAAATTAAGTTTCCACCATTGTGCCTGTCCCATTAACGCTTTGTTTCCCCCTTCGCCCCTTCTTGATTCTTTTCTACTTGGTAGTTGAACTGTTGGGAAAACATGGAGAGTGATTTCAGTGTGGATAAAACGTTAAACCCCAATATGGGATGGGAATAGGGGTGGACAGTTCTCAGGGTTAAGGGTTTTCGGTTTTGGTTAATCATGAGGTCCCCTAGGGGCTGTGCAGGGAGGCACGGAGCTGGAGTCGCCTGTGTGTGCCCGGCCTCCTGATGTGGCACAAGCCACATGCCCTCTGATGGCTGCCTTCCACAGCCAGGACACCACCCCTGGGCTGGAACCCAGGCCTCGCTACCTCCCCTGATGTCCATTTGGAATGGACCCTGAGAAGTCAAGGAGGCCTGCGGTTGCCTCATCTCCTAGCTGAAAGCTGGGCCACATTTTCCAGCATGGAGGATGGAAGTGGCTTGGTGGTGGGGTGGGTGGGCTGGCAGATCCTTCCTTATGCTCTGCATGATTGCTTTATAGTCGCAGTATCGGACTCCAGATCCTGCTGCAAAAAGTTGTATCAAGTCAGTGAGGGCCCTGAAATTACTATGGCCTATTTGGCCCCATGCAGGCACTATAGGGTGTGTCTCCCCCGACCCCCCACATTGAATAATTTTAAAGTCAGTGTTTATTAAAATACATTTTATTTTCAAAATTGAGTTATCAGCTTTAGAGTGTGTATACATGTTTTGGGGACACTGTACTTATCCCAGGAACTTGTTTCTAAGCCTCCATCTTCCTCCCCACTTGTGAACCAAGGGGCGTGCACTAAACGCATCTTAAATGCCTGTAGTTTAAACCCTGCTTTCCACGGAATAGGGATGAGGGCCCGATTGCGTTGTCCTTTTCTTCAGCTTTCTCCTCCTTTTGTTTTAGACACGCGGAGCCGAAACCAAGAGAATTCTAGCAGCCTCTTGAACAGCTATATCTCGCAAGCACCCCCCTCCCTCCATTGCTTGTGACAGGTCGTATATTTCATTACGCAAAGCAAATTGGGAAATCATATCTCTGCAATCCCATCTGGGATTATTTATTTCTCCGAATCCACAGCCGGTCAAAATTGTGAGACGATACAATGTTAAGAGTAGCTTTCCGCGAGAGGAGGTGGATTCGAGGTCAGTTCTCAAGAAACCAGAGCCATAATCAGGCCAGAGCAAAGCACTTCTACGGAGCTGCCCAGAAAGTCCCCAAATCATTCACCAACCTGGGCGGTGCACGCAGCAGGTAGAGCTAGCCAGGCTAGTGGTGGAGGCAGGGGTACCCCCTCCTCCCAGGTTTCTTCCCCTCCCTCCCCCCCAGCCTGTCTCCAGGCCTAGGCCTGGGCCTAGAAAACTGGTAATAGGGCCTAAAGACTCTGCAGATCAGTTCAGAAGTTAAAATGATGACAAGACTAACACAAATAGTAGCTCCCAAGTATTGATTGAATGTTCAGTATGGGCCATCACTGTGCCAGCAGTGTCTACTCGGGCCGTCGCCTTTAAGGTTAATGCCACCGAGGAAAGTGAAGCACAAGGGGAGGTTAAAGATCCTCTTTGCTGTACCCCAGCTGAGAGGCACTGAATTCGTCATTTTAACCCGTCTGTCCGTTCTGAAAGTAGGCTCTCGGCCTCCAAGCCCGATTGCCAGGGCGGAGCCAACCCCTTTCCTCCATCCCCCTGCCTCGAGAACCGCCCAGGGCCGCTCAACTTGTCGCCAAGGAGGGTTCCATGAATCTCGGGACAGGTGGCTGGGCCAGGCTGCAGGTGGCCAGGACCGGGAGCCGGACCCCAACCGCGTGGTCAGGCCGAACCCAGGCCCTCGGAGGGGTAGGGCCTGCCCGCTGGGGTTCACAGCGGGGAGTGAATGGGTCAACAGGGGCCAATGGAAACACACACACTTTTCACATAGTACCAGGCTTGTGACAGGTCATATATTTGTGGGAGAGAGAGAGAGAGAGAGAGAGAGAGAGAGAGAGAGAGAGAGAGAGAGAGAGAGAGAGGAGAGAGAGAGGGAGAGAGGGAGAGAGGGAGAGAGAGAGAGAGAGAGAGAGAGAGAGAGAGAGGAGAGAGAGGGAGAGAGGGAGAGAGGGAGAGAGGGAGAGAGGGAGAGGAGAGAGGAGAGAGGGAGAGAGGGAGAGAGAAGAAGGGGGGAAACTTTGCCTTTCAGCTTTATTTTTAAGGTTCCCTAGCTTGACTTGCCAAGGCTTCGCACCGGGGTGGGTCTTAGCTACTAGGGACCGGAAGGGGCGCGGGTGAGAGAGATTTGGGGGAAAGGGAGAGAGAAAGAGGGGGGCCTCCGCGCTGGCCAGCTGGGAGAAAAGCAAACCCCGCGCCACCCCGCCCAAGCACAGGGGCAGCGGCCGTGTCCACAGCGGCCCCGCTGCTTTGTAATGTACAAGAGGGGGCTCCGAGTGGCATTTTGTACTTTGGTGTCCGTTTACAAGCACTTCTGTTTACTCACCTAACAGGTCGTCAGCCAAGGCCGCACCTCTTTTAAGACGGGAGCCTGGAGGAAGGAGCGGAGTCCCTGCGCTCTCCTGTCCTGGTCAGCCAGCGAGGCAGCGCGGGCGGGGCCTCCCAGCACCGCTCGCCCTGCCGCCTCCGGGATAAATAAATGTTAATTGAGCTCATACTGTGTGAAGACTCTCTGTCCTCATTATTACTGCCTTCACGACCTTTAGGCCAGTGGTCGGCAAACTCGTTAGTCAACAGAGCCAAATATCAATAGGGCATAAGTTATTAAACTTAAACCTCTTCTAATGCCACTTCTTCAAAATAGACTCGCCCAGGCCGTGGTATTTTGTGGAAGAGCCACACTCAAGGTGCCAAAGAGCTGCATGTGGCTCTCATGCTGCAGTTTGCCAACCACGGCTTCCCATTTTGCACCTGAGCCACTGAGGCCCAGAAAACTAATCGATCAAGGTCATGTAATCAGTGGAACCACCAGCCTTGAGCCCAGGCTCTCTGACTCATGGGTCTCTGAATATTTACTCTGCTCACCAGTTTGTGTGCCTTTAGATTTCTTTATTAATTTTCCCAGAAAACGGGGATAATTTCACGTTTCACAATGAAGTTCATCTCAAATCCTCCTCCCACCGACTTCCCATCTCAGCAGTTGGGTGGGGTCGTGATTCTTGAGGGGAGGTCAGGGCCAAGGAATGGAGTGTAATTCAACTGCATCTCGATGACAGTTGTACGCCCCCCAAGTGTGAAAGATGGGGTGCCAGGAGGGTAGGACTAGTGGGGAGGGGGGGCAGTGGGAGATGGACAGGGAATTCTGGAGGAAGCAGTGGGACTGTTGCACAGGATTTTGTGAGGGGTTTGGGGAGCGTGCCTGGGAGGCAATGGTCCTGGGCCCAATTCCTCCATGAGGGGGCAGAGGGGTAAGGGGGGTGGAAGTGGAGGGAGGGGGGCCGGATCCTGCACTGGCTTCAGCTCTTACAGTTTACTGTACACAAATCTCACTTGTTTCCTCCTTGCAGACTGCTTTTACAGTTCGGAACTAGTTCGAGGGCTGCCCATCTGCTTTATTTTAGTAAACAGCTGCTCAAGCCTATTTCTTCTCCTGCTCCTTCCTGGTCCCCCTTTTCCCCAAACTAGTTACCCCAAATTAACAAATCTATTTTCTTGATGTTGTTCTTTAATCTTCATAATAACTGGTGAAAGGCTAATGATTTCCTGCCCTTCCCCACCCTCCAAGCAATTAATAAAAGCCCAGCTGGCCAACCGGAGTACACATAACCTGGGGGGGGGGGGGGCGGCAAAGGGGGAGCGGTTGCAGATCGCATGCACTTCGTGGAGCTTGGTTTCAAAGGCAGAAATGTAACTAGCAGGGACACACATACACAACATAAGAGCTGATGAAAACGTGCCCTGTCCTGTTACAGGAGGGCTGCTCCTACCGTCAGATACTAAAATTAGGAGGGGTGCAGGGAAATAAAAGAAACGCGGACCGGTTGTGAGTCTTTCTGGCAGGTAGCGAAGGGCTCCAGGAACTTTCTAAGCAGAGGACGTCGTAGTACCAAAGTGCTCACCAGTCCATTGCCCTCCCGACAACCCCTGTGTGACCAGGGCTCCTCTTTAAACCTCAGTTTCGCCATTGGAAAATCTGGGGAAAATAACAATTCTTCCGCAGTCAAGAATCCAAACTAACCTAAGTGAGCAAATGTACTTTGGGAAGCACAGGAGGCTACGCCAAAGGTAAAACCCATTGGCGTTATTGAGTGATGCCAAGAGAGAGGCACGACTCTATCCCATGTCTGAGCCTGCACGGCTCCCAAGTCACCCTCCCAGCCGCCCAGCGCGACAGAGCTGCCCGCAGGCCGGCTTCTCTGCTTCCTTCACTGCGCGCCCTGTGAGCGACTCCAGGGAGAGGCACCCCCACAAAGGGAAATCCGCCTGGTCGCCGCCTGGGAAGGACTTTCCAAACTCGCCAAAGGTGGGAGGATACCGGCGCATCCGGCGGATTGCGTTAGTTTCACAGTGTTTCCTAAGCTGCCCTGTTCCAAACTCGCTGAGCTTTGTTAGCTTCTAACTTCCCGAGCGGCTTCCAGAAAAGCAACGTTAGTTCAGTTCAGCAATTTCCTTCCTTGAACTTCCCAACAATTGTTGCCAGCCTACTATGTGCTCAGTGCAATGGCACTCAATTTCCTAATCTGTCTCCTAAGCTGATTCCGAGAGGTATTATTTAAAAGTGTTAACTAGAAAAGCGTCTAAGCGATTTTAAGTTTACTTCAAGATATAGAATGCAGCATTTAATTAGGAGACTAATTCCTTTCCACTTGTAAATTTAACTGTTATTAAACATTTATATATAGGAGGTCTTTTTTCTTTATAAATTCATGCACATTAAAAAAGTATTTTTAAAAAAAGCTTCGTTTAAAAACATGCTTAGAGGTAATATATGCCATGTAAATAAATCTCTTAAAGGGAACTCCGTTCTCTTTCAAATAAACTGTAACAGTATTTGACACGGCCGAAAAACGTTGTCACATAGGTGATTTGGCGACCCGCCTGTCTCACAGGCATGGTTAATTTTGCATTTCGATGAGAGGTGCGAGCCACAAACATATCTATAGGTCGTTTGTCCGCTAATCCGGCGCTGCGGTGCAAGGTAATTACTTAATCTTGCAAAAGAAAGTAGGATGGCGCCGTACACCCGATGAGAGACGCGTTATTTTGCACCCAATCTGAGTTAATGATTGAGTCGCAGAAATACTGGTGATGCTGACAACGTAGAGATCAGTAGCCTTTGTACCTCTGCCAAGTCTATTTACCTCCTCTTGTGGACAACGCTATTCGTAATAATGTGTGTGTTTTCTAGTCGGGCGATAAATGCGATTTCACTCCTAAGGCGCTGTTACGCTTTGGGTTTAGCGTCAGTAACCGCAACCCGGCTGCACCGAAGGCCGCGCGGGAGTCTTTTGGCGGAGCCCGGCGGGGGAGGAGCGTGGCGCCTGCTAGGCAGGCGGGGGAGCTCTGCGCCTCGGCCAATCAGCGTGCACACCGCCTGACAACTGGCCAATCAGCAGGCGCGGAGTTCGGGGGCCGGAACGGATAATACTGGGAAAGGCAGCGGAGGCTGGAGACTGCTGCGGGTAGCGCCGCGCCTCCCGTCGCTGCGTGCGCCCGCCCGCCCGCGCGCGAGTCCGCGGTCTGCGCCAGGCCTGGGCGGCCTGACCCTCCCCGCCCAGCTTAGGGCCGAGGAAGCCGAAAGCAGCCTCAGCGAGGGTTAGCGCCCCGGACTGCCGAGGACCGGTCGGATCTTGGCAAAGACCGGGATGTGTGGGGCGAGGCCGTAAGGACTTGACTCACCTTCTCCATCCCCTTTCTACCCAACTCCCCATCCGGTGGGCTCCGGGCCTCCGGCTGTCAGCCCCCGACTTGGTGGCAGGGTGTGACGACCCCGATTTGTTTGCAAGCACAGCCTGCAGTTCAAGAGCCAGGTTCCAAGATTGGATCTCTTTTGCCTGGGCTGCTAGCTCGGGCCTCAGAGTCGTGGTGAGTGCTGTGATGTTGCTGGGGTATCCGGGAGGGCAACGGTGGCTAACCACCTTTCCTGATCTTTTCTAATGTACTTAAAAGCCTTGTTTCAACGTGCAAAACATGCCCTAGGTGCACAGAGCCCGCATGGCTCAGCCCAGCGTGGCCCAAGCATTGCTGATGCTGGAAGGGCATCTCCCAGCCCAGTGCCCTGGGGGCGGGGGGGGGGGGGAGGCTGTAATGACAACCCCCAACACTTTGGTTATCACTTACTTAGCAGGGGTGGCAATGGGAGAGAAGTCCAAGCCCAAGAAGGGGTCTTTGTGGTGATGCAGGGGGATGAGAGACATTTGGACCACAGGGCGGTACCTCCCTCAAGGGCCCCTTGTGACCAAAAGGAAAATAATTCTTTCATTGTCATTTTTGTATTCATCATGGCCATAGTAGTTGGGGAAGAGGAAAGTCCGACAAGGGGTCTGAGCCGGCCTCGCTGGACAGACATTGTGATTTGCAAAACGTGTATGGCTAGAGAGGCTGCGGTTCAAGGTCAGGTGTTCACAGAGCGCTTAGAATTAACAGGTAAAAACTTGTTAGGTTGGGAGTCTCTGGGGGCCCAAAGATACAAGGCAGGCACCTGTGGCCTGGCTGTCAGGAGCGCGTGGAGAGCGGGCCTCCCCCAGGCGCTGCAGGCGGGACACCCGGAGGGCTGGGCCCAGGGCCTGGGGCCGGTGCCTCACCGCGGCCTGTGGGTCTTGGGGGCTTTCGTGTCTCGCAGGGTGCAGGCCACGCGCTATGGCAGACCGGCAGGCGGGCCCGGTGGCCGGGGACTGGGAGATCGACGTGGAGAGCCTGGAGCTGGAGGAGGACGGCCGCGGGGCGCTGCCGCCGATGCCGCCGGGGCCCAGCCCGCCGCCGGCCGACGGGGACGGCGAGGACGAGGAGGACGAGGACGAGGACGACGACGACGTGGAGGACGAGGGCGACGGCGAGGAGGCGGGCGCGTCCCCACGGGCGTCCGGTCGGCCGGAGCAGCAGGGAGCCGTCCCACCGAGGCTGTCGCCGGCGCCGCAGGCCTCGCAGGCCCCTGCCGGGCCCCCGGAGCGCGGCGCGGAGCCGCGCAAGCTGAGCCGCACGCCCAAGTGCGCGCGCTGCCGCAACCACGGCGTGGTGTCCTGCCTCAAGGGCCACAAGCGCTTCTGCCGTTGGCGGGACTGCCAGTGCGCCAACTGCCTGCTGGTGGTGGAGCGGCAGCGCGTCATGGCCGCCCAGGTGGCGCTCCGGAGGCAGCAGGCCACCGAGGTGCGTCCCGGCGCCAGGGCTGCGGGGCGTGCCGGGCCGGAGGGGGCGGGCAGCTCCCTCACACCCGGCCCGCGACCTTGGGGCTCGGCGCAGGCCCTCGGAAGGTGGGAGAACACGTCTCTCCGGTGACGGCTGGCGAGATCGGGAGGGAGGATGCCCTAGGCGTTGTCCGGGGAACTCTGTAGGAAAGATTTTGTGTTTAAGACGCAGGCAGGCCCTGGCCAGTGTTTCGCGATGGCCAGGGCGTCGGCCCGCGCTGCAGAGGTTCGAGGGCTTAATTCCAGGGTCAAGGGTAGGTAGGTACCTGCGGTACCGGCTCGAGCCCGGCCCAGTCGGGGCGCCTGTGGGAGGCAACCGTGGATCTCGCCCTCCTTTCTTCCTCTCTTCCCTTTCCTTCTCCCTCCCTCCTCCCCTTTCACTCTCTAAAAATAAGTGGAAGAAAACTATCCTCAGGTGAGGATGAACAAAACTAAATAAAAAGGCTGTCGGGGCCCCGCTAGGGACATTACGGGAAAAGCATTTTATTTTTCACATTTCAAAAGTTTATTTTGGGGGCGTCAGGAGGAGGATGAGAGGGGTAGGGGCAGTGCCCGGCGTCCGTCCTGGCGCTGAGCTCGTGCTCACGGCCGAGCACCAGCCGGCAGCACTCGGTGCTCCCGCCGTCCCGGGCCCTGTAGGGAAGGCCGAGCGTGGTGCTCTTCCTACAGAGGAGACGGGAAGTTGCGTGGGAAGCTGGGTGTCCGCAACTCGAGACCACGCAGCCAGACGTTTCTAGCCCCGAGAAGTGCCTCCATGGGACCCCGAAGGGAGGGGTGCCGAGTTTGCGTAAAGGAGCGGCGCTGCTGGAGAGGCGCCTGGGGGCTCCCAAGTATTCCAGCACCTGCGCCGGAGCTCCGGGCGCGCCCCCTCCCACACTCAGGGCGGGGAAGGTTTATGTTTTTTCAACCCTCACCCGAGGATATTTTTCTGTTGAATTTTAGAGAGTGGAAGGGAGAGGGAGAGGCGACTCGGATTGGTTGCTTCCTGCACTCGCCCCGACCAGGGCCGGGAGCCCGCAACCCAGGTGAGGCAGGTGCCCAAGATGGGAATCCAACGCTGGACCCTTCAGTCCGCAAGCCCACGCTCTGTCCGCTGAGCCAAACCGGCTAGGGAGAGATTTTTTTTTTCTCTCCAAATTTTACTTATTGTCGAGGACTGGCTAGGGAGTGGATCACCGTACTCATGGAAAATAGTGACCCTCCTGGAAAGCAGGATCCCAAAGGCGGCGGGGAGTGCGCGTGGCCCTGCTCTGGGTTCGGCCTCGGCCTCCTCCCGCGCCCGGTGTGTTTCACTGGGGCCCTGCGTGTCTTCACTCCCCACGGCCTGGCCTCCTGGGCTTGGACGGAGGCGTAGCAGGGCCCGGAAGCCTCCCCACCAGTCGGGGATGGCGGCAGCTAGGTCTTGTGCTGCGTCCCTCTCGGCTTAGGAGGGTTTTGTTCGCTCGCCTGGGTGAGTCCCAGTGAGCTAGCCTAAGTTTACAGCCAGACCGGGGAGTCTGAAGACATACGGACCCTCATATCTTTCCCTTCACCCCGCCACCGGCGCGCCCGGCCTATCCGTCCTGCAGAGGAGAAACCAGCCCAAGGGGCAGGTTTTGGGCACCTTTAGTCCCACCTCTGGCCTCAGAGGACCTGGTGCTGTTTCAGGCTAGGCTCCCACCGTCTGCTCCACTGGACTTCCTTCTTCCGGGACGTCCCCCCACTTCTGGCTGCTAAGTGTGTCTGGGATGATCTTAGCAAAGCAGCCCCGGAGGAAGCCGGGACCGTTCTCAGTGGGTGGCTTCGGACAGAGCTAGCTCCTTGCCCTGGGATTAAGGTGTGCTAATAATCAGTTTGGAATCATTTTCATAGGGGATAGGAAAATTAAGTACATTTAGGTCGGGGAGAGTTGCTGACACCTTTTCCTTCTCTTTCCTCTTCAAGGCATTAATAATTATGTTTCTTTTGTTTACAGGACAAGAAGGGGCTTTCCGGGAAACAGAATAATTTCGAGCGCAAAGCCGTGTATCAGAGGCAAGTGAGGGCACCCAGTCTGCTGGCCAAAAGTATTTTAGAAGGTAAAGCAACGCAAAGTCATCCCTTTAGCCTTTAAAAGCAGGTTCTGAGTGATTCTCATCGTTCTGCCTCTTTAATATTTTTACTATCTTCGGAAGGAGTACTGCAATCTCTTATTAGAAGGTTTTGTTTGGAGGTCGGAAATCAGGATGTGAGAAAATGAATTTTACACACATCCTGTTGTTTTTGTCACTGATAATTCTGTTGGATTAAGATGGAGTGCATTCGAAATTTGCCCTAGTGTGAGTGGTATACAAGATGCACACTCCCATGTGATTCAGGGCAGATGTCCTGAAAGAAAATAAATTTAAAACAATTATTTCGTTGTTGGAGCTGAATAGAGTATGTCAAGTGAGGAGTTTAACAGTACCTACACTAACAAACATTTCTAGTCTGGGTGATCCAACCTGATTCCACTTTTTCATTTTACCATTTCCCTCCTGGATTATCTGTAATTGTAGTTATTCCATACTTTATTTATCATTTTGATAATTGAGATTGTAGAATCAAGTGAACTTGAGATTGAATTTGAACAGCGTAAAAATTTCTAACTCCTTGTTTTCACTTTCTCTAAAGCCTGGGGATACATTAATTTTTCTTAAAATATTACTGATTTTTCAAAACATCTCTGTTCGGGTCTGGAATTTATTTATTGACCTGATAAATAATATACTGACTATCTTTCACCATTTAAGGAAAAGAAAAGTTTATATTTGCTCTAATTATTGTCACATCAGAAGAATTAGGTTGGAAGCAGATTTTATTTTTTTTATAGACATTTGAATTTTGTTTTTTTCTTATGTGGCTTCTGAATTGAGTTTGTTCTGGACAGGTTCTAAACTTTATGTCTTACCCTGTGCTGTGTACTTCTGACCTTAGAATAGTTTCTGAGCATTAAAAATGAATTTGATTACAAACTGGCTAAACAAATTTTATAACCATAGGGACCACACTAATAAACTGAAATTGTGCCAATGCAATTTGAGAAGTGGGAGGATGAAATTGAATAGTAAGTTTAAGTAAATAACTTCCTGGCAAAAAACTTACTATAGAAAAGGAAACATTGATTTTCACATTTTATTTGATTTGCAAATGAGTATGATGGGTTTGTCACTGTGTAAACAAAAACATTACAGTGGATTCTTCAAACAAATTTGATAGTGGAGAGTGCTTGGGGATGAAAGCATTTTATGCTACCAGGAATTCTATTTATGTTGTTATACTGATTTTTGGTTTTGACTTCACAAAGTGTGTGATGACTTAATCTATATTCTAATGACTGCATGTTCCACCGTGTGGGTATCTGGCCAACATGATTAGTGCTTGGGAAGAATGACGTATTAGTTATTTTCAGTATAACAGGGCATCTCAGTGCCTGGCCCCCACTTTTGTTTGCTTGTTTGTTACTAGTATAGTAGTCAGGGGTAGTGACCTGGTTCAAAGTTCACTGAAAAATCTCGACTAGTTAACAGCTCCTTTTAGTTTTCTGTTTCCCTGTTTCCTATGTCTTTTCTGTTTTCTCTTCACTAATCTGCTTTAACTTTCTCTTTTTTCCTAGTTCTCCTTGGATTATTCTCCAACTGTTACAATGTACATAATGAGCCATCTTTAGAAACTAAGTGACATCAGCTCTAGGTATAGATATCTTTTTAAATAATGGAATAAGATGATATGGGTAGTAATAAATCATCGATTGAAGTAAGATCAGCAACCTTTTCTCTTAATGTGTAGGAGCCTGGGAAGAATTTTGAAATTTCAGCCAGTAAAGTACACTTGTCAAAATAAACAAACACACTTATAACTGCAATAACAATAACAAAAAGTTACAGCACACACATTCTTTCTCCCAAAGGGAACAATTTTAAATTGAACCAATAGTTTTGCTTTCTGTATAAAAATGTTAGTGATACAGAACTGTAAACACTTGTTCTACCAATTTGCAATGTTTCTGATGCTTTCTGGGTTTCCAGATTTTTCTTTCCTAGATGTTAATCTCTTTCATGTGCAATGCTTGCTTATTCTAGGCTACCGCCCCATTCCAGCAGAGACTTATGTGGGAGGGAGCTTACCTCTGCCTCCTCCAGTAAGTGACCGGATGAGGAAAAGGCGGGCCTTTGCTGATAAAGAGTTGGAGAACATTATGCTGGAGAGAGAATATAAAGAGAGGGAGATGCTGGAAGCTTCACAAGCTGCTGCCTTGTTCCTGCCCAACCGCATGGTGCATGGACCTGAATACAACTACAAAAGCGCCTACAGCCCCACCCCGGTGGAACCACCAAGCAAAGACTTCTGTAATTTTTTGCCCACCTGTCTTGATCTAACCATGCAGTATTCAGGGTCTGGGAATATGGAGCTAATTTCTTCAAATGTCAGTGTGGCCACAACTTACAGACAGTATCCTTTGTCCTCAAGATTTTTAGTTTGGCCCAAGTGTGGCCCCATTAGTGACACTCTCCTCTACCAGCAATGCCTGCTAAACACCACCACCTCTGTTCAAGCCCTGAAATCTGGGGCCAGCTGGGACTTGAAGGGAGCACCAGTCCAGGATGGGCTCAGTGCCGAACACGACGTGATGCCACCCAAATTGGAAGGCTCCCTGGTGCTGCCTCACACTGCCGAGGTCCAGACCTCGAGAAGTGACCCTCAGGGTCACCAGGCTGTCCCTGAGAGGTCTGCATTCTCCCCACCCCGACGGAATTTCTCTCCAGTTGTTGACACGGACTCCCTGGCAGCTCAAGGGCACATCTTAACCAAGATCAGCAAAGAAAGCACCAGGCACCCTCTGCCACTTAAACATAATCCATTCCACTCATTATTCCAGCAAACTCTTAATGACAAATCAGGTTCTGAGTTGAAAACACCATTTGTCAAGGAGGCCTTTGAAGAGGCCCCTAAGAAACACAGAGAGTGTTTAGTCAAGGAGAACCAGAAGTACACATTTACAATAGATAGATGCGCAAAAGACCTTTTTGTAGCCAAACAAGTTGGAACAAAACTCTCGGTGAATGAACCGCTGTCATTTTCTGTTGAGTCTATTCTCAAGAGGCCTTCATCTGCCATCACTCACATCTCTCAGTGAAAGCCTGCTGAAATGGAAAGCTGGATTTTCTGCAGTCTCAGAGGGTTCTTACCAGTCGCTAATTTTTTTAAAGAAAAAAAAGTTGTTTGTATAAAGAAATTTCTAATGTAAATGATGGCGATTAAAAGATTTATATTCATATGCATGTACTTCTCACTACATATTTAAACTTAAAGTTGAAAATTGCTTATGTGAAAATTGTGAAGTTTCACACTTTACACATTATTTCAAAAGCAATAAAATATTTGCTGTAGTAAATAGTTGTCCCTGTCTAGGTGAAAAAGCTAGTGTCTGAAATGTGATCTTTATTTTTCTATGATTCTTTGTATTTTTCAAGTGCACTTACTGTTTGCTGGGGGCCACAAGAGAACCTTTATAATGCCTTAGATTTTGCATTTTGGAAGGCATGTAATGTAAATATGGCTACTTAAGACTGAGGCAGAAATGGTTTTATGGAGAACCTAGGGAAGATTTGCATGTTTATAGAATCGTAATTTTGTGAGTGGATAAAGTTGAATTAAACTTGAAGAGAAATGAAGTTTAATATTTTGTTCATATGATGAGGTAGGTTCTTGGAATGGATCTCAACTCTCTGGGTCCAGTATCCTTTCCTGATGGGGATGTGTATGTAGGGCCTCAATCTGCCTTTTTTTTTTAATTGAACCTTCATTATATGATTTTTGGTTGCTAGGAGCCCAGAGCAGGTTCCCTTGTAAGGTGCAGTCCGTTTAAATCATGATGGTACATGGCTAAACTGTCTCTAAGCTCTTGTGTTACTTCTGTTTCCTAAGGACTGGTGACAGCAGGCATTTAAAAGGAGGTCCAGGACTCTCAGCTGGTCCATGTGTCTCACATTTTCCACCAGTATGGAAGGTTTTCAATGTAGCTCTTTGCAGAGTTAAAAGCTCTTATTATTCAAATTGCTTTAGCTGCCAGTTGCTTGAAGGCATCAGTTGTTTATCACAGCATGGTGGTGGCTTATTGTTTCTTAAACCTTTCCCCTCTGTTTCCTGCCCCCTCTGTTTTTTATGTTCATTATTACTCTCTTGTTTTGCTACAAAAAAAAAAAAAAAGGTTAACTGTTCTATATGATTGCTAAAGTAAGATATTTATGAGAGTTATTAAATGTATCTCTGAAGACCTCATCTGTGGACCCCAAGTTAAGTTCTAAGATGTTATAGTCATTTCAACACAAAATCAAGAGCCAAATATCTCACCTTTTAATTTTGCCTTAGAGTGAGTTTACTTTCAGCTCTGCTCTGGTTTGGATAACAAGAACATTAGGTGGGTGTGTGGAATGTGCCAAGAAAGTCAGGAGTTTAAAAGAGTTTCTTGCTCTGGAAAACATTTAAACTTATTTAGAAATGATTTTGCTACTGATGAGCTCATGTAAATCTCCAGGGTTTATCTGCATTGTTGCTTAAAATTAGCATTGGTTTCAAAAACAAGCCAAACCTTAGGTTGATTTTCAGTTTGTATTTGTAAAATACTTGGTTTTGTTGAGTCAAATTTACTTATTTTTTACTGTTGCAAGAGCCAGAGCAAATGGAAGTTTGCCAGAAGAAAAGAAAATGAAAGCAGGCAGAGATTCCAATAACTGTTGGAAGATTATCATTAAGTGGAAAAGTTATATCCAGGCATGAAATACCCTGGGGTCAGAGACAGACCTTCACTCGGCCCCCTCACTTTGCTTTACCTATACAGTTATTTTTATCTTCCGATCAGGAATTTATATTTTTGTCACGTGTTAAATGTAAACAGCATTGAAATCTAACTACTGCAAGGTAAGGGAGGAAAATAATAAATCCATGTAAAGAAACAAACCTGAAGGAAGGCCTTCTTACTCCAAACATGGATTTTTCTGTCTTTCTTACTCTATTGTAGCCTCCTGAATGCTTACATTTGTCAATTATGTCCTCCTTGTATTAAGGGAACATTTCAGGATGTTTTTTTTCTGTCCTCTATATCATTTTAATCTATTAGGTGAATCCCAGTTGGCTATGGGTATTAGTGGTTTTCCTCACATTATCTGTCTAGAACTTTATACCTCCTAAACATTTATGAGGGTTAATACTTTACTTGGTGATTTTATTATGATACCATACATCAATTCTACTGTAATTAAGTGAACATTTCAGGATGTTTTTTTTTTCTGTCCTCTATATCATTTTAATCTATTAGGTGAATCCCAGTTGGCTATGGGTATTAGAAAATCATTGAGTTCTCTGAATTTCAAACCTACTAGTTCTACCATCAGCCACTCAATGAGACTTTTGTGCTTGGGTTTTTGTTTCTTTTAATTATTTTTCTTCCATAAAAGTTACTATTTTTACTGTAGTCTTCAAAGGACACTGTCATTGGCATGTTAAATCAAACTTGTGCCTCAATTTAAGCATTTTCTATGTTTAAGGCAAAAATGTGGCTTTAATCATTTTTAAGAATGTGAAAAAGCCAAGCCCTAGCAGGTTTGGCTCAGTGGATAGAGCATTGGCCTGTGGACCGAAGGGTCCTAGGTTCAATTCTAGTCCAGGACACATACCTGGGTTGCAGACTCGGTCCAACGTGCAGGAGGCAGCCAATCAATGATTCCCTCTCATCATTGATGTTTCTCTCCCTTTTCCTCCCCTCTCTGAAATCAATGAAAATATATTTTAAAAAAAGAATGTAAAAAGTCTAGCTGGTGTGGACCAGTGGTTGAGCATTGACATGAATCAGGAGGTCATTGTACATACCTGGGCTTGATCCCCAATTGGGAGGTGTGTAGGAAGAGCCAATTAATGATCTGTCTTACTGATGTTTCTCTCTCCCTCTCTGAAGTCAATTTTTAAAAATGTATATAAAAAAGAATGTATAGAATAATAAAACATGGACTCTCTTCCCAATTTAACTCAATACAATAATGCAACTTTAATGACATTTTCCTTCCATCTCAACTGCTCTAGCATTATTTTTTGCTCAATTTGCAGTTCTGAACAGTTAATAGTAGTTTATAGTTAATTTAAAAAGTTACCTTCTAAGCCTTTGGTAGCAGAAATTTAAATAAGCATAGGCAAAGTCATAAAGTAGCAAAGTTGTTTCCCTTATCTTTTTTTAAAAACCTAGTTCTTTTGAAAAATATGTGTTTATTGATTTGAGGGGAGAGAGTGAGCGGGCCAGATAGAAACATCAATGATGAGAAAATCATTGATTGGCTGCCCTCCTGCATGCCTCCTACTGGGGATCGAGCCTGAAACCTGGGCATGTACTCTGACTGGGAATTGAACCATGACCTTTTGGTTCATAGGTTGATGCTCAACCACTAAGCAATACCAGTCAGGTTAAAAATACAATACACATTTTTAATTGTGATGAAATCCAAATGACAGAATTTACCATATTCATCTTGTACAACAACCACTACTATGCATTTACATAATTCTTTTTAACTTTCAAAACTGAAACTCTGTAAACATTAAACAATTCCTCCTCACAATCCCTGGCAACCTTTTTGATTATAAATTCAACTATAGGTAGCTCATATAAGTGGAATCAGATTGTGTTTGTCATTTTGTGACTGGTTTATTTCACTTAGAGTAATATCTTTTTAAAAAAATATATTTATTGATTTCAGAGAGGAAGGGAGAAGGAGAGATAGAAACATCAATGATGAGAGAGAATCATTGATTGACTGCCTCCTGCATGCCCCCTATTGGGGATCGAGCCCACAACCGGGGCATGTGCCCTTGGCCAGAATCGAACCTGGGACCCCTCTATCCACTGAGCTAAACCAGCTAGGGCTAGAATAATGTCTGTAAGATTCCTTGATATGTAGCATATGTCAGAATTTTCACCCTTGAAAGACTGAATGCTATTCCATTGTATGTATATCATTTTGTTTACCCATCTGTTGAGGTGCTTTTACCTGTTGGCTATTGAGAGTAAGGCTACTTTGAACATGAGTATACCAATATCTCTTCACCTAGTCCCCACTTCCTGAGCTCACTTTTCTCAAGTATACATTCTTCCCTCCCACACTGTCCCTGCACCCTCAACATGTGCACTATCTTCACTCCTCACCCAAGCAACACCACTCTGCCCAATATCAGTTGTGTACCTCTTAATGGGAGTTTGAATGTGTTTTTACAGCATCTGCATCTAAAAGCTTAATTCTAATTGTGGAATGAAAGACTTATACTAACTTGTTTTAAGAAACTTCCTGGAATTACTTCGGCAAAGTCTTAGCAGTGTTAAAGAGCAATGAAATGGCTAAAGATCAAGTTGAAGGAAGAAGGAGAGTCCACAATTCCCTGTAGAATAATGAAGACATCAGTTAGTATTGAGGTTGGGGTTTTTAGTCAGGACTAGAATTCTTACTGTACTGCCTATTTTATTTATTTTTGGATTAACTTTATTCCTATTCTATGTCTGGAAGCTCAGGCTTATTTTCTTCTAGTGTCCACTTTGTAAGGCTAATAGTTCTTGAGATGGCTGGATGCTGCAATATGTAAAGATGGGTTTGTGGCACCCACTTAATATTTATTTTAATGATTGTCCAAGCTTTTATCATATATATCCGTAGCATATATCCTTAGTTATTTTGGTTTTTAATTTGTTACATCTAAATGCATTTAGGGCATGCTAGACAGAGACACCTGGTATAATGATAAATATAATAATAATTAACATGTGATTAGTGCCTGGTAATTTATAAAACATTCATACTTATCTCTTTTGTTTCCTCATATAAATTCTATTCAAAGTTGGCAAGTGGCCATATCAAGAATTGAATCTACATTTCTCTCTGTGTGTATGTGGGTGATTTTTTCCCTCAATACATATGACTTGATGTAGTCTAATCCATCTCTAAGAGTTTGTATGTAAATATTAAGTGCATCAAATTCTTGCATATATATGTAATAAATTATGTATAATGTTAACCGGTGTGACATGTCCGTATAGAAACACTTGTATATCTACCTTAATTTCATAAAGTAACACATACACACTCTCATGGAGTTATGAAAACAATTGAGATAAAGAATGAAAAGGGCACCTACTGGGGAAGGACAACTGACTTGAGAGTCCCAGCTGTTACAATTTCGGATCCACTGTTTATACCAAGGCCACACTTTCCCCAGACTGCTTGCAGCAAATGACAGTAGAACAGGGTTGATAGAATGAGACTTCTCTAATAGGCATTCTTGGCTGGGGGACTACCAATCCAGGTATTTTGTCATGGATGTTTTAGGAGCCTAAAAACCAGCACCACCATCATGTGCTTAGGGTTCAACCAAGAAATAAGACAAAGGAGTTGGCATTTAGAGATTAGAATATACCTTACCTAACTTTATTACTGATTATGATTATATTAGAGACTGACACATCCAGGAGCAAGAGGGCTTCTTGGATTAATCTCTCAAACCAATCCCCAGAATTGATCTCTAATACTAAACCTCAGATTAAATACCCATAGCCACCTAGAAACAGCACTGGCCCACCACACCTCCCCTGCATTCAGAGAATGATTGTTTCTATTCTCTGCTTGCAGGTTTGTTCTTGAAGGAAAGGGGAGAGAAATAGGCAGAGCTATTCATGCCTCCTTCCCTATTCAAAACTCACCAATCAGGTTAAGTTACTATTTCTCCACCCTTTGAACAACATATAATTTGTTATTTCTTTGTTTTGAGTTGAAATCAATCCAAAGACCACAAACTCTTGTATTTAATGACTATAAAAGAGTTTAGATCATTGCTGAAGATACAAGTTAGGGGGCAGGAAATGATGTGATTGTATGTGCTAACTAGATTGAAGACTATGTGCACCTTTTTTTTTTTTTTAAAGAACAAAAATGAAAACTGGAGGGATGACTTCATTTACCCCAGATGGAATTAAGATATTAAGTATAACATGCTGGCATGTACAAAGTATTATTTCACTGATGAATATATCATTTGATACTATTAAGTAGCATGACCTAAGAGGATTGATTGATTTTTATCAGTCATCACCAAATTGTTGTCATGGAATATCATCATAAAAAGTTATTATAGGAAGGTTCCTGAGATGATGTGAAAGTATCAAGCCAAGCAATTATTTCCTCTTTTAAGAGGGTTGTTTGAGAGGTATCAGGGAGGGGAATGCCAAAGGCAAGATATGTCTGAATTCAGCAAGAAGTTAACAAAGACATTCATGATAGGGAATTTTAGGATGGAAAACTGAATTTAGGTGTATTTTTAAACTATATATATTTTAATTGACTTCAGAGAAGAAGAGAGAGCAAAAGAGAAACATCAGTGATGAGACAGAATCATCAATTGGCTGCCTCCTGCATGCCCCCTACTGGGGAATCAAGCCTGCAATCCAGGCATGTACCTTGATTAGAAATTGAGCCGTGACCTGCTGGTTCTTAGGTCAATGCTCAACCACTGAGCCACACAAGCCAGGCCATGTGGATTTTTTTTCAACTGCTTGAACAGTTATCTTCAAAAGACTGAGTAATAAATCAGTGCCAATTTTGGCCTACCCTGGCCAGCAAATAAAGACATAAACAGCTTGTTGTCAATCTATGGATAACATTAAGTTGGGAGGTCTGACCACTTTTGTTGATGGCAGATTAGGCTTTACTAGGACTGTACATCCAGGGGAAAATATTTTATTTGGATTTTAAAAACAACTGCCATGCAACAATGAAACTATATGTTGTGGGATACTTGACTTGACATTAGTTTATGTGAAAATGATCTGAGAGTCACAGGGGATCACAAAGCTCAAAAAGAACTGAGAATGAATACAGTTGATGTTTATAGAGTTGTACACCTGAAGTCTATATAATTTTATTAACCAATGTCACCCCAATAAATTCAATAAAAAAGAACCAAGAATGAAATGGCTATCATAAATTGCTAATGCAAGCTTAGATTCCATTAACAGAGTCTCCAGATCAAGGGGAATGCTAACTACAGTGCACCCACTCCTGTCAGATCACATATGTAATTTTATACCTAGTTATGTGCATTGCATTTTTAGTGGGGGCATTGATGGACTTGGTTCCATAGGAGGAATGAAACCAAGGATGAGGATGGTGACATGTCTTCTAGTATTGTCTGACTATACACAGACAACGGCATTGAGAATGATGATCTGGAGAAGAGATATCTTAAGAGAAAAGGATTTGTGTTTTCATATATATTGTCATTTCAAAGAAGGAATTAAGGTGTCTTTGGAGTCTCTAGACGAAACAATCAGGGTTAAGATATTAAAGGGGGTGAGATACAGCTCAATAAAAGGGGGAACAATCTTTCACTTTGGGTTGACCTTGACTGGACATTCTTTCATATTCCAGACTAGTTTGTTTATAGACAACCCGTAAGTCTAAGAATGGCTTTCAAAAATTTATAATCTTGGAGGTTAACGTAGATTACATTCATTATTTTACTCTCCATTATACTTGTGAGTTCAGCCAGCCAGCCCTCTGCCTCCCAACTTCCTCTCTCCTTCTTGGAGAGAGTCCACAGTTATTTCCTGTCATTTTAGGCATGGGTTGTTTGGATGTGACTTAGCTCTCTTTCATGCTTCCTGTCAATAATTTTTATTTCAATCAGAGGTTTTTAAAATGAAACTTATAAACTCAGGAGTTTTCTGTAGGAAAGTAGTGGGTTTAGCCTCAGTTGCCCCAGTTTGTTATCAAACTCAAAGTTGGTGGCAATGGTCATGAAATCAACAAAGTGTGATCATTAAAAGGTTAATGTGGTGGTATGCGGGCAGTCTGAATAGCCATTTCAGATGGTGATTAAAGAAAATTGAATTAATTTAAGGAAAAGGGGATGAGAGATGGGATAACCAAAGGAAGGACTATACAGAGAAAAGGTGGCCTTGGAGACAGATTCAGGGGGTAAGTCTGGGATGAGCTGCTGCTGCCTAGTTGCAAGTCTCATGGAGTCCCTTTGAGTTTGGGGTATATGTGCATGTGGGGGAATGGCATGGGCGTGCTCCTTGAAGGGAGAGGGAACACTAGGTCCTTTGTTTTGACCATATTTATCTCTTGCAGATGGAATTCTTAGGAGAAGGTCTGAGGTGAGAGTCTTAATAGAATATTTATCAGTTTTCTAGGTGAGCTTTTGCAGGGTTGTAGTCTCTACTGATTGGTTAGAGCTAGTGCAAGGGGTCATTAGTCAATGTAGCTGGTCCTGAGGCAGCCATGGCATCACTTGTCTGGTTTTGCTGCTTTTCTGGGCCTGGAACTGAAATACAACTGAGGCCTAGATGTTATCTTAGTGAGGAAAAGTCAGGGATTCTAAACCACCTGACCAGTAGTATGAAAGATCAGGAGTCCAAACCGCATGACCAGTGATATGCTAGGGGAGGATAGGTTACTTTGGGTGAGGTTCTTGTTTTCCCAGTTTTGCCCCTTGCTAGGCATCCAGAGCTTTCTGCCCTTGTGAGTTTCTGTACTTGGTCTGTTGTCTGTCCTTTTTCTGGGGGAGGGGGGAGGTCTAACAATCATTCTTCCACCCATACACTAAAACAGTGAAGGACCCAGTGTAATCTACACTCAAAAAGCACTAAAACACTTGCTATTAATGGTCATTTTGCATGAAACACTTGAAAAAGCCCAGTGAAAACAAACACAAAAACTCCATTACTGTCTTCTGAGGAAACCCATCTAAAGACTCAGGGTAGGCAGAGAGCAAGTGGGTAAATGATAGAGTTATGTGATTGTGTGATTGATTGTTCATGGAATTCAGTTCAGTTTAATGAACATTTATTGAGAACTTTCTGTGTCCTAGTAACTGAGCCTTTTGTGCTATTTAGACTCTTTGAGGTAGAAAAAACCCCAAAGGCCTATTTAAGTCATTTAAAAAAAAATAGCTTATTATAAGGAGAGATAAGAAAATAAGGAAGATGGAAATTTTGACCCTTAGCAAGTCTCACAAAGACTGGAATGTGGTCTGGGCATTAGAAGGTGGTTCAGTCCAGGTCTAGAAGCTTATTTCTTGTTCCATTGGCAGCTGAGTAACCACATGATTCAGGGAAAGTACCAGAAATTGCTAGTTGCCTCTTCAATGTCCATTCCTCTTTTTTAGTAACAGAGCCCTTGTTTTATCCGGATTGGTACTACGCCCAGCTAATGGCTGCATTACACAACCTTGTTTGCATCTAGGTGTGGTCATCAAGATACAGCCATTGGTGGGACTTCAGGAAATCTAAAAAAGAACTGAAACAACAGGGAGGAGTGTCTTTTTTTGACTCCTTTCTTTCTGGAATTTGGAATTCTGGTAGCCTCTTTGAGCTTGGCAGCCATGTTCAAAGGAGGTTGAAGCAGAGAAATCAAAGAAACCTTGATGCCTGCTCGCTTTGAGGATATTTTGCACCAGCTCTGGATTGCTTTCCTCTTTTTGTTTGTCTTTTATGATAGATAATAACTCTTTATGTGCATGACCCATTGTCCTTAGGTTGTAATTACAAACAGCTGAATGTACTTTCTCCTGATAAAGAAGAGCTTATACATTTGGATGAAGTGTCTATTGGCTGTGTCTGCTTTTCCTATGGTTCTCATTCTGTTTTCTCAAATTCCTTCCCATCATACCTTCTATTTACTGTTATCTCTGTTGTGCATCTCTTGGTATTTCTATCACCTATGGTTCCATCATACGCTTAGTCCTTTTTTCAAACCTGAGTGGGATCTGATGAATTACTTTATGTAATTCCTGTTGTCTTCTTTTGGCTAAAGCTTTACAGGTGAGATATTTGCCCTTGGTTTCTGTAGGGAGTCATGTTGTATAAGCCATGACACTCTCCCATAAACAACACCTCATTGGGAACCTGGATTGTAGTGGATCTCGGAATGTGATAAACCCCTCTCCCAAATGAGTTTAGAAGATGAAAAGAGCACATGGTCCCTGTGCTCTAAGAGCCTACTGAAGGAGAAACATCCATATGCTCTGTGTTGTTTTGCAAAGTCCATTTCCCAATTATATGTCAGATGTTACTACTACTCATACTAGATAACATTCATTGTGGTCTTTGTGTTTTGTCTGACATTTTGACTGGGTTATTTAATTTATAAGGCATGCAAAGTGTATAATTGTTCTTCTCATTTTATAGATAAGGACACATATATAAAGAAGTGACATGCATGACTTGCCCAGGATCATATATTTGGGATGTGACATTATTTTTTTAAATAATATTTTTCATTGATTTCTGAGAGGAAGGGAGAGAGATAGAGAAGAATCCCATGAAATTTCAGAGTGTTTACTTTTAACCATCTTAACCAATGTCTTACACCATTTCCACGAAATGAAAAAATGTTCATTTTCATGGCAACAACATCTTGGTGTAGGAGGAAGGACACAAAATATAGAGGTAGGAGAACTGAATTCTGACCTAGAGCTTCCTCTCTTTGTCCTTTAGCTTCTCTGGATTTCAGGTTTCTCTACCTATAAGAGTAGTAGATGAAATGGAACTTACAGACTTGGCTATCGAAGGACCCGAGTTTGAATCCTGCTTGGGTCATATGCTTGTCATGTGGCTAGAAGACCAACAAAACCAATGAGTTGTGGTGGTTCTGGCCAATCTAGTCAGCTTAGGCTCCACCTGTAGCATGAATCCTCTGTAAAAGGACTCTTTAAAAATACATTTTGTGTAGAACAGAGCTAAATTGTTCAAGGGCACATCTGAGGTATGATCCAGAGAATGTGTTGTAAGAAGCTTACCCTGATGCTGAAAAGCCTACAAGAAAAGCCATAGTAACAAACTCAGTTCTAGTCTACCAATTTTTATATGGCATTTCCCTTCCTTTCTCCACTCACATAAATGGCTAATATTCTTAATGTGAACCTGTTCCCTTAGATTACTTCCAGGAGGCAGCAGGGCAACCTGGACTGCATATGGGCTTGGAGTCAAGTGAAGCCTGGGTTTAAACCTCAGCTTCTCCTTGGCAAATCTGTGAGCTTCCTCCCCCTGCCTTATGTGATGGAGCAATTAACACCACAGATTATTGTAAAAAGGATTAAATTAGATAACATATATAAAGTGCCTGGTTAATAATTAAGTCACTCTCCTCACCTTAGACCCATGATATTTCCTAGAAGGTTTTTTCCTTGTAACTTTCAACAGCCTGCAAGGAAAATTGAGTGCTTTTAAGGTGGAGAAATTTAGCCTTGAGATTCCACAGAAGTGCAGCCATTTAACTTTTAATATTATAATAAATATAAAATTATAAAAGCAAATTACCTGTAGATGGAAATACACTATAATAAAAAGTAGCCATTTTGTAAGTTTATGTAATGTGGGCCTCTTTTCTAGAGTTTTTAAATTACTAAAAAATAGGTGAAGAATGCTCATGGTATAAAACTACAAAACGTTTATAGTAGTCCCCTCTTATCCATTGAGGAGATGTTCCAAGACCCCCGTGGATGCCTGAAACTATGCATAGTACCAAACCCTAGATGCACTGTGATTATTTCTACATATACATACCTATGATAATGTTTAATTTATAAATTATGCACAATAAGAGATTAATAATTATCTATCTATCTATCTATCTATCTATCTATCTATCTATCTAAATAGAGAAATATGCTAATTAACCAGGATGCCATAATGGGTCAACTGGATACGAGGAGGTTGCAGGAGGAGGTTGCGTGTGTAGCATTGGGGGCAGGGAGGCCTGCACTGGGGGAGGACCTGATCAGCAGAGGCCGCAGCTGCTTCAAGGGCCAGAGAATGAGGCAGAGCCAGACCAGAATGTGCTGTGGCTGCTGTGGGGCCCAGGGAGCGAGGCAGGGCCAGACCAGCAACTTGAGGGTAGGTCGCTGCGTGATTTCGAATCATGCACTGGGCTCCTAGTCTAATAATAACATAGAACAATTATAACTATCTACACTAATAAAAGAGAAACATGCAAATTACTGTCACTCTGCTACGCTACCAGCCAATCAGAGTGAGTATGCAAGTTAACCTGAAAGCATGACAGCAGCCCTGCTGCCCCACTGCTCTGGGCCTTTGGGGGTCAGAGAATTCAGGCGCCAGTGCCTGAAATTGGCTGTAGCCAGGGAGACCAAGAAGCCCCCTGCACCATGATCCCAGGTCACAGCCAGCCACAGAAGCTGCCTGCCCTATGTCCTGGGGGAGACAGAGAAACCGGGCCCCAGTGCCTGAGGATGGCTGCAACAAAGAAGTTGCCTGCCCCCTGATCCTAGGCTGCAGACAGCAACAGAAGCCTCACATCTGCCTGCCCCATGTCCTGGGGGAGACAGAGAAACCAGGCCTAAGCCACTGAGGCTGGATATGGCCTGGGAGACAAAAAAGCCACCTGTCTCATCACCCCAGGCGGCTGCCAGCCAGAGAAGTCTCCCACACTGCGTCCCAGGGAAGACAGAGAAGCTGCCTGCCTGCGGTCCTGGCGCCAGCATCTGTGGCTGGCTACAGCTTAGTAGATGGAGAAGTTGCCCACTCCACGGTCCTGGGCGCCAGTACTTGCAGCTGCAGCCCAGGTGAAGCCACCTGCCCACCATCCCCTGTGGCTGCAGGTGGCCTGGGTGCCTATAGCTGACCAGAGGGAGGGAAGCCCGGATCCCAGGTAGCCCGGATCCCAGGTGCCTGTGGTCGGCTGGAGGAGGGAATCCTGGGTCCCAGATGTGGGGCGAGGCAATGATGATTAGAGGCAATTAAGCCAGCAAGGGAGCAGTTGGGGACAATCAAGCTGGCAGGCAGAAGAAGTTAGGGGCAATTAGGCAGGCAGGGGAGCAGTTAGGAGCCAGCAGTTCTGGATTGTGAGAGGGATGTCCAACTGCTGGTTATCCCCTGAGGGGTACCAGATTGGAGAGGGTGCAGGCTGAGCTGAGGGACACCTTCCTCTCCCTCCCCCCTATCCATGAATTTTGTGCACTGGGCCGCTAGTCTATATAATAAAACCCAGTGGTTATAATGCCATAATGACCAAAGACCGGTCACCAGGAGGCTGTGTGCGTGGCAAGGCACATGCGAGTGGGCGGGGCTACACAATTTCGTGTGCTAGGCTTCTAGTATACTATAATGAAAGTAATGTGAATATGGTCTCTCTCAATATATTTTATTGTACTGTTTTCACTCTTGTGATGAAGTGAGATGAGATGATACAACATCTACATGATGAGATGAGGCGAGGTAAATGACCTATGCATTGTGCTGTAGCATTACGCTGCTATTGACCTTTTGATAATAATGTCAACAGGAGGACCATCTGCTTGGGTGATCCTGGATCACAGAGCCATGTAGTGTTGTGGTTGGATGTTAGGAATAGCTGATGTTGATGGTTGAGGATCCCGATAGGTTTTATTTTGCTGAAACTTTTTTTTAAAGCATTTTATTTATTTTTTATTTAATAAATGTTTTGTTCAGATTATTACAGTTGTTCTTCCTTTCCCCCAATAGCTCCCCTCCACCCAGTACCCACCCCACCCTCTGCCCTTACTCCCCTACCCCCATCCTCATCCATAGGTATACGATTTTTGTCCATCCTCTTCCCACAGCCCAACACCCCTTTCCCCACAAGAATTGTCAGTCCACTCCCTTTCTATGCCCCTGATTCTATTATATTCACCAGTTTATTTTGTATATCAGATTTTTTTATTCACTTGATTTTTAGATTCACTTGTTGATAGATATGTATTTGTTGTTCATAATTTTTATCTTTACCTTTTTCTTCTTCCTCTTCTTAAAGAATACCTTTCAGAATTTCATATAATACTGGTTTGGTGGTGATTAACTCCTTTAGCTTTTTCTTATCTGTGAAGCTCTTTATCTGATCTTCAATTCTGAATAATAGCTTTGCTGGGTAGAGTAGTCTTGGTTGTAGGTTCTTGCTATTCATAACTTTGAATATTTCTTGCCACTCCTATCTGGCCTGCATAGTTTCTGTTGAGAAATCAGCCGACAGTCATATGGGTGCTCTCTTGTAGGTAACTGTTTTTCTCTTACTGCTTTTAATATTTTCTCTTTGTCTTTTGCTCTTGGAATTTTAATTATGATGTGTCTTGGTGTGGTCCTCTTTGGATTCCTCTTGTTTGGTGTTCTGTTCACTTCCTGGACTTGTAAGTCCATGTCTTTCACCAGGTGGGGGAAGTTTTCTGTCATCATTTCTTCAAATAGGTTTTCAATATCTTTCTCTCTCTCTCTCCTTCTGGTACCCCCATGATTTGGATGTTGGTATGCTTGAAGTTGTCCCAGAAGCTCCTTACACTATCATCATATTTTTGGATTCTTTTTTTCTTTTTGCTTTTCTGGTTGAGTGTTTTTGCTTCTTTGTATTTCAAATCTTTGACTTGATTCTTGTAACCCTCTAGTCTGCTGTTAGATCTCTGTATTATATTTTTTATTTCAGTTAGTGTATGCTTAATTTCTAGTTGGTCCTTTTTCATATCCTCTAGGGTCTTGTCAAATTTATTGGCCTTTTCTAGAAAATTCTTGAAAAACCTTACAACTGTGATTTTGAACTCTATATCTAGTAGTTTGCTTTCTTCCATTTCTTTCAATTGTGATCTGTTTCTTTGTCTCTGCATTTTGGCTGTTCCCCTGAGTTGATAGAATGGCTGTGTATGCTAGGTGTCCTATAGGGCCCAGTGACTCAGCTTCCCCAGTTACATGAGGTAGACACTCTTGGTGCACCTCTTTGTGGGCTGTGTGCACAGTCTTGTTGTAGTTAAGCCTAGGTTGTTATTGGTATCACGGGGGGGAATTGATCTCCAGGCTAATTGGCTGTGAAGATCAGCTGTATCAACGCTGGGAGAACTTCTTTGCTAGAGACACCTTTATGAGATAAGACCTACAAAAGCCTCTGTGCTCAGCTTGGATGGGACGGAGTCTCAGGGCAGAGCAGACAACATTGGTTTCCTGTCAGCCCTGCCCTAATAGACCCCTGTGTCTCAGTGTCCCATGGTAATGGCTACAAGCACCTTTGAGAGAAAGATGCCCTTGAGTTTCGCCCGCTGCCAGACAGTCCAGTTTTTCCCTGAATGAGTCTGGGTCCCCAGAGTCTCGCCCAGAACTGGAGTTCAGCACAGTTGGGAGCTTTTGTCTCCCTCCTGCTTGAGAAAGCCAGTGGCGCACTCAGTTACTAGTCCTCTCCATGTGCGTCTCAGTACCTCTGCTTCCTGCAGCTCCTCTGAGTCTCAGTGTGCTTTTCTCTTTCCTTGTAGTTGTAGAATTTCCACTCAGTCAGCCTTCCTGTGGTTCTGGATGATCTCCGTTTTGTCTTTTAGTGGTGGTTTTGAAATTGTTGTGTGAGGCAGCAGTTTAGGTGTTTACCTATGCCGCCATCTTGGTTTGTCTTTTTGCTGAACCTTTTTGAAGAAGATTGTAATTGGAAGTTGCTGCCTCTTTAAAAAAAGTATTTTTTTATTGATTTCTGAGAGGAAGGGTGAGAGAGAGATAGAAACATCAGTGATGAGAGGGAATCACTAATTGGCTGCCTCCTGCATTCCCCACACTGGGGATCAAGACTGCAACCTGAGTATGAGAATCAAATTGTGATCTCCTAGTTTATAGGTCGATGCTCAACCACTGAGCCATGGTGGCTGGGCACTGCCTCTTTCTTAAAGGAAGCACTTTATGGCTTCTTTTTGATGTAGCTGAATTGTGCTTGGGGCCATTATTGAGTGAAATAAGGGTTACTTGAACCCAAGCACTTGGTACAGTGACAGTCAGTCTGGTAATAGAGATGGCTACCGAGTGACTAAGGGGTGGGGTACATATGCAGCATGGCTGTACTAGAGTAAGGATGATTCATGTCCTGGATGAAATTAAATGGGAAGGTCAGAATGGCATTAAATTTAAAACTTATAACTTGTTTATTTCTGTAATTTTCCATACAATATTTTCTGTTTATTGTTGACTATGAGGTAACTGAAACTTGGATAAAGCAAAACCATGGATAAAGGGAGGGGGCGAACTACTGTACAGTGCAAAGTCAGTCTCTCTCTTCCTATCCTCCAAATCTTTTCTCCAGAGGCATCTACTATTGCCAGTTTGTTATATATTTTTTCCAGAGATAGTCTGTGAATACACATGGGTGAGTGGGAACATATATGTGCATAGTTATGCACTTTGCCCTTTTCACTTAGTACCGTATACTGAAAATCATACAGTGCCAGTTCATATAAAGATGCTTTAAAGCTGATTTAGACTGTTGGACTCCATAACTTGGATAGGTTCTTAGAGATGACCTAATAATACAGTGGTCGGCAAACTCTGGTCAACAGAGCCAAATATCAACAGTACAATGATTGAAATTTCTTTTGGGAGCCTAATTTTTTTAACTTAAACTTCTTCTAACGCCACTTCTTCAAAGTAGACTCGCCCAGGCCATGGTATTTTGTTGAAGAGCCACATTCAAGGGGCCAAAGAGCCGCATGTGGCTCGTGAGCCGCAGTTTGCCGACCACTGACCCAATACAACATTTCACTGCATAGGTGTGGATACTGTGACCCACAGAGTGGGTGTGAATTGTTCAAGGTTGCAGATCCCTTGATTTTCAGTCAATGAACTCTTCATGTCATCATGCTGTGTATGAATATAGGTGTATACACATGCACATGTGTGTGAGCATATTGGCCAGTGAGTTAGCTAATATTTATTTTCTGCATATGATGTGCTAAGTTTCATTTATAATTAATAACAAGAGCCTGGCCTGTGTGGCTCAGTTGATTGAGCATTATCCCGTGCACCAAGAGGATGCAGGTTCTCTTCACAGTCAGGGTACGTGCCTGGGTTGCATCCTCTGTATGGGGCTTGCAGGAATTCAGCTGATTGGTGTTTCTCTCATTAATGTTTCTATCTCTCCCTCTCCTTTCCTCTCTCTGAAATCAATAAAAACATATTTAAAAATTCTTTTAAAAATTCATAACAAGAGCTACAGATACAAATGAGACGAGTGAGGCTTAGGTAGTTTAATAATTTGCTCAAGGTTTCTGCTTCTCTCCAATTCTAAAACCCATACCCTTATGCACCATGTTTTACTTTCTCTCCTCCTCTTGGTGAGGGCAGGATTGGGAAAGTGGGGACAAAAGATGAAGATGGAGTAAAGCTAGCAGGTTTTGATGAAACAAAGATTCTCCCGATAAAACAAATGACTTCGTTGACGTTTGATGGAAGGC
This sequence comes from Antrozous pallidus, assembly GCA_027563665.1. Taxonomy (NCBI): domain Eukaryota; kingdom Metazoa; phylum Chordata; class Mammalia; order Chiroptera; family Vespertilionidae; genus Antrozous; species Antrozous pallidus. The sequence goes on along the minus strand of CM050522.1, from coordinate 38,032,193 downwards.
ACATTATGTATGTTGGGAGAGGAGAGGGTAGCTGGGGAGATCGGTCATTAGGAGATATGATCAAAGCTGCCTGCAGGTGTGGCAAGAACATTACAACTTCATGACGGAGGTGTGTTTTCAATGGGACACTGCTGACTGACTTCACATCGGTAAGGATCAAACTTGCCAGCTAACCCGAACAGCATTCCTCTTCCTTTTAAACGTTAGAATAAGGCACCCAGTATCATTGTGGCTTTGCAGCTTATTGTGAAACATTCCCATTTTCCTCAGGAGAGTGTTGTATTCATCAGGCCATGGAGGACAAAGTCCTCTGGGCCATCCTCACTCCACGACACTCCACGACAGTACGACAGTACGGACCAGAGAAAAACATCGTTGCATTTCTCTCTGTTAAAGAGTCGGGTTGGTTGTTTTAACTTAATTGCCACTGATATCTTGCCCTTGAGTAGAAGACATTGTCAAACAAATTTGCAAATCAGATGGTGATTGGTAAACTTTTTCCAGGAGGGTTTTTGGAATCAGAACAAGCATGAAGCTGCCTTAGGCCATTAGGTGCTGCCAAGGCTGGGGACAAAGATATCTGCTTTGGTGGAGCAGAAAGGTAAACCTTTTAGTATTTAAGGTTGCGTCTCTTTGTCTTTCATGACTAAGATCTTGCTATTTTCTTTCTGCGTTTCTGTTTAGGAGAGAGCACATCTTGGCAAGGTCCTGCCCCTTTTATGGTTTGTGAATTACAGAGGTGTCGCTCTAGATATTCTGGAGGCAGAGTGAAGAATCCCAATTGAGTTGTCCCAAAGCTTCTATTAATTTTTTTTGTCATGAACACAGAGAAGAACTGAGGCAGGTACACAAGAAGTGGAATAATTACCCTAAGGCATGTATTGGCACAGGCAGATTATTACCCTGCCAAGACTGCATTATTTGAGGAAACATTGAGAAGATCTTACCCTCAAATTTTCATTTTTCCTGGCTATTTCCTGAACTTCTACCTCTAGCTACAAAGTAAGCATCCCCAAGGAAGGATAATACTTGAAAGTCTACTACTACATTTTTTTATTTTTTCACATTAGCATTTGTGGGACACTGGTCACCTGGATTATCCAGAGGAGAAGAACAGTTATGGCCAACACATGGCAATGTTATGGCAAGAGAGGAAGAACATAAATCTTTCCATATCTTTCTCTGGAGACAGAATTAGCTTTCTCTCTATAGCTTCCAGAATGGAATTCATGGGGACAGATAGAAGTTCCAGGTAATCTCAGTTTTAGAAAGATCTTTCATACTTTGACATTGTCCCAAAGTGGAATGGACTGGTCAAATGAGTTGTCCTGGGTACATGCTGGGCAGGGATTCCTGCTTTGGAAGGGAAGTTAGTGCTTAAACCTTGCCAACCATCAGAATAGCTTTGGAAGGTTTTCAAAACTCATATTCCTGGGATTCATTTCTGGAGATTCTGATGCAGTAGATCAGGGACCTGGAACACTTGTTTCTGAAAAGACTTCTAGATGATTCTGTCCAAATCTCTGATTCACTTATGTCTTAGTCTTCAGAAAATGAATGTGTTGGCTGGAGCAGAGTGCTAATAGAAGGTGAGGGAAGGAGGCTGCGAGCCAGGACACCTGGGTGATGGAGATGATGCCATCAAGATGAGGAAAGAGTTACTATTCTGAATATTGGTACTAGTTCTTACTCTGAGCTGAGGGGAGAGTTACCTCAGCATTGCAGTTCAAGGAAGCACACTTTCATCAAGATGCAGGGGCTCTTTATGAAAGAATTAAAGGGCTAAGATAAACTGGTAGCAGATCAAGTGTAAGTTGATTATACTACATATTATAACCATGTTAGTTCTCATTTTACAATGATGATGCCATTTTCTATTCCAATGGGAAGTTCTCTGTTTTACACATTACATAATACATAATGCATATTATGTAATACATATGATAGACTCATACAATGTCAGAACTGGAAGGGACCTTTGATGTGTCAATGGTTCAACTAATACCCCCAGTGTCACAAAGGTGGTTTGTAGTAGAGTTAGAATTAAAATCCAAGTTCCCAGTTCGTCAGATTTCTTTTCTACTTGATGATATTAGAAGTTATTTGAATATGTGTAATAACATCTTATTGTCCAAAGCAAGTTGTATGGCCAAATATAAAGTCAGAGGTGGGGATAATCCTCCAATAGAGAAAGGCAAGGGGAAGGGAGGGAAGTAAATATATCCACTGGTAGATATAGCCAATCAGTGTAAGATGCCTAATGTTTTAGAGTAAAGTTACCTCGTGTTCTATACATTATGCTTAATTACCCCAGGCTATCTTTGTTATTCTAAGTCTTCAAAAGAAGTATATACACAACAACCTGTACAAATAGTGCTTGGGCTGGAATGAAAAAAAAAGAGGGTGATTTTCCATCCTACAGGTATATGGACTTAAAGGAATGAGTCAAGGACAATGATTAACAGCCAAAAAATCAGTCAAAAGGCAGGCAGGGTTGGAAAATATAACCCTTTATCCCACCCTTAAGCCCTCCTGGAATTAATAGAATAGAGGTGCTCAGAGTTTTAGGTATATAAAAGTCATCTCATGTTTGTGTTCATAATGCAGTTTCTAAGATGCCTCTCCAAAGATTCTGATTCAGCAGATCTGGGACAGGGTCCAGGAACCTGCATTTTGGATGAGTCATTCTCTCTTATTGCCGACCAGGTCTCCCTCCCAAGCTTTCAGCCCTGACAGTACTGAATTTGTGCTCTTGTCCCATTTAAAAATCCTAAAAAAAAAACTTTGATTAATCAGGCTTGGACAATTCCTGGACCAATCAACATTGGCCAGGAGGATGAGCACATAAGGCATAGGCAAAGGTATTAGAGACCGGAAAAGAGACTCCTGAGTTAGGTAGACTTCATTTGGTGCCCACCACAGGGCATTGCTCCTCAGTCTCTCTAGGTGCCCAGGCATCTCTGTATTTCCTGCCAAAACCCTATGCGCCTGATAGGCTTCTGTGCTGATCTCCAGAAACCTGGAGGAACTCTGGACGATACACCTGGAGACCACATATAAATCTCTGGGCCAGGGGAAGAGATTCTCTTGGCTAAAGGAGAAAGTGTGGGAAAGGTGTAGAGAAATATCTTGTGCCTGAATCCTAAATGGATACACATTTCATAGAGGCAGAGGTGAACATGAGCCCTTTGACATTTTATTTTCCCCATGAAAAGACACGTCAAACCACCAACTCATTCATTAGCCTTCCTATCTTGGAAAAGATGCAGCTCCCCTCCCTGTGTTTAGGATGCTTGATAGAGACACTTACTGGGTTTTATATTACAATAGTTTGTATTTTGGGGGGTGGGGTGGGGTGGAGAAAGTGTTTGCTGAGGCAGCAGCTTCTCCTGATTGATTTTTTATTTTATGCATTAAAATATAATAGGTCTGCTGTTCTAATCCTGGAGCAGAAAGAACATAAAAGGCTTTTGATCTTGGGTTCATGATGGAGCTCCTCAGGTCTTGGATAGATTATTTCTGAATAGGTGCCCTTTGCCCAGAATTCCAGCGAGTACTCCAGGGTCAAAGATAAACTGTGTATCCAGAGATGAAAGGACAGTTGTTTCCCCACAAAGCCTCATAAATCAGTTTTGTACCATTCCTGTTTTATTTTGTTTTTTTTTTCTGGCACCACATCATTGGGGCTGTTTGATGCATTTAACTAAAAATATTTGTATAGGGCCCTTAGGTTTTCTTTTGTGATGGAAAGTGTTACCTAAACACACACACACACACACACACACACACACACACACACACACAAAAAAAAAAAAAAAAAACCCAAAAAACACACACACACACGAGCTGATAAACTGAGAGGCAAAGTGAAGTGAACAACCACCCAGCATCCGGCTCTCAGACTCAACATCTGATTGTACTTAGTGGGGAGGAAACTTTAAAAAAAAACCCAATCCAACTTTCATTTCTTGCTTCTTTTATCCTTAAGCTCAGCAATAAACTAGCACTCTTTGGTTAAAAAGTCAAGGGAACAGATGTATAATTCTGGTGCTTCAGCATCTATATTTCAAGTGGAGCATGTAAATTATGAGAATGCTTCTCAGCGCTCAGGGGTGAGAGCATCGAAGAACATGCGTGGCACTGCTGTCTGTCATCCAGCATTCCGCCCATCCTGGGAAATAGCTGCTGCACCTCCTGGCTGGCTGGCTGGCTGGTCAGCTGGCTGGAACATGGTACAAACGAATCCTCTCAAGGAAGCTGTTCATTTCACCGAGAGAAAATAAGTGGTTGAATTCCATAGATTGGAACACCAAGATTTGACAACTAGTAGGTCACAGGCAGGGCCTGGAAAAGATAGTGCTGATAACTAAGGACAAACATCAAAGGCAGTTTAAAAAGCAAAGACAGTGTATAGTCTCCAGTTCTGTCCTCAAAGACCTGGCCCTTGCTAGTTATGTGACATTAGAAAAGGTACTTAGTTTTCTGCTTTGGAAACTGGGTATATACGTGCCTTCTCCAGAGGACTGTTTGGAGAATGAATAAGAAATTACTGTATAAAATGCTTAGCCATGTTCCAATGTAGTTGTCTTTTTTTTTTTTAAATCTAGAACTCATTTCATATAAAAAAGGTGGTAAAGCATTAAATTTTTATTCAACATTTCACATTCAAAAGCTGGAAAGGACCTTTAAAGCTATCTGGTCTGACTTCCTCATTTTGAGATGGGGAGTGGCTTTCTCCAGAGATGTCCCAGTCCTTCTTCAAAATCACATCACCAAGACTCCAAGTGCCACCAGGGTGGGGCCCCCAAAGGTATAGTCAGCACTTGCCGTGATGCCTGGCACTCAATGAAGATTTGTTCAATTGGCAAATAAAGCTCGGGGATGCTGGACAGGTCACCAGAAAAGATCCTCTCCCCTCTTTTTCTTGCTTTGTGTTTTAGTTTCTAGGTCTTTCTGAAGAGTTAATGAATATAATATTGTGAATTGCTTTATATATGCCAATACTATGAACTAAGCAAAAAAAAAGTTGGGATATTTTAAGGAAAACTGATAATTGAAATATGAAAGTACAGTTCAGACCCTAATTTGACTGTCAGAAAATACTTTTTTTGGATGCCTACTTTACAGATTATGTTGTGTTAAATGAGTTGGGAATGGAGGTTAAAGAATTATGGTTGCCAAACTTCCCATAGAAATATTCTCAAACAAATGCACAATTTTCTTTTATTCCCAAAGTGTCTTTAGGAATTAGTAGTGGTCCATCCCCCTTTCCTTCAGAATTTGGGTTGCCTGGCTGGTGAGGCTTAGTGGTTGAGTGTCAACTTACAAACCAGGAAGTCACCCATTCAGTTCTCTTTTTGGTCCTCAGTAGGGGGTGTGCAGGAGGCAGCTAATCAATGATTCTCATCATTGATGTTTTTCATCTCGTCCTTTCCCTTCCTTTCTGAAATCAATAAAAATATATTTAAAAAAAGGAATTTGGGTCAAATAAAGATATTTTCCCTTCTTTTCAAAAATATCCTTTTGCAGGGTCAGGCCAAGCTTGTTGGCTTGGTTTTTTTTTGCACAGCCACTCTGGCTTTGCTCCATTAGCCAATGGAATCCATGGAGGACCCCTTAACTGCCATCTGCCATTTTTTCCCCCTTCCTCTTCCTGCCTCTTAAGGAAGGATGGCTAGATGAAAGGCACAATTAGATCTGAAGGCCCAGCATACGATGGGAGTGGTGGTGGGTTTCAGCACTCTAAATGGAGTACCTTCTGTAGTTCTGTCCTGGAAGTAGACCCCACCAGGAACAGCAGGTGGGTCCCCATACAATCTAATAACTTGATGCCTGTTAGTACTCTGCTTGTCCTCTTTTCTTACTAGTAAACACTTCAACTCTAGCGCCAAACATAATTATCCAATGTATGAAACAAAAGCCTTGCCTTCTGATTGAGTGAGAAATTTGTACACCCAAATAGTTAAGTGACACTCTTAAGGAGGCAGTTTAAACAAGGCCCATGCACAGTCTCACAGGTTGTGTGTAAATGACAGATGTTGGACTTGTGCATAGTTCTACATTGTGGATTTGTGGGCCTGAGTATAAAAGACTTTTATTATTATTTGTGTATTTACCTGGGAGAGGGGCCACACACAGCCCCATCCCACACAATTTATAACTGTGTTCTAACCTTGCAAGGTATTCTCTGTAACAGGAGTGCTTGGAAAAATGTTTTTTTCCATTTTGCTATAATTCTACCAGCATTTTTAGCACCTCTTAAATAAATACTAGCACCTCAGGCAAATTCTGTATGACCTACACCTTAATCCTACTCAGCATGGAATAAAATATAAGAAAGAGGAAAGAAGGAATTAGTGGTAATGAGAGGTCACTGGAGACATTTAAAAGCTCATAAAATACAGATAAACTTCCAATGTGGGATACTTAGGTAATGTGTTAATCACCATTTTTCAGAATTCCCTGAAGATCCAAAAAATTAGGAGTCAAATATATTTTGGTTCATTTCACTACTCTTCAAATGAAGGAAATAATAAACTATAAACTGTAAAACTTTATATCATTTCAAAGGGTTTTCATGTGTATAATTTCTTTTTAACTAAAGGTACAAACTTCTCAGTTCATAATGTCTTTTGTCATTTATCATTGGTCCATGTAACATCTTTCTTATTTTATTATTTCCCCCTTAATTCCCAACCTCTGCTCCTAGTCCTCTGTCCCCAGTAACTTTCCAAATTAATATGTTGATATTGAATGCTTAAAGATGCATGTGCCCTAGTAGAATATGGATTGTTCTTTGGAACCTGTTGGTGTTTTTAATTTGTCATTCAATCCCATACTTCTCTGTATGCAACTGCCTGCGGCCGTGTGTCATCGAAAGTGGCTATGTGTGTCAGTACTGACACGCGTGTCATAGGTTCACCATCACAGATCTATACTAATAAAAGAGCAAGATGCAAATTGACCATACCTTTGTGATGCCCACCAGCCAATCAGTAGTGAGTATGGAAATGAACCCAACAAAGTTGGTGGGTTAATTTTCATATACAGGCACCACTCCAGAAGCTCTGGGCCTCTGGGCAGCATGGGAAGGTGAAAAGGTCGCTCTGGCCAGAGCAAAGGCGGTGCTGGCAGCCAGGGTAAGGAAGGCCCATTCTTACATGAATCTTCATGCATTGGGCCTCTAGTTGAACAATAACTCTCCATTCATCCCCTCTGTCTCTGGCAACCACCACTGTATCCACTGTATTTTATTATTCCCCTATGGATGAACACTTACGTTGTTCCCTAGTCCCACAAACCATACCACAATAAAAAAACAGAAGGGGATTTTGGAGTCATAGAGAATATATTCATTGTTTTCTAGAAGGACTATACCAATTTACTGTTCCTCTAAAAGTATATCAGAGTTTCTTTTTTTTTTTTTAACATCCTGTCATCTCTGAAATTATTTACCTTTTCATTCTTATAATCTTATTTTCAATTTCTTTGTTTACTGAGGAGTCTGAGCATTTCTTATTAGTTACTTGGGCTTCCCTTTTGAGAATTATCTATTTAATACTTTGTTCATTTTAAAATTGGGTTTTCTCCTTTTTCCTATTGACCTTTAACAGTTGTTTGCATATTACAGGTATTGAGTTCTTGCTGGTTTTGTATATTAGCAGTCTTTTCATATTTCCCCCCAAACTCTCATCTTTACTTCGTCTGTGCTGTTCTTTATTTTGACAGAATCAAATTAATTAATTTAAAAAATCTTACCATTTATGTATTTAGGGTCTTAGTCCAGAAGTGTTTTTCTCCACTTCTATATAAAAAAATGTCCTAGTATACATTTAAAAAATTATCTTTGTTTCTTTTTCTTTTTAAATTTTATTTTAAAATTTATATTATGTATTTTCTGTTTTTTCTAAAACATATATTTTATTAATTTTTTTACAGAGAGGAAGGGAGAGTGATAGAGATTTAGAAATATTGATGAGAGAGAGACATCAATCAGCTGTCTCCTGCACACCCCCCACTGGGGATGTGCCCGCAATCAAGGTACCCGTCTTTGACTGGAATCGAACTCGGGACCCTTCACTCCATAGGCTGATGCTGTATTCACTGAACCAAACTGGTTAGGGCTGTATTTTCTGTTTTTAATTGAAAATATTTAACATATAACATTGTAAATTTAAGGTATACAATATGTTTCTTTACAAAAGAAACATACATTTATATATTATAATATGATTGCCTTTATAGGTATATTTATCACATTACATAATTATAGAACAATATTGTTGTCTAATTCATTACACTATGTATTAGATCACTATAACTTATGTATTACTCATTGCAAGTTTGTGCCCTAAAACATTAGTCTTAGCTCCCCACCTCCTATTCCTTGCTAACCAATATTTTACTGTTTTTTTTCTTAATTTGACTTTAAAATTTTTTATATTTCACATAAAAGTGATATCATGAAGTATTTGACTTTGTCTGATTTAAACTACTTTAGCATATGCTCAAGGTTCATGCATATTTTTGTAAATGGCAGGATATCCTTTTCATGGCTGAGTAATATTCTATTGTGTATGTACTACATCTTTTAAATCTTTTTGTCTGTTGATGGGCTTTTAGGTCCTTGTTTCCAAATCTAGACTACTTTAATAATGCTGCAGTAAACATGGTGGTGCATGTATCTCTTTGAAATACTGTTTTCATTTCCTTTGGAAATATGCTCAGTAGTGGAGTTGCTGGATTGTTTGGTAGATCTATTTTTAATTTTTTGAGGAATCTCCATATTGTTTTCCATAGTGGTTGGACCAATTTATATCTCCACCAACATATCCTCACCAGCAACTGTTGTCTCCTATCTTCTTGATGCTAGCCATATATGTCTTTCTTCACACATAGCATATTCCTTAAAAGATGCCTAGTGATAATATAAAATAGATACATACAAAAGTGAAACCCAGTTAGTCATCAAAAACAAAACAAAATTCCATCTCAATATATTACAAATTTGGAAAAAAAGAGCCGAAACCAGTTTGGCTCAGTGGATAGAGCGTCAGCCTGCGGACTGAAAGGTCCCAGGTTCCATTCTGGTCAAGGGCATATACCTTGGTTGTGGGCATATCCCCAATAGGGGGTGTGAAGGAGAAAGCTGATCAATGTGTCTCTCTCATTGATGTTTCTAACTCTCTATCCCTACCCCTTTCTCTCTGTAAAAAATCAATATATATTAAACAAAAAAGCAGACATTAGCTAAACTCAAACTGAGGAGTATTCTATATTATAGCTGACTGTTGCTGAAAAACTGAGGAACTGTTTTAGATTTAAAGAGATTAAAAGGACATGACATATAAAATTCAATACATGATCCTTGACTATATCCTGTAGGAAGTATTATAAAGGGCATTATTGGTACAATTGGCAAAACTGAATTATGGACTGTAGATAAAACTATTGTATCTGTGATAAATTTCCTGAATTGGGTAACTATTGCAGCATTGTAAAAGAATATCCTTGTTCTTAAGAAATATACACTAAAGCATCAGGGGGAAAAGGGGTATTCTCAAATGGTCCAGAGAGAAATAAACAATAAAATGTATATAGCTAGAAGAATGAGAAAGCAAATGTGGCAATGTGGTAAAAATTAGTGAATCTGAGTAAAGGGAACATGGAAGTTCTCTGTACATTTTTTAAAACATCTTTTCATTCAGTATGAAATTATTTCAGAATTGAAATAAATTGGGGGAAAATTAGTTAAGTATGGTAATTTGTCAAAAATTTGACACATTCCAGAAATCAACATTTGCCCCATGCCATGTCTGTTTTCCCACAAGAATGGGTTAGTGGCACGCCTGAAGGGCATATTTGTTCTCAAGATGAATTCGCTAGAAGCAGAGGTCTGGAAGGTCTTGGTTTAACTGCCTTCTCTTACTTATAAGTTTAGAAACATTATTATATGGGAAGGAGCCATTTGTTGCTGATAGAGATTTTATCTTTTTTTTTTTTTTTTTTAACTCAAAGTGGTATATGCTAAGCCGAAACTGGTTTGGCTCAGTGGATAGAGCATCGGCCTGCGGACTGAAGGGTCCCAGGTTCGATTCCGGTCAAGGGCATATACCTTGGTTGCAGGCACATCCCCAGTAGGATGTATGCAAGAGGCAGCTGATTGATGTATCTCTCTCATCGATGTTTCTGGCTTTCTATCCATCTCCCTTCCTCTCAGTGGAAAATAAAAAAAATATATTTTAAAAAAAGTAGTATATGCTAAGCCTAACAGTTTCAACCTTGCCAAGTGTCTCTCACATCTCTATTTCTCAATTTGACATACTTATTATAATCTATATATATAAAAAGGCAGTGACCATAATGACCAAAGGCTCTACTGAACACTGGAAGTCAATCCTGCAGTCAGTGCTGGATTGCCATGGTGACCCAGCACTGACTGCTGAGGGGGCTGTAGATCAGGCCCAGAGAGAGGCCTGAAGAGAGAGTCAGGATCTGATCTGTAGCCTCCATGGCAACTGTTGATCAGCCATTGCCTCTTTTTTTTTCTGCCCAGGCTTCACCAGTAGCTGTGCCTCTGTTTCTCTCTGGGCCTCTGTAGGGGCTGCTGATCAGCCCCACCTCTCTGATCAGGCTGGAGATAGGCCCAGAGACCCTGACTGGCATAAAAACCGACCAATCAGAACCAAATCTGGATGAACTGAGAGGAGCCAATGGCTGCCTACAAGGTGAGGCTTTTGACACAGATTGGCATAGAAACAGACCAATTAGAACCTAATCTGGGTGAAATGAGAAGGCAGAACCTATGGTGGGTACTGAGGAGGGGTTTTAAGGCAGTTGGGGGCAAGATCAGGCTGGCAGGGAAGGGTTATTGGGGCCAAGATCAGGCCAGCAGTGAAGGACAGTTAGGGGCTATCAGGCAGGCAGAGGCAGTTAGAGATGATCAGGCCAGCAGGGGAGAGCAGTTGGGGGTGAGATCAGGTCAGTAGGGGAGGACAGTTGGGGATGAGATAAGGCTGGCAGGGAGGGCAGTTGGAGGCAAGATCAGGGTGGTGGGCTGGGGGATGGACAGTTAGGGGTGGTCAGGCAGACAGGTAGGCAGAGAGGTTAGGGGCAATTGGGCAGGCAGGCAGAGGGGTTAGGGGCAATCAGGCAGGCAGGCAGAGGCAGTTAGGGGTGATCAGGTAGGCAGGCAGGTGAGTGGTTAGGAGCCAGTGGTCCCAGATTGCGAGAGGGATGTCCGACCCAAAGGGTCCCCAATTGGAGAGGGTGCAGACTGGGCTGAGGGACTTCCCCTTCCCTGCCCTGGGGCACAAATTTCATGCACCGGGCCACTAGTAATCTATAAGAAATAACCCCTCAATGGTACCTTGCACCTGATGGAACTTGCACACTTGATCTTTGGTTTAATCTCTACTGTCTCCAAAATTCTGTATGGAGATCAGAGCAGCTTATGGGATGTGGTTTGAGTATGACACATTACATAACCTAACATTTAGCTCTTTAACTATTTGCACGTGCACAGTTCACTGGCGTTAAGTACATTCACACTGTTTACCACCATCCACCCACAGAACTGTTTTCATCTTGTAAAACCAAAACTGTGCCCATTAAACAATAACTTCCTATTTCCCTCCCCCCTCAGGCCCTGGCAACTACCATTCTGTTTTCTGTTTCTATGAATTCAGTTAATCTAAGTCACACATATAAGTGGTCTCATTCTGTATTTGTCCTTTTGTAACTGACTTATTTCACTAAGCATAATGTCCTCAGGGTTCATCCATATTGCAGCATGTGTCAGACATTCTTTCATTTTCATAGTTGAACAACATTCTATTGTGTTTATGTGCCACACTTTGTTTATTCATTCCTATCAATGGGCACTTGCATTGCATCCAATTTGGCTACTGTGAATAATGTTGGTATAAACACTGGTGTACACATATCTGTTCTCCTTGTTTGCAGTCCATTTGGATATATACACAGAAGTGGGATGCTGGGTCAAATAGTAAATCTATTTTTAAGTTTTTGAGGAACTGCTGTACTGTTTTCTGTAGTGGCCGCACTATTTTACATCCCCACCAACATTACATAAGGGCTCTAGTTTCACTAACACTTGTTGTCTTGTTTCTTTTTTTGCTAGTAGTCATCCTAATAAGTATGAGGTAGTATCTCATTGTGATTTGAGTAATATTTCTTTTAAATGTAAGCTCCCCTGAGAAGGAAAAACAGAAATATTATCAGATATTAATATTCCAAATTAGTTTATAAGATTTTCTTCTTTTCACAGAATGATAGCTCTGTAGAATGAGGCAGTTAACAGGTGTGTCTGGATGGAAAATACTTGTATGTAGTAAAAAGAGCCCTGAGTTTAAAGGCAGAACATTACTGTTTGTAATGTCTTCATTATGTTAATGTGATGCCTTTGATAAGTCAATATAATCCACAGCAGCCGCAAGTTCTTTGGGGGAAAAAAAAGTGCACAATTCTCTGTAGCAGTGGTTCTTAAACTTTAGCACACATCTGAATCTCCTGAGGGCTTGTTAAAGTGCAGAGCTTCGCACCGCCCCCCCTTCCCCCGTCAAAGTTTCTGATTCGGTGGATCTTAGGTGTGTCCTTAAAACTGCATTTCCAAAGATGTTGCTGATGTTGCTAGATCAGGGACAACACTTTAAAAACCACTGCTCTAAAGAATTGTTTTGGGAGTGGTGTAATATGAATAAGACAATTCTATCCTACAATTGTTAAGCACTGTGAAATGCCAGAGATTTATTTAATCATGTGAGGATAGAAAGGTCTCCTAAGATAAGCAGCATAATCTAATAGAGTGGCACTTCACAATTGCACTAAAATCTCTGAGACTTGAGCATTCTGAGAAGTGGGCCAATGAGTTGAGGATATCAAGAAGAAAGAGATGAACTTTGGGAGTGAAGCTGGAAGGTTTAAAAAACTCATTTTATCTAAGACAAATGTTTTCCCAGAACCAGGCTAACTTCTTTTTGGAGTTTTTGTATCAGTAAAGAATTCTTTTTTGGCTACAAGGGAGAGAAAACTCAATAAATGTGTATAATACCTATGTAAGTATAATACAGCTTGAGTGGGGGAATAAGTATAATCACATAGGTATTATAACAGGCTGGTGGCAGGCAGGTGGCCTCAGGCATTACTTAATATAAGTATTATACCCAGAATAGTGTCTCCTTTTCCTTTTGTATCTCTGAATCCTACCACTTTACCCCCAAGTTTCCGTAGCCTCTCATGTTTAGGTCTCTCCTAGACTGTCATGCTTTCCAAATATCCCCGTCAAAATCCTAGCCTTTTCTACCCCCAGTTGCCCCTGGGAACCATGTGGTGATGAAGCTAATCAGATGGACTGATTCATGGGGACAACACATGAAGAGGTTAAACCTGCAGTGAACTTTGGCTGTCACTGAATGGAAAAGTTTTCCCAGTCTGTATTCTCAACCAGAGGTTAATGATTTTCGTAGCCTCCTAATACACCTACCATGATGTGGAGGCACTAATGAAGTCCAGCTTATATGTTCTTGAGACTCTCCTTGCAATTGTGCTTTGTAAACATGAAATATATTTATTCGTGGTTTTACTTTTTTTTTTTTTTTTCTCTTAAGAACTTGAGTGGGGAGTAAATAGAGAAAGAACCATGTCTCACCAGGAAGGTAAAAGTTAAAAGTAAGTTTGAGGAAGTGAATATTAAGGGAGATTTGGAAAAAAAGAAGGCTGGGCCAATAGGCTGATGGCAGGCAGTTGGCCTCAGGCATAGACACCATAGGGGAGGCAGAGGAAGGAAGGGAGAGCAAGAAGGAAATACAGACACTGGTTAGTGAGCTAGCCTAGGCAGGTGAGATGGGAGGGGGAGGAAAGGTGGGCTGACATTGATAGTTGTTGCTAAAAGTGGAGTTGAAAGGTGTGCAGAGCAGGCAGGAGAAGGAGGCCAGCTCTAGGTGAGGCAGAGAAAACAGGAAAGTGGAAAGACAGGGCAGTAGCCTGACTTGGGCAAGTCCCTAATGCTTGGTAGAGAGCCGATGTTTCTGATAAGTACGAGTCTGGGGAGAAGTGAGCCACCAGAGATCAGTTTAGTCCATTTGAATCCAATTTAGCAAACATTTAATGAATGTAATAGGTAGAATAATCCCATCCCCACCCCAATTTTTTTTTGCCCCTTTCCTAGTCCCTAGAACTTGCGAATATATAACTTTATACTTTGCTGATGTTGTTAAATTAATAATCTTGAGATGAGAATATTATGGATTATCCAGGTGAGACCAATGTAATCATAGTCCCTGATGAGTAAAAGGGGCGAGGGCGAGGGCGAGGGCGAGGGCGAGGGCGAGGGCGAGGGCGAGGGCGAGGGGAGGATTTGAAGACACTGCTAGCTTTGAAATTGGAGAAAGGGCCACGAGCCAAGGAATGCACATGGCCGCTGGAAACTCTGAAGTAAAGGGAATGGATGCTCTCTCATGAACTGTAAGGCAATAACTTTTTTCCCATAAAGGCACTAAGCTTGTGGTAATTTATTATAGCAATGATAAAGAGCCGATAAATTGCGAGAGCACCAAATGGTGCTATGGATTGGGGAATATAAAGAGGATTAGAATGCTGACTGTAGCCCTTAAATTAATACCAGTGTAGTGGCCCAGGTCAGGGATTGTCAAACTTCAATGTGCATAGAAATCACTTGGGGGTCTTGGCTAAAATGCAGATTCTGATGGATTAGGTCTAAAGTGGCCATGAGATTCTGGTCTATGGTGGTTCCTTTCTTCCAGACTCTCACTTTGTCTTGCCACCACTGTCCAGGTGATGCCAGTGTTGTTGGCATGGGGACCACACCTCGTTTACCAAGGGTGTGTAGGCTGTCAGTTCTGGAGTCTAGGCATCCAAGAGGAGCAAAGCTTTTAGGTTATGATGGTGAAAATGATTCTGATTTTAGACATAGAGAATGGCTGGAAATGATCATCTGATTTAAAGTTTAAAGATCTGAAACTTACTAGCAGAGGGAACTTGGGGCTCTGAGCTTTTTAAAAGGATTGTTGTGATAATCAAGGTAGTATGATGAAAGCAGTAAGTAATTTATAAAGCACAGTGTACAAATTCGAGTCATCTCTTCAAATGTCAGATGAAAGATTTGGCAAGAAAGTACCAATCTCATTCTGGATCATGCTTTTCTACTCAACTGAAGTAAAGGAAGAAATATTTGGATGAAAACAAATGCGAAATCCAACTCATTTATCCAACTCATTTTTTCTGTTATTTCCGGTAAGTTCTCTGTTCTGCTCTGATTATAAAATACATATGGAATAGAATACTTGGAAAACAAAACAAACAAAAAGCTTACTTAGAAAATAAAGAATTGTCGCCTGTAACCCGATAATTCAAAGAAAACCAGTAACTAGAGAATTTCCAGGAATTTGGGTTGATTTCATGTCCTTTAAGAATCATTGCCGATTTTTGTCTTTTGAATATTATAGAAAAGCATAACTGGTTGCTTTTGTGTTGTGCACTATGACTGTCACTCTGTAATTACAGTGACTACAACTATTCCAATCACACCAGGGGACACTTTTCCGTAAAACAGTAGTTCTCCACTGGGGCAATTTTGCCATCCAGGGCCATTTCACAGTGACTGGAGGGAGACATTTTGTTGTTATGACTGAGGTGTGGAAGCTACTGGCACCTGGTGTAGATTTGCCAAGGATGCCATCCAATATCCCACAATGCACAGTACAGCACCCACAACAATAATTATCTGACCCAAAATGCCAGTAGTGCTAAGGTTGAGAAACCCTGCTGTAGAGCAGTGGATTCCACATAGGCTTGTTACACTAAAGAGTGTTCCTACCCCACCCGCTTCCCCACCAAATTCCTAATTTTGGAAGGAGGCAGAGAATTTGCATTTCTATCACATTCTCAGGCAATGCTGATGTTACTGGTCTGGGAGCTGTTCTTTGAGAACAATTGCCATAAGGCTTAAAAGCTACACCACTGTAATTGGGCTCATTCAAAGAAAACCAGTAACTAGAGAATTTCCAGGAATTTGGGTTGATTTTATGTCCTTTAAGAATCATTGCCGATTTTTGTCTTTTGAATATTATAGAAAAGCATAACTGGTTGCTTTTGTGTTGTGCACTATGACTGTTACTCCATAATTTGTGCTCTCTCTCATTTAATTAGGCTTTCCCTCTTTTTCTGGTATGCTGCAAACATCTGTTAGGCACAGGACAGGTCTCCTCTTTTCTTTGGCATGTCCTGGGTGCAAGGAACAGGCCTCTCTCATTACTGTGGACCAAACGGTTTCATTTGGCTGCATGGACTTGGCACCATATAAAACCTGGCACCAAGGACATATGAGTGAGGTGTTGGCTTGAGAGAGATTGATGGGGAGAGGGAAGCAATGAGGCAAGTGAATGTGGGAAGAAAAGAAACAACCATTTTTGTTGTGCTTAAGACCCCCACTTACCACCTCCTCCACAGTGTCCTAAAAAGTCAATATGCCTGTGCATAGTTTTGCAATAAGTTAAAAGCCTAAGCGCCAGGCTGACTAGCCAAATGGCGACCAGCCGGCTGGTGACTATGATGCTCAATGACCACCAGGGGGCAGATGCACAATGCACAGGCATAGAAACATGCAACAGACTGATGAATCTCAGAGGGAAAGAGGGAGGGTGGGAAGAGATTAATCGGAGGCCAAATGCATGGTGCACAGTGGTGTCCCTCAGCTTGGCCTGCGGGGATTGTGCCGGAACTGGCTCTCCAACATCCCTCGAGGGGTCCAGGATTGCGAGAGGGCACAGGCAAGGCCAAGGGACCCCACTGGTGCACAAATCTGTACACTGGGCCTTTAGTTTCTTATAAAACACACTTTTTAGTCTGAAATGTTAGCCTCTCCACCTAACATGCTGTCTTATTGATGTTGAAATCAGGTATACTTTTCACTGTTATCACACCAGTAGGTCCATAGAGGGCAGATTTATCACCTGTGTTCCTGAGTTCTTTTCTCCAGGGTTTCTTTTTCTGACCTTGTTCTCTATTGTCTCCCAATAATGGGTTCCCGAAACTGTAGTATTTGAATCTGCTAAAATTTAGCCATCTCCTTTGGAAAGTTTTTTATTGGTTTCCCTTTAAATATGAAAAAAAAAAATCAAACCATAAAGATAGTAATGCATTTCCATCTTAACTTGCAGATTTTGGAGAGGGAGAGTGAACTTTTAAGACACTGAAGATTAAGTTTGTAGTAAGACATGTCACCCTTATATTCCACACAACCATTCTTGAGGGAAACAAGGGGCAGCGCTCATGGAAGACCTCCCAATGCAAAACTGCATTTGGCCACGGAGGAGTTCCTCCAGCTGTGCGAGCAAGAGTCACACCAGAGGTTCCTTTAAAACATGCTGCATCACTCAAGAACGCTCTGCCCTCTTCACATGAACAGTCTGAGTGATGCTGTAAAACCGAATTTATCACCCTGAGTCATGGAGAGGAAGAGTTCTGGGTAGAGCCAGAGCCAGGAACAGAACCTGAGAGAGAGAAGGTGGAGACCAGGATTGAGGGGTCACAAGGGCCTAGGAATCATGGATTAATACTTACATCAGGGTGTCCTGTAGGATTGCAGCATCCTAAAATATCAAGAACAAAGTGGACAGCCCAATGTGGCAGTTCTTACAGGACAAATTCTGATAGAAACCAGGGATGCGTCTAGAACCAAACCAGAGATGTGTGCATTTATTTTGACAGTACTTTCTTCTAAACCCCGAAGTTGGGATGTGACAAACTTCTTAGATCTTGCTTTTAAATATGGCATTTTACATATGTTCTTGAAAAGTGCTTCTTCATCTTTTCAGCTTACATTAGAGCAACGCAGCCCAGCTTGATTAGAATCCCCAGCTCCCCTTAGTAGCCAGCCTAGCCTACCTTCCCTGCCTGGAGTTCTTTTTGCTACAAAGGGAGGTCTCAGCTGTTGCAGCAGAGTCTCAGGAAGTTGGGTGTGAGGGGTGTTGTGAGAGCCTCTAAGGCTACTTCCCTCTCAGCAGTGCCCACTAGGTGACGCCTGTGAGTGGGCTGGGCCTTCCAGAACGCTGCTTCCTCACCTCCTTCCTTCCCTGGCCCACATCTTGTCTATAAGATGCTGAACTGGCAAGATCCTTAAAGAAGGTATTCTGCACCTAGTGTTCAGAGAGGACATGTGAGGATCTCAGTCAGCTCCCCACTTTTGAGGGGGACACTGATATCTCTGCTTCGTCTATGTGATGGGCTGATGATGAAAGTAGGGAAAACGAACAAAACCCTTGCATAACCAGAATGGCTCTAGATTTCTGGGTAGGTTCATAACTGCTTTAAAAATGCGAACAAGTGTGGCTGGCATGGCTCAGTGGTGAGCATCGATGCAGGAACTAAAAGGTCACTGGTTCAATTCCTGCTTAGGGCACATGCCTGCATTGTGGCTCAACCCCCAGTAGGGGTACACGCAGGAGGCAGCCAATCAGATGTTCCTCTCTCATGGATGTTTCTATCTCTCTATCCCACTCCCTTCCTCTCTCTAAAAATCAATGAAAACATTAGAAAAAGAAAAAAGCAAACAAAATTTCCCCAAACTAAGGTGACTTTTGATGTTCCTGGGATGATAAGCTTTACTGTAAGCTTTCTAGAAAGAAGATTGGAGTGAGGCGTGTTTATTTTTCACTGTAGCAGTGGTTCCCAAATAAAGCAGTGTGCATCACATTGCCTGGAAGGATTATTAAACCACAGATCTGTGAGTTCCACTCAAGAGTTCCTGATTGGAAAAGTTTCTGGGGAGGCCTGAGAATTTGCATTTCCAACAGGTTCCCAGGTGATGCTGCTGCTGCTGTGAGAACTCATTTAGAGAACCATTGCATGCCAGCATTCTATATAAATATGTGGGGGCAGAAGGGATGGGGACTAGGAGCTGGGACATTGTGGAGAGGGAGGGGACAGTGAACCGAAGCAGCGTAAACAGATTCCCTCTTGGCTATGGAAAACTCATTCCCCCTTTCCTTGTATAGCTTTTCAGATATTCTCCTTATTCCAAAGAATGCCAACAGCACATTGTGCTTTTGTTAGATAAATCCACTGGGCAGGGATAAGTTAAATCTAATGGCAAGTCAGGGACAAATAATCAGGCAGCTGGGCTATTATTGGAGATACATTGAGATGATTTATTTAAATTTGCTTGATGGTTTTTCTAGTAGGGAAATGAAATGTTCTCTCTGTGCTGCAGGTGTTCAAGTGCTTTTTTAAAATGGCTAAATATTTAAAGTGACAGTCAAGTCAAGGTTAAGAAGGTTAAATGAGAGTACATTCAAAGCCAGTGTTTCCGAACATCCTCATTAAAACTCTTGTTCCTTTAAGAAATGTGAGAGCAAGTGTGTAGGTTCATATGAAAATAAACCCTCAAACCACTCTTGATGTGTGGGTTAATACTGCCCAAAGTGTCCCTACGTGACACAGCCTCTTTACACAGATTTTCAGTTGTTTTTCCTTTTTTATTTTTCTAAACTAAAGGTTCTATGCAGCACGAGATAGGTTAGTTTGATGGTCTCCATTCTGTGAGGGAGGATTGTGGTCCAGGGTGGCTAAAGGTTAAGCCGTAAGTTATTTGGATGAGCATCCAAACTGGAAACCCAGAGTCCTGGACCCGAGTTTTCAGGCTCCACCTCCATTTTGGTGCCCTGACTTTCCACCTGAGCTCCCTCTATTAGAGCAATTCTTCTATAGTTGTGTCTTATCCTCCATTATAACTGGGGTCTCCATAAGGTCTGATGTTTCTCTCTCATACCTGAATATTCAGCCCTCAGGTTGATAGCAGGGCAGCAGGCATTTTTTTTCTTGTATTTTTCATGTAATGACCATGAAATTTCTTCCACAAGAACACAGAGGTTTTGTTCTGTTCTGTTTCTAATTTCAGGACAATAAGTTCCTGCTGCGCCACCACCCACCGGAAAAAGAGCACACAGTGACTGACAAGATGAGGTCTTTGTCTGGTTGTATTTCAAATCTTGTGCTTTCTGCAATCCCTAACACTTTGGTTATAAATCACTAAAAGGTGGATGTTCTCTAAAATGAATTTTGCATGAATTGTCAGCCAGAATCTCGGGGACAGCTACAATATTTATAACTGGCATTATTTCTTAGGGGAGGTAAAAGAAAATGAAGCCAATATAGTTTAGCTTAGTACTGGCGGGTGGGGAAGAAAGGGGAGTTAGAGAGCACATTTCTTTCACTCACCCATAGAGTTTGTTTCTGCCATTTTTTTTCAGAGCAAATAAAACCCATGGTGCTCAAAGCACTGGGTTCAAAAGTGTTCATCCATGGGCTAGAAGAATGTGGGCAGCTGTGTAAGGGGGCAAATAAACAAACTCCAAACTACTATGGGAATGTACTTGTTAGTAGGGAGACTATTTTACTAAGTTCTCTGTTTCTGTAAGACAAT
Organism: Antrozous pallidus; assembly: GCA_027563665.1. Lineage (NCBI taxonomy): Eukaryota > Metazoa > Chordata > Mammalia > Chiroptera > Vespertilionidae > Antrozous > Antrozous pallidus. Next base: position 38,011,732 of record CM050522.1, on the reverse strand, counting down.
TTGATCCTAATCACAGCTTTTGCTCATTTGCCTTCCAAAGAAAAGTGTTCTGTTTATTTGGGGGAGGAAATGTTGCAGAGATAAAGTAATATCCACATGTCCTTCCTTGACAAGAAAACACAAACCATCTCTGCCTGCCATTCAAGAGCCTCCAAGTCTGACATTAAATGACACTTTCCAATTTTTCTCCCCCGAGTCTTTTCCTAACTGTGTTCTAGTCACCTGGGCTCTTTGAGCATTTCTGTCCTTGTGTAGAGACAGAAATTGTGTAGAGCTTTAAAACTCTTTACATATGGTACATTTCCTCCCTCTGCCACCTCCCTGCTTTCTTTGCTCAAGTAGTTCTTGTCCGTTGAAAAACACACATACCTTTATTCAATTGTATATATGTACCACATCTTTTTCTATATTTTAATCTTTATTGTTCAGTTTATTAATTACATTGTTCCCCTTTTCTCTGCCTATAACTCCCCTCCGCCTGGTACCCATCCCACCCTCTGCCCTTACCTCCCCTCCATTGTCTTCTTCCATAGGTGTATGATTTTTGTCCAGTCTCTTGCTGCACCTCCCACACCCCTATTCTCCCCAAGAATTGTCAGTCCATTCCCTCTCTATGCCCATGTTTCTGTTATATTCACCAGTTTATTCTGTTCATCAGATTTTTAATTCACTTGATTTTTAGATTCATTTGATAGATGTGTATTTGTTGTTCATAATTTTTATTTTTACCTTTTTCTTCTTCCTCCTCTTAAAGAATACCTTTCAGCATTTCATTTAATATTGGTTTGGCGGCGATGAACTCCTTTAGCTTTTTCTTATCTGTGAAGCACTTTATCTGACCTTCAATTCTGAATGATAACTTTGCTGGGTAGAGCAATATTGGTTGTAGATTCTTGCTATTCATCACTTTGAAAATTCTTACTACTCCCATCTGGCCTGCATAGTTTCTGTTGAGAAATCAGCTGACAATCATATGGGTGTTCCCTTGCAGGTAACCAACTGTTTTTCTCTTGCTGCTTTTAATATTCTCTTTTTGTCTTTTGCTCTTGGCATTTTAATTATGATGTGTCTTGGTGTGGTCCTCTTTGAATTCCTTTTGTTTGGTGTTGTGTTCACTTCCTGGACTTGTAAGTCTATTTCTTCTACTAGATGGGGGAAGTTTTCAGTCATTATTTCTTCAAATATGTTTTCACTATCTTGCTCTCTCTCTTTTACTGACACCCCCAGAATTCTGATTTTGGTAAGCTTGAAGTTGTCCCAGAGGCTTCTTACACTATCCTCAAATTTTTGGATTCTTTTTTTCTTTTTGCTTTTCCCGTTGAGTGTTTTTGGCCTCTTGGTATTTCAAATCTTTGACTTGATTCTTGCATTCCTCTAGTCTGCTGTTGGGTTTCTGTAAAATATTTTTTATTTCAGTCAGTATATGTTTAATTTCTAGTTGGTCCTTTTTCATATCCTCGAGGGTCTCATTAAACTTATTGGCCTTTTCTAGGAGCCTCTTGAAATACCTTATAACCATGGTTTTGAACTCTATATCCAGTCGTTTGTTTTCCTCCATTTCCTTCGTTTGTGATCTGTTTCTTTCTCTCGGCATTTTCACTGCTTCCCTGAGTTGGTAGGGTGGCTTTGTGTGCTAGGTATCTCGGCCTCCCCTGTTACCTGAGGTGTACACTCTTAGTGCACCCTTTTGTGGACTGTGTGTACAGCCTTGTTGCAGATAAGTTTTGATTGTTGTTGGTATCATTGGGAGGAATTGACCTCTAGGCCAACTGTCTGTGAGGATTAGCTGTGTCTACACTGAGAGACAGCCTTATGCACCAAGACTTGCAAGTTTGCCAAGGTTCCTGTGCTCAGCTTGGATGGAGTGGAGTTTCTGGGTGGGGTGGAGTTTCAGGATGGAGCTGACAGCCTTGGCTTCCAGTCAGCCTGCCCCTTGAGGTCACTGGGTCCTAGCCTCCGCTGGCACTTCTGCAAGAAAGGTACCCTTGAGTTTTGCCTGCCGCCAGACCGTCCAGTCCCCAATGAATCCGGAATCTCAGAATTTTGCCTGGCATCTGTGTTCTCTGTAGTCGGAACTCCTTTCTCCCTTCCACCAGATGCCAGCCACACAGTCAACAGATCGCCCTCACCATGAGCACTTGTGCGCACCCCAGGAGCTCCACTTCTGGCTGTTCCCCCAAGATTCTGCCTCACAGCCCTGCCCTGAGCCCCTTTCTCCTGCCAGACACCACCAGCGGGCCAGTTCGACCTCTCTGCGTGCACTCGCACACATGCCTCTGGAGCTCTGCCTTTGGCTCTTCCCCTGGGATTCCGCCTGCAGTCCAGATTCTCCTGATAAGGGCCTGGGTCCCCAGGTTTTGAGTACAAACCTAACTGGGTTCAGTGCAGCCTGGAGTTTTTGTCTCCTTTCCTCTAGATCACCCCTGCCAGGCATTCAGACACCCTGTCCTCTCCGGCTCTGCGCCCACGAGTCTCCTACCTTACTTAGGCTTTGCAGAGGCTCTGATTATCCATGGGCACTTCTGTGTCCCTCTAGTTTCAGAACTTCCAGTCAGCCAGCCTTCCCATGGTTCTGGACAATGTCCGTTTTGTCCTTTAGTTGTAGTCTCGGAATTGTTGTGTGGGGCAAAAGCCTAGGTGTTTACCTATGCAGCCATCTTGGTTTCTCCCTCACAATTTTTACTCTTTATTGATTGTGGCATATTATATTAAACAAACTTATTTATGGGATAAATCCCACTTGCTTATTGTGTATAATCATTTATATATGTCCCTGGATTCATTTTGCTAATATTTTATTGAAAATGTTTGCATCTATATTAATAAAGAATATTGATCCAAATTTTTTTCTTTGTGATCACTTTGGTATTGGTTTTGGTATATGAGTTATATTAGCCTCATAGAATTAGTTGGTAAGTGTTCTACTTTTTGGGAAAGGTTTGTGAAGGATTGGTATAAATACTTCTTTAAAGTTTTGAAATTGGGAAAAGTTAGTCACCCAACTTTGTTCTTCTTCAAGATTATTTTGTTTATTCTGGGTCTCTTGCATTTCCATACGGATTTTAGAATCAGTAGTCAATTTCTGCAAAAAATTCAGCTGGAATTTTGGTAGAGATTGTGTTCAGTTTATATTTGGACATAGGCTTTTCTTTTAAAATTAGTAAGTCATGCCCTAATGGTTTGGCTCAGCAAAATAGAACATCGGTCTGAGAACTGAAGGGTCCCAGCTTTGATTCCGGTAAAAGACATGTATGTACCTTGATTGCAGTCACATCCCCAGTAGGGGGTGTGCAGGAGGCAGCAGCTGATTGATGTTTTTCTCTCATTAATGTTTGTAACTCTCTATCCCTCTTCCTTCCTCTTTGTAAAAAAAATCAATAAAGTATATTAAAAATACCTTTAAAAATAAAATAAAATTAATAAGTCACTACTTGTTAGGGCTTATTTATATTTTTCCAGTTATTGATAAACTTCAGTAATTTGTATGTTTATAGGATTTGTCCATTTTATCTAAGTTGTCTAATTGTTTGGAATACAGTTTGGCATGGTATTCCTTTATATTTGTTAGTAATAGTTTTGCCTCTTTCATTTCTAATTTTAGTAATTTATGTCTTTATTCTTTATTTCACCATCAGTCTAACTAAAGGTTTATAAATGTGTTCTTCTCAAAGAGTCAACTTCTAGTGTAATTGATTTTTCTATATTTAAATTTTTATTCATTTCTCTGATAATATTTTATTTATTCTGCTGGAGTTGAGTTTAATTTGCTGTAGTTCCAGCTTTTTGAGGTAGAAGGTTACATTGTTGATTTGAGATTTTTTTTTCTTTTACAATATTGTCTATTACACTTATGTATTTCCCTCTAAGAACTGTTTTACTAGCATCCAATAAATTCTGGTAAAATTGAATTTTTGTTTTCATTCATCTCAAAATATTTTATATTTTTCCTGTGATTTATTCTTTAAACCATTGGTAAGTTAGGAGTGTGTTGTTTACCTTCTACATTTGTGAATTTCTCAAACATATTTTTATAGATTTCTAATTCCATTGTTGTTGGAGTAAATAACCTTGAATCATTTTTAATCCTTTTAAATTTATTGAGGAATGTTTTATGGATTAGCACATGTTACAGGTACACTTGAAAATAAGGTGTATTCTTCAGTTGTTGGGCATAGTGCTTTAGACATTTCTACATGTCTGTTGGTCTTGTTGCTTTATGATGATTTTGCAGTCTGTTTCCCCCTTGATCTTTAGATTACTTGTTTTATCCATTATTGAAAGTGGATTATTGAAATCTTCAACTGTTAATGTTTAATTGTCTGTTTCTCCCTTCATTTTGTCCTTTTTTGCTTCACATATTTTTTTGGTCTCTGTTGTTAAATGGACATATGTTTATAATTATTATATCTTCCTGATGGATTAACTCTTATCATTATGAAGTGTTCTTTATCTCTAATAAAATTTTGTTTTAAAGTCTACTTAACCTGATATTAGTATATCTACTCCAATCCTCTTATGGTTTTTGTTTGTGTGCTATATCTTTTTCCATCATTTTACTTTCATACTATTTGTATCTTTTAAAGTAAAGTGTGTCTCCTGTAGACATCATATAGTTGTTCTTGATTTAGAATAAAACCTCAATCTGCTATTCTTTGCCTTTTGATTAGATTGTTTAATACTATCCTATTTAATGTTATTAATATGGTTAGATTTATAACTACCATATTCCTTTTGTTTTCTATATGCCTTATGTCATCATTGTTCCTTTGTTCATCCTTTACATTTTATCTTGTATTAAGTAGATTTTTTAATAGGGTAATATTATAATCCTTTTAATATTTAGTAAAATTACAATTTTTTCCATTGTGGTTCTATGGCTTACCACATTCAAAATAAATTATCTAAATCTACATTATACTAACTTAATGCCGGTACCATATAGAAACTTTATTTCTATGTAATTTCATTATCTCCTTCTCCTTTTATACTGTTAATTATAATACATATTATATCTATGTATGTTACAAACTCATTCATACGCTATTAAAATTATCTTATGTAATCTTATGTCTTTTATTTATTTATTTTTAAAATATATTTTTATTGATTTTTCACAGAGAGGAAGGAACAGGGATAGAAAGTCAGAAACACTGATGGGAGAGAAACATCGATCAACTGCCTCTTGAACACCTCCACCTGGGGATGTCCCCGCAGCCAAGGTACATGCCCTTGACCGGAATCGAACCTGGGACCTTTCAGTCTGCAGGCCGATGCTCTATCCACTGAGCCAAACCGGTTCGGCAATTTTATGTCTATTAAAAAAGCTGAAAGAACAAATATATTTTTGAGTTTTTATATTAAAATTTTAAAATTACTGTTTATAATTTTCTTTATTTGTTTCTCTGAATTTGAGATACAATCTGGTGTCATTCTCTTGTTATAATATAGAGAATGACAATTCACTTCCTCATGCTATTATGCTCATCAGGGATTCTCAGACTCTTGAATTTCATAATATGATTTCAAATTTATTTTGGGATTGACCTAAGGTTACCAACTTTTACTTTGTGTGGACATAAAAAAAATTTAACCAAATATCCTTTACTATCCTCCTCATCATTTTTTAAAAAAGGATATTTTTACCATCTCTCTTGCTAAATAGGAAGGTGATAATCCCAGAGACAGAACAATTCTTCTAGAAGAAAAGACAGTTGGAAATGTTAAACTAGAAATTTTGCAACAGTCTGATAAAGTTTATTACCATTGAGCATTTGGAAACTTGGGGTTTATGTAAGTAATAACAACAATGTCATCATCAGCATTAACAACAATGATTAATTTTATTTAATCCACATTATGTCTGAGTCACACTATTCTTAAGCAGTCTATGTATAATGACTCATTTACTAACATAATCTATGCAGTGGATAAGATTATCATTATCATTTTATAGTGGAGAACAGACCCAAGGTCCTACACTAGAAGAGCCAGGATTCACACCTCAGAGTTATGTCTTCAGCATCTGTACTCAAAACTGCTATAATGAGCTAAGGCAGGTTGGTTGGGTATGGTGCTAGTCTGTGATAGGTTAATAGAAGTAACTCTCACTCAAAACTTGTTTTTAATATGTTTTTTTTTTAAATTTTTTTTTATTTTAGAGAAAGAGGAAGGTAGAGGAGAGAAACATTGATTGGCTGCCTCTTGCACACTCCCTCCTAGGCCTGTGCCCTGACTGGGAATTGAATCAGTGACCTCTTGGCACATAGGATGACATTCAACTAACTGAGCCAAACTGGCCAGGGCTCAGACATTGGCTTTGTTAGGGACGAGAAAAATAAGGTTCATAGTGTGTCCCAGAGAGAGGAATTTAGACCTTTGATTGTGTGAGTGTTAGGTTGAATCAGGCAGGAGCAGTGATCTCTTTATGTGCCCTGAACCAGAGAGCATACTGGTTGAACAGAAGTATTATAGGACAAGGTCGGTTTATTATCCAAAAATCTCAAAAGCGAAAAGTTTGGTATCATTTTTGATGTTATCATTCTCATAACCTGTCAGTCACTGTGTTTAATTAATTCACTCTCCTATATACATTTCATATTTATCTACTCCTAATTTTCTTTGGCTCCATACATAGCTTGCCTAGCTTATTAAGTCTCCTAAACTGGCCTTCCTGCCATTAGTTTTGTTTTTCTTGAATCCATTTATTCTGCACACTGACTGAAGGGGTTTTCTAAAACACAAATATAATGAGGTCATACTTCTTCTTATAATCTTTAAATTGTTTTCTTCTACCTTCGGAACATTGCAAATGAACATTACAAGGCTTTTGCTTCTTCATTCTCTGTCCATTCTCTCTTTCTTGTTCTAATCTGCAGCCATAATAAACATCCTGTTTTCTTTAAATGCTTTTATAATAGCTATTTGTTGAATAAGTAAACAAAACCTTATCTTACCAAGATTAAAAATATTTAATCGTGAAAATTATAAGTGTTGCCTAGAGCAGCTCAGGACAACAGAAATATTTATTGCTCAATTCTGGAGGTTAGAAGACTGAAATCAAGATATGGGGAGGGTTGATTCTTTCTGAGGGTTGTAAGGGAGAATCTGTACCAGAGTTCTCTCCTAGCTTTTAGCACTCTCATTCTTTGGCTTATCAATGGTGATTCTCCCTGTATCTTCACATCATCTACCCTCTATGTGTGTGTCTGTTCAAACTTCCCCTTTTGATAAGAGTACAGCCATATTGGGAGAGAGGCCACCCTAATAACCACATTTTATCTTATCATTGCAAAGGCCATCTTTTCGAAAAAAGGCACATTTATAGCTATTGGGAGTTAGGACCTCATGTTTTTAGAAGACACAATTCAACCAATAACAACATCTTTTCAGTTATAACCTATTTCAGAAACTGGTCATAATATGAGGTGATAGGAGAAAATTTGACTTTGGGTGGGAGGCACATGATGCAATTTACAGATTTTGTAACATAGAAATCTATACGTGAAACTTATATGTTTCTTATGACTAATGCCACCCAACCAATTGAAAAACAAAACAACCTAAAGAAAACCCTGACAAACAAATGTAGATCTAGACACATAGAAACATGCAACAGACTGACAAATAACAGAGGGAGAGGGGCAGGAAGAGATCAACTAAAGAACTTAGATGCATATATACATAACTAGAGGCCGAATGCAAGAAAATCATGCAAGAATAGGCCTTCCTTTCCCCGGCTGCCAGCACTGGCTTCCCTCTGGCATATGGGATTCGGGCTTCTCTCACAGCCCTGACTTTGTCCGGAAGGATGTCCAGTCTAATTAGCATATTCTCTTATTATTATAGATTGCTGTACACAGATAGTAAAACCTAGGGTGGGGGGGAAAGGACATCTGTAATACTTTCAACAATAAAGATAAATTAAAAAAAATTAATAAATAAAATCCAGTAAAAATGGAAAAAGAAACTTTGAACACAGATAAAGGCACTTTCAGGAATAATTCTACCATTTTAAATAATTTGTTAGCATTTCGGTATATTTTCCTTTGTTCATTTATGTAAGTAGAGTAGGAATCCTTATCAGGAGAGTCCTTGGAACAGAGATCCTTTCTCTAGGCAGCCTGTCAAAGACATTGACTAGGACTCAGAACAGTACTGGAACCCAGAATGTGGTGACCAAATAAATGCTCTCTGAATGAAGGACTGTACATGGCATCGGAGAAGTGGAAGTGCCTTCCTTTGCAGTGGACAGCAGAGTGGAAGGGGTGCCTGCTTGACAAGGATGCCTTGCTGCTTGTTCACTTGTTGCTTCTAGATGCCACCCCCATGACTTTTTTGAAGTTATATGCTTTTCAAAGGAAGAAATATTAATGTTTTTATCATTTTATCAAAAGAGGCTATTTTGGACTCTAATTGAAAATGAAAACTCAAGAAAATTGAAGGCTGGTTATGACAGAAAAGGGACAATTATATTTTTCTAGGCTTATTTTCTTTCCTAGTTAAGCATTTGAAATTTTTATCTTGCCTCTTTTTTTCTATTTTTCTTGTTCTTTTACCTTTCCCTCTTTATTTTCTCCCATGCACAGATGCTATAGTCTTCTCTGATTGTGCTCTCAAACTCCTGAGGACAAACAAATGAAAATGCAACAGGACTTGAGTCAAGGCTAGATTCACTTGGGGTAGTTCAGAGTCCTGACCTATATGTGTGTGTGGGGGGATTTTTCTGGGGAAGAGGCAACCCTTAGGCAGGCAATAAGTGTGTGTGTGCGCATGCACGCATGCACATGGCTTTTCCAACTTATGCTCAAAATGGCCTAATGTGCTTCTCTATGGTGGTGCTATCACTTTGCGTGGCTGATTTTCAAACAAATACAGGGATGGGCAAAAGTAGGTTTACATTTGTGGCTGTGCAAAACTTTATTCTTGTATTATTTATTAATTATTGTATTATAACTGTAAACCTTCTTTTGTTCACCCCTGTACATTGAACCCCTATGCCCATGAGAAAGTCTATACTGACTATAATATGAAATTGCTTTTCAGTGTTTTTGGTTGTCTAGCACTGAGCATTCCCAAGAACCTCCCACCCCAAGAGTGGTAAGGACCAGACCTTGCTTTTCTCTAGTCTCAAAAGCTGAGCCTCAGTAAACCACTTTTAGAAGTTACTTAAAATTATTGAGGTATCATGGTGGAGTGGTGGGGGGGAAACCAAGTATGGAGCCTGGTAGGAGTGAGGAGATGCATGTTGTAGCTTTCGAACTGCCACAAATTCACTGTGTTGATCTAAACACGTTGCTCCCTCTCTCAGTGCTGTTTCCTCATCTTTACAGGTGAGAATTGGGTAATACTAGATAATTCTTGATATTTCAGCTCTGAAGTTTTCCAGGGTTGTCCCTATTGTTAATATTAAGTAGATGGTCCTTCCAAATATTATCAAGAGAGGAAGTCCATGTGACTCACTCTGGACCCACAGCCCTCAGGATGACCCTAGGGAACTGGGCAGGGCATATTACAAATACACAGTACATTTTTAAAAATAAACAATTGAATGACACTCCCTGGGTTCTGGGGATAAATATAAATAAATTATGATTCCAGAGAGGCAGAGGCAGATACAACACAGGGTGAGAAACACTTATATTAAATACTTGAGCCAAGAGCATTGGCAACACAGAGAAGGGGGACACCCTGAACTGCCTGAAAGGTGTGTGGGTTGTGTTTGTGTGTGTATGTGTGCGAGTGCACATATGCTATGGAGGGAAGTTAAGGAAAGGCTTCACAGGGTAAGTAAACTTCATGTTGGAGAAGTGGATGAAGGGAACTCCAGGTAGAATAAGAGAAGAAAGGCAGGAAGGAGTTGGATCACAAGGGTCCTTTTAGGACAAGTTAAGGAAGTTACTCCTGTGGGCAAATAGGAACCACAGACATTTTTAAACATTAAAGGTTATTTGATAAGATCAAAACCCCAGGGCTAATTTTTGTTCAAGATGCTGGCAGATGAGGAAAGTGACTTCTCTCCTATAGCCAGAATATGGGGACACTTAAAAAAGTATATTTTTATTGATTTCAGCGAGGGAGAGAGAGAGGGAGGGAGGGAGAGAGAGAGAGAGAGAGAGAGAGAGAGAGAGAGAGAGAGAGAGAGAGAAGCATTAATGAGAGAATCATTGATCAGCTGCCTCCTGCATGCTGCCTACTGGGGATTGAGCTTGCAGTGTGGGCAAATGCCCTGACAGGGAATCAAACCATGGCTTACTGGTTCATAGGTCAATGCTCAACCACTGAGCAACACCAGATTGCACTGGAGACATTTTTTTAGAGGTTGTAAAGTGACCCAATGCTGCCTCTTTATGAGCCAGAGTTTAACTTCTGAATCTCCCAGGGATTAAGGTGCTTCTTGGAACAATATACTCAATTTCTGTCGGTATAGGCACATATTTTACTGGCGCTCTGTGCAGGTGAGACTAGGAAGAACATGAATGTAAGTATCAAATATTCTAAAGAACATGTGGATTAAGTTGGTGAAAAGTGAAATTTCTCTCCTTCATGGGTAATGCCTTTTAAAAAATTAGAAACTTTACAACAAGAGTGAGAAAGCCCCAAAGTCCGTGGAGATCTTTTTGAATACTAAAACACCCACATGTGCATGGTCAGAGTGATAAAAGATGTGTTTTCTTACTGGAATGCACTGACATCTTAAAAGGCTTTCTTTGTTATATTTAAACTTGCATGTCAAAAATTACTCCCTGTGTACAATTTATTCTCCATTCAGTGTTACCACACAGTGATGTCTCTATAAAGCAAGACAGCACACTTTTAAGGTCTATGTAAGCTGTGATTGTTGAACAAGAATCTTGACAATGCCAGGCTAATCTCTTCTGATTGGTGCTGGATTGATATGAGCTGACAACATAAACCCATGCTGGAATATTCTAATCCATCACCTGGCGTAAGAGGCATTTTACTGTGGGCTTCATAGAAAGAGAATCTATTTGCATCTGTGTTTCTAAGTGAGATTTTCTAGGGGCATGAATGTTCCAACTTGCCACCATCTCTTTATAAGGAGGGATCACAACTGGCAGTCTTGAAATTAAAGAAATAGCAACATGTTTGTATAGATGTGTCTGCACTTTCATTCAGAGCCACTGTGACTCTGTCTTTGAAATCTTTCCTTTGTGTGATGATGTTTCACAACTTGCTCTCTATCACGTGAAAAAAATCTGGCGTAGGGAAAGATTTTCACAAAATGGCCTTTGCCATAACAATATTCTTCTTAAGTAGTTCTTCATTTCTCGGTAGAAATGCAGGGACCAGACATGAAGGAGTAGAGACAAGTCTGTCCCATGCACCCTGTCAGTGTTCCAACCTGGAGAATTCATGAGCATGCTGCCCTGGTGGCAGTTTCATGCCACTAAGTATGGGGAGAGGTGTTATGCCGTAATAGACAAGTAGAACAGGTATTAGAATTGGTACCTGGACAACCTTGAATAATTTATTTCACATGAAAGCTCAGTTTTCTTCCTTTGAAAAGGGCTAATAATAGTAATATTGATAATTTTTAACTACTTTTTACTTGCTGAGCATTTGTATACACACAGAATTATACATCAGATACACATGGATATGCAATAATTTTTCATTATTTATGGTAGTGATGTTCTATAAAATCACTGCAAACACTGGACCTGTAAATATTGAACAACTGTTTCTAGGGGAAATAGAGGGTTACCACTAAGTTCCTGACAGTCTCTGGTCACACTATTTTCATCAACCAATCATTGCAGAACCTGTTTCTTTTTAAAGACCTTAATATATTCATTAACACTGAACTCACAGCCAGCCAGCAGCACCATTATCCTGTCTGAATGAAGCTTATCAAATAACACATGATTTTTGTCTTTTTTGAGGCACATCACAGTTTTTTGTGCTTAGGAGCACTAGACAGCTCGGAAGCACTTTCACTATGGTCATTTTGAACAGCAAAATCACCAACAAAAATAAGAAAAGCATGGCACTAAATATACCATGAAAAGCCACCTGTTTTTAGTATGAGAGTTGGAACAAGAAGGCATAGTGCAGCCTTGTTTGATCTCAGCTAGGATTGTGTTTTGAGTGGGTCACATTTTCATCACGCTGCACATGTCTATGAATAACTGCAGAAGAGCAGCAAATATTAACTTGGGACTTACAAATAAATGTAGCAAGCAGGGGAATCAGCAAATATGGAGTCTGTTCATAATGAGGATCAAGTGTATATAAAATCTCATTTAGAGAGCAGAGTTGCACAGTAGAAGCATGCTGGGCATATAAGATCTCATTTAATTATCACAATACCTCTGTTGTGTATGCTTAGATGTGTGTTCTTGACCTTTCCACAAAGCTGCTCTGCTACTGCTTCTTAAACTTTTGAATGTTAAATGAGATAATGTGTATAGCAATTATATTATTTGAAGTCTCTGATTTCCTCTTTTGCATTGTTTTGGGCATGACTTTCTTCTATTCTCCAGAGGCATTGGTTTGCCTTAGAGAGAATGGAGAAATTATAGTAGAGATGCTAAGAGAAAGAGAGAGCCAGTGATACAGCCACCACTGTTACAGTGCTTATTATTTTCCGGTATTATTCTCTGTGCTTTATATACATTAATTCAATCTTCATAATAAACCAACAAGACAGGTACAATTATATAATATCACCCAGGCAATCAGGCCATTTATGCTTTATGGTACATCACAACAATCAGGTTTTGACATGCAGAGTATAAGGTTTTATTAGTCCAGAACAAAAAGTATGCTCCAGCAAAATAGTATTAGAGAAGTAATTCCTTGCTTACAAACTAAGATCAAAGCCTGGTGACTGAGATTTCCTTTATAATGTGCAGCAACTCCTCCTCCTCTTTTAGGCCATGGGGACTCCATGAAGGAGCAGGATGCAATGCCAATTGGGAGAAGTCAAACAGCTTGTCTCTTTTTCCATAGTAGTCTGTGGGAAGGAGTAGGCAAAAGCAGAAAATCAATTAGTTACTTGGGTTATGGCTCTACATGTACTTACCCATTGCCATCAAGGTCAAAATCCTGAAGAAGGAATATATTAGATATATTGAAGGGAAAGTAGAAAGAAGGAGTCTTGTAGGAAACAGACTTATATGATGCCCTGTGTATCAGAGAACATCATCGTTGTAGTAGGATTAGGCAGAGAGAGAGACCTGAATCAGAGTCGCTGCCGATAGCTATGCAGGGGGTGAATGTACAACTCCACAGGTCACTGCATACTTAGGCTTTGATGGGAATGCTTTGATGTAATTTGTGGTGGTCCCGGTCTGAATTGGCTTTTTGGCTCCTACATGTGGTAAGGAAATGTCCAGAAGGTCCCCTGTGCCTCATGGAGGTGTATGGATCGAGGTTGATGTGCCTAGCAGGTAGCACACTCAGAATGGGTAACCCCCTGGAATAGAAATGAAGTGGGAGTCTTGTGCTCAGAGGGATGTACTGTGCTAGCAAGAGCTGAAGGAGGGCCAATTCAGCAGAAAGGACCTGCAGACATGATGGAGATGAGAGAAGGGATCCAAGCTCATTGGACACAGACTTCATCAGTTGATGCCCACAGGATGAATAATGACCAAGTCAACATAGAACCAGGATGCAGTAAAGCCCAGAAAGGACTCAGAGCTGAGTACCTACTATGCTTTGGATTATAACAATGGCTAAAATATACGCGTTGATTTCAAATTTCTTAGGCTCATAGGAAATACAGACTGGCATACATAAATGTAAATAAATGTTGATAATATGGTATAAAAAGTGTGTCTGAGATAGCATGGTGGTGGTGGTGGGACACAGGAAGGCAGAGCAGGCAGGAAAAACTTCACAGGAGAGGTGATACCCTCTTGGGCTTTGAAGGATGATTGGGATTTTTGTCAGGCTGACTAGGTGGGAAGAGACTGATGAAAGGTGGAGGACCCAGTTTATGCAAAGGGCTGGGGAAGTGAGAGAATCTGGGCTCTCTAGGCAGGAATATGATCCATTTCTTGGACTTAAAAGCAGTACAGAAGTACTTAGGATTTGCTTAGTAATCTTGTCTATGAATTTGTGTTTTGTCAGTGAAGTTGGTAGGACAAAAGAAGTTGTGCTAGGGACTTGAAACAGTGGCTCGCCCTGGGTCCCGCTTCCCTATAAGGGAATCTTGATCATCTACTCCCCATATCCTGGCTCCCAGGGCCTTGCCTGGCTTCTCTCTTCCCCTCATTACTCCCTTAGCTAGTGACCATTTATGTCCTCTGCCCCTATGAGGATCTGGGTGTGGGGGTTGGGAGGCCTGGGGTAGGAGCTTGCGCCTCACCACATCTTGGAGTGGGGGCATGCTGGTGGCTATCCATGTCCTGGACTGGCAGCACCACTCTGCATTGTGCAGGGCAGTTGGTGGGGGTTAGCCTCTTGCTCATACTTGTTCTAAATACTTAGCACATCCTGGCCTGGGTGTTGCCCTCCTACAGTGGATGGAGTCAGCAGGTCAGTCCCATCCTGGTGGAAGGGGAAGCTGGTAGCCAGGGCTGTGCATGTTCCACTTTTTACCCCGGCACCTGTGAGGGTTTGAACGCTTCCTGCAAATATTCCCATGACCGGGAGCATGGCATTAAATGGCAAACAAACAATACGATGGTAGGTCAAGAGAGAGACTATGGAATATAAAGTGTTTTTTATTTCATAACTTTTAATACTTTTTCCAACACTTTTTTTTTAAAAACAAGGGACCTAAAATTTTCATTTTGCACTCTGCTTCAAAAGTTATGTAGCAAGTCCTGAGTTTGGGGGAAGGGATGCACGAATGAATGAATGAATGGATGGATGGGAAGGGATAGTTCTAAGTGCAGACCCCAAGCCACTGCATCCTCCTGCTCCCTATTTGGGTATTAAGTGACATCACGTTACAGGAGCGCTAATTCAGTTCTCATTTTACAAATGAATAAGGTTCACAATAGTCATTCCAGTTCAGCTGGGAAATAGATGACAGAGCCAATGTCAGAGGTCCCAGCTCTAAGATTCACCCTGTTGTCAACCCTGGAGGCACCCACTCTGTTGTAATCCTCCACAGCCAGGGTGATATACAAAACACAAGGTTGTCACAAAGGAAAGGAGGAATGTGTTAAATCGTAGCCTAGTGGCGTAGGAGAGTTAATACCCATTCCAATACAGGCAGTTTACTGACCAGCAACAGAAACAATACGGAGTCAGGAGATTATAAACTCTGGAGTTGGTAGTGTTGGGGGAGTCTGAGATTATATGGCTCAACCCTTAACAGACAATGAAATTGACTTGAGGTAAAGTGACTCATACAAAGTCATTCAGTAACTTGCTTCAAGAGCTGGACTTGACTCAGGTTTTCTGACTCCAAGGTCAATGCTTTTCTAGCTCTCCTGTCTCTGAGCCCAATAATGAATAAAAGTGACCATAAATCCGGTGGCAAAGAATTTACTTGACGTTTGGATAGCTCCGTCTGTTTGTAGCTTCAGAGTGATGTTTCTTTTCTTTTTCCTTCTGGACAAGAAACTTTAGTGGCCTGATATTTAGGTAAACCAATGTTTTTTTTTTTGAGGATGGAATTTATGAAGCATACAAAATTGGCCCCTATCAGAAGGATCTGGACACAAGCAATAAGAAATAGAACCTCCTCCTCCTCTGGAAGAGGGGCTGTTTCAGCCTCGCATGGGCAACAGTGCATCGACACAATTCGCCTGGCTGGTCTCTTGGAGTAGGTGTGAAGGACTTGCTGGAATGGGCCAGGGGCAGCTGAGGAAACCACATGCCCTTCTCTTGTTTTAATACAAAAAGACAATGCTCTGGAAATTCCTTCCAAGATGGTTTATTTATTATAATCCAGGGTAGTTTTGCTTGTTGTCTAAGGCCAATGCTTTCCCATATAAGGTAAAAATAAATCTTTGGAACTATGAGAATAGCCTGAGAAATCCCAACTGAACAGAGTAGATAGATGATATAGTAGCTCAGAACACTTGGCTAGGTGTTAAAGTGAGACATAACGTGGAGTGGATTATTTTTCCCAAAGAGTGGTCTTGCTGCCAACTGTCAGTTAATAAGTCCCTCACTACTTCTGGGATCTTGAATGAGATGGAGATGCTTGCTTAGACATAAGTTTATTCTTTCATTGTTGGACTCATTTCTGGGATGAGACTTGGAGGGAATTGTATCATACCTCCAGTGTCCTGACCTGGAGTTTTAGGGTTGGCTGGTTCCATTCTGAGCCCCACGCAGTGTTCCCTTGCTCCCTCTCCATCACTTAAAGCCTTGTGCTGACTATCTATTGCACCCTAGATAGATTCTTAGAGTGCTCTAACTTGGAGGAGACTTTGGGTCCTGTTGATCACGTTCCTCATTTTATAAATGGGGAAACTGGGGACCATAGAAGTTTAGTCACTTATTCCAAGTAATCTAGTTTGTTGGTGGTAGGTTGGGGAATAGAACCCATGTTTCTTCTCTCTATTCCATGATTTCTGGACATACACCTATTACATATCCTATATAATAGAAGGCTAACATTCAAATAGATCAAACTGCGAAACAACTGAACCACCAACTAAACAACTGGTTGCTATGACATGTGCTGACCACCAGGGGGCACGCGGTACATGGTGGGTGTTGGTCACGGCAGGATGGTGGAGCAGGTGAGTGGGGGTGCCAGACCAAGGCAGGGTGCCAGTTGCTGTCATTGCAGCAAGCCTCTGATGGTTACTGAAAATTCTTTGCTCCTACGAGCTGCGGTTCTGCCTGGCACACGCTTGGCGCTGGTCCCGATAGCTCTGCGCTATCAGTGGATGTGAATGGTGGCTTCCAGCCCTGACTGCCCCTGAGCTTCTCTATCTCTCCTTGCTCCTAGGGGCAATCAGGGCAGCAGCTGCTGCTTGCACCTGCTGACAGCACCAGCCCCGCCAGCCCCAATCGCTCCACGTGGTCAGCAAATGTGAGCAGGGCCGGTGCCATCAGTTCATGGAGGTGGTGGTGGAAGTGGCTGCTGCTGGCAGACGGGAATGGGGGCAGTGGTGGGAGGGGCTGAGAACCACCCCTGTGCCTATCAGAGCCTCGTGACCCACAGTTTCTTTCAAGGTACACAAATTCATGCACTGGGCCCTTAGTATTTTAATAATTTGAGGAGAAACTCTTAAAATAATAAACTTAGCTTTTAGGTATAGGATTTTAAATAATGCTTTAGAAGGCTGTTTCCAGTGAACTCTGGTACTTGATATCCCCAAATACCCTTTGGATTTATGTCATAGGATTGCTGTGGATGTGAAATAGACAGGTGCCTTGGCTTATTATTATTATTATTTTTATTGGTTCAAACAGGAAGCAGAAATATCTCATGTAGGGCAGAACCCTGTGTTATTTATTGTTAACATCACAGTGCCTAGCATAAAGTAGCTATTCAGAGGGTTCATGGGTTTCTGGGGCAGCTCAGCAGAAACTCTTATCTATCACATTGTCACTAACTACTTAAATGTAGTTGATCAGAAGACATGCTATTGATTTGAGTATCAAATTGAGAACATCAGAGAAAATATGGCCTTGCTGCTTTTTGATCTTGGAGAATTCATTTAACCTTTTTGAACTTGAGCTTCCTTATCTATAAGGGAGTCAGATTAGAACACTTAAGTTTCTTTCCTGTACTAACATTCCATGATCAAAAAGAAAGAAGAAACTCAAACCCCAGACCACAGACTTTTAAATAATAAGAATTTTGATTGAGATATCACCAACGCACATCTTTGGCTTGTTCTGTAGATATAATATATGGGGAAATGATTGTTTAGTTCTGAAAATCAGAAACACCTGGGTTTAAATTACTTTATAATTGTACAGGCTAATCATTTCTTCTTGGTCTAATGAACAACAGTAACAATACCAGTGGATTAGAAAACTGTGGTACATCTATAAATGGAATATTAAGCTGCTATATAAAAGAAGGAGTTCTTACCATTTGCAACAACATGGATGGAACTGGAGAGCTGAGTGAAATAAGCCAGTCAGTGAAAGAAAAATACCACATGATCTCACTCATTTATGGATAATAAAGAACATTATAAACTGATGAACAAAAACAGATACAGAGGCAGAGAAGCATCAGACAGACTGTCTAATGACAGTGGGAAGGCTGTGGAGGGTTGAGGGTGGTGGGGGAGGTAAGAGATCAACTGAAGGACTTGTATGCATGCATATAAGCATAACCAATGGATGCAGGACACTGGGAAGGGGGTGAGGGCATGTGAGGGGGGTAAGGGAGGCTGGGAGAAAGTCAATTGGGAAAAAAGACATATGTACTACTATTTGTAATACTTTAAACAAAAAAAGAAAAATAATTAAAAACAAAACAAAACAATACCACCATGGAAATCTAAAGCTTTTTAGTGGTTATAGAGAACCTCCCCTCCTCCCCCCAAGAAATTAATCCTCAACTAAATTAAAATGATATTTGAGGATGGTATTGTTTAATTTAAAAGGGATATTATGTCTATTCAGAAACCCCACAACTTATTCTTGTGTCTACCATAAACCACTGTAGAAACCATATTGCTTATTATGTTTAAACTGAAGAAGATACTATAACTTGCTTTCAGAGTGTTGGATTAAACTTGGGCTCCAGGAATTGATTTATAACTTGAAGTGAAACCATGAAACCACATGTACTGCTGTCTGAGAATAAGTATGACCAATTGCACCTGTATTCCTCAAAGCAAACACTATTAAAATCTCAACTCAGCATACTTTTACTCTCAATGGTATTCTAAAGATATCAATCATATATGGCTTCATGGAAAGAATTCATTTAAGGGGAATTGACAACACTTTGTTATATTTCTCCAAAGTCCAAACAGTAGGGGTCTGGGCATCAGAGTCTCTTAACTGTGAGAAGAGACATTTAATTCACCTTCTTATTTTACATACTAGGGGCCCAGTGCACGAATTTGTGCATCTTGAAAGGAACTGTGGGCCATAAGGCTGTGGTAGGCACAGGGGTGGGACTCAGCCCATCCTCCATGCCTCTGCCCAGCCCCTCACACCGCAGCCCCAGGTCACCTGTCTGGCAGCAGCCCAGTTCTTGCCATCACCACTCCCACACACTGACTGAGTCTGCCCTGCTTACACCTGCTGAAGGTGTGAAGCAATTGGGGCTGGTGCCAGCAGTGGGTGTGAGTGGCAGCTGCTGCCCTGATCACCCCTCAGGAGCAGGGGGAGGTGGAGAAGCCCTCAGGGGTGACTGGGGTCGGCAGCCGCTTGCTCCTGCTGATGGCACCGAGCGATCTGGGCCAGTGCTGGGCACTAGTATTGGGTGTGAGCAGTAGCTCTGGTGCAGATAGTGGGTGTAAGTGCCAGGCAGGACCGTGGAGCATGGGAGTAAATAATTTTCAGTAACCACCAGAGGCTTGCCCTGATGACAGTGACTGGCACCGTCTTGGTCTGGCACCCCCGCTCACCTGTTACACCATCCTGCTGTGGCCAACGCCTGCCATGTTCTGTGCACACCCCCTAGTGGTCAGCACATGTCATAGAGACCACTTGTTTGATTGTTTGGTTCCGGATGTTCCGCCATTTGGTCTATTTGCATATTACCTTTTTATTATATAGGACAATGGTTGGCAAACTCATTTATCAACAGAGCCAAATATCAACAGTACAACGATTGAAATTTCTTTTGAGAGCCAAATTTTTAAACTTAAACTTCTTCTAATGCCACTTCTTCCAAATAGACTCGCCCAGGCCATGGTATTTTGTGGAAGAGCCACACTCAAGAGGCCAAAGAGCTGCAGGTGGCTCATGAGCCGTGGTTTGCTGACCACTAATATAAGTTGAGACCTAGGGAGGTTATGGGATTTGATTAAGGGCACACAGCTAGTTTGAAATAGTCAGGACCCAAACATATGTCTCCTAACTCCCAGTCCAGGACTCTTTTCTCCACATCCCTGAACTCCCGAGTGTAACCATTACTTAATCCTAAGGTGTGTCTGACATTTATTGTTTTCTATATGCTGAGGATTTTACATACTTTAAGTCATAGAATTAATCCTAAATATAACTAATTTGACCACTGAGGAAATGGGGCTCACATGTTTGCATTACATGGCTACTAAGTGGCAAGGCCAGAATAATCATTCAGGCAAGTTAATGTAGAGCCTTAAGCTAGGGTATATGGGCCACTCAGTTAAATTTGAATTTCAGATGAGCAAAACATAATTTTATTTTTTTAGTGCAATAGTATATCCTGAATATTTCATGGGGCAATTCACATTTAATCAAGCATCCTATGTTTTTATTTGCTAAATATGGCAACTTTAGCCTAAGCTATCCCAGGATTCTCCATCCCATGATTGTTTTATCTCCTTGAGAAGTACGCTAGGTTTATTTTTCTACTGTCATTTTTCTGACCCCATGATAACTTGAAATTAAAATCATCTTTTGTTACTAGTTTACATTTTGATTTCTTATAGTTAGAATTTGATCTAAGTGCATTGGGCGCTTGGGCTAAGAAGAGATCTGATTGGGAGGAAATGGTGTTGCATGTTTCTGGATTCAGATTTCAGAGATGTTAGTTTCAATACTGAGAGCTGCTGTGCAAGCGGTTTTCTAAGTTGGGTGGTTTCTTTCCCTGAATATGAGGCTATGGTTTCTGGTTTTCCACTAGGTTTACACTTCCTTCTTCTTTATCTCAAGATAACACTATTTTATATAAACTAGGTCCATGACCTATATAGTATTCAGTTTTACTCCAGGACTTGGACCTTGGGGTATCAGTATGGCCAGGCAAGGTAATTGAAGACTCTGATCCTTTGTGTCCCTAGGAATGCATTTTCCCAAACACGAGGAGAAGAAGAATTTTCTTCTTTACTATTTTAAAGTGAATGCTGTACTGACATCTACACTGAGTCAAAGCCAATGCAAACATACCTCAGGAATTCAGGGAGGTTTCATCATTAGGAAACTTTTGATGTAATTCACTGTGTTTCCCCCCTGAGATCATCTCAATAGACATAAAATAAGCCTTAGATGACTTTCAACACACATTTCCATGAAAAGAAACTGTAATCTAAGAGCAGAAGGAAAGTTTTTTGGAAAAAAATATACAAGAAAATGTAATATTAGAGACATTCCCATTGAAGTCAAGAGTAAGGCAAGGATTTAACATTTTCCTGGATGTTCCAGTTAATACAATGAATGGTGGAAAAAGTAATAAAGTAAGAGAGAAAGAACATTGAGACATCACCTACTAGCAAGAAAATCCTGGATGATCAATTGGAAATATTAGGATTAATTAAAGGGAATTCAGGAAGGTATCCAGAAACAGGATTAATACATAAACTAATAGCATCTTCATTTTAAAGTAACTATTTAGAAAAATAAATAGGGAAAACTCCATTCAAAATGGAAAATAAATTCCTCAAATGTCATGCAATAAACTGGCAAGGGAATGTGCAGAAAATAACACAATTTTCTAGAAGGACAAAAGAAGGTCTAAATAAAAGATGGACCATACATTTCCAGATGAGAATACTATATAGATGTTCATTCTGTCCAAAGGGAATTTTAACCCATACCCCCAAATCCCAAGTGGGTTCTTTATGTCACAACTTTACGAGCTAACATAATAAAATTATTCAAACCTGAAAGAAAAATTAGTCACCTCAGGAAATATGTAAATAAAAAGTAACAATGAGATGCCTATCATTTGTCAGGTAGTGTGAGAGTTGCTGGAGGTGTAGAAATGGGAATCACATTTGGCTTATGGAAATATAAATTGGTACATATCTTTTCTGAAATTCAACTTGATTGGGGATATTAAAATTCAAATGTGTGAATAAAACTGGATATTCTTACTTAAAATAAAGTGTTATATCACTATCTTACACCACTCATAAATGTTAACCCAGAATCAATTAAAGAATTAAATGTAAGACCTTGACATTGGTCTAGGTCAGGGGTTGGGAACCTTTTTTCTGCCAAGGGCCATTTGTATGTTTATAACATCATTCATGAGCCATACAAAATTGTCAACTTAAAAATTAACCTTCTATATTTAGTCAAACAGTTAACTTATCACTAATGCCTTGGTAGGGCCAGACAAAATGATTTCTTGGACTTTATATGACCTGCAGGATGAATGTTCCCCACCCCTGATAGGCAATGACTTCTTGGCTACTACACCCAAACCACAAGCAACAAAAGCAAAAGTAAACAAACAAACAAACTAACTAAAAAGCTCTGCATAGTAAAAGAAACAACAAAATGAAGAGGCAACCTGCAAATGAGAGAAAATATTTGCAGACCATCTGTCTGATGAGTTAATATCCAAAACATATAAGGAGCTCATACAACTCAATAGCAAAGCCCCCCAAATAATCCAATTAAAAAATGGACAAAGGACTTGAACAGACATTTTCCTAAAGAAGACATACAAATGGCCAACATGCACAAGCAAACATGCTCAGCATCACTAATCATCAGGGAAATAAATGCAAATCAAAACCACAATGTGCTGCCACTTCACACCTGTTGGAATGACTAATGTGGAAAATGCAAGAGCTAAGTGCTGGTGAGGATGTGGAGAAAAGGGAACCCTTGTGCACTGTTAGTGGAAATGTAAATTGGGATAGCCACCAAGGAAAACATTTTGGAGGTTCCTCAAAAAGTTAAAACTGGAACTACCATATGATCTAGCAGTTCCACTTTTGGGTATATATTCAAAGGAAATGAAAACAGGATATGGAAGAGGGATCTGCACCTCTATGTTCATTGCAGTATTATTCATAGTAGCTAAGACATGGAAACAATCGAAGTGTCCACCAAAAAATGAATGGATAAAGAAGATGTATATATACATACACAATGTAATATTACTTAGCCAAACGAATTCCTACTGTTGGTGATAAAATGGATGGACCTTGAGGTCATTATGTTAAGCGAAATACATCAGAGAAAGGCACAGTGATCTTACTTATATATGGAATCTCACAACAAAACAAACCCCCCTCACAACTCATATAAACAGTAGGATGGTAGTTGCCAAGGACTAAGGTTTGGGAGAAATGGGAAGATGTTGGTATGAATAAATTCTGGAGATCTAACATACAGCATGGTGACTTTAGTTAACAATAGCATGTTATATACTTGAAAGTTACTAAGAGAATAGATCTTAAATGTTCTTGCCACAAAATTGTCATTATGTGATGTGATGGGTGTGTTAACTAATTTCATTGTGGCAATAATTTTGTAATATATACATATGAAGCCATTACATTGTACATCTTAAACTTAAATAATATTATATGTCTATTAAATCTTAAAAAGCTGGAAAAAAGGGTGGGGACTCAATATAAAAACATCCTATATAATAAAAGGCTAATATGCAAAATGACCAAATGGTGAAATGACCAGTTGTTATGATAGGCACTGATCACCAGGGGGCAGACACTGAACACAGGAGCTGCCCCCTGGTGGTCAGTGTGCTCCTATAGCGGGAGCGCCACTCAGCCAGAAGCTGGGCTCACAGCTGGCAAGTGCAGAGGCGGAGGCTGCGGGAGCCTTTGCTGCCTCTGTGGCAGCGCTAAGTATGACTTCTGGCTTAGGCCTAAGTTTAAAATAAGAGAAAAAGATCTAACTTTTTGAGAAAAAAGCATGATATAAATGACAAGTATAATGGCAGTAGAAAAATAAATGTGCGTATATATATATACAGTGAAAGAAAATGTGTACAATTATGTTTGTAGAAAAATTTGCAAGATTATATTCTAAACTGTTTATAGTGGTTATTCTAAGAGTTTAGAAGCCTAGAGTGGTGTTCAAGCTTCTTTTCTAGATGCTTCCATATTACTTTTTTTTGGTTATAAAAATATTAAAAAGAATGGAAATCAAAGTCAAGTCCTGTTTTATTTTAATACTAGAGGCCCAGTGCCCAAAATTTATGCACAGGATGGGGTCCTTTATCCCAGTCTGTGCCCTGTCACAATATGGGACCCCATGGGGGATGTCCACCTGCTGGTTTAGATCCAATCCCTGCAGTTGGACATCCGGCAGTAGGACATCGCTCTTACAATCTGGGACTGCTTGCTTCTAACTGTTTGCCTGCCTGCTCACTCCTAATCGCTTGCATGACTGCTCAGTGTGTATCATAGAGACTGGTTGTTCGGCTCATTCTATCTTAAGAGTACCTTAGGCTTATATATATATATATATATATGTATGTATTGGCAGTTTTGAGTTTTGGAGCAGGAATATTCCCTTACTCCATGAATAAGCCCACAACTATTTTCTTTTAAACATCTTTCATGTCCTTAAACAGTGAGAAAGATGTAAAGAAATAAACCTATTTTGAGCAATGACCATCCATTCGATATAATATCTGTCTTTGGTAACAATTTCTTGCCAGAGCATGGTAAACAAACAACAGCTTCATGGATTCTTCTAGAAACAGAAGGAAGAGGGATTAAAGTTTCCCACAAACTCTTGGTGAACCTTGTAATATATTTGTTATTCTGCAGGTTGAGAAAGTTGTGACTTCCATTTGTCTTTCATATTCTAAATATTTTCTGTGATTTAAAGCATTCATTGCTTCCTTTTGCTGTCAAGGAAATGAAGGAAACGCATTTCAGTAGCACTTGCCTGAATGCACTTATCTCTAGCTACTGCTATAAATATGTAGTGGTCAGATTCTCCCAGTGCCCAATAAATCAAGATCCTTGGCCAAAACTTGACTTGTGTCCTGTGAAGAGACAGTCTCTTCCCCAAGTTATATTGTGAATTCTACAGTAACTCCCTTCCCTAGGGACAGAAAGTAACTAAAGGTAAATGTGGATTTTAAAAGTGCTAATTTCATGTCTTGATTTACAACAAGCTGTGGAACATCTGTGTGAACTTGTGACTAGAGGGTGCAATTATGTTTGAGAGTTACTTACTAAGCACCAACTATGAGCCAGGCATTGTTTTTGGTACAAAGGTACTAAGAAAAACAAGTCATGCTGTTTGTCCTCAGGGTGCTCAAAGTCTTGAAAGCAAGAAGCCATATCTGGGCCAAGTCAGAAGGTTGGCATTGAGTGGATTTACAAGGAGAAATCGAGTTTTAAGAATATAAGTATTTGATTTAAAATTTTTGAATATTTCATGGCCTTCTCTAATCAAAATGCTACAATAATGTTGTCGCTGTTGATGTTTTGTTCTTCTTTGGTGAGATTTTATTTGAACTCTAGGCATCCTATAAGGTCCTTGAGCACTGAAAGAAACTGAATTTCAGTTATAAGCATTTAAGGAAAGTGTAGAGAAACTCCCTCTCTACCAGCCTTCCTAGAATTTCCCTACAAATTCCCTCAAACTGAATATGAGGAGTCAGTTAAAAAAAAGTTTCCCGAAAAGTGGGATAAGGGTTCAAGTGCAGACATCCTTCTTATATGAACTGTGCACACTGCAGGCTGTTGTTCAGTATCAGACTCACCCAGAGAACTGATTCTGGTTGTTGGGCCTAGTCCCCCAGTTTCTGAGTCAGTATGTCTAGAGGTGGGGTGGAGAATTTGCATTTCTTTTTTTTAAAAAATATATTTTATTGATTTTTTACAGAGCAGAAGGGAGAGGGATAGAAAGTCAGAAACATCGATGAGAGAGAGACATCGATCAGCTGCCTCTTGCACGCCCCCACTGGGGATGTGCCCACAGCCAAGGTACATGCCCTTGACTGGAATCGAACCCGGGACCCTTCAGTCTGCAGTCCGATGCTCTATCCACTGAGCCAAACCGGTCCTGGCGAGAATTTGCATTTCTAACAGCTTCTGGAGGGATACTGATGTTGCTGGTCTGGGGGCCACACTTTGAGAACCACAGCCATAGGGAAATATCTTGAAGAGAAAGAGGATTCATTTTAGAAAGAAAGCTGATAGTATGATGCTCATCAGAGGCAGCTTTAAATGATGTACAGGGAGAAACACGTGGTCAACTCAGCATCTTCTTACCACAGAGAGGCAGGAATGTTCATGATTGCATGTGCAGGTTCAAACAGCCTGGGGTTTAATCTTGACTCAGACCCTCAGTAGATGAGTGAACTGGGGGGTGTACCCTGACTCCTCTGTGTCTGTTTCTCCATTTTTAAAGTTAGACCTTTAATAGCATATATGTCAGAGGCACTTGTGAGGATTAGATGAATTAATGTATGTAAAACAGCTAGTAAGAAGGCTACCACATGATAATTACTTGATTGGCATTAGCTGTTATTATTCTCACACAGGTGCTGGGTTTTGCAGTGCAGTAATGAGCCAGGGGTTTTATGTGTTAAGTTTTAGCTAAATGCTTGTACTTGTCTGGGCAAAGCTTTGGTACTCCTTCACATTGATTAGGATCCAGCCTTATATTTCATTGTGATTGAGAAATTGCCTTTAAACTTAAAAAAAAAATCCCAAATACATTGTTGTGGCGATGCCTGCACATCTTTCCAAAATCCCAAATTCAGGCTCAGGGTGGGTGTGTATTGGTTCCCCAGTTTTTTTGGATTTTTCTACTGAGAATCATTTGCTTTCTTTGTCTCTTCAGAGTCCAAGGAACTGCTTTTCCAAGTTTACTGACATTTAAAATTTTTCAGCTTGGCTGTCTTATATAAGAAAAAACCATTTTATTCCTATTTTTAACTTCAAGGAGGTTTCTGAATATGCCTCTAGGAAGAGTGTTTTACAATGTAGGTTTCTAATTATTCAGATATTGTGAGGTCAGGAGACAACTAGAAAGACAGTTACAGTTCCCCCAGGAGGCCATAGCACTTCACTCAGGGCCATATGGTTGGCCAGGAGGCAGAAGGAGCAAGGGAAATCAGGGGCAACTATTTTTCTATGGTTTCTATGGGAAAGGCAAGATAGGGTAAGCAGGTTTAGGATTGGCTAGTTGAATAATCTGAGTGGGCTATGGGGCAGAAGGAGCATCCCTAGTTGTCTGTTGCCAGATGCTAGGGTGATTAGGGCAGGTGGAGAGCGGCTCAGCTGTGAGAACCCATAAAGGAGGTGACTGGGGTTGGGCTTTGGATTGGTTAGATTTTACATGAAGGGTGTGCTCCCTGGTGACCAATTTGCTATCTCTAGGAATTAGCTAACCCTGGGAGGCGGGGGGGTGGGGTGGGGGGCAGTCTTTCCATAGCCACCAAGGTCCCAAATGCCAGAGCATGAAGAATACAGAAAATATGGTTAATTCAAAAAGGGAGTTGCTTTGAGACAAAATTGATTGCGAGTGGTCCTCACTGGCTGGGTCACTGCTTAACAGGTCTTGGAGTCCACTCATCTGATTCTCCACTGTTAGAGACCTACATGCCACGGACCAGTTCAAATTCACCTGGAACTGGTATTACTTTATTAATATTCAAAAGGAAAGGGAGAGTATTTCCATCCCTGTAGTCTAGAATTTCCTGACAAAATGTAGGGTTGTCCAGTTAAATTTGAATTTCAGATGAACAGTGAACATTTTTTAGTGTAAGTATGTCCAAATACTAAAAAAGTTTTCCTTGTTTATCTGAAATTCAAATTTGACTAGATATTCTGTATATTTATTCACTAAGTCTGATAACCCGACTCTCTTCTATTCCATCACCCACTCAGAGCTTGAAATATTTGTTGAAATTTTGAATCCATAAATCCCACTTTGGATTGAATGATTTTGTTTCATCTATGCCTGAATTTTATTCTTGTGGAAAATTGACCATTAATACCAATTTGCATATGTGTTCTTTTCTTCTAAGTGTATTGGCTCTTGTAGTTCCTAGTTCTTGCAGTGTTTCTTCTCTCATACTTGAGGCTTCTCCCCAGCTCCCAGACCCAAATCTTGAGCCCAGTTAGGTCTTGCAAGTTTAAGAAGCTGTCAGGACTGCATAGAATCCTTGGCGCCAAGTTGAGCAAGCAGGTTAATTAAAACGATCTTTCAATAACCTGTCCAATATCCCAGAGTCTCTAAAGCTAAGGACTAAAATTCTTCTTGCAAAAGTTACCATAAATATTATTTCCAAATTCAGTAGCCATTTCTCCAAGATCATTTTTTTGAGGCCAATTTATTGGGACTTATAGGAATCCAAAGTTACCCAGCAAGGACGACTGGGTGTTACCAAAAGAGGGCACTGACCGTCTTTTGCAGGGCCACTTCTCCTGCATGCCTACGGGATTCTAATGTAAAGCCTGGTTAAGAATTTTACCTTATGAGATTCCTCGGAGTTTGATTCTTTCCCTGTTAATTCTCTCACCACAGTGATCTTGTTCATACCATTTTAGAATACTTGCCCGCAAATTTACATCTCTCATCTGAGCTCCAGGTTCACAAATCTGTGTATTTGGTATCCCTACTTGGAGTTCTTCCTGATATCTCAAAAGTAGGTATATATTTTATTCTCTAAATCTCTCATACTTCTAGTGTTTTCCAACATGGAAATTGATAGTAATGTTTATTCAGTTGTTCTGGCCTGAAATTTGGGAGTTAACCTTAATTATCTGCCCCCCTAAGTCCTCACTTTCATCCATCAGCAAGTTCTCCATTCAAATTCCAAAAGACAACTACAATTCATCCCTTTATCTTTATCTCCACCATTTCACTGAGTCTCACATTCCACCCTCTTTCTTCTAATCCCCTCCCCTTTTCTTTTTGCCGTTTTATAATCAGTTCTCTCCCTAAAACAGCCAAAGTAGTATTATCACATTGTGGATTACTATGTATCCTTTTGTATAAAATTCTTTATTGACTACTCATTCATTGAGTTAGGAATAAAATCCAAACTGCTGAATGTACTCTTCCAGCCACTCTTCCAGTATCACTCTGCCTTACCCATATTGATCTTATTTCAGCTCTTTATTTTTGTTTTATTTTTTCGAATTTTAATAAATATTTATTGTTCAGATTATTATAATTGTTCCTCTTTTTCCCCGCATAGTTCTCCTCCACCTGGTTCCCACCCCACCCTCTGCCCTTACCCCCCCCACCCCACTGCCCTCATCCATAGGTGTACGATTTTTGTCCAGTCTCTTCCCACCCCCCTGCCACCCCTTTCTCTCCAAGAGTTGTCAGTCCATTCCCTTTCTATGCCCCTGATTCTATTATATTCACCAGTTTATTCTGTTCATCAGATTTTTTATTCATTTTGATGTTTAGATTCACTCGTTGATAGATATGTATTTGTTGTTCATAATTTTTATCTTTACATTTTTCTTCTTCCTCTTCTTAAAGAATGTCTTTCAGCCTTTCATATAATACTGGTTTGTCTGTGATGAACTCCTTTAGCTTTTTCTTATCTGTGAAGCTCTTTATCTGCCCTTCATTTCTGAATGATAGCTTTGCTGGGTAGAGTAATGTTGGTTGTAGGTTCTTGCTATTCATCACTTTGAATATTTCTTGCCACTCCTGTCTGGCCTGCATAGTTTCTGTTGAGAAATCAGCTGACAGTTGTATGGGTACTCCCTTGTAGGTAGCTAACTGTTTTTCTCTTGCTGCTTTTAATATTCTCTTTTTGTCTTTTGCTCTTGGCATTTTAATTATGATGTGTCTTCATGTGGTCCTCATTGGATTTCATTTGTTTGGGGTTCTCTATGCTTCATGGACTTGTAAGTCTATTTCTTTTACCAGGTGGGGGAAGTTTTCTGTCATTATTTCTTCAAATACGTTTTCAGTATCTTGCTCTCTCTCTTTTTCTGGCACCCCCATAATTCTGATGTTGGTACGCTTGAAGTTGTCCCAGAGACTCCTTACACCATCTTCATATTTTTGGATTCTGTTTTCTTCTTGATTTTCCAGTTGGGTGTTTTTTGCTTCTTTGTATTTTAAAGCTTTGACTTGATTCTTGTGGTCCTCTAGTCTGCTGTTGGGTCTCTGTATATTATTTTTTATTTCAATCAGTGTTGCTTAATTTCTAGTTGGTCCTTTTTCATACCCTCGAGGGTCTAGTCAAATTTTTTGGCCTTTTCTAGAAAATTCTTGAAAAACCTTTTAACTATGGTTTTGAACTCTATATCCAGTCGTTTGTTTTCCTCCATTTCTTTCATTTGTGACCTGTTTATTTGTCTCCACATATTGGCTGCTTCCCTGAGTTGACAGAGTGGCTTTGTGTGCTAGGTGTCCTATAGGGCCCAGTGACTCAGCCTTTCCAGTTATCTAAGGTGAACACTTTTGGTGCACCTCTTTGTGGGCTGTGTGCACAGTCTTGTTGTAGTTAAAAACATTGATTGTTGTTGGTATCCCTGGGAGGAATTGACCTCCTGGCCAACTGGCTGTGAGAATCAGCTGTGTCTATGCTGGGAGAACTTCTATGCTGGAGACATCCTATGGGATAAGATTTGCTTCAGTGGGGCTTTGGTGCTCACTGAGTCTGCCTCCTCAGTGTGTACCTTATGGATCTGAGGAGTTGTAATCTGGATGGTCTCACTCTGACCCCTGGGTACACTGACTCTTGGAGCTCCAAGGAGGTGCAAGTTTAGCTCTGCCCGAGGCCACCCAGCAGGAGCTATGGAGATATTTACAGATTCCTCTTCCTTGTTTGGGTTTTGGAGGTGCCAGCTGTGAAGCAGTGCAAGCTGCTAGGCAGCCTTGGGCCTTCTTTTGGATGTTCTGGGTCTCTCTGACTCAGCTACAGTTTGTTAGGTAAGTTTAAAATTCAAAGGACCAGGCCATTCATATGCAAAAACCTCTGCACTCAGCTTGGATGGGGCTGAGTCTCAGGGCAGAGCAATCAGCAGTGGCTTCATGGAGCTGGATTTCAGGGCAGAGCAAACAGCAATGGCTTCCCGTCAGTCCTGCCCTAAGAGGCCCCTGGTTCTCAGTGTCCTGCGGTAATGGCTGCAAGCACCTCTGAGAGAAAGCCACCCTTGAGTTCTGCCCGCTGTCAGACAGTCCAGTTTTTCCCTGAATGAGTCTGGGTCCCCAGAGTCTCTCCCAGAACTGGAGTTCAGCACAGTTGGAAGCTTTTGTCTCCCTCTAGCTTGAGAAAGCCAGCTGCACACTCAGTTGCTAATCCTCTCCATGCACGTGTCTCAGTACCTCTGCCTCCTGCAGCTCCTCTGAGTCTCAGTGTGCTTTTCTCTTTCCTTCTAGTTGTAGAATTTCCACTCAGTCAGCCTCCTTGCAGTCCTGGATCAAGTCTGTTCTGTCTTTTAGTGGTAGTTTTGAAATTGTTGTGTGAGGCAGCAGTTTAGGTATTTACCTATGCCTCCATCTTGGTTTCTCTGTTTTAGCTCTTTACATACACCAAATGCTTTCTTATTTCAGGGTGTTTTTACTTGCTGCAGCTCTGACTAGAATGCTCTCCTTCACATGGCTGGCTCTGTCTTGTCCTTTGCATTGCAGCTAAATGATACTACACCAGGAAACATACCCTGACCACCATTTCTAAGGTAGGTTTCTTCCCCCCATATTCTACCTCAACATCTTATTTGTTGTTTTTCATAACACCAATGACACTTAATAATTATTTTGTCTCTTTGTTTTCCTTAATTAGAATAAATTTATTAGGGCAGTATTCATGCTTGTTTTTTTCACTGCAGTACATCAAGTCCTGGTACAGAATTGGCTCCATAAGTATTTTTGAATGAATGAATGACCTGGGACCTGCTTGTCATTCTACACCCTACCAGAAATGTGGAGTAATGTCACTTAGTCAAACGTCATCTGCTTCCAGAACCTATTTGTTTCCCTGCCTACTTACCTAGATCTCTGCAGATCGAGGATAGTAGTTCCTCTTTTTTGTTTAACCTGCTCACTTATCATTGCTCATTTGTCAGATTCAGATGTTTCTCTAAGTTACCATGCTGAACTTTCTGAAACTAGGTCTGCTCCCATTACATAGGTATTTTTTTATCTAAAATATTTTTTCTTTGCTCTGGGCTGCTGCAATTAACTCTTCATGCCCAAATGAGTCATAGGAAGGGGAAGATTAGATTTCTTTACTTTCAGAATAGACTAGAAATTCATCTTCAGCTGTCCATGGTTGTATGTAATTGTCACCCCTCCTCCTTTTCCAGTAAAAGAAGTAGATCTCAAGTTTATTTAAAGAAAAGTTTCTTAGTGAAGAATTTTAAAGAAAAAGTTATCACAAGTGTTATCTGTGGTATAATGCAAGCCTTTTGGACAGGACTACATGAAGCTAACATAAATAGCAAAGCAAAAAAGGTATGTGTTTGTGTTTATATTGCCTTGTTAAAATCTTGCAGGGATTTTTGTCATGCCTTCTCAATGAGACTATAAAGTGGGAGAGTAGGAGCTGTATTGTATAATTTGTTTTTCTGGAGGATCACCAGCAATATGCCAGTATGTTCTTATCCCCTTGAAAGAGACTCCAGTCAATAAGAAATGGGATGTGTGTGTCAGAATAGAGAGTCCACACTGCAAATTGTAGGACCATATGGATATGGAAAACAGGAGTGGTTCATTACTAATCTGTTGGTTTATGACAGTGGTCAGCAAACTGTGGCTCGCAAGCCATATGTGGCTTGTGAGCCGCAGTTTAAATTTGCCGACCACTGGTTTATAACAATTTTTTAACAGGCAAATGAAATAATTATTTCCACTTCCCCAAGAGGGGATCAGGAAGAACATAGGAGCACTGAAGTAATTGATGGGACCTGCTATTAATAAAAATAACACAGGGAAATGTAGCTTAGGAGGTCTCTGATGCCTCCTTCTACTAGTATAGTAGACATACTACTCTCTTTGCATCTTTGTCCTGGTTTACTTACTCCCCGCCCCAAATCTGCTGCTAGAAGTATGGCTGAGGTAATTGAGAAAATTGATGGCAATTGTGATGGGGAAATTCACTCAACTTTGCTAGTACAATTTCTACCATTTCCTTTGTTGTTCTGAGGTTGATTAAAAAATTATAGTTTGCATACAGTATTATGTTAGTTTCAGGTATACAACATATCAATAGACATTTATATACCTTATGATCTGATTTTCTGATAATTCTAGTAACCATCTGTCCCCCTACAAAGTTATTATGATATTCTTGGCTATATTCCCTGTTCTGTACATTACATGGCTTATTTACTTTATAACTAGAAGTTTATTCTGAGGTTATAATAGAATTGGAAGTCATGCCTTTTTGGGCTTTGGCTGGATGGTTGGATGACCAAGAGCCCCAGTTTCCCAGGGCTGTCCCAGTTTCTGCACTTACAGTCCCATAACCAGGAAACCCCTCAGTCCTGGTAAGACTGGGAACATTGCTAAGCTCACTGAGGGGAACACTGGCAGATCCTTGGGAAAATGGAAAAATGGGTGAAATGAAAACTGGTATCTCTGTCCAGTATATTTTTCTCTAAAGAATCCACTCACCTGGCTACCCCCTACACTGTCTCAGCTCCAAATAAAAATAAGTTAACACATAATAATAATAATAATAATAATAATAATAATAATAATATAAATTAAAAATAAAAATGTGCTTGTATTTTTCATTTATACCACTCTTCCATGCCTTTATCCAAGACTCTTCTTTGCCTAAAATATTCTCTTTCCACCTTTTATCTACTTGAGAACTCTTACTTATCTTTAACATCCATCTGAGATAAGCTTTTCTCTCACAGGCTTCAATGCTCCATCCTCCTCTCAGAAATTTAGTTACTTCTTTCTTCTTTGTACCTTGTTTCAAGGCATGAACATATATATATATATATATATATATATATATATATATATATATATATATTGATTTGAGAGAGAGAGACAATGATTTGTTGTCCTACTTATTTGTGAAATCATTGGTTGCTTTGTGTATGTCTTCTGACTGGAGATTGGTATATCAGGATGATGCTCCAATCAACTGATCTACTTGACCAGGGCTTCAGCACACAAATATAAATTAACTAGAGGCCCAGTGCACACAATTCATGCACTGGGGTAGGAGGAGGGGTGTGTGTGTGCCTCATCCCAGCCTGTGCCCTCTCGTAGTCCAGAACCCCTTGCTCCTTACTGCCTGCCTGCTCACTGCTCCTTACTGCTTGGCTAACTGCTCCTTAGGGCTGCTGCGGAGGCGGGAGAGGCTCCTGCCACCACCGCTGCGCTCGCCAGCCGTGAGCCCAGTTTGTGGCTGAGTGGCATTTCCACTCCCCTGTGGGAGCTCACTGACCACCAGGGGGGCACCTCTTGCATTGAGCGTCTGCCCCCTGGTGGTCAGTGCATAGTGACTGGTCATTTTGGTTGTTCTGTCATAATGGTCGCTTAGGCTTTTATTATGTAGACTAGAAGCCCAGTGGATGAAATTTGAGCACTGGTAGGGTCTCTAGTGGCTGCTGGCTGCCCGCCAGGGCCTCCCTTCCTACTTCCAGCCAGCCCCGCCCCCTGTTTGAACTCCTGGATAACCTCCTGGTTGAAGGGACAATTTGCATACTATGTTTTTATTATATAGGATTATTGCTAATGGGAATATGAGCCAGTTAACTTGGGTCGGTTTAAATGTGCCCAGCATTGGGGACTCACTCATTAAAGGTGTGAGGGCAGACATTACACTTGGAAATACCTGCTGTCTTCATGTCTCTGTCCCCAGGAGTGTCTAATATTCCCCCTTTCATAGTGGCTAGGTAGAGGGGCAGTGAGAGAATACCTTCATGAGAGCCATTTGGGGGTTATGAGATATAGAGAAAGAAGGCAATTAAATATGAAATTATGAGACTTCTATGATAGGTCAGTCTTCCTGCTGGGCTTGTCTCTTGTTTGGAGGGCTCTAACAGGAAATTGGGCTCTGTGGACTCACATGG